>JANAVB010021800.1:14068822-15328822 GCA_029216955.1 Iris pallida | reverse complement strand
TATATACCACTCAGAAAAAGTTTCGTCCTCGAAACTTAAAACAAAACACATCCCTAAAACTTCAACAAACTTTTCATGAAACTTCTCAACGATCAACTTGCACTATTAAATATTTCTCCGTAATCTCTTGATTGATTTCAAGTAATGTATCATCTTGATACAACATCTCAATTGATTCAACATAGTTTACCATTTTGATCTCTCCTCCGGCACTCTTGCAAATCCTTAGCACATGATAATCCTCCCCGTGGCTTCGTTTGAATTCAGCATATCACTTAGTTGGAATCATACATATATTTTAGGCGTCCCCGAAATACATGCACTTCAGCCAAGTTCAGTGATAGAGAAAACGAACGAGCTACGGTGTAACTTCCTTTCCGAACATCAGTAATTCTTTTTGAGCATCTCGTATAATCCCACTTGTTTATTCAATATCCCAACCAACTAATAACACAATAGATGTTACCAGTTCCAACTCGAGAAATTTTCCACAATCGATCCAAAATTCTCTAAAGTATTCCGACTTAGATGTATCAAGTATTCCTTTCAAGTTCATTGTCATCCATGCCACCAAAGTTGATAAACCTATTGCCACATTTCATTTTGATACCCCGATTCTCATCGGTCAAATCTTGTACTCATCATTGTTCGCATCCATACACTTTGTTTGCAACTCGTAACTTTTTGATCATAATCCATCCATCAAATTGTACCATCATTCCATTATAGTAACATTTCTCGCTGTACCCAAACATATTCTCTCATATTGATCAAGCCAACATATTATCCTCTCGCATAAGCCACTCTCATATTCTAGCAATATTAATCCCGAGGGTCATTCCTATTCACATTCGCTCTCGCCGATCTCGGCTACAAACACTACCCCATTCCGTCGTTATACTTATTCTTAATTCTGATCTGATCCATGAAATTATTACAACTGTCTCAAGGCACTATAATCCATTTACGCAGCTCAATATTAATCAACCAAATCCAACCAGCTCTAACAATTTCCAGCATTCTAACAAAGGCAACCAAATTTCGAAACCAACATGATCCGTCATCCCATCCAATATTATAACATCTAAATTTTTCCAATCTTTATTCCATTCCGAAGTTTACCTTCCGACACATCTTATTCATTCCAACTAAACTCACGCAACATTAATAGGGACATCCTACGGTTTTCCAACAGTCAACTTAGCATTCAGTCAAGTCTCTATGGTCAGCTAATCTAAGCTAAACCAAACATTCAGCTAACTCATATGAGATGGATAGCTATCAAGGACATACTTATCTCTTATCTTAGAGACAACCAATCCTCATCATAGGGACAACTCTATGGTATGACTAACTTAGGGACATGGGACACCACCCCAATCTTATGAACTTATTTCCAACACAGACAACTGAAAAGACATAGCCAACTAACATTCTAGGGTCAAGTCTTTCTACCTGTACTCATACTCGGGTCATACCCAACGAAGTCTCATTCTAGACTTACCCGCAACCGACAAAATCTATCCGGCAATTCTATCCAACAATCCTTATGGGTCAATCTCGAAGCTATCATATAAAACTCCTCAATCGAATATCCAAGCTTTTAATTTCTACTTGCATAGACATAGCATCACTTGTTCAATCCGACTTGTATCCTCATATCGTACTCGAATTGTCTATTCAATCGGGTCAACTATTCCGAGTCATCATCCTACATTGCTATCTCCATAGTTTATCACTTACGATCTCTTCCTACGGTCTATTTGCGACATATTCGTTTCCCACATTTTTAGATCATCGATACGGTCCGTACTCTCTTAACCAACGAAATAAGGCAACTACATAATCATATTTCTTCCGAGGCATCATTTATAAATTTTCTAGCGCCAACACGGTCATCTCTTAGTAATTCACGTTAACCATCAATACTCGTTTTGCATCATCTCCTTGTGATTCCATAAGAAGATTTTCTATTCATGCACCGATCCAATCTCTATAGCACCAATCATCTAGCATTCGTATATTAGTCATCTTAATGGATATAACATAACTCATTAGCTAAGTCATAATCCAACAATTCTATATTCCATCCAACTTATTATTCATGCGACAACATCATCTACCGACAGGATCTATCACATATCGCTACACCTCGATACTTATTTGTATCCCAGCCATTCGACTCTCGTAAGGAACATCTACTCTTTCATGCATCAAGGGACAAGTATTCATTCTCTATGCCTCAAAATAGTCAAGGGTCGTAACTTGTTAATTCGGGACACATCAAATTCTCTCAAGCACAACTGCACCACGTGCTAAGATCATCTATTTCTCAAGCCCATTCTCAATCTTTTCGGTCGTTGATACAACTCTCTTTGCATCGTCTAAATCATTCACACATCCCGATAAGCGCCTAACATTACCATCAATTATGTCGATATTCAACATGCAATTTCTTTTACTCAATTCCAACATCGTTCGATATTCCGTCCATAGTTGTTCTCGCAAAATCTTTCAATAGCAACACCACACCATCATTACTAAGCTTGCCATCCTCCTTACCCAACTGATTCAAGTCTTCGCCTAAATCTAAAATTTATTTTCTTCCCAACCAAGGCATTCATTTTCTATTCTCAATTCTCTTATTACCCAACATAATGCTAACCGTCCAGGTCTAGCGATGGTTCATCTGAACACATCAAAAATCTCACAACGGGTCGTCCGACTTAACAATCAAGGAACACGACTAGCCAACATGTATCAATCGTAATCTTAGCTACGATTCGATACTACCCAATAACTTATAGGTAAAGCAATCATAAAATTATGAACACATCAAGGGTCAAGGGACATCTTATCACGACGAGGGTATATATAATATACCACTCAGAGCTCAAGCCATTCCGACACCATATTCCCTCTCATCAAACCAACATCCAAAATGGACTATCCATCCTGCAGTGGTTATGCTGACCACAAATACCGACTCAAGATTCTGTCGATTCCCATTCACTGATCCATGCACATTCTGTTCCAACATACCATGCCATCACCCACGGTCGATTGCTGTATAACAATCGACTTCAATAAATCCCACACATAAGACATCCAGCATACATCACCAACTTATTATAGCATCACCTCATTGTTATTCTTTTTGGTATCTTTTAGAAATTCAACAAAGCAAACATATCACAGCCCACATATTTAGACTTATTGTATGGAACACCCAGTGAGCAGCTAGAAGGATAAACGGACTTTCAGTCAAGGAAATAACTTAGAATATTTCGAAAACAACACAGAATAATCGCAGAAGCACTATGAGTCATCATAGAGGCAACTTTGATTTCATCGCGGAAGCAACTTTGAGTATTCGCGGAAGCAACTTTGAATCATCGCAGAAACAATCTTTGAATCATCGCGGAAGCAGCTTAGAATCATCTTAGTAGCAACATTGATTTGAAACAAATTGAATATGAATCCAAGGACGTAAAGCCGTGCTCTGATACCATTATGTCACACCCCGATCCCGGAGGATCAAAAACTAGCCACTGGGCGTGATGCCGTACAAGTCTAGATTGTACTTGTACAAGGCAAAACTATTACAGTTCCTGGTATTTCTCAGAAAACATCGATAACGCAGCAAAACCAAGCAGATAATTTGAAGTCACACAAGATATGAAGAAATGTTTCTCTTTATTAATAATCATAATAGATTACAAGACTTGCAGTGGAATACAGATTTTACAACTGATTACAAGACTCTTGAATAACCAACTGAATGTATACACTTGTCCTTTAGGCTACAACTG
Organism: Iris pallida; assembly: GCA_029216955.1. Classification (NCBI taxonomy): domain Eukaryota; kingdom Viridiplantae; phylum Streptophyta; class Magnoliopsida; order Asparagales; family Iridaceae; genus Iris; species Iris pallida. The sequence continues at coordinate 15,325,010 of JANAVB010021800.1, read as the reverse complement.
AATATACCGACTTCTTTACATGAACTTGCCAATTTGGCTACAATCTCACTGGTACAACCGAGTTCTACTGTTCCATACATTATGTCTCCTATAACAGAAGACATCGTCTTGAAAGAAGAGCTTCTGCACACCAATCCGATTCATCGATGCCAAGCACTGATTAAAGGATTTCCCCCATAAGCAAGCACCTGAAATATTGCCCACAACGTGGGTCAGTACATCATCAATGTACTGGCGAGCGGTGCTGGCCCAACTCACCTAAGAAGACAACACTAAGTAATCATGTTACAGAATATTATTAACAGTGGTCTTTCTCGTTGCCTTAGGGTCAATTTAATGTTATAGCCGACAAGAAGTAAGCATGCAATTCTCATAGCCAACATAATTTAAAGCATGCAGTTATCACCCTTTGGTGATTCTTACCCACGGTCGGGTAGCCATCCCTGTACATTTATAATACTCACTCTGCCTGCACAAGACATTGTTAGGAATAATATCATGATTTAATATAAAAATCACCGTTCAGGTGATTCTTACCAACAGCCGACATCCTTTCCTATATTTGAGTAATAACTTACTCTGCCTGCATAAGACATCATTAGCATTGGACCTATCTATATGAAGGAAACTGGTGACACGCCATCCTGGACCGTCTTACTGGTACAATGGCGCCCTTTAAGAGCAGGTAGCTAGCCTTACTACAAGTCCCATTTACCGATGCCAGTACGCCGGCTTCAATCCTTGTTCCCTCTAGGACGAACCGGGTTCCATGGCCCAGGAATACCGTTCGAAGAACCACCTTGTCGACAAGTTTTTCATGACCATGCAACTATATGCAATTTATCTAAGAAGAAAACATATAATACATGATAAGAAAAACTAAGTAATTCAGCCATCATTCTCATTTATATTACCCACTTACCATCTAGCCATCTTGCCATCTTTCTAGGGTCTTGGCGTAATCAACATTCTACATCGGCGACGGCATAATAGAATATTGTTACCCAATCCCTTTTGCCACATCTTTGATACCATACATCTTTCCAATCAAAACTTTCAATGTACTCACCGCCCAATTCCTAGGACTTAGCATCTGTTTAGCATACATTCATTCGAATGTAATTCAAGCCTACTCACTGCCCAGTTCTTGGGTCTTAACATCTGTTTTACCATCTATTCATCGAGCTAAAGCTCGATATACTCACCGCCCAAGTATTTGGGACTTTGCCTTCACCTGTCATGTAATTCATCGCAACAAGCATACAATTCATCTAGCAGCACAGCTTACGTTCAGGTGATTATTATCTTTCATTATCTTTCCAAATTCTATGCAATGTGTTATTGAGCAACACAATAAGAAACATAATACTCTATCCTTTATTTTAAGCGTGAAGCTAAAGGATCTTTGAAGGGTTCAACACTACACACATTCATAGGATGATTTCCGCCACGATCGCATAGCCTTCCAAGCGATCCTTCGCATAATCCCAAGTACAACAAGGCTTCATCGAACCAACCATCCATCATAAGGCATCTTGTGGGTCGGGACACTACAGTATTAGAGTGTTTATATATATATAGAGAGAGAGATTTAGAGAAGAAGTTTAGAGAGGGAATTAGAGAAGAAGAATAGAGGAGAAAAGAGGGTGAGAAGAGGAGGAAAGGAAGGGCAACCACAGCAGCAGCAAGGGGGGGCTAGGGGCTGCTGCCCTCCAACTACACAACAGCAGCAATAGCAGGAACAACATCAGCAATAGCAGCAATTTGAGCAGCAGTAGCACCCCCAATTGCCTCCCATTTGATCCCCCTTTAACCCCCGTATATATAGCTATATATATACATATATATACTCCTATATATAACCCTATATACTCCTATATATACCCACTAAATTAGCCCCAAACTAGTCCTATGTGAGAGTGTGTGAGAGTGAGATTGTGAGAGTGAGTGAGTGGTTGTGTGAGGGCAAGTGAAGGGGGATTTTGAGATAGGAGTGTCGGAACGCGTCCAAATTTGGATAGGACTTAGCCAATATAAAATAGAGTTTGTTGGTAGGCCCCTAAGTTAAAATCGAGATTCCATTTGGGATTGGGAGAAGGGTATCTCACGATACCATTGAGTATCCTACAATACTCAAGATAACGGGTATTTGAATAACATAGACCGTAAGATGGACTGGATGTCCACTTTACCTAGATAACTTGGTAGGTAATGATTGTATAGGCTAGTATGCTACCACCCTAGGAAGTCGGGAGTGAAACTCCTAAGGGAAAGCCACTTGGCTTTAATGTTAGAGTGGTTTAAGGGTATGTATATATAAAGGGTAATCGGATAATTTCAAGATACGGGATATGGGTAGTTGGTTTGACTTGAAACTTAGGTGACTTGATAGGTACACCCTACAAATGCCATACTTGAACCAATTTCGGCTCGGTTGACCCAGAGTTGACTTTTTATCCAAAAGTCAACAATGAGTCAACCCTTTGTCTAAATTTGACCAAATCCAAACTAGAGTTGACCAGTTGACTAAAAGTCAACTGTTGGTCAACATTTGACCAGTTTGACCTAGGGTTGACCTAGAGTTGACCAGAGTTGATCAGGGTTGACCAGTTGACTAAAAGTCAACTATAAGTCAACTCTTGACCCCGTTTGACTTGTTTTGACTTATTTTGTCTTGCTATAACTGGTATGACCTAGAGTCGACTTAGTTTGACTTAGATTGACTTGACATGACTTAGTTTGTCTTAGATTGACTTGACAGGACTTAGTGTGACTCAGTGAGACCTAGTTTGACCTAGATTTTATATCATGCATTAGAAATCATTCATAACTTTGTTAAACCTAAATTAACATGCAATATCTCATCTTTAGGTCTTTGATTACTACTCTGAGCATTGATATACCCTATAGCTCAGGACAGCAGGCGAGTACATTCACTGATAGTTTTCATTGTCTTGATATCTGCTATATCCGATTCAGTTGTAGTGTCTTACTCGATTCCCAGTCACGATAGTTCACGGACTAGTATATGTTGGATCATGACATGAGATATTGTTCCTAAATTTTCTGGGTATATTGGTACATTTTCTATCTTTTTCCCTGTACTTGTATAGACACCGATTTATAAGGGGACTTGCTACCCTTTTATGGAATCACGTGCCATGACGTGTCATGTCCAGATCCATTGTACTATTCGGAGATAGGGAATTATTAGGGGCTATGTGATCAAAGCCACCCTGTCACTATATTCTTATGCTCGTGCCACTCTCCCCTCACGTAGGGTGTAGTAAGATCCTATTTTCCTTGTGCTTGCTATCCAGGTTGGCCGGCATGACCCTTCCCATATTTTTTTGTGATTGTCGGGCCAAGTGGATAGTCTACCCTGTAATATTTCCCAAGCCGATCACATAACGCTCTAATAATTCAAGGCACATTTTATATTTACTTTATCTTATCTTATATCCTGCTCTGTTCTACATTCAGTACTTTCTCACCATGCTATGATATTCAGTTACTCACATGTTCTACATGCCTTTATGTTGTACCTTGATTGGAGACCAAGTTCTGCTCGGGAGAAGGGTTACAACCCCGATCCTTGTTTGGTTTAAGGGTTGTAACTCAGTTTCCGAACGGTTCCCAAGTCTTCCTATATCTTTGTCTTATATTTCATTATACTGTCTCTTATAGAATTTGTCAATTCACATGGAACTGCTGTTAGTGCTTGTACTTGCTCATTTTTCTGACAGGATACAATTAATATATTATAGATGATTCTGAGACAGACTGCTCGACCTATTATGGGCTCGAGTTAGATGGAGTATTCCAGGACCGTGCCTGATAGTAGAGCCACGAAACTTTGTTCTCCCAGAGTAGTGTAGCTTAGTCGGGTTTGCCTGGACTGCGATCCAGCTAGTACTATCAGTCTGTTTCTTTCTATGTTATATTTTGTGACCCTGTGATGTTGTGTATATATATGGGCTTTTGTTGGATCTTGGACTTATTTCCTTTTCATCTATCATATATTTTCCTTCTGTGCTATCTACCTAAGTTTTATCTTGTGATTGAGACTGTATTGCTATGTCATCTCCATTCGGAGTGTATATACTGTACAGGTACCTTTATATTGTTAGTCGTAGTATTTACAGACGTTATATACAGCATTCTACCGCCGATACTGCAGCGTAGGCTTGATGTACCCACGTACTCGTGCCCCTGATAAGGGTGCGGGTCGTGACACTTGTAATCTCTATCTTCTTTATTTTGTTCTTCAAAATCTCAGTTCAAATCAATGGCCCCCAAGGGCAAGACCACCGCCGACGCCAAGGGCAAGAAGCCCGCCGCTGCTTCGTCGAGGAGTGAGCGTACGGAAACCGCCGTCACATCATCGGAGGCAACCCGAAGGACCAACCCCGCTGTGGCTCCGGCCATAATAGGTAGAACCCTACCTAATTTGGCTATGGGTTCGTCGGAGAAGAAGAAGAACCGAACCCTAAACTTTACGCCCACGTTTATACGTGTTAGCGTAGAATAAGAATAACCAAATAAGCCCACGTTTATACGTGCCAGCGTAAAAACAACATACGCTTACGTCTATACATGCCAGCATAAAATATAAACAACAAAATACGCTCACGTCAATACGTGCCCGCGTAAAAATGTTAAGCATTAAATACGCCCATATCTATATGTGCCAGTGTAAAAATACGCAGGTCACCCACGTTCATACGTGTCAGCGTAAAAATATGAAAAATACGCCCACATTTATATGTGCCAGCGTAAATACACAAGTGATAATGTAGAAGCATGGAAAAATAAAGAAAGATCCATGCGGCCAGGAAACCCCATGCGGCTCAGGGGGCCCATGCGGCTCAGAGAGTCATGCGGCATAAGGGACTATGCGGCTCGAGACATTCCATGCGACCCAAAAGACACGTGGCTTGACAGTCCTCCCCTCCGCCCTATACTGCATTAATTACTCTGATGGCTGACAGCTCTGACGAAGTGACAGCCCTGACACAAAAAAGTAATTATGACTCCGTCATAATGACAGGCCCCTAGGAAAATAAAGGAGATCTCTGACACAATCCCCCGAGACCTAAAAAATGCCACATGGCCTTGCCACGTGGGCGTTTATATACGACAAAGACTTCCCATGCGGTTCAGGATGAAGCTGCCCTATGCGGTTCAGACTGAAACAGTCTCATGTGGCTCAAGCTAAGGCCTCCTCATGCGGCTCAAGAGGACTATCTTCATGCGACTCAAGCAGAGGCCTTCCTATGCGGTTCAAGAGGATCATCTCCATGCGGCTCACTGCCTATTATGCGGCCCAAATTATCATATGGTTCGAAGGGCCACTCCCCAAGCAGACCTGACACGTGGCCAGTCTTATGCGGCCCCATCCTTATGCGGCTCAATCCTTATGCGGCTCAATCCTTGTGCGGCTTAATCCTCTCAGTGACTCCCAAGACACGTATCATAAAGCCAATCAATTTCTCAGATTTACTGCAATCGAAGATTGGGTCAAATCCCAATAATCTGGGACACGTGGCAGGAGAATGAATTAAACTTATTCATTCAGATTCACAGATATCAGCAAATCATCATCACGAAGATTCATTCCAATCAGCATTAATTACTGATAAAATTTGGTACAATCTCCATTAAGTGGCCCAGATTCATCACACTCAAGATTAATGGCCCAGATTGATCAATCAACAGGCCGTCGCTATTCTAAGGAGAATTATTGCAAACCCTAATGATTGTATTCCCCTTCTTATAAATAGCAAGGTGTCATTCCCTTGCAAAGACCCCCTTTTTTGAGATCAGAGAGCATTAGAAGACTTGGAGCAGAGAGAGAGAAAAGAGAGCATTTCTTCAACGCCGAACAATCTTCTGGAGCCAAGGCTGCATACCAATCGTCCAAGGAGTAAGACAGGGCTGCCGTCGCCTTTCCGAGCCTCTATCGTCACCCCCCAGAATCTAAAATAAACAATTGTACTTAGTTTGCTGTACTTAGGCTTTCATCCCTAGGCTTTCTTTGTACAAGCGAGTTTGTAACGTGAAGTAAAAGTCCAGTCCTCCGATAATTGTTCTGCTCTTTTATATTTCATGGCAAACACGATGGCGACTCTGCTGGAGACAAACTTCTCCACGGCTGAGGAGTTGGTGACGCAATCGGATGCAGCCAAACTTGGCTCCACACAACAGAAGATGGTCGTCCGCTTCGACCAACAGGCGTTAGAAGAAATGCTCTCCGAAGGAAGCGCTGGCCCGGTCCAGAAGCGCACCCGCACAACGAAGGCTTGCAAAGAGTGGAGGCCAAAATCATTTGCTCCTTCCCAAGTCCTCGATGCTACCCAAGACGGTGAAGGCGACTCTCGTGCGGCCCCACTTCAAGCCATAGAAAACTCTGCTGTCCCCAAGTCCGACAGAGGAAAGAACTACGATGCTGGACTTGCAGGGGCAAAGAACGAATCTATGGGTTCCAGAAAGAAACCGAACAAGGGTACAATTCGCAAAGGGAAGACTCATACGGCCAAGCTGGCCAGCCGTATGAATGATGACCATGCGGCTGAAACCGCTATCCAGATGCATAACACTCATGCGGCCAGGATTTTCAGTTGGATGGATGACACTCATGCGGTTGGGATTTCCAGCCGCATGGAGAATACTTATACGGCCAGGGTTTCCAGCCGCATGGAGAAAACCCATGTGGCTACGACTCTCAGCCGCATGAGGACTGCTGATTCCTGTCGCATGACACCTACTCCACGTGGCTCTGTCTTCGACCGCCTCTCCTATGGTCCTGATCTCCTGTGCTCCCAAGAAGACCTGTCTAATTCTCTCAAGCACCACTTAGACTCTTCCTACTATGTGCCCTTACGCACTAGAGTGAAGAAGTCTAAGGCAGCACGAGCTTGGCAAGCTCAGTCCGTTGATCCGACCTCTGACCAGCCGAGCGTCCCGTATACTATTATGCGGGCCTCTGACAGGAAGTTGTACAGAACCACTCGAGTCCAGCCCCCGACGGCAAACGGACAGAGAGGTTCCCAAAAGTCTCCCGAAATCTAGGGAGCAAATATGGTCGATCCAGGCCCATCTGACTTGTGTGAGCCCATCCTCCACAAACGCAAGGAAAGAGAAGGGGCCTTGGTGTGCAAAGAGTCCTCACATGGATGTCACTGCACCCAGATCATCGTCAACTGCTGTTGCAACAATACGACAGCAAAAGAAGACCGGCCATCCGTCTTCCAAAGACTACAACATCCAAGCTCCGGGGATGAGGCACCTCCTGTTGTCTCCTGCAATTCTACTCAGAAAATCCCTGCCGAGGGGAGAGGGAAGAAGACAAGCATCTCCAGTCCAAAGATATCAACCACTACAGCTAAGAAAATGTCGTCTAAACGGTTGTCCACTACCGGAGTTTTCCAAGGCACCCGTTCAAAGACGAAATCCGCTATAATGGGAGATTCATCATCCACATCACTGGGGGTCGCTGGAACTGGGGGTAGCACTCCTCCGAACATCCACGACAATCCGATGTTCCAAGGAGACGAGCCCGAGGAAACAACTCTTCCATCAGATACAGCCGAGGCCGGCGTCCCCGAGGACGTCCACTACTCTCAAGATGAAGCAAGCTCTGAAGCCGGAGGTACTATTCCCTCCGAGTCCAAACCAGAAGAGAATATTCCCACATATCCCGATGCCTTCTCGGTACATGGGTATGACTCGGAGGATATGTCTTCCACCGTCCCTCTCGTTTCTCATCATATAAGGACGGTGTTCATGACGGACAGCAACCAAAGTGGTTCCAGAGATCGCCAGCGCATCGACACTCTGGAGGCCATATTACAGGCCTTGGTCAAGTCTGTAGATGAAATCAAGGCGGCTCTTCCAACTCTGCAAGGAGGAACACCTGGCCAAACAAGCACGGGTTCCTCGGTCAATACGGACGCGAACTCAGCGGCACCGAACCCGTGCAACAATCTTCCCGAAATTACGGCTCCTACCGTTGTAGATGATGCCAGGAAAGCAAGAAGAGAGGTCCAGGAGCTCCGAGCCATGTTTCACGCCCGAGAAAACTCTCAAGACCTCAGAATACGGCAACCATACCCGGCTGCATGGAGGGACGTTCCCTTACCACCAAGATATAAGCCATTCAACATCAATCCCTATGATGGCAAGACCTCAGCGAGTCGGTACATCACTTACTTTGAGGTCACCACCGATCATCTGCCCCACGACGATGCCATCCTCACACGATTATTCATCGGGGCATTAGAAGGGGTCGCCTTCGACTGGTACCGCAACCTACCAGACAACTGCATCCACTCCTTCGCCAGCTTCAAATGCATGTTCTTAGAGAGGTTCTACGAAGTAGGATAGGACATCATAATGTCCACTCTCATGGACGTCGTCCAAGGAGAGAAGGAGCTGACAAGGAACTATATCGAGCGGTTTCGCCAAACCGCAATGAAGTTGCCATCTGGTAATCCGGATTCCTCCTTGATTGAAATTTACCAAAAGAGATTGCTTCCAATAATCAGTCTCTGGATTGGCGAAAGTCAATTTAAGGATTGGAAGACGTTTATCATCAGTACCACTAGCGCCAAAGAACGACTGAAGAAGGCTCGCCAACTGGGATTGAACATCTCGGAGGGAGAGAACAAGGGCAAGCATCCCAATACTAGCAGCAACAATGGGGGTAGCCCTTCCAACAATCGAGACAATAGGGGCAAGCAGGCTATGGTGGCCGACACAGCCCAGAAACCTGAGTCAAGACCGGCAGACAAACAATGGCCGCAAATGACCTACTCTTTCGAAGACAGCCATGTCAAGCCCATCTTGGACATGCTCATACAAGAAGACAGAATTCATCTCCCTCCACCAAAACAGGAACCTCGATCGGCAGATATGGAGAACCCAAAGTACTGTCATTTCAACCGCTACGTCCACCATGCTACACACGACTGCTACCAACTAAAATAATACATCCAAAATCTTATCGATTCGAACGCTCTGGCCATCGATTTCGAAGAGGTAACCGTGGCAGCCAACATGGTGTCCATACAGTTCGGCAGCTTTCCTCCAACGGAAACTCAAGACGGCATGGTACCCATCCCTCTGGCAACGATGGAGATTGCTAATCTTCCACCCCCTCGAGATCAAGCTGCTGGTCTAGTACCCCTCACCACATCACGGGAGGAGATCATGTGGGTCCATCCGAACCTCGTACCTGAAGTGACTCAGTCCATACCATCTTCCGTTTGCAAGAAAAAGAGTAGAAAAGTCAAATCCTACCACACAATCTCGACAGATACCGCAGAAGTCACAACCATCGTTACTCGATCTGGAGCACAGTCCCAACCTGTGACTGATAACTCAACTGAAGATCCTCAGCCAGTTACTGCTGACACTCCGGGACCGTCTCAGCCTCCGATGACCGACAAGCCTAGGCCGAAGGAGACCCGCTTCGACAAATCTCTCCGAAAAGATGCACCTCAGGGGCTGGAGAGACCCTACAACTTCCATATTTTGGCACAATTGGCCAATACACCAGCCAAATTGTCATTATACGAGATTCTGAGACTTTCAAAGGATGTTCGCACGGCTTTGAGCGAGGCACTCCAGAATGCTGACGCTTATCTAGCTCAGGCCAACCTCACATGAGAGAGCTCGCCTGCAGATCTCTAAGATAGTGCTTGTACAGGAGCAATGCCCAACATCGTTTTCACTCCACAGGACATGCTCATCAAAACCAATCTGCATGATCGTCCTTTATACTACAACGGATACATCGGGGACGTGAAGGTGGACCGGATGGACATTGATCCGGGCTCTTCCATAAGCATCATTCCGAAGGGTCTGTTACATCATCTCCACATTCCTATGCATCGTCTGACGCCAATGAGCACCGCCATCAGCGGTTTCAATTCGGGCAGGAGCTACCCAATTGGGAAGATTCGCTTGAAGTGCCTGATTGGCGATCTTCAATCAGAAGTGACCTGTTACGTCATAGACGCGGACACTTCTTACAACATCCTCCTGGGGCACCCTTGGATACACGATTATATGATTGTGCCTTCCACACTGCACCAGTGCTTCAAATATGTCAATAAGCACGGCTTCATGAGGACGGAATTTGCCGACATCGACCCCTTCAGAGGAGTCGAATCCTACTACTCGGACTCCTGTTTATACGAGAAGTCGAAGAGGCAGCTGGATGAAGATGTACAGGCTCGAACTGAGACAACCTCAGCATCAGAAGAACCTCTGACGATCCACCTTCAAGCTCACAAACCTGGCAAATTTGCACCCCTTACGGCTGCTCTGCGTAAGGATGCAATCAGCCTTGCGGCACAAGAGGGGCAAATAATAATCTGGCTGCCAAGGTCCGGCCAAGTGCCGAGACCCACGACGGAGCCACTGACAATCAGGCAACCAAGAGTCAGCCAACCACAAGCCGGGAAGCTCAACCCCTCTGACAGGCCAATGACGATACGTCTTCCCAAGAATAATCGTCACCCCGATGCAAAGCCTGGGGCGTCTAGCGAGCCAACTACTCCCCGTTCCATATCGAATACCAAACTGGGGGTCGCTAGTCTTCCAACCGCCCCACGTTCGGCTCCACTGACAGAACCTTTGATGATCAAGCTGCCCAGGTCATCCTCTCAGTCTTCATTTACACAAGGGGTGACCGAAGAAGAACCAGAGCTGGCCAAGTATGTGGCTGCCCACACTGATGTTCCTTCTGCGGATGATGTAATCCCGCTAGAAAAGATACCTTACTTCATCAATAAAGGGCTATCTTTGAACTACCTCGAGCTTAATAAGCTTTGTATAATGTACGCTATGGAACACGGTATAGGCACTCACCTACACATACAGGTGACAAATGTTTACACCGCAAACCAGCTTATCCCAGTCGAAGACGCTTACTGTCTAGTCGAAGGAGGGGACCATCCAATCATCTTCGACCGGAAGGATGATCCACAGCCCTTCACCATAGAGAAAGTCGATCCTGAATCAGATGTCGGAAGATTGCCTCTGTACCTTTATAGTCCCCAATCCAAATACCTTATGCAAAAACAGGGATATGATATGGAGACTACGTCAGGCTTAAATTACGGTACCGGTCGACGACTACCGTTCAAGCCACCAGTCCCGGCTGGCAAACTACGAGACTACTACAACAAGACCCGGTGTGGATTAGGGTATGTCACGCCCACAACGACCCCCAAAAGTTCAGACGAAGAATACGACTGGCATTCACATTCAACCGGGTCGCCAACTTTTGATTCAGATACCAGCATCGGAGACGTATTCAGACAAGTCCTATCAGTCAATATGGCGTTCGCCGACGCTTATGAAGAAGATGAGGACATACCTGAAATCCTCGAGTTAGAGCCGTGGGCCCAACAGCTAGATGCACTATAGGAAAAGCGGTTCGAAAAGAAAGAACCTCCTACCGAAGATGAGGTTGTACAGGTCGACCTCGGCAGCGAATCTTCTCCAAAACCAATCTTCGTCAGTAAAAGCCTAACAGACGAAGAGCGAGAATCACAATTGGAACTTATCAAAGAATATATTGATGTATTCGCCTGGAGCTACGAAGACATACCGGAACTAAACCCCGAGGTCGCCCTTCACAAGCTCAACATTCGGCCAGATGTAAAACTGGTCAAACAGCAACAGCAACGCTTTCGCCCAGACATCATGGATGCGATTGAAGCCGAAGTCAACAAACTGATAGCCATCGGCTTCATTCGCGAGGAACAACATCCTGACTGGGTCGCCAACATAGTACCGGTCCTCAAGAAGAACGGGAAGATTCGAATCTGTATCGACTTCCGCAATCTGAACGAGGCATGTCCCAAAAATGAGTTCCCCCTCCCTATTACAGACATCATGATTGACAACACATGCGGCTTCGAACGCATGTCATTCATGGATGGCTTCTCGGGGTACAACCAAATCAAGATGTCTCCTGACGACGAAAAGCACACCTCATTCCGAACACCGATTGGCACGTACTGCTACACAGTTATGCCTTTTGGTTTAAAGAATGCTGACGCCACATATCAAAGAGCCATGAGCATCATCTTCAGAGACCACTTACGCAAGACTGTGGAGTGCTATATCGATGATATCGCCGTCAAGAGTCGCTATAAGGAAGACCATCTGCAGGACCTGAGGACGGTATTCAACCTGATGCGAGTGCACAACCTGAAGATGAATCCCACAAAATCCTTCTTGGGCGTATCCAGCGGAAAATTCCTGGGTTTTATTATTACAGCCCAGGGAATTCATGTTGATCCAGAGAAGACGAAGGCAATTATGGAGATGGGTCCCCCGAGAAATCTCCGCAAACTCAGAGGCCTTCAAGGGAGATTAGCTTACATCCGGAGGTTTATTTCTAACCTCTCCGGGCGGTGTCGGCCATTCACCCACCTCATGAAGAAAGGCATTTCATTCTTATGGGATGAAGAATGCCAACGTGCCTTCGATAGCCTCAAAGAATATTTATCGAGCCCTCCAGTTCTGGTGGCCCCGGTTTGCTGGGAAACCATTCTTGCTATATGTGCGAGCAATGGAGCATTCCCTCGGTGCCCTGCTGGCACAAAACAACGATGCAGGCCATGAACAAGCTATATACTACCTCAGCCGAATGATGATCGGGCCAGAGCACAGATATACTGCTGTGGAGAAAGAATGCCTCGCCCTGGTGTTTGCCATTTAAAAGACGCGACACTATGTCACAGGACAAACCATACACGTGATCTCAAGAGTTAACCCTCTCAGGGTCCTCATGACAAAACCAGGGGCACTCAGCTCTCACCTCGCCACCTGGGCAATATTGTTGTCTCCTTATCATATGATCTTCGTCCCACAAAAGGTTGTTAAAGGTCAAGCTCTAGCAGACTTTTTAGCAGCCCACCCAGGCTCGGAGTCATCTAAAATATATGAAGGAATCCCAGATGAGGTCACCGACTCTCATACAACCTCTAATAATGATATATGGCGAATGTTCTTCGACGGTGCGTCGAGAACTGGACCCAAGGGCAACATCGTCGTCGGAGTCGGGGTGGTGTTAATTTCTCCTTCCGGGTTGGTGATCAATCGCGCTTACTCCCTCACGGAACCTTGCTCTAACAATGTGGCCGAGTACAATGCTTTGGTCATCGGCCTCCAACTTGCAAGAGAGCTGGGGGTAGAATATCTTGAAGCATACGACGATTTGCAGTTAATCGTCAATCAGATCCGGGGTTCATACGAAGTCCGCCATAAAGACATGATCCCCTATCACCAAATAACGATCAAAATTATCTCATCATTTGAGGGATTCTTCATCAAACATGTTCTTAGACTCCAGAACATCGAATCCGATGCCCTAGCAGGCCTTGTCGCTTCCATAGCAGTGCCAAACCATACTCATCATTCGGTTGACGTAATAGGCCACGAACTGGTCTGTCCCAAGAACAACGTTCAAGTCGTGGCGAGTTATTTCGCTCATACGATCGACGAAGCACCAGACTAGAGACAACCATTCATATACTTCATAGTCTACGACATCCTGCCCGAGAACCCAAAGGAGGCTACTTCCATCAGAAGGCATTCTCTCAGATTCTTCTATGATATAGAGACGAAAATACTGTATCGGCGATCCTACGACGGTTTGTTGCTTCGATGTCTGTCAAACGCAGAAGCCAAAGAAGCCGTACGTGAAGCTCACGATGGTGTCTGCGGGGCCCATCAGCCTGGCCCCAAGTTACAAGACCGTCTTCGCCAAATGGGCTACTACTGGCCCACGATGGTAGCAGATACGATAGACTATGCAAGAAAATACAAAGCCTGCCAAGTCCACACGGACTTCATCCATCAGCCATCCGAGTTTCTACATCCGACGGTGGCATCCTGGCCGTTTGAAGCATGGGGAATGGATATCATCGGCCCAATCGCTCCACCTTCTTTCTAAGGACATCGTTTTAGACTCGCCATCACAGATTATTTCTCCAAATGGGCGGAAGCTGTCCCACTTGCGAAAGTAAAGACGTCAAACGTGATTAGCTTCCTCAAGCATCACGTCATCTATCGCTTTGGACTGCCCCAAAGGATCATCCACGATAATGGTCCACAGTTTGCAAGCCATACCTTCTATCGGTTCTGCAACAAGCATCACATCCAGAATATTGCTTCAACGCCATACAATCCAGCAGCAAACGGGTTAGCAGAGGCATTCAACAATACAATCATCAAATTACTCAAGAAGTTTGTCTCTTCTAACAAACGCGACTGGAACGAGAAGCTTGGCGAATGCTTGTGGACGTACCGTACCATAGTCCGAACAGCTACTGGAAACACGCCATTTTCTTTGGTATACGGGAGTGAAGCAGTCCTCCCATTGGAGACTCAAATACCCTCACTCCGTGTCGCCCTCACTTATCAATTGACGACAGATGATAACTACCGTCGTCGGCTACAAGAGTTGGAGGCCTTAGATGAAAAGCGCCTCCTGGCTCAGCAACGAATCGAGCTATACCAAGCACGCATCTCTGGAGCCTTCAACAAAAAGGTTAAAATCAGAACATTCTAAGTGGGTGATCTTGTTCTGGCAGTCCGGAGGCCGATGGTTATGACTCACAAGACCACCGGCAAGTTCCAGCCGAAATGGGAAGGCCCATTCATCATTGATGCTGTATTCTCCAACGGAGCCTACCGCCTCGTAAGACAAAACGGAGACTTGCTCATGTTGCCCGTCAACGGCAAGTTCTTGAAGAAATATTATGTCTAAACAACATCCTCCGGATCATGGAGTCATGTACCCGCTGGTATCGCTGAACTCACCTTCACAATAGTTCAGATTCTTCGAGTTATGTACCCGCTGGTACCGTTGAACTCATGCTCACCATTCTTCAGATTCATCGAGTTATGTACCCGCTGGTACCGCTGAACTCATGCTCACCATTCTTCAGATTCATCGAGTCATGTACCCGCTGGTACCGCTGAACTCACATTCTCCATTTCCCAGATTATCGAGTCATATACCCGCTGGTACCGCTGAACTCACGTCCTCCACATCCCAGATTATCGAGTCATGTACCTACTGGTACCGCTGAACTCGTGTTCATCATTTTTCAGATTCATCAAGCTATGTACTCGCTGATATCTCTGAACTTACATCCCGGTCACTCCTTTGGGGAAAGTCATGTATGACCATACCTCTGAACTTTCTTCCTGAAGGAGCTCCTCCCTCATGATCCACTACCCACACTCCAAGTGCACAAAAGGGTAACGGATCCACAAATTTTCAAAACGACCATGTCGATGTTACCTCTGAGTCGTCTCAATTCTGCCAAAAATAAACCACCCCTCTACATAGAACTGCCATGACCTCATTACCTCTGAGTCGTTCTATGTATCCCCTCTTCATTGAGCCCACTTCTGCCATGTCCTCATTTTCTCTGAGTGGGAAGGCTCCGTCAAAGAAACCTTCATACTTGCCATGTCCTTATTACCTCTAAGTGAGTATGTTGATTCCCTTTTAACCTATTGTCTGTACCCACAACTGGAGTACGACAAGGATAATAGGTCCATAAATGTCCTCTGTTGACCACAAATATCTTTCGTTGAATTCACTCCTGCCATGTCCTCATTACCTCTGAGTAGGAAGATTCCACGGTAAAACCTTCATACTTGCCATGTCGTCATTACCTCTGAGTGAGTATGTTGATTCCCTTTCAACCTATTGTCTGTACCCACAACCGGAGTACGACAAGGATAATAGGTCCACAAATGTCCTCTGTTGACCACAAATATCTTCCGTTGAATTCACTCCTGCCATGTCCTCATTACCTCTGAGTAGGAAGATTCCACGGTAAAACCTTCATGCTTGCCATGTCCTCATCACCTCTGAGCAAATATGTTGGTCCCCTTTCATCCTATTATCCGTATCCTAAGCCAGGGTATGCCAAGGATAATAGGCCCACAAATATCCCCTGCTAAGTTTCTTAGCACAAGCCCACCATCTCTCATCATGCCCCGGGAGCCCAGCTGCTTTACGACATTCTTTTTCCCGATACCAGGAGCATCCATGACCACTTTGCCATGACTGCTCCAGATATCCGAAACCAAACTTGTTATCCGTACCTAAAACCAAGGTATGCCATGGATGACGGGTCCACAAACAAGTCCTCCGCGCGGGGCAAACACCACCATCATATCACAGGCACAACAAGCAGTATAAATGAAGGGTAGAATCGAAAGTACTCTTTATTTGAAGGAAGAAAAAAGCATTACATATTTCGGGACCGCGTCCCTCTCAAAAAAAAAGAAAAGGAAACAAGAGAAGAAAAAGTCGACTATCGTTCGGCATTACACAACTCCAAGAGGCGGTCTTTCACCAAGGCAGCCCCCCGCTCAAGCCTCTGTTTAGCTCGACGCTCGGCCTCTTGGGACAACTGCTCTGGGTCATTCAAATACAGATACGTCTGCCAGTTGTTCTCCATCTTCTTCAGGGCAAGTTCTAGATTGGCAGAAGCCCTACTGTACTTGTCAGCCTCCTGAATAGCAGTCTCTTTCTCAGTACGAGCAGCCTCGAGCTCGAACTCCAGGAAGGCCAGCTTTCTCTGAAGCTCGAGGATATGTTCCCGGGTGTCGGTTACCCCGCGGGAGGCATCCGCTTCCCGAGTCGTACAATCTTCAGTTCGACGGCTCCATTGATCGTACAACCGAGTCAGATCCCGGCGGTCCTGCAATATAGTCGGCTTGAGCGACTCCCGGACAGTCATCACCTTCTCCACCGCGGTAACAAGGAAATTGCGCTCTCGGTCTATCGCCACGGGTAAATCAGCTTGCTGCACCATGCGAAACTGGGCCACAAGACGGTCAGCCTCTAGCAGTTTAGGCTCCAAAAGCACAGCCAGTTCCCCTCCACCAGGGAGTGTTCTAAGTATATTGATCTGGCCACCAGCGCATTGATGGGCCAGAGTAAAGGGAGTCCCCCTTTCCACAGCCGCCTCGATCCCCCTCTTCAGGTGACGGTAGAAACTGTCGACCACATCCTGGGACACTTCATCCAAAACCTCAGTAAAGGATGGCGTCAAAGGGAGTATGGCAGGCAGTACCGAAGGAGTAGCCTCCGAACTTGCTGTCCCCGCCACCAAGGAAGCAAATTCTGTGCAAAAAGATGCTTGAATAGCGGCTAGCTCCTCTTCCGCCGCCCGAAGAGCCTGGATGCTGGACAGGGCGGAAAGGTTAACCCCCGAAACTATATTCGCAGCAGAGGGCGCAGGAAGCATCGTCCCTTACCTTAGCTGTACTGCTTCCTGGGCTTCCGAACTCGACCCAGATGGAGGCCCTTCAATGCAAGGAGGAGGCACATGTGCTTCCATCAGATCCCCTCCGGTGGGGTCTGCCCCAGCAATGACCGTCGTCGGCAATAAAGGGTTGGGACCTGAACGTCCAAAGCAACCATTAATCGACGTAACCCGAAGGATAGGATGATGGAGTAAACAGGTTTCTTCACAAGTTAAGATTTGACTTGTCTTACCAGGAGAAGAGCATGGAGGCTGCGGCTCGTTAACAGCTGGCGTAGTTTCCCCACCCACGACTTCCGCTCCGAATTCAACTGGTCTCTCTGTCACGGCCATCCCTGAAAGAGAGCCAGCCAGGATAGTGGCATCCTGTTGAAGTTCAGATGTCTCAGGGACGGGCGCAGTAGAACCCCCATCCTCCTGAGTTGAGGTCCCAGCAAGGTGAGACTCCTCGACCGCCTCCGGAAGAACCCCAGCAGCAATTATAGTAATGTACACATCACTGACCAAATGGGACAGGACCGGATCAATCTCAGCAATCGGGTCCTGAGAAGCGAACTCATCTGACACCTATAATGAGCACAAGGAAAAAATGATTAGGCCATAACATAGAAGAAGAAAGAAGGAGGTAGTTGAAACTCAAATCACCTCATAAACAATGTCAACATCATCAATAAACAGCCTGCAACGTCTTACCGCAGCGTGCTTTGTAGAGTAGGTTCGGCCATCAGCGGTAGTCACGCGCCTACTTCGCTTACGCGAAGGACCGGATACAGCAGATGGTTGATCCTCCACCACCTCGTCAGGCCGAGTAGGCGGCTGACCCGCCACTCTTTCATCCGGCATAATAGGGGGCTGATTCCCAACTTCCTCATCCGAAGAATACGATGAGTCATCGGTGTCTCGCTCATCACCCTCCTCGTCCGCCGCAGTGGACTCTGAGTCCGGTACAGGAACCCTGTTCGCCCCTCTCTTCCTCTTCTGGGATCCCTCTGGCTTCTCGGCCAAGCCAGAGCCAGCAATGAAGCTAGTATTCATGTCAAAGTCAACAGGGAGCTTGCTCGCTGCAACATGATAAAAGGCTGCCATGTACAAAATATCCTCTGCCGTATTAGCGTCGGGGACCGAGAAGCTAGCCCGGGTATGGACCGTATTATAATAATGCCAAGCCCGTATGACATCAAGAACGCTGCCCTCAAAGCCCAGGCAAGCGCTAGGGCAATCAAGGAACAGCTGACTGTACCCGAATTGACGGGAAAATCTACTGGGCAGATAAGCCTCCAGGTATACGTTATTTCGGTAACGATATACCAGGTGCGCAGGGCGAATGTTGCGTAGCCAAAGAAGCATCTTCTCAGATAAGAGTTGGGGAGGATCAACACCGTCAACGTGTACTCCCCTCACTTCTCTAACGGTAAATTGAGGAAGAGAGACAAAGAATTCGGGTCCGTCAACTCTCGCCAACGCCCTCCGGCAGGCCGGTATGGTGTCGTGCTCCCAAGGCTGATGACGGTATCGAAAAAGGAAAGTGTCATCATCAGTAACATCCGTATTATAATAATGCCAAGCCCGTATGCCATCAAAAATGCTGCCCTCAAAGCCCAGGCAAGCGCTAGGGCAATCAAGGAACAGCTGACTGTACCCGAATTGACGAGAAAATCTACTGGGCAGATAAGGCTCCAGGTATACGTTATTCCGGTAACGATATACCAGGTGCACAGGGCGAATGTTGTGCAGCCAAAGAAGCATCTTCTCAGATAAGAGTTGGGGAGGATCAACACCGTCAACGTGTACTCCCCTGACTTCTCTAGCGGTAAATTAAGGAAGAGAGACAAAGAATTCGGGTCCGTCAACTCTCGCCAACGCCCTCCGGCAGGCCGGTATGGTGTCGTGCTCCCAAGGCTGATGACGGTATCAAAAAAGGAAAGCGTCATCATCAGTAACATCTTCTTCAGTTCCTGGCCTCATCAACGACCGGTAATGCATTAATAACCACCCCATGAGGTAGTGGTATGGCAGTTCTATCCGTTCAAAGTCTAGTATCGTCTTACGAGCAATGACCATGGACGAAAAAGTGCAGAGGCCGTGGTGTATGCTATACACCATAGTCAGAAGAAGGGCCAATCTGAGTTTGAAGACCAACTTCACAGCCGGAAGAATGAAGTGGCGGCAGATCCTTTCAGTAGAGCCCGCCCCTCCCGAGACTACGCAATTCCGTAGCCATATCATCAAGAAACCGGCCAAGAGTGCTTTTTCAGACATCTCCTGGGTATCATAGTGGAAAAAACTGAGGGAATCGGTACGACTCCCGAACCTGTCACGGGTGGACCTCGACTTCTTGACCTTCAACATCATGTCCTTTACTTCCTCAGGGGTTTGAGGACCTCGAGACGAAACTCGACCGGAAGGACGTAACTTAAAAAGATACGCGACCCAGGCCATGGTATGGGGGGCGCTCCCCTCCGAACTATTCTCCTTCTTAATAGCAGTCTGGTGGCAGATGTTATGGTGGCACAGCAGTTCTCGATACACAGCAACGAAACCAGGAAATCGTCGATCCAGGTCATCGAATTCCTCGTTCGTCGGCGTATATACTTCAAAAGCCTCGCCTCCCCACGGCAGCTTAGAAACAACGTGCATTTCATGGAGAGCAAGGCACAACTCTCCTCCGGGTGCAAAGAAAGTCCCTGTGCGCCGGTTATACATCTCCAAAAGGGCCATAAACAAAGGCTTGTTAATGGGCAACCCGAAACAGGTGCCCCGGATGGCGTAGTAGAGATTAATCTCTCGAAGAAATTCCCCATAGTTCCTCAGGATCTAGGAGGTAAGATTGGTCCATATAGGAATAGGGTTTATCCAATTCACCAGCGACAATCTACCCACAGGATACGACCCCTTGTGAGCGAGTTGATTCAGAAAAGTATCAGCTCGAGTAAAAGTAAAGTTGGGACCAGCCACGTTTATAAAAGTACCAGAAAGCAGCCCCATCACACTCCGACTAACTGAATCCTTGCCCGCACATGCCGAACCCGTACGCCTGTTATAGTGGATGTTGCCCACAAATATCCCCGATTGGGTGGGAGTTAGGGAACCCACCATTGTCCTACCCAATGGTACCATGTTAAACCATGAGAGGGGATAATGCCGCTCCATCTCGGGGATATGGATCGCCACCCCCGTCTACAGAAAAGTCCCAATTCTCAGAAACGTCCAGCAATCGGAAGTTCTTTACGGAAAAAGCATCTCCAAAAAGGAAAACCGGTTTCAGATATTCTCCGTCCAGTTTCCCCGAATTCATCATAGAACAAAGGAAGTGGAAAGGCTGGTTGTTGATGACAGCCACCCTATCCCTAGGTTCATTAGTGGAAAGCTGATCCGTTATATGTCGAATTAAGCCTTCGAGCCGCACGCCCACGACAAATTGAGCTGAATCCACAAGAAGCTCTCCTGCTGGGTTGGTTGGGAGGTTCACTGAAAAGGGACAAAAAGGAAACAAGATCAAAATATAGTTAAAGCAAAATCACTGAACGAATCTCGAAAAGAAGTTCCTACGAGCCTATGCGGCTCGGATCAACGAAGCCTTATGCGGCTCAATTTTAATTGGGCTTCAGATGGCACGGTTTTAGGGGATCCTATGCGGTTCAGGTCAAGACACGGCCTCATACGGTCCAAATCAGACGGAAGTTCCGTGCGACACTAGGTACGATAGCTTATGCGGATCAGTTGAACATATGCGGTTCTAGCAGAAGAGCTTATGCGGCGTTTAATGTTATGCGGTTCAATCTGTCAGAAACATATGCGGCTCCGTTCAAAGGAGACTTCATGCGGTTCATATCCGGAGACTCAAATCCTTCTCATGCGGCTCAAACATAGGGTATCACCTATGCGGCTCGAACATGAGAGGGTTATGCGGCCCATACAGCATATGCGACTCCATCATGGCCAAACTTGGGTGATTCAGATGAAGGATGAAGGCTTGTGTATAAATATACAACAGAGCCAAGGGTTCTT
Source organism: Iris pallida (assembly GCA_029216955.1). Classification (NCBI taxonomy): domain Eukaryota; kingdom Viridiplantae; phylum Streptophyta; class Magnoliopsida; order Asparagales; family Iridaceae; genus Iris; species Iris pallida. Next base: position 15,303,687 of record JANAVB010021800.1, on the reverse strand, counting down.
AGGACTCAAAATATCCAAATGTGGCCCTTACCATTGAAAGCAGGATGAACATCAGGGTGCACGTCGGGCACGACGGCTGACGAGGAAGCCGCCTTCATCCCCTTCGCAGCAGCGGCGACCTTGGAAGATTCGGGGGCCATGTTCGACGATCGGAGAAGGGAAATGAGGAAAGAAAGACGAAACAACAATAGTTGAACGAAGGAGAAAGTAAAGAAACCCCCTGACCATACTCATCTATATTTATAAACAAAAGCAAGGCATTTCGATTCCCGTGCATACACGAAGACTGACTCTTCAGTTATCAAGGTGATCCGCCGAAAATGAAGGCTAAACTCCTCGGATCCCACACCAAAAAGTGGCCTTTAAAACTAACAGCAAATCAACAGCATTTAATGCAAAAGATTGCCATACGTGGCAACGAGGACGTGGCAAGAAGTTATGCAGCTCAAAACGTCTATGCGGCTGAACTATCTATGCGGCTAAGTCATCTATGCGGCTGGAACATTCATGCGGCCAGAAGAATTTATATATAACCATGCTTCTTATTCAAAGTATTTCAATTTTGTAAATTGAAAACTTTGAAGGGGGTCTTGTAGAAGCATGGAAAAATAAAGAAAGATCCATGCGGCCAGGAAACCCCATGTGGCTCAGGGACATAAGGGACTATGCGGCTCGAGACATTCCATACGGCCCAAAAGACACGTGGCTTGACAGTCCTCCCCTCCGCCCTATACTGTATTAATTACTCTGATGGCTGACAGCTCTAACAAAGTGACAGCCCTGACACAAAAAGTAATTATGACTCCGTCATAATGACAGGCCCCTAGGAAAACAAAGGAGATCTCTGACACAATCCCCCGAGACCCAGAAAATACCATGTGGCCTTGCCACGTGGGCGTTCATATGCAGCAAAGACTTCCCATGCGGTTCAGGATGAAGCTGCCCTATGCGGTTCAGGCTGAAACAGTATCATGCGGCTCAAGCTGAGGCCTCCTCATGCGGCTCAAGAGGACCATCTCCATGCGGCTCAAGCAGAGGCCTTCCTATGCGGTTCAAGAGGATCATCTCCATGCGGCTCACTGCCCATTATGTAGCCCAAATTATCATATGGTTCGAAGGGCCACTCCCCAAGCAGACCTGACACATGGCCAGTCTTATGCGCCCCATCCTTATGCGGCTCAATCCTTATACGGATCAATCCTTGTGCGGCTTAATCCTCTCAGTGACTCCCAAGACACGTGTCATAAAGCCAATCAATTTCCCAGATTTACTGCAATCGAAGATTGGGTCAAATCCCAATAATCTGGGACACGTGGCAGGGGAATGAATTAAACTTATTCATTCAGATTCACAGATATCAGCAAATCATCATCACGAAGATTCATTCCAATCAGCATTAATTACTGATAGGATTTGGTGCAATCTCTATTAAGTGGCCCAGATTTATCACACTCAAGATTAATGGCCCAGATTGATCAATCAACAGGCCGCCGCCATTCTAAGGGGAATTATTACAAACCCTAATGATTGCATTCCCCTTCTTATAAATAGAAAGATGCCATTCCCTTGCAAAGACCCCCTTTTTCGAGATCAGAGAGCATTAGAAGACTTAGAGCAGAGAGAGAGAAAAGAGAGCATTTCTTCAACGTTGAGCAATCTTCTGGAGCCAAGGCTGCATACCGATCGTCCAAGGAGTAAGGCAGGGCTGCCGTCGCCTTCCTGAGCCTCCATTGTCACCCCCCAGAATCTAAAATAAACAATTGTACTTAGTTTGCTGTACCTAGGCTTTCGTCCCTAGGCTTTTTTTGTACAAGCGAGTTTGTAACGTGAAGTAAAAGTCCAGTCCGCCGATAATTGTTCTGCTCTTTTATATTTCATGGCAAACAGATAAGACTTTGCGTAAAAGTCCATTCTGAAAACAGAAAACTTTTGCACTTAAATTTTTTTAATCAACTTAACTTCTGCGCATAAGCGTAAACTTTCCATAGTCAAGCCCTCTAATACAGAGTCTTAATTTTTTATGCGTAAAATTCAGAATAAATCATCTGCATAAAATTTAAATTAGATTTTTACTAACTTGATTCTTCTTTTTCTTTTGGCAGTAGACTTGCAAATTCATCCTCTCGCAGAGGTATTCGGCTCACCAGCTGGTATTTTGGGCTCAAACTATTTCGAAAATCTGTCTCATGTTGAGTTCCCAAAAAGTGACAAGCAGTACCCTGAAGAGAGACAACAACTGATAGCTGCTCAGGGAGACAGAATGCTGCTGTCATTGATGAATGGAGAATTGCTGGTGTCGCTAGATGGCCAGCAATTTTTGAAGCATGCCTTCATGTTTGGGGATACTATAGATTTTTAATCACAAACGAACCCCAAGAAGGAGGCTTGGGTATTTAAGTTTGAAGAGAGGGCGATGTATCTCCCAGACATAGCAAGGGCTTATCCCCTATCTTTATTTATTCATGCCACCCATCTAAGACAGATGCTATGGAACCTGACTCCCAGCAGTCATGGTAGACTAGGAAGAATTATCTTCAAGAGGGACGGGGCCAACCAAATGGGCTACCATACCAGTACTCCCAGTGGTGGTATCATTCCTTTTGTCGGTCTACTGCCTGGATTCACACCAAGCGAAGATTCAGCTTTGATTCAACCAGTGCAGATCCCAATATTCATAAACAGGCTTATAAAGGCCTCAGTATTATATCCCCAGGCCAACCCTGGGCTGCCAGGGTGGATGACCCCTCATAATCAGAACTGGATTCAACTTAGTGCTTGGATCATGAAGAACTTCAAAACAGAACTGCAAGCCATTAGACTATATGAAGCAGTAGCCTCCACGAGTCAGGGCATACCAATGAACAATAACCTATTCTTGGCTTTAATGGAGTTATATATCAGTTCAACAGGGACTTTTGTAACTCCGATAGGTGAAATGGGTTTTGTACTGCATGAGATACAGTTCATTTCCAAGCTGCCAATGGGTGAAGCTCCGTATGAAGAATATGTTCCCTCCAACCAGGAACTAGCAGAGATCAGGAAAAAAAATCCTCAGTTAGTTGAGGTATACCAAGAATTAATGTGCCATTACCTGACTTGCACCGCTATATAAGAAAATGGATCGCATTTGGCATACATCAATAAATGGACAACATATCTATTATATCATAAGAATAGGATATCCAAGGATGACAAAGAGAAATTTCATGATAACAAGGCTCAACCTATCAACCCTTGTTCAATCATCCCTCCTGATTCAATAAACATTTGGATGGTCACCTATAAATCTTCGGATAAATATTTGACCACCAAGGCTGGAGAATTCCCTGCTGGGACCGAAGCATTGAGCTTTCTGAGATATGGCAGTCGAAAGCTCTCAAAAGAAGCCTTGCTAGCGGGCTTCCTTTCCCTATGGCTGCGAAGATGGGTCATACCAGGGATTGGCACAGCCGACAGGATTCACCAAAATGTACTATGGCCAGCAGTACGTTTGGTATTCAAACTCAGAATCAACCTGTTATCGGCAATGGTATGTCGTATAAATACAGGTTTGCGATCATTTGGTGATGAATTGATCAATAATCCTCCTCACCGAAAAGATTTTCCTAGGGTAGAGATGTCCTACACTTATTTGATGGGCTGGTTGTTGCATCATAACTGCATTTTGTTGCCACCAGGCCCTGGAAATGATACGGAGGTATTCCTCCAGAAGTTTAATAAAGCCACGTGGACTGCAACTTCAGTGGCGGACACCCGGGCAACACTCAACTATTCCCACGGGTGGAACTTTTTCTGTACAAGACCACCAGTCCCAGCTGATTGTTTCGGCATACAATTTAAAGATATAGGTGAAGGGAGGACTTCATTACCTGCACCAGTTTTTAAATAGCTAATGTGCATCAGACCCTCACATCTGATGTATAGGAATGACGACAACTGTGCGTTCGAACCGTATCTACCCAGTCGGTTCGCTCGTCAGTTTGGATATGACCAACTTCACATTGGTAATCCCTCCACCAGCTTCCACTATTATGGAAAATTAGTTGATGGTGCAAGGGCGTGGAGGTACTTTAGCACTGCATGTACCGGTGCTAGATTCTGGGTATCAACTGCTACAAGTACAACTGAGCTACGTATGCTTCATTCGTATGCTCATTTTTATGCATCCAATCATTCCTTCGCGAATGACTACATCATGGAAGGGAGTCTTCGATGGTCCAAGGAAGAAAACGTCGAAGAACCAGTCAGGGTACCTTCGGACATACCCGATGATGTTGTTGTTCCAAACGAGTATCTGGAAGTGATCCCTACGGGAGTTGGGGAAAATGCTGTATGACCAATTATCATTACCAAAACTCGAAAACGAAAATCAAGTACAGCTGTTACCCTCCAGGAGAAGAAGAAGAAAGTCACTATTAAAGGGCCTTCCAGACAGAGAGCAGCTACTCCAGAGAGCGAAACTCCTACATTAAAGCCCGTTGTTCCTCTTCCTCCTCAAGAAACTATGGATGAAGAAAATATAGAGTATGAAGAAGAGACTTCTTCTTCAAAAGAAGATTCTGCTCAAGAAGAATGTTCTCCATCCACGGAGGTACAACAAGAGCATGCAGTAGAGGCTCAGCAAGAATTGCCTTCTCTTGCTGAAGATAGAGAAAAAGAATTAGCTGCAGAAGAACCAGCTGCAGATAAAGAAACAGTTGTAGAAGAACCAACTGCAACTGAAATACTCCCAGAACTTGAAGGGCCTGCAGCCAACGAAGATGATGAAGATATTGTCAACCCATCAACCAAAATCGGAGACGTAGTAATAGCACCTTCAGTTATTACTACTGATTCGGCTCAAGTTTTTGAGAAGACAACGTCTGAACCTGAATCGGTTACAACAATCACCATTCCTCCTGCAACAATCACCGCCACCGAAACTCAAGTAGTTTCAGCTCCAGAAACGGCTGGAGCAATGATCCACAAAAGTGCTGAAGATATTGTCTCTAAAGCTCCTGGGGATCAATCAGCCATGGTAGCAACATCAACAATGGCTTTAACTCAACTTGCTACCAAGGCAACGACAATATCTACTCCTAGTCTTCAGAAGAGGGATTTAGTAGACCTTGCTGCCACGCCGAGCTCTAATACAGAAATGAATCTTTTAGTTGAGATCCATACTTAAACTTTCTACAAAACCTTGGCAGCCTTGATCAAGATGGTCCTGAAGAAGGGCCTAAATTATGAAAGCTTGAAGGCAGTAATTGCTCTCACGATCAGGAATGTTGCTATGTTCAATGACGCTGAGAGAGCCGCAGCTTTAGAGAAGGTGGTGGAAGGACTTGAACAGCCTATTAAAGAATATCTAAGGTTGTCAAGTGAAACTCTTGAAAGTCTCATCCAGATCGAGTATAATACTTTATCAGCTGAATACATCACTCGGGGGACTATTTTTAATGAATCTCTCCAGGACTACAGTAACAAAGTTGCCAGGGAGAAAGCTTTATTGAATAAAACTAAACCCCTGCTGGAGATGCATAAAGAAGCCTACGAGACTTCAAACATGAGAATTCATCAGCAAGATGATAGATTTTGTGAAGTTGAGGCAGAGTTGGCTCGCTTGAAAGCAAAAAGAGAGCAGATTATTGCAGCTCGAAACCAACATCTGACGCAGAGCTCAATATTGGAAGAGATGGTTTTTGGTGCTGAAGCTGTCATTAAAACCCTTGATGATGCCAAGGATAAGATGATAGCTACTTTCGCTGAACTCTCCTATCTCTGTACTCCAGAAGCTCGACGATCTATAGCTACTACAACCATACTAAGCTCTCGTGAGAAGCGTTTGGCAGAGTTGCAAAAAATGCTTGAAGATGTATCTGCTCCACCTTAGACAATAAAGAATTTTGTATTCTTCTTTTCATATCATCAATAAAGAATTTTGTATTCTGTCTTTCTTCTACTGTAATATTTCAAATCATGCAATGAATGAAACATTTTTTTATGGTTGTGAGACAGAAAACAATTATCATAGGTAATAATATGAACATGATAAGTTTTCAAAACTCAACAAAGTAGATTATATCTATCCAGAGGTAATGTAGACATGATAGATAATAAATCTTATTTTCTTTTTAGAGCATACGATACTATGAGAGGTAATATAAACATAATAGATCGTAATGACTCAAAGAAAAATAGATTAATATCTATTCAGAGGTAATGTGGACATGATAGATGAAATAAGTCTTGTTTTCTTTTTAGAGCATACAATACTATCAGAGGTAATATGAACATAATAGATCGTAATGACTCAAAGAAAATTAGATTAATATCTATTCAGAGTTAATGTGGATATGATAGATGAAATAAAGAAAAGAAGTAGATTTAATATTTATTCAGAGGTAATATGGACATGATAAATAATAAATCTTTTTCTTTCTGAAATCAGATGGTAAGAAGAAAAATAAAATTCTCTTTTAGGAGAATAAATAATTATCTTAACCAAACCTTGGTAGCTGGGGAATAAAGAAGAAATTCAAACATAGTTTTTCTTCAAGAATTTGCCATTAATTGGCATCATTATCAAATCTTCATTAGGTTTCGATAACCTATAGGCACCATTGGAGAATACTGTCTCGACTACATAAGAACCTTCCCATTTAGCTTGAAACTTGCCTTTGCTCTTATGAGTCATAACCATAGGTCTTCGGACAGCTAAAACTAGCTTACCGACTTTGAATGCCCTCTCTTTAACTTTATGATTGAAAGCTCGAGAGATACGGGCGTGGTATAGCTCGATGTGCTGTTGTGCTTGAAGACGCTTCTCGTCCAGACCCTCAAGTTCTTGGAGTCGTAAGCAATCATTATTTTTAGAGGTTAGCTCATTAGCAATGGCTATTCTAAGAGACGGGATCTGGATTTCCAACGGAAGAACAGCCTCGCATCCGTAAACCAGTGAGAATGGTGTAAAACCAGTGGGAGTTCGGACTGTTGTCCCCAGCAGAGTCGTCATTTTGTTTCACTTAACAAAATACCCTTGAAAGGCTTTTGAAAGAAAACAAAAAAGTACAAAAGTACAAATTGTTTCTGGGAAGTATTGTTATGGAAGTCTGATCTGAGAGCGATCACTTTGTTCCTTGGATCACACGATAATGATGATAAAGAGAACTGCTTGAAGAAGATGAACAATCGGAAGAACTAAGTCACCAGAAAGATATCGACACAATGGCACTGATGGCACAGTCGAATGCTTTTCTGCTTTGCTTCACCCTTTTCTTGAGAAAAAGCTGAAGAAATGCTTCTGGAAATATCACTCTGAAAGTATGAGTTTTCTTAGAATCTCCTCCTCTGTATATCTCTTGATGTGTTCTTCTGTCAAAAATAAGTCTATTTATAGACTAGACCCTTTGTGCGTAAAAAGCAACATAATTGGGTCTCTACGCAAGTAACTGCCACCTACGATTGAAAATCAACCTTTACGTGTGATGACACGTGTCCCATATAGAGTTGTGATCTCTACGTATGGTGACACGTGTCCCATAACTTCAATAATATGTGGAGAGCACATACACACGTTCTTCGATAAGTGTGGCATAAAAGCCACGTATGCAAACCACGTTCTCATATAGCCAGAAAAGATTGGGTGTAAAAATAACCCAAAATAGACTTCCTGCATAAAGTAGCAGACTGGGCATAAAATAACCCAAAATAGACTTCCTGCGTAAAGTGGCTGAAAAGTAGCCTTGAGCGTATAATTAGCTCAAATAAACTCTACGCTCATGAAAGCCTTGAGCGTAAAAACTCAAATAGCTTTTCATGCGTAAGGGAAGCGATCTCTTGAGCGTAAAGTAGCCCATCTACACGCTAAACAACAAGTGTTGGGTTTGGTGTAAAAATCTTCTTGGCTTCTGTGTAATATATTGTCAGAAAATCATTCTGTCAGAGCAGTATCACGCGCATTAAATGCAATATAGACAGCCTGTCTCTCGCGTAAAGGCTGAGAATGACTCTCGCGTAAAGTAGTTAGCGTAAAGCTAGACTCTGTTTAATCTCTGCGTAAAACTTGAATCTGACTCAGTTTGACTTGCGTAAAGCTCTCAACTTCTTTGTGTAACGCCCCAGTCCCAAAATACGTAGGACTAGAAACGTAGACATGCCAGCTGTATTCATACGAAGTACACTCCAATATATGGAAACCTCATATGAATACATAAGCTGTAAAAATGCAGTAGAACCATAACTAATCTCATCCACGCAAAATAAATGAATAAAAGACATCATATAAAGATATTGAATTGTCTTGATACAATATGTTGGACGGAGACAAATCCACTACCAATAAAATAAGAAAAAGTACATAAAAAATGAAATGAGTGGCGAGCGAAGCCAAGACGATCCAAGTGCAATCATCCTCGAAAAATAGCAATGAACACGGCTAGAGCTAAAGCACCTGCGAAAGATAAGAGCACACACCTGGAGAGATAACCAGGTCCTCAGAGGGACGTAACAAGACACATAATTTCATGCCATATAAACTGAATAAATATTGCTCAAATAAATAAGTAAATCGAATTATAACATGTTCCAATACGCACCTACTGAACGAGCGTACCATCCCCCCCAACCAAACAAGGACAGGAGATGGTAAACTAATTCACGGTAACGTATCTTCCCATGCTATGAATCCAATATGGTATCCGGACCCCAACAAGGTTCAATACCTTCTCATCGAAGTAGTAAGTCACACCTACAACCAAACAAGGACAAGATGTGACAAACTAATCTACGACAAGTTATTGTTCCAAGCCACGGTCAGATACAAGTACCCAAACCAAAAGTACTCGTACCTAACGGATAAAGGTAGCCTACCGTTCTAACTAAAATGTAGTTAAGAACAATCCTTCCTACGTATGTGCCCTGGCTGAATAGGATCGGCATAGTCCCCTCTTGGGCACCAGAGGCCCCATCAGTAAGAGTATGATGTTCCGCAGAATCGTCAGTGGCCGTCAGTAATCATGGGTAATCTGACCCGCGTCTTCGGCGGAGCTCACGGGTTACAAAAGGAAAGTGCATCGAAGCCCATACACTAAGGAATTGTCCTCCCTGCCCAATGCCTACTCTGTTGCATCCACAATAGTAACCTCTATAACCGCTAAGTCAAACTAAACATGCAACCTCTATTAGCGGTTATTCCTATCGCACGGCTTGTACGTACTGGTGGCCAGCCAATCATGTACTTCCGTGTCCTACATGCGACACACAACTTCATGTTCCAACGTGTCAAGGCCAATGAATGCAACACACGAGGAGGTCCCTTAATTCTATGTTTAATGTGTAAGAAAAACAATACATAGCAGGTAAAATGAACAGTAAGTTCTAACAGTTATGCCATGTATCACAGTTTATTTTGCATAAAGAAAATAAATAATGCATAAAATATGAGCTAAAATAATTAAACAGCGAATGGCAAGGTGTCTTGCCTGATATGGCGCCTGGTGTACTACAATGATCAAGGTGGCACGATCTGCAACTTTGGTGTAACAACTACACAAGGGGACCTCTGTTGATGGCACGGACAGTTCCATTGGGTCCAGAAGGGTCAATTTAGTTAGGGTGGACATAAGGTAGTACGAAATTGGCTAGGGAATAGAAAGAAAATGGGACTAATTGAGGGCATGAGGATAATCAAAGGTTATTAGATAAATAATATATATATACTAAAAATATTTGTAATACTCAGAGTGGTCGGCACGGTGATCGGCGGAGCAGACGAAGTGATCGGCGGAGGTCAGGGCAGCGAGCTAGCTCGGGGCGACGTGGTCGGCATGGTGAAGGCGCGCGGCCGGCGGGGGTCCGGCATGCCGAGGCGACGGAGAGTTGAGCATTTGGTTAGGGTTTCCTTCATGCTTTTCTTTTTGGGGTTTTTGGCTGGGTGGTTTTGGTCGATCCGGCCATTGGCCGTGGTGGCAGTGGTGGTTACGATGGTGTCGATGGGTGGTGGTATGCTGGTAGCGGTGTGGTGATGTCGGGTGGTGGTGATGGGATGCCGGAGATGGCAGAGGTGAGATGGTCGGGGCTACGGAAGTGGTTGTGGTGGCATAGTGGCAGGACGTGGCTGGGCTGCGGTGGAGACGGGTTCAGTTGGCAGAGGGTGAAGGTGGCTGCGGTGACGGTGGTGGGAAAACGTGGGTAGATGGTTAGGATTAGGAATAGGGATTAGGAATCGTGTCCAAGTGTCGGACACGGAGATTAGGTTGAAATGATTTGGTGTACGTGTCCGGTATGTCGGACACAAAGATGACGATGTATATGTAAAAAAAATAACGATAGTGGAAGACACCCGGGGTCGGACCCGAGGCCGTCACGGCTGACACGAGGATGGATGGAACACCGACACGAGGCACACCTATTTGTGGTGGAATAATTTGTAGAGACAATTGGTGGATGATAAAAATAAATTGGAGGAGTACCTGCCTATTTATAGGATGTGGGAATTCCCAATAAGATAAGGATTAGGATAGTTAAAACCCAATTTAGATATTTCCTAATTTAATTTAAAGCAATCAAATTCAAAACCAAATCCAAATCCAAATCCAAATCTAAATCCAAATCTAATGTCAAATTAAATATCCAATTTAAATCAAATTAAATTTTTAGTATAAAATCCATGAGATAAATCAATTTCAAATATTTAATTATTTAAATAAATCCAAAATTTTTAAATCAAGATTTAAATGGCCACAATAACTTCCAAATATATTTTTCAAAATACCAATAATAATAATTTTGAAAATAATAAATATTTTTAAATATCTTTAAATAATAAATTACGAGTACTAATAAATCTCGAAAATTCTATTTTTATTTAAAATAACTAGCAAAATATTTATGAAGTATGTGCATGCACTAAGAGTATTAATTATTCTAAATAAAAGGCTTTACATAAATAAAATCATAATTTAGGAAATATTACATATATTATTTTGAAACTATAAAAAAATAAGAAAAATGTTTTTCTAAAAATATGTACGCTCGCACATATTCGCACTCGTCGAGCAAAAATAAAATTTTGTGCGCGACGTAAAATACGACTACGTGACGTACAATACAAAATTTTAAATCTGTACAAATATTAATAATAAAAAAATATAGTAGAAATTTAGGGGTTTTACATCCTACCCAACTTAAAAGAATTTCGTCATCGAAATTAAGAATTAGTAGGGGGGTGAGAGGACACAAGGGGGTATCAATGGGGAACAAACAACGACAATGTTTTCCCAAAAATCATGTCGTAAGAATTGCGATCTAGATCGTAGAAAAACAATACGGTATGGTCACGGGTAATGAATGAGGGTCACGATTAAGAGAACGAAATAGATCCGCTTTAATTAAGTGATTAGAGGGTCTTGATAGGGCCGAGTAGTTCAAGACAAAGATATGGCAACATCGAGTGATAATGGTCATTAGGTGATAGGATAGCTAGAGGAATTTCTAGCACAACGCTTCTGTCCTCCTAAAATAGGTGAAGACGAAAGCAATATAGAGTTCGAAGGAGGCGTTTATCGAATACGAATAAGTGATTCGAAGACGATCGAATAATTTCAAAAGAATTGTCAAGGCAGTCGTGGATAGGATTATAAGGGCAAAGTTTAATTGTGTCCCCATCCACGTAGAGTAATAGACAAAAGAGAACCAAAGTGCACTCGGTTGATCAGACCATCATGCACCGGTTCTGATTAGACCATATGTTAGTGGACATGCCCACATAACATATGTCTTGAAACAAGCTTGATAAAAGAATAAGCTTGTAAAAACTAAGCTACATTAGCATCATTAGTCAAATGGTAAATACATAGCCACGAGAGATTTAAGATTAAAAGAAGGCAGAATGATTCTAAGTCATACAGTCGTCCTATAGTCTTCTTGTCCAAGTCCTTGGTTGGCTAGATGGGTTAGGTCCTCTAGATTCTAGGATCTAAATAAGCTTGCTAATATAGGTCACTAGGTCAAAGGGGTTGCTAGTTCATAAGGTATTCTACCCAACTTAAAGAATTAAACTAAAGGTGTTTTGGGACGACTAACTAGTAGGGTCAATCTCTAGCAAGCACGAAGGAAATATAAGAATAGGGATGGAAGGAAGCAAGCAAGATGCAATTGATGAGTCAAACGGTAGATAAAATCAAGGAAAGTGGTCAAGTATATGGATGAGATCCTAGACTTCTAATCCTATACGCAGGCTTGCTTGGTACGGTAAAGTAACCAAACAATTTATCTCGACCTGCGTGGGCCACCACAAAAACATGTAACGCCCCAATCCTAAAATACGTAGGACTAGGAATGTAGACATGCCAGTTGTATTCATACGAAGTACACTCCAATATATGAAAACCTCATATGAATACATAAGCTGTAAAAATGCAGTAAAACCATAACTAATCTCATCCACACAAAATAAATGAATAAAAGACATCATATAAAGATAATGAATTGCCTTGATATAATATGTTGGGCGGAGACAAATCTACTACCAACAAAATAAGGAAAAGTACATAAAAAGTGAAATGAGTGGCGAGTGAAGCGAAGACGATCCAAGTGCAATCATCCTCGAGAAATAGCAATGAACACGGCTAGAGCTAAAGCACCTGCGAAAGACAAGAGCACACACCTGGAGAGATAACCAGGTCCTCAGAGGGACGTAACAAGGCACATAATATCATGCCATATAAACTGAATAAATATTGTTCAAATAAATAAGTAAATCGAATTATAACATGTTCCAATACGCACCTACTGAACGAGCGTACCATCCCCCCGACCAAACAAGGACAGAAGATGGTAAACTAATTCACGGTAACGTATCTTCCCATGCTATGAATCCAATATGGTATCCGGACCCCAACAAGGTTCAATACCTTCTCATCGAAGTAGTAAGTTACACCTACAACCAAACAAGGACAAGATGTGACAAACTAATCCGCGACAAGTTATTATTCCAAGCCACGGTCAGATACAAGTACCCAAACCAAAAGTACTCGTACCTAACGGATAAAGGTAGCCTACCGTTCTAAGTGAAATGTTGTTAAGAACAATCCTTCCTACGTATGGGCTCTGGCTGAATAGGATCGACATAGTCCCCTCTTGGGCACCAGAGGCCCCATCAGTAAGAGCATGACGTTCCGCAGAATCGTCAGTGGCCGTCAGTAATCATGGGTAATCTGACCCGCGTCTCCGGCGGAGCTCACGGGTTACAAAGGGAAAGTGCATCGAAGCCCATACGTTAAGGAATTGTCCTCCCCGCCCAATGCCTACTCTGTTGTATCTACAACAGTAACCTCTATAACCGCTAAGTCAAACTAAGCATGCAACCTCTATTAGCGGTTATTCCTATCGCACGGCTTGTACGTACTGGTGGCCAGCCAATCACGCACTTCCGTGTCCTACATGCGACACACAACTTCGTGTTACAACATGTCAAGGCCAATGAATGCAACACACGAGGAGGTCCCTTAATTCTAGGTTTAATGTGTAAGAAAAACAATACATAGCAGGAAAAATGAACAGTAAGTTCTAACAGTTATGCATGTATCACAGTTTATTTTACATAAAGAAAATAAATAATGCATGAAATATGAGCTAAAATAATTAAACAACGAATGGCAAGGTGTCTTGCCTGATAGGGCGCCTGGTGTACTGCAATGATCAAGGTGGCACGATCTGCAACTTTGGTGTAACAACTACACAAGGGGACCTCTGTTGATGGCACGGACAGTTCCATTGGGTCCAGAAGGGTCAATTTAGTTAGGGTGGACATAAGGTAGTACAAAATTGGCTAGGGAATAGAAAGAAAATGGTACTAATTGAGGGCATGAGGATAATCAAAGGTTATTAGATAAATAATATATATATACTAAAAATATTTGTAATACTCAAAAAGACGATAAATAAATAAATAATTCTACTAGTAAAATAGTTTTTAGGCCAAAAATTTGAAATATATAAAACCTGCTTTCAGGCAAAACTCTATTTTTGTTAAAAATAGGTTTTCTAGACAAACTATATTTTTAGTAGAAGTTTTACCATTATAATTAATAATAATGACAGTAAATAAATTATAATAATAAAATACCAATAGTAATAATATAATATTAATCTATTTTGCAAATACTTATATATATCCTATAATTATTATTGACAATGATCTTAGCAAACTTACACAGGTATTAAAACATACTAATTTAATAATAGTAAGTGACAGTAAACAGAAATATAATAAGTAAATAATAATAATAATAATAATAATAATAATAATAATAATATTAATAATAATAAAGAAGAAAATATTAGAATAATAATAATAATAATAATAAAAACATTATATAAATAAAAAAATAAAAAAAATAAATAAAAAAATTTGGAAATTGTACTGCGTGTGCACTTCTCTCGAAGGGAGGGGACACACCAGTAAAAAATAAAAATAAAAAACGAAAGAAAGAAGGGAAGAAGAGTTAGAGAGAGAGAGGGGAAGATGGAGGAGAAGGGAAGAGAGCGGGGATGAGAGGCTGGAGAGAGGAAGTCGGGGTTGGGCGCTTGGGCGGCGGAGGGAAACGGAGAGCGGTCGGAAAAGTGAGGCGGAGAAGCGGAGGCGGCGCGACGCGGTGGAAAGGGGGTTCTCGGTGGCTGGTGGCGACGCCGGCAGACTGGAAGGCCGGCGATGGCTGGGATGGCTGAGGAAGAAGGAGAGGGATGGTCGCCTGCTCCGACGCAGTGAGGCCGGATGCGGCGGTGGGAGTGGAAGCGGGTCAGGCGGACGGCCGAAGGGGGTTTTCGACGATGGTTTCGACAGATCCAGTTAGGCGCGGCGGAGGGGTGTGTGGCAGAGAGGGTTGGCTTGGTCGGAGTAAGGGGTTCGGGTCGACGGACGGCGCGGCGGAGGTTTGGGAAGTCGGCGGCGGTCGCTCGCAACTCCGACGGAGGCGGTCTCCAGCTCCGAGTGGGAGGAGCAGACGAAGTGATCGGCGGAGGTCAGGGCAGCGAGCTAGCTCGGGGCGACGTGGTCGGCACGGTGAAGGCACGCGGCCGGCGGGGGTCCGGCATGCCGAGGCGACGGAGAGTTGAGCATTTGGTTAGGGTTTCCTTCATGCTTTTCTTTTTGGGGTTTTTGGCTGGATGGTTTTAGTCGATCCGGCCATTAGCCGTGGTGGTAGTGGTGGTTACGATGGTGTCGATGGGTGGTGGTATACTGGCGGCGGTGTGGTGATGTCGGGTGGCGGTGATGGGATGCCGGAGATGGCAGTGGTGAGATGGCCGGGGCTGCAAAAGTGGTTGTGGTGGCGTGGTAGCAGGACGTGGCTGGGCTGCGGTGGAGACGGGTTCGGTTGGCAGAGGGTGAAGGTGGCTGCGGTGACGGTGGTGGGAAAACGTGGGCAGATGGTTAGGATTAGGAATAGGAATTAGGAATCGTGTCCAAGTGTCGGACACGGAGATTCGGTTGAAATGATTTGGTGTACGTGTCCGGTATGTCGGACACAAAGATGACGATGTATATGTAAAAAAATAACGATAGTGGAAGACACCCGGGGTCGGACCCGAGGCCGTCATGGCTGACACGAGGATGGATGGAACACCGACACGAGGCACACCTATTTGTGGTGGAATAATTTGTGGAGACAATTGGTGGATGATAAAAATAAATTGGAGGAGTACCTGCCTATTTATAGGATGTGGGAATTCCCAATAAGATAAGGATTAGGATAGTTAAAACCCAATTTAGATATTTCCTAATTTAATTTAAAGCAATCAAATTCAAAACCAAATCCAAATCCAAATCCAAATCTAAATCCAAATCTAATTTCAAATTAAATATCCAATTTAAATCAAATTAAATTTTTAGTATAAAATCCATGAGATAAATCAATTTCAAATATTTAACTATTTAAATAAATCCAAAAATTTTAAATCAAGATTTAAATGGCCACAATAACTTCCAAATATATTTTTCAAAATACCAATAATAATAATTTCGAAAATAATAAATATTTTTAAATATCTTTGATAATAAATTGCTAATATTAATAAATCTCGAAAATTCTATTTTTATTTAAAATAACTAGCAAAATATTTATGAAGTATGTGCATGCACTAAGAGAATTAATTATTCTAAATAAAAGGCTTTACATAAATAAAATCATAATTTAGGAAATATTACATATATTATTTTGAAACTATAAAAAAATAAGAAAAATGTTTTTCTAAAAATATGTACGCTCGCACATATTCCCACTCGTCGAGCAAAAATAAAATTTCGTGCGCGACGTAAAATACGACTACGCGACGTACAATACAAAATTTGAAATCCGTACAAATATTAATAATAATAAAAATATAGTAGAAATTTAGGAATTTTACACTTTGACTTGGTCTATGAAATTTATTTATGCTTCTACACCGACGACTGGATCGAGCATATAGAGGAGATCTTTCGTCTCGTAGAGATACCGGCTAGACTCCAGGTGGAAGCCGCGGGCAGTCAGATGCATGACCTTGCCCGCACTTGGTACCAGACCGACCCCAGGGTTGGTACTACGGAGCAAACTTGGGAGGCTTTCAAGAAGCTTTTCAAGGAAAAGTTCTTCCCCGACACCGCACTTGGTGCGTTGGAGACGCAGTTTGAGAACCTGGTTCAGAGGAACCAGACAGTAGAGGAGTACGCCGGAGAGTTCTGCCGCCTGGACAGATTTGTGGAGGGCCTTAGCGTGATAGCGAAGGCTAGAAGGTTCAGGAAGGGCTTGGTTAAGGAAGTCAAGTCCTTAACCAAGAGCAACAAGAATGCTACATTCGAGGAGATTTTGATAGGAGCTATGGCAGCGGAGGATGATCTGGAACTGAAGACGAAGAGAGGTCGAGATTCATACAGAGCCAGTAGCAGTGGAGGGCCAACCAGGAGGCCTCACATTCAGCAGCAACAGCATCAACAGAAGCCATTTCAGTAGAGGCAGTTTCAGCAGGCACCGAGACAGCAGCAGACCATTAGTTGTACCTTCTGCAAGAAGCCGGAATATGTATGGAATGAGTGCAGGAAGAGGCTCGGCAAGTGCCTACTTTGTGGTGCAGCAGACCACCAGTTGAGGGATTGTCCCATGGCTACGGGACGTACAGCTCAGGGGGCAGGAGCCAAGGCCCCAGTAGTGCAACAGAAAGGACCACTGCCGTCCCAGCAACAGAAGTTCATTTAGCACCCGCAGCAGGCTAAAGGAGGTCAGTAGGGGCGAGCTTTCGCCATAGCAGCTGAGGAGTCCGAGCCAGTAGGAGATCTTATAGCAGGTTCTATTCTTATCGACTCTTTTCCTGCATTCGCATTATTTGATTCGGGTGCTTCCCATAGCTTTGTGTCTGTATCATTTTCTATTAGACACTAGTTTTCTTCTGAACCATTGCCTAGGACTTGCAAGATCACGACTGGGGGTGGTATTATCCTTGTCTGTAATGTTTGTAAGGATCGGAGAGTAGTTTTAGGAGGCCGAGAATTGGATGTGAGCCTCCTCGTAATGCCATTACCGAACTATGATATTGTACTCGGTATGGATTGGTTGAGCAGGCACCATGCCAGTATAGATTGTCGTGATGGTAGAGTTCTTTTAAGCATGCCAGGAGAGCCAGAGTTCGAGTTCACCAGGCGGGAGTCAGAGCAGAGCAGCGGAGTTTTCTGCAGAGTTTCAGTGGAGGAGCAGAGCGTGCCACATCCACTGATAGCTGAGTTTATGGATGTGTTTCCGGAGGAGTTTCCAGGGTTGCCTCCGGACAGAGATGTGGAGTTCTCTATAGACTTGATACCCGGTGTAGAGCCGATATCTCAGCATATCTATAGAGTGAACAACAGTGAGCGTGTGGAGTTAAAGAAGCAGGTAGATGAGTTACAGGATAAGGGCTTCATCCGATCGAGTTCTTTACCGTGAGGTGCACCAGAACTCTTTGTATCGAAGAAGGATGGGTCGGTACGGATGTGTATCGACTACAGGGCACTCAACAGCCTCACGATCAAGAACAAATACTCGCTGCCGAGGATCGATGACCTGTTCGATCAGTTGAGCGGAGCGAAGGTATTCTCCAAAATTGATCTGAGGTCAGGTTATCATCAGGTGAAGGTGAAGAAGAAGGATATTCCGAAGACAGCTTTCAGGACTCGGTATGGCCAGTTTGAGTTTATGGTAATGCCGTTTGGGTTAACTAACGCCCCGACGGTGTTCATGAACTTGATAAACGAGGTGTTCCACAAGTACTTGGATAAGTTCATAGTGGTATTCATCGATGACATCTTGGTGTACTCGAAGACCCCAGAGGAGCATGAGGAGCATTTGAGAGTAGTTCTAGAGACTCTCAGGAAGGAGCAGCTTTACGGCAAGCTCTCGAAGTGTGAGTTCTTCTTGGATCGAGTTGATTTCCTAGGTCATGTTGTGACCGGAGATGGGATCTCAGTCGACCCAAAGAAGATCAGAGCAGTCGAGGCATGGACAACACCGAGTTCAATTGCAGAGATCAGGGGTTTTCTGGGATTGGCAGGATACTACAGGAGGTTTGTTCAGGATTTCTTCCGAATTGCAGAGCCATTGACTAGGCTGACCCAGAAGGACGCAGAGTTTATCTGGTCAGAGGAGTGTCAGGTTGCTTTTGATGAGTTGAAGAAGCGACTGATGACAGCCCCGATTTTGATATTGCCATCAGGATCAGGCGGGTTCACTTTCTACAGTGATGCCTCAGGGAAGGGTTTGGGTTGTGTCTTGCTGCAGCATGGGAAGGTGATTGCCTATGCATCCAGGTAGTTACGTCCGCATGAGAAGAACTACCCTACCCATGATTTAGAGTTGGCGACAGTTATCTTTGCTCTAAAGCTGTGGAAACACTATTTATACGGAGAGCGTATGGAGATCTTTACAGACCACAAGAGCTTGAAGTATGTGTTTACACAGAAAGAGCTCAACATGAGGCAGCGCAGATGGTTGGAGTTGACGAAGAACTTCGACATTTCATTACAGTACCATCCAGGGAAGGCCAATGTGGTTGCCGATGCCTTGAGTAGGTATCCGGTAGCTATATGTTTGACAATGGATCGTCACTTATTAGTAGATTTAGAGAGCTTGGGGATAGAGGTGATCGTGCCAGGAGTTCAGATACAGATGTGGGGCCTTCAGATTCAGTCAGACTTGATGGAGAGGATCAAGTCAGCTCAGTTCGATGATGTTACTCGGTGGTGTATCCGAGACCAGGTTCGAGCAAGATTGGTGGATGGGGAGTTCGTCATTACAGAGGACAGCACTTTGAGGCACGGTTCCAGACTGTGTGTGCCTAGCGGAGAGCTTCGAGGGCAGGTCATGTAGGAGGCCCATCGCTCTCAGTACTCTATACATCCAGGTGCCAACAAGATGTATAGAGATTTGAAAGAGCATGTATGGTGGTATGGGATGTAGCGGGAAGTAGCACGCTTCGTAGCCAGGTGTCTAGTCTGTCAGCAGGTTAAGGCAGAGAGGCAGAGACCAGGAGGACTGTTGCAGCCATTGCCCATTTTAGAGTGGAAGTGGGAGCACATCACGATGGATTTTCTTTCTGGATTGTCGCGTTCACCATGAAGGAAAGACGCGATTTGGGTCATCGTGGACATGTTGACCAAATCGGCCCATTTTTTGCCATTTAAAGTGGGGACGTCTACTGAGAAGATAGCGGAGATGTATATATGACAGATTGTCAGGATACACGGAGTTTCGGTGAGCATTGTCTCGGATCAGAATAGTCGCTTTACTTCATATTTTTGGCAGAGTCTGTAGAATAGTTTAGGCACTCGGCTCAAATTCAGTACTGCATACCACCCTCAGACGAATGGACAGTCAGAGAGGACTATTCAGACTCTCGAAGACATGCTGTGGACCTGTGTTCTAGATTTTGGAGGACCCTGGGAGGATCACCGGCATTTAGTGGAGTTTGCGTACAACAACAGTTTTCAGGCCAACATTGGGATGTCACCTTTCGAGGCACTGTACGGGCGGAGATGTCGTACACCCTTGTCTTGGGATGACGTTAGAGAGCAAGCTTTATTGGGACCTGAGAAGGTGAAGCTCATCAGAGATCGACTTCGCGTGGCGCAGGACAGACAACGGCATTGGGCCGACAGCCACCGGAGACCTTTGCAGTTGAGGTATAGCTTAGACTTAGGATTAGAATCTTGTTTGTTTATGATTTTTGTTGCTCATGTGATTGTTATAGTTAAGATGAGACCATGTTTGTGCTAGGTTGGTGATCTGGCATTCTTGAGGATATCGTCGACACGTGGTACTATTCGCTTTGGTGGAGGTGGAAAGCTTAGTCCGCGTTTCATCGGACCCTTCATTGTCAACGGAAGAGTCGGTGATGTGTCATACAGGCTCGACTTGCCCCCTGCATTAGAGGGAGTCCACAACGTATATCACGTGTCGCAGCTGAGACGGTACGTGGAAGATCCTAGCCATGTATTGGATCACTCCGAGATTTAGGTGGGCCCTACTCTCAGTTATCCAGAGCAGCCTGTGGAGATTTTGGACCAACGAGAGAAGGTGTTGAGAAACCAGAAGATATCCTTGGTTCGCGTAGCATGGAGGCATCACTCTCCAGGTAAGTCTACCTGGGAGAGGGATGATGAGATGCGCGAGCAATACCCTTATCTTTTCCAGTCTTGAGGTATAACTTTCTGTTCTCCTTGTCTATTCAGCTTTGTCTATAATTTCGAGGACTAAATTATTTTAAGGGGGGTAGACTTGTCACACCCACTTTTCATTTCAAGGGTATTTTGGTAATTTAGATTATTTTATTTATTTATTGAACTCATGTGATGATATGTGGTTTGGTTTGTTGTCTTAGTTTTGATGGGTTTGACTTGGCCAACCATGACCTAGAGCCTAAATGCTATATTAGAATTAGAATTTTTATCATTAGAATTAATTTAGATTTTATTAATTAATTTTAGGCTTAGTTAATTGATTTTGCCATTTTTCTAATAGCCTTTTAAAGCCTATTTGACTTAGGCTT
The DNA here is from genome assembly GCA_029216955.1 of Iris pallida. NCBI lineage: Eukaryota > Viridiplantae > Streptophyta > Magnoliopsida > Asparagales > Iridaceae > Iris > Iris pallida. Next base: position 15,282,657 of record JANAVB010021800.1, on the reverse strand, counting down.
GACTAGCAACCTAGGGAGCCCAAGCCCATGTACCTAACCCTAACCCTACCCCCTATACTTGGCCGGCCATAGGCAGCCACTCCCCCTTATTTGTATTTTTAGTTGTAGCCTCCAAGAAACCCTAGATCTCCCCTTCCGAAATTCACAACTTTTGCATCCGGAGCCCGATTCTCCTCAAACGAAGACGGTCGTACTCGTAGGAAGGAGAGGATCTTGCTGGAGCAGCACTAGCAAGGTGGTGGGGACGTTTGCTTGAGGATACTCGACCGTTGGGGCGTTCGGGAAGCCCTTTGCATTGAGATCCTTTGCTCTAAATAGGTAAATCCTAATCTAGTGTAGTTTTTACTGATTTTTCTTCATGATAGGGAGCATCTAGGTACCCATGACCTATAGAATTAATTTTTTCCATTTTTGCATTCGTTTGGTGTCCGTATCGGACACGTGTCGGCTAATATATGTAGGTGTTCGACGAAATGTCGCAACAAATTTAATTCTATTTTCTGTCAAATCTTTCAATATGTTTGGATAGCCCTATTCACGAGGATCACAACCCCATAGGTTTCGTCACGAATCGGACTCATGTCCGTGTCCAAACAGGATACGAACGTGCTGCATGCCAGGCCGCGCGCGTGCCCAGCTGCTCGAGGGTGATTCCTCGACGCATAGGCCACGTGGTCGCATGAAATTTAACGTGTAGATGGGGGACGTAACTGAGATCATGCTCCCAATGTTTCTTGATGTTTCGTCGAGAATCGAGGAAGAAATCCCGTCGACACTGGCCGCACACGCGCACGAACGGGACAGCCGCCGCAGAAATATGCTTCGTGCGGACACGATACGACACATGGACACGAATCAGGGTGTCCAACGTATAGCCCTATACCTACCCTAGCCTAGGATACGAACACGCGACATGATGTGGGACACACAAGTCCCTAGACTCGATGGCACGCGTGCACGACGCTGTGCACGGGGCTGTGCATGCGCGCCTACCCGCGCACGGACACGCTCTGCGTACGTATCGCACACGACACTTGGCCGTACGATAACTCAGCCAGTGGGTCGGGGATCTGTACGCCTAGGTGTATACGAAGTTTTACGAGGAATGGTTCAAAAACGAGCGAAAAATCGAGTCCGCACTAATTCGGTTCATGCGCGTATCGGGTTTCCCGATACTCGTTCGCTGGACATGATACGGACACAGTTTCGACCCGAGGAAGACCCGAGCACGTCCCACATATCGAGACCGACCTATTTGCCAAGTTTTGCGGGTTAATTCTGAGTATTTTGCGTTTTGTGCATTTTTGTGAAAAATTGGGTTTTCATCGAATTAAATTTTTGGGATTTATATGATATTTTGATTTCTGAGTTTAATGGCGATAATTTCTGAGTATTTGGTATTTGTCACTGTTTGGGACTTGTGGGAATCAACTCTCGGGGTTGATTCATATTTTCTAACTATTTTTGGACATATAAGGTATTTTACCTATATACCTATATAGATATATATATATGTATGTGTATATATTTACTAATTTCCTTAATGCCTAATTTCGAAATGCGTATTTTTGAGGGTCGAGACTCTAATCTCAGACCTGGGAACACACTCCAGGTTCGAGTATGACCTTCATTAGCTTCATATGGGGTATATACCTATATAAGGATATATGCCTAAATATATATATATATATATATATATATATATATATATATATATATATATATATATATATATATATATATATATATATAACTATAGATTGTGAAATGTTATAGATAGAATACTCTTGTAGGATCATTTTATTTGTTCTCAGATTTTAGACTCTGTACCAGCAGCTCAACACCATTATTCACTCAGATAATTATTTTCCTTCCTAACTTATATATATATATATATATATATATATATATATATATATATAAAATATATATATATATATGTGTGTGTGTGTGTGTGTGTGTGTGTGTGTGTGTGTATATCTATATTAATTTTGTTGAATGTGTAAATGTAGATAATGCAATATTTTCTTGTGATATGACTATAGGAAGTGTTTGGACAGATTAGGATCGTCGTTAGGAGTCTAGTTTGGTCGAATTGGCCGACAAGTTGACCAAGTTGACGAAAGTCAACTTTGGGTCAAACTTAATCCAAATCGACTCAAAAGAACTCTGAATGACCTGGAATTTTGTGTATGACTTAGAAATTAGTAAACGGACTAGTTGACCTTCGGTTGACCAGGTTTGACCAAAGTTGACCAGGTTTGACCAGAGTTGACCAAGGGTTAACTTTGACCTAGATGGACCTAGAATCATGTAGAAGTGCATCGTAGGCATTCCTTATGATATGTTAGACCTTGTTGTGACTTGTGGTTGTTTTAAATAGGTTTACATCACTCCAGTACAGTTATACAGCCTCATCAGCAGTTCAGATTGTCAGGCGAGTACATTCTTTGACCGTTTCATTCTTGTTTGGACGTATTTACTTGTTATAGACTAGTTTACTTGTTGCTGTCACGATATATTACGGATTAGTACTATATAGATCTCTTCATGCGATGTTATCCCCTCGGATACATCGGGTATATTGTGCTTATGTACTTTATCATGTGCATCGTCTACTCATTGTTTTCGTACCTATTCATGTATACTCATGTGACATTCATGTACACTCATGATCATGTGAGCCTTCATATATGTTCCAGTGTGCATGTGGACTAGCTATCCATGTTACGTACTACTTTCATGTACAATAACATAACCTGGACAGATCCTTATGTACTGATTGGGGCATGGAGAGTATTTATTTGGTTATGTGATCTACACCCATTTCATGTGCAAATCCAAACTAGATTTAAGTCATGTATAACCTAAGCTTGTTTACATAACCAGATTGTGCTCTACATCACGTAGTTAGTTCAGTTCTCTATTATATCCTGTATATTTATTTCTATATATCATGTTCTCTTTTTTACAGTCTCATTTCTTTATCAGCAGTTCATGTATATTATTCTATAGCTTGTTTTATATTTCCTTTCATGTTATGAATTATGTGAGAGATTTGTATTCGTTCCTGTCCTGATTGGACCTGTTGAAATATTATAGATGATGAGGATTGCTGTGATACTTACTATGGAGTAGGCCTTGTTGACACAAGTGACCTGGACCCTCAGCAGGATCCAGTAGTCGCTGAGGATTTGCCTTGATTAGATTAGATTTACATTATCTTCTAGTATGAGACTTTGTGGCTGTATTGAGACTTGTTATGATGTGGTTTTATACCGGGATTTGTATTCATATCACTACAAAAAAAATGACCTTTTGGGACGATAATATTCGATACGCTAATTTGAAGTGTACTAAAAAGCTAATATTTGGGACATAAATTGAGTTTGTAATAAAAGATAATATTATTTAGGACAGATTTGTAAATAAACTTAAATATGTACCTTATTTAAGACCAAAAATTTATTCCGTACCAATAAAAATGGATTCTGTCCAAATAAGACAGCGGGTAGGGAGATTAAATTTTGCTTTCCCTCTACTATCATTTCACTGTTATCTAAAAATATATAATCCCTAATTCTTTTTCCCGCACATTCCAGAGCACCCCCAAATCCCTCTTCCCTCCCTCCTCCTCCTCCTCCTCCTCCTTCCAAGAACAGATCCAAAACCCTAGATCCCAACCCTCCTCAAATCATAACCCTGATCCCAACCCACCTCTACACCCATGCCTAGACCATCGCCTCCGTGCTGGCACCCGCTGGTGAGTCCATCACACGGGGGGTGAGTTTTGATTTCGACGAGATCGTCGTGACTTCTAAGTGTAAGCAGATCATGATATTTCTTGACATCTTGAGTTTTCTCTAGTGCTTTCTCTTTGGAAGTCATCCCTTGTGCATAATTTTTTAATTATATTTTTTGTATGTGGAGCTTTGTTTTTTGGCTTGAGATCCAGTTGGGGCTTAAACGATAAGGGTGAGGAGGACGATGGGTTCAGCATGATAGAAGCTCACAGAGGTCCTCCATCCTTTGCCAAATTTCCCACCTTGATGTCCTTGTTTGCAAATAAAATTTGGATATTTTGGTCCTTTTGCGTGCAGGGGCTGGAAAGACGATGGATAACAAAGAAGATAAATTTTCTGTTGCCATCTCACAGATAGTTGTTGTCCGATGGGCTTCTAACGCCATCAACTTGGTAATACCAATCATATGTATATAGTTTATGAATTAATATACTACAATACATGAAACAAAAATATTTCCTGTGATCCTATAAAAATTTGGAGTGAGTTCTGGTCCTTTGTGAAATAGCAATACTTCTTCAATCTACAGTTGTGTTCAATGTATACTTGCTATATCCCCTTTGTTTATTATTATTACTTTGCTAAAAGAATCATTGTTGGTTGTAGTAGAATCATATTACGAATGATCAGAGGGCGATGACACCTCGATTGAAGCACTCCGCCATGGAGCATTACCATAGAAGCAAAATCAAACATAGGTAATCAATTATTTTTGTTATATACAAATTATTTTGTCCTCCTTGTGAAAATATTACTTTGTTATGTTTTTTTTTTCTTCTGAATATGGTTAAGTTTAAGTTGGATTATAGAAAATATAGTTATTTTATTTTATTTTTTGTATTGCCTGTAGCAAAGACTTGCCAAAAATAATTATAGCACATGCCACAAATCAGACTAAGAGCATAACAATGTGCACTTTGGAAAGATATCAAAGGGTACATATTCAATATTCATAATATAGTGACAAGCTTCTTGGATGCAACATACATATAGGAAAATGCATGCTCCATGTACTCATGTGTGTGTGTGTGTGTGTGTGTGTGTGTGTGTGTGTGTGTGTGTGTGTGTGTGTGTGCTGGTAGTAATGTTAGTGCTAGTTTGTGTGTGTGGGCGCTTTTTTTTTTGGAGGGGGTGGGGGGGGGGGAGTTGTGGATGGGATTCAGAACATAGGAAAAAATGACTGATGACTTGTAAATCCTCTTTACACTAGGTGGGGCAAAGGTTACATAACCTTTCACCTTGAAATTCAAATTTAACCAGTCTGTGATTACTAAAGCGACTCTAGAACCAAATATACTAATATATGAATTGCTAATACAACCATGATAACCAAACCCCTATTACTCGACTTGCTAACCCAGCCTATGAAATGCTATTCCTGAGAGCCTGTAGAAATGGCTTTAATATTAGATTTATCTAGCAGTGCAGTTGACTACAAGAGTACGAATTCTAGCCTTGAGGGGTTGATGCCAGGTTGACAAGCAATCATATAAAACTTTCTTGTTTTCATGTCTGACCTGGTTCTGATGAAAGAACTGAAGAAGGTTTAGAAGATGATGATGTGATGATATGATCATAGAAGTGTACTAGAATGCTTCAGACAGCAATTAAACAAGTGAAACATGGTAGGACGGGCATCGCAAGGGAAAATGTTTCTTGGAAAAGTATGAAACCAACACATCAAGATACAAATGTACCGGCAAGCAGCTGAAGACTTCCAGATTCCAACAACAAAACAATACCAAAGAGCTCAAGAGTCCCTTGGAACATGCTAAGTCAGGAGCACCTTAATACTAAAGCTAATTCTTCTATCAGAAGATGGCTAAACAGCAATAAAGAAGCAGACATGAAAAAAAAGTAAAACTTCAACCAGTTCATTTATGCTGCAATTATTCCAAGTATTTTCTACTACAGAATGTGTGCAGTTCCTAAGAATCGTATGAACGACTAAGCAAGTCATATTTGTCTGTTCTATAATAGGGTAAGAAGTATTTAATTGGTTGGTACAGCTTCACTATTTTATGAAGCACAATACCTCTTCCTTCTTGCCACCACCAAAAGCCTTGAGTCCTCCATAAATTACCAAGCCCCAACCAGCTAAACTAGCAAGTACGAACTGCAGGAAAGAGAATTTATCACATGAATATCAAATTACATTTCAAATACAAATAGTTACCACTAACTCTTCAACAAATACATTCATGAAATACCAATATATAAAATCAGTAAAGCAGAAGGCAGATCTCTGTGGAAGAGTGTTTGAGCAAATATGCTAAGGACATGTAGCACATAAATGTTAAGTTTCAAGAAATAGATGATATTCCAAAAGAGAGCAGATAAAACTAGACACTAAATAGAGAGCAAACTAAAAACACCTACCCTTGCTAATGTTATCAGAATTTAGTTTATTGACAAACTTTTTTATAGTGAAAACTGGAATGACATGAGTGACAAGATGGTCAATTAAAAATGTTATACAATATGGAATGAAATCAAAGTGAAAGGCCTCCAAAAGGCCCTTTCCATGGATAATTGACCAGCTCATAGTAAGTAATTCTGTACAAATCATAAGAAACCAGTCTGTGGTTACTAAAGCGAATCTAGAACCAAATCTACTAATATCTGAATTGCTAATCCAACTATGATAACCCAAACCCCTAATGCTTGTCTTGCTAACCCAGCCACTATGGCTCCCAGGAAGACTTTACACCACATGAACGCTAACCCTGAGTGCCTGTAAAAACAGCTTTATATATTAGATTTAGCTAGCAGTGCAGTTGGCTGCAAGAGTACAAACTCTAGCTAGCAGAGAATTATGCATGCTTTAATTATGTTCTCAATATCTTATATATTTGGACAATTTAAAAGTTTTCCTTTCCAATAAGACAAAACAAACAAGGTCCGTATCGTTGCTAAAATACATTAGTCATCATGCAGTAAGAAAGATACAGCTAACATTACTAAAGTACAGTATTAAAATGACAAACTTCCCAAATAAAAAAAAAACTAAATATAAACTATTACATCGGTGAAACTAGAATTTTACACTATTGAGTTTAAAATATTCCAGCATACAAATACACACTTAAAGATTATACCTGAAGAAATGATCTTAAAACTGGAATGATCTAATTGAATAATTATGTAAGTACATATCGTTAAGAGATATCAAGGGTTATACTTTATACGAGTCAGCATGACTTAATAGACGTCAAGGACAAACCAAAAGGTGTATCACTACAAGATGTACAAGCCAAGTTTTCTCCATATTAAGGAACCTCAAATCCAAACCTCTGTGGTCCAAAAGATGGGTTCGAGAATAAAACTTACATGCTCTTCCTTCCACTTAGACGGAGAGAGTGGGTCGTCCCACAAGTTGACCTTTGGTGGTCCATGGTGATCTGCCAAGAAACCATATAAATTTTAAACAAGATAAAATACCAACAGGTACATAATAAGTGACAATAATCAATATTATGACTTGAAATCACTCTGCAGAACTCAGATATTCCAAGTATCTGATAATTTGTTGAGAACCACAGAACTCACACGGAAGAAAGATTGGCAATGTTATAGCAGATATTACAGGATTAAATTGCAAAAATTAAGTAAGACACGTTTTCAGGAAATGAATTATAGGAAAATGTAATAGCTACACAAGATTTAGTTTATATGGTCTGCTTGTTGTGGAGCTGCAGTTGTGACAGAACAGAGTGCTATCTTCTGAAGAGCAACTCATTCTTCTATGACTAAAGAAATAATCATCGAAGTTCGATGAATAGACTGATGTGTTGATAAAAAAAGGATAATAATGTCAAGATTCAAGAATAAGATAGATCAGAGTTAAAAAGAAGATATGTGAAACTATAATGGTAGCTTACCCCATAAATTTGGATAAAGGCTTTGTCGTTATTGTTGAAACTATACTGGTAATTTTTCCATGTTTAACAGTGATAAGGCCAAAAGAGTTAAAAACACAATAAAATCATGCAAATCTAATTGAAATAGATTATCATCAAAGTCCTTTGAGGGCCAATTTTGATTGCATTGGATTGCAGTTACGTTTCATACGGGACTCATGTGGTGCCATAAGCAGCGCATGGACCAAATTTCGAATCCGGATAGGCGTTTTTTCAAATGTGCCCTTGCTTTGGGGGCTCAAATAGGTGTGCCGAAATGCTAGCCCGATGAGCATTTCAAAAATAGACGTTTGAGCAAACATGATGAATGATCCTCCGTAATCCATTGATATTCTCTAAACTATCATCATTATTATGAATGATCCTCCGTAATCCATTGATATGAATGATCCTCCATAATCCATGTACTCGTGTACCAAAGATTCCACTAGCACTAGATTACCATACATAAACAAGAAGATGTTGACATCTATTAAGTTATAAGAAACAACCAGTTCTTATTTAAAACTTAGTAAATAGACATACATTTTTGAACTACTTACGCCATGCATGATTCATTTTTTATAGTTGCATATTTGATGATTCCTCTTGCTTAAACATCTGAAACTTAGTAAATAGACATACATTTTTATCGATTGATTTGTAGTACAATTTTCTTAATAATTATACGTATAGGCCGGAATGTTGGAATTTTTATTTGAAAGTAACAAGATTTTTAGGGAATCTACAAGATCCAGACATCTTTCTTTCTTTTTTAGTTAGGGTTTGATCTGAGTTGTTGATTTCTTACATAATCATATGATATTGTTGTGGTTATGCTAAAAATTGCAGCTATAGGTCTATAAGATGGACTCTTTCATTTTAGGAATAGTAATTTGAATATTATTTCTTATTTTTAAATGTTTAGTGAATTTTTACTATGTTGCACTTTATGTTGTTAAAACACTTATATGACATGTTAGGGACACAAGCAAATAGACATCACATAGATTTTGGCATATTATGATGTATTTTCGAATATATGCATCGCGTGTGTTACTAGTTTAACCAGGAAAGAACACTAAATTTTTCTAAGTCTCTATGCTTCCTTTGTTGCACGTGTCAGCATGAAAAATGTATCTTTTTGATTCATTTTTAAAGATGATATAGGAAAAAAAAATTCAAATTCTGATTTTCTTAAGAGTTAGAACTGAATTATCAGGGATATACATTCAAAACCCAAAGAACAAAGGCCTATTTTTTGGTTTAGTTTGAATTAATTGAGTTGTTGCCATTGAGTCACACATTTACATGTTTCAACACTTGATCCACGTCTGATAACTTGCGCTTGATTGCAATATATGCATATATGAGACTCGGTTTCTATTTCTGTCCCCGGATCCTCTCGCTTGCAAACCATGAATTCACATATTGGTTGTTGTTCGATACTTGTGATGGGGGATATTCAAGTGCGAAAACTCTACTGTATCAATAAAGTCATTCCAAATTTGTCTTTCAGTATAGAGAGTGAGTTGGTAACTTTTTAATTTGCACATTCTATGATTTCTTATAAAAGAGGGTGTTTTACTGATGTCATATTAATTTGTTCTACTTAGGATGGACAGAAACTTGTTCATGTTAGCCAAGGTACTTGTAATAATCTGCTTTTATGGTTGTATATTGTGGTTGTGACATGGTTCTATATGGAAGGATAACTATAATTTTGTTCCTTGAAGACATAGGTGATGTGATAGTTAGAGAAAAATCAATCACCATCCTGAGTGTATTTGCTTCATAGGTTTTTATTCAGATAATAATCTTATGGGAAAATAGGAATTTGGAAAGCAATAAAGGCAAAATTTTGGTAATGTTTCATGAAATAAAGTGCAAGCGGTGGGACAATACAGACAAGGGAGCAAGGCATTGATTTTGGTATGTCCTCGTGTATTAATTTGTTTTCTACACGGACACCACACCGATCTTCGTAGTACCCGTGCTTCCTAGTTTACTAGTTAAATATTGAATCTTTTGGAAAAATAATTGGCTAGAAGTTTGGAAAGCAATATTGACAAGAAGTTGGGAATGTTACTTGAAAATCAAGTGCAAGCAGAAAGGCGATAACTTGTGGCCTAATTTAGGAACACGGTTTGCTGCAAAAGAGGTAGGTTTATATTGGAGTTTTAAAAACTCTGCTTTTGGACATGTTGAAACTTCATTGAAACATTTTAGATACAAGGCATTGTTTGTAAGTTGATTTGCCATGTTTCGATATACCAAGAGACTATAATCACACCTTCTTTATTTCTTTGCAGCTACTGGAGTATGATGAATCTGAGACAGAAACTGATTTTGAGGGAAATGATGCCAAAAGAAATATATTGGAATGACACACAAGGCATTGTTTATAATTGTCATGCTTATTTCTTCATTGAAAATTGGTAGAATGAGGAGATGTTATCACATTTCTTGATTTTTTTTACTTATAGTAATAATACTGAAAATTGATTTTTTTTAACCATCTAGAAGTATTTTAGAAAATTAATTTTTTATATAATTTGTAGTGTGTTTTTTGCATATGAAGCCCTCTCATGTCACCTGGTCTTTGTAGTATCCATTCACCGCCAGATAACTAATGACCTCAGATATCTTCTAGTAAATGTATTTCTAACTACTAACTGAATGTGTTTAGAGATAACTAAGGACTTCAGATATCTTCTAGTATCTATATTTCTAGCTCCTCTCTTATGCTCTAAATAGAGCTATTTATCATTAGGAGTTCTTGAGTGGGATAAGTCCTCATTGGATAAGTATTTTGCTTGAGTTTTCCTCCAATCATATATACATCTATTGGGTAACCATTAGACAATAGAGGAAAAATAGGTAACAAACTAGGTAGTAGTATTGACCAAAAACCTTAAAAACCAACTATTTTTAGACTTCAGTCTGAAGTGGTTCCCTTTATTGGTCATTCAATATTATGCTTTCTCATTTTCCTGTAATTATATATCAGGATTTGGAGAAGATGCACTTGTAGGTGTCACTCAGAGACATTGAGACAATTGCTCAGTTCACATAGAAAACATATCGATCTCAAAAGTTGAAGGTTAGTCATAATCATTCTTATGGACTATTAGCTGATTTTAAGTAGCAAATAGTTAAGATTAGTTCCTGGGCAAAACTTCTACATGATTACTAATTAATTGATTGCCAATGTCTCTTGCACCTACATGTTTCCTGGGAGAATCTCTTGGGATATAGTTATACTTGGTCATCTTTTTGGGTTGTATATTGCCTAAGAAATTGTTGTTAAATCCTACTGCAAGTATAATTATGCTCTCATTTAGAGTGACTGGTGCATTCGAAATTAGAGCATGGGTTTCCTGGTTGAATGAGTCAAGAATATCTTACAACTAATAAGTTAAATCAACCTACGTAAGGATGGCATTTTATCCATACTTTCCTTGGAAAAGGATGTTTGCAGCAACTCATTGGGGATGGACATCTGGATGACAGCTAATTGTAGATTTCTAGTTGAAACTTTTGTAGACCTTTCTTTCTTTCAAAGGTCAGTCTTCGTTTCGATCATCTATGCTTCGTTTCGATCATCTATTTATTATACTTCAAGTTTCGATCATCTAAGAAATTTATTTGTTTCCAGGTAGCCAATGCTGCTGGCAGCCATGGATGTCTGGATTGGTTTGTCAATGGATGTGGAAAATCATATATATATATATATATATATATATATATATATATATATATATATATATATATATATATGTTTTGGACTTGTGTAAAAAGTCGTAGGTTTTATTTTGTTTCCAGGACAGCCATGGATGTGTGGATCGGTTTGTCAGTGGATGTGGACAATCAAATATATATGTTTTGGACTTGTGTAAAAAGTCGTAGCTTTTATTTCGTAAATTAAGTGAATGCTTGCTGATGTAAAACTTGATGGGAACACTCTTAAGTTATGTAAGACTTGGATTTCATTTTGTGAACAATGGGATATTACATTTAAATTTGTTTTGTAGAAATTGTTTTGTTAATGTTGCGGCTACGTTCTGTATGAATTTTTAGAGTGAACAATGGGAACACTCTAAGTGATGTAAGACTTGGATTTTATTTTGTGAACAATGGGAACACTCTAAGTTCTGTATGAATTTTTGTTGTATATAAAATTCAATTATATATTTTATATATAAACAGGAAATTAGTAATTCCATAATAATTTAAACAATTGTTAAGTTTTTTCGCACGATTACAGTACTTTTTAAAATTCCGTCACTTATTTATTAGGACGAAATATATCTGTTACAAAAACTTATTTTTTGGGACAAATTAATAAACCGTCACACAAAAGCATAAATTTGAAAACTTTTGAGACGTCTTGCCTAACCGTCCTTTAACAGTAATTAGGACGGCAATATCCGTCCCTAAAGTTTTTGCCACGCCACCCTAATGGGACCGGCCATTCCCGTCCCAAAGGCCGTCCCAAATAGTTGTTGGGACGGTAATTGCAGTTTTTAAGACGGTTTTTTGTTGTCCCTAAAGGTCACTTTTTTTGTAGTGTATATTTTAACTTTCTGCTGTTATTATCTTTCTACCATTCTATCTTAGTATTGTGATTGAGTAGTACCATTTATATATTATTCTCCATTTGGAGTATTTCCTAGATTGTGTTAGATATTGGACCCAGGACATCGTTCTATCGCCGACACTACGGCGTAGGCTGGATGTACCCACGTCTCATGCCCTTACACCGGGTACGGGTCGTGACAGAGTCAGATACCTCGATTCGGACAGTATATTCTCACAGACATTCAGATCGTAGGCGAGTACATTCTCTGATCATTTTATACTTGCTAGGATTTATATTCTTAATCTAGATTACTTTACTTGATGTTGTCACGTTATCATCACGGATTGGTACTATATGGATCTTTTCATGAGATGTTATCCCCCTTAGCGGGCGCATCGGATATTTCATGTCATGTGTTTCATATACATCATGTATTCCTTGATCTTGCGTTATTCATGTATTCTCATGTTCTCTCATGTGCTTTTATGTACGCTCATGTACTTTCATGTGCTCTCATGTACGTCCATGTTTTCTCATGTGCTTTATATGTAACCAAACTATCATGTTTGTAACGTAACTTGACTGGATCCTTGTGTATTGATTGTGGGTAGGGATGAGTATAAATGGTCATGTGATTTAGCAATCATGTTCACTCTGTTACTTTTCATGTGTTTATCGTGTAAGACACAGCCTTTTTGGCTAGTGTCCCTCTTGTACACCTATGTTATATCATGTTCAATCCAAGCCAATTATATGCCATTGTAGAAGTATGAAAATTTTAGCAATCTTGACAACCATGCGCCCAAGACAGGGAGTCATATGTGCCCAAGCCAGGAAGTAATATGTGCCCAAGCCAAGACAGCCCACATGCGCCCAAGTCACTAGAGCAAGCTATGTGCCCATACTGGACTCCTCCAGAAGGGGGCGCATAGCCCTGTTTCAGGCTATGCGCCCAAGTCAGGACAGCTCCCGACTCAGTCAAACCCACGATCAATCATGCACCGAAGGATACGGCCACGTCAGTCTCCACGAACAGTCGTGCACCGAAGCATGCGGCCACGTCAACCCTACGATCAACCCACGATCATGCAGTCTGCAAGCGTCTACACTCTATGTGCCCAAAGCAGGACTATGCGCCCACACGAAAATCAGTATATTTTCCTATATGGGTGCATAACATCATTCCAGCATGAAAACGATTATAAAAAGGGGTCTCATACCTCTTAAAAGGACAGAACGGAGAGCATTTCAAGAGCCAAATTGCTGCACTTCTTGGCAGTAGCCGAGAGTTAGCAATTTTCTTAGGTTTTCTTCCACTTTTATAATCAGAGTGTCAACGGAGAAAGGAGCAACTGCCGCTCGATCTCCATCGTCCCATTCTCCAAAATTCTTTTTGTACTCGGGGATCCTCAACGCAGGATCTCTCAGGCGTACTCGATTTGTGGTGCCTTGCGCCAATAAGAAAAGACAGCGTTTCTTCTTCTTTTTTGTGTGTGTCCATAAAATGGTGACTTTGTTGGAGACTACCTTTTCCTCTGACGAGAAGGTGGTGATGCAATCCAATACCAATAAAGTGGGGAGCACTTGGAAGATGTTGATCGTAAAGTTCGATCAGCAGGCGTTTGAAGAGATGCTCTCGAGGGACGGCTCTACTCCCTCAAAATCAGTAAAACCAAACAAGTCTCGCAAGACTTGGCTTCCGAAGGCTCATGGTGCATATCCTGCCAGTGTTATAGAAGATATGCAACCGAAGGACTCTGTCACGTGGGCGCATAGGCCTTCCACGTGGGCGCATAGCTCTGCCACAGAGGCTCCTGACTTGAAGAAGGCGTATACTATTCCGGGCTCTACTAGGCCAACGACTTCTCTCTTGTGCAATCAAAAACAGAGTGTTCAACGCTCGATACTTGGCAAAGGAAAGCACTATGATGCCAGGAATCGAAGTGTTTGACGCTCTGGGCAAACTCAGCGAGGCTCACAAACGAAGGAGGCGAAATGGAAGAAAACAGTGCTGCTTCACCAAGCATGCGTCCAAAGCTATGCACCCAAGAGGGTATGTGGGCGCATAACTCTGGCAAGAAGACTTCTGTCTTCGACAGACTATGCGCCCAGGGTTATGCGTCCAAGGCTATGTGCCTAAGCTCTACTGACCCATACTATGCGCCCACATCCAGGAAGCTCAGGCATGCTGCCAAGACTTCGGGGAAGCATGCGTCCAAAGGCAGTCTCCAGGGTCTATGCGCCCATAGCAAAAAGACAGGCTCCAACGCATATAACACGAGACTATCTTCAAGGTCATCACAGAATTTAGGTGTGGAGGTTGCCCCTGCATGTGAACTAAGTCCGGATGCACCAACTCTCCTTACAAATCCATATATAAAGCTCGATGATGCATGTGACATGGTTTTAAGGCAAAACTCCCTTCTGTTGACTTATGCGACATGATAAATCATAAGGGTAAAGCGAGGAAGGATACGACAATTTATGGCGTACATCCGTGCACCATTATTGTCATCAACTGTTGCTGCTCCAAAGCAACGAGACTGCCTCCGAGGCAGTCCGTGTTTCAACGACTACATTGTACTGATGATAAAAAATTATTGTGTGTTTCATCCAACATGGCTTCATGGGGTCCTCCTTACGGGAGCCCTAATCAAAGAAGGTGGACCACAAACCCAACTTTTTCTCTCAGTTCTGCGAACAAAAGAAGAAGAAGTCCGCCAACAGATAGCCAGCAAGCTGTTACATCTGAAGGATTCTATATGGGTACTCGATCATGGACGAGATTCTGTATAGATGACGAGGACTCCCAAGCTAGAGGTGATGATCCTTCAGCTGGGGGTAGTATTCCCTCAGAGTCCGAAGCAGATGACCTTCACACTAGGGGTAGCCTTCCAGATGACGATGATCTCTCCGAATCTGATGGTGACTATCTACCTCCCCTACCTGAAGACGAAGGACTTTTCAACTCAGAGACAGACAGTATCAACACCAGTTGTACTATTTCCTCTGTTCATCCTCGTATTTTATCTACATACATGGCGGATGGAGAGAGACCTGAAGAAGCCAGTAATCAGACCAACAAATGGCTAGAGGGTCTTGAAACAACATTTGCCAAGATCACTGATATGCTTACCAGTATCATGGCGGTCCAAGCTGCTGGGGATGTTCCTCCACCTCAACCAAACGTCTCAACACACATTAGTCTGGCTCATAGTAACAACCTTCCTTCACTACAGAAGGAGTATAATTCCGTTGTGCCTCCTCCGAATCTTGCAAATGCTAGGGGTGGTCCTTTACCAACACGCCTGATAACCGTACAATAGCCGTTTCTTAACATCTGCTCAATCAACAGGATGCAATTGATTCTCCTGTTGCCCGTCTCGATACCATCTCACACAAAGACGAGCTTCAGAAGATGGGGATATCTCAACCTTATCCTCCTGAATGGGAGAATACTACTTGCCCTCCTAACTACAAGCCACTGACACTAAATTTATTTGACGGGATGACTTCTCCTCGCCAACACATGACATACTTCAACATGTATACTCTACACTTACCCAGGGATAATCCGTTCTTGTCAAAGCTATTTATTAGCACCTGTAGCTTTTGAATGGTTCTGCAGTCTGCCTGACGGTTGTATTAGTTCCTTTAAAGATTTGGAGAGGTTATTCCTTAATAGGTTTTATGAGAGTGGCATGCATTTTAGTATGTCCACCCTCATCGAGACCAAGCAAAGGAGGACTGAATCTGTTATTGCTTTCATCGAACGCTTCAGGCGACTAGCATTGAAGATGCCCTTCGGTATACCAGACTCAGAACTCATAGATACTTGTCGACATAACTTCCTTCCTACAGTAAAGTTCTGTCTGCGTATACATAAGTACGATACATTGCCTGCTTTCGTTGGGGCCGCTGATGTGCTGAAAATGACGTCACTAATCTGGAATTACTGGGGTTGAAGACACCCAAATCTGAAGACAAAGGCAAGCACCTTCAAACTATCCCTGCTCGTGGGGGTAAAGGAAAATAAGTCTTGAAGGTCGACAATTCCAAGGGAGCTTCCAATTCTCAGGGCGCTCCTGACAAACCTAAGAAGACTTTCTCCTTTGACGAGGATGATGTTATTACCATTTTTCACACATTGACGAAGGGTAATAAACTGACATTGCCTCCACCATGACGTCCTACAGAGGCAAACCAACTGAATGATCCTAAGTACTATCTTTATCATCAGTACGTGCACCACTCTACCAAGGATTACATCATCCTGAAGAAGAAGATACAACAGCTTATTGACAGCTAAGTGATCAACCTCGAAGCTAAAGACAAGGTCGTATCTTCTAACATGATCTCTCTTCAATTTGGTGACTTTCCTTCCACAAAAGTCCCAGACGACGTAGTTCCAATCTCCAAGGCAATAATGGAAGTCATCAACCTGCCGCCAGCTCGCAACTCAACTTTGGTGCCACTCACAACTGAATGTGGTGAGATCATGTGGGTCCATCCGGACCTTGTGCAAGAAATGATGTAGGGGGTGGTATCTTCCAAAGTAAAGAGGGACAAAAAATACAAATCATGCCATATGGTGTCTTCTTCTATTTATGAAGTTCTATCTGGCGGAACGTGATCTGGGAAGGCTTACCTACGAACTTATGACCCTGCACAAGAAGAAGAAGTACCTTCTTAAGCTCCTGCTTCCCCCACAAGTTCAGAAGCCGGTCCGTCTAAGCCCTCAACTACCGACAAAGCCAAGCAGAAGGAGACTCGATTTGACAAGTCTCTGAAGGCGCCAACTCCCGAAGGCATGGATCGGCCTTACAACTTTAACATACTGGCACAGCTGGCCAATACACCTGCCAGGTTGTCTTTGTTAGATCTATTACGACTCTCCAAAGAAACACGGAAGGCCTTAAGTGAGGCATTACTACATGCCGACTCTTATCTCGTTGAAGTCAAAGCCCCCGCTGAAGATCCCGTCTCCTGTCCTCACTGCCACAGTACTATGGAAGTGGTGCCCAACATCACCTTTTTACAGGAGGATATGCTACTCAAAAATAATCGTCATGATAGACCTCTGTACTATACAGGGTATATCGGAGCAATTAAGGTGGATCAGATGCATATTGATCCAGGTTCCTCCCTCAGCATCATTCCTAGAAGTTTAGTTCAAATTATAGGAATCCCTCTGCACAAGCTATCTACAACCAATACAACTGTCATGGCTTTCAATGCTGGAAGAAGCCACCCGCTGGGCAAGATCCATCTCAAGTGCCAGATTGGTGATCTCCGAACAGAGGTTTCTTGCTATATAATCGACGCCAATGTATCCTACAACGTCTTGTTGGGACGTCCGTAGATACACGAGAACATGATTATTTCTTCTACACTTCACCAGTGCTTCAAGTATGTCAACGGTGATGGCATCGTGAAGACGGAGTTTGCCGATGTCAATCATTTTAAGGGCATTGAAGCCTACTACAGAAATTCTGTACTTTATCAATCTCAGCCTCCCAAAGATGACGGTAACGAGGCTGACGATGAAGCTGAAGTGAGTTCATCTGCCAATGATGGTCCCCTGATTATCCGAGTCAAAGGACGTACTACTCCAAAAAGTACGCCAAAGCTTCTCACAATCTGGGTTAAAAAGAAGAATCCTGATAAGGTCAAACCATTGACCATCACTCTCCGCAAAACACCTCGGGTGGAACCTGCTGAAGTCTGTCCTCCTAATCCTGAAGAGTTACCCTATGTGGCGAACTTGGCCAAGTCTGTGGTGCCTGTTCCAGACAATGATCCTCTCAATGAGTATATCAATACTCAAAATAATGTACCTTCAGTGGATGATGTTATCCCTGAAGAAGAACTTGCATATTTTCTAAGTAAAGGTTTATCATTGAATTACTCCGATGTCTACCAATCTGTAAACCAGTACATGAATACGATATACGCCCTAGAGCACGGCATAGGACCACATCTCTGCATGCCGGTCACGACGCCTTATCTACGGGAAAAAGTCTGACCAGAAGACATCAACTACTTCATCGTTCTAGCTAGAAAGAATGGTGAAGAATTGATCATCTTCGGTCGAATAATTGACGAAAGAAAGTTCGTTCTGGACTCTACTTCTTCCAATCACAACACTGAAGCTGACTATGACTCTGAAAAAATGTAACTTTTTTGATATAGTTGGCAGGCCAAGAATATCATCCAGAACATGGGATATGATATAAAATACGACCAGGGGCTAAACTACGGTCAGGGACGATGATTGCCAATACGTTACTTTGCTCCTCCCGGCAAACCCGGGAACTATTATCAACAAAACGGTATTGGTTTGCGTTACGTCACTCCTCCAACAACTCCTGAAGGATCAGACGTCGAAGCAGATCGTTGTTCTCATTCTTCTGATTCCTGCCTCTGGGATTCAGACTCCAGCATTAGAGACATGTTCAAAGCAACTTTGTCCGTCAACATGGTGTCAGTTGACCAAATTGCAGACGATTTCCAATCGATCGAGCTTGAACAATAGGCTCAAAATATTGATACTAGGTGGGAGTTGCATTTTGAACAACGTGAACCACCTACCGAAGACAAAGTCGTCTAAGTTAATTTAGGAGATGAATCATCTCTTAAACCAATCTTCATCAGCAAAAGTTTGTCTGGTAAAAACGACAATCTCTTACACATCTTATAAGAGAATACATTGACGTTTTTGCATGGAGCTATGAAGACATGCCAGGCTTGGACCCTAAAGTTGTTATGCATCGCCTAAATATCTCGTCCAAAGCTAAGCCAGTAAAGCAGCAGCAACGACGATTCCGACCAGATATCATGGAGGCCATCGAGAGTGAAGTCAAGAAGCTTATTTCAAGCGGGTTCATTCACGAAGAACGACACCCTGATTGGGTCGCTAACATTGTGCCAGTTATAAAAAAGAATGGTAAAATTTGAGTCTGTATCGATTACCACAATTTAAACTCTGCATGTCCGAAAGATGAGTTCCTTCTACCGATCATCGACGTAATAATCGACAATTCGAGCAGATATCCTTCATGGATGGGTTTCCATGCTACAACCAGATCAAGATGTTCCCCGACGATAAGAAACACACATCTTTTCGAACACTGTTAAGGGTATACTGCTATACGGTGATGCCTTTTGGATTGAAAAATATAAGGACGACATACCAGCGAGCCATGTACACAATTTTTTGCGATCATTTGTACAAAACAGTAGAATGCTATGTTGATATCGCAATTAAAAGTCGTCTCCAGGGCAACCACCTCCAAGACTTGAGAACGGTGTTTGAACTAATGCGTGCACACCAACTCAAGATGAATCCAACCAAGTCTTTTCTGGGAGTCTCCAGCGGCAAGTTCCTTGGTTTTGTTATCACTTCAAAGGGTATACATTTTGACCCAAAGAAAGTGAAAGCTATCCTCGATATGCATCCCCCAAGAAACCTCAAAGAGCTACGCGGACTTCAAGGAAGGCTAGCCTACATCAGACGATTTATTTTAAACCTTTCTGGAAGGTATCAACCGTTTACTCAGCTCATGAAGAAAGGAGTATCTTTCGTCTGGACTGAACAATGTCAACACGTATTTGACGACATCAAGAAGTATCTCACAAGCCTTCCAGTATTGGTGGCTCCAATAATGGGGAAGCCCTTCTAACTATATGTCCCTACTATGGACCATTCCCATGGTGCCCTATTAGCTCAGAAGATTGAAGGCAGCCATGAACATGCAATCTACTACCTCAGCTGCACGATGGTAGGTGCCGAGCACAGATACACACCTGTAGAAAAGGAATATCTCGTACTGGCATTTGCTATCCAGAAGACATGCCACTATGTGTATGGGCAGATTATCCATATCATATCTAAAGTCAATCCTCTCAGAATACTCATGACTTAACCGGGTTCTTTCAATTTCCGTTTAGCTACATGGGCAATGCTGTTGACTCCATACGATATGTTGTTCATCCCTTAGACGGCAGTAAAAGGCCAAGCGTTAGCTAATTTCTTAGCAACTTATCCGGTGCCGGAATCTTCAAAACTCTACGATGAAATTCTAGATGAAGTAGTGGAGTCTAACACCGCAACTGAGGAAATCCGTATTTGGCGAATGTTCTTCGACGGTGCATCAAAAACAGGGCCCAAAGAAAATATCGTGGCCGGAGTGGGCATCGTACTTGTGTCACTCAACCATCTAGTTATACACCATGCATATTCTCTCGTGGAACCCTGTACTAACAACGTAGCCGAATATAATGCCCTACTGATCGACCTTCAACTGGCAAAACAACTGGAGTTGACTATCTAGAAGCTTACAGCGATTCTAAGCTAATAGTTAGTCAGGTCCGAGGGGATTATGAAGTTCGCCACAAAGACCTCATCCCATATCACAAAGCAACAATCAAATTGGCTCCTACTTTTGCTGGATTCTTCATCGAGCACGTCCCTCGATTACAGAATATAGAAGCAGATACTTTAGCCGGTCTTGCTACTTTCCTGACCGCTCCTGTCAATACTCAGCATTCGATCACAGTGTCTGGTCGAAAACTATTCTGTGTGAAAGATGTCTTACATATTCATCACAGTTACACAACAAAAACAAACGTCAACATTAAAGACTGGAGATTTTCTTTCCTAGACTATGCCATCTATGGAATCCTCCCTGAGGACCCAAAGGAAGCAGCATCTATCCAAAGGTGATCCCTCAGATTTTACTATGATACTGCTGTGGACACACAAAAAAAGAAGAAGAAAATGTTGTCTTTTCTTTATTGGCGCAAGACACCAAAAATTGAGTATGCCTGAGAGATCATGCGCTAAAGATCCCTGAGTACAAAAAAGAATTCTGGGGAATAGGACGATAAAGATCGAGCGGCAATTGCTCCTTTACTCCGTTGACACTCCGATTACAAAAGTGGGAGAAAACCTAAGAAAATTTCTAACTCTCGGCTCACTGGCAAGAAGTGCAGCAATTTGGCTCTTGAAAATGCTCTTCGTTATGTGTTTTGAAGAGGGATGAGACCCCCCTTTTATAGTCGTTCCTGACCTGGAATGATGTTATACGTCCACATAAGGAAACACGCTGGTTTTTATGTAGGCACATAGTCCTGCATTGGGTGCATAGGATGTAGACGTATACAGGCTGCGAGATCGTGGGTTGGTCGTGGCGTTGACGTGGCCGCATGATTCGGTGCACGACTGTTCATGGAGACTGATGTGGCCGTGTGCTTCGGTGCACGTTTTGATCATGGCTTTGACTAAGTCAGGCTTGGACGCATAGCCATGTCTCAGGCTATGTGCCCTCCTTTTGGAGGAGCTAGTCTTGGGCGCATGAAGCTTCACTGACTGGGCGCATGGAGTTCCACTAACTGGGCGCATGGAACTTCACTGACTGGGCACATGGAGCTTTACTGACTGGGCACATGGAGCTTCACTGACTGGACTTATGGAGCTTCATTGACTAGGCGCATGGAGCTTCACTGGCTGGGGGCATAAAGCTTCACTGGCTTTGGGCGCATAGAGCTTTATTGCTTAAATTTTTTTATGCTTCTACAAGACCCCCTTCAAAGTTTTCGATACTTGAAAAAGTTTGAAATACTTTGAAAGAAGCATGGATCGTCGTCTCGTGATGCAATGGGCGTATAACACGGCTCTCTTCTTGGGCGTATTGTATTGGGCCAGCCTGTTAGATAGATATAATTGTTGAGATCTTCCTCGAAATTTGAACGGACAGATTCATCGGAGTGGAATTTGAAGCGATCCATCCTTTATACGTCGTCTACGTCAGCAAGTGACAGTCGCATAGTGTGCAGGAGGCTGATTCTTTACGTGGGCGCATAGGCCATTGTGGGCGCATACAATGCAATGGGCACATGGGCGCATAAAGCAAGTGGGCGCATAGGAAGTGGCCCGTGCCTATAAATAGGCCCTGAAGGAGAGAGAAAGCTCATTATTTCCTTCTCTTTGAATTTTTTAGAAAACACTTCATCTTCTTTCTTTGAGAACCATGTCTCCCAAGGTCGCCAAGAGATCCGCGAAGGACAAGGGGCTGCGCCGAGTGACTCTTCTTCCACGGTAGCGTCTTCGGTAGTCCAGGACCCGATTCTGGGTGAGAGCAAAAAACAAAGTCTCGAGCGTTAATTTGCGACGCTCGGACTTTTCTTCTCCTGGGGCGCTTGCGCCTAAGGCAACATACTTCTGTGAGCATCATTATGTGCCCACATAAGTCATGCGCCAACACTGTGGTGTGCTATGCGCCCACGTACTGTCCGGGTGTTATGTGCCCACATGTTTGTTTTGGACGCATATCTTTTTGGGTGCATATCCCTTTGGGCGCATAAAAGCTTTTCAGAACTTAGTTTTTTGTAGATTTTTGAGTCTGGATTTCTTTCTGCCCTTGCAGTAAACATGTTTGTCCCAGAATTTGACGGAATCCCTTTCGGTTCCGCTTATCAGGCCCTTGATACCAGTCCCATAACAAATATGATCAGCGCGGTTCAGGCCAAGATTAGTCAAAATCAGCCTATAGAGCGGACCCTCGCTATACTTGAACAGGATAAGACTTTCTTGAGGCAGATGATTAATGATGAGAAGTTCGTGCGTGAAGGGGCACGTTGTAGAAGCATGGAAAATACTAAAGAAAATGACTCATGCGGCCAGGAAAGATCCATGCGGCTCAGAAGACGCATGCGGCTCAGGGAGTCATGCGGCATAGGAAGCTATGCAGCCCAGGGCATTCCATGCAGCTCAGAAGACATGTGGCCTGATAGTGCTCCCCTCCACCCATGCTGCATTAATTGCTTTGACGGCTGACCCCTCTGAAAAGTTGACAGCCTTGATACCAAAGCAGGTAATTATGGCTCTGCCATAATGATGGATCTCTAGGGAAGAGAAAAGAAATCTCTAACACAAATCCCCCGAGCACCATAAAAATGCCACGTGGCCTTGCCACGTGGGCATTCGTATGCGGCTCGCTTCTCATGCGGCTCAGATTAAATCATATGCGGCTCAGGCCATAGGAGCCTCATGCGGCTCGGGCAAAGGACTTCCCATGCGGCTCAAGAAGATCATGTCCATGCGGCTCAGGCCATGAAAGTCTCATGCGGCTCGAGCGAGGACTTCTCATGCGGTTCAAGAAGATCATGTCCATGCGGCCCAAGCGGACATATACCTATGCAGCCCACAAAAAATACTCTTCTGCGGCTAGAGGACTTAAGTGAGGGCCACTGCCCACGCAGCCCTGACACGTGGGCTTAACCATATGCGGCTCACATTCATATGCGGTTCACATATATATGCAGCTCACTAGTCATGCGGTCCAGATCCCTCCAGCAGCTCCTAGGACACGTGTCCTAAACCGATTAATTCCTCGGATTTGCTGCCATTAAAAATTGGGTCAGATCCCAATAAATCTGGGACACGTAGCAGAAGGATAGATCTAATTTATTCACAGATATCAGAAGATCAGTACAAGGAAGATTTGTTCCAATCAGCATTAATTGCTCATGAGATTTGGTGTAATCTACGCCTAATGGCCCAGATTCATCATAATCAAGATGAATGGCCTAGATTGACCAATCTCCAAGCCGCCGCCATCCCTAAAAGCTAATTATTGGCAACCCTAATGATCAGATCCCACTATTATAAATAGCAAGGTGCCATTCCCTTGTAATATATACAATTTCAGAGGGAAAAATACGTATATACAGAGGGACTCCCCGATAGTCAAAAGAATACACAGAGAGAGAGAGAAGCCTGAAGAGCAACAAAGGAGTAAGAAGAGCATTTCTTCGTCAACGCCAACCATCTTTTCACAAGGAGCCAAGGTTGCATACCGATCGTCCACGGAGTAAGGCACGGCTGCCGTCGCCTTTCCGAGCCTCTATCGTCACCCCCCAGAATCTAAAATAAACAATTGTACTTAGACTGCTGTACCTAGGTTTTCGTCCCTAGGCTTTCTTTGTAAAAGCGAGTTTGTAACGTGAAGTAAAAGTTCGGTCCTCCGATAATTGTTCTGTTCTTTTATATTTTATGGCAAACACGATGGCGACTCTGCTGGGGACTAACTTCTCCACGGCTGAGGAGTTGGTGACGCAATCGGATGCAGCCAAGCTTGGCTCTACTCAACAAAAGATGGTCGTCCGCTTCGACCAACAGGCGTTTGAAGAGATGCTCTCCGAAGGAAGCGCTGGCCCGGTCCAGAAACGCACCCGCAGCACGAAGGCTCGCAAAGAGTGGAGGCCAAAGTCATTTGCTCCTCCCCAAGCCCTCGATGGGATATCCTCTGTTGCTCAAGACGGCAAAAAGGACTCTCCTGCGGCCCCACTTCAGACCGTAGACAACTCTGCTGTCCCCAAGTCCGGCAGAAGAAAACACTATGATGCTGGACTTGTAGGGGCAAAGAGGAACTCTATGAGATCCGAGCCACATAAAGGTATTAGCCGCAGGGAGAAAGCTCATGCGGCTACATCCGCCAGCCGCATGGAGAAAACTCATGCGGCCAAATCTGTCAGCCGCATGACTTATGCGGCTACAGTCGCCAATCACATGGATGAGACACATGCAGCCTTGGGAGTCAATCGCTTGCAGAAAACCCATGCGGCCACAATTGCCAACCGCATGCGGCCAGCCTGCACGGTCGTGACTCCTAGCCTCTCAAAAACAATTCGTCCGACGGCAGAAGACAACCGCATGCAGACAGCCTGCACGGTACCCAACTCTAGCCGTATAGCGTCCGTTTCATGCTTCTCTCGATCAGTCTTCGATCGTCTCTCATGCGGTCCCAACCCTGATGATTCTCTGGATGACAACCCAGACTCTGTGATACCCAACTTGGGCTCCTCCTATTACGCACCCACAAGTGCTAAAAGGAGGAAGTCTAGGGCAACGCGGGCTCATCGAGCCCAGTCAGCTGTCCCAACCTCTGACTATCGGGGCGTCCCGTTGACTATCATACGGGCCTCGGATGGGAAGTTGTATACAACCGCTCGAGTCCAGCCCCCGGCGGCAAACAGACAGAGTGGTTCCTCTGACCTGCGGGAGGTGATCCTCCACAAGCGCAAGGAAAGAGAAGGAGCGTCGGCGTGCGAAGAATCCTCGCTTAGACATCACTGCACCCAAATCATCGTCAACTGCTGCTGCAACAACACGGCAGTGACGAAAGATCGTCCGTCCGTCTTCCACAAGCTAAAGCACCCAAACTCAGAAGATGAGGCACCTCCTGTTGTCTCCTACAATTCCGCTCAGAAGGTCCCCGCCGAAGGGAGTGGGAAAAAGACAAGCGTCTCCAGTCCCAAGATATCAACCACTACAGCTAAGAAACTGTCTTCTAAACGGTTGTCCTCTACCGGTGTATTCCAACACACCCGTTCGAAGACGAAATCTACCGCGATAGGAAATTCATCATCCACATCGCTGGGTGTTGTGGGAACTGGGGGTGGCACTCCTCCGAACATCCGCAACAATCCGATGTTTCAAGGAGCCGAGCCCGAACAAACAACTCTCCCATCAGGTACAACAGACGCTGATGTCCCCAAGGACATCCGTAACTCTCAAGACGAAGCAAGCTCTGAAGCTGGGGATACTGTTCCCTCCGAGTCCGAGCCCGAAGAGAACATTCCCACCTATCCCGATGACTTCTCGATGCATGGGTACGACTCGAAGGGCGCATCCTCCACCGTTCCTTTCATCACTCCTCATGTAAGGACGGTTTTTATGACGGACAGCAATCAAGGTGGTTCCAATGATCACCAACGCATCGACAATCTCGAAGCCATACTACTTGCTCTAGTCAAGTCTGTAGACGAAATTAAAGCGGCCTTGCCAACTCTACAAGGAGGAACGCCCGGTCAAACAAGCACGGGCCCTGCGATCAATGTGGATTCGAACTCAGCGGCACCAAACCCGGGCAATAATCCCCCCAAAATAGCAGCCCCTACCGCGACAGATGAGGCCCAAGAAGTAAGGAGAAAGGTCCAGGAGTCCGAGCCATGTTTCATGCCCGAGAAAATGCTCAAGAACTCAGAATACGGCAACCATACCCTGCTGAATGGAGGGATATTCCGTTCCCACCAAGATATAAGCCGTTCAATATCAACCCGTATGATGGCAAAACCTCTGCAAGTCGATAAATCACTTACTTTGAGGTCACCACCGACCATCTGCCCCACGATGATGTGATCCTCATACGATTATTCATCGGAGCATTGGAAGGAGTCGCCTTCGATTGGTACCGCAATCTACCGGACAACTGCATCCACTCCTTCGCCGGCTTCAAGCGCCTGTTCTTGGAACAATTCTACAAAGTAGGACAGGACGTCACTATGTCCACTCTCATGGACGTCGTCCAAGGGAAGAAGGAGTTGACAAGGAACTACATCGAGCGGTTCCGCCAGACCGCCATGAAGCTGCCTTCCGGAAATCCAGATTCCTCTTTGATTAAAATTTGCCAAAAGAGACTGCTTCCAACGATCAGTCTCTGGATGGACGAAAGTCAATTCAAAGATTGGAAGGCGTTCATCATCAGCGCCACGAGTGCCAAAAAACGACTGAAGAAGGCTCGCCAACTGGGATTGCACATCTCAGAAGGAGAAAACAAGGGCAAGCGTCCCAACAACGATAATGGGGGTAACCCCTCCAACAATCGAGACAGCAAGGGAAAGCAGGCTATGGTGGCCGACACGGCCCAGAAGCCCGAGTCATAACCAACAGACAAACAATGGCCTCAGATCACTTACTCTTTCGAAGACGGCCACGTCAAGCCTATCTTGGACATGCTCATACAAGGAGATAGAATTCTGCTTCCTCCACCAAGGCGGGAGCCTCGGCCGACTGATTTGGAGAACCCAAAGTTCTGCCATTACCACCGTTATGTACACCACGCTACACACGACTGCTACCAACTAAAATGGTACATCCAAAACCTCATCGATTCGAACGCTCTGGCCATCGACTTCGAAGAGGTAACCGTAGCAGCCAATATGGTGTCCGTACAATTCGGCAACTTCCCTCCGACGGAGGCTCAAGACGGGGTGATCCCCGTCCCTCTGGCGACAATGGAAATTACCAATCTTCCACCTCCCCGAGACCAGGTGGCTGGTCTGGTACCTCTTACCATCTCACGAGGGGAGATCATGTGGGTCCATCCAGACTTGGTGTCAGAAGTAACTCGGCCCACACCATCTCCTACCAACAAAAAGAAAAGTGGAAAAATCAGGACCTGCCACACAATCTCAGCAGACAACGAGGAAGCTACTGCCGTCGTCACGCGATCCAGAGCGCAATCCCAACCTGTGGTTGACAGCCTAGCTGAAAATTATTAACCTACTACAACTGATGCTCCGGGACCGGCTCAGCCTTCGACGACCGACAAGCCTAGGCCGAAGGAGACTCGCTTCGACAAATCCCTCCGAAAGGACGCAGCCCAAGGGCTAGAGAGGCCCTATAACTTTGACATCTTAGCACAATTGGCTAACACTCCGGCCAAATTGTCACTATACGAACTCCTAAGGCTCTCCAAGGACGTTCGTATTGCATTGAGCGAAGCACTCCAAAATGCTGATGCTTATCTGGCTCAATCCAACCTCACCGGAGAGGACTCACCTGTGGATCTCCAAGACAGCGCCTGCACGGGAGTGATGCCCAATATCGTCTTCACTCCGCAGGACATGCTCATCAAAACCAACTTGTATGATCGCCCGCTATACTACACGGGATACATCGGCGACGTAAAGGTGGATCGGATGCACATTGACCCTGGCTCTTCCATATATAAGCATCATCCCGAAGGGTCTGCTATATTATCTCCGCATCCCAATGCATCGCCTGACACCTACAAGCACCGCCATCAGCGGTTTCAATTCGGGCAGGAGCTACCCTATTGGGAAGATTCGTCTGAAGTGTCAAATTGGCGACCTCCAATCCGAAGTCACCTGCTACGTCATAGATGCAGACACTTTCTATAATATCCTCTTGGGGCGCCCATGGATACACGATTACATGATCGTGTCTTCCACGCTACACCAGTGCTTCAAATATGTCGACAAATACGACTTCGTAAAGACAGAATTTGCTGATATCGATCCCTTCAAAGGGGTCAAATCTTACTACTCGGATTCCTGCTTATACGAAAAGTCGAAGAGGCACCTTGAGAAAGGAGACGCACAAACTCATACCGAAACAGCCATGGGATCAGAAGGACCCCTGACGATCCACCTCCAAGCTCGCAAACCAGGCAAGTCTGCACCCCTTACCGCCACTCTGCGGAAGGACGCAATTAGCCTCTCAGCGCAGGAGGAGCAAATGATAATCCGGCTGCCAAGGTCCGGCCAAGTGCCGAGACCCACAACTGAGCCACTGACAATCAGGCTACCAAGAGTCAGCCAACCACAAGCAGGGAAGCTCAACCCCTCGGATAGGCCCATGACGATACGCCTTCCCAGGAAGGGTCGTCACCCCGATGCAAGGTCTGACACTTCTAGCGAACCAGCTACTCCTCGCCCCACATCAAATACCAAACTGGGGGTAGCTAGTCTGCCAACAACTCCACGCTCTGCTCCATCAACCGAACCACTGACAATCAAGCTTCCCAGGTCATCCTCTCATTCTTCGTTCACACAGGGGGTAGCTGAAGAGGAACCGGAGCTAGCCAAGTATGTGGCTGCCCACACTGATGTCCCCTCCGTTGATGATATAATCCCCCTAGAAAAGATACCTTACTTCATCAATAAAGGGTTATCTTTGAACTACACCGAGCTCAATAAGCTATGTACAATGTATGCTATGGAACACGGTATAGGCGCTCACCTACACACACAGGTGACAAATGTGTACACCGCGATCCAGCTTACTCCAGTAGAAGACGCTTACCGAATATTCGAGGGAGGAGATCATCCAATCATCTTCGGCCGAACGAACAACCCGCATCCCCTCACCAAAGAAGAAGACGACCTCGGGTCAGATGCCGGGAGACTGCCTCTGTATCTCTATAGCCCTCAATCCAAATATCTCATACAGAAACAGGGGTATGATCTAGAGACGACGCCAGGATTGAACTACGTACTGGGCAACGATTACCTCTGAAACTGCCAGTCCCGGCGGGCAAACCACGAAACTACTATAATAAAACTCGATGCGGGTTAGGGTATGTAATGCCTACTACGACCCCTGAAAGTTCAGATGAAGAATGCGATTGGCAGTCACATTTAACCAGATCACCAACTTCTGACTCAGATACCAGCATCGGAGATGTGTTCAGACAAGTCATGTCAGTCAACATGGCATTCGTCGACGCTTACGAGGAAGACGAGGACATTCCCGAGATCCTCGAGCTAGAGCCGTGGGCCCAGCAATTAGATGCACAATGGGAAAAGCGGTTCGAACTGAGAGAACCTCCTACTGAAGATGAGGTTATACAAGTTGACCTCGGCAGCGAATCTTCTCCGAAACCGATTTTCATCAGTAAAAGCCTAACAGACGAAGAACGGAAGTCGCTGCTAGAACTTGTCAGAGAGTACATTGATGTGTTCGCCTGGAGCTATGAAGACATGCCAGGGTTAAATTCTGACATCGCTCTTCACAAACTCAATATCCGACCAGATGCGAAGTCGGTCAAGCAACAACAGCGACGCTTCCGTCCAGGCATCATGGACGCGATCGAAGCTAAAGTTAACAAACTGATAGCTAGCGGTTTCATTCGTGAGGAGCAACATCCCGATTGGGTCGCCAATATAGTACCCGTCCGCAAAAAGAATGGAAAGATTCGAATCTGTATCGACTTCCGTAACCTGAACGAGGCATGCCCCAAAGATGAATTCCCCCTTCCTATTGACAATACCTGCGGCTTCGAACGCATGTCATTCATGGATGGCTTCTTGGGGTACAACCAAATCAAAATGTCTCCTGACGATGAAAAGCATACATCATTCCGAACATCGATTGGCACATACTGCTACACAGTCATGCCTTTCGGTTTAAAGAATGCCGGCGCCACATACCAAAGAGCCATGAGCATCATCTTCAGAGACCACTTACGCAAGACGGTAGAGTGCTATGTTGACGATATAGCCGTCAAGAGCCGTAGCAGGGAAGACCATCTGCAGGATCTAAGGACGGTATTCGACCTAATACGAACGCACAACTTAAAAATGAATCCTACGAAGTCCTTCCTGGGCGTATCCAGCGAGAAGTTCTTAGGCTTCATCATCACTGTAAAGGGTATCCATGTAGACCCTGAGAAGACAAAAGCAATCATGGAGATGGGTCTCCCGAAAAATCTCCGCAAACTCAGAGGCCTTCAAGGAAGGCTAGCTTACATCAGAAGGTTCATTTCCAACCTCTTCGGTCGATGCCGACCATTTACGCACCTCATGAAGAAAGGAGTCTCATTCGTATTGGACGAGGAATGCCAGCCTGCTTTCGACAGCATCAAAGAATATTTGTCAAATCCTCCGGTCTTAGTAGCCCCAGTCCCTGGAAAACCATTCCTGCTCTATGTACGAGCAATAAAACACTCCCTCGGTGCCCTGTTGGCACAAAACAACGATGCAGGCCACGAACGAGCCATATACTATCTCAGTCGAATGATGGTTGGACCCAAGCACCGATACACCGCGGTTGAGAAGGAATGCCTCGCCTTGGTGTTCGCCATTCAGAAGACGCGACACTATGTCACCGGACAAACGATACATATGATCTCACGGGTCAACCCTCTCAGAGTCCTCATGACCAAACCAGGGGCACTGAGCTCTCGACTAGCTACATGGGCAATATTGTTGTCCCCTTATCATATGATCTTTGTCCCATAAAAGGCAATCAAAGGTCAAGCCCTGGCGGACTTTTTAGCAGCCCACCCAGGCTCGGAGTCCTCCAGAATATATGAAGAGATCCCAGACGAGGTCGTCGACTCGTATGCAACCTCTCACGAGGCTATATGGCGAATATTCTTTGACGGCGCTTCAAGGACTGGACCTAAAGGCAATATAGTCGTCGGAGTCGGAGTAGTGCTGGTCTTCCCTTCCGGATTGGTGATCAACCGTGCCTATTCCTTTACAGAACCCTGCTCTAACAATGTGGCCGAGTACAATACTCTGGTCATTGGCCTCCAACTTGCAAGAGAGCTGGGGGTAGAATACCTTGAAAGATACGGCGATTCCCAACTGATCGTCAATCAGATCCGGGGTTCCTACGAGGTCCGCCACGAAGACATGATCCCTTATCACCAAATAGCGATCGATATCATCTCGTCATTTGAGGGGTTCTTCATCGAGCACGTCCCCAGACTCCGAAATATTGAAGCCGATGCCCTGGCTGGTCTTGCCGCTTCCCTAGCAGTTCCGAATTATGATCGCCAATCAGTAGAAGTGATAGGTCATGAACTGGTCTGCCCCAAAAACAATGTACAATTAGTGGCAAGTTATTCTGCCCAGACGATCGATGAGGCCCCAGATTGGAGACAACCATTCATCGACTTCGTCGTCTACGACATCCTGCCCGAGAACCCAAAGGAAGCCACCTCCATCAGAAGGCGTTCTCTCAGATTCTTCTACGATACAGAGACGAAGATGCTGTATCGCCGCTCTTACGACGGATTATTACTTCGGTGTCTATCAAACGCAGAAGCCAAAGAAGCAGTACGAGAAGCTCATGACGGTGTCTGCGGGGCCCACCAGCCCGGCCTAAAACTACAAGATCGCCTTCGCCGAATGGGCTACTATTGGCCAACTATGGTGGCAAATGCGATCGATTATGCTAGAAAGTGCAAAGCTTGCCAAGTTCACGCGGACTTCATTCACCAACCATCCGAATTTCTACATCCGACGGTGGCATCCTGGCCATTCGAAGCATGGGGAATGGATATCATTGGTCCAATCACCCCACCTTCCTCCAGAGGACATCGCTTCATACTTGCGATCACTGATTACTTCTCCAAATGGGCGGAGGCTGTCCCACTTGCAGAAGTTAAGACTTCAAACGTGATCAGCTTCCTTAAGCATCACGTCATCTATCGCTTCGGACTACCACGAAGGATCATCCATGATAATGGTCCGCAGTTTGTAAGCCACGCATTCTATCGGTTTTGCGATAAATACCGTATTCAGAATATCGCTTCGACGTCGTACAACCCGGCAGCGAATGGGTTAGCAGAGGCGTTCAACAAAATGATCATCAAACTCCTTAAGAAGTTCGTCTGCTCCAACAAGTGCGACTGGAACGAGAAGCTCGGCGAGTGCTTATGGGCTTATCGTACCATAATTCGGACAGCCACCGGGAATACGCCATTCTTCCTAGTATACGGAAGCGAGGCAGTCCTCCCCTTGGAGACCCAGATCCCCTCACTACGTGTCGCCCTCACACATCAATTGACAACCGACGACAACCACCAGCATCGCCTACAAGAGTTAGAGGCCTTAGATGAAAAGTGCCTCCTAGCTCAGCAAAGAATCGAGCTGTACCAAGCACGCATATCAGGAGCCTTCAACAAGAATGTCAAAATCAGAACATTCCAAGTGGGCGATCTTGTTCTGGCAGTCCGGAGGCCAATGGTCATGACTCACAAGACCGCCGGCAAGTTCCAGCCAAAGTGGGAAGGCCCCTTTATCATAGAGACAGTATTCTCCAACGGTGCCTACCGCCTCGCCAAGCAGAACGGAGACTTGCTCATGTGGCCCGTCAACGGCAAGTTCCTGAAGAAATACTATGTTTAAACAATATTCTCCAGATCCTCGAGTCACGTACCCACTGGTACCACTGAACTCGCTCCATAAATTTCCAGAATATTGAGTCATGTATCCGCTGATACCACTGAACTCACCCTCGTAGTTTTCCAGATTCTCGAGTCACGTACCCGCTAGTACCACTGAACTCGCTCCATGAATTTCTAGATTATTGAGTCATATATCCGCCGATACCACTGAACTCATCCTCATAGTTTTCCAGATTCTCGAGTCACGTACCCGCTGGTACCACTGAACTCACTCCATAAATTGTCAGCTTTTCGAGTCACGTATTCGCTGATACCACTGAACTCATCCTTATAGTTTGCCAGATCATTGAGTCACGTACCCGCTGGTACCACTGAACTCATACTCACCATATTCCAGATTTCCGAGTCACGTACCCGCATGTACCACTGAACTTATGCCCTTCTTTCGCAAAAATATCCTAAATTTCCAAGTCATGTACCTGCTGGTACCTCTGAACTTACACTTTGATTCCAACATTCATGGATTGTCGAGTTACGTACCCGCTGGAACCCCTGAACTTACATCCTGGTCACTCTTTTGAAAGAAAGTTATGTATAACCATACCGCTGAACTTTCTTCCTACAAGAGATCCTCCCTCATGATCTAATACCTGTACTCCCTGTGCACAACAAAGGTAACGGGTCCACAAACATCCAAGACGGCCATGTCCTCATTACCTCTGAGTCGTTCCACTTCCGCCAAAAACAAATCACCCCCTACGTAGAACATCCATGTCCTCATTACCTCTGAGTTGTTCTATGTGCCCTCCTTCATTGAGCCCACTCCTGTCATGTCCTTATTACCTCTGAATGGGAAGGCTCCGTCGAAGAAACCTTCATACTTGCCATGTCCTTATTACCTCTGAGTAAGTATGATGATCCCCCTTCGACCTGTTATCTGTACCCACAACCGGAGTACACCAAGGGTAACCGGTCCACAAATGTCCTCTGTTGACCACCAATATCCTCCGTCGAGTTCACTCCTACCATGTTCTCATTACCTCTGAGTAGGAAGACCCTACGTTTAAAAAACCTTCCTACTTGCCATGTCCTCGTCACCTCTGAGCAAGTATGTCGGTTCCCCTTTATCCTATTATCCGTGCCCTAAACCAGGGTACGCCAAGGATAATAGGCCCACAAATATCCTCAGCTAAATTACTAGGCACAAATCTATCACCTCATCAGGCCCCAGGAGCCCAGCTGCTCTACGGCATTCCTTTTTTTAATACCAAAAGCACCCATGACCACTTCGCTATGGCTGCTTCAGGTACCCTGATCAAAACTTGTTACCTCTGCCTAAAACTAAGGTACGCCATGGGTAACAGGTCCACAAATATATCCCCTATACGGGGGTAAACATCACCACAATATCACAGGCACAGCAAGCAATACAAATGAAGGGTAGACTTAAAAGTACTCTTTATTTGAAGGAAGAAAAAAGCATTACATGTTTCGGGATCATGTCCCCTTCAAAAAGAAAGAAAACAGAAACAAAAACAAGAGGAAAAATCCGATTATAGTTCTGCATTGCACAACTCCAAGAGACGATTTTTCACCAAGGCAGTCCCCCCATCAAGCCTCTGCTTAGCTCGACGCTCGGCTTCTTGGGATAACTGCTCTGCATCATTTAGAAGAGTATATGCCTGCCAGTTATCCTCCATTTTCTTGAGGGCAAGCTCTAGATTAGCGGAAGCCCTACCGTACTTTTCAACCTACTGGATAGCAGTCTCTTTCTCAAAACGAGCGGTCTCAAGCTCTGACTCCAGGAAAGCCAGTTTTCTCTGGAGTTCAAGGATATGTTCCCGAGTATCGGCTACCCCGCGGAAAGCATCCGCTTCCCGAGTTGAGCAATCTTCAGTCCGACGGCTCCACTGGTCATGCAATCGAGTCAGATCCCGGCGGTCCTTCAATATAGCCGGTTTAAGCGATTCCCGGGCAGCCATCACCTTCTCCACCGCAGTAATAAGAAAATTGCGCTCTTGATTTATGGCCGCAGGTAAATCAGTCTGTTGCAATAAGCGAAACTGGGCCACGAGACGATCAGCTTCTAATAGCTTCGACTCCAATAGCGCAGCCAATTCCCCTCCTCCAGGGAGTGTCTTAAGGATGGTAATCTGGCCTCCGGCACATCGACGGGCCAGAGTAAAGGGAGTCCCCCTTTCCACTGCTGCCTCGACCCCTCTCTTCAAATGACGATGGAAGCTAGCAACCACATCCTGTAACGCGTCATCCAAGACTTCCGTAGAGAACGGCGTCAGAGGAAGAATGGCAGACGATATCGGAGGAGCAGCTTCAGAAACTGCTGTACCCGCCACCAAGGAAGCAAATTCCGTACGGAAGGATGCTTGGATGGCGGTCAACTCCTCTTTCGCCGCCCGAAGAGCCTGGATGCTCGGCAGGGAGGAAAGGTTAACCCCCGAAACTACGTTCGCAGAGGAGGACACAGGGGGCGTCGCCTCGTGTCCCAGTTGTATCGCTACCCGGGGCCCCGAGCTCGACCCAGACAAGGGCCCCTTGGCACAGAGAGGCTCTGTCAGACCCCCTCCGGTAGGGTACAATCTAGCAACGTCAATTACTGGCAATGAAGGATTGAGGTCTGAACATCCAAGTCAACCATTAGTCGACATAATCTAAAAGAAAAGATGACAAGGACACATAGGCTTATTCACGAGCGATGGTTCGATTTGTATTACCAGGGGAAGAGCGCGGAGGCGACGGCTCATTCATAGCCGGCATAGTTTCCCCGCCCGCAAAGTCATCATGTGGGGGTTCGGATGTTTCAGGGACGGGTGCAGTAAAGCCCCCATCCCCATGGGTTGAGGTTCCAGCACGGTAGGGATCCTCAGTCGCAACCGGAAGCACCCGGGCAGCAATAATAGCAGTACACACACCACTGACTAAATGAGACAGGACCGAATCAGCCTCGGTAGTCGGGTCCTGAGGGGCAAACTCACCCGACGCCTATAAAAGAACAAAAGAAACAAATAATTAAGACATAACATAGAAGAAGAAGAAAGGAATCAGCTGAAGCCCAAATCACCTCAGGAACATCATCCACATCATCAAGAAGCAGCCTGTGACGTCTTACCGCAGCATGCTTCGTGGAGTAGGTTCGGTCATCTGCGGTAGTCACGCGCCTGCTTCATTTATGCGAAGGGCCGGGTATTGCAGATGGTTGATCCTCCGCCACTTCGCCAGACAAACTAGACGATCGACCCACAGCCCTTTCCACCTGTACGACAGGGGGTCGACTCCCAACCTCCTCGCCCGAAGAATGAGATGAGTTATCAGTGTCCTGTTCGTCGTCTTCCTCATCCGCCCTAGTGGACTCCGAGTCTGGCATAGGAACCCTGTTCGCCTCCCTCTTCCTCTTCTTGGACCCTTCTGGCTTCTCAGCCAAACCGGTGCCGGTGATGAAGCTATTATTCATATCAAAACTAACAGGGGGTTTGCTCACCGCAACATGATAAAGGGCCGCTATATACAAGATATCACCCTCCACCTTGGCATCAGGGAGTGAGAAGCTGGCTCGGGTATGGATCGCATTATAATAATGCCAAGCCCGGACACCATCGAGCACACTGTCCTCGAAGCTCAAGCAAGCGCTAGGGCAATCCAGGAATAATTGGCTATACCTGAATTGACGAGAAAATCTACTGGACAGATAAGGCTCCAGGTACACTCTATTCCGGTAGCGATACACCAAGTGCGCGGGACGAATGTTGCGTAACCAAAGAAGCATCTTCCCAGATAAAAGTTGAGGGGGATCAACACCATCAACATATACCCTCCTCATTTCGCCAGGGGTGAACTCAGGGAGAGATACAAAGAATTCGGGCCCATCAATTCTTGCCAACGCCCTCCGGCAGGTCGGCATGGTATCATATTCCCAAGCCTGATTAC
This sequence comes from Iris pallida, assembly GCA_029216955.1. Classification (NCBI taxonomy): domain Eukaryota; kingdom Viridiplantae; phylum Streptophyta; class Magnoliopsida; order Asparagales; family Iridaceae; genus Iris; species Iris pallida. Next base: position 15,245,705 of record JANAVB010021800.1, on the reverse strand, counting down.
GATACCGGAAAAGAAAGGCGTCATTGACAGAAACGTTTTCATCAGGTCCCGGCCTCATCAACGACCGGTAGTGCATCAATAACCACCCCATAAGGTAGTGGTATGGCAGTTCTATCCGTTCAAAGTCCATCGACACATCGCGAGCGATGACTTTGGATGAAAAGGCGCAAAGGCCGTGGTGTATGCTACACACCAAGGCCGGGAGGAGCGCCAGTCTTATCTTGAAGACCAATTTTACAGCGGAAAGAATGAAATGGCGGCTGATCCTTTCTATAGAACCCACGTCGCCCGAGACTACATAGTTGCGTAGCCATACCATTAAGAACCCGGCCAAGATCGCTTTATCAGACATCTTCCTGGTACCATAGTAGAAATAACTGAGGGAGTCAGTGCTACTCCCAAACCGGTCACGGGTGGACTTCGACCTTTTGACCTTCGACTTCATATCCCTCACATCCTCCGGAGTTCGAGGAGTTCGAGATGAGACTTGACCGGAAGGACGCAACTTGAAAAGATACAAAATCCAGGCCTTGGTGTGAGGGGCGTTCCCTTCCGAACTATTTACTTTTTTGATAGCCATCTGATGACAGGCGCTGTGATGACACAACAGTTCTTGGTACACAACAACGAAACCAGGAAACCGTCGGTCCAGCTCTTCGAGTTCTTCGTTCGTCGGTGTACATACTTCAAAAGCTTTATTTCCCCACGGCAGTCTAGACACAGTGTTCATTTCATGAAGAGCAAGCCCCAGTTCCCCTCCGGGGGCAAAGAAAGTTCCTGTACGCCGGTTATAAAGCTCCAATAGAGCCATAAACAAGGGCTTGTTAATAGGCAACCCGTAGCAGGTACCCCTGATGGCATAGTAGAGATCAATTTCCTGAAGGAAGTCTCCATACTGCCTCAAAATCCATGAGGTAAGATTAGTCCATGTGGGAATGGGGTTGATCCAATTTAGCAGCGACAAGCTGTCTATGGGATAAGACCCCTTGTGAGCAAGCTGATTCAGAAATGTATCAGCTAGGGTGAAGGTAAAATTAGGGCCAGTTGTGTTTACAAAAGTGCCCGGGAGCAGCCCCATCACAGTCCGACTCATGGATTCCTTGCCCGCACATACTGAACCCGTACGTCTGTTGTAGTGAATTTTTCCCATTAATATTCCTTGTTGGGTGGGAGTCAGGGAACCCACCATAGTCCTGCCCCGCGGGACCATGTTAAACCACGAGAGAGGATAATGTCGCTCCATCTCAGAGATATGAATCTCTACCCCGTCTACAGAAAAATCCCAGTGCTCAGAGACATCCAGCAATTTGGAGTTCTTTATGGAAAAGGCGTCCCCAAAAAGGAAAGCCAGTTTCAGAAATTCTCCTTCCAACTTCTCCGAATTCATCATTGAACAAAGAAAGCGGAAAGGTTGCTTATTAATAGCAGCCACTCTCTCCTTAGGCTCATTGGTAGGTAGCTGATCCTCTATACGACGGATCAACTCGTCAAGTTGCACGTTTGCGGCATGCTGAGCTGAACCCACAAGGAGCTCTCCTGCTGGGTTGGTTGGGAGGTTCACTGAAAAGAAAAACAAAAAAAAAAGAGAAAGAAGAAACAAGATAAAAAGATGGCTAGAACAAAAATTTGCTGAATAAAGAAGCTCTCGCAAGCCTATGCGGTTCAGGTCAATAACGTCTTATGCGGCTCCAGTCCAGTTGGGTCTCAAGAAATACAGGATCGAGGAAGCCTAGGCGGGTCAAGTCGATACAGTCTCATGCGGCCCAAATCAGATGGGAGTTCCATATGACTCTAGTTCGATAGCTTATGCGATTGGACGAATACACATAGTTCTAACAGAAGAATTCATGCGGCACAAAATGCTATGCAAACATATGCGGCTCCGTTCAGAGGAGACTTTATGTGTTTTAAATCCTTCTTCTGTGGTTCAAACATGGGGCATTGTCTATGCGGTTCGGGCATGAAAAAGTCCTGCGGCCTGCACAGCACATGCGGCTCAGCCGTTAACTTGGGAGGAGGCTTGTGCATAAATATGCAACAGAGCCATGGGTACTCAAGGTCCAAATGCAACCCTTACCTTTGAAGGCCGAACGAGCGTCAGAGGGCATTTCGGGTGCTTCACGGTCGACGGCGGACGAGGACGTCACCCTCTTGCCCTTCGCGGCGGCTGAAATAACTTTAGAAGACTTGGGAGCCATTGCTTCGACGAGAAGACAAGGAAGATCAGAAAAAGAAGACAAGGAAAAGAGTGAATGAAAGAGACGGTAAAGAAGTCCCTCCGGCTAAAGTCACCCGTATTTATAGACAAAGACGGGGCATTTTGATCCCTGTGCACACGCGCAAACCAACTCTTCGGTTATCAAAAGAAGCCGCCAAAAATGAAGGCCAAGCTCCTCGGATCCCGCACCAAAAAGCGGCCTTTAAAAATCAACGACATTCAAGTGCTAAAGATTGTCGTACGTGGCAAATAATGACGCGGCAAGAAGCTATGCGGCTGAACAGTCTCCTGCGGCTAGGTCACTCATGCGGCTGAATAATTCATGCGGCCGAGACTTCTATGCGGTCAGAATTCCATATGCGGCTAGAGTAACACGGCCATGCTTCTTATTCAAAGTATTTCAATTTTACAAATTGAAAACTTTGAAGGGGGTCCTGTAGAAGCATGGAAAATACTAAAGAAAATGACTCATGCGGCCAGGAAAGATCCATGCGGCTCAGAAGACGCATGCGGCTCAGGGAGTCATGCGGCATAGGAAGCTATGCGGCCCAGGGCATTCCATGCGGCTCAGAAGACACGTGGCCTGATAGTGCTCCCCTCCATCCATGCTACATTAATTGCTTTGACGGCTGACCCCTCTGAAAAGTTGATAGCCCTGACACCAAAGTAGGTAATTATGGCTCTGCCATAATGATGGATCTCTAGGGAAGAGAAAAGAAATCTCTGACACAAATCCCCCGAGAGCCATAAAAATGCCACGTGGCCTTGCCACGTGGGCATCCGTATGCGGCTCGCTTCTCATGCGGCTCAGATTAAATCCTATGCAGCTCAGGCCATAGGAGCCTCATGCGGCTCGGGCAAAGGACTTCCCATGCGGCTCAAGAAGATCATGTCCATGCGGCTCAGGCCATGAAAGTCTTATGCGGCTTGAGCGAGGACTTCTCATGCGGTTCAAGAAGATCATGTCCATGCGGCCCAAGCGGACATATACCTATGCGGCCCACAAAAAATACTCTTCTGCGGCTAGAGGACTTAAGTGAGGGCCACTGCCCACGTAGCCCTGATATGTCGGCTTAACCATATACGGCTCACATTCATATGCGGTTCACATATATATGCAGCTCACTAGTCATGCGGTCCAGATCCCTCCAGCAGCTCCTAGGACACGTGTCCTAAACCGATTAATTCCTCGGATTTGCTGCCATTAAAAATTGGGTCAGATCCCAATAAATCTGGGACACGTGGCAGAAGGATAGATCTAATTTATTCGCAGATATCAGAAGATCAGTACAAGGAAGATTTGTTCCAATCAGCATTAATTGCTCATGGGATTTGGTGTAATCTATGCCTAATGGCCCAGATTCATCATAATCAAGATGAATGGCCTAGATTGACCAATCCCCAAGCTGTCGCCATCCCTAAAAGCTAATCATTGGCAACCCTAATGATCAGATCCTACTATTATAAATAGCAAGGTGCCATTCCCTTGTAATATATACAATTTCAGAGAGAAAAATACGTATATACAGAGAGACTCCCCGATAGTCAAAAGAACACACAGAGAGAGAGAGAGAGAAGCCTGAAGAGCAACAAAGGAGCAAGAAGAGCATTTCTTCGTCAACGCCAACCATCTTTTCATAAGGAGCCAAGGTTGCATACCGATCGTCCACGGAGTAAGGCAGGGCTGCCGTCGCCTTCCCGAGCCTCTATCGTCACCCCCCAGAATCTAAAATAAATAATTATACTTAGACTGCTGTACCTAGGTTTTCGTCCCTAGGCTTTCTTTGTACAAGCGAGTTTGTAACGTGAAGTAAAAGTTCGGTCCTCCGATAATTATTCTGTTCTTTTATATTTCATGGCAAATACACGTTACTTCAAGAAGTCGTACTTTCTGTAGGGTTTGAAAATGGCGAGACCATACATTTAAGAAACCCCATGGTGATCAGTCCGAAAAATCAGAGGATATGGCTGTCGTCGATGGAGCGCCAGTATCCTTTGTCTGCTTTCACTGCCTTAGAAATGCGGCGACAGATGAAGTGGGATCTAACTCCTGAGCTCCCTGAAATCATCTCTGGGAGAATACAGTTCGACTCAGGCGATCGGAAGATGGACACTTTTAAATGTGTTCGGGGCTCTGCATCTTACTCTACGAGGAGACTGCAACCTGGTGCCGTAGTGAACGACATTCCCACTAACCTCCATCCTTATGCCGCTGACATGCTTTGCCATTTGATGATGATGGGGGATATGTCGTATCCCATAGGGAAGATACGAATAGAAGGCTAGAGGTATCCATCTTCGTTCTGGAGCAATCTCACTGGCTGGATTCTTTCCACGTATGAAGCCATTCTAAAGACTGTCGGCCTTTACTATGCTGTTAGGGCCACTCAATATGGTGTAAGGGTCAACTGGCCATTGTTTGTTTCTTTGGTCGAGTTATATAACCTTCACACTTGTACCTTATTTACTCTGGCTGGAGAGATAGGATTGGCCCTCCATGAAATATAGGAAGTGTCGAAGCTTTCCTGGGTTATGGAGCCCTACGAAGAGTACGTGCCTTGTGATAAAGAACTCCGAGATCTGGAGAGTGAAAACTCCGGCATGATTGATGTATACAAGGAATTGCTCTGCCACCTTCTTATCTGTCATAGAATTAATAAGAAAGGGAAGACCGAGGGGGCCAATCCCCATACGAGAGCCTGGATGGGCTATATCTTCGTTCAAGGAGAAGGAGAAGATCTGGCCTCCTTTTCGATCTTAAAACCTATGACCAAGTCTGATATAGAAGCCCGAATGGTCGATTATGAGACGGCAGATACTGAGGACAGTGATGATCCCGGGTCTCCGACTGGTCACTACTTCCGTCAAGTCGAACATCCGTTGTCGGAGAAAGCTGTATTGGAAGCTTTCTTAATGATCTGGCTTCGTGACAGCGCAGTCCCTGGAGGTTTAGGGTCCATTGAGAGAATAAGCCGGGTTATGATACTTCCGGCTGTGAAGCTGGCGTTCGGACACCATCTTGCATTGCTTCCCGTGATGGTCTCTGCCATTGGACGAGGTCTGCGGGACTTTGTCAGGAATGCGATGACTCCCGATGGCAGGCCCCACTTCGCCCGGACCGAGCTTCCGTATCATTTCCTGATGGGGTGGCTGCTACTGTATTGTCCTTCCCTAATGAATGCTAGGCCGGTGGCAGACTCTGTGGCAGGAGACGCCTTTCTTCGTAGGTTTCGTGATGCAGATCGGGCCGTCACCGGTGTACCTGCTTGTAGAAAGGCTTTAGACTTTTTACAGAACTATGAGTTCTTCAGAGTATCCCCTCCGTCCGCCAGCGGTATGTAAACCCCCTAAATTTCTACTTTAATTATATATATATATATTTATAAATTGAGTATTTAAATTTCTTACTTGGTATTGTACGTCACATAGTCGTATTATACGTCGCGTACAAAATTGTCATATTGGACATCGCAGATGAGTTCGTAATTTTTGTATGTCTCGAAGAGTGCGAATATGTACGAGGTACATATTTTTGTAAAACATTTTATTGGAGATTTTATAGAAGAATTTTAGTTTCAAAATAATATGTGATAAATGTTGTAAAAACGTCACATTGAGATGTGCCACAACTTATGTTTTATTGTAATATAAGTAGTAATTTAGAAAAGTATTATTTTATGTAAATATATTATTTGTGTGCAAGTGACATGAAATTTATTTCATGTCCACTTGATGTTACGAAAACAAGTAAAAAAAATTTATTACAAAATGATATTCCAAATATTTAAACATTTATCTTAATTTTCAAAATTTATTTATTATTACATTTTATTATTTATTAAAATGGTATTTGAAATATTGTTGACTTAATATTTAATAAATTATTATGATTTAAATTGGAAAAGATTTTATTGACATTTAATTTAAATAGCTTTTAAATTAAAGATAAGTTCTATCAATATTAAATTGGATTTGATAAATTAATTTTAAATCGATTTGAATTAATATGGAATTTATCTATGGAAGAATTTGAATCCTCCCAAATCATTATCCAACTGGGAATTCCCACCTCCTATAAAAGGAGAGGTACTCCTCCATAATTCTCAACCACAATTTCTACCCCATTGTGCATTGTGTCAGTGCCTTCCATCCACTATAATCCCCACCAATACAAATACATTATTAATCGGGGCCGACAAATCCGGACCTACATCCCCGTTGTGTCAAACACCCTCGACACGACATAACCTATCTCCTACTCCTCCCTGTCGTTCCCGTACACCACCAAACTACTGGGCCGTTCCGGCCGCGGCGACTGTCACTCCCCGTTTCCAGAATGCGTATTTTAATACGTATATTGCCTGAATATATTTATTTAGCATTTATCATGTAGTATCCTGTATTTAAATTCCTAATAACTTCATGTTAATAAATTCTCTGCACTTTATTTTTCTGCAATTCTATTAGCTGCTCTTTAATTTTTATGTTAATTTATTTCCTGTAATTATATTTCTGCAATTTTGTTTCCGTACTTTATTTCCTGTATTTTATTTCCTGCTTTAGTCTTACTTTCGGGTTAGCCTTATTGGACCCATTGGACCCGGCCCAACTCTCACCTACCACCACCTTTCTATTTAAGTCACCCTCTCCCTTCTCTCTCCTCATTTACTTTACTTCTTCACCATTATTCCTCTTCTTCTTCTTCATTACTCTCTCTCCACCTACCAAACCGTAGGCAAGTACCAACTTGCTTCTTGATGGATCCCCATTATTATTGTTCCATCATCCTCCTTATTTGATTCTAAGCCTCTTTAGTACTTAGCATTTTCAATTTCCATGGCTAATTTGTTGTAGATCTAAGTTTGTTACATTTTTGGGTTTCTTAGGTTTTGATCTAGTAAACTTTGATATCTTCAAGTTTTGATGGTTCCATGTTGTAGAGAATTTCGTTCTACCCAATTTTGACCTAAGAAAGTTCGAATTTGGACTCTGGATGAAGGTTTTATGGAACTTGGAAGCTTGGGTTGATGGTGTTCTTCTTCTCTGAAACTTGGAGAAGAAGAACAGTACTTGACTTGACCGCATGAATAATTCATGCGGCAAGTGATTCCCAGCCGCATGGGTTGTTTCCTTCTCAGCCGCATGAAAAGTTTCTACCCGGCCGCATGAGACTCATTTTAGCCCAGCCGCATAGGGAGTTCTCCTAGCCGCATGGACTTTTCCCACCTAACCGCATATGCGCCCCCGTCTTTCTTGACCGCATGGATTCCTCTCCAAATCCAGCCGCATGAACCAGGCTCACTCGCTGGCCGCATGAGGTCCTGAACCTTATAGCCGCATGAACTTCTTCCCCCCCCCCCGCCAGCCGCATAAGCAATCTCCTTGACCCGGCCGCATGGGGTTCGACTTGGTTGAGCCGTATGGACTCATTCCCGCCAGCCGCATGAATATCCTTCCCGCTGACCGCATGTGTCTTTCCTTTTTCGGCCGTATGAGCCCAATTCATCCTAGCCGCATGGAACACCCCTTCTGCTTGCCGCATGGGAGCTAGTCCCACTCGCCAGCCGCATAGGTTCCTGCCTCTTCAGCCGCATGTGCCTCTACCCCCTGAGCCGTATGAACCCGACTCCTTTCCTAGCCGTATAAGATCCATCCTGGCCGCATTAGACTTAGCCGTATGGCTATTCTATAGCCCTGAATATTGATATTTTATTAGATATTTTACGTCCATTTTATATCCTTACGCTTTTTTTTGATAAATCATGATATGTTAATATTTCTATTAATTATAGATTGTTACGTGGGATGTACCATGTGTCATGAATTGAGTTATAGATACCCGGATTGACTGGAATTAAACCCTAAAGGTTGTAGACTCGACCCCACTGAATACTAGTTGACTTTCATTCCTTGATACCATTAATGATAATTGTTAGCTTGACTAAAATTGATCATGCGTTCCTAGTTGGAACTAAAGAGGCTGGCTAGTCGTCTTATTGAATTGAACGAATGAGACACGTTCATATAATGAACTATTGTAATCGACTGGCTAATCTCGAATATTGGCATACAGGCACATGCAGGCTTCAAATTATTTATTTATTTATTTAGTTATTTTTATCTTCCAAAAACCAGCATGTGTACTTTATGGTCGGGCATGATTACCGTGGTTAGATTTGATTGTTGCATTACGCTATGTAAGACCTGCAACCTAACCGCACTGGTATCGTTGTAGAGTTGTGCATATCGTACCCCGTACGAAAGTACTCATTTGAATGACCATGATCCACGACATGGGATTTCACCCAACGTAGGGACTATTAAGTTAAATAAAATAATGATTGCATGGAGAGAATAGATTCCCGAATTCTTACATGGCAGCCCCCTTGGAACGAGTAGTACCCGACGGGCCGGCTGGTTCCCACAGATACTGTAAATCTGCCACACGGGCAGGGAACAGTATCTGCTTTTATTATTATTGTATATTGTATATTGACGAGCGTCCTGCTAGGACTCGTCTAATTCATGCAGGGGCCAATTGATTGACTGGATAGACTAGCCTTGCTTGCACATAGTAAGAACTGAGGAATCCCTAATTGCATTATTCCAGGATAACTTGGAACTCATAATAGCAAGCCGTAGGAGTTGATTGGCCGTTCAAGATGATTTGTTTGTGCACTATACTCTGTTACCTAACTGGGATGATCAGAATGTCAGGACACGACGGGCCAACTTCTGTCCTTGTTTGGTTGGGAGGTTGGTTCGAAGTGTCTTGATGTGATGTGAGTCCTAGTAGCAAGCAGAGATCTATTATTATATTCTCTTACTTACTGGTTTAGTCCTTCATATCGTCCTCCCTTGTGGTACTTGCTATTAGAGGTCTAACCTCTCTGGTTTTGCATGGCCAGATTTAGAGCCAGTTCCCGAGGACCCAGCTTACTTCTACCTCCAAGATGGTCAACACTAGAAGGATGATCGCAGGAGGACTCGAGTGGATTTTCTTACTTCCCCGCTCGTTTTGTTAAATACTTTATACCTTGCCGTTTGGCACCGACATGTTAGTCGGATTGTCTTGTACTTACTTTTGCATAATTGTAACTAAGTCAGGCTGCAGCTGATAACAATTGTGTATACTTTTGCTACATCAATCTGGCTATATTTTGTAAAGCCAGATATCAAGAACATTTTTGACAGAGCGTTTGGGATGCCTTACTGCTTTATCTTACATGTTCTCTATTTTTGTTTCTTGTTTCGAATGATTGAGACAATAGAAGTGAAGTGACCATAGAAAGACTTTTATGTAGTATGCACCCCCTCGTCTGGTTAGACAGCATTGATCGTATTATACGGTATTCATCTACCCGTAACACGTAGCTGGCTGAGTCATTCCCCCGCTCTCCAGTATTCTGGTTCTGGGGCGTGACAAGGTTTTAGTGGTGGCCCATGCAGGTCTGATTTTAGACTTGTGGAGTGTTTTGATTTATAGGATGTCTCAATCACATGTGTTCTCCCTTGATCTCATGATTCGTTGTTCTCAACCCTTGCTTGACATTCCGGTATCCTTTGACTTCATTGCTCCTTCATGTCTGGTCGTTTGATTGTTCTCTTGTCCCTTTTCTTAGGGGCACCTCGTCCGCACCTGTCAGAGCTGGATAGCAACATGGACAACCTGACCAAGTTGGTCAGCAACAAGAGCCGGTACTAACTCAAGAGGCTACCCAAGAAGAAGTGATAGTGGAAGCAGCAGCTGGATCGCAGTATCCGGATGTTCCACCCCCACCAACAGTTCTACCTACCCAAGTGGACACACCAGCCCTTCTAGAGATCATGAGAGGGATGATGGCCACTCAGCAACACCAGATGTTAGCCCAGCAGCGCATGCACGCTCAGTTGCAGGAGCAGAATGTACTACTCAACCAAGGATTACAGACGGCATTGGAAAGAGGGGCGAGGCCAGATTCAGGAGCGTCAGCCCGATTTTGCAAGTACAACCCCCGCCGTTTCGAAGGCACGGAGGATGCCATCTCAGCAGATGCATGGCTTAAGGATATTGAGGCTATTTTTGACAGCCGCTAAGGTACCGGCAGAAGAACGTGTGGATCAGGTGAAGTTGTTACTTCAGGATCTCGCACGTGATTAGTGGGAAGCAGAGGAAGTAGGCAACAGACGTCCTGTGGCTTGGGATGATTTTACTGCAAGGTTCAAGATAAAGTACTATGGAGTTGTGGCGTAGTTTGAGCTACAACAAAAGTTTATCAGCCTCAGGCAGGCTGGCAAGACTGTAGATGCTTATGCAGCGGAGTTCTGCAGATTGAGTAGGTTTGCCCCAAAGATGGTAGCAACGGAGCGCCAGAGGGCGATGAGGTTCCAGCAAGGGTTTCATCTTGAGCTCTTGCAATTGATAGAGGGGCACAATTACCAGACTTTTGATGAGATATTGACGACGACTCGAAGGCATGAGATCACCATTCAGAGGCTTGCGGCAAGGACTGGAGGTCAGAAGAGATCTCACAGTCAGATTGAAGGAGGAGGGGGAGCGGCGCCCCGAACAACAGCACCATCCACTGGCATTCGTATCCACGATGTGGCGATACGAGGACCAGTACCACCACCCAGGCAACAGTAACAGCAACAGAGGAAGAACCAGCAACCCCCGGCGGGCTGCACTTATTGTGGAAAGATGGGACATACTAGAGATGTGTGTCGGACATTGAATGGACTGTGTCTGATATGTGGAAACCCAGATCATCGGGTTACCACATGTCCCATGAATTCGAGGTCAGGAGGACCAGGGCAGCAGTTTCCTGCTCTGCCAGCACCAGGGGCAGGGCAGTATCGAGGACCAGCATTGGCAGTGAGGCCGTTGGCGCAGCGTCCGTTAGTATCACAGGCTCAGATGTTTCGGCAGCAGGGGCCGCCGATGCAGCAACACCAGCATAGACCACCCCAGCATCATCAAGGCAGGGGCCAGCAGCAGCACCAGGCTAGGCCACAGCATGGGAACCAGCAAGGAAGTCGAGGGCAGGCATTCACACTGTCCTTGGAAGAGGCATTGGCATCGAGAGATGTTGTGGCAGGTAACATTCTCATCGCCTCATATCCCGCAGTAGCATTGTTTGATTCGGGAGCATCCCATTCATTTATATCTGCACAATTTGCGACACGACTAGGAGTGGAGTTCGAGGCATTGCCAGGGAGGTTGAATATACTCACTGGTAATGGGCTCGTGGGAGTTAGTAGAGTTAGTTTAGCATGTAGTGTTGTGGTGTGCGGGCATTCCTTACCCGCCCGGTTGATAGAATTTCCTGTAGGAAATTTTGACGTTATCTTAGGCATGGACTGGCTGAAAGACAGTCATGCGACAATAGATTATCGTAGTGGAAGTGTATCTTTTGATATTCCAGGCATGGAAAGATTCACCTTAGTCAGGTCAGAGGCAACTCAGCAAGAGCAGGGAGTAGTAACGGCAATGGAAGAAGTTCAGATTCCGAAGGTAGTTAAAGAATTTCTAGACGTATTTCCTGAAGAACTTCCAGGTCTCCCACCGGTTAGAGATATTGAGTTCAGTATAGAATTGGCACCAGGAACTAAACTAATATCAGATCGGGTTTACAGAATGGCGGATTCAGAGCAGGCCAAGGTATATCAGCATATAGAGGAATTGAAGGAGAAAAAGTTCATCCAAGCTAGCGTGTCACCATGGGCAGCACCAATGGTACTTGTAGGGAAGAAGGATGGATCATCCAGATTATGCATTGACTACAGGAAGCTTAATGCGGCAACAGCAAAGAACAAGTACCCATTACCCAGGATCGACGACTTATTTGATCAGTTGAGCAGAGCTAGAGTTTTCTCCAAGATAGATCTTCGTTCTGGGTACCATCAGGTGAGGGTTCGGAAGGAAGATATTCCCAAGACAGCATTCAGGTCGAAGTATGGGCATTATGAATTCTTAGTGATACCGTTTGGTTTGACCAATGCTCCAGCTATCTTCATGGATTTGATGAACCGCATTTTTATGCCGTATTTAGATCAGTTTGTCGTAGTATTCCTCGATGACATTCTTGTGTACTCTGCTAGTGAAGAGGAGCATGAAGACCCCCTCAGGAAAGTGTTGCAGGTTCTGAGAGAGAACCAGTTGTATGCCAAGCTCAGCAAGTGTGAGTTCTGGACGAATCACATTTCATTTTTGGGCCATATCATATCAGGAGCTGGAGTAGCAGTAGATCCCAAGAAGGTAGAAGCAGTAGAGAGTTGGCCAGTACCCAAGACCGTAGCTGACATACGGAGTTTCTTGGGATTGGCGGGTTATTACAGAAGGTTCGTGTCAGACTTTGCAAGGCTTTCAGCACCCATGACCCGCTTGACCCGGAAGGATGTACCATTCGTTTGGTCGGCAGAATGCCAGGCATCATTTGAGAATCTGAAGCAGAAGTTGATATCAGCGCCTATTCTTACATTGCCAGTGGGACCCGGAGGTTTTACTGTATATTGTGATGCGTCAGGTAAAGGACTTGGATGTGTCCTTATGCAACATGGGAAGGTGATATCATATGCATCTAGGCAACTTCGGGACCACGAGAAGAATTACCCAACTCATGATTTGGAGTTAGCAGCAGTAGTGTTTGCTCTGAAGCTATGGAGGCATTACTTATATGGTGACCGAGTGGAAATATACACAGACCACAAAAGTCTGAAGTACATCTTTACTCAGAAGGAGCTGAACATGAGGCAGAGGAGATGGTTGGAGTTGATCAAGGACTATAACGTGGAGCTTCAGTATCATCCAGACAAGGCTAATGTGGTAGCAGACGCTCTCAGCAGGAGAGGCGGCGCATTTATGTTAACAACACAGAGGCATATCTTAGAAGACCTTCAGGAAATGGGCATCGAGGTTGTACTTCCTAGTGATGTAGGAGTTCTGGCGAGTCTGCAAGTTCAATTCGACTTAGTAGACAGGATCAAGGCAGCTCAGGCACAGGACCCAAGGATTCAGAAGCTTAGGGCAGAATGTGAGTCAGGACTCAGAAAGGAGATGAGAATTCATGAAGATGGTACACTTAGGTTTGGATCACGTCTATGTGTGCCTAGTGGAGATATCAGACAGAAGGTTATGGCAGAAGCTCACAGTTCTCAGTATTCTATTCACCCTGGAGGGACCAAGATGTACCAAGATATCAAGCAGCATTTCTGGTGGAACGGGATGAAGAGGGAGATAGCTAGATTTGTTTCCCGATGCTTGGTATGTCAGCAAGTGAAGGCAGAACAGCAGAGGCCAGCAGGATTATTGCAACCGCTTTCTATTCCGGAATAGAAATGGGAGCATATTACAATGGACTTTGTGACCGGTTTACCGAGATCACCAAGTGGTAAGGATGCTATTTGGGTGATAGTAGATCGGCTTACAAAGGTAGCACATTTTCTTCCTTTCAGAATAGGGCAATCTACAGAAAAGTTGGCAGAGTTGTATATGCAACAGATAGTCAGGCAGCATGGAGTCCCTGTCAGTATTGTGTCGGATCGGGATACCCGCTTTATATCGCATTTCTGGAAGAGCTTACATCATAGTCTGGGTACCAAGTTAAGATTTAGTACGGCTTACCATCCGCAGACGGATGGGCAATCAGAAAGAACGATTCAGACTTTAGAAGACATGTTATGAGCTTGTACTCTAGATTTTAGAGGGTCTTGGGAGAGTCACCTTCACTTGGTCGAGTTCTCATACAACAATAGTTATCAAGCCAGTATCCAGATGGTGCCATTCGAAGCACTATATGGTAAGAAGTGTAGATTGCCGCTAGCATGGGATGATATCGGGGAGAGGGAGATGTTAGGCCCAGAAATGATTGTTCAGACAGTTGAATTAGTCAAAGGAATTAGAGAGCGACTTCGAGTTGCACAGGATCGGCATCGTCATTGGGCGGACCAGCATCGTAGGCCGCTAGAGTTTTCTGTTGGGGACCACGTATTCTTGAGGATCTCACCTACCCGTGGGGTCATTAGGTTTGGCGTTCGCGGGAAGTTGAGTCCGCGGTACGTGGGCCCATTTGTTATTCTTGAGAGGATAGGCGATGTTGCTTATCGTTTATCCCTTCCACCTTCGTTACGAGAGGTGCATGACGTATTTCATGTATCTCAGTTGCGAAGGTATGTATCGGACCCAAGCCATATCCTTGATCATTCTGAGCTGGTTGTTGGTACCAACCTGTCTTACGAGGAACAGCCTGTGTCTATTTTGGACCGAAGAGAGAAGATACTCAAGAACCGAACAATTAGTCTTGTCCGGGTTGCTTGGAGTCATCACTCTTTAGGGGAGTCAACGTGGGAACGTGAGGATGATATCCGATCACGATATCCACACCTGTTTGACTCACAAGGTATATCTTTTTCTGTATACCTTGATTGTCTTGATCCCTCATGCTTATCACCTTATGGGTAGAATTGCTTGATATCGTAGATTGATGGATTTACATATATGTTACTTGCTATGGGCATTGTAAAATGATTGCTTGATTGAATTGCTTGTACTTAGATTGGTTTAGCCCCGATGTTTCTATCTTGCTTGAATTTGAAATTCCGAGGACGAAATTTTTTCAAGGTGGGTAGAGATGTCACTCCCCGTTCCCAGAATGCGTATTATAATACGTATATTGCCTGAATGTATTTATTTAGCATTTATCATGTAGTATCCTGTATTTAAATTCCTAATAACTTTATGTTAATAAATTCTCTGCACTTTATTTTTCTACAATTCTATTAGCTGCTCTTTAATTTTCATGTTAATTTATTTCCTACAATTATATTTCTGCAATTTTGTTTTCGTACTTTATTTCCTGTATTTTATTTCCTGCTTTAGTCTTACTTTCGGGTTAGCCTTATTGGACCCATTGGACCCGGCCCAACTCCCACCTACCACCACCTTTCTATTTAAGTCACCCTCTCCCTTCTCTCTCCTCATTTACTTTACTTCTTCACCATTACTCCTCTTCTTCTTCTTCATTAATCTCTCTCTACCTACCAAACTGTAGGCAAGTACCAACTTGCTTCTTGATGGATCTCCATTATTATTGTTCCATCATCCTCCTTATTTGATTCTAAGCCTCTTTAGTACTTAGCATTTTCAATTTCCATGGCTAATTTGTTGTAGATCTAAGTTTGTTACATTTTCGGGTTTCTTAGGTTTTGATCTAGTAAACTTTGATATCTTCAAGTTTTGATGGTTCCATGTTGTAGAGAATTTCGTTCTACCCAATTTTGACCTAAGGAAGTTCGAATTTGGACTCTGGATGAAGGTTTTATGGAACTTGGAAGCTTGGGTTGATGGTGTTCTTCTTCTCTGAAACTTGGAAAAGAAGAACAGTACTTGACTTGACCGCATGAATAATTCATGCGGCAAGTGATTCCCAGCCGCATGGGTTGTTTCCTTCTCAGCTGCATGAAAAGTTTCTACCCGGCCGCATAAGACTCATTTTAGCCCAGCCGCATAGGGAGTTCTCCTAGCCGCATGGACTTTTCCCACCTAACCGCATATGCGCCCCCGTCTTTCTTGACCGCATGGATTCCTCTCCAAATCCAGCCGCATGAACCAGGCTCACTCGCTGGCCGCATGAGGTCCTGAACCTTATAGCCGCATGAACTTCTTCCCCCCCCCCCGCCAGCCGCATAAGCAATCTCCTTGACCCGGCCGTATGGGGTTCGACTTGGTTGAGCCGCATGGACTCATTCCCGCCAGCCTCATGAATATCCTTCCCGCTGACCGCATGTGTCTTGCCTTTTTCGGCCGCATGAGTCCAATTCATCTTAGCCGCATGGAACACCCCTTCTGCTTGCCGCATGGGAGCTAGTCCCACTCGCCAGCCGCATAGGTTCCTGCCTCTTCAGCCGCATGTGCCTCTACCCCCTGAGCCGCATGAACCCGACTCCTTTCCTAGCCGCATAAGATCCATCATGGCCGCATTAGACTTAGCCGTATGGCTATTCTATAGCCCTGAATATTGATATTTTATTAGATATTTTATGTCCATTTTATATCCTTACGCTTTTTTTGATAAATCATGATATGTTAATATTTTTATTAATTATAGATTGTTACGTGGGATGTACCATGTGTCATGAATTGAGTTATAGATACCCGGATTGACTGGAATTAAACCCTGAAGGTTGTTGACTCGACCCCACTGAATACTAGTTGACTTTCATGCCTTGATACCATTAATGATAATTGTTAGCTTGACTAAAATTGATCATGCGTTCCTAGTTGGAACTAAAGAGGCTGGCTAGTCGTCTTATTGAATTGAACGAATGAGACACATTCATATAATGAACTATTGTAATCGACTGGCTAATCTCGAATATTGGCATACAGGCACATGCAGGCTTCAAATTATTTATTTATTTATTTAGTTATTTTTATCTTCCAAAAACCAGCATGTGTACTTTATGGTCGGGCATGATTACCGTGGTTAGATTTGATTGTTGCATTACGCTATGTAAGACCTGCAACCTAACCGCACTGGTATCGTTGTAGAGTTGTGCATATCGTACCCCGTACGAAAGTACTCATTTGAATGACCATGATCCACGGCATGGGATTTCACCCAACGTAGGGACTATTAAGTTAAATAATATAATGATTGCATGGAGAGAATGGATTCTCGAATTCTTACATGGCAGCCCCCTTGGAACGAGTAGTACCCGACGGGCCGGCTGGTTCCCACAGATACTGTAAATCTGCCACACGGGCAGGGAACAGTATCTGCTTTTATTATTATTGTATATTGTATATTGACGAGCGTCCTGCTAGGACTCGTCTAATTCATGCATGGGCCAATTGATTGACTGGATAGACTAGCCTTGCTTGCACATAGTAAGAACTGAGGAATCCCTAATTGCATTATTCCAGGATAACTTGGAACTCATAATAGCAAGCCGTAGGAGTTGATTGGCCGTTCAAGATGATTTGTTTGTGCACTATACTCTGTTACCTAACTGGGATGATCAGAATGTCAGGACACGACGGGCCAACTTCTGTCCTTGTTTGGTTGGGAGGTTGGTTCGAAGTGTCTTGATGTGATGTGAGTCCTAGTAGCAAGCAGAGATCTATTATTATATTCTCTTACTTACTGGTTTAGTCCTTCATATCGTCCTCCCTTATGGTACTTGCTATTAGAGGTCTAACCTCTCTGGTTTTGCATGGCCAGATTTAGAGCCAGTCTCCGAGGACCCAGCTTACTTCTACCTCCAAGATGGTCAACACTAGAAGGATGATCGCAGGAGGACTCGAGTGGGTTTTTTTACTTCCCCGCTCGTTTTGTTAAATACTTTATACCTTGCCGTTTGGCACCGACATGTTAGTCGGATTGTCTTGTACTTACTTTTGCATAATTGTAACTAAGTCAGGCTGCAGCTGATAACAATTGTGTATACTTTTGCTACATCAATCTGGCTATATTTTGTAAAGCCAGATATCAAGAACATTTTTGACAGAGCGTTTGGGACGCCTTACTGCTTTATCTTACATGTTCTCTTTTCTGTTTCTTGTTTCGAATGATTGAGACAATAGATGTGAAGTGACCATAGAAAGACTTTTATGTAGTATGCACCCCCTCGTCTGGTTAGACAGCATTGATAGTATTATACGGTATTCATCTACCCGTAACACGTAGCTGGCTGAGTCATTCCCACGCTCTCCAGTATTCTGGTTCTGGGGCGTGACAGTGACCACCCAGCAGCACCGTCAATACCAACCCGACACCCACCATCCTCGGCGCCCACACGCGTCACCATCACCACCAGCATACCGCCTCATAGACGACTGCAGTACCTCGCAGTCGTCTCTTCCCTCGATATCGGCCAAACACCCATCGCCACCACCATAACCACGACCATCACCCAGGCCACTCCGGCCACCCCCAATACACAACGCCTCCGGCCATCCACCGGTCATCTACATCACCGACCCCAAATTCTCAAATCATAAAATCTAAAACCGACTCACCTCCGCCGCGCCCGGCGAGCGCCGGGCCGACCCCAACGACAGTCTCCTCTCTCAGGTGGCTGACCTCCTCTACGTCGACCATCGCTCAGCCAAGCGAGATCTGCCATCGATTGAGCATGGGGCTTCCCCTCCATGGTCGGCCGTCCCCATGACGCGCAGGCCAGCCCGCTCTCGCCGCCGTCTTCCACCCTCATCTGGCCGCGTGGGCGAGTACCCCGCGCCGCCGCCACCTCCCCAGCGGCACGCGCGTGAACTTCCATCCAGTTCCCCGAAGCCGTCGGTGGGCCAACGCCGAGCTCCGCCGCTTCTGCCATTCCGGCCGTCGCCTTCATCCCAGGTGGTCGCGCCACCAACGGCGCCGTCTCCTCCCAGTCGGAGCTGCGACGCCTTCCACTGGCCACGCCCCTCTCCGATCTCTGCCACAGATCCGTCCCGCTGAGCCCGATCCGCCCCTTCTCCCACGGCCAACGCCGACTTGCCGTGCCGACGCTTCTCCGGCGCGCCACTGCTGGTAACCCTCTTCTCCACTTCTCTCCTTCTTCCCTTTTATTTCGATTATTTCTAAAGTGAAGGCCAACAGCACATGGTAGTGTGGTCTATTTAAGTAGTTGTTACTATTATTATTATTATTATTATTATTATTATTATTATTATTATTATTATTATTATTATTTTTATTCTTATTATTATGGTTACTAGTATCATTAGCTATAGTAAATTTATGTTTTTAGTTATAAAAATATATATAAGTAAAAGAATTTTATGCAATAAATATTTTACTAGTATAAATTTTAAAGTGGTTTTTCCTAAAAATAAAAGTTTCTAAATAAGTGTTTACAGTTGAGCAAAAACTAAAAAGTTAGTTTTAAACCTTAAAAATTAAATTATAATTTTTGCCCAAAATAATTTTTCTAGATTTTTAATATTTTATATATATTTTACTAACAAAAAGATATAATTATATACAGAAGATTTCCTAGTCTTCTCTAAATATTTACTCTAGACAATTAAAAATCTTGTGTTCAATTATTTTCAAAATATATATATATAGTACGATTACTTTCTCAAGAAATTCTTCCCAATTCTTTTTCTTGGTCACGACTGATCCCTCGTTCCTATTTTCATGCAATTTTGGATCCTTACACACCGAACATGGATATTGGACAATCGAAACTTGTCGAATTATTGCACCACACTAGGCGACATTCCAGGCAAGATACCTTGCCTTTACTGCTTAAATTTCTGCTCAATATCATGCATGTTTTGTTTACTTTCAAGTTGTTTCTTTCTAAATTATATGTGGATGCAAATTACTATATTTTATGCAATTGGCTTAGAGTTAAGGGACTACCGTCAAATTTAGTGTGTCTCATTGACTTGTCACGATTGTACACGAGTTGTGAGTATCATGTAGTGGTCACTTGCGTGTTGGCTGATCACCCGTGCGCATGCGTAGGATAACTGTCAATAGATGCATGTTAGAAGACTTGATAGTTATCTATTATAAACCCGTGTTGTGGAAACGACACGTGTTTGTGTGTCATGGTTACGACACACGTATAGTATCATTGGGGGGAGGGGACAGCTACTAGCGTAGGGGCTACATTTATTTTTACACATATTTTGGGCCGATAGTGACTCGGATGAGCGCTACTTACTGTCCCGGGCCGATAATGTCGCGTATGAGCGCTACTTGACGGCCACTCTTTATTACTTGCTTGCGTGAATCCGTTACAGCCCCTGCGTAGAACGTTGTCCTCAAAGTGTATATCACATAGAATGGTTATGAACCTTACTCATGCATATTTTTCTGTTGAGCTTTTATTATTCAGTTTATTGTCATGATATTATGTGTCTTGTTACGTCCCTCTGAGGACCTGGTGATCTCTCCAGGTGTGTGTTTCGTGTTTTCTTACAGGTGCTCAAGCTATGGCCATGACTTACGCTCTATTCTTCGAGGATGATTGTACTTCGATCGTCTTCGCTTTGCTCGCCAAAATCATTCTTTTATCATGTATTTCTTTTTACTGTTGGTAGTGGATTTGTCTCCGCCCAACTACTTGTACCAATGACAATTCATAGATTATATGATATCTTTTATTTTTATATTTTGTCTGGATGAGATTGGTTATGATTCTACTACATTTTACAGCTTATGTATACTTATTATACGGTTGGCATGTCTACGTTCCTAATCCTACGTATTTTGGGACAGGGGCGTTACACGGTAATACGGGAGATATCTTAGTGGATGAAGGAGTTTATGCCACTATTTTGACTGCTGGGGCGTTTCACTGGCTTCAGTCTATTAGACCATCGTATTTGGTGCTCCGAAACAGGAATCATGCTTATCTGAAGCCATATCTGCCGAGCCGTTTCGCACGACAGTTTGACTATAGCCAGCTCCTTCTGGGAAATGCTAGCCCGTATTTGGAGTCGATAGGCAGCTTGATTGACGGGGCATGTGCTTGGATGTACTACAACGTCGGGTGTACGGGGGTGATCTTTACTCTGCCCTTGGATAAGCCTGAGACCCATTTGTGCTACGCTGCCGCCAAATTTTACGTTCAGATCAATACTTTTCTTCCTCAATATGATCGTGAACATAGCTTGATATTGGGGACTCGGTTTGGCCCCCTTCCTACGAAAAAGGCACCGAAAGGCCGTAAGAATTAAAGTATTGTTTCCACCGGAGAACTAGCCGTATTACCGCTGCCAAAAGCTATCTTTAGAGAGCCAACAGTGTCTCCGAAGGAGGACACGAAAGATGATGATTCTTCTCCTCTCAATCCTCCTCAGAAGAGGAAAGCTTCAACTGAATTAGCCCAGGAGCCAACTTTAAAGCGAAAGAAGAAAACTGTTGCCATGAGGAGAGCCAAGGAAGTGGGTGCTGGCTCGCCTCCCTTGAGGAGATCCTCCCGGCAAACTAGAAGAGGAGGAACGGCGTCACGGGCCGTTATTATCCGGGAGGTAGATCCCTTCCTAGACTCCATAGCCGTTCTGGTCAAGCCTTTAGAAGCTTTCTCACCCTTGCGTTTGTCCTTTGCACAGGACCCTAAAGTTGTAGCTGAGGTAGGTGCCTCCTCGTCTGAGGAGGTGGAGGTAGCGACAGTGTCACCTGCTCTCCCCCGACCGCTGGATGAGGGCGGATCTTCTTCAGCTGTAAATCATCAGCGACAGGAAGATCGGGGCGAAGGCCCAGACCCTGACGGCGATCAGAAGATTAGCCTCTCCTACGACATATTTGTAAAGGACATGTCTGTAATAGGAACTGCGATAAGAGAGTTGGGTGAGAATCAAGTCCAATCAGCTCATCCTCCTACGGGTATGTCATCTTTGCGCCTTTCTTCGGATGAGATTTTTAGACTTCGATTGTGCGTGCTCCTTATGAGGTTAACCACGACTGTATATTTCCTTGTAGAATAGGAGATAGAACCCCTCGCGAAGATAGTCCCCGCCATTGGGGAAGGGACAAAGTTGTTCCTGGCTCCTCCAATTTTGCTGGTATAGGGAGAGCTGTTAGTGAGTCGGTATCGGCTACAGAAGGAAAAGTTGAGCAGCCTGCTGAGGGGGCTATCGCTGAATCTGCTCATGTTCCATCTGAGCTTGTTGAAGACATCAGGCCCGATGCCACTCAGGGCCTTGATATTGTTCCTCTTGAGCAGTCTGGGTGTCATGCCCCAGAACCAGAATACAGGAGAGCGGGGGCGCACATAGCCAGCTACGTATATTAAAATGGGATCCACCTCGCTATACGGTCACGGCTGTCTAGATATGAGGGTTTACTACAAGCCAACGGTCTCTTAAGGTCAAGCTTATTGTCTCAATCTCAAGCAAGTAGTACAGTTACAAGATGTTTGACCACCAAATATACAATAAAAGGCGTCCCAAATATTACATATCAGCTGACCATGAAGCTAGTCGTACAAAATGCTAGGACTAACAAGAGTTAAGTCATACATGATCAACCCTAGGATTTGTTAATCATGTTTACAGCCCGTAGGCAGACAGTAAGTAAATATGCATCGAGCTAACAGGTGCTCGTCGGCTAAACGCCTCAAAAGAATAATTTTACAATAGAGTGAGCGAAACAAAATAGAAAACCCACTCGTAGCCCGGGTTCCTTCTAGTCGCCACCATCGGACTGGAGGTTCGGTAGATCCTCGGGTGCTGCTCCAAAATCTGGCCACACAAAACCAGCTGGGTCAAACCCGAGAAAGAGCAAGTGCTACAAAGGAGGCCACGAAATAAGAACAAAAGCCAGCATATCAGAACATAAGAAAAATGGAAGAAAAGTACAAGTAATGAAAGTACAGCAGGACAATGAACGACTAGGGACATGGAACCATTCCGGGAGCCAGATTACAACCCATAAACCAAACAAGGACCGGGGTTGTAATCCTTCGCCTGAATAGTACGTGTCTCTGCCCATTCATTGTTAAGATGAGTAAAACAATCATGTTCAGGAGTACCAGGTGCTGTGACTAGACAAGACTTAGACAGGGCTAGACACCATACATTCACAAGCGGCCAAGTAATTACTGCGGCTTACTATTAACTAACTAAGGTTATCACAAGCCTAATTACTAACAAGATGCAAGTGAGAATTTCCCAGTCCCAAGCCCTGCAGACTATCCTGTTATCCTTTCGCGGATTGAGAGTATGATTGGGTACATCGCCCAGGAGACGATATACCCTTAGGTGACTTAGAGGGTGCATCACATGACAGTGTGCTGGAAATGTGCTCTACTCGTCGGCAAGCTACAAGTCCAATTAAAGCGCCCAGATAACGAGACCGCCTGTGACTGGAAATTCTCCATGAACTATAGTTTGATCTAGTCATTAGCCTAATTCCATATTCGGTGCAAATCCCTGACCGTGGGAACCAGGGAGTCACGTCCTAGACATGATGCAAGACAAGACAAGTGGATTGCGCAAACAAGCAAGCAGGAACACCCACGGTGTAAGAGCAAGTCAAGTTGAGTTAAGTTAGCTATCGAAACATCATCAAGTCAAGTCAAGTTACAAGTTACAAGACTAGAGTGCGCCGCCACGGGCCACTTATCAAGTTATCAAGTTACAGGGGATTAATCACAGGTTGCAGGTTACAAGTTAAAGCCACAGAAAATTGTGTCAAGACGTGTCGGGTCAAGTCAAGTTGTGTCGTGGGACCAAATCGAGGACAAAATCGAGGACCAAATCGAGGACCAAGGGGAACACCAAGGGTCAGGAAGGGAAGCCATGGCACAGGGTGTGCCAGGCAAAAGGGCTCGGGTAAGCGGCACCAAGAGACGCGCTCAGGAATGGTCGCAGCGCGCCAAGGGGCGCAGGGTGCCAAGCACGCAGGGGCACGGGGGTCGGGTGCGCAGGGGCGCACGGCCGAGTGCGCAAGGACGTACGGGGGTCGGGTGCGTAGGGGCGCACGGCCGAGTGCGCAAGGGCACACGGGGGTCGGGTGCGCAGGGGCGCACGGGGGTCGGGTGCTCAGGGGCGCACGGCCGAGTGCGTAAGGGTGCACGGGGGTCGGGTGCGCAGGGGCAAGCGCGCAAGGCGCGCGCACAGCGGGTGCGCAAGGGGGGCGCAGCTGCTAGACGAGATCAGCGCGGCGCAGGCGGGTTCAGCACGCGCACAAAGATGCGGCGCAGGCGGTTCAACGCGCGCGCAAAGGCGCGGCGCAGCAGGTCTTCTTCTCCAATGTTGAGAAGGGGCTCCAATGGCTCCCAAAAACTTCAAAACACCACAACTTGGCCATCACAACTCCAAATCTGGATTTTTAAAGTTCTATCTTGGGTGAAATTTGATTCTCTCCAACATAGAAACATCAAAACCCACAAAAACCCAACTAAAATAGATCAAAACCATGCAAATCCGAAAATAGGGAAAACTTAGATCTAGAACAATAGAGACTCCAAATCATAAAATGTCAAGTTCTAATGTTGTTCTCCATGGCCTAATCTAGCTAATGGACAAATAAAAGTGGTACTTATTTGGTGGCAAGGTGCACTTGCCTATGGGTGGAGTGTTGAATGGAAGAAGGAAGAAGATGATAGAAATTAATGGAAGAGTAATGAGGAGAGAGAAGGTTGGTGGAGATATTAATGAGGGTGGGTTGTGGTGGAATGAGGGTGGAGTATAGGTTAAAGTGTTCCATGGGGTTTTAAAATCAAACCAACTCAAACCAAACCAATTAAAACCGAGCCGAGCCGAAACCCAAAATACGAGAAAACCCAAAATTCCACAAGTCCAGAAAATAAAAATACCTGCCAAAATCCAATTACGAGCATGAATACAAAATACGAGAAACGGGGGTGACAACTCTACCCACCTTAAAAGAATTCCATCCTCGGAATTTAATCAAGGAGCTAGAGGCTGCCACGGCAAGCTACATTAAGCACCATCAACTACACTAAGCAGTTCAATCATACAATCACACATGCAAGCAAGGGATGGAAAGCATAAGGCATGTCACGACCCGCACCTTAGAGTAAGGGCACGAGACGTGGGTACGTCCAGCCTACGCCGCAGTGTCGGCGGTAGAACGCTGTCCTAGGTCAACATATAGCTAACAATATATTTCTAAACAGTTTATACTCTCCGAATGGGGGTGACATAGCAGTAATAAACTCAATCACATCTAAGGAAGAGATAGCACGATATAAATTAGAACTCAAGGAAACAAATAGATGAAAAGTAGTCTAAGATAATCCCAGCAAATAACAGAAGTACATGGTCTCAGATACAAAATGAAAGAATATATACAACTCAGAACTAAGAATAAAGTCTAGCTAAAACATGTCTCAAGACTACATAAAAAGAAGATAAGCCTAACTAATCTAGTCTAGGCAATCGGGGTGATATCCTCAGCTAGAGCTGGGTCATCCTGAGGGTCCAGCTCGCAGGTGTCATCTAAGGCTGCCCTGTAGAAAGTGTCCAGGCAGGCCTCCTTCTCGTCCTCTGTAATATTTCAACAGGTCCAGTCAGGACAGGAGCGAGCACAGTACATCTCAATAGTTCATAGCAGGTTAGAAAATATAAACATGCAGTAGAGTAAGATACAGAAAACTGAAAGGAAGTACATGATGAAAAAGAGAACTGTATGTAAATAGCTACTGTATATAGAGAACTAATAGTGGCTAGTGATGCAGAGTACAGGATAGCACATGTGAACAGGACAGATTAGTACATGATCTACACTAAAGAGTTGTACATGATCTACACTACTATAGAATTGTTCACATGACTACTAGCACTCCCCCGTTTTCCCCAATCAATACACAAGGATCTAAGCAGATTATGTTATTGTACATGATATCACATGGGGCCCATGAAAGGGTGCACATGATAGTATACATGAGGGCTCTGTGAACATGAGAGTACATGATTCACAAGAGTGTACATGTATGGTGAAAGCACAGGAGTACATGATGAAAGTGAAACACACATGACACAATGTACCCGATACTCCCGAGGGGGATAATACCGCATGAAGAGATCCATATAGTACTAATCCGTGATAATATCGTGACAGCATCAAGTAAGGTAATCTAAAGCAGAAATATAATTCTAAGTAGGATATGAAATGATCAGAGAATGTACTCGCCTGGTATCTGAGTGTCCAATATGAAAGTACTGTCCGAGGAGTGGTGTCTGGCTCCTAATCAGAACAGCACAAGTCACAACAAGTCCAAAATGGTATAATGAAGTCCTATTATGCATTCTATATGATTCTAGGTCAATCTAGGCCAAAGTCAACTCTTGGTCAACTCTGGTCAACTCTGGTCATCCCTAGAAGTCAAACTAGGTCAACCAAGTCTAAATTAGGTCAAACTAGTCTACACTAGACTATATTAGCCTAATACTAGGTCACTCAACCTACACTAGCTAGTACACACACTACTAGGCTATCTAGACTAACTACAAGTTATGTCATCCAACACCACATGTAAAATACACTAGCTAGGTACTCATATACCTATACATAGGTATAGGCACAACACATATCATGGATATATATATATATATATATATATATATATATATATATATATATATATATATATATATATATATATACATCACATACCTACCTATATTATGTATTGTAAACAAACCTATATATCAACCTATAAACAGGAGGAATAGAAAAAAAGAGAGAGTGTGTATATGTGTGTGTAATGTGAGTGATGAGGGGTGAGGCATACATGAAGGGCTGAGTGTGTATGTGGGATGAGTGATGTGTGTGAGTGAACCATGCATTAGCAGGAAGACGAAAAATAAAATCTGGAACAAAAGAACAGTGGCATGGGATGAGTGAGTGATGTGTTAAATTCAGTGATTCTCAGATTTGTGCAAAAGTGTGTTAGCATATAGGTGTATAGATAGGGATCCATATGTACAAATTCTCAGATTTTATGTGAGGGTTAAATGTGTGTATATGAATGCAAATGTGTGCCAATGGAAAATCTGTGTTAGTGAAGGGTGTGTGGTGTAGCAGGAATAGGGTTCAAGTTATTTGAAGAAAACACATAGCATACAACACATTGAAGTATCAAAACATTTCATGAAGTCTCAGGTTTATGACCATAGAAGAATTCTCAAATTTCAAATTAAACTTAACCAAAACCACATTACCTAACATGAAACCTATTCTCAGATTTTTTTAGGAAAGAAATAGGAAATGAAACCAACCCATTAAATCACAGATTTCAGATTGAAGGGAAATCATTTCATTTTGCAGTTAAGGAAACAGAGGAATGGAAGAAAACCAATTCAAGACTCAAAAACCTGAGTTTAAATTCAGTTTACCCTCTCATATCCAAATTGAAATCAAAAGCCCACCAATCACTACACAAATCTAACCACAATAGGGAATCATGTAGGGTAACACATTTAGAATCTAAAACCCAGTATTTAATATTATTATAAGGGTTAAAACATCAAACAAATTCAAATTAGAAAACTGGAAATGTTGACAGCATGTAGGTATCAGTTAACTTGGGTTAATGAGAACTCGAATAGGAAATTTAAACTAAAACATGAACCTATTGGTTGGTAACATAATTATATGCTGTGTACGTGTCCCAGGGTCCATCACGTGTCCATACATATGACACAACCGTGTCCAACATGAAGAAAACCCAATATCAGACACAATAGTGCACTGTCCAGTGCACTGCCTCGTGCACACGTGCACTCGTGTCGTATATACGACACAGGACACTACTGTGTCTCGTGGTCATCCACATAGATAGCCCACCTATAGGGCTATCTTATAGGCCAACTGGCCAGTGTCCAAGTCGTGTCAGTGTCGGATACGATAGTCGTATAAGTGGCTAATACTAACAGTGCACTGTCGAGTGAAATCTACGTGCGACGGAGATTTCTCTCCCGACACGCCATGTGGGCACGTGAGACTTGACACATGGCGTGTCAGTCAGTGCCCCATGGCTCGTGTCAAGTTTTACGTGTCCTAGTTGCGTGTCGTGTCCTCCAGAGCCACCGAATAGTAGGAGATCCAATCCCGAGCGCGCGAGCGCGTGTCCACGCGTGTCCACGCATCGAAATTGACACAAACCGACACAATAATCACCCCAGAAGCATAAAAATGCATAAGCAACAGTAAAACCAAATTTTCTATTTAAAAACTATACACAAAATAAATCAAAATGCCCATTGTGGCATTTCGACAAACACCTAGGTACCACCCCTGATACGTGTCCAAATGGACACGAAACTTACGAAACCCGACACGACACCAATGCAGACACTTAAGGGACCCCTAGGGCTTCCTAATCATGAAAATAAATCAAAGTTTCATGGAGAAATGAGAAAGTTACCTATGGATGAACTTTCAAGAAAAATCCCCTTTGTGGAGCTCCTATCTTGATATCCCAATCCAATCAAAACAACCTCAAACTGAAATAAAACTCCAATAGAAGCAAGAACAGTAATATTAGGATCCAATGCAACTTGTTTGGGAGAAAAAGGATCTAAAATAGATTTTATATGGGTTTTTAAACATGGAGACTCACCTCTTTCTTCTCTTGAAATAAATTCCTAAGGAAGAGGCTAGCCCTAGATTTTAGGAGGATATTTATAGGGTGGTGATCCCCATAAAGATAAGGTGGCTGGCCAACATTTCCTAGGGATTAGGGTTTGGTAAATGCTTTGGGCTTTGGGCCAACTTACAAGCTATGTGTTAAATGATTAATCAAGGCTCTAAATCATAAGCCATGACTTATGACTTTCTAATTCCTTTTTCTAACTAGAGTCTAATGACCAAACCAAAGATTAGGCTAGGTTAGACTAAAGTCACATAACCTAACCAAGTCCATACTAACTAGGGTTAGCTCCTATGTTGGTCTACAAGGGTCAACACTAGTCAAAGTCAACCTAGTCCAAACAATTCCAAAATAATTCCTAAAAATTCCCAAAAATTCAAATAAATTCTAATAAATTTAAATTATCCCAAAAATGTCAAAAATACCCTCACACTAGAATGTGGTAGTGACAAATCTACCCTCCTTAAAAGAATTTTGTCCTCGAAATTGAAAGGCGAAATACAACTGATGAGAAGGATAGAAAGCATACCTCACGGTCCAAAAAGATAAGGGTAGTGCTCGCGCATCTCATCCTCCCGCTCCCAGGTAGACTCTCCTGGAGAATGATGCCTCCATACAACGCGTACCAAGGGAATCACCTGGTTCCTCAGAACCTTCTCCCATCGATCCAGAATCTCCACTGGCTGCTCTGGATAGCTGAGAGAAGGCCCAACCTCTATCTCTGAATGATCGAGCACATGGCTAGGGTCAGCCACGTACCATCTCAACTGTGATACATAAAATATGTTGTGGACCCCCACTAGCACAGGCGGCAAGTCTAGCCTGTATACAACGTCACCGACTCTCCCGATGATAACGAAAGGGCCGATGAAACGCGGGCTAAGCTTCCCGCCTCCACCAAAACGTATCGTACCACGAGTCGGAGATATCCTCAAGAAAACCTGGTCTCCGACCTAATCACAAGCAAGGTCTCAATTAATATAATAAACAAACATGATCAAAAAAATCACTGACAAACAAACCTAAATCTAATTCTACTCTAATCTGTACCTCAAACTCCAATAGCCTCCGGTGGCTATCGGCCCAGTGCCGATGTCTGTCCTGCGCCACGCGAAGTCTATCCCTGATGAGCTTCACCTTCTCGGTTGCATCAACAACCATCTCTGGCCCCAGTAAAGCTCGCTCACCAATATCATCCCAAGATAAGGGTGTACGGCACCTACGCCCGTACAGTGCCTCAAAAGGTGACATCTCAATGCTGGCCTGGAAACTATTATTTTAAGCAAACTCCACCAAACGAAGATGATCCTCCCAGGAACCTCCAAAGTCCAGGACGCACGTCCGCAGCATATCCTCAAGTGTCTGAATAGTCCGCTCTCACTGTCCGTCCGTCTGGGGGTGGTATGCAGTACTAAACTTGAGCTGAGTGCCCATGCTGGTCTGCAGACTCCTCCAGAAATAGAAAGTAAAATGGCTATCCCGATCTGAGACGATGCTGACTGGAACTCCGTAAATCTTGCCTATCTGTCGTATATACATCTTCGCCAGCCTCTCTGTAGACGTACCCACCTTGAATGGCAAGAAATGGGCCGATTTGGTCAACCTGTCAACGATGACCCAAATTGCATCTTTTTCTCCTGGAGTGTGCGACAATCCTGAAATGAAGTCCATAGTGATATGCTCCCATTTCCATTCGGGAATGGGCAGCGGCTGCAACAATCCACCGGGCCTCTGTCTCTCTGCCTTGACCTGCTGAAAGACCAAACACCTAGCCACGAAGCAAGCCACCTCCCGCTTCATCCCTGACCACTAAACATGCTCCCACAGATCTCGGTACATCTTGTTGGCACCCGGGTGTATAGAGTACTGAGATCTGTAGGCCTCCTGCATAACCTGCTCTCTGAGATCTCTGCTGGGCACACATAATCTGGAACCGTGCCTCAAGGAACCATCCACTGCAAGAGAAAACTTGCCCTCCAGCAATCCTGCTCGAACCTGCTCCTGGAGACACCGCAGAGCAACGTCCTCAAACTGTGCCGACTTGATCCTCTCTACCAAGTCTGACTGAATCTGTATCCCCCATAACTGCATGTGTACTCCCGGCACGATCACCTCAATCCCAAGGCTCTCTAAGTCGGCAAGCAAATGTCGATCCATGGTCAAACACATGGTTGTCGGATACCTACTCAAGGCATCGACAACCACGTTGGCCTTCCCTGGGTGATACTGAAGTAGGATGTCAAAATCCTTCATCAACTCTAGCCATCTGCGATGTCTCATGTTCAACTCCTTCTGAGTGAACATATACTTTAGGCTCTTGTGATCTGTGAAGATCTCCATCCTCTCACCATACAAATAATGCTTCTACAGCTTCAGAGCAAATATCACTGCTGCCAGCTCCAGGTCGTGGGTAGGGTAGTTCTTCTCATAGGGACGTAATTGCCTGGAAGCATAGGCAATCACCTTTCCATGCTGTTGCAAGACGCAACCCAGCCCCTTCCCTGAAGCGTCACTATAAATAGTGAAACCACCTGATCCTGAAGGCAATGTCAGAATCGAAGCTATCGTCAGCCGCTTCTTCAACTCATCAAAAGCTGCCAGACACTCCTCTGACCAAACATACTCAGCATCCTTCCGGGTCAACCGAGTCAACGGCTCTGCAACCCAGAAGAAATCCTGTACGAATCTTCGATAGTATCCTGCCAGCCCCAGGGAACTCATGATCTCTGCAACTGAAGTCGGCGCTGCCCATGCCTCAACTGCTACAATCTTCTTGGGGTCAACTGAGATACCATCTCCAGTCACCACATGCCCCAAGAAATCTACCCGGTCCAAGAAGAACTCACACTTGGAGAGCTTCCCGTAAAGTTGCTCCTTCCTGAGAATCTCCAGCACTATCCTCAAATGCTCCTCGTGCTCCTCCTCAGTCTTAGAATATATCAAGATGTCATCAATGAACACTACCACAAACTGATCCAGATACTGGTGGAACATCTTGTTCATAAGGTTCATAAACACTGCTGGTGCATTGGTTAGCCCAAACGGCATAACCAAAAACTCGAACTGCCCGTACCGCATCCTGAAAGCGGTCTTGGGAATATCCTCCCCCTTCACCTTCACCTGGTGATATCTCGACCTCAGATCAATCTTGGAAAATACCCGAGCTCCGCTCAACTGGTCAAATAGATCGTCAATCCGCGGCAGTAGATATTTATTCTTGATCGTGAGGTTGTTGAGTGCCCTATAGTCAATACACATACGTACTGACCCATCCTTCTTCGGCACGAACAACACTGGTACACCCCATGGAGACGAACTCGAACGGATGAAGCCCTTGTCCTGTAGCTCATCCACCTGCGTCTTTAGCTCCACCAGCTCGCTGTTGTTCATCCGATAGACATGCTGAGAGATGGGTTTCGCTCCTGGAACCAAGTCTATCGAGAACTCTATGTCTCTATCTGGTGTCAATCCTGGCAACTCCTCTGGGAAAATATCCATATACTCTGCTATCAAGGGGTGTGGAATCGCCTGCTCCTCGACCGAGACTCCACAAAAAACTTCGCTGCTCTGCTCTGCTTGACGTCTGGAGTACTCAAACTCTGGCTCCCCCGACGCTCTGAAGAGAACTCTACCCCCTCTGCAATCAATGCTGGCATGGTGCTTGCTCAACCAATACATACCTAGTACTATATCGTAGTTCGGCAATGGCATTACGAGCAGGCTCACCTCCAACTCACGGCCTCCCAAAACTACTCTCCGACCCTTACAAACATCTCTCACGAGGATAATGCCACCCCCGATCGTGATCTTGTAAGTCCTAGGCAACGATTCAGCTACGATACCATATCTAATCGCAAAAGATACTGATATGAAGCTATACGAAGCACCGGAATCGAATAATGCAAAAGCTGGACTGGAGTCGAGAAGAATCGAACCTGTAATCAGCTCTCCGATGACCTCCGCATCCTCTACTGCCATGGCGAATCCTCGCCCCTGCTGGCCTCCCCTGGCCTACTGCTGGTGCTGGATGAACCTCTGCTGCTGCGTCTGCAGGACTGATCCCCTCTGCTGGCCTGTTGGAGCCTTGGCTCCTCCTCTCTGGACTACTCGTCCTCCAGACCTAGCACAATCCCTCAGCTGGTGATATGCCACTCCGCAAAGAAGGCACCTCCCGAGCCTCTTTCTGTACTCGTTGAAGACATGCCCAGGCTTCTTGCAGAAGGTACAACTGACTGTCTGGTGCCTGGGTGCCTGATGTTGAAACTGCTGCTGGTGAACTGGCCTCTGCTGGATCGGCTGCGGCTGAAACTGCCTCAGCTGCTGGTGCTAAAAGTGGGGCCTCTTGGCCTGGCCTCTGCTGCTGTTGCTGCCCCCAACTGGGTCTCTCCTCCTCTTGAGCCTAAGCTCAAGATCATCCTCTGCTAGCAAGGCTCCCGTCAAGATCTCCTCAAACGTGGCATCCCGGTTGCCCTTGGTCAAGGACTTGACCTCCTTGACTAGACCCTTCCGGAACCTCTGGGCCTTCGCCGTCTCGCTCAAGCCCTCCACAAACCTACCGAGGCGGCCGAACTCCCCGGTGTACTCCTCCACTGAAAGACTCCCCTAGACCAGGCTCTCAAACTACGTCTCCAAGGCTCTGAGTGCTGAATCTGGAAAGAACTTCTTCTTGAAGAAGCCCTTAAACTGCTCCCAAGTCTGCCCAGCTACCCCTACCCTGGGGTCTGACTGATACCAGGTGCGAGCAAGATCTCGCATCCGGCTAGCTGCGGCCTCGATCTGAAGATCTGCTGGTATCCTGGCCAAGCGGAAGATCTCCTCTATATGCTCGATCCACTCATCGGCATATAGGATCCCCTCTGTCCCCAGAAAGTCTCTGGGGCTCATGTTCTGAAACTGTTCGATCCCCGGTGTCCTCGGCTGATGGACCACTGGTCGAGCTGCGGCTGTCGTGATGGCCAACTCCATGCCTCTGTCCTATCGAGCCTGCTGTCGGTCCATGAACTGCTGGAAGTACGCAAACATCTGTGCTACGTCCACGTGTCCTGTAGGCGGCTACTGCTGGAAAGGATCCTCTGGAATGACCGGGTCCTGCCTCCGAGCCGGTGGAAGCATACCCCCTGCTGCTACTGCCGAGGTCTCAATACGAGCGGAGGGGACAGGAGCTGCAGTCCCCTGGCCTCATTGTATTGGCTGAGAGGTAGCAGTCCCCTCTATAGCATCCTCATGAATGGCACGCTGCGATCGAGTCTCTACCATCCTGAAGATAGACAAACAAGAGTATCAATTTCTGAGAAAGAAGCGAAATAACAAAGGCGGACAATTATAATTCAAAGGATCAGCTGACAATAAGGATTTAGATGGCAAACAAAAGAATTTTTCCTAAAGTGATTGAGTACCTTAAAATTAATGTCCTGTATCCTACTGCAGGCTGTAGTGATACTCTAATTCGAATACCACTACACTTCTAGTCTGGACCTGCATGGGCTACCACTAAAAACGTGTCACGACCCGTACCCTAGAGTAAGGGCACGAGACGTGGGTACGTCCAGCCTACGCCGCAGTGTCGGTGGTAGAACACTGTCCTAGGTTAACATACAACTAACAATATATTTCTAAACAGTTTATACTCCCCGAATGGGGGTGACATAGTAGTAATAAACTCAATCACATCTAAGGAAGAGATAGCACGATATAAAATAGAACTCAAGAAAACAAATAGATAAAAAGTAGTCTAAGATAATCCCAGCAAATAACCAGAAGTACATGGTCTCAGATACAGAATGAAAGAATATATACAACTCAGAACTCAGAATAAAGTCTAGCTAAAACATGTCTCAAGACTACATAAAAAGAAGATAAGCCTAACTAATCTAGTCTAGGCAATCGGGGTGATATCCTCAGCTAGAGCTGGGTCCTCCTAAGGGTCCAGCTCGCAGGTGTCATCTAAGGCTGCCCCGTAGAAAGTATCCAGGCAGGCCTCCTCCTCGTCCTCTATAATATTTTAACAGGTCCAGTCAGGACAGGAGCGAGCACAGTACATCTCAACAGTTCATAGCAAGTTAGAAAATATAAACATGCAGTAGAGTAAGATACAGGAAATTAAAAGGAAGTACATGATGAAAAAGAGAACTGTATGTAAATAGCTACTGTATATAGAGAACTAATAGTGGCTAGTGATGCAGAGTACAGGATAGCACATGTGACAGGACAGATTAGTACATGATCTACACTAAAGAGTTGTATATGATCTGCACTACTATAGAATTATTCACATGACTACTAGCACTCCCCCGTTTTCCCCAATCAATATACAAGGATCTAAGCAGGTTATGTTATTGTACATGATATCACATGGGGCCCATGAAAGGGTGTACAAGATAGTATACATGAGGGCTCTGTGAACATGAGAGTACATGATTCACAAGAGTGTACATGTATGGTGAAAGCACAGGAGTACATGAAGAAAGTGAAACGCACATGACACAATGTACCCGATGCTCCCGAGGGAGATAACATCGCATGAAAAGATCCATATAATACTAATCCGTGATAATGTCGTGACAGCATCAAGTAAGGTAATCTAAAGCAAGAATATAATTCTAAGCAGGATATGAAATGATCAGAGAATGTACTCGTCTGGTATCTGAGTGTCCAATATGAAAGTACTGTCCGAGGACTGGTGTTTGGCTCCTAATCAGAACAGCACAAGTCACAACAAGTCCAAAATGGTATAATAAAGTCCCATTATGCATTCTACATGATTCTAGGTCAATCTAGGCCAAAGTCAACTCTTGGTCAACTCTGGTCAACTATGGTCATCCCTAGAAGTCAAACTAGGTCAACCAAGTCTAAATTAGGTCAAACTAGTCTACACTAGACAATATTAGCCTAATACTAGGTCACTCAACCTATACTAGCTAGTACACACACTACTAGGCTATCTAGACTAACTACAAGTTATGTCATCCAACACCACATGTAAAATATACTAGCTAGGTACCCATATACCTATACATAGGTACAGGCACAACACATATCATGGATATATATATATATATATACATCACATACCTACCTTAGGTTATAGTGCAACTATAAGAAACATCACATCATATTATATATATATATATATATATATATATATATATATATATATATATATATATATATTTATATATATATATATATATATATATATAGGCTTAATATATATACATACATTATGTATTGTAAACAAACCTATATATCAACCTATAAACAGGAGGAATAGGAAAAGAGAGAGAGAGAGAGTGTGTATATGTGTGTGTAATGTGAGTGATGAGGGGTGAGGCATACATGAAGGGCTGAGTGTGTATGTAGGATGAGTGGTGTGTGTGAGTGAACCATGCATTAGCAGGAAGAAGGAAAATGAAATCTGGAACAAAAGAATAGTGGCATGGGATGAGTGAGTGATGTGTTAAATTCAGTGATTCTCAGATTTGTGCAAAAGTGTGTTAGCATATAGGTGTATAGATAGGGATCCATATGTACAAATTCTCAGATTTTATGTGAGGGTTATATGTGTGTATATGAATGCAAATGTGTGCAAATGGAAAATCTGTGTTAGTGAAGGGTGTGTGTGGTGTAGCAGGAATAGGGTTCAAGTTATTTGAAGAAAACACATAGCATACAACACATTGAAGCATCAAAATATTTCATGAAGTCTCAGGTTTATGACCATAGAAGAATTCTCAGATTTCAAATTAAACTTAACCAAAACCACATTACCTAACATGAAACCTATTCTCAGATTTTTCAGGAAAGAAATAAGAAATAAAACCAACCCATTAAATCACAGATTTCAGATTAAAGGGAAATCATTTCATTTTGCAGTTAAGGAAACAGAGGAATGGAAGAAAACCAATTCAAGACTCAAAAACCTGAGTTTAGATTCAGTTTACCCTCTCATATCCAAATTGAAATCAAAAGCCCACCAATCACTACACAAACCTAACCACAATAGGGAATCATGTAGGGAAACACATTTAGAATCTAAAACCTAGTATTTAACATTATTACAAGGGTTAAAACATCAAACAAATTCAAAATAGAAAACTGGAAATGTTGACAGCATGTAGGTATCAGTTAACTTGGGTTAATGAGAACTCGAATAGGAAATTTAAACTAAAACATGAACCTATTGGTTGGTAACATAATTACATGCTGTGTACGTGTCCCAGGGTCCATTACGTGTCCATATATACGACACAACCGTGTCCAGCATGAGGAAAACCTAATATCAGACACAACAGTGCACTATCCAGTGTACTGCCTCGTGCACACGTGCACTCGTGTCGTGTATACGACACAGGACACTACTGTGTCTCGTGGTCGTCCACATAGATAGCCCACCTATAGGGCTATCTCATAGGCTAACTGGCCAGTGTCCACGTCGTGTCAGTGTCGGATACGAAAGTCGTATCAGTGGCTAATACTAACAGTGCACTGTCGAGTGAAATCTACGTGCTACGGAGATTTCTCTCCCGATACGCCATGTGGGCACGTGAGACTTGACACATGGTGTGTCAGTCAGTGCCCCATGGCTCGTGTCAAGTTTTACGTATCCTGGTTGCGTGTCGTGTCCTCCAGAGCCCCCAAAAAGCAGGAGATCCAATCCCGAGCGCGCGCGCACGTATCCACGCATGACCACGCGTCAAAATTGACACAAGTCGACACAATAATCACCCCAGAAGAATAAAAATGCATAAGCAATAGTAAAACCAAATTTTCTATTTAAAAACTTTGCACAAAAGAAATCGAAATGCCCATTGTGGCATTTCGACAAACACCTAGGTACCACCCCTGATACGTGTCCAAATGGACACAAAACTTACGAAACCTGACACGACACCAATGCAGACACTTAGGGGACCCCTAGGGCTTCCTATTCATGAAAAGAAATCAAAGTTTCATGGAGAAATGAGAAAGTTACCTATGGATGAACTTTCAAGAAAAATCTCCTTTGTGGAGCTCCTCTCTTGATATCCCAATCCAATCAAAACAACCTCAAACTGAAATAAAACTCCAATAGCAGTAAGAACAGTAATATTAGGATCCAATGCAACTTGTTTGGGAGAAAAAGGATCTAAAATAGATTTTTTTATGGGTTTTTAAACATGGAGACTCACCTCTTTCTTCTCTTGAAATAAATTCCTAAGGAAGAGGCTAGCCCTAGATTTTAGGAGCGTATTTATAGGGTGGTGATCCCGATAAAGATAAGGTGGCCGGCCAACATTTCCTAGGGATTAGGGTTTGGTAAATGCTTTGGGCTTTGGGCCAACTTACAAGCTATGTGTTAAATGATTAATCAAGGCTCTAAATCATAAGCCATGACTTATGACTTTCTAATTCCTTTTTCTAACTAGAGTCTAATGACCAAACCAAAGATTAGGCTAGGTTAGACTAGAGTCACATAACCTAACCAAGTCCATACTAACTAGGGTTAGCTCCTATGTTGGTCTACAAAGGTCAACACTAGTCAAAGTCAACCTAGTCCAAACAATTCCAAAATATAACACCCAGTTTTCCAGAAGAGGGTATTTTTGAAATTTTGTAATTATAATTATTAATTAATGATATTTATTTCATATTAGAATTTTTAGTGATTTTTAATTAATTTTAAACTATTTAAATTTATGACTTGTGATTTTGGTGTTATGCTAGTGAATAGTAGATACTGCCTACCCTAGAGCATAGCCATATGATTAGGGTATTTTTGACATTTTTAGGATTATTTGGATTTATTATAATTTATTTGAATTTATGGAAATTTTTAGAATTTATTTTGGAATTGTTTGAATGAGGGTTGACTAGGTTGACTTTGACTAGCAATGACCTTGGTAGGCTAACCTAGAAGCTAACCCTAGTTGTGTTTGGACTTGGTTAGGTCATGTAACCCTAGTTAGACTAGAGTTGACCCATGGTATGGTTATTTGACTTAAGTTAGATTCAAGTCATAAGCCATGACTTGTGATTAAAACTTGAATCAATAACTAGCCATAAAGCCCATAGAGGCCCAAGCCCATAGCCCATCACTAAACCCTCACCCTAACCCACTATGGCCAGCCACATTGGGAACCCCACCCCTATTTATACTCTCTTCCATTTAGGGCTAGCCTCTTTTAGGAAAGAACAAGCTTAAGGAGGAGGTATTTTTCCAACTTTAGAAATTCATAGAAATTCCATTTGATCTCCTTTTTCCCTCAAACAAATTGCAATAGGTTCTAATTTAGGTATACTTTCTGTTCATAGAGGTCATTCTCAAATTTGGGACAATTTGGAGCTTTGGGATTAGCAAGAAGGATCCCCCATTTTGAAGCTTTCTTTGGAAAAGAACACCAATAGGTAACTTCTCATTCTCTCCATGAAATTCCAGTTTTCTTGCATATTTGGACAGCTCTAGGAGTCCCCTAACAGTAGGAATTAGTTTCGTGTCTTGGTGGACCCATTTCGTGTCCGTATCGGACACGTATCCACTGCTAGGTTAGGGTGTTCGATGAAATTCCCCAACCATTTATGTTTGCTGATTTTGCTAATGTTTTTGATTGAAATCCTAGATCTAGGGTTCGTCCTTAGATTTGTGTCTCTGTTTTGTGATTTTGGGGTCGTGTCGTGTCCACACTGGGACACGAATATGCCGCACAGGCCACACGCACTGTCCTGCTACCCGACACTGAGATCTCGATGCTCAGGACACTTCAGGACACGAAAATTTATGGAGAGTAGGGGGCAATGACTGTCATCATGCTCTCCAAATTTGGGAGCAGATGGCTGACTACACGCGGAGCAATCGTGCCCGTACTGGCCGTGCGCTGTCGCGCGCTGGCTGCTGAAACACGTACAAACACGCACAAACACATGCTCGTGTCCACTGTGGACACGTCGTGGACACGTGTCAGGATATCCCACGTGTATTCCTACCCTAGGCGACCACGTGGGTGTGTGCACATGACACGAAGTGTCGTGTGTCGTGTCCTATACGAGTGTGCACTCGTGCACGACACTGTGCTACACTGGGTGCACCCCACGTCTTTGCATTGTCGTGGATACGTCTGTGTCATGCTGGTTGGACACTAACTGACTCTCAGGACACCTACACATATGCTACACTATTTACCAACTCACCAATTGTGTTTTTATTGATTAATTTAGGTCGAATTCATGAATCCTAATTTTTCCTGATACTTCACTGATACACACGTGCTGTTCTTCATTCCTAAGTTTTGATACCTATTCTAAAATGATTTCTTAATGTTTAATGGCCATTTTAATTCATGAACATGTGTGAATGCATCACTATAATGTTGTTTACTGATTCGTGTTAAGTTTTAAGGTTCAAATTGGATTTTCGATGTTGGATTGAGCCATGAGTAGTGTTGACTGATACCTGTTCAATATCGAGTGTTAACTCCCTGTTTTATTAATTCGATTCATATTTACATGTCATAATTCATACAATTAAATGTGTTTAGTTGCGGTTACATATGGAATCATGTTGGGGTTATCGGGGTTCATTGGTTTGAGTTGTTTCGAGCTTTTAAATCCAGCCCCACTGTATTTCGAAATATTGCTGAGTTCATTCATGTTTTAACATGATTTCAACCCAGTTTTGATGATAAACTGCCATATTAAATTTGTATACATGCATACTAGTTTACATTCAGATTAGCTATGATTTGTGTGGGACCATGGATTTGAAATTGATTGGTTTTTAAGTGTATGGAACCTAGCATATATGGATGTTCATTTGTTCTCAGGTTCCTAAGAACCTGAGATAGGTTAAGCTCTGAAATCTGAGATTCATGAGTATCAGGAGCTACTTGGAATCCTGATTTCGTTTCCTATTTTGTTTCTCAGTATTAGACTAGATTTTGGTCCTCAAATTTCTGTTGTGTATTGATTTAGATTGAACACTTCATGTTATCTGTTTTGATGTGTATAGGTACACTGTTATTGGAACCTGAGATTAGGATTTGAAATCTGAGATTCCCTCCTATGGTTGAAACCTGAAAATGATTTCCATTTCCTTCCTTGAACTAATTTAAATGTTAATAAGCCATTTTGAGTTTTGGGTTATTAAAGAACTGTCAATAGTTCTCATCGAACTGGGAATTATCTTCATTACTTCCTTAAACTGAATTTGTTTTGTTTTGTAATACATGTTCTATGGGTTAAAACTGAACTTGGGTTTGATTTCAAATGTTAATGTTAAAACCTGAGAAAGGGGTTTTTCCTTTTCTTGACAATAGTTAACTGAGATTGTTGTTTGGGAAAAACTGGGTTCTTGAAGGTTCACTGTCCATACACCTGGGAATTGGCTTCCTTTCCCATTTCTATAATTGATTAACTGTTAAGTTGTAATGTGGTACTGTCTATAGCAGGATTCATTGTTGGACTGTTAATTAATTCTTCCTTTTCCTGTCAACTTGTATTTTTTTCCCTTTAACTGAGATGGTTTCCTTTCCTCCTTTAGAACTGTTTTAAATGAATGTTGATTCAATAAACTGTAACTTCATGGATTCCTAATCTGGATTTAGTTTTTATGACTGTCAAGTGGGTTATGGATTGGTTTGTAATGGTTGGATTGATATTAAAATGGTTAGCTCACTGTTCTAATTCCTGCATTCACTGTTTTCAGGTTTAGCCACTGTTTTCCCTTAATACATCACTGTTTTCTATTTCCTAATTTGTACACACACTCTTGAGATATCATACATACCCCCATTGCCATGCCTTAGCTCACACACACAGGGACACATGAACCCTCACACAGAGAACTGAGAATTTCCTATGTTGTAAATTGAATGTAGGTTGGGGCTTGACATAAACCTGAGTATTTATTTATATGTGTACACTGAGTTTTATTCAAACTGTAAACTGTCACCCAAATTCTGAGACACATTACACTATCAGTCCACACACTCACCCTTCTCTCACAACACAAATGTTAACACACACACACCACAGGACACCCTAACAGTCCTCTACATCTGTCACTCACTGTTGCACTCACTCTAACACACACACACATATATCCTAATTCAAACACACACACTTGTAGTTATCCCCCTTAGCCCTCTCTCTATATATCTATGTATATATGTATGCATTACATGTGAATGTATATAGGTGTAGGAATATACAGTAGATGCCATGAATAGTTAGCTAGTGTTGAACCATTCTCGCTATACACCTTCATGTACACACACACTAACCACATAGCCTCTACACATTGCTAGCTCTTTATCTCTCTATCTCCATATGTATATATAATGTTGAATATGCATGAATAGGATGTGCCTTGATATGTGCTTGTGTTTGGCTTGTATAGCCTTGTGATTGGTGTGTGATTGCTAGACTAGGTTTGGTTAGGCTTAGTGAGACTTGTTAGACTTGTTTGGGCTAGGACTTGACCTAGTTTGACTTGTGTGGTTGACTAGAGTTGACCAAGTGTCAACTTTAGCCTAGTTTGACCTAGACAGCATGCAGATGCATTGTACATTACATATATCACCCTCAGTATACATCTTGACTTGTGTTGCTCTAACTAGGAGTCAGGTACCTCATCTCGGACAGTACATTTACTTCAGACATTCAGATACGAGGCGAGTACATTCTCTGATCATTTTATATCCTGTTTAGAATTATTTCCTGTATTAAATTACTTTACTTGATACTGTCACGTTGGTCACACAGATTAGTACTATATGGATCCCTTCTTGAGATGTTATCCCTTCAGGGAGCATCGGGTACTCTATGTTCTGTGCGTTTCACTTACATAGCGTATCATATGCTTCTTTGGTTCTTTGATCACTTGTGACATATACTCATATGATCACAGAGTCTTCTTTGAATCCTTATCCCATTTATTGGGTCTATCAGAATCCCCATTTTTGGGACTACTATGTATTACCTTCGGGGTCTATTACCTTCGGGGTCTATTACCTTCGGGGTCTACTACCCTTCGGGGGCTGTTACATAGAATCATAACATAACCAATTTGGATCCTTGTGTATTAGTTGGGGGTACGGGGGAGTATAAATAGCCATGTGAACAATTTCTAAAGTAGAATAGCCATGTATACCTCTTTAGTATAGCCATGTACAAATCAAGCCGTTCACATGTCGACTTTGTACTCTAAATCACTAGTCACTGGTAGCTCTCTCCTTATAGTAGATATTTCTATTACAGTTCTCTCTCTGTTTACATACTGCATTTCTTTCAGTATCTATATTTTACTTTACTGCATGATTATATTTTCTAACCTGCTATGAACTGTTGAGATGTACTGTGCTCGCTCCCGTCCTGACTGGACCTGTTGAAAATTTTACAGAGGATGATGAGGAACCCTGCACCCCTTACTTGGAGCTTGCCTAGATGACACTCGCGACCTGGACCCCTGGGGAGGTTCAGGCAGCTGCTGAGGACGATACCCTGCTTAGTATAGATAGCTTAGACTGTTTTCTATTTTATGTTTAGTTGTTGTTCTTGATTCAGAGTTGTATATTTTTAGAGATGATTAGACTTGTATTTCATTTTTGTTGTACCTCAGTTGAGGATTCTCTTATCTATTTTATCGTGCCATATTCTATCTCTAGATTTTGATTGAGTTGTACCTCTGTGTTGGCCTCCTTATGGAGAGTATTCATATTATGTTAGTTATAGTTCATGACCTAGAACAGCGTTCTACCGCCGACACTGTGGCGTAGGCTGGGCGTTGTTACGCTCTCGTACCCTCACAGTGGGTGCGGGTCGTGACACGTTTTTAGTGGTGGCCCATGCAGGTCGAGTTTATGTAGTGGTATTCGAACTAGAGTACCACTACAGCCTGCAGTAGGATTAGGATTTATTTGAGGTATTCAATCACATTAGGAAAAACTCTTACCTGGATTCCTGCCATCTAAATTCCTGTTGAAAATTTGCTTCCTTGGATAACTGTCCTCTCTTAAATTATCGATTCTATCTCAGTATTGATTCCTTGTTTGATCTGTCTCCTGGATGGTGATCGAGACACGATCGCATCGCTCTGGCTCAGCAGACGCTGGTGAGAGGCCTACCACCCCTCGCCTGATCGTGGACGCTGGAACCACAGCACCTTCTATTTCTGCTCATATAGGAGTTTCTGCAGCTTTTAGGAGCGCACCTCCACCTGTCCGGAGGTCTTTCCCTGTCATTCCAGATATGTACCAGCAGCAGTTACCTTCAGGGACAGTAGATACGGCTCAGATGTTTACCCTCTTCCAGCGATTCATGGAGTTTCAGCAACAGATTCAGCAGAGCCGGTCTGCTGATACCCGACAGAGCATACAAGATACTCACCAGTTGGTCAGGACGACAGTGGAGCTGGTAGCTGCTCAGCCACAGGGAGGCCAGATGCAGCCGCATCAGCCGAGGACTTCAGACATCCATTCCTTTAAGAAGATGGGACCCCGAGACTTCAAGG
Source organism: Iris pallida (assembly GCA_029216955.1). Classification (NCBI taxonomy): domain Eukaryota; kingdom Viridiplantae; phylum Streptophyta; class Magnoliopsida; order Asparagales; family Iridaceae; genus Iris; species Iris pallida. The sequence continues at coordinate 15,201,948 of JANAVB010021800.1, read as the reverse complement.
GTACAGAGAGCATCATATACGCTGATGATTGGATAGAGCACATTGAGGAGATATTCCGATTGGCACAGATACCAGCAGGATTACAGATCGAGGTAGCCGCCAGTCAGATGCAGGACTTAGCCCGTACCTGGTACCAGACGGACACGAGAATTGGTACAGCCGGTCAGACTTAGGCAGCGTTCAAGAAACTGTTCAAGGAGAAATTCTTTCCCGATACCGCACTTCGTGCTTTGGAGGTGTAGTTCGAGAGTTTGGTTCAGGGGAACCAGACCGTTGAGGAGTACGCTGGAGAGTTCAGCCGTTTGAGCAGATTCATCGAGGACCTTACCGAGGTCGGGAAGGCGAGGAGGTTCCGCAGGGGTTTGATCAAGGAGATCAAGTCATATACCAAGAGCGGTCGCGACGCCACTTTCGAGCAGATTCTGGTAGGAGCCATGACAGCGGAGGACGATCTTAGGCTGAAGGAGAAGAGGATACGAGACACTCAGGGAGCTAGTGGCAGTGCGGGCCCGGCCAAGAGGCCCCACCTGCAGATTCAGCAACAGTATCCGCATCAGATGCCCCATCTGCAGATTCAGCAGCAGTATCCGCATCAGATGCCCCACTTGCAGATTCAGCCACAGTTTCAGCAGCAGATGCCACCCCTACTATTTCAGCAGCAAATGCTACTTCTACAGTTTCAGCAGCAATACCAGCAGCCGAGGGTCTTCCTTCAGCAGCGGCAGTTTCAAGACCGTGTACGCTTTCAGCAGGCGCAGCAGCCGCAGAGGCAGCAGCAGACCCCGGGACAGCAGCTTGTTATCATTTGCCCTTTTGCAAGAGACCAGGGCACGATTGGGGCGAATGCCGAAAGAGGCTGGGCAGATGTTTGCTTTGCAGAGGATCCGATCATCGTCTGAGAGAGTGTCCCGAATCATCGGGACAGACAGTTCAGGGAGCAGGAGCTAGGGCCCCGGTCGGCCAGCAGAGGGGATTACCCTTACCGACTCAGTAGCAGAGGTACATGCAGCATCAGCAGCAGGCCAGGGGAGGCCAGCAAGGGCGAGCTTTCGCCAGGACAGTCGAGGATGCTCAGGCCGTTGGAGATCTAGTTACAGGTTCCGTTCTTTTGAATCAAATTCTGCAATTGCCTCTTATAACTGCCTTGAAATTTCGATTCCTTCTGTTCCTTGTTGATTTATCAATTTTGTCCTGTTGTTCTTGTGTTATGTATGATTTCTTCTGAAATAAATCATATGGGCTAGGTCACCCAGTTATGGAATCTGGAATCTTCGATAGTCGTATTTAGCTGGCATGGTGAGGACATATAGTCAGATTTAGGACGTATTTCTCGGGTGTGGGAATTTAAGGTTTTCGCTGCCAAGCATGCGGCAATGCAAAAATTTTAAATACCATGATTCTAGAGGTATGTGCCTTAGTCGAGGACTCTGTGATTATCGTAGCCTTGCTCACTAGCACGACGAAGATTCTGAGTATCATGATTTGGACAGACGCATATGATTATCTGACGGTATGTTTGACTGCTACCATCTTAATTTCGAGGACGAAATTTTTATAAGGTGGGTAGGATTGTAACACCCAGTTTTCCAGAAGAGGGTAATTTTGAAATTTTGTAATTATAATTATTAATTAATGATATTTATTTCATATTAGAATTTTTAGCGATTTTTAATTAATTTTAAACTATTTAAATTTATGACTTATAATTTTGGTGTTGTGCTAGTAAATAGTAGATACTGCCTACCCTAGAGCCTAATCATGTGATTAGGGTATTTTTGACATTTTTAGGGTTATTTGGATTTATTATAATTTATTTGAATTTATGAAAATTTTTAGAATTTATTTTGGAATTGTTTGAATGAGGGTTGACTAGGTTGACTTTGACTAGCAATGACCTTGGTAGGCTAACCTAGAAGCTAACCCTAGTTGTGTTTGGACTTGGTTAGGTCATGTAACCCTAGTTAGACTAGAGTTGACCCATGGTATGGTTATTTGACTTAAGTTAGATTCAAGTCATAAGTCATGACTTGTGATTAAAACTTGAATCAATAACTAGCCCTAAAGCCCATAGAGGCCCAAGCCCATAGCCCATCACTAAACCCTCACCCTAACCCACTATGGCCAGCCACATTGGGAACCCCACCCCTATTTATACTCTCTTCCATTTAGGGCTAGCCTCTTTTAGGAAAGAATAAGCTTAAGGAGGAGGTATTTTCCCAGTTTTAGAAATTCATAGAAATTCCATTTGATCTCCTTTTTCCCTCAAACAAATTGCAATAGGTTCTAATTTAGGTATACTTTCTGTTCATGGAGGTCATTCTCAAATTTGGGACAATTTGGAGCTTTGGGATTAGCAAGAAGGATCCCCCATTTTGAAGCTTTCTTTGGAAAAGAACACCAATAGGTAACTTCTCATTCTCTCCATGAAATTCCAGTTTTCTTGCATATTTGGATAGCTCTAGGAGTCCCCTAACAGTAGGAATTAGTTTCGTGTCTTGGTGGACCCATTTCGTGTCCGTATCGGACACGTATCCATTGCTAGGTTAGGGTGTTCGATGAAATGCCCCAACCATTTATGTTTGCTGATTTTGCTAATATTTTTGATTGAAATCCTAGATCTAGGGTTCGTCATTAGATTTGTGTCTCTGTTTTGTGATTTTGGGGTCGTGTCGTGTCCACACTGGGACACGAACACGTCGCACAGGCCACACGCACTATCCTGCTACCCGACAATGAGATCTCGATGCTCAGGACACTTCGGGATACGAAAATTCGTGGAGAGTAGGGGGCAATGATTGTCATCATGCTCCCCAAATTTGGAAGCAGATGGCTGACTACACACGGAGCAATCGCGCCCGTACTGGCCGCGCGCTGTCGCGCGCTGGCTGCTGAAACACGTACAGACACGCACAAACATGTGCTCGTGTCCACTGTGGACACGTCGTGGACACATGTCAGGATATCCCACGTGTATTCCTACCCTAGGCGACCACGTGGGTGTTTGCACATGACACGAAGTATCGTGTGTCGTGTCCTACACGAGTGTGCACTCGTGCACGACGCTGTGCTACACTGGGTGCACCCCACGTGTTTGCATTGTCGTGGATACGTCTGTGTCGTGCTGGTTGGACACTAACTGACTCTCAGGACACCTACACATATGCTACACTATTTACCAACTCACCAATTGTGTTTTTATTGATTAATTTAGGTCGAATTCATGAATCCTAATTTTTCCTGATACTTCACTGATACACACGTGCTGTTCTTCATTCCTAAGTTTTGATACCTATTCTAAACTGATTTCTTAATGTTTAATAGCCATTTTAATTCATGAACATGTGTGAATGCATCACTATAATGTTGTTTACTGATTCGTGTTAAGTTTAAGGTTCAAATTGGATTTTCGATGTTGGGTTGAGCCATGAGTAGTGTTGACTGATACCTGTTCAGTATCGAGTGTTAACTCCCTGTTTTATTAATTCGATTCATGTTTACATGTCATAATTCATACAATTAAATGTGTTTAGTTGCGGTTACATATGGAATCATGTTGGGGTTATCGGGGTTCATTGGTTTGAGTTGTTTCGAGCTTTTAAATCCAGCCCCACTGCATTTCGAAATATTGCTGAGTTCATTCTTGTTTTAACATGATTTCAACCCAGTTTTGATGATAAACTGCCATATTAAATTTGTATACATGCATACTAGTTTACATTCAGATTAGCTATGATTTGTGTGGGACCATGGATTTGAAATTGATTGGTTTTTAAGTGTATGGAACCTAGCATATATAGATGTTCATTTGTTCTCAGGTTCCTAAGAACCTGAGATAGGTTAAGCTCTGAAATCTGAGATTCATGAGTATCAGGAGCTACTTGGAATCCTGATTTCGTTTCCTATTTTGTTTCTCAGTATTAGACTAGATTTTGGTCCTCAAATTTCTGTTGTGTATTGATTTAGATTGAATAGTTCATGTTATCTGTTTTGATGTGTATAGGTACACTGTTATTGAAACCTGAGATTAGGATTTGAAATCTGAGATTCCCTCCTATGGTTGAAACCTGAAAATGATTTCCATTTCCTTCCTTGAACTAATTTAAATGTTAATAAGCCATTTTGAGTTTTGGGTTATTAAAGAACTGTCAATAGTTCTCATCGAACTGGGAATTATCTTCATTACTTCCTTAAACTGAATTTGTTTTATTTTGTAATACATGTTCTATGGGTTAAAACTGAACTTGGGTTTGATTTCAAATGTTAATGTTAAAACCTGAGAAAGGGGTTTTTCCTTTTCTTGACAATAGTTAACTGAGATTGTTGTTTGGGAAAAACTGGGTTCTTGAAGGTTCACTGTCCATACACCTAGGAATTGGCTTCCTTTCCCATTTCTAAAATTGATTAACTGTTAAGTTGTAATGTGGTACTATCTATAGCAGGATTCATTGTTGGACTGTTAATTAATTCTTCCTTTTTCTGCCAACTTGTATTTTTTTCCCTTTAACTGAGATGGTTTCCTTTCCTCCTTTAGAACTGTTTTAAATGAATGTTGATTCAATAAACTGTAACTTCATGGATTCCTAATCTGGATTTAGTTTTTATGACTGTCAAGTGGGTTATGGATTGGTTTACAATGGTTGGATTGATATTGAAATGGTTAGCTCACTGTTCTAATTCCTGCATTCACTGTTTTCAGGTTTAGCCACTGTTTTCCCTTAATACATCACTGTTTTCTATTTCCTAATTTGTACACACACTCTTGAGATATCACACATACCCCCATTGCCATGCCTTAGCTCACACACACAGGGACACATGAACCCTCACACAGAGAACTGAGAATTTCCTATGTTTTAAATTGAATGTAGGTTGGGGCTTGACATAAACCTGAGTATTTATTTATATGTGTACACTGAGTTTGATTCAAACTGTAAACTGTCACCCACATTCTGAGACACATTACACTATCAGTCCACACACTCACCCTTCTCTCACAACACAAATGTTAACACACACACACCACAGAACACCCTAATAGTCCTCTACATCTGTCACTCACTGTTGCACTCACTCTAACACACACACATATATCCTAATTCAAACACACACACTTGTAGTTATCCCCTTTAGCCCTCTCTCTATATATCCTAATTCAAACACACACACTTGTAGTTATCCCCCTTAGCCCTCTCTCTATATATCTATGTATATATGTATGCATTACATGTGAATGTATATAGGTGTAGGAATATACAGTAGATGCCCTGAATAGTTAGCTAGTGTTGAACCATTCTCGCTATACACCTTCATGTACACACACACTAACCACATAGCCTCTACACATTGCTAGCTCTTTATCTCTCTATCTCCATATGTATATATAATGTTGAATATGCATGAATAGGATGTGCCTTGATATGTGCTTGTGTTTGGCTTGTATAGCCTTGTGATTGGTGTGTGATTGCTAGACTAGGTTTGGTTAGGCTTAGTGAGACTTGTTAGACTTGTTTGGGCTAGGACTTGACCTAGTTTGACTTGTGTGGTTGACTAGAGTTGACCAGGTGTCAACTTTAGCCTAGTTTGACCTAGACAGCATGCAGATGCATTGTACATTACATATATCACCCTCTGTATACATCTTGACTTGTGTTGCTCTAACTAGGAGTCAGGTACCTCATCTCGGACAGTACATTTACTTCAGACATTCAGATACGAGGCGAGTACATTCTCTGATCATTTCATATCCTGCTTAGAATTATTTCCTGTATTAAATTACTTTACTTGATACTGTCACGTTGGTCACACAGATTAGTACTATATGGATCCCTTCTTGAGATGTTATCCCTTCAGGGAGCATCGGGTACTCTATGTTCTGTGCGTTTCACTTACATAGCGTATCATATGCTTCTTTGGTTCTTTGATCACTTGTGACATATACTCATATGATCACAGAGTCTTCTTTGAATCCTTATCCTATTTATTGGGTCTATCAGAATCCCTATTTTTGGGACTACTATGTATTACCTTCGGGGTCTATTACCTTCGGGGTCTATTACCTTCGGGGTCTACTACCCTTCGGGGGCTGTTACATAGAATCATAACATAACCAATTTGGATCCTTGTGTATTAGTTGGGGGTACGGGGGAGTATAAATAGCCATGTGAACAATTTTCAATGTAGAATAGCCCTGTATACCTCTTTAGTATAGCCATGTACAAATCAAGCCATTCACATGTCGGCTTTGTACTCTAAATCACTAGTCACTGGTAGCTCTCTACTTATAGTAGATATTTCTATTACAGTTCTCTCTCTGTTTACATACTGCATTTCTTTCAGTATCTATATTTTACTTTACTGTATGATTATATTTTCTAACCTGCTATGAACTGTTGAGATGTACTGTGCTCGCTCCCGTTCTGACTGGACCTGTTGAAAATTTTACAGAGGATGATGAGGAACCCTGCACCCCTTACTTGGAGCTTGCCTAGATGACACTCGCGACCTGGACCCCTGGGGAGGTTCAGGCAGCTGCTGAGGACGATACCTTGCTTAGTATAGATAACTTAGACTGTTTTCCATTTTATGTTTAGTTGTTGTTCTTGATTCAGAGTTGTATATTTTTAGAGATGATTAGACTTGTATTTCATTTCTGTTGTACTTCAGTTGAGGATTCTCTTATCTATTTTATCGTGCCATATTCTATCTCTAGATTGTGATTGAGTTGTACCTCTGTGTTGGCCTCCTTATGGAGAGTATTCATATTATGTTAGTTATAGTTCATGACCTAGAACAGCGTTCTACCGCCGACACTGCGGCGTAGGCTGGGCGTTGTTACGCTCTCGTACCTTCACAGTGGGTTCGGGTCGTGACACAAAATAATTCCTAAAAATTCCCAAAAATTCAAATAAATTCTAATAAATTTAAATTATCCCAAAAATGTCAAAAATTCCCTCACACTAGAATGTGGTAGTGACAAGGCATAAGGAAGACATTATACCTTACGAGTCAAACATGTAGGGATATCGCGATCGGATATCATCCTCACGCTCCCACGTTGACTCACCTAGAGAGTGATGACCCCAAGCAACACGGACTAAACTAATAGTCTTGTTCTTGAGTATCTTTTCCCTCCGGTCTAAAATAGACACGGGCTTCTCCTCATACGAAAGGTTGGTACCAACAACCAATTCTGAATGATCTAGGATATGACTCGGGTCCGGGACGTACCGTCGTAATTGGGACACATGGAATACATCATGCACCTCACTTAGCGACGGCGGAAGAGCAAGACGATAGGATACATCTCCTACTCGCTCCAGGATATCGAACGGCCCTATATACCTAGGACTAAGCTTTCTCCGCACGCCAAAGCGAATGATGCCGCGGTTAGGGGAGATCCTAAGGGATACATGGTCGCCGATAGCAAACTCTATGGGTCGCCGATGAGCATCGGCCCAATGTCGCTGGCGGTCTTGGGCAACTCGAAGATGATCCCTAACTTTTCTGACTACTTCAACTGTCTGGGCAATCATTTCTGGACCGAGCATATGCCTCTCTCCAACATCATCCCACGCTAGCGGGGATCTGCACTTCCTACCGTACAGAGCCTCGAATGGTGCCATCTGGATGCTGGCCTGGAAGCTATTGTTGTACGAGAACTCCACCAGATGTAGGTGGTCTTCCCACGAACCACCGAAGTCAAGGGTACAAGACCTCAACATATCTTCAAGAGTCTGGATTGTGCGCTCTAACTGACCATCTGTCTGCGGATGATAAGCTGAGCTAAACTGGAGACGAGTTCCCAAACTCTCTTGTAGGCTACGCCAAAAGTATGACGTAAATCTCGAATCTCGGTCCGAAGTGATACTGATGGGCACACCGTGAAGCCTGACAATCTGCCTGAGGTACATCTATGCCAACTGAGCCGTTGACTGCCCAACTCTGAATGGGAGAAAATGAGCCACCTTCGTGAGCCTGTCAACTATAACCCAAATAGCATCTCGACCAGCTGGGGATCTAGGCAATCCAGTCACAAAATCCATGGTCACATGCTCCCACTTCCATTCTGGAATCGACAAGGGCTGAAGAAGTCCAGCGGGCCTCTGATGTTCAGCTTTAACCTGCTGACAAACCAAATACCGAGAGACAAACCGGGATATCTCCCTCTTCATGCCATTCCACCAGAAGTGCGGACGGATATCACGGTACATCTTCGTACCACCAGGATGAATAGAATACTGCGAGCTGTGAGCTTCTGTCATGACCTCCTGTCTGATATCTTCACTGGGTACACAAAGACGAGTACCGTACCGAAGTGTACCATCTTCATGGATACATAACTCTGGCCTTCTTCCTGCCTCACACTCTGCTCTGAGCCGCTAAAGCTTGGAATCTGTAGACTGCGCCATACGGATCCTCTCAACTATGCTGGACTGAACCTGTAGACTGGCCATTAATGCCACGCTGGTAGGAAGAACCACTTCAATTCCCATCTTCTGAAGATCTGCCAATAATTCTAGTTGCGCCGTTAGGAAATAAACTCCGGCTCTCTGGCTCAACGCATCTGCTACAACGTTGGCCTTCCCTGGGTGATATTGTAAATCCACATCGTAGTCCACCAATAGCTCAAGCCATCTTCTCTGCCGCATATTGAGGTCCTTCTGGGTGAAAACATACTTCAGGCTCTTATGATCAGTAAATATCTCCACTCTATCTCTGTACAAGTAGTGCCGCCAAAGCTTAAGTGCAAACACTACCGCTGCCAGTTCCAAGTCGTGGGTCGGGTAATTCTTCTTATGATCATGAAGTTGACGTGATGCATAAGATATTACCTTCCTATGCTGCATCAAGACACACCCCAATCCTCTGCCTGATGCGTCACAATAAACTGTGAATCCTCCGGTCCCATCTAGAAGTGTGAAAATGGGAGCCGTTATCAAACCTCGCTTCAACTTCTCAAATGATTCCTGACACTCTGCTGTCCAAGCAAACTGCACGTCCTTACGGGTCAACTGGGTCATCGGCGCTGAAATCCTTGCAAAATTTGAAACGAATCACCGGTAGTAGCCAGCCAATCCAAGGAAGCTGCGAACCTCTGCTGTTGAACTAGGTACTGGCCATGTCTCGATAGCCACAATCTTCTGGGGATCTACTTCCACTCCTCCTCGAGTAATGATGTGACCCAAGTACAAAATACGATCGAGCCAGAACTCGCATTTACTGAACTTGGCATACAACTGATGCTCTCTAAGCGTCTGATGGACGACTCTGAGATGCTACTCATGCTCTGCTTCGCTCTTACTGTAGACCAGGATATCATCTAGGAACAGGATCACGAACTGATCCAAGTAAGGCATGAAAATGTGATTCATGAGGTCCATGAATACGGTTGGCGCATTGGTCGCTCCAAAGGGCATAACAAGGAACTCCCAATGCCCATACCTGGATCGGAAAGCTGTCTTCGGGATGTCCTGCTCTCTGACTCTGATCTGGTGGTATCCTGACCGCAAGTCTATCTTCGAGAACACTGAAGCCCCTTTGAGTTGATCAAACAAGTCATCTATCCTCGGAAGAGGGTATCTGTTCTTGATTGTCACTGAGTTCAAGGTACGATAATCTACACATAACCTGGACGTACCATCCTTCTTTTTCACAAGAAGCATCGGGGCTCCCCAAGGTGATCCACTTGCACGAATGAATCCCTTGGTCCTGAGTTCTTCAATCATCTTGTACAAAATCTCCAACTCTGAAGGCGCCATCCTGTAGACTCGCTCTGATACTGGTGCTGTCCCGGGGATCAAGTCTATAGTGAACTCGATCTTCCGCTCTGGCGGCATCCCTGGAAGTTCCTCTGGGAAGACATCTGGAAACTCTTCAACTATCCTGGGCAACTGCACTGCGGCTACTGCCATCCACAATACTGGAGAAGATGGCTCCACCGTGCCTCTGGAAAATGAAAACTCTGGCTCTCCTAGAATGCTGAAAACAACTCTGCCAATATGGCAGTCTATCCTAGCATACTGGTTCCTCAACCAATCCATGCCTAAGACTACATCATAGTCTGCCATAAGAAATTCTATAAATCTAGTGGGGAACTCTCTACCGCTAACTACGATCCGACACGAGGAAAACACTCGATCTACTCCCACAAGACCATTACCAGTTAGTATATTGAGCCTCACTGATAATGACTCGGGCTCCAATCCTATCCGTGTCGCGAATCGTGCAGACATGAAAGAATGCGATGCACCAGAATCAAATAATACCAATACTGGAGAGGAGTTGACGAGAATAGTACCTGCCACTACCTCACCTGGTGCAACTTCTTCTTCCATAGCCATTATCATGGCCTGACCTTGTCCTCTAGCTGCGGGTCCCCTCTGCTGGAACCTCTCTGCCTGCTATGCACTTGGGCTTGGGTATACTGCTGCTGGTTCTGCTGATGAAACGCCTGGGCCTGAGGCAACAATAGCCTCGGGTACTGTTGCTGCTGCATAGGTGCTGGTCCCCTAACCGATGGACTGGTTAGCTTAGAAGAGGATGAACTACCCCTATTCGGGCAGGCTCCTATCTTGTGATCTGTCGCTCCACAAGCTAGGCACAATCCTTGCGCCCTACGACAATCCGCCACCACATGACCTGGCTTCCCGCAATGAGAACATCCCATCGCGGAAGTCTGCTTCTGCTTCTGCTGCTGCAGGTACGTCGGGGTCGAATGCTGAACCGACGTCACTGAGGCCGCCCGTCGCGGAGTTCCAATAGTCAAACTTCTAGCTGCCGGGGCTGGAGCTGATGATTGGTGCATCTGATTGTGGGATCGCTTCCTACCTCCGGTCCTATCCATGATCCTCTGGGAGGTATACTCATGCCTCCTAGCTGCTCTCAATACTGCATTGAACGTCTGGTGCTCGAACTGCTCGACTGCCAACAGATCTCTAAATGCCGTCCCTGCTGGAACTGCTGGGCCCTATCAAAATCGGTTGCTACCAAGGTGGGGACAAACCTACTGAGTCTAGAAAACTCAGTCGCATAACCGTCGACTGTTCTGCCTCCTTGCTTCAAGTTGGTAAATCTTGTCTTCAGGTCGTACCGAGCCACAGCATCAAAATACTTCGTCTGGAACCTTTCTCTAAACACCGCCCAAGCAGTGGGTGCCACTAATCCCATGGCCTACGTCGTCCACCAACTGTGAGCTAAGTCCAGCAACTACAGGCGTACCACCGCCACCTTCTCATTCTCAGGTGTCCTAGCTGCTTCTAGAACCACCTCAGTATCCTGAAGCCAAGCGTCCGCGGCAATCGCATCTTCGCTGCCGTCGAAGAAGGGAGGGTTCAGACGCTTGAAGTTGTTGGCCGCGCTGTTCCCTGGGTGACCGCCTCTGGTCAAAGCATCTGCCACTGCCTGGTGCAAGGTGTCTCCTCTGCGATCTTGAGAAGTTATCAAGGCCCTGATGAGACCTACCAAGGTGCCATCATCCGGCTCAGCAGGCTGAACGGGCTGAACTGGGGGCTCTCCTCCAGTAGGTACAACTTGAGAGGCAACTCCGGAATGCTGGGCTTGATCTCCTGGTTGTTGCTGGTCCACGTGAAGTGCTCCACCTTGCTGATCGGCGGGGTCAGGTACAGTGTTGCTGAAGAAGACGACACAGGAAAAACAATAAGGAAGGACCAGGACAGATCAACGATACAAGCATGTGATCAGGTCAAGTTCTCAGGGATTCAGAGGATATGAACGAAGATCAAGGACGAGAATTGATTGAGACATCTACTCGGTAAACCCTAACATTTCTTGATTGAAAAGACCTGCATGGGCCACCACTTAAACCATGTCACGCCCCAGAACCAGAATACAGGAGAGCGGAGGCGCATATAGCCAGCTACGTATATTGAAATAGGATCCACCTCGCTATACGATCACGGCTGTCTAGATATGAGGGTTTACTACAAGCCAACGGTCTCTTAAGGTCAAGCTTATTGTCTCAATCTCAAGCAAGTAGTACAGTTACAAGATGTTTGACCACCAAATATACAATAAAAGGCGTCCCAAATATTACATATCAGCTGATCATGAAGCTAGTCGTAGAAAATGCTAGGACTAGCAAGAGTTAAGTCATACATGATCAACCCTAGGATTTGTTAATCATGTTTACAGCCCGTAGACAGACAGTAAGTAAATGTGAATCGAGCTAACAGGTGCTCGTCGGCTAAACGCCTCAAAAGAATAATTTTATAATAGAGTGAGCGAAACAAAATAGAAAACCCTCTCGTAGCCCGGGTTCCTTCTAGTCGCCACCATCGGGCTGGAGGTTGGTAGATCCTCGGGTGCTCCTCCGAAATCTGGCCACACAAAACCAGCTGGGTCAAACCCCAGAAAGAGCAAGTGCCACAAAGGAGGCCACGAAATAAGAACAAAAGCCAGCATATCAGAACATAAGAAAAATGGAAAAAAAGTACAAGTAACGAAAGTACAGCAGGACAATGAACGACTAGGGACATAGAACCATTCCGGGAGCCAGATTACAACCCGTAAACCAAACAAGGACCGGGGTTGTAATCCTTCGCCTGAATAGTACGTGTCTCTGCCCATTCATTGTTAAGATGAGTAAAACAATCATGTTCGGGAGTACCAGGTGCTGGGACTAGACAAGACTTAGACAGGGCTAGACACCATATATTCACAAGCGGCCAAGCAATTACTGCAGCTTACTACTTAACTAACTAAGGTTATCACAAGCCTAATTACTAACAAGATGCAAGTGAGAATTTCCCAGTCCCAAGCCATGCAGACTATCCAGTTATCCTTCCGCGGGTTGATAGTATGATTGGGTACATAGCCCAGGAGACGATATACCCTTAGGTGACTTAGAGGGTGCAACACCTGACAGTGTGCTGGAAATGTGATCTACTCGTCGGCAAGCTACAAGTCCAATTAAAGCGCCCAGATAACGAGATCGCCTGTGACTGGAAATTCTCCATAAACTATAGTTTGATCTAGTCATTAGCCTAATTCCATATTCGGTGTAAATCCCTGACCGTGGGAACCAGGGAGTCACGTCCTAGACATGATGCAAGACTAGACAAGTGGATTGCGCAAGCAAGCAAGCAGGAACACCCACGGTGTAAGAGCAAGTCAAGTTGAGTTAAGTTAGCTGTCGCAACAGCATCAAGTCAAGTCAAGTTACAAGTTACAAGTTACAAGACTAGAGTGCGCCGCCACGGGCCACTTATCAAGTTATCAAGTTACAGAAGATTAATCACAGGTTGCAGGTTACAAGTTAAAGCCACAGAAAATCGTGTCAAGACGTGTCGGGTCAAGTCAAGTTGTGTCGTGGGCATCAGGACCTCAGAAAACAAAATCAGCTAGAGAACAAAATCGAGGACCAAGGGGAACACCGAGGGTCAGGAAGGGAAGCCATAGCACAGGGTGTGCCAGGCAAAAGGGCTCGGGTAAGCGGCGCCAAGAGACGCGCTCGGGAATGGTCGCAGCGCGCCAAGGGGGGCAGGGTGCCAAGCGCGCAGGGGCACGGGGGTCGGGTGCGCAGGGGCAAGCGCGTAGGGCGCGCGCGCAGCGGTTGCGCAAGGGGGGCGCAGCTGCTAGGCGAGATCAGCGCGCGCGCAAGAGCGCGGCGCAGGCGGGTTCAGCACGCGCGCAAAGGCACGGCGCAGGCGGTTCAGCGCATGCGAAAAGGCACGGCACAGGCGGTTCAGCGCGCACGCAAAGGCACGGTGCAGGCGGTTCAGCACGCGCACAAAGGCACGACGCAGCAGGTCTTCTTCTTCATTGCTGAGAAGGGGTTCCAATGGCTCCCAAAAACTTCAAAACACCACAACTTGGCCATCACAACTCCAAATCTGGATTTTCAAAGTTCTATCTTAGGTGAAATTTGATTCTCTCCAACATAGGAACATCAAAACCCACAAAAACCCAACTAAAATAGATCAAAACCATGCAAATCCGAAAATAGGGAAAACTTAGATCTAGAACAATGGAGACTCCAAATCACAAAATGTCAAGTTCTAATGTTGTTCTCCATGGCCTAATCTTGCTAATGGACAAATAAAAGTGGTGCTTATTTGGTGGCAAGGTATACTTGCCTATAGGTGGAGTGTTGTGTAGAAGAAGGAAGAAGATGATAGAAATTAATGGAAGAGTAATGAGGAGAGAGAAGGTTGGTAGAGATATTAATGAGGGTGGGTTGTGGTGGAATGAGGGTGGAGTATAGGTTAAAGTGTTCCATGGGGTTTTAAAATCAAACCAACTCAAACTAAACCAATTAAAACCGAACCGAGCCGAAACCCAAAATACGAGAAAACCCAAAATTCCACAAGTCCAGAAAATAAAAATACCTGCCAAAATCCAATTACGAGCATAAATACGAAATACGAGAAATAGGGGTGACACTGGGCCTGTTCTTGGTTTCCCTGAAACCAAGGTTGATAGCGCAGCCCAGGTTAGAGTTGAGCAGACCGAAGGTACAAAATTATGATTCTTTTGCCTATCCTCTCTCTTTTGGTTACTGATTTATATTGTTTTCTCTGTCAGGTTCGGCTTCTTGCCAGGTGTTCCTTCCAGAAGTAGAGGAAACTTTCCAGGCCTTTTCTCCGACGACCTCCACCGAAGATGAAGGGATGGCCCAGGAAGTTGTCAAAGCTTTCTACTTCATATTGAAAGTGAAGCTTCCTGGAGTCCTGAATCGGAATGCTGCCTTCGGCCCTGTGAAGGCTGTTGCCGAATGCCAGGTGGCGGCCCTCGAGAGCATTGCCAGCTATGAAGAGTGGGCCAAAACTCTGAGAAAAGTTTTGAATGACCTGGAGGGTCAGGTGGCCAGGTTTCGGGATGCCAGACAGCGGAGCCCAATGTCGTTGCTCTGTGCAGAGGATGAGGCTTTGATGATGACTCTTGCGAAGGAGAAGGCTACCTTCCAGGCAAGGAAGGACGCCTTTGTTCGAGAGATCGGCGAGCTGGCTGACCAGTTCAATGCTGCAAGTGAGGCACATGCTGCCTCGAAGAACAGGCTGGCTGTGCAAATCACTGAGAAGTATAATCATATTGCGCAGATCAAGAACGAGATCGCCCAGCTGGAAGCTGACTTGCGAGCGACGACATCTGAATAGGAGGATTATTTGTCCCAGGCTGCCATGACTGCCACCGCTTCTGCCCGTTTAGAAGAACAGCTGGCGAAGTTGGAGGGGGAGCATCAGAGTCTGATCCTCTTTCAAAATGAAGCCGCTCATCAAGAAGAGGCACGATGCTGAGCTACTGTAAAATTTGAGGCTGAGATTGCGACTTTAAGGGACAGCATCAATCGCTTGTGTTCCCATAGATTTTGTAACTCATTTTTCTAGCCGTTACGGCTCTTGTACCCTTTTTCCGTCTTTTGATCGACGTTCAAGTACAAAATAAAGAATCTTTTTAGAAGTGAATATGGTTTTGTAAAAATATCGATGCTAGAGGTAATGTGGACGTAGCAAGGATATTTCTGGTAGGTATTCCGCTGGAGAATTGTGATGTGGACCTATTATCCTTTTTATATTCAAGTTATTTGAATATAGATAATAAGTTGAAATGAAGCTGCTAGTAGAGGTAATATGGACGTAATAGCAGAAGATGTTCTATATCTGACCAGAGGTAATATGGACGTGGAAAGATATATAGCATTAGGGGGGAGTGGATAATTCAGAGGTAATAGGGACATGATTATCCTTGATGAATGCTTTGCTCAGAGGTTATGTGGACGTGGCAAAACATTTAGTCATTCCACTGGGGAAATAATTATCAGAAAACAATTCAGAGGTAATAGAGACGTGACTTATTTTTGTCAAACCGAGTTTGGACGGGGTCGAAAACGGGAATGATTCCACTGGAGAAATATTTAGAGGACCTATTATCCAGGGCATATTCAAGACTCTTAAAATACGGATAATAGTTAGATAGTTTTTCGAATCATATAAACATCGTAATGTACATTTATATGATTGACCACATGTGAACATTATGTAAAAGAGGTTACAAATAGTATTTCTTCAGGAACTTGCCATTGATAGGCATCATGAGCAAGTCACCATCAGGCTTGGTTAGCCGGTACGCACCGTTAGAATACACTGATTCTATGATGAAAGGCACATCCTATTTGGGCTAGAATTTTTCTTTTGTTTTGTGCGTCATGACCATTGGTCTTCTCACAGCTAAGACCAGATCGCCGACTTGGAAGATCCTTTCCTTCACTTTTTTATTAAAAGATCTGGAAAGGCGTGCTTGGTATAGCTCAATCCGCAGCTGAGCTAACAAGCATTTTTTGTCTAGCGCTTCGAGCTCCTGGAGTCGCAGACGGTAGCTTTCTTTGGTAGTCAGCTCGCTGGCAAAAGCTACTCGAAGAGAAGGAATCTGGATTTATAGGGAAAGAACTGCTTCGCTCCCATAAACCAGAGAGAATGGCGTACTGCATGTTGGAGTCTGGACCGTTGTACGATAGGCCCATAGGTATTCACCGAGCTTCTCATTCCAATCGCGCTTGTTTGAAGACATGAACTTTTTGAGAAGTTTTATGATGGTTTTTTTGAAGGCTTCTGCTAGCCCGTTAGCCGTTGGATTGTAGGCAGTAAAGGCTACGTTATGGATTCGATTCTTATCACAGAACCGATAAAATGCATGGCTTACGAACTGTGGACCATTATCATGAATGATCCTGCGAGGTAGGCCGAAGCGATAGATGACGTGATATTTGATGAAACTGATCACGTTTAACGTCTTCAATTCGGTGAACGGTATAGCTTTCGCCTATTTGGAGAAGTATTCGATTATGGCTAGGATGAACCGATGTCCTTTGGAGGATGGCGGGCTGATTGGTCCAATGACGTCCATGCCCCAGGCTTCAAATGGCCAAGATACTGCCGTCGGGTGCAGAAACTTCGAAGGTTGATGAATGAAATCGGTGTGGAACTGACAAGCTCTACACTTTTTTGTATATTCAACATCATTTGCTATCATTATGGGCCAGTAATAGCCCATTCGTCTGAGGCGATCTTGTAGTTTAGGGCCTGGTTGATGTGCACCACAAACTCTATCGTGATCCTTCCAGAGTATATGTTTGGCTTCTGTGTCTGATAAGCATCGTAACAGCAGCCCGTCATAAGAGCGTCGGTACAACATCTTGGTAGCTATGTCGTAGTAAAATCGGAGGGATCGCCTTTGGATGGATACTGCTTCCTTCGGGTCCTCGGGGAGGATTCCATAGACAGTGTAGTCTATGAAGGAAAATCTCCAGTCTTTGATATCGACGTTTATTTCCGCTGCATAACTGTGATGAATATACAAGGTATTTTTCACACAGAATATTTCTCGACCAGATATTGTGATCGACTGCTGAGTATTGGTAGGAACGGTCAAGGAAGCAGCGAGACCGGCTAGAGCATCTGTTTCTATATTCTGTAGTCGAGGCACATGCTCGATGAAGAATCCAGCAAAAGTAGATGCCAACTCGATTATTGCTCAGTGGTAGGGGATGAGGTCTTCGTGGTGAACTTTATAATCCCCTCGGACCTGACTAACTATTAGCTTGGAATCGTCGTAAGCTTCTAGATAGTCAACTCCAGTTGCTTTGCCAGTTTTAGGCCGATTAATAGAGTATTATATTCGGCCACGTTGTTGGTACATAGTTTCACGAGAGAATATGCACGGTGTATAACCAGATGATCAGGCGATACGAGCACGACAGCTACTCCAGCCACGATATTTCCTTTAGGTTCTGTTCTTGATGTACCATCAAAGATCATTCGCCAAATGGGGATTTCTTCAGTTGCAGTGTTAGACTCCATCACTTCGTCGGGAATTTCGTCATAAAGTCTGGACGATTTCGGTACCGAATGAGCTGCTAAGAAATTAGCTAATGCTTGGCCTTTTACTGCCTTCTGAGGAACGAAGATCATATCATATGGAGTCAACAACAATGCCCATGTAGCTAAATGGGAATCGAGAGAGCCCAGTTTAGTCATGAGTATTCTAAGAGGGTTGACTTTGGATATAATGTGGATAGTCTGCCCAGACACATAGTGGCATGTCTTCTGGATGGCAAATACCAGTGTAAGGCATTTCTTCTCCACTGGTGTATCTATGTTCGGCACCCACCATTGTATGGCTGAGGTAGTTGATTGCCTGTTCATGGCCGCCTTCATTCTTCTGAGCTAATAGGGCACCAAGAGAATGGTCCATAGCACGGACATATAGTAAGAAGGGCTTCCCCATTATTGGAGCTACCAATACTGGAGTGCGTGTAAGATACGCTTTGATGTCGTCGAATGTGCATTGACATTGTTAGTCCAGACGAAAGATACGCCTTTCTTCATGAGCTGAGTGAATGGTTGACACCTTCCAGAGAGGTTCGAAATGAATCGCCTGATGTAGGCTAGCCTTCCTTGTAGTCCGTATAGCTCTTTGAGGTTTTTTGGAGGATGCATGTCGAGGATAGCCTTCACTTTCTCCGGGTCCAGATGTATATCCTTTGAAGTGATGACGAAACCAAAGAACTTGCCGCTGGAGACTCCCAGAAAAGACTTGGTTGGATTCATCTTGAGTTGGTGTGCACGTATTAGTTCGAACACCGTTCTCAAGTCTTGGAGGTGGTTGTCCTTGAGACGACTTTTGACTTCGATATCGTCTATGTTGCATTCCACAGTTTTGCACAAATGATTGCAAAAAATTATGTTCATGGATCGCTGGTATGTCACCCCTGTATTCTTCAATCTGAAGGGCATCACCTTATAGCAGTATACCCCCAACGGTGTTCGAAAAGATGTATGATTCTCGTTGTCGGGGAACATCTTGATCTGGTTGTAGCCTGAGAATCCATCCATGAAGGACATCCGCTCGAAGCCATAAGTATTGTCGATCATTACGTCGGTGATTGGTAGAGAGAACTCATCCTTCGGGCATACAGAGTTCAAATCACGGTAGTCGATACAGACTCGAACTTTATCGTTCTTTTTTATGACTGGGACGATGTTGGCAACCCTGTCTGGGTGTTGTTCTTCGCTAATGAATCCGCTGGCAATGAGCTTGTTGACTTCATTCTCAATGGCTTTCCTGACGTCTGGTCGAAATTGTCGTTGTTGTTGTTTCACTGACTTAGCTTTAGACGAAATGTTCAGACGATGCATGGCAACTGTAGGGTCCAAGCCTGGCATATCTTCATAGCTCCATGCGAAGGCGTCGATGTATTCTCTTATAAGTTGTATAAGAGATTGGCGTTCATCGCCAGATAGACTTTTGCTGATGAAGATTGGTTTGAAAGATGCTTCATCTCCTAGATTGACTTGGATGACTTTGTCTTCAGTAGGTGATTCCCGTTGTTCGAAGCGCAGCTCCCACATAGTATCCATCTTTTGAGCCCATTGTTCAAGCTCAATTGATCGGGCATCATCTGTAATTTGATCGACGAAAACCATGTTGACGGACATAGTTGCTTTGAACATGTCGCCGATGCTGGAGTCTGAGTCCTAGAGGGAGGAATCAGAAGAATGAGAACAATGATCTGCTTCATCATCTGATCTTTCGGGAGTTGTTGGAGGAGTGACATAGCCCAAACCAATACCGCTTCGTTGATAGTAGTTCTCGGTTTTGCCTGGAGGAGCAAAGTATCGTATTGGCAACCGTCGTCCTCGGCCGTAATTTAGCCCTTTGTCGCTTTTGATGTCGTATCCCATGTTCTGGATGATGTTCTTGGCCTGCCAACTATACCAAAAAACTTGTATTTTCCCAGAGTCATAGTCAACTTCTGTGTTGTGCTTGGGAGAAGTAGAGTCTGGGACGAACTTTCTCTCGCCAATTATACGACCGAAGATGATTAGTTCTTCATCCTTCTTTCTGGCTGGAATGATGAAGTAGAGGATATCTTCAGGGTAAACTTTTTCCCGTAGGTGAGGCGTCGTGACTGGCATGCAGAGGTGTGGTCTTATGCCGTTCTCTAGAGCGTATATCGTATCTATGTAGTGGTTTACAGATTGATAGACATCGAAGGAATTCAAAGATAAACCTTTACTAAGGAAATACACAAGTTCTTCTTCAGGGATAACATCATCCGCTGAAGGTACATTATTATGAGCACTGATATACTCATTGAGAGGGTCATCATCTAGAAGAGGAGCCACAGTCTTGGCCGAGTTCACCACGTAGGGTAATTCTTCAGGATTGGGAGGACGGGCATCAATAGGTTCCTTCTGGGGTGTCTTACCGAGAGTGATGGTCAGTAGCTTGACCTTGTCAGGGTTCTTCTTTTTCATCCAGATTGTGAGAGGCTTCGGAGTACTTTTTGGAGTAGTACGTCCTTTGACTCAGATAATCAGGTGACCATCATTGGAGGATGGACTTGTTTCAGCTTCATTGTCATCTTCGTTGCCGTCATCCTTCGGGGGCTGAGATTGGTAAGTACCGAATCCCTATAGTAAGCTTCGATGCCCTTAAAAGGATCGACATCAGCAAACTCCGTCTACACAATACTGTCGTTGTTGACGTACTTGAAGCATTAGTAAAGTGTGGAAGAAACGATCATGTTCTTGTGTATCCATGGACGTCCCAACAAGACGTTGTAGGATACGTTGGCATCGATCACATAGCAGGAAACATCCGTTTGAAGATCACCGATCTGGCATTTGAGACGGATCTTGCCTAGCGGATGGCTTCGACCAGCATTGAAAGCCATGATAGTTGTGTTGGTTGCAGATAGCTTGTGCAGAGGGATTTCCAGAATTTGAAGCAAACTTCTAGGAATGATGCGATCCACCTTGATCGCCCCGATATACCCTGCATAGTACAAGGGTCTATCATGACGATTATTTTTGAGTAGCATGTCCTCATATGAAAAGGTGATGTTGGGCACCACTTCCATAGTACTGTGGCAGTGGGGACAGGAAACAGGATCTTCAGCGGGGGCTTTGACTTCAGCGAGGTAAGAGTCGACATGTAGTAAAGCCTCACTTAAGGCCTTCCGTGTTTCTTTGGGGAGTCATAACAGATCGAACAGAGACAACCTGGCAGGTGTATTGGCTAGCTGAGCCAGTATGTCAAAGTTGTAGGGCCGATCCATGCCTTCGGAAGCTGGCGCCTTCAGAGATTTGTCAAACCGCGTCTCCTTCTGCTTGGCTTTGTCCGTAGTTGGAGGCTTGGACAGGCCGGCTTTTGAGCTTGTGGGGGCAGCAGGAGCTTGAGGAGGTACTGCTTCTTCTTGTGCGGGATCGTACGTCCGAAGATAAGTCTTCCTCGAACGCGTCTCGCCAGATAGAACCTCATAGATGGGAGAGGATACCATATGGCATGACTTGTACTTGTAAAAACCCCTAAATTTCAACTATTTTTATTTCTAAATTTGGTACTAATTTTTTTATTTTGTATTGTACGTCACGTAGTTGTATTGTACGTCGCGCGCAAAATTTCGTTTTTCGTAATTGCTCGACGAATGCGAATATGTGCGAGCGTACATATTTTTTTAAAAACATTTTTTCTATTTTTATAGTTTCAAAATAATATATATAATAATTATTTTAGCTATCGTACCAAAATTTCCAAGTTCATTATTTTATTTATAAAAAGCCTTTCGCTTATAACAGTTATTAATAATAAATAATATTTTTTGTGCATACATATATATTTCATAAATATTTTATTAGTTTATTTTTAAATAATAATATAATTTTTGAAATTAATTATTATTATAATTTTAGTGTTCATAAAAATATATTTTAAAACGGTTGATATTTGTTTAAATTAATTATGATGATTTACAAATTTGAATTTATGGATGTAGATTTATCTATATTTAATTTGGATTGAATTTGGAATTGATTTGAATTGTTTTAAAAATTATTTAAATTAAGTAGAGAATTATCTATTCTTGGGTTTAAATAAATCATAATCTTTATCCTAATGGGATTCCCACCTCCTATAAAAGGAGAGGTACTTGCCCTCTTTTTCTATTGAATTCTCTACGATTAATCTTCCACAAATTTTCCACAAGTTGTGCATCGTGTCTGTGTCCACCTTTCCATCCACTATTCTCTTCTTTTACATATACAATTACCTACACCGTGTCCGACAACCCCGGACCTTAACTTCGTTCCCGTGTCACGTAGGACACAAATCCAATATCCCCCTGTCGTGTCCGACACCCCGGACACGATGACCACAGCCAACTAAACCCTAATCCTAAACCTAACCTAACCTAGGCTCGGCCCTGTCCACCACCGTCAGCGCCTCCAACCTGCGACTGTAGCCACCCGCCATCTGTAATGCCCCAGTCCCAAAATACGTAGGACTAGGAACATAGACATGCCAGTTGTATTCATACGAAGTATACTCCAATATATGGAAGCCTCGTATAAATACATAAGCTGTAAAATGCAGTAGAACCATAACTAATCTCATCCACACAGAATAAATGAATAAAAGATATCATAATGAGAAGGAATTTGTCTTGATACAATATGTTGGGCGGAGACAAATCCACTACCAACAAAATAAGGAAAAGTACATAGAAAATGAAAAGAGTGGCGAGCGAAGCGAAGACGATCCCAGTGCAATCATCCTCGAGAAATAGCAATGAACACGGCTAGAGCTAAAGCACCTGCGAAAGACAAGAGCACACACCTGGAGAGATAACCAGGTCCTCAGAGGGACGTAACAAGACACATAATATCATGCCATATAAACTAAATAAATATTGCTCAAATAAATAAGTAAATCGAATTATAACATGTTTCGATACGCACCTACTGAATGAGCGTACCATCCCCCCAACCAAACAAGGACAGAAGATGGTAAACTAATTCACGGTAACGTATCTTCCCATGCTATGAATCCAATATGGTATCCGGACCCCAACAAGGTTCAATACCTTCTCATCGAAGTAGTAAGTCACACCTACAACCAAACAAGGACAAGATGTGACGAACTAATCTGCGACAAGTTATTATTCTAAGCCACGGTCAGATACAAGTACCCAAACCGAAAGTACTTGTACCTAACGGATAAAGGTAGCCTACCGATCTAAGTGAAATGTAGTTAAGAACAATCCTTCCTACACATGGGCCCTAGCTGAATAGGATCGGCGTAGTCCCCCTTTGGGCACCAAAGGCCCCATCAGGAAGACCATGACGTTCTGCAGAATCGTCAGTGGCCGTCAGTAATCTTGGATCATCAACCCCGTATCTCCAGCGGAGAGTTTGGGTCACAAGGGAAGTGCATCGAAACCCATACGCTAAGGAATTGTCCTCCCCGCCTAATGCCTACTGTGTTGTATCCACAACACAATACCACTATAACCGCTAAGTCAAACTAGCATGCAACCTCTATTAGCGGTTATTCCTATCGCACGGCTTGTACGTACTGGTGGCCAGCCAGTCACGCACTTCCGTGTTCTACATGCGACACACAATCTCGTATTATGTGTCAAGGCTAATGAATGCAACACACAATGTGGTCCCTTAAATCTAGGTTCAATGTAAGAAAAATAATACATAGCAGGAAAATAAATGAACAGTAAGTTCTAACAGTTATGCCATGTATCACAATTTTTGCATAAAGAAAATAAATAATGCATGAAATATGAGCTAAAAATAAGTAAACAGCAAATGGCAAGGTGTCTTGCCTGGTAGGACGCCTGGCATGCTGCGATAATCAAGGTAGCATGAACTGCGACTTCGGTGCAACAACTATGCGAGGTGACCTCGGTCGGTGGCACGGACAGTTCCATTAGGTCCAGAAGGGTCAATTTAGTTAGGGTGGACATAAGGTAGTCTAGAAATGGGCGAACGAATATGGATAATGGGATTGGTTATGGGCATGAGAAGATTCAAAAGAAAAGAATAATAATTATATGATTTTAGAAAAAAAATAATTTATAATACTTGAAATACAATATTTATTAGTCAAAATATGCTTACAAATAAATCTTCAAAAATCAAAAAAATCGATTTTAAGGCAAACTGTAAGTTTTGTCAAATAATATTTTAGACAAAATATCTTAAGCGAAACTAAATAATATTAGAAGAAATTATTTAAGTTTAAGAACCATATTTGTAGAAATAAATTTTTATTAATAAGCTGTACTTCAAATGCCACAAATAGCAATTATAATTAGGACTTCCAACCCCAACGTTGAAAATAATTATTATACTTACAATAATAATAATATGTATAGTGATAATGCTAATAGTAATTCTTAAATCAATTATATATATACCAATAATATATATAATCTGCTTAATATACTGTGATTAAAAGATAATAACATTAATAATAATAATAAAACAGAAATAATAACTAATAATAATAATAATAATAACAATTAACCAAAAAAATATATACTAAGATAACTTAAACTAACTGCTGTCTTCCCCGAGAAGATTCGTCAAAAAAAACACAAAAAGCAAAAGAGAACAAAGGGGAGAGAGAGGAAAAAAATTCCGAGAGAGGGAAGCTAGAGGGAGAGAGAGAGGAGAGGCGGTGGGAACGAGGGGGTCGTCGCCGGAAAACGGGGAGCGGTGAGGAATGGGAGGCTCGGCGCGCTGGGGAGTAGATCGAGTGGGAGGGGCGGTCGGCACGCGGTGGCGCGCACGGCGGCGGTTGCTCGGAGGAAGATCGGTGAGTGGAGGAGCGCGGTGGCAGATCGGTCGGGGGAGAGGGTTTGGGAAAGGCTGCGGGAGAGGGTTGGTCCAGCATGGGGCTGACCGCCGGGGAGCTACGGCCGGCGGAGGAAGGCGTCGAGAGGGTTCAGGCGCGGAGGCGAATTTGGTCGGCGCTGCGCTCAAGGAGGAGGGTTCCGGGGGGGTGAGCGGTGGTGGTGTTAGACCGGCGGGGCTCGGCAAGGGAGATCGGGCGCTGGTGAGGGTTCCTTGGCCACGGCGGGGTCAATGGACGACGGAGGAAAGTCGCGCGGGGGTCGGCCGGACTGATGGGGCGGCGATGAACGGCTGGAGGCCAAGGCTACGGACGGCGACCGGGCACGACTCCGGCGAAGGTAAGGCGGTGGTGGCAGGGGTGTTGTTTGTTTATTTTTATTTTATTTATTTTTTTGCTTGGGACTTCCTATGTTCCGGCGAGTGGATGCCGGCGACAGGGGGCGCGGTGGTGGTTTTGGTGATGACGGGTGTGGCGGTGGCAGGAGGGTTTTTCTCGGGGTCGCCGTCGTCGAACGCCGGTGATGGTGGTGATGGGTGGTAGATCCGAGTTGGGGGCTGCCGTGGCGATGGCCGTGGGCAATGGTGCTGCAGGCTTGGGGCGGTGCTCGGGGTGTGTCGGTCGGAGAAGGCAAGGAGTCAGGTTGTTGGGATTTGCGAGGGTGGTGCCAGGAGAGTTGTGGTCGGGGGTGACCAGAAGGAGGGAAGAAGATCGGTGTTGACGATGGGAGTGTTGGTGTCTGGTGTGGTGTTGTCGTGGCCAGGGGGCATGAGTCGGTTAGAATAGGTTTAGGGATTAGGTGGTTGTCGTGTCCGGAGTGTCGGACACGGCGGAGGAATACTGGATTTGTATCCAGGGTGGTTGGACGAGAATTAATATTGTATATGTAAAAAGAATACTCTATTGGATAGACGCCCGGGGTCGGACCCGAGGCCGTCATGGCTGACACGAGGATGGTTGGAACACCGACACGAGGCACGTACACTTTGTGGAAATTTGTGGAAGAATAATGAAAAGTTGGAGGAGTACCTGCCTATTTATAGGATGTGGAAATTCCCAATTTGGATAGGATTAGGAGAATTTAAAACCCAAGTAGATAAATCATCTATTTAATTAAAATCAATCAAATCAAATCAAATACAATCCAAATCCAATTAAATCTAATTTAATTCCCTTAGTTTAAAATCAAATCAATAAATCAAATTCAAATACTTAACTATTTAAATAAATCCAACATTTCAAATCAAGATTTAAATCTCTACAATAATTACAAAATATATTTTCCAAAAATACTAATATTAATAATTTCGAAAATTACATTAATATTTAAAATAAACCAATAATAATTACAATTATATATGTATGCACAAATAATGTTTTCATAATTATGTTTTTCTAGTATACAATAAAAAGATTAATTATTTTTAATAATTGCATAAATGAAGGCTTTTAGTAAATAAAATAACTTGGTCGTGATTGTAAAATAATTACTGTATATATTATTTTGAAACTATAAAATAATAAATAAAATATTTTTCTAAAATATGTACGCTCGCACATATTCGCACTCGTCGAGCAAAAATAAAATTTCGTGCGCGACGTAAAATACGACTACGCGACGTACAATACAAAATTTTAAATTCGTACAAATATTAATAATAAAAAAAATATAGTAGAAATTTAGGGGTTTTACATCCTATCCAACTTAAAAGAATTTCGTCCTCGAAATTAAGAATTGGTAGGGGGTGAGAAGGCACAACGGTAGATAGAAGGGTTCGAAGTTTATATGGTCGTAGTCTAGGTTGAGGATATGATTAAGAGACGATTGTAATCACTCTTAAATTGAAGTGATTAGAAAGTCAAGATTGTAGAATTAGGGGCGAGGGAAAGGTCGAGGAGTTTATGATGAAGACATAGCAACATCGAGTGAGAATGGTCATAGCCGATAGGAAGGCTAGAGGAAGTTCTAGTATAACGCCTTCGTCCTTCTAAAATAGGTGAAGGCGAAAGCAATATAGAGTTCGAAGGAGGCGTTATCGAATACGAATACGTGATTCAAAGGCGATCGAAGAATTTCAAAAGAATTGTCAAGGCAGTCGTGGATGGAGCTCTAAGGACACGTTTAGCCATGTCCCCATCCATGTAGAACGATAGATATAAGTGAACCAAAGTGCACTCGGTTGATCAGACCATTATGCACCGGTTCTGATAGACAATATGTTAGTGGGGTACCTCCATTAACATATATGTCACGAACAAGCTTGGTAAAAGGCTAAGCTTGCAAAAACTAGGCTACATTAGCATCATTAGTCTAGATAGTAAAAATATAGGCACAATAATAGATGAATAAAAACAAATATGAATAGTCTAAGAGTCATAAGAATCTAAGTCTTGTTTATTCCTATACCCTCATCTACGGTTTTATTGACCAAGGCTTGGTTGACCAAATAGGTTAACTTCCTCTAGTCTCTATGGTATAGCTAATACCATTTGTATTCCCTTAATGGTCAAGGGTGTGTGGGGTATTCTACCAAACTTAAAGAATTAAGCTAAGGGTGTTTGGGACAACTAACTAGTAGGATCACTCTCTAATAAGCACGAAGGGAAGATAAGAATAGGGATGGAAGCAAGCAAGCAAGATGCAACTGATGAGTCAAATGGTAGATAAAATCAAGGAAAGAGGTCAAGTATGTGGATGAGATCCTAGACTTCTAATTCTATACGCAGGCTTGCTTGGTACGGTAAAGTAACCAAACAATTTATCTTGACCTGCATGGGCCACCACAAAAACATGTAACGCCCCAGTCCCAAAATACGTAGGACTAGGAACATAGACATGCCAGCTGTATTCATACGAAGTATACTCCAATATATGGAAGCCTCGTATAAATACATAAGCTGTAAAATATAGTAGAACCATAACTAATCTCATCCACACAGAATAAATGAATAAAAGATATCATAATGAGAAGGAATTTGTCTTGATACAATATGTTGGACGGAGACAAATCCACTACCAACAAAATAAGGAAAAGTACATAGAAAATGAAATGAGTGGCGAGCGAAGCGAAGACGATCCAAGTGCAATCATCCTCGAGAAATAGCAATGAACACGGCTAGAGCTAAAGCACCTGCGAAAGACAAGAGCACACACCTGGAGAGATAACCAGGTCCTCAGAGGGACGTAACAAGACACATAATATCATGCCATATAAACTGAATAAATATTGCTCAAATAAATAAGTAAATCGAATTATAACATGTTCCAATACGCACCTACTGAACGAGCGTACCATCCCCCCAACCAAATAAGGACAGAAGATGGTAAACTAATTCACGGTAACGTATCTTCCCATGCTATGAATCCAATATGGTATCCGGACCCCAACAAGGTTCAATACCTTCTCATCGAAGTAGTAAGTCACACCTACAACCAAACAAGGACAAGATGTGACGAACTAATCTGCGACAAGTTATTGTTCCAAGCCACGGTCAGATACAAGTACCCAAACCGAAAGTACTCGTACCTAACGGATAAAGGTAGCCTACCGATCTAAGAGAACTGTAGTTAAGAACAATCCTTCCTACGCATGGGCCCCTACTGAATAGGATCGGCGTAGTCCCCATTTGGGCACCAGAGGCCCTATCAGGAAGACCATAACGTTCTGCAGAATCGTCAGTGGCCATCAGTAATCTTGGGTCATCAACCCCGTATCTCCAGCGGAGAGTTCGGGTCACAAGGGAAGTGCATCGAAGCCCATACGCTAAGGAATTGTCCTCCCCGCCTAATGCCTACTGTGTTGTATCCACAACACAATACCACTATAACTGCTAAGTCAAACTAGCATGCAACCTCTATTAGCGGTTATTCCTATCGCACGGCTTGTACGTACTGGTGGCCAGTCAGTCACGCACTTTCGTGTTCTACATGCGACACACAACCTCGTGTTACAACGTGTCAAGGCCAATGAATGCAACACACAAGGTGGTCCCTTAAATCTAGGTTCAATATGAGAAAAATAATACATAGCAGGAAAATAAATGAACAGTAAGTTCTAACAGTTATGCCATGTATCACAGTTTTTGTATAAAGAAAATAAATAATGCATGAAATATGAGCTAAAAATAAGTAAACAGCAAATGGCAAGGTGTCTTGCCTGGTAGGACGCCTGGCGTACTGCGATAATCAAGGTAGCATGAACTGCGACTTTGGTGCAACAACTATGCGAGGTGACCTCGGTCGGTGGCACGGACAGTTCCATTAGGTCCAGAAGGGTCAATTTAGTTAGGGTGGACATAAGATAGTCTCGACATGGGCGAAGGAATATGGATAATGGGATTGGTTATAGGCAGGAGAAGATTCAAAAGAAAAGAATAATAATTATATGATTTTAGAAAAAAAAATTATAATACTTGAAATACAATATTTATTAGTCAAAATATGCTTACAAATAAATCTCCAAAAATCAAAAAAATCGATTTTAAGGCAAACTGTAAGTTTTGTCAAATAATATTTTAGACAAAATATCTTAAGCGAAACTAAATAATATTAGAAGAAATTATTTAAGTTTAAGAACCATAATTTGTAGAAATAAATTTTTATTAATAAGCTGTACTTCAAATGCCACAAATAGCAATTATAATTAGGACTTCCAACCCCAACGTTGAAAATATTTATTATACTTACAATAATAATAATATGTATAGTGATAATGCTAATAGTAATTCTTAAATCAATTATATATATACCAATAATATATATAATCTACTTAATATACTGTGATTAAAAGATAATAATAATAATAATAATAAAACAGAAATAATAACTAATAATAATAATAATAATTAACCAAAAAAATATACTATGATAACTTAAACTAACTGTTGTCTTCCCCGAGAAGACTCGTCAAAAAAAACACAAAAAGCAAAAGAGAACAAAGGGGAGAGAGAGGAAAAAAATTCCGAGAGAGGGAAGCTAGAGGGAGAGAGAGAGGAGAGGCGGTGGGAACGAGGGGGTCGTCGCCGAAAAACGGGGAGCGACGAGGAATGGGAGGCTCGGCGCGCTGGGGAGTAGATCGAGT
Source organism: Iris pallida (assembly GCA_029216955.1). NCBI lineage: Eukaryota > Viridiplantae > Streptophyta > Magnoliopsida > Asparagales > Iridaceae > Iris > Iris pallida. Next base: position 15,172,204 of record JANAVB010021800.1, on the reverse strand, counting down.
GGGAGGGGCGGTCGGCGCGCGGTGGCGCGCTCGGCGGCGGTTGCTCGGGGGAAGATCGGTGAGTGGAGGAGCGCGGTGGCTGATCGGTCGGGGGAGAGGGTTTGGAAAAGGCTGCGGGAGAGGGTTGGTCCAGCGTGGGGCTGACCGCCGGGGAGCTACGACGGGCGGAGGAAGGCGTCGAGAGGGTTCAGGCGCGGAGGCGAATTTGGTCGACGTTGCGCTCAAGGAGGAGAGTTCCGGTGGGGCGAGCGGTGGTGGTGTTAAACCAGCGAGACTCGGCTAGGGAGATCGGGCGCTGGTGAGGGTTCCTTGGCCACGGCGGGGTCAATGGACGGCGGAGGAAAGTCGCGCGGGGGTCGGCCGGACTGATGGGGCGGCGATGAACGGCTGGAGGCCAAGGCTACGGACGACGACCGGGCGCGACTCCGGCAAAGGTAAGGCGGTGGTGGCAGGGGTGTTGTTTGTTTATTTTTATTTTATTTATTTTTTTGCTTGGGATTTCCTGTGTTCCGGCGAGTGGATGCCGCCGACAGGGGGCGCGGTGGTGGTTTTGGTGATGACGGGTGTGGCGGTGGCAGGAGGGTTTTTCTCCGGGTCGCCGGCGTCGAACGCCGGTGATGGTGATGATGGGTGGTAGATCGGAGTTGGGGGCTGCCGTGGCGATGGCCGCGGGCAATGGTGCTGCAGGCTTGGGGCGGTGCTCGGGGTGTGTCGGTCGGAGAAGGCAAGGAGTCGAGTTATTGGGATTTGCGAGGGTGGTGCCAGGAGAGTTGTGGTCGGGGGTGACCAGAAGGAGGGAAGAAGATCGGTGTTGACGATGGGAGTGTTGGTGTCTGGTGTGGTGTTGTCGTGGCCAGGGGGCAGGAGTCGGTTAGAATAGGTTTAGGGATTAGGTGGTTGTCGTGTCCGGAGTGTCGGACACGGCGGAGGAATACTGGATTTGTATCCAGGGTGGTTGGACGAGAATTAATATTGTATATGTAAAAAGAATACTCTATTGGATAGACACCCGGGGTCGGACCCGAGGCCGTCATGGCTGACATGAGGATGGTTGGAACACCGATACGAGGCACGTACACTTTGTGAAAATTTGTGGAAGAATAAGAAAAAGTTGGAGGAGTACCTGCCTATTTATAGGATGTGGGAATTCCCAATTTGGATAGGATTAGAAGAATTTAAAACCCAAGTAGATAAATCATCTATTTAATTAAAATCAATCAAATCAAATCAAATCCAATCCAAATCCAATTAAATCTAATTTAATTCCCTTAGTTTAAAATCAAATCAATAAATTAAATTCAAATACTTAACTATTTAAATAAATCCAACATTTCAAATCAAGATTTAAATCTCCACAATAATTACAAAATATATTTTCCAAAAATACTAATATTAATAATTTTGAAAATTACATTAATATTTAAAATAAACCAATTATAATTACAATTATATATGTATGCACAAATAATGTTTTCATAATTATGTTTTTCTAGTATACAATAAAAATATTAATTATTTTTAATAATTGCATAAATGAAGGCTTTTAGTAAATAAAATAACTTGGTAGTGATAGTAAAATAATTACTGCATATATTATTTTGAAACTATAAAATAATAAATAAAATATTTTTCTAAAATATGTACGCTCGCACATATTCGCACTCGTCGAGCAAAAATAAAATTTCGTGTGCGACGTAAAATACGACTACGCGACGTACAATACAAAATTTTAAATCCGTACAAATATTAATAAAAAAAAATATAGTAGAAATTTAGGGATTTTACATCCTACCCAACTTAAAAGAATTTTATCCTCGAAATTAAGAATTGGTAGGGGGGTGAGAAGGCACAACGGTAGATAAAAGGGTTCGAAGTTTATATGGTCGTAGTCTAGGTTGAGGATATGATTAAGAGACGATTGTAATCACTCTTAAATTGAAGTGATTAGAAAGTCAAGATTGTAGAATTAGGGGCGAGGGAAAGGTCGAGGAGTTTATGATGAAGCCATAGCAACATCGAGTGAGAATGGTCATAGCCGATAGGAAGGCTAGTCGAAGTTCTAGTATAACGCCTTCGTCCTTCTAAAATAGGTGAAGGCGAAAGCAATATAGAGTTCGAAGGAGGGGTTATCAAATACGAATACGTGTTTCAAAGGCGATCGAAGAATTTCAAAAGAATTGTCAAGGCAGTCGTGGATGGAGCTCTAAGGACACGTTTAGCTATGTCCCCTCTCTTCTGACCGCCTATTTCTGCCGCCGTGAACCCCATCTGCCGCCGCGTCGCGTCGGTCCTGCTGCCAACGCAGCGTCGAGGCATCGTCGCGCTCTTCGACCCTCTCGAAGGCTCTCCGGTACTCCGCCTTGCCGTGCATGGCGAGCGCCGCCCGCTCCTCCGTTCATCCTCTTCCTCTCCCTCTCTCTCGCGCTCACTTCCTCCCCCAAATTTTTTTCTCCAGTTCTCCTCTCTCTCTCCTCTCTCACTCGTGTATAAATTATAACCCCTCGTGAACTGAGAAGGAAAGGACTAAGTGTTCTGTGGTGTATTTTTGGTTTGGTTTGTTTCTTTTGTGTTTTTTTTTCTTTTTTTTCTTTTTTTCTTTTTATTAAATTCTGCTATATTTCTATTTTGTTTCATTTACAGTATTAAATATTAAATTAAATTACCTACATACAATATATACTAAGTATTAGTATTATTATTATTATATTTTTCTACTATTATTACATCAGTATGGTAAAAATTAGCATATACATAATATATGGTATTATTTTTATTGGGATACATTATAGATATAAATAATTGTATATTAATGAGTATTATTATTTTATTTTATTTATATATTTACCATTAGTTTTAATAATATTATATGGTATTCTAAAAATTGGTTTTCCTTACTTAAAAATATTATTTTTCGAATTTAATATATATAGCTTTCTACCTATAGTTGTAATTTTAACAAACTTAGCGTTTGTATTAAAACTAGTTCTTTTAGATATTAGTATTATATAAACTATTTTTAACTAGCAAAAACATACCTTTCAAGGTTTATAGAATATTTTCTAAAACTATATATACATATATATTGTTTTACTAATTTCCTTCGACTATCCTTCCGTCCATTCCCCTCGCCAAGTCTATACTACCTTATGTCCATCCTAGCTAACTTGACCGTCCTGGACCCAATGGAACCGTCCGTGTCGTTATCTGAGGTCACCTTGCATAGTTCTTACACCAAAGTCGCAGTTCGTGCCATCTTGATCATCGCAGCACACCAGGCGTACTACCAGGCAAGACACCTTGCCATTGCTGTTTATTTATTTTAGCTTATATTTCATGCATTATTCATTATTTTCTTTACGCAAAATAAACTGTGATACATGGCATAACCTGTTAGAACTTACTGTTCATTTATATTTCCTGCTATGTATTAGTTTTCTTACACATTAAACCTAGATTTAAGGGACCACCTTTGTGTGTTGCATTCATTAGCCTAGACACGTTGTACGACGAAGTTGTGTGTCGCATGTAGAACACGGACATACGTGACTGGCTGGCCACCGGTGCGTATAAGCCGTGCGATAGGAATAACCGCTAATAGAGGTTACATGCTTAGTTTGACTTAGAGGTTAATATAGGTTTTGTGTTGTGGATACAACATAGTAGGCTTTAGGCAGGAAGGACAATTCCTTAGTGTATGGGCTTCGATGCACTTTCCCTTGTGACCCGAAAGCTCCGCTGGAGATACGGGGTTGATGACCCATGATTACTGACAGCCACTGACATTCTGCGAAATGTTATGCTCTTATTGATTGGGCCTCTGGTGCCCCAAGGGGGGACTATGCCGATCTTATTTCAGCCAGGGCCCATGCGTAGGAAGGATTATTCTTAACTACATTTTACTTAGATTGGTTAGGCATCCATGTCCGTTAGGTACGAGTAGTTTTGGTTTGGGTACTTGTATCTGATCGTTGCTTGGAACAATAACTTGCCGCGGATTAGTTCGTCACATCTTGTCCTAGTTTGGTTGTAGGTGTGACTTACTACTTCGATGAGAAGGTATTGAACCTTGTTGGGGTCCGGATACCATATTAGATTCATAGCATGGAAAGATACGTCATCGTGAATTAGTTTACCATCTCCTGTCCTTGTTTGGTTGGAGGGATGGTAAGCTAGTTCAATAGGTATGTATTGGACCATGTTATAATCCAATTGACTTATTTATTTAAGCAATATTTATTCAGTTTATATGGCATGATATTATGTGTCTTGTTATGTCCCTCTGAGGACCTGGTTATCTCTCCAGGTGTGTGCTCTTATCTTTCGCAGGTGTTCTAGCCGTGTCCATCTCTATTTCTTCGAGGATGATTGCACTTGGATCGTCTTCGTTTCGCTCGCCAAAATCATTTTATTTTTCATGTATTTTTCCCTTACTTGTTGGTAGTGGATTTGTCTCCGTCCAACATATTGTATCAAGACAATTTATTATCATTATATAAGATCATTTATTCATTTATTTTGTGTGGATGAGATTAGTCATGGTTCTACTGCATTTTACAGCTTACGTATATTTATTATACGGCTGACATGTATACGTTCCTAGTCCTACGTATTTTGGGACTGGGGTGTTACAGTTCTTCTTGCCCCTTTTTGCTTTGGAAGGTGCTACCCCCTGTGTCACTTCTTGCACAAGGTCCGGATGGACCCATATAATCTCACTACGTTCAGTCGTGAGTGGCACCAAGGTTGAGTTGCGAGCTGGCGGTAGGTTGATGACTTCCATTATTGCCTTGGGAATCGGAACCACGCCGTCTGGGACCTCTATGGGAGGAAATTCACCAAACTGAAGAGAGATTATGTTAGAAGATACGACCTTATCTTCAGCTTCGAGGTTGATCACTTGGCTATCAATAAGCTGTTGAATCTTCTTTTTCAGTACGGTGCAGTCTTTGGTGGAGTGATGCACGTACTGATGATAGAGACAGTACTTGGGATCATTGAGTTGACTCGCCTCTGCGGGACGTCGTGGTGGAGGCAATGTCAGCTTATTACCCTTCGTCAATGTGTGAAAGATAGTAATGACATCATCTTTGTCAAAGGAGAAGGTCTACTTAGGCTTGTCAGAGGCACCCTGAGAATTGGAAGCTCCTTTGGATGTGTCAACCTTCAGAACTTCTTTTCCTTTACCGCCACAAACAGGGATAGTTTGAGGATGCTTGCCCTTGTCTTCGAATTTGGGTGTTTTCAACCCCAGTAGTTCCAAGTTAGGAACGTCGTTCTCAGCAGCATTAGCGGCCCCAATGAAAGCGGGCCATGTATCATACTTATGTATACCTAGACAAAACTTTATCGTAGGAAGGAAGTTATGTCGACAAGTATCCATAAGTTCTGAGTCTGGTATGCCGAAGGGCATCTTTAGTGCTAGCCGCCTGAAGCGTTCGATGAAAGCGATGACAGACTCAATCCTCCTTTGCTTGGTATCGATAAGGGTGGACATACTAACATGTATGCCACTCTCGTAAAACCTGTTGAGGAACAGCCTCTCCAAGTCTTTGAATGAATTGATACATCCGTCAGGCAGACTACAGAACCATTCGAAAGCTATACCCTGCAATGTGCTAATAAACAGCTTCGACAAGAATGGATCGTCTCTGGGTAAGTGCAGCGTCTGCATGTTGAAGTACGTCATGTGCTGACGAGGAGAAGTCAACCAGTCAAATTAATTTAGCCTCAGCGGCTTGTAGTTGGGAGGGCAAGTGGCATTCTCCCACTCAGGAGGATACGGTTGAGATATCTCCATCTTCTGAAGCTCGTCTTTGTGTGATATGGTATCAAAATGAGTGACCAGGGAATCAATTGCATCATGTTGATTGAGCAGGTGTTGAGAGAGTTACAAAATGGTTATCAGGCGTCGTTGGTGAAGGACCACCCCCCAGCATTTGTAAGATTTGGAGGAGGCACAATAGAATGATACTCCTTTTGCAGTGAAGGAGGGTTGTTTTTGTGAGCCGGACTAGCGTGGGCCGAGACATTTTGTTGAGGTGGAGGAGCAGCCCCAGCAGCTTGAACTGCCATGATACTGGTAAGCATATCAGTGATCTTGACAAATGTTGTTTCCAGACCCTCTAACCGTTTGCTGGTCTGGTCACTGGCTTCTTCAGGTCTTTCTCCGTCTGTCATGTATGTAGATAACATACGAAGATGAACAGAGGAAATAGTACAACTAGTGCTGATACTGTCTGTCTCCGAGTGGACAAGTCCCTCGTCTTCAGGTAGAGGAGGTAGATAGTCGCCATCGGATTCGGAGGGATCATCATCCTCTGGCAGGCTACCCCCAGTGTGGAGGTCTTCCGCTTCAGACTCTGAGGGAATGTTATCCCCAGCTTGGGATTCTTCGTCGTCCAAACAGAACCTTGTCTTTGATCGAGTACCCATATAAACTCCTTCGAATGTGATAGCCTGCTGGCCATCTGTTGGTAGACTTTTTCTTCTTCTTCTCGCAGAGCTAAGAGAGAAAGTTGGGTTCGTAGTCCATCGTCTTTGATTAGGGCTTCCGTAAGGGGGACCCTATGAAGCCATGTTGGACGAAACACACAGTGGCTTTTTATCGTCAGAGAAGTACAGCCGTTGAAACACGGACTTTCACTGAGGCACTCTTGTTTCTTTAGAGCAGCAACAATTGATAACAATACTGGTGCACGGATGTGCACTATGAATTGTTACGTCCTCCTTCGCTTTACACTTATGATTTATCAAGTCACACAAGTCAGCGGAAGGGAGTTTTGCCTTACAACCCATGTTGCATGCATCGACGAGCTTTGCATGCGGGTTCGTAAGGAGAGTAGGCACATGCAAACTTAGTTCACGTGCAGGGGCAAACCCCACACCTAAGTTCTGTGATGTCCTTGAAGACAGCCCCGTGCTATACGTGTTGGGGCCTGCCTTTTTGTTGTGGGTGCATAGGCCTTGGAGACTGGCCATGGACGCATGCTCCTTGACAGTATGTTTGAGCCTTCTTGATGTGGGCGCATAGTTTGGATCCAGAGAGCCTGGGCGTATAGCCTTGGGCGCATGGCTTTGGATGCCCAGCCTGCTGAAGACAGAAGTGTTCTGGTTGGGGCTATGCGCCTAAACACTCCCTTGGGCGCATGGATTTGGGCGCATGCTTGGTGGAGCAGCGATGTTTTCTCCCAATTTTGCCTCCTTCGTTTGTGAGCCTCGTCGAGTTTGGCCAGAGTGTCGCATACCCCGATTCTTGGCATCGTAGTTTTTTTCTTTGCCAAGTCTCGGGTGTTGAACACCCTATTGTTGGTTGTGCAGAGAAGAAGTCACTGGGCTAGTAGAGCCCAGAACGGTGTGAGCCTTCTCCATTTGGGGAACTTCTGTGGCAGAGTCATGCGCCCATGTGACAGAGTCCTCCAGTTGTATATCTGCTATGACACTAGCAGGATATGCGCAGCGAGCCTTCGGAAGCCAAGTCTTGCGAGACTTGTTTGGCTTCGCTGATTTTGAGGGAGTAGAGCCATCCCTCGAGAGCATCTCTTTGAACGCCTGCTGATCGAACTTTACGACCAGCATCTTCTGAGTGCTCCCCACTTTGTTGGTATCAGATTGCGTCACCACCTTCTCGTCAGAGGGAAAGGTAGTCCCCAGCAGAGTCGTCATTTTTGTGGACACACACAAAAAAGAAGAAGAAAATGCTATCTTTTCTTTATTGGCACAAGGTACCACAAATTGAGTACGCCTGAGAGATCCTGCGCTGAGGATCCCCGAGTACAAAAAAGAATTCTGGGGAATGGGACGATGGAGATCGAGCGGCAGTTGCTCCTTTACTCCGTTGACACACCGATTACAAAAGTGGGAGAAAACCTAAGAAAATTGCTAACTCTCGGCTCACTGGCAAGAAGTGCAGCAATTTGGCTCTTAAAAATGCTCTTTGTTCTGTGTTTTGAAGAGGGATGAGACCCCTCCTTTTATAGTCGTTTTTGACCTGGAATGATGTTATGCGCCCACATGAGGAAACACGTTGGTTTTTATGTGGGCATATAGTCCTACTTTGGGCGCATAGGATGTAGGCGCATACAGGCTACGAGATCGTAGCTTGGTCGTGGCATTGACGTAGCCGCATGCTTCGGTGCACGACTGCTCGTGGAGACTGACGTGGCCGTGCGCTCCGGTGCACATTTTGATCATGGCTTTGACTGAGTCAGGCTTGGGTGCATTGCTATATCTCAGGCTATGCGCCCTCCTTTTGGAGGAGCTAGTCTTGGGCGCATGAAGGTTCACTGACTGGGCGCATTGAGTTCCACTGACTGGGCGCATGGAGCTTCACTGACTGGGCGCATGGAGCTTTAATGACTGGGCGCATGGAGCTTCACTAACTGGGCACATGGAGCTTCACTGACTGGACGCATGGAGCTTTACTGACTGGGCACATGGAGCTTCACTGGCTGGGCGCATAGAGCTTCACTGGCTTTGGGCGCATAGAGCTTTATTGCTGAAAAAATTTCATGCTTCTACAACAGCTACCAAAATGCTGTACCGACGCTCTTACGACGGGCTACTGTTACGATGTTTATCAGACACAGAAGCCAAACATGCACTCCGTGAGGCTCATGACGGAGTTTGTGGTGCACATCAACCAGGCCCCAAATTACAAGATCGCCTCAGACGAATATGGGTTATTATTGGCCCACGATGATAGTAGATGATGTTGAATATGCAAAGAAGTGTAGGGCTTGTCAGTTCCACGCCGACTTCATTTATCAACCTTCGGAGTTTCTACACCCGACAGCAGCATCTTGGCCTTTTGAAGCCTGGGGTATGGGCGTCATAGGCCCAATCAGCCCGCCATCTTTCAGAGGACATCGGTTCATCCTAGATGTAACCGATTACTTCTCCAAGTGGACGAAAGCTATACTGCTCACCGAAGTGAAGAAGTCAAACGTGATCAGTTTCATCAAACATCACGTTATCTATCGCTTCAGCCTACCTCGCAGGATCATCCATGATAATGGTCCATAATTCACGAGCCATGCATTCTATCGGTTCTGCAATAAGAATTGAATCCAGAATGTAGCCTCTATTTCCTATAATCCAGCGGCTAATGGGTTAGCAGAAGCCTTCAATAAGACCATCATTAAACTTCTTAAGAAGTTCGTGTCTTCAAACAAGCGCGATTGGAATGAGAAGCTCGGCGAATGTCTCTGGGCCTATCGTACAACGATTCGGACTCCAACAGGCAGTACGCCATTCTCTCTGGTTTATGGGAGCGAAGCAGTTCTTTCCCTAGAAATCCAGATTCCTTCCCTTCGAGTAACCTTAGCCAGTGAGTTGACTGCCGAAGAAAGTTACCGTCTGCGACTACAAGAACTGTGAAACCCAGTTTTGTAATATTACTTATTATTAATGTTATAATATTATTACTATTATTTTTATTATTTATGAGCTTTGGAAATTAATTTCAAAATTTATAACGGTTTTTGATTGATGACCTGACCCGAGCCCGGACCGATTCCCGAAACCCAGACCCGGTCCTAACCCTTTTTCATTTGAAATCTGGTTTGTTTTAAAAAAATATATATACTTCCTTGGAGCTGGTCCAAATTGGACCAGATCCCCTCCATACCTCACGTTCTCCCCCTCTCTCCATGTTTCATTCCCCTACATTTACTCTCTGTTAACCCACTTTTTAGAACCCACTCCTTATAAACTTCTCCAACCACTCCAACACAAACCCACTACCACCCCACGAGCACCAACTCCCTACTTCTCTTTCTACTTTCTCCAGAGGAGAAAGCCTCACCACCAACTCTCACTCTCTTCCCATCCACTCTTCCTCTCCAGAGAACCACTTCCCTCTCCCTCAAAACCCCCTCCAGAGCAAACCCGCGCCCATCCTGTGACCTCCCTGCCGACTCCAGCCGACCCGCCGGCCTCCTCCAGCCAGCACCCCGTCCCGAGCCGCCCGCGACGCTTCCAGTAGGACCCCAACCCCGCCAGCCGCCTCCGGCCCTTTCCGGCGCTCAACGTCGCCGCTCGTCGGACCTCGCGAGCTGCCCGTGCGCGTTTCCGCGCCCCTTTCCAGCGCCCGCACGCGCTTCCCAGCGCGGCCCGGCTCCCCGACGCCTTTTCCGGCCCCAGCGCTGTCCTCCCCGACCGTGCCCTAGCCCCGTGCCCGCGCGCTGCTCCCGCGACGCACCCCGAGACCGTGTCTGCTGTTCTGGACAGCCCCTGTCCAGCGCTTTTCGCTGGATTTCGAGTCCGTTCTGTGGATTTGCGCATACCGAGTCCGAGGCAACCCTTCGGATTCCGTCATTTTGGGTAATCCCTGGTTAATCATAGTAGTTCGTCCCCGTAGGTATCTATGATGATAATTTGGTCCACGAATTTCTTCGGAAATTCGGTTTTCGGTTTCGTATTTGGTTCCGGGAATTTTTTGGAACCATTGTTGGATTTTATTCTGTGGATTTTTTATAGTTCTGTTTGCTGTGGATTTTTCGAGAAACTTTCAGAAAAGTTTCTGATGGTTGGATTATTTTCACATTTCCAAATTCTTATCGGAAATGTTCTGGAGTGGTTTTCGGGAGTTCCGAATTGGTTTCGGGTTTTCCGGATTAATTTTGAGAATGAATGTGGTTATTTATATATATATTTTTTGGGATTCCCTGGTTTGGAATTTGCAGGAAAATATTGGCACACTTTTTCCAGTTTTTGGGTTGACCAAAAATAGAGGAAAAGTTGCCGAATTTTCCATAAAATTAAATTGTATTTTTAAAATTATTTTAAAATGGTTTTCGAAAAATATTAATATTTTGGATTTTGAGCGACGACCGTATTGATCAATGGGCCCGGCTAAGTGCAAACGAAACCGGCTTCGCCCGGACGTTGAGGCATTAGCCTATATGACGATTGGACCATATCTGAGACTCATTAAATATTTAATTTATTTTTATTATTTAATTTATTCATAATTAAATTGTAGGAAGATTTTAGAACTAACAACTGTTTTGTCTTATTTTAATTTATGTAAATAAATTGTAATGGGCATAAGCCCAGCTGGTCTTTTGGCTCTATGACCTGTAAATTTTGTAGCGTAGGTTTTCTGGTGTTTTTCTGGTTTTGCGAGTTATTTTAGCGTACGCGTAAATCAAAAATAGATAATTATTTTCATATAAAAAATTAATAAAATTTTCTCACATTAAAATTTACAAGTTTTAATATTTAACAACAATTATGTTTTCTCATTAAAATAAGAAATTTTGTTTTACATGTATAATTATGAAAATACAAAGTTTTAATCAATTAAGTTGGCAACTACGAGATTTTCCAAAATACAAGTTTAAATGATCTTTCCCTCATTAGTAATTATAACGCACCGATAATCGCGTTTCGTTCGTGTTTAATAAATAAAGATTAAAAATTGATTAGGACACAATTAGAGATTTCCACTAGTATAGTTAGTTTGGTAACCCTGGATTCTGAGTCAATTTCTCGAATCTAGGAATTCGAGGACGATCCTAATTCCCATCTCGAAGTCTTCATCCCTTCCAGTCCAGTCCATTTTGAGGCAACTACAGTTTGTGCTAGTTTACACTTATTTTAATAATCGCTTTACTGCAAGTTTAAACCACGATGCAACACGAAACTCTCTCTGAGAGCACTGACTGATTGACTGTTGGGTACTGGGGAAATAGAGTAATGTTTATGACCACATCCAATTGTTAACTTAGAACTGTATTAGCTTACCCCTCTCTCACACGGGGATAAGCCATATCGTATCAATAGGATACTACTGTAACAACCCAAGCCGGTCATATTCATTGCCTATTCAAATCACACTGTTTTACTGCTAGAAAACTGTTTATTTCAAACTGTTTAAAAGTGCATGATTCTATTATTTATTTTAACTGTTCAAATTAGCATGAATTGTACTTTGCTCCCTCCTGACTGGAGATACATTTTTAGGGGATATTGAGGATGCTGAGCTGTTATACAGCAGCTATTACGACCCGGTTCTGTATCCAGTGGTGCTGCCAGAGTCCCCTTTGGAGGACGCAGGGACTGAGGCCGATGAGCCTAATGTTTAGATAGATTTTCTTTTCCAGTTTTGTTGTTTCATTTGAAAATCTGTTTATTTGAATTCAGAATTTATTTCAGTACTCTTAAATTCCAGTTGTATTTATTTCAAAATGTTTAATAAAGTTTCAATTCCCGAATATTGAGTTGTGACAAATATAAATGTTGTTGTTGTGGTTACCTGCTAATGGAACAGCTTACTGCCACCGTCTCAACAACGGTGCAGGCTGGGCATGATCCGGTTCGACCCAATTATTTGGGATCGGGTCGTGACATGTTTTTAGTGGTGGCCCATGCAGGTCTATACAACAACTTAGGAAAATATACCTAGAAACAATTAGAACACTAGAACATTGATTTGTCACAACATAGGTCCGAATTATATATAAATAAATATTTTTGTTTGATTATAGACTGGTAGGATACCTTGCTTATGTTTGTACCCTAAACCTTCCAGATTATGGCCAAAGGGAAGACTACCCGATCCGGTCCTGTCGATGATGAGGTGTCATCTATTGATCATACCCCATCTCTTCAAGCACGCCGGGACCCACCTCCGTTGCAGCTGACTGATCGTCCCCATGCTGCACCGGCACCCCATCCCATTTACGCTACTACAGCACAAACGGCAAAACCTGCACTTCCCCGGACTGAGCCGCAGACCCCTGCGGTAGTGCCCGTACCAGCTGTCCCACCAGTGCCCGTGGATCCCACTGATCTAGTGGGCATGCTACGAGGAGTACTAAAAGCACAGAGAGCTCAAGCGGAAGCTCACCGAGAACAGACTGCAGCCCAAGCTGAAGCCCATCGCATACAGACCGCGATTATGAGAGAAGGCATAGAGAATGCACACAACGTGGCTATGGCTGCCCTCGAGAGAGGAGGAACCACTTCATCGGAGCCACGACCTGCCAAGGTAAGCATGATTCAGGAGTTAAGTTTTATATCATTAAGGCCATTCTTTTGATTATAGGCGTATTATTACATGAAGGTTGGAGATATAGAGAGCTTTAAGAAGCAAGGCCCCCGACCTTTCAAAGGAACCGAGGGTATCATCTACATCGATGAATGGCTAGACAGCATGGAGCGTCTCTTGAGCGTCGCTCGACTCCCAGAGGACCTCAAGACCGAAGCAGTAGGACTCCAGCTGCAAGATGTGGCGAGCACCTGGTATCGGAATGAACCCCGACTCCAGGACAAGCAGCTCGACTGGGACACCTTCAAGAGGCTGTTCCGTAGGAAGTTCTTCCCAACATCAGAGATACGGGAGATGGAAAGGCAATTCCAGGACCTGAAGCAAGGGAACATGACGGTCGAAGAATATGCGGCAGAGTTTGACCGACTTAGCCGTTTTGTCCAGAACCTGGTAGCTGACCCCAAGGATCGTGTTAAACGATTCAGGTATGGATTAAGAGATGAGATTCACACCCCTGTGATCGCAGGTGGTGCCAAGACATATGAGAGGATCCTGATACGAGCTCAGGACCTGGAGAAGAGCCAGCCTTCTCGATCTAAGAGGAAGTATCCTGGAACTAGCAACTTCCAGGGTAACCAGAAGAGGCCCAACAGCAACAACAGGCCTTCGCACCACCAGCAGCAGCACCATCAGGCAAGGACCAATGACAAAGCGCCTCAGAGGCAGATCCCTGTCTGTGATTATTGTAAGAGGCCAGGACATCAGTCGAACATATACAGGAAGAGGCTAGGACACTGCCTAGTCTGTGGGTCTGCCACCCACCAAGTGAAGGACTGCACCTCGTCAGTTCACCGGACTGGAACAACTCAGCAAAGATCTCCCCTACCCACTCAGCAACAACGGTTCGGACAACACCAGCAGAAGACCGGGCGAGCTTTTGCCCTAGCAGCTGATGAGCAGAAAACAGAACAGGAACCCACCGCTGATGTCATTACAGGTTCCATTTATGTGTTTTCACATCCTGCTCTAGCATTATTTGATTCGGGTGCATAACATAGTTTCATATCATCAGAATTCATTTCTGCACACCACCTAGATATGGGACTTAGCAAGGTGATTAGTAGAGTTATGACCAGTGGTGGACCCATACCCATCACCGAGACTTGTAACTGTCCCATAACTATCTCAGGCCATCAGTTCTTAACACCCTTACTAGTGATGCCCCTGCCCAACTATGATGTAGTCCTAGGGATGGACTGGTTAAGTGAGCAGCATACGCTGATAGATTGTCACCGAGGATGTGTAATCTTCAGCCCACCAGGAGAACCGGAGTTTGAAATCTCTCGAGCTCCGGAAGACATAAAGAGTGTTACCTACTCCTCAATCACCGAAGAACCCGGGCCTCCTCACCCTATCATAGCGGAATTCATAGACGTCTTTCCAGATAGTCTTCCAGGATTGCCGCCAGATCGAGATGTGGAATTTACCATCGATCTAGTACCCGGATCTTCCTCTATTTCTCGGGGATGCTACAGACTCAACCCCAAGGAGGCAAAGGAGATAAAGGACCAGATTGACGAGCTGAAGGCACAAGGATTTATCAGAGACGGGGCTTTACCCTGGGGTGCACCAGTTTTGTTCGTACCCAAGAAGGATGGAACCGTGCGGATGTGCATTGACTACCGGGCGCTGAACAACATCACCATCAAGAACAAGTACCCTCTGCCCCGAATCGACGACCTGTTTGATCAATTGAGTGGAGCTAAGGTATTTTCTAAGATAGATCTCAGATCAGGCTACCATCAAATCAAGGTCAGGAAGGAGGATATTCCCAAGACGGCTTTCAACACCAAGTATGGGAAATTTAAATTCTTGGTTATGCCGTTTGGACTGACAAATGCTCCCACGGTATTCATGAACCTCATGAACAAGGTTTTCCATGAATACCTAGATCAGTTTGTTGCTGTCTTCATCGACGACATACTGATCTACTCGAAGACTAAGGAAGAGCATGAAGAGCACTTGAGAAAAGTGCTGAGTACCTTGAGGAAGGAGAAGCCTATGGTAAGCTATCCAAATGCAAATTCTTTTTACACAAAGTATAATTTTTGGGCCATGTTGTCACAGGAAAAGGAATTTCGGTGGATCTAAAGAAGATAGCTGCTATTGAGAAGTGGACTGCACCAAGCTCGGTTGCAGAGATCAGAAGCTTTTTGGGTTTAGCTGGCTACTACCGGAAGTTCATGAAGGATTTCTCCAAGATTGCTGAACCAATGACGAAGCTTACCAGAAAGAATAAAGAATTCATTTGGTCTGAAGCTTGCCAGTCAGCTTTTGAGGAACTGAAGAAGAGGCTTACAACGGCGCCGATACTTGCGCTACCCGCAGGTACCGGCGGTTTCTCAATTTATAGTGATGCTTTCGGTAAGGGATTGGGCTGCGTTCTTCAACAACACGGGAAAATAATTTCTTACGCATCTAGGCAATTACGGACTCATGAGAAGAACTATCCCACACATGATTTGGAGCTGGCAGCGGTGATATTTGCATTGAAGCTATGGAAGCATTACCTTTATGGAGAGAGAGTGGAAATATTTATAGATCACAAAAATCTAAAATATGTTTTCACTCAGAAAGAGCTGAACATGAGACAGAGACGATGGCTGGAGCTGATGAAGGATTTCGACATCAACCTGCAGTATCATCCGGGTAAGGCTAATGTTGTTGCAGATGTACTTAGTCGATACCCGATGGCAATGTTCCTGACCAAGGAGGGCCATTTGCTGGAGGACATGTAGAAGCTTGGATTAGAGATTGTACTGCCTGAGGAAGAAATGAGGAAACTGGGAAAAGAAGCCATTGTACCAGGAGCTGAGTCAACAATGATGCAGTTGCAAGTGCGTTCAAGTCTTATGGACAGAGTCAAGGAGGCACAATTCCAAGACGAGACGCTTTGCAAACTCAGAGACCAAGTGCTGGCAGAAACACTTGAAGGATTCTCAATCGCCAGCGACGGAGCACTGAAGAATGGTACGAGGTTTTGCGTACCAACTAGCGAACTGAGGAACGAGCTGATGCAAGAAGCGCACCAGTCGCAGTATTCCATACATCCTGGAGCCAATAAAATGTACCAGGATATGCGTACAATAGTGTGGTGGTACGGAATGAAGAAGGACGTATCCAGATATGTGGCTAGATGTTTAATTTGTCAACAAGTAAAAGCTAGCAGACAAAGACCAGCAGGACTATTGTAGCCGCTTGACATTCCGGAGTGGAAATGGGAGCACATAACAATGGATTTTGTGTCGGGATTGCCTCGATCCCAAGGAGGAAAGGATGCCATTTTGGTTATCGTGGACCGACTGACGAAGTCAGCTCACTTTATCCCCTTCAAGGTTGGTTTTTCCACCGAGAAGTTGGCAGCACTGTACATACGGCACATCTACCGGATTCATGGAGTTTCGGTAAGTATCGTATCTGACAGAGATACTAGATTTACCTCTCACTTTTGGAAGAGTTTATATGACAGCTTGGGAACACAACTGAAGTTCAGCACTGCCTACCATCCCCAGACTGACGGGCAATCGGAGAGAATAATCCAGACACTAGAAGACATGCTGAGATCCTGCGTCTTAGAATTTGGAGGGTCTTGGGAAGACCATTTGCACTTGGTAGAGTTCTCTTACAACAACAGCTACCAAGCTAGCATCGGTATGACACTGTTCGAGGCACTCTATGGACGTCGTTGCCGCACTCCACTTGCTTGGGACGACGTCGGAGAACGAGTGTTGCTGGGACCTGAGATAGTGACCGATACAGCAGAGAAGGTGAAAATGATCAGAGACAAGCTCAAGATTGCCCAGGACAGACAGAAGCATTGGGCCGATAGCAGCCAACGGCCTTTGGAGTTTGAAGAAGGCGACAGTGTGTTTGTGAAGATCTCTCCTACCAGAGGAACCATCCATTTCGGCAGAACAGGAAAGCTAAGCCCCAGGTATATTGGTCCTTTTGAAGTACTCAACAGGATTGAAGAAGTGGCTTATCGGGTGGCTCTACCCCCAAGTCTCGAAGGCGTCTACAACGTCTTCCACGTTTCGCAGCTGAGACACTACATCCCGGACCCGAGCCACATCTTGGACCATTCGGAGCTGGAGATTTGACCCAGCCTTACAGTGTCGGAGAAGCCAGTGGCGATATTGGACAGAGGCGAGAAGAGAACCAGGAACTCTGTGACGCCGATAGTCAGAGTTATGTGGCGGCACAACTCACCAGGCGAGTCGACCTGGGAGCGAGAAGACCAGATGCGGGAGCAGTACCCGTACTTGTTTGAGACTTAAGGTAACCCCTAACCCTGCCTTTAATTTTGAGGACGAAATTTTTCTAAGGAGGGAAGATTGTGAAACCCAGTTTTGTAATATTACTTATTATTAATGTTATAATATTATTACTATTATTATTATTATTATTTATTAGCTTTGGAAATTAATTTCAAAATTTATAACAGTTTTTGATTGATGACCTGACCCGAGCCCAGACCGATTCCCGAAACCCAGACCCGGTCCTAACCCTTTTCATTTGAAATCTGGTTTGTTTTAAAAAAATATATATACTTCCTTGGAGTTGGTCCAAATTGGACCAGAACCCCTCCACACCTCACATTCTCTCCCTCTCTCCATGTTTCAATCCCCTACATTTACTCTCTGTTAACCCACTTTTTAGAACCCACTCCTTATAAACTTCTCCAACCACTCTAACACAAACCCACTACCACCCCATGAGCACCAACTCCCTACTTCTCTTTCAACTTTCTCCAGAGGAGAAAGCCTCACCACCAACTCTCACTCTCTTTCCATCCACTCTTCCTCTCCAGAGAACCACTTCCTTCTCCCTCAAAACCCCCTCCAGAGCAAACCCGCGCCCATCCCGCGACCTCTCTGTCGACTCCACGCCGACCTGCCGACCTCCTCCAGCCAGCACCACGTCCCGAGTCGCCCGCGACGCTTCCAGCGGGACCCCAACCCCGCCAGCCGCCTCCGGCCCTACCCGTCGCTCAACGTCGCCGCTCGCCGGACCTCGCGAGCCGCCCGCGCGCATTTCCGCACCCCCTTCCAGCGCCCGCACGCGCTTCCCAGCGCGGCCCGGCTCCCCGGCGCCTTTTTCAGCCCCAGCGCTGTCCTCCCCGGCCGTGCCCTAGCCCCGTGCCCGCGTGCTGCTCTCCCGGCGCACCCCGAGACCGTGTCTGCTATTCTGGACAGCCCCTGTCCAGCGCTCTTCACTGGATTTCGAGTCCATTCTGTGGATTTGCGCGTTCCGAGTCCGAGGCAACCCTTCGAATTCCGTCGTTTTGGGTAATCCCTGGTTAATCATAGTAGTTCGTCCCCGTAGGTATCTATGATGATAATTTGGTCCACGAATTTCTTCAGAAATTCGATTTTCGGTTTCGTGTTTGGTTCCGGGAATTTTTCGGAACCATTGTTGGATTTTATTCTGTGGATTTTTTATAGTTCTGTTTGCTGTTGATTTTTCGAGAAACTTTCGAAAAAGTTTCTGATGGTTGGATTATTTTCACATTTCCAAATTCTTATCGGAAATGTTCTGGAGTGGTTTTCGGACGTTCCGAATTGGTTTCAGGTCTTCCGGATTAATTTTGAGAATGAATGTGGTTATTTATATATATATATTTTGGGATTCCCTGGTTTGGGATTTGCAAGAAAATATTGGCACACTTTTTCCAGTTTTTGGGTTGACCAAAAATAAAGGAAATGCTGCCGGATTTTCCATAAAATTAAATTATATTTTTAAAATGATTTTAAAATGGTTTTCGGAAAATATTAATATTTTAGATTTTGGGCGACGACCGTATTGGTCTATGAGCCCGGCTAAGTGCAAACGAAACCGGCTTCGCCCGGACGTTCAGGCATTAGCCTATATGACGATTGGACCATATCTGAGACTCATTAAATATTTAATTTATTTTTATTATTTAATTTATTCATAATTAAATTGTAGGAAGATTTTAGAACTAACAACTGTTTTGTCTTATTTCAATTTATGTAAATAAATTGTAATGGGCATAAGACCAGCTGGTCTTTTGGCTATGTGACCTGTAAATTTTGTACATAGGTTTTCTGGTGTTTTTCTAGTTTTGCGAGTTATTTTAGCGTACGCGTAAATCAAAAATAGATAATTATTTTCATATAGAAAATTAATAAAATCTTCTCACATTAAAATTTACAAGTTTTAATATTTAACAACGATCATGTTTTCTCATTAAAATAAGAAATTTAGTTTTATATGTATAATTATGAAAATACAAAGTTTTAATCAATTAATTTGGTAACTACGAGATTTTCCAAAATACAAGTTTAAATGATCTTTCCCTCGTTAGTAATTATAACGCACCGATAATCGCGTTTCGTTCGTGTTTAATAAATAAAGATTAAAAATTGATTAGGACACAATTAGATATTTCAACTAGTATAGTTAGTTTGGTAACCCTGGATTCTGAGTCAATTTCTCGAATGTAGGAATTCGAGGACGATCCTAATTCTCATCTCGAAGTCTTCATCCCTTCCAGTCCAGTCCATTTTGAGGCAAGTACAATTTGTGTTAGTTTACACTTATTTTAATAATCCCTTTACTGCAAGTTTAAACCACGATGCAACACGAAACTCTCTCTGAGAGTACTGACTGATTGACTGTTGGGTACTGGGGGAATAGATTAATGTTTATGACCACATCCAACTGTTAACTTAGAACTGTATTAGCTTACCCCTCTCTCACACGGGAATAAGCCATATCGTATCAATAGGATACTACTGTAACAACCCAAGCCGGTCATATTCATTGCCTATTCAAATCACACTGTTTTACTGCTAGAAAACTGTTTATTTCAAACTGTTTAAAAGTGCATGATTCTATTATTTATTTTAACTGTTCAAATTAGCATGAATTGTACTTTGCTCCCTCCTAACTGGAGATACATTTTTAGGGGATATTGAGGATGCTGAGCTGTTATACAGCAGCTATTACGACCCGGTTCTGTACCCAGTGGTGCTGCCAGAGTCCCCTTTGGAGGACGCAGGGACTGAGGCCGATGAGCCTAATATTTAGATAGATTTTCTTTTCCAATTTTGTTGTTTCATTTGAAAATCTGTTTATTTGAATTCAGAATTTATTTCAGTACTCTTAAATTCCAGTTGTATTTATTTCAAAATGTTTAATAAAGTTTTAATTCCCGAATATTGAGTTGTGACAAATATAGATGTTGTTGTTGTGGTTACCTGCTAATGGTACAGCTTACTGCCGCCGTCTCAACAACGGTGCAGGCTAGACATGATCCGGTTCGACCCAATTATTTGGGATCGGGTCGTGACAAGAACTCGAAGCGCTAGACAAAAATGCTTATTAGCTCAGCAGCATATTGAGCTATACCAAGCACGCCTTTCCAGAGCCTTTAATCAAAAGGTGAAGGAAAGAATCTTCCAAGTTGGTGATTTGGTCTTAGCAGTGAGAAGACCAATGGTCATGACGCACATGACAAAAGAAAATTTTTAGCCTAAATGGGAAGGTCCTTTCGTTATAGAATCAGTATATTCTAACGGTGCGTATCGACTAACCAAACCTGACGGTGACTTACTCATGATGCCGATCAACGGCAAGTTCCTGAAGAAATATTACGTGTAACCTTTGTAAACAGTGTTCATATATTTTCAGTCATGTAAATGTACAGTACAATGTTTATGTGATTCAAAAAAATCATTTAACTATTATCCGTATTTCAAGAGTCTTGAATACGCCATGGATAATAGGCCCTCTAAAAAGATTTCCAGTAGAATTATTTTCGTTTTTGACTCTGCCGAAACTCGGTCTGACGAAAATAAGTCACGTCCATATTACCTCTGAACTGTTTTTCGATAATTATTTCCCCAGTGGGATGATTAAGAAATGTTTTTCCACGTCCATATAATCTCTGAGCAAAGCATTCTTCAAGGATAATCACGTCCATATTACCTCTGAATAATCCACTCCTACCTAATGTTATATATCCTTCTACGTCCATATTACCTCTGGTCAGATATAGAATATCCTCTGCTATTACGTCCTCATTACCTCTATTAGCAGCTTCTTTCAACTTATTATCTATATTCAAGAACCTTGAATATAAAACGGATAATAAGTCCACATCAAATTCTCCAGCGGAATATCCACCAAAAATATCCTTACTACGTCCACATTATCTCTAGTTCTGATATTTCACAAACTTCATTCATGAATTTTGAAAGCCAAAAGATTCTTTATTAAAAACGTCTATCAAAAGACAGAGAAAAGAAAGAGATACAGGAGTCTTGACAGCTAATTGAGCCTATTAGAAGAGAAAATCTAAGGGATACACAATCGATTGATACTATCCCTTAGAACCGCAATTTTGGCTTAGGACTTCGCGGTAGCACGGCAGTGCGCCTCTTCTTGACGAGCAGCCTCATCCTGGAAGGGTATCAGATTCACGTGCTCTCCCTCCAACTTCACCAGCTGTTCTTTTAAGTGGTCGAAAGTTGTGGCGGTCATGGCAGCCTGAGCCAAATAGTTCTCATGTTCAGATGTTGTTGTCCTCAAGCTGGCCTCCAGTTGAGCAATCTCATTTTGGATCCGTGCAATGTGATTATATTTCTCAGTAATCTACGCAGCCAGCTCATTCTTCGAAGCAGTACGTGCCTCACTCGCAGCGTTGAACTGCCCATACTGATCAGCCAATTCACTGATCTCTTGAACGAGGGCATCCTTCCTTGCTTGGAAAGTAGCCTCCTCCTCCGCGAGAGCCACGATTAAAGTCTCGTCTTCTGCACGGAATAGCAATGTCGGGCTCCGTTGTTTAGCATCCCAGAATCTGGCCACCTGATCCTCCAGATCATTTAGAACCCTCTTTAGAGCGTTAGCCCGCTCTTCATAGCCGGTGATGCTCTCAAGGGCCGTCGCTTGGCATTCAGCAACAGCCTTCACAGGTCCAAAGGCAGCATTCCGATTTAGAACACCAGGAAGCTTTACTTTCAGGACAGAATAGAAAGCTTTGACGACTTCCTGGGCCATCTCGTCGTCTTCGGTGGAGGTCGTCAGGGAGGAAGCTTGATGAGGATCTTCCGCTCTATGAAGAGATGCCTGACAAGAAGCCGAACCTAACAAGAAAATAATATATGTATCAGTAACAAAAAAGGGGAGTGCGAAAGAGTTGTAAGTTCGTACCTTCAGCATGCTCAGCGCCAACTTGGGCTAAGTCATCGGTCTTGGCTTTAGGAAAATCGAGATCAGGCCCAGGTTGTTCAAGAAGAAAAATATCGTAGCCTCGAGCAGCATCAGGCCGGGTATCTTCCACGGCCCTAGCTGGACTGGGAGCAGATTCAGCAACAGCCACCACAGTAGGCTGTTCAACCTCTCCTTCTGCAGCCGATGTCAGCTTACTAATAGATCCCTCCGCACCAGCAAATTCAGAGGAACCAGGGACAACCTCTTTTTCTTCCCCAATGCCTTGGGCTATCTCTATGAGTGGTTCCTTCTCCTTGTCTATAAGAGAATATGCAGTCAGCCTCACGAGGAGCATGCAAAATCGAAGTCAAAAAATCTCATCTGAAGAGAGGTGCAAAGATAACGTACCCGCGGAAGGGTGACCCGATTGGACTTGATTCTCGTCCAACTCTTTCATTATGGCCTCGATTACAGACATCGCCCCCAAGGAGATATCGAAAGAAGGACTGGCGTTCTGGTCGCCAACATAATCTGGGTATTCGCCCTGATCATCGTTTGATTCAGCCTCCTTGGCTGGGGAAGGTTGAACGTCGTTTGTCGGTCGAGGACAAGGAGGGGACACTGTTGTCACATCTACTTCCTCAGACGAGGAGGCACCTACCTCAACTACAACTTCATAGTCCTGTGCAATAGATAAACGCAAGGGTAAGAAAGCTTATAATGGCTTGACCAAAACGGCTATGGAGTCTAGGAAGGGATCTACCTTCCAAATGGTAACGGCCCGCAACGCCGTTCCACTTCTTCCAGTTTGGCGGGAAGACCTTCTCAAGGGAGGTGAGCCAGCACCCACTTCCTTGGCTCTCCTTAGGGCAACAGTCTTCTTCTTCCTCTTAAAAGTTGGCTCATGGGCCAATTCATTTGAAGCTTTCCTCTTCAGAGGAGGATTGGAAAGAGCAGAATCATCTTTCGTGCCCTCCTTTGGAGGCACTGTCGGCTCCCTAAGGATAGCCCTCGACCGTGGTGCTGCGGCTGGCTTCACGGCTGGAGCAGCGCCCTCCTTCTTACGGCCCTTTGGCGCCTCTCGGGCTCGTTTCATAGAAGGAGGGCCAAACCGAGTCCCCAATATCAAGCTCTGTTCACGATCATACCGGGGATGAAAGGTATTGATCTGAACATAAAACTTGGCGATAGCATAGCACAGGTGGGTCTCGGGCTTATCTGCGGGTAGAGCAAAGATTGCCCCCGTGCATCCGACGTTGTAATATATCCAGGCACGCGCCCCATCAATTATGTTGCCTATTGACTCCAAATGAGGGCTAGCATTTCCTAAAAGGAGCTAGCTGTAGCCAAACTGTCGTGTAAAACAACTCGACAGGTATGGCTCCAGATAGGCTTGGTTCCTATTTCTGAGCACCAGATGCGACGGCCTAATAGACTGAAGCCAGTAAAATGCCCCAGCAGTCAAGCTTGTGGTATGAACTCCCTTATCCACTAAAGTATCTCCTGCACTGCCACTGCCAGACGAAGGGGATACCTTGAAGAACTCGTAGTTCTGTAAGAAGCTTAAAGCCCTTCTACAAGCAGGTACACCAGTGATGGCCCAGTCTGCGTTACGAAATCTGCGAAAAAAGGCGTCTCCCGCCAAAGAGTCCATCGCCGGCCCAGCGTTCATTAGGGTAGGACAGTGCAGCAATAGCCACCCTATCAAGAAATGATACGGAAGTTCGGTCCGGGCGAAGTTGGTTCTGCCGTCAGGAGTCACCGCATTTCTAACAGAATCCCGTAGACCCCATTTTAGTGGCACAGACCATCGTGGGAAGCAAGGCAAGTCGGTATTCGAATACTAGCTTCACAGCCGGAAGTATTATGCTGCGGCTCATCCTCTCAATAGTCCCTGAAACCCTATGGACTATACAGTCATGAAGCCAGATCATCAAGAAAGCTGCTAGCACGGCTTTCTCCGACAACAGATATTCAGCTTGACGGAAGTAGTGGCCGATCGGGGACATCCCCTCAGGATCATCACTGTCCTCATTATCCGCTGTATCATAATCTACCATCCGGACTTCTATCTCGGACTTGGTCATAGGTTTTAAAATCGAAAAAGAGGCCGGATCCTCTCTTTCTTCTTGAACGAAGACGTAGCCCGTCCAAGCTCTTGTATAGGGATTGGCCCCCTCGGTCCTTCCTTTCTTGTTGATCCTATGACAGATGAGGAGGTGGCAGAAAAACTCTTTGTATACTTCCATCATCTCGGGGTTCTTATTCTCCAGGTCTCGGAGCTCCTCATCACAAGGCACGTACTCTTTATACGGCTCTATACCCCAAGAAAGCTTCGATACTTCCTGTATCTCGTGGAGAGCCAATCCCATCTCCTTGCCCAGAGTAAAGAAATTACAAGTGTGAAGGTTGTATAACTCCGCTAAGGAGACAAACATTGGTCAGTTGACCATTACTCCATATTGCGTGGCCCTAACAGCATAAAAAAGGCCAGCAGTCTTCAAAGTGGCTTCATACGTGGAAAGCACCCAGTCAGTAAGGTTGCTCTAGAATAAAACTAGATACCTCTAGCCCTCTATCCGCATCTTCCCTACGGGATACGACACGTCCCCCGACATCATCAGATTGCAAAGCGTGTCGGCAGCATAAGGGTGGAGGTCAGTCGAGATGTCGTTTATTATGGC
Source organism: Iris pallida (assembly GCA_029216955.1). Taxonomy (NCBI): domain Eukaryota; kingdom Viridiplantae; phylum Streptophyta; class Magnoliopsida; order Asparagales; family Iridaceae; genus Iris; species Iris pallida. Next base: position 15,147,289 of record JANAVB010021800.1, on the reverse strand, counting down.
ACCAGGTTGAAGCCCCCTCGTGGAGTAAGATGTAGAGCCCCTGACACACTTCAAAGTGTCCTTCTTTCGATCTTCCAAGTCGAACTGTATTCTTCCGGAGACGACCCCAGAGAGCTCAGGGGTTAGCTCCCATTTCATCTTACGTCGTACGGCCAAGAGTGAACGCAGACAAAAGATACTGACGCTCCATCAACGGTAGCCATATCCTCTGATTGTTCAGCCTGACCGCCAGTGGGCTTCTCGAGCATATCGTCTCACCATCTTCGAACCCCATACTGTCACCGAATAGGAAGTGCGGCTTCTTGAAACGATGTTCCCCTCCGAGCAAGAGCTTCTCATCGTTAATCATCTGCTTCAGGAAGGTCTTGTCCTGTTCAAGTATGGCGAGCGTCCGTTCCGTAGGCTGGTTATGACTAATCTTGGCCTGAACCTTGCTGACCATGTTGGTTACGAGGCTTATGCCAAGGACTTGGCAAGCAGAGCCGAAAGGGATTCCACCAAGTTCTGGGATAAACATGTTAAGTACAAAGACAGAAGAGAAAGTCAGACTCAGAATCTGCAGAAAAACTAAGTGCTGGAGGAATCCTATGCGCCCAAAAGGCTATGCGCCCAAAGGGTCATGCGCCCAAATAGCATATGGGCGCATAAACATACAAACAGCATGTGGGTACATAACATACAGTAGCATATGGGTACATAACATACAGCAGCATGTAGGCGTATAACACACCACAGTGTAGGCGCATGCTTCTGTGGGTGCATGAATGCTCACAGAAACATATTTCCTTGGGCACATGTGCCCAGGCAGAGGAAAGTCTGAGCGTCGCAAATTAACGCTCAAGACTTTGTTTTGAGGCGTAACCTCACCCAGGATCGGGTCTTGGACTAGTGAGGTCGCTGTCGCAGGAGGAGAGCCACTCGGTGCAGCCCCCTTGCCCTTCGCAGATCTCTTGGCGGCCTTGGGAGACATGGTTTGTGCAGAGAAGAGATGAAAAGTCTTTTGAAAGTTTTGAAGGAAAAGAGAGTAATGAATCTTCTCTCTCTTCAAGGCCTATTTATAGGCATGGGAAAAATACTATGCGTCCACTACTCCTATAAGCCTATGCGCCCACTGCGTACTATGTGCCCACTACTCCTATGCGCATATGCGCCCACTACGACTTATGCGCTCACATGAAGACCCAGTCTCTTGCACATTATGTGACTACCACTTGCTGACGTGGACAACGCATGAAGGATGGACCTCTTCAAATTCTACTCCGATGAAGCTGTCAGTTCAAATTTTCGAGGAAGATCTCAACAGCCATCTCTCTGACATTCTGGCCAAACTCTATGTGCCCAAAAGGAGAGCTATGCTATGCGCCCACTGCATCACGAGAAGACGGTCCATGCTTCTTTCAAAGTATTTTGAACTCGTTCAAGTATCAAAAACTTTGAAGGGGGTCTTGTAGAAGCATGAAAATTTTAGCAATCTTGACAACCATGCACCCAAGCCAGGGAGTCATATGCGCCCAAGCTTGGGAGTATTATGCGCCCAAGCCAGGAAGGCATATACGCCCAAGCCAAGACAGCCCACATACGCCCAAGTCACCAGAGCAAGCTATGTGCCCATATTGGACTCCTCCAGAAGGGGACGTATAGCCTTGTTTCAGGCTATGTGCCCAAGTCAGGACAGCTTCCGACTTAGTCAAACCCATGATCAATCGTGCACTGAAGCATACGGCCACGTTAGTCTCTACGAGCAGTCGTGCACCGAAGCATGCGGCCACGTCAACCCTACGATCAACCCATGATCACGCAGTCTGCATGTGCCTACACTCTATGTGCCCAAAGCAGGACTATGCACCCACATGAAAATCGGTGTATTTTTCCATATGGGCGCATAATATCATTCCAGCACGAAAACGACTATAAAAAGGGGTCTCATACCTCTTCAAAGGACGGAACGGAGAGCATTTCAAGAGCCAAATTATTGTACTTCTTGCCATTGAGCTGAGAGTTAGCAATTTTCTTAGGTTTTCTTCCACTTTTATAATCGGAGTGTCAACAGAGTAAAGGAGCAACTGTCGCTTGATCTCCATTGTCCCATTCCCCAGAATTCTTTTTGTACTCGGGGATCCTTAGCGCAGGATTTCTCAGGTGTATTCGATTTGTAGTATCTTACTCCAATAAGAAAAGACAGCATTTCTTCTTCTTTTTGTGTCCACAGCCATCTCGTACTCTAAATCACTAGTCACTTACAGTTCTTACTTATCATGTATATATTTTCAGTTATCAAATATCTCTCCTATTTTCATGTACATCTTCTTACAGCATTTCATGTATCTTACTCTATTGCTTGTTTTATATTTTCTGCCATGATATGAATTGCGTGAGATATATTGTGCTCGTTCCTGTCATGATTGGACCTGTTAAAAATATTACAGAGGATGGGGAGGAGTTTTACCCTACCTACTACGGAGCAGGCTTGGATGACACTTGCAACCTGGACCCCCAGGAGGTTTAGGCAGCTGCTGAGGATCCTACCATTGCCTAGAGTAGATAGTTAGACTGTTATTTCCTTCTTTATGTCATTTGTTGTTTATGGTTTCAGAGTTGTATTATATTTGAGATGTTGAGACTTGTGGTTGTTAACTTGGTTTTGTTTTACTTCTGTTTGTACCTCAGTTCTAAGGATTTCCTTATCTTTTACATCATGCTATTCTATCTCTAGATTTGTGATTGAGTTGTACCTTCTGTGATTTGGCCTTCTTTTGGAGCGTATATCATATTGTAGTTAGTTATGTTCATGACTTAGAACAGCGTTCTACTGCCGATACTGTAGCGTAGGCTGGACGTACCCACTTCTCGTATCTATATACTGGATGCGGGTCATGACACGTTTTTAGTGGTGGCCCATGCAGGTCGAGAGTCGCATTAGTGCGATGTCGTGGTAGTACAACGAGTAGTTATACTGCTGTGTGCCTGCGGTAAGAGATAAAGAATAGGTTTTAGAATGAGAAGATACTCAATCACAGTTAGAATTCTTTGAGAGATTCCTGGGATGACCCTTGAGAATCTTATTATAAACTATCTCGAAATTTGATTCTGACAATTTCTGTCTACCTTCCTTGTTCGTTGATGAATTTGATTCTTGGTGTTTATTGTTGATTTAATTTTCTACCAAGATAAATCGTATGGGCTAGGTCGCCTTAGTTATGGAATCTAGAGTCTTATACATTCATATTAGCTGGCATGGTGAGGACATATAGTCTAATTTTGGATATATTTCTCGGGTGTGGGAATTTAATATTTTTGCAGCCAAGCTAGCGGCAATGCAAAAAATTTAAATACTATAATTCTAGAGGTATGTGCCTTAGTTATGGACTATGGTTTATCGTAGCCTTGTTTACTAGTATGACGAGGATTCTGAGTATCATGATTTTGGACAGACGCATATGATTATCAGATTGTATCTTAAGAAGGTTCTTAGAACATATCATCTCTACCTTTCGTTTCAGTCTTTATCAAAAAAATTATTTTGTTTCTTCATCAATTAACTTAGGAGTAGGGATAGTTTTAGTTATTTAGTCTAATTAATTATAGAACTTCATTTAGTTATAATTCTTTCGTAGTATAATGATTTGATAGCTTGTATTAGAGTTTATCTTAGAAATGATAGTCTAGTTCTGACATTAGAACAATAACCCTTATAGTTAAATCTTTGTCGTTTATGATTACCAGTTTTCATATAGGATGTTAGTCTGCTCAGGAGGTAGTGACCCCTCCGACTGATCAAAAGGATAGTAGGATATATATATTGATGGTTAGAACAGTAATATTTTATAGGTATACTTTAGAAGTAACAAGGATATTCGAGGTCGGTTTATTTTTGTGAACTAGACTAATTTTAGGTTATTGATTCTCGAGATATTTCACTTAAAATTGTGATGCTAAACTTAGGAATTTGGGAATGAAGAAGAGAATTAACTGTAACGTGATGATGATACAAAATTGAATAAGATATTGATAAGAGGATGACTAGAAACAGAGTGAACACAAGGATTTTGAGTTATAGGAAAAATTTAAAGATTTGGTGGAAATTTTAAAATTTTAAGAAGGATGATATTGAAGGTGTATGTGAAGGAAATACGAAGGTTGATTTTATAATGGGGAATAAGTTCCTGCATGACATAGTAGTATTAGCTTCAAATAATTTCGAGGACAATGATTTGAATAAGTTTGAGGATTTTATAAACTTTGATTTAGAGATTTTGGATCCAAGTTAGGACAAGGTGTAGGAATTTAAATTTCGGATAATTAAGTTGATAGGGGAAAATAAGATCAAAAAGAAGGAAGAAGAGTTTTAACAAGAACATGATTCATGAAAAATGCCTTGGGAATTTAGGCCCCACCTCCAGGAGGAAGTTTTAGTCACCAGACCTAGTTGGAGGTGAGTTCTGACCTAGACCTTAGCATGTCTTTGATGAATTGATGCACCCTACTATTGCATGTATGATTTGATACCTTGTGACTGCCTAGTGCTGTAATATGACTAGAATTGCTAGATGGAAACCCTTGAGTAAGCATTCTAGATAGACGAATGTTTCTTCTGTGACTTTGATTTTCGGAGCGTCAGAGATGTAAGTATCTGGAAACTTCTTTCATGGGTTTGTAGTAGACAAGATTAATTTTATACTGATATATCATGTCCCACTCAAACTTGTTTCTTTGTACTACTTTTGTATCGTAACTTCCGGTTCAATTTAGGCCATTTGACCATTCCCACTTTAAATGATTATCATATGCACATTACCGTGACTTTTAATTTAGGAGTACAAGACTAGTTGTTTTCTCAAAACCAACTTCACCTGCATAACCGATACATGACACCCTATACCCATGATCTTCGTGTCCCACTCAGACATACCATCTTGTGCTTTATTTGCTTCACACGACATTTCTGACACAAGACCCCATCTTGATTTACCCTACGGAGTCGCTTTTATTTTCGACTAGAATTAGGGACACCTTATTCGACCTAAACCTGTCAAGCCAAATTTTGGACATAACCCATTTTAAGCCTACTACCCATATTTTACTTGTTGATCTTGTGTGCTGCTAGGAAGAGGCTTCGACCTTGATTTTTGGGGGTTTGACCTAGAAGGAGTACGACCACTCTTAATTTCGAGGACGAAATTCTTCTAAGGAGGGTAGACTTGTAACACCCAATTTTCTAAAATAAGGGTAATTTTGAACTTTTGTGATTTTAATCATTTAATGATGAGATTTAAATCATGTTATGATTTTTGGTGATTTTTAATTAATTTAAAACTATTTAAATCTGCGAATTGTGATTTTGATGTGTTGCTAGTGAAACCCTAGAGATTACTTGACCTAGAGACTAAACCTGACCATGGGGACCTAACCATGTGATTAGGATGACTAATTGCAACTTTTTGGCCTAATGGTATTTTGGTCATTTTTGACTTATTAATGAAAATGAATTTTGATTGATTATTATGGTGCTAATCTTTTTATTAGAGACTAACCTAGTTTTGACCTAACCTAGATGTTAGTGATGTTCATGGGGGCTTAGTTAGAAAGTTAGAGACTTAATGGCTAAGTTAGATTAACATCTAGATATTATGTTAGTAGATATTTTGGTTAGATATTAGTGTAAGAAATCTACTTTTGATGTGAGCCTTTGATTGAGATTGAATTTATGTGGAGAAGCCTTAGCCACTCATCTAGCATTTGTAAAATCCTAACCCTAGCCATTTACAACAGCCATCAAGAGCCTCTCCCTCTATTTAATCACATCTTCACAAACACCTTGCCTCTTTTCATAGCCTCTCAAACCCTAGTTTAGTGTTCTTCCCCAATTTTAGCCCCTTTCTTCAAATTAACTCCAAATTGGACCAAACTCCCCTAGTGTAGAGGAGGTTAATAGTGGGCAGCTAGCAAGGATTTGGTGGCTTGGGATCATTGCAAGTTAGAGAGGGACTCTCATTCAAAAGGCTATTTCTTGAGGTTTCACCCTCAATAGGAAAAACATATCAAACACATTCAAATTCTTGATTTCTTTTCATAGATACATTCATTTAGGTGTCCCCTAGTTGTAGACCAAGTTTGGTAGAAATTCGGGTCCATTTGGTATGCGTATCGGACACGTATCGGATTGTGTGTGCATATTTTGGTGAAATGTCACATTGAAATGAATTTTTGTAAATTGCAAAACTAATTACATAGAATTGTAGATCTATATGTGTAGAGTAATTTTCATGAAGACTGAGCCTATTTTTTGTGTCGTAGCTGTGTCCAAAATGGCCACGGACACGCAGAACGAGCCCCCGCACGGTTGCCCTGCAACCCGACCCTATTTACAGACACGACACGCCATGTGGAGAGATGCCACTTGACATAGAGGTGGGGGTGTAAAACCCCTAAATTTCTACAATTTTTTTTTAAAATTTAGTACTGATTTAAAATTTTTGTATTGTACGTCTCGTAGTCGTATTGTACGTCGTGCACGAAATTTTATTTTTCGTTTTGCTCGACGAGTGCGAATATGTACGAGCGTACATATTTTTAGAAAAATATTTTTTCTATTTTTATGGTTTCAAAATAATATATGTAATAATTATTTCTAGCTATCATTTTCAAGTCTATAATTTTAATTATGAAAAGCCTTTCATTTATACAGCTATAATAATAAATTATTTTTCCTATAAAATGGTAAATTAGAAAAGTATATCTATGTAAATATTATTTGTACAAACATATATTTTTCGTAATTATTTATTTGTTTATTTTAAATAATAAAGTATTTTCGAAATTAATTATTATAGTATTTTTGGAAAACATATTTTTGAAATATTTGTGACAATTTAAATTTTGATTTGATTCCATGGATACATTTAAATAGATTAAGTTAATATCCATAATTGGAATTTGATTTATTGATTTGATTTTAAATAAAGGGAATTAAATTAGATTTAATTGGATTTGGATTGGATTTAATTTGATTTGATTGATTTTAATTAAATAGATGATTTATCTACTTGGGTTTTAAATTCTCCTAATCCTATCCAAATTGGGAATTCGCACATCCTATAAATAGGTAGGTACTCCTCCAATTTATTATTCATCCACAAAAAAAATTTTCCACAAATCTACGTGCATCTTGTCTGTGCCCTACCCATCCATTATATTATTTTTTCTACATGTACAATATTTTTCCTATTCGAGTCCGACAACCCCGGACGTCAACCCATCCCGTGTCTCGCAGGACACTTCCCCCAGTCCCTCCTCTGTCGTGCCGAACATTGCCCGACACAACCTAACCCTAACCCTAACCCCGTCCAGCCCGATCCGCCTACCGTCCATAACTCGACTTCCTGCCATAGCCACCCCCGTCTCCACCGTCATCACCATCGACACCACCACCATCATCGATACCACGGCCACAACGCCATACCACCAACGACCACCTTCGACACCACCCGTCGCCACCATCCGGACCACCGGCCACACCCCGCCAAAGCAACCACCGCCACCACCAGCATAGCCAAAACCACCACCACAACACCCACGCCCGGCCATCACCGACCGCCTCTATCCGTGGCAACCGCCACCGTCGCCATTACCAAAACCACAGCAAAAAAAAAAGGGCACCACCACCACCTTACCTATCTCTGCCGGCCGGAGCTGCCGTCCGCCGCCGCGCGAGACCTGCCCTCAGCCTACTCCGCACCTTGGCCTCCGACCAGCGAGGTCCGTCCGCGCCGTAGCCCCCTCAGTTGAGCGCCCCACCTCCACCGTGGCTCCCCGCGGCCGCCTCACCGGAAGTCGTCGGGAACAAACCCCGCTCTCCCCTCACCGCCGGAACCCTGGCGTCCAGCGCCGCCGGTGGCGAGCTCCCCGCCTCCGTCGCGAGATCCCACGGCGAAACCCCCACTCTGATCCACCGTCCACCGCCGGCCAGGGTTTTTCCCTGGGCGCCCTCGATCGAGCCGCCGAACCACCGTATGACGCTGAGGTCGACCGCCCTCCCGTCGATTCCACCGCGCCCGAGGCCGTTCCCCGGCCGACCTTCCTCCGCCCACCGAACTCCCGCTCTCCCTCGCTCCTTCCGCCGCGTGGCCGCCTTCTCTCCGCCGCCTCTTCCTTCCTCCCAGCCCCCGACCAGTCCGCCGTCGTCACCCCCTAACGCCGCCGACCCTAACTTTTTTCCTTCTTCCCATCTCACTCGATTCTCCCCCCTCTCTCTTCTTCTCCTTTGCTCTTCTCTCTCATTTTTACTTTTGGCTAAAGTTTTTGAGTACTACATTGATTGAAAAAAAAAAAGCAGTGTTTACTTTTGTTTTTTTAATTTTTATTATTATTATTATTATTCTACAGCAGTGTTTACTTTTGATTGAAGAAAAACAGCAGTGTTTACTACATTTATTTTTTTATTTTTATTTTTTTATATTTAGGGTAAGTTATAAGTATTATTATGATTATAATTAGTATTAATATTATTGTTACTATTTTGTTTATTAGATAAATAGATAGTTAATATTTTTAAAAAAATTTGTTTGGCAACACAGTAGCCCTAAAATATTTTCCTAGATTTTTATATATTTAATTAAAATATTTTTGGCTAATGAAAAATTTAGTTTCTAACCTAGATATCCTATTTTGATAAGATTCGAGTTTTTTTGCCTAAAAAATTTATTTTGATTTCTAGTATTACCTACAAGTATTTTTACAAATGAAATATAGTTCTTTCTAAACCATATTTTTACTACTTAGAGCTTAGACTAAAAACGATTTCTAATTTATAAGTACGTATTTTTATCTAAAAATATTTTTCCAAATTATTATAAATTGTTTTCTAAATTCGTGTATCTATTGTTTATCAAATTTTCTTTCGATTATCCTTTTGTCCGCGACTAAGCCCATAATTCCAATTCCTTGCCAATTCAAGCCTACCTTATGTCCACCCTAACTAATTTGACCCTTCTGAACCCAATGGAACTGTCCGTGCCATCAACAGAGGTCCCCTTGTGTAGTTGTTACACCAAAGTTACCGTTCATGCCACCATGATTATCGCAGCACACCAGGCGTCCTATCAGGCAAGACACCTTGCCATTCGCTGTTTAATTACTTTAGCTCATATTTCATGCATTATTTATTTTCTTTATACAAAATAAACTGTGATACATGGCATAACTGTTAGAACTTACTGTTCATTTATATTTTCTGCTGTGTATTATTTCTTACAAATTAAACCTAGATTTAAGGGACCACCATGTGTGATGCATTCATTGGCCTTGACACGTTGTACCACGAAGTTGTGTGTCGCATGTAGAATACGGAAGTACGTGATTGGCTGGCCACCAGTACGTACAAGCCGTGCGATAGGAATAACCGCTAATAGAGGTTGCATGCTAGTTTGACTTAGCGGTTATAGAGTTAGCATTGGGCAGAAAGAATATGATTGGAAGTTGACTACCACCCTATCTATCGTAGACTCGCTCGCTACTGAGGAACGATAGGTAGACTATATGCTATAGACTCGCTCGATACTGAGGAATAGTATATGGTGTTGTGACTCGCTACTGAGGTACTGTATTGGTATTTTCCTGACTTGACCCGGTAGTCATGCGACCATGAACTGTTCTTAAACTGCATTCACCTAGACTTGGTTAGGCTACCCTTATCCGTTAGGTATGAGTACCTTTGGTTTGGGTACTTGTATCTGACCGTGGCTTGGAATAATAACTTGTCGCAGATTAGTTTGTCACATCTTGTCCTTGTTTGGTTGTAGGTGTGACTTACTACTTCGATGAGAAGGTATTGAACCTTGTTGGGGTCCGGATACTATATTGGATTCATAGCATGGAAAGATACGTCGCCGTAAATTAGTTTACCATCTCATGTCCTTGTTTGGTTGGGGGGATGGTACGCTCGTTCAGTAGGTGTGTATTGGAACATGTTATAATTCGATTTACTTATTTATTTGAGCAATATTTATTCAGTTTATATGGCATGATATTATGTGTCTTGTTACGTCCCTCTGAGGACCTGGTTATCCCTCCAGGTGTGTGCTATTGTCTTTCGTAGGTGTTCTAGCTCTAGCCGTGGTCATAGCTATTTCTTCGAGGATGATTGCATTTGGATCGTCTTCGCTTCGCTCGCCAAATTCATATCTTTTCTTATGTATTTTATTTCCTTATTTTGTTGGTAGTGGATTTGTCTCCGCCCAACATATTGTACCAAAACAATTCATTATCTTTATATGATGTCTTATATTCATTTAATTTGCGTGGATGAGATTAGTTATGGTTCTACTGCATTTTACAGCTTATGTATTTATACGAGGCTTCCATATATTGGAGTATACTTCGTATGAATACAGGTGGCATGTCTACTTTCCTAATCCTACGTATTTTGGGACTGGGGCGTTACATATTTTTGTGGTGGCCCATGCAGGCCAAGATAAATTGTTTGGTTACTTTACCGTACCAAGCAAGCCTGCGTATAGGATTAGAAGTCTAGGATCTCATCCACATACTTGACCTCTTTTCTTGATTTTATCTACCATTTGACTCATCAATTGCATCTTGCTTGCTTTCTTCCATCCCTATTCCTATCTTTCCTTCGTGCTTGCTAGAGATTGACCCTACTAGTTAGTTGTCCCCAAAACATCCTTAGCTTAATTCTTTAAGTTGGGTAGAATATCCCATGACTTGACACACCCTTGACCATTAAGAAAATACCAATAGAACTATCTAGACCATAGAGACTAGAAAAATTTAACCCATTTGGTCAACCAAGCCTTGGTCAATAAAACCGTAGAATGATGGTATAGAAATAAACAAAACTTAGATTCTTATGACTCTTAGACTATTCATATTTGTTTCATCTACCATCGAGCCTATATTTTTACTATCTAACTAATGATGCTAATATAGCCTAGTATTTGCAATCTAATCCTTATCGAGCTTGATCAAGACATATGCTATAGAGTGGCCACTCACTAGCCTATTGTCTAAATCAGAACCGGTGCATAATGGTCTGATCAACCAAGTGCACTGTGGTTCGCTTTTGTCTATTATTCTACGTGGATGGGACATAGTTAAACTTGTCCTCTGGAGTCCCATCCGCGACTGCCTTGACAACTCCTTTTGAAATTACTTTTGATCGTCTTTGAATCACGTATTCATATTCGATAACGCCTCCTTCGAACCCTATATTGCTTTCGCCTTCACCTATTTTAGGAGGACGAAGGCGTTATACTAGAACTTCCTCTAACCTTCCTATCGCCTATAACCATTATCACTCGACGTTGCTATCTTAACTACTCGGCCCTATCAAACCCTCTAATCGCTTTGAATCTATTTCGCTCTCTTAATCGTGACTTTTCATTATCCATGACCATGCCGTATTGTTTTTCTACGATCTAGATCGCGAATTCTTACGGCATGATTTGTTATAGATTGTTTTCCATCGATACCCCCTTGTCTCCTCACCCCCTACAAATTCTTAATTTCGAGGACGAAATTCTTTTAAGTTGGGTAGGATGTAAAACCCCTAAATTTCTACTATTTTTTTTATTAAATTTAGTACTGATTTAAAATTTTTGTATTGTACATCGCGTAGTCGTATTGTACATCGTGCACGAAATTTTATTTTTCGTTTTGCTCGACGAGTGCGAATATGTGCGAGCGTACATATTTTTAGAAAAATATTTTTTCTATTTTTATGGTTTCAAAATAATATATGTAATAATTATTTCTAGCTATCATTTTCAAGTCTATAATTTTAATTATGAAAAGCCTTTCATTTATACAGCTATAATAATAAATTATTTTTCCTATAAAATGGTAAATTAGAAAAGTATATCTATGTAAATATTATTTGTACAAACATATATTTTTTGTAATTATTTATTTGTTTATTTTAAATAATAAAGTATTTTCGAAATTAATTATTATAGTATTTTTGGAAAACATATTTTTGAAATATTTGTGACAATTTAAATTTTGATTTGATTCCATGGATACATTTAAATAGATTAAGTTAATATCCATAATTGGAATTTGATTTATTGATTTGATTTTAAATTAAGGGAATTAAATTAGATTTAATTGGATTTGGATTGGATTTAATTTGATTTGATTGATTTTAATTAAATAGATGATTTATCTACTTGGGTTTTAAATTCTCCTAATCCTATCCAAATTGAGAATTCCCACATCCTATAAATAGGCAGGTACTCCTCTAATTTATTATTTATCCACAAAAAAAAATTCCACAAATCTACGTGCATCGTGTCTGTGCCCTACCCATCCATTATATTATTTTTTCTACATGTACAATATTTTTCCTATCCGCGTCCGACAACCCCGGACGTCAACCCATCCCGTGTCTCGCAGGACACTTCCCCCAGTCCCTCCTCTGTCGTGCCGGACATTTCCCGACACAACCTAACCCTAACCCTAACCCCGTCCAGCCCGATCTGCCTCCTGTCCACAACCCGACTTCCTGCCATAGCCACCCCCGTCTCCACCGTCATCACCATCGACACCACCACCATCATCGACACCACGGCCACCACACCATACCACCAACGACCACCGTCGACACCACCCGTCGCCACCACCCGGACCACCGGCCACACCCCGCCAAAGCAACCACCGCCACCACCAGCATAGCCAAAACTACCACCACAACACCCACGCCCGGCCATCACCGACCGCCTCTACCCGTGGCAACCGCCACCGTCGCCATTACCAAAACCACAGCAAAAAAAAAGAAAAAGGGGCACCACCACCACCTTACCTATCTCCGCCGGCCGGAGCTGCCGTCCGCCGCCACGCGAGACCTGCCCTCAGCCTACTCCGCACCTTGGCCTCCGACCGGCGAGGTCCGTCCGCGCCGTAGCCCCCTCAGTTGAGCGCCCCACCTCCACCGTGGCTCCCCGCGGCCGCCTCACCGGAAGTCGCCGGAAACAAACCCCGCTCTCCCCTCACCGCCGGAACCCTGGCGTCCAGCGCCGCCGGTGGCGAGCTCCCCGCCTCCGTCGCGAGATCCCACGGCGGAACCCCCACTCCGATCCACCGTCCACCGCCGGTCAGGGTTTTTCCCTGTGCGCCCTCGATCGAGCCGCCGAACCACCGTATGACGCTGAGGTCGACCGCCCTCCGTCGATTCTACCGCGCCCGAGGCCATTCCCCGGACGACCTTCCTCCACCCACCGAACTCCCGCTCTCCCCCGCTCCTTCTGCCGCGTGGCCGCCTTCTCTCCGCCGCCTCTTCCTTCGTCCCAGCCCCCGACCAGTCCGCCGCAGTCCGCCGCCGTCACCCCCTAACGCCGCCGACCCCGACTTTTTCCCTTCTTCCCATCTCACTCGATTCTCCCCCCTCTCTCTCTTCTTCTCCTTTGCTCTTCTCTCTCATTTTTACTCTTGGCCAGAGTATTTGAGTAATACATCGATTGAAAAAAAAAGAAGCAGTGTTTACTTTTGTTTTTTTTAATTTTTATTATTATTATTATTCTACAGCAGTGTTTACTTTTGATTGAAGAAAAATAGCAGTATTTACTACATTTATTTTTTTATTTTTATTTTTTTATATTTAGGGTAAGTTATAAGTATTATTATGATTATAATTAGTATTAATATTATTGTTACTATTTTGTTTATTAGATAAATAGATAGTTAATATATTTAAAAAATTTTGTTTGGCAACACAGTAGCCCTAAAATATTTTCCTAGATTTTTATATATTTAATTAAAATATTTTTGACTAATGAAAAATTTAGTTTCTAACCTAGATATCCTATTTTGATAAGATTCGAGTTTTTTTGCCTAAAAAATTTATTTTGATTTCTAGTATTACCTACAAGTATTTTTATAAATGAAATATAGTTCTTTCTAAACCATATTTTTACTACTTAGAGCTTAGACTAAAAACGATTTCTAATTTATAAGTACGTATTTTTATCTAAAAATATTTTTCCAAATTATTATAAATTATTTTCTAAATTCGTGTATATATTGTTTATCAAATTTCCTTTCGATTATCCTTTTGTCCGCGACTAAGCCCATAATTCCAATCCCTTGCCAATTCAAGCCTACCTTATGTCCACCCTAACTATTTGACCCTTCTGAACCCAATGGAACTGTCCGTGCCATCAACAGAGGTCCCCTTGTGTAGTTGTTATACCAAAATCGCAGTTCATGCCACCATGATTATCGTAGCACACCAGGCGTCCTATCAGGCAAGACACCTTGCCATTCGTTGTTTAATTATTTTAGCTCATATTTCATGCATTATTTATTTTCTTTATGCAAAATAAACTGTGATACATGGCATAACTGTTAGAACTTACTGTTCATTTATATTTCCTGTTGTGTATTATTTCTTACAAATTAAACCTAGATTTAAGGGACTACCATGTGTGTTGCATTCATTGGCCTTGACACGTTGTACCACGATGTTATGTGTCGCATGTAGAACACGGAAGTGCATGATTGGCTGGCCACCAGTACGTACAAGCCGTGCGATAGAAATAACCGCTAATAGAGGTTGTATGCTAGTTTGACTTAGCGGTTATAGAGTTAGCATTGGGCGGGAAGAATATGATTGGAAGTTGACTACCACCCTATCTATCGTAGACTCGCTCGCTAATGAGGAACGATAGGTAGACTATATGCTATAGACTCGCTCGATACAGAGGAATAGTATATGGTGTTGTGACTCGCTACTGAGGTACTGCATTGGTATTTTTCTGACTTGACCCGGTAGTCATGCGACCATGAACTGTTCTTAAACTGCATTCACCTAGACTTGGTTAGGCTACCCTTATCCGTTAGGTATGAGTACCTTTGGTTTGGGTACTTGTATCTGACCGTGGCTTGGAATAATAACTTGTCGTGGATTAGTTTGTCACATCTTGTCCTTGTTTGGTTGTAGGTGTGACTTACTACTTCGATGAGAAGGTATTGAACCTTGTTGGGGTCCGGATACTATATTGGATTCATAGCATGGAAAGATACGTCGCCGTGAATTAGTTTACCATCTCCTGTCCTTGTTTGGTTGGGGGGATGGTACGCTCGTTCAGTAGGTGCGTATTGGAACATGTTATAATTCGATTTACTTATTTATTTGAGCAATATTTATTCAGTTTATATGGCATGATATTATGTGTCTTGTTACGTCCCTCTGAGGACCTGGTTATCCCTCCAGGTGTGTGCTATTGTCTTTCGCAGGTGTTCTAGCTCTAGCCGTGGTCATAGCTATTTCTTCGAGGATGATTGCATTTAGATCGTCTTCGCTTCGCTCGCCAAATTCATATCTTTTCTTATGTATTTTATTTCCTTATTTTGTTGGTAGTGGATTTATCTCCGCCCAATATATTGTATCAAGACAATTCATTATCTTTATATGATGTCTTATATTCATTTAATTTGCGTGGATGAGATTAGTTATGGTTCTACTGCATTTTACAGCTTATGTATTTATACGAGGCTTCCATATATTGGAGTATACTTCGTATAAATACAGCTGGCATGTCTACTTTCCTAATCCTATGTATTTTGGGACTGGGGCGTTACAGGGGACAACCACTGACAAGTCCTCCTTGAGTTTCATGGCATCTTGTGTCGTGTCGGACACGAAATCGAGGTCGCACGGGTTCGTACAGACACTATGCATACGGTTCAGTCACATCTGATACGCGTCTCGTACGACACGTGGACACGTCGTGGTCGTGTTTCAAGGTGTCGAACCTATAACCCTAGTCTCCTTCGACCATTGTGCACAAGCACGACACTTCTCGTGCTCTGTGTCGAGCCCAGTCGAGCTTGACACGGCCGCACAATATCATTCTTTAACAGTTCTCTGTTCACTTTGCATTTCTGTTTTGGACACGATTGCGTACACTTCGTGGACACGTCTGGGGTTGTTTGGACATGGGTGATATGCCTCTATCACTGTACCCCTCGTTCACTTTTGATTTTTGAGTTTTTGATGATAATTTAAGTTTAAAACTGTGACTGAGAGTCGAGTTTACATATATGAATAACTTAACTAAACCTTGGGGTTGTTTTCGAAACCTGTGAATGTTTTGAGTAAAACCTGAGTTCATATGAACTATTAACCTGAGTAGTATCCTGTTCTAAAATCTGAGTTGTTTGAATGTTTTAAACAAGTTCGAATGCATTCTTGATACTGAAATAGGGATAATATGAAACTGGGTTTTCATTTTGAAAGAGAACTGAGTTTTGTTTGTCCAAATAAAACCTGAAAATTGTTATTGGAATATAGGTTTGGTTTTAAATGTTTAAATTGATATATGTTTAAAACTGAGTTGAAGGGGCAAACCTGAGAATGAAATGCAATATATAAACCTTAACATGAAATGCTACATGTTAACTGAGAAGTTACCTGAGAATGAGTCATAAAATCTGAGTTGGTATTCTCAGGTTGTATGTTTACATATATGTCAACTTAACTGAAACTTTGGGTTCTAATGTATTCTCAAGTTGGGATTTTTTAAACTATGAAATCTGAGAACTCTTATACTTCACTTCCTTTCACTCTCTTTCACTCACTCTTCTTTAACTGTATCACACACACACATACACTCTCATCACTCATATCCCTCTAATACCCCTCTATATATATATATATATATATATATATATATATATATATATATATATATATATATATATATGTGTGTGTGTGTGTGTGTGTGTGTGTGTGTGTGTGTGTGTGTGTGTGTGTAATATATATATGACTATTATGTGTGTGTGTGTGTGTGTGTGTGTGTGTGTGTGTGTGTGTGTGTGTAATATATATATGACTATATATATGTTGTTGGTTAGTTGGTTTAAATTGGTTTTGTTTGTATGATTTACTGTATAAACTGAAACCATTTCTTACTGTCCACTCTAACACCATACACCACTGCCATTACACTTTCAAACACACACACACTCTATACTTGAGCACACACCCCTATACTATATATATATATATATATATATATATATATATATATATATATATATATATATATATATATAGCCTTCTATATATAAATATATATATATATATATTGAATATGTGAATGTTATGAGAATGTATCTATATGTATAGCTATAGCTATATTGATGTGGTTTATATATGTATAGTTGTAATGTAGTTGATTTAAAGGGTAATATATATAGTGTATATACTTTATGTGATATATATAGGTTGTGCTTTATGTTGGACTTGTTTGCATAGATTAGACTAGAGTTGACCTAGTTTGACTTTACAGTTGACCAAGAGTTGACCTTGACCTAGATTGACCTAGAAATCATGTAGATGCATTGAACACTTCATTTATAACCCCTCTGTATACATCTTGACTTGTCTTGCTCTAAATAGCAGCCAGATACCTCGATTCAGACAGTATATTCTCACAGACATTCAGATCGCAGGTGAGTACATTCTCTAATCGTTGCATACTTGCTAGGATTTTTGTTCTTGCTCTAGATTACTTTACTTGATGCTGTCACGTTATCATCACGGATTGGTACTATATGGATCTTTTCATGAGATGTTATCTCCCTTAGCGGGCGCATCGGATATTTTATGCCATGTATTTCATGTACATCATGTATTCTTTGCTCTTGCGTTATTCATGTATTCTCATGTTCTCTTATGTGCTTTCATGTACGCTCATATACTCTCATGTGCTCTCATGTATGTCCATGTTTTCTCATGTGCTTCATGTGTAACCAAACCATCATGTTCGTAACGTAACTTGACTGGATCCTTGTATATTGATTGTGGGTAGGGGTGAGTATAAATGGTCATGTGATTTAGCCATCATGTTCACTCTGTTACTTTTTATGTGTTTATCATGTACGACACAGCCTTCTTGGCTACTGTCCCTCATGTACACCCATGTTATATCATGTTCAACCCAAGCCAATTACATGTTATCTCGTACTCTAAATCACTAGTCACTTACATTTCTTACTTATCATGTATATATTTCCAGTTATCAAATATCTCTCATGTTTTCATATACATCTTCTTACAGCGTTTCATGTATCTTACTATATTGCTTGCTTTATATTTCCTGCCATCATATGAACTGCGTGAGATGTATTGTGCTCGTTCCTATCCTGACTGGACCTGTTGAAAATATTACAGAGGATGAGGAGGAGTTTTACCCTACCTACTACGAAGCAGGCTTAGATGATATTTGCAACCTGGACCCCCAGGAGGTTCAAGCAGCTGTTGAGGATCCTACCATTGCCTAGAGTAGATAGTTAGACTGTTATTTCCTTCTTCATGTCATTTGTTGTTTATGGTTTCAGAGTTGTATTATATTTGAGATTTTGAGACTTATGGTTGTTAACTTGGTTTTGTTTCACTTCTGTTTGTACCTCAGTTTTGAGGATTTCCTTATCTTTTTTATCGGGTTATTCCATCTCTAGATTTGTGATTGAGTTGTACCTTCTATGATTTGGCCTCCTTTTGGAGCGTATATCATATTGTGGTTAGTTATGTTCATGACTTAGAACAGCGTTCTACCGTCGACACTGCGGCGTAGGCTGGACGTACCCACTTCTCGTGCCCCTATACTGGGTGCGGGTCGTGACACCCTCCATCTATCTAAGGAATCACTTTCCCTCCAACTTTTCTGTATTTATTACATTTTTTACTAAAATATTCATGCTCAGAAATATTAATTACCATTTTTGTCTATAATACTTTTTAGACAAAAATATTCCCGAGTAATAAGTTTTCTAATTAGCACTAGGATATTATTGGGAAATTGATTTGATTTTGTTTTCTTTTCTTACAAAAACCAAACACTATAATGGAAAGTAAAAAATATATTCCAACTATAATCCCGGTCCTTCTAGACACTGGAAAGAAAAATCGATGAAAATTATAATTTTTCAGAGGAAAGGAAATAACAAAGAATTAATTTCCTTTCATTTTCTTTCCGCGAACCAAACGAGGCCATATAGGAACTAAATATAGCTTGATATATTTAGTATATACCTATATCTATTAATATCTATATATATAATAGTATATACATGTATATCTATAATAACTAAATTGTCTTATTCGATTTTTGGTTTTGGAACGAAACCGAAATCCAAAACCTGAACCGAAACCGAACCGAATAAAAATTCTAATATTTATAAAAAAAATCGAACCAAATTTCTTGTAAACCGAACCGGATAAAAAAAACTCTAATATTTATAAAAAAATCGAACCAAATTTCTTGTAAACCGAACCGAATCTCTTATTCGGTTCGGTTCGATTCGGTTTCGGTCCAAAGCCGAATAATGCTCACCCCTATTTATGTTTAAATGTTATACATGTTAACACATATTTTTTATATGAACATGTTTAGTTATTTTGGATTTTTTATAAGGGCACATCACAAGGCTAGCTAAGATTGGGGCTAGCCCATGTTTGAGGGAAAATTACTGGGGCTATCCTATTTTTCTACTCATAGGACTGTCCCAACCCCACACCCCCAACCCCAAATTTCACTCTCATTTGTAAATTTTACTCTCTCTCTTCCAAAATTCTAACTTTTTTCCTCTTCTTCTTCTTCTTTTTCTTCTTCTTCTTCATCTTCTTCTTTTTCTTCTTCACCATTTTCCACTCCCCAAACTATATATCTTCTTCTTCATCTTCTTCTCCACAATTTTTCCATTCTAAACCTTAGTTTTCTTCTCCATCATTTCCATCAAAACCCTAGTTTTCCTCTCCACAATTTTCATTCTCATCATTTTGATTCCTCACAAATAATGCATGAAAATAAATCCTAACATGTTTATTTCATTCTTTCTCACAAAAAATGCATGAAAATAAACCCTAAAATGTATATTTCACTATATTATCAAGATGGAAATAAATCCTAAAAATATGTTTTTCATTCGGCCATTTTGAGTTTAAGACTGCCAGGAATTGTGGCAGTTATGTTGTATAGAAAGGTCAGCAAGGTCCTTTCAGGATTGCCACAGATCCTGGCAGTCCTCAATACTTCTTGGACTGCCAGAAATTGTGGCAGTCTTGTTGTACAACAAGTTCCTTTCAGGACTGTCACAATTTCTGGCAGTCCTCAATACTTTTAGGACTGCCAGAAGTTGTGCCAGTCCTGGTATAAACTTGCTCAACAAATCAATTTTTTCTAGAAATAGAGTTTCATCCATAATTTCTTCTATTAATAAAGAAAAATTAATTAATAGATTAATAGATTAGTAGATTTGATAGATTTGGTAACTCAATTTCTTCTATAACTAGGGTTTCATCTATAAACTAGGGTTTAGAGAAAAAAATATAAGAAATTATAAGAGAGCAAAAAAAAACTGGGGTTTGGAGAAAGAGATGTTCTTTTTGCTTTCTTCCTTCTTGTTCTTGTTCTTGCTCTTGTTCTTTCTTCTTTCTTTTTTTCTTCTTTCTTCTTGTTCTTCTTCTTTGTTCTTCTTGTGAAGAAGGAGAAGAGAGAAAAAATAAAAAGAGTTTTCTTTTATACCTAAGAATTGGATAGCCCAGAGTAAATTTTTTCAGTGGCAAACTTGTAAATAAATGAAAGTTAAGAATGGGACAGCCCAAATCAACTTTTGATGTGCCCTTATAAGAAATCTTATTTTGAAACTGCAGTGTCCTTTATCCAAGTGTATATTAGAATTTCTAGTGATGTGGTAATTTAGGTATGTGCCACATATATCAATCCTCGTTTGTAATCCGAAATGTAGGTAAAAATTAAAATAAAAAAAGTAAAAAGTAGCAGCATACAAGACTAAACATCTGGAGTTATTCAATAATTAGGAAACATATATATAAAATTAATTATGTTGTATTATCTAAATATCTAAGTCAAATTAAAGTAGTCTAATTGAAAAATAGGCTTAAGAGTATCATTGAGATAAATCTAATTTGATGAGAGAACAAATTAGGAATATCTAAAACCTAGTATATATATATATATATATATATATATATATATATATATATATATGGCAACACGAAGTCCTCAGTCGGCCCTAAAAAACTTTTGCTCCCCCCGACGGTCGCTCTAGGGCTTGGCCTTCGGCCAGCCTGATGGCGGCGGGTCCTCCGCCGATGGCCTCTGGCGGGACCCCCTCAACCCCCACCCCCTCTTTCCTCTCCTCGGTATCGTTTGCTCGCCCCTTGGGTGAGCCGGCTACGGTTGGAAGGGTCAAGGCGGAGGTGTCGGACTCCCCTCCCGACTCTCTATCTCCGTCTATAGAACCGGAGGCTCCCCTCCCTCATCATCACCCTCAACCCTCCCGTCATCCTATTGACCCTCCCATTCTATCCCTCTACGGCTCTGGGCTCTCTCCAAGGTCGGCGCCTCCTGCAAGCACGACAAAGGCATCCCTGCCATTCTTGGACGCCTTCTCTGATGTTCGGCGGCGAGGTTTCTGTTAATGCCGGGGCACAATTTTCGATAGAAAACTGAGAAAATGAAACAATTGTATAAACAATGTTTCAACGCAACACTTCAAAGAAGGTGCGCAACAGAGATCCTTGGAGTATTCTGAGTTACGAAAATCTAAAAAGATTTCGTAATATTAACAAATGACAGTAGTATTTCTAAAAAGAAGATACTAAGCGAATTGCTATAGGCAGCAGCAACTTGGATGACAGACGATAGATGGAAGATTGCTGGAGTGAATGATCACCGTTGCTCAAAGCTTAATTCGCCCTACACGAACAGCTTCCAGGAACCAGCAAGTTCGACGGAGAACTTTGGAACACTCCGATCTTCTGACTCCTCGGAAGGCGCACGGACTCCTGTGCTATATGGCGCTGATGTACTGCTTCTCTTTACTCTCAAACTCTGTAGAAACACGTAAGGAATGGTGCTAAAAATACTTTTGCCTTATGTGAATTCTGAACTTGTATTCTGAGAGAGAGAGCAGAGAATCTTATATAGCCTCGCTCTGTAACCGTCCAGTTAGCAACATATTCGGGATGTAGGAAGAAACCATCCCGAACATTCTGTAACTGTTCAATCGTGCACAGACACGATATGAGCCAAAGAGCGCACAGCGCGTACCAGCTGCGCCACTTGTGCAACGTGCGCAGAGCCACTCCAGCGCGCACTAGCGCACTGCGCATACTGTGCGCACCCTGCGCAACACGTGCAACTTACACCACTAGTGCGCACTGCGCCACTTGCGCACCCCGTACAACCTATGCCAACCGCACGCCAACAGGAAGTGCCCACTGGCACGCCACTGGGCCGCGCAACTGGGCACGTCTCTGGGCCTCACAATTGGGTGTGCCACTTGGTTGCGCATTCTGACAGCGCGATCGGCTGCGCAAATGGCTCGCGCAACGAGCGCAACTTATGCGCACTATGCGCCTAGCGACGATGCTGACATGCTAAGTGCAAAGTGTGCCAACAAAATGCCACATTATGCCTCATGAGCCCATGAGCCCGAGTCCGAGTCCGAGTCGCTAAGCCCCTACGGGGCTTAGCTCCAATGGAAATTAATTTTCCAAGAGCAAAAAGCATGAATGCTTTCATTATTGATTTAGCCTTTTTTCCATTAGAAAAATACCCCCATATGGCAAACCCATGTGCACCTCCATACCACATGTACATCTCTAAATAAGTATAGCTTATTATATATAGATACAACTCATTTGGCCTAGCCGATGTAGGACTAAACTTTTCAAATAAAAAAGGCTAAACTCTAACAATCCCCCACATATCTCTATATATATATGGGTTTGAGTGTTCCCTACAGTAATTGTCCATCATGCATTAGGAGAGATATCGCTGACGACTTGAATCATCTCACATGGGTCAAACAATAGACTATAATACGAGAATGGACTAAGCCTTGAATTCTGAATCACAGCTGAAATTTTTCCCACTCACATAACGTAGTTACATGTGCTTCTGGCTACACATTAAAGGCCCTGGGCCAGCCTGGTTTCAGTGTATAATTTTGGGCGTCTACAAGTTTACCCTTAAGATACAGCCTAATATCTCTTTGTCCATACACTATAGGTGAGTTCTTTCTTAAAGAGACATGGCATGAAGCACTTTAAGCTTCCCTTGCGGTGCTATACCGCTATGGCATGGCCTAAAGCCGAGGCCTTACCCAGTACCGGAAACCTCATCATAGTGTCATACTACTGTAGCATGAGGACACTGCCTCTTTGTAGTGCCATACTACACAGCATGAAGCCTTAGGCTCCCTTGCGGTGTTACACCACAACGATATGGCTTGTAAGGCCGAGGCTTTATCCCTAACCGGGTACCTTATCATAGTGTCGTGCCACTGTAACATGAGAAACTCCTCTCCTTTGTAGTGCTGACTACACCCCTCTTTATTTCAACATACAGCATTAGGCTACCTGCCTATTTGCGGTGCTACGCCGCTGTGACACTTGGCTCACAAAGCCGAGATACTACCCCTTTCAGGAACCTCATGGTGGAGTCACTCCACAGTAGCATGGAGTTTCACTCCTTGTAGTATTGTGCTACCGTGCTTCCTGTAACGCAGACCAGGCATTCACTCTGCCTGAGAACTTATTAAGGCGTTTAAGCCAACCTTCCCACATTATCTGTTTCTGCAGAAAACAATAGTAGATAACAGTGGTTGTAGGTCCGTAACCTCTCCATGCCCAATAGGACTTGTACACACCGTTTCTGATATTCTTTCGATTAATGGTCCTCCCTTGAACCAAAAGCTAGATGCCTAGTAGATTTTTCTTTGAACTAATAGCATAAAACTTTATGGTAGGATTGCAATAATACAATATCAGAATGCCTTCAAGCCCATTTTAGTTGCTATGTCATCGACCAGCTGGCGCTTGAGACCCTTGGTGAATGGATCCGCCAGGTTTTCTTGGCTCCGAACATCAATCACTACAATTACACCTCTCTTGATAAGATCGTGTACTGCCCTGTGCTTCAACCGCATTGCCCTCTTCTTTCCGTTGAAGAGGTCATTTGATGCCACTGTCGTAATTGCCTGGTTGTCGCAGTATATCGATATTGTCGGTATTTGCGCTCCAACCACTGGAAGATCATACATGAGCTCCCGAAGCCATTATGCTTCCTCCGCTGCAGTATCACGTGCACAGAACTCAGATTTCATGCATGACCACGAGAGCATAGTCTACTTCTTCGACTTCCACGTTATAGCTGCTTCACCCATTGTGAAAATAAATTCACCTGTGGACCTCTCGCTCTCCACCTCTGAGCACCAACTGGCATCACTGAAGCCTTCCACTACCGGCGGATCTTCGCTATAGTGCAGTGCATATGTCTGAGTCTTCTTGAGATATCTCATAACCCGTTTCACAGCTTTCTAGTGCTCAATGTATGGATTGCTCGTAAAACGACTAGCATTCCTATGGCGAAAGCTATGTCAGGCCTTGTGGCAGTAGTAGCATACATCAAACTCCCGATTACGCTTGTATACTCCAGCTGCCTGACGTTTTTTCCTGAATTAGGCTTCAACTTCATATCACACATGTAAGGTGTATCGATCCCTGGAAGATCCTGATACCCGTAACGTGTTATCATCTTCTCAATATAATGAGACTGTGACAGCGCTAGTCCAGTGTCTGTCTGTATGATCTTGATCCCTAAGATCACATCAGCTTCCCCCAAGTCCTTCATACTGAATTTGCTCGAGATGAACTTCTTTGTTTCCGTGACACAGTCCATAGCCGTACCTAGGATCAACGTGTCATCTACATACAGACAAACGATCATACCTCTTCTATCAGCGAACTTTGTGTAAACACACTTGTCCTTCTCGCTGATCATGTAGCCATTTGACCTTATAACCATGTCAAATTTCTTATGCCACATCTTGGGAGCTTGTTTAAGACCGTACAAGGATTTTACCAACTTGTAGACTTTGTCTTCAAGACCCTTGACGACAAATCCCTCTGGTTGTTGCATGTAAATCCCTTTGGTCAGCTCGCCATTTAGGAAAGCTGTTTCCACATCCATCTGATGTATTACCATCTTATGTATCGCTGCGAGAGTAATCAACATTCTGATGGTGGTCATCCGGGCTGCTGGAGCATACGTGTCAAAGTAGTCGATCCTCTACTTCTGAAAAAACCCCTTGGCTACCAACCTAGCCTTGAACTTGTCAGTAGTTTTGTCTGCTTTCATCTTCTTCTTGAAGATCCATTTGCATCCGATGGGTTTAGCTCCTTCAAGAAGATCAACCAACATCCAAGTGTTATTTGAGGTAATAGAATCAATTTTATTATCAATCGCCTCCTTCCAGAAAATTGCGTCTCTGGTCTTCATCACCTTATCATAAGTAAGTGGATCAGCTTTCACATGATAGGTGACAAAGTCATTTTCGAAGTCCTTCGGCCTCCTCACACGCTTAGCTGACGGCTCAGCTAGTTCTGGTTCAATCATTGTTTCAATAACAACATCTTCTTGGACTACATCTTCATTAAAGACTTCAGTTTTCTGTGCACCCTCATTGTTCTCTGGAATATCCGCAAGAACAATATTTTTGTGCCTTGCAAATTTGTCTTCAAAATATTATGCATCACGAGATTTAATGATATGATTTGACTCAATATCAAAAAATCTCCGTGCATCACTCTTCTCGGCATACCCTAAGAAGATCATCTTTGTAGTCCTTGTCCCAAGCTTTAGAATCTTCAGATCTGTAAGCTTGACATATGCCAGACACCCCCACACTCGAATAACATTCAAGTTAGATCTGACCTTGAACCAGAGTTCATGAGGAGTAATGTCTAAAGTTGCATGAGGCACTCTATTTAGAATAAAAGTGGCCATCAATGCAGCTTCTCTCCAGTAGCACTTTGGAAGACCCACAGTCAACAACATTGAGTTAATCATTTTTGTTTTCTTCCTCTCTGCTACTCCATTTGATTGAGGAGAGTAGGGAGCCGTAGTCTAATTGAAAATTTCATGTTCTTTGCAGAATGATACGAATTCATGAGACCTATACTCCCTACCTCGATCACTTCTTATTCTATTGAGTTGTTGTCCAGTCTGCCACTCAGCTTCGGCTCTGAACTCCTTGAACTTCTCGAATGCTTCGTCTTTAGCCTTCAGCAAGTAGACGAACGCATACTTAGAGAAGTCATCGATGAAGGTTATGAAATACTTCATCCCAGCCTTTGTAGAGAACTGTTTAAAGTCACAGATATCGGAGTGTACCAACTCCAGAAGATCTGTACTTCGATAAACCCGAGGAAAGGGTTTTCTTATGATCTTCGTTTGGACACAAATTTTATATTTCTCTACCTTACCCCTACACTTGGAGATAATTCCTAGACTATATATTCTGTTTATTCATTTACAATAAACATGTCCTAGCCTATTATGCCACAACTCAAAAGTATAAGCAGAAGGAGTGATTGAATTAATTACATTAGACTGATTTACAAGCTGAATTTTGAACAATCTTTCGGTACAAAAAGCTTTTTCGAAATATGTTCCTTTTATGGACATCACCATCTGGCCAGCACTGATGTCCATCCTGAGGCCTGCGTTGCAGAGTAGGCCTCCCGAGATCAGGTTCTTTGCGATAGCAGGTACATGCTTCACACCTTGAAGCATCAGAGACTTCCCCGAAGTCAGCTTTAAAACCACCGTCCTGATCCCGAGCACTTCAGCTTGTGCCTGGTTTGCCACTATAACCACTTTATAAGTTGGTGTATAGGTGGTGAACCACTCCTTGCTGGAGCAGACATGGCAGGTGGCTCCAGTGTCTACCCACCATTCAGAGTCAGCCCCCACCGCATCGACCTGTACAATCATAGCAACAATGTCAGTGATCATAGATACCTTGCTAGGCTCTCCTTGCTCTGATTGTTTGGTCTTTGCTTTGCATTCATTCTTGAAGTGGCCCTTCTTGCCACACTTGAAATAAGGCATCTGAGACTTTGCCTTCTTTTGCTTGAAGGAAGTCCCATTCACGTTCAGATTGTTAGGGTCCTTCTTCTTGCTGTGGAAAGCCGCATGCTTTTCCATTGGTTCTCTGGTATGAACCAGATTGGCGTTAGCCAATTGCTTGGACAGTGCGTCCACCTTCAGTTGATCCCTCATCTGGTCCTCAACGTAGATTTTCTGCAGGAGATCGTCACGACTGACCTCCAACTTCTTCCTATGCATGTTTGCATTGAACTTTCTCCACCCAGCAGGGAGCTTCGAAACGATCACTCAAACAACAAACTTGTCGGGGAGGGGCATCGCCTCGTCTTCCAACTTCTGTCGCAGTTTCATGAACTCCTTCACCTGCGGCAGCATTGGCTTCTCGTCCTCAAAGAACCACTTATGATATTTTTTAACAAGAAATATCTTACTACGGTTCTTATCATCCTCGTACAGTTTCTTCGGAGACTCCCAAATCTCTCTGGCAACAGTCTTCTTTGAATAAGATTCGACAAGGAAATCTTCCATAGCATTTAGGATCATAAGCCTACAAATGCTATTGTCCCTTCTCCACTTGGCCTGGTTCTTAGTAGCCGCAGTGATTGCGGTTATAGATCCAGTTTCTGGAACAATAGGTTCCTCCTCAAACAGCACGTGATCAACATCAGAGAACTGAATATTGAGGAAAATCTAATTTTTTTCAGATTTGATAATGCTCACCATCAAATTGTTCTAATTTAGAGAAGTTAGGATTGACTAGCGAAACACAAAAGTTTTCCATCGTAGCAATTAAACTTTGAAATTTTTAATGTCGGGGCATAATTTTCGATCAAAAACTGAGAAAATAAAACAATTATAAAAATAACGCTTCAACGCAACACTTCAAAGAAGGTGTGCAACAAAGATCCTTGGAGGATTCTGAGTTACAAAAATCTAAAAGGATTTTATAACAGTAGCAAATGACAGTAGTACTTCTAAAAAGAAGATACTAAGCGAATTGCTACAGGCAGCAGCAACTTGGATGACAGATGATAGATGGAAGATTACTGGAATGAATGATCACCGTTGCTCAAAGCTTAATTCGCCCCACATGAACAGCTTCCAGGAACCAGCAAGTTCCACGGAGAACGTTGGAACACTCTGCTCTTCTGACTCCTCGGAAGGCGTACGGACTCCTGCGCTAAGTGGTGCTGATGCACTACTTCTCTTCACTCTCAAACTTTATGGAAACACGCAAGGAATGGTGCTAAAAAACACTTCTATCTTATGTGAATTCTGAACTTATATCCTGAGAGAGAGAGAGAGAGAGAGCAGAGAATCTTATATAGCCTTGCTCTGTAACCGCCCAGTTAGCAATATATTCGGGATGTGGGAAGAAATCGTCCCGAATATGCTGTAACTGCTCAATTATGTACAGACAAGATCTGAGCTAAAGGGCGCACAGCGCGCGCCATCTGCGCCACTTAAGCAATGCACGCACAGCCGCTCCAGCGTGCACTAGCGCACTGCACACACTACGCGCACCATGCGCACCCTGCGCAACATGCGTAACTTGTGCCACTACCGCACACTGTGCCACTTGCATACCCCGTGCAACCTGCGCCAACCGTACGCCAATAGGTAGCACCCACTGGCGTGCCACTAGGCCGCACAACTAGGCGTTCCTCTGGGCCACACAACTTGGTGCGCCACTTAGCCGCGCCACTTGGCCACGCAATCTGGCAGCGCGATCAGCTACGCAAGTAGCCCGCGCAACAAGCGCAACTTAAGCGCACTATGCACCTAGCGACGATACGGACATGCTAAGTGCAAAGTGTGCCAACATCACGCCTCATGAGCCCATGAGCCCGAGTCCGAGTCCGAGTCGCTAAGCCCCTACGGGGCTTAGCTCCAATGGAAATTAATTTCCCAAGAGCAAAAAGCATGAATGCTTTCATTGTTGATTTAGCCTTTTTCTTATTAAAAATGCCCCCACATGGCACACCCATGTGCACCTCCATACCACATGTGCATCTCTAAACAAGCATAGCTTATTGTATAGAGATACAACTTCTTTGGCCTAGCCGATGTGGGATTAAACTTTCCAAATAAAAAAGGCCAAACTCCAATAGTTTCTCCCACCCTCGGCTGAGGGGCTTCCCTCTCCAGATTTCCAAGGCTGCCTCGCTCGTGCAGGTGGCTCCCACGACTTCGACCCCCTCCACTACGGCCCCTGCGGACTTTGCAGCCTTGTCCGACCTTACTTTCGTGGCAGTAGTTTGTCCCTCTGCGGTGGTGGCTGGTCCTGCCTAATCTGGCTGCTCCTACCTTGAGGCGACGGGTGGCTCCTCATTGGCGGAGGCAGCCCCCAAGGCTACGACGGTACCTGTAATCCGCTCGCAGATTCCTGTTTTCATTCAGGGCACCCCAGAGGTAACCTTCGACGAGGCGGATGTTGCTGCACTCTCCGTCCCATTCAAATCCGCCTTTATCGGGAAGATGTCGCACTCGCGACCCCCGATAGAGGTGATTTGTCGGGCATTTGTAGCCTTCAAATTTGAAGGGCCTGTGTCGGTTGGGCTCATTGACGCCAGGCACATCCTGATCCGCCCTCACCTTGAAGTGGACTTCATGCGCCTGAGGTCGAAACAGCTCTGGTTTGTAGCAAAAGTGCCTATGAGGATCTTCAAATGGACGCCAGAGTTTTTGATTCATCTCGAATCTCCGACGGCTCCTGTATGGGTCTCCTTTCCAGACCTCCCTTGCCTCCTCTTCGCAAAGGATGCGGTATTCATGCTTACAGCGGGTTTGGGCACGCCCCTAAAGCTGGATACGGCCACCGAATTGCTGTCCCAATCGAGTAGAGCTCGTATCCTGGTCGATATCGACATAAGCAAACCCATGGTAGATCATATTCGAGTCAAGCTTCCAGGAGAGCACAACTATTGCCAAGCCATGGAGTACGAGTAATACCCTGCGCACTGCAACATCATCTTACATCAAGGCCATTCTGCTTCAAACTGCAAGATATTATTACACAAAGCATCATGAGGGAATTCCTCCATCGGCACCGACGATGGGCAGGAACCTCCCTCGTTCGCACGCCCTAGCTCTGGCTTTCCTGGAGGCAGCGCGTCGGACGTGGCAGTAGCGTCGCGTTTGACGGTCCCTGCTGCCATCCTATTGGCACCGGCGGTTCTGGTATCGCGAGCTTTGGATGGGGGTGGGTCCCAAGAGGGGATAGGTGCTGAAGTGCTGCCGTTGGATGCTAGCAGCCCTCCGGATCCCAGATACGGCGCCTTCGCCTCTTCGGGTCGCCCTCGACCCCATCCCTTCCGTGAGTCCGAAGAGGCCCCCTTCGGCACCAACACTGAATGGCATCGGGGAATGCTCAGAGGAGGGAGAGTTCCTCTCCTCTCTGATTGGCCCGGTGATACTGCAGTAGGAAGTTGACTCCGCTGCGGTCGATCAACTTCCATTTAAGATCGATACGGTTTCTCCTATGTCTGGTTCTGGTGGCCGCCTCAATTGGGCAGATGAGGTGGACGTAGCTATGGATTTGGGTGCAAGGTCTTCCAAGGACGGTTCGGTGTCTTTCGAATCAAGGGATGGTGAGGAGGGTAGTGTTACTCCGCAGGTCAGCAGCTTTAGATCAGACTTGGAGGGGATGGATCCCTCCGCCCAAGTTGTCATCAGTATCCTCGATTCTGGAGTGGAGCCCATGACCCCTTCCTCTCGATCTATCATCCGATCCCACTTACTGGCGGATCGCGGACCAGACGGTCCCCTTACAAGCAAGGAGAACAATCCGCAGTTGTCCGAGAAGCAGAAAGTAGATGTCATAAAATCCAGGAGGACTAAAAACTCTTACAGAGTTGTTCCTCAGTTACTCATGACTCTTCGGCCTTCCTCTTCCCGATCTAAATCAGTCAAACTTAGGTCCTATGATACAGGTCTTTTGCTTGTTTCATTTTGTCACGACCCGCACCCTGAGGAAGGGCACGAGAATGTAGGTACGTCCAGCCTACGCCGCAAAATCGGCAGTAGAACGTTGTATAGGTCGTCTATAAATACTACAACTAGACAATTATAAAGGTACTTGTCATCTCCGCACGGAGGTATAATATGGCATAACTCAATCACAAGAAAATCTAAGGAAGATAGCACGAATTATGAAAGATAAGATAGAAGAAAATAACTGGAAATATATGCAAGATCCCAACACAAGTTAGAGTTTAAAACATAACACAAGATCCCAGAATAATAAATATACTACAAATCTCAAGTACTATCTAGATCGCAGTCCAGTCAAGCCTAACTAACTAGTCTAATCAGGGGGTGGTCCTCTACTGAGATAGATACTCCTCAGGCTCCTGAGTGTCATCCTCATATGCCCCATAGAAAGTAGGGCAGTCACCATCATCATCTGTAATATTTGTCAACACATTCAGTCAGGATTGGACGAGCACATCATCTAACAGTTTAAAATAATTGACAAGCGCTATGAGTTATGAAATAATAATGAAATTCTGGATGATCAAGTTGCAGAGGTAATGTATGATAAAAAGACAAGTGTACAAGATCATATGAGAAACAGGCAGATATGTAGAAATGAGTAAACCTGTCATACAAGATATGTTGTAGACAACTCAGATAAACTGTGTTAAGGCCAGTGATTTGAAATACCAAGTTTGACATGTGAACGGCTAGAGGGATATATCCGACAAACCATGCACCTACGTGTGTGGCCGCTATTATTCACGAAAGACCAATGGGATAGAAAGGGGTATGTTCACATGTCTCCTAGGTATTTCCCCGCCCGACTAGTACACATGGAATCCAGGTTCTTTGACACGCATTTCATTAGTCACGATGGATGCATTAGTCATGATTACATTATTCAAAATAGACATGAAACTACGTATCTCTAATCAAGGAATCCATAAAATACCAATCCGCGAGTCCATCGTATCAGGATCAAGATAGAACACTAATATAACATGCATCACAGGATATATCAACATAATAAAAATATCAGAGAATGTACTCGCCTGTCGTACAAGCAATGAATGTGAACCGAGCCTCAAAGTGGAGTCAGAAAGCCTATAGATGAGATACATGTGTTAAATGGGTGTTAGATAGTGTCAAACATGGTTTTCTAGTGAGTGGTATGCAATCTAGGTCAAAACTAGGTCAATTGTTGACTCACAGTTGACTTTTGGTCAACTGGTCAACCCTGGTCAAACCTTAGTCAAATTTTAACTGATACTAACACTAGCATTTAATGCACTCACTACTACACTCCAACTATGAGTGCCAAGACACAGGTCTTACTACCTCTCTCACTCTGTTATGTCCTGCATCCAAGGAACCAATTCCCTCTAATCCATTCTCTGCTACCCACATTCCATTGGCCTTTATGGCCTAGAGCCAAATGGGCAGACCCCCTTCTCACTCTCTAGACACCAAGACACTTACACACGCCACACTCATAACACACTCAAATCCCCTCTCCTCATATTCATTTGCCAATGACCAAATAGCCTAAGGCCACACATCATGATCAAATGTGATCCCCTCACTCAAACACCCCTTACTGTCACTTGCCCATTGGCCAACAGTGGCTTAGCCACTGCATACTGCCTGTCCCAACCCACAAATCTCTGAACCAAAACCAGTTGCCAAATGACCAAATGGCCAAGCCAACTCGAGCCACCCAAAGCCAACACTCTGCTGTTGCTCTGCAAAACATTGGCCAAGGCCAAGTAACCCGACCCCAAATCTGTGATGGCCAAACAATGACCCACTGGACATTATTTCTTACTAAAACAATCAGTAAACAACCCTCTCCCATCAATCCACATGCTCAAATCTGGAATACTATCAATTATATAATATATACATATATATATGAACTCACATATACTCTCCTATGAGCCAAAACAGCCATTCATGGGCAAAACAAAGAAAAACATAATTGAAATGATCATTGTGGCATTTTAGCAAACAACTAGGGGTCCAATTTCGTAGCCCTACACAAATGGACACAAAGCTATGGATAACCATCACAAATAGGCTCACTAGGACCTCCATATACTTTCTATGAGTCATGGGGTAGGTCTCCTATATGAATGCAAGGATTTGAACCATAGAAATACAAGTTTAGGGAGTTATACCTATGTAGGAAGGAGCCTTCACAAATCTCTATGAAAATGGAGAAGATGGATGGAGAATGAGCCTTCAAACCCTTGCTAGATCCTTCTCCTAGCCTCCTTGAGCTCCCACAAGCTTTTGCCCAAACAATGGAGGAAAGAGGAAGAAATTTAGGGAAGTTTGGAATGGAGGAAAGGATGGAAACCCTAGTTTAT
Organism: Iris pallida; assembly: GCA_029216955.1. Classification (NCBI taxonomy): domain Eukaryota; kingdom Viridiplantae; phylum Streptophyta; class Magnoliopsida; order Asparagales; family Iridaceae; genus Iris; species Iris pallida. The sequence continues at coordinate 15,114,006 of JANAVB010021800.1, read as the reverse complement.
TTGTGCCTATCATTGTAGGTTAAATGGGGGTTAAATAGGCTCTAGACTAGCCCTAATCCTCTCATTACACTTAGTATTAAGTGGGTCCTTAAGTAGGCTAAGTGGTTTGGCTCTAATTAAGGCTTGTGTTCAACCTAACCATGAATAGAGTCTAATTTATCAACTAATTGGTCAAGTCAAAATAAATGAGGTCTACCATAACTAATGATTAATTAGACTACTAATAATTACAACCATCATATTAAAAAAAATAGACTCCATTTATGAAATGACATAAACACCCTTGTCCTAGAAAAGTGGTTGTGACAAATCTCCCCCTAGAAAATTTTGTCCTCGAAATTAAAATGGTCGTACTTCTTCTAGGTTAAATCCCCAACAATCAAGGTCAAGAAAACTATATCTAAAACATGTAAATTGTGGTCCTACTGGTCGTAATATTACAGTCTTGATCAGGGTCTCTATACTATCTAGCACATCACAAAGTATCCTGACAGGTACTAATGGAATCATACAACAAGATAGAAAAGAATGACGGAAAAGACAGATCTGCTATCCCATCACCTGCAGGATTGGTCTCCTCGACCGCCATCGCAAAAGCCTTGTCCCTTTGGTGCTGGGCATGGTACGGTGCCATAGGTGGCCTATCTCCACCTCTCTGGCCCTGTGCTCCGCCAGATGGAGGTACATTAGGGCAATCCCTCATCTGGTGCGCAGCTGACCCATAAAATAGGCACACCTTCAGTCTCTTCCTGTCGATGTCCCATGAATGACCAGGCTTCTTACAATAGTTACAAAGAGAAGCCCGGTCTCCCTGCCTCTGCTGCTGAACCTGAGCTTCAGTTCGCTGAGGGGACTCCTTTTGAACGTGGGGACGCTTAGTCGGTCCTGCACTACTGCTAGCTCCAAGAACATTGATGCCCCTCTTCGGCTTAAGGTTGAAGTCCTTCTCTGCTATCTGTGCCTCCATCAGTATCTGCTCGAAGGTCGCATCGCGTCGCCCGGAAGTACGAGCATGAACCACATGAATAAGGCCCCTCCGGAACTTGCGGGCCTTATACCCCTCATTCTGGATCAGACCTGGTGTAAACCTACTCAGACGAAAGAACTTTGCTGCATACTCGTCCACCGACGAGTTCCCCTGCACCAATCCGACGAACTGGGCCTCCAGAGCTGTAAGAGCCACGTCGGGATAGAACTTCTCCTTAAAGAGCCGCCTGAAGTTCTCCCAAGTCAAACCCCTCACCGATGCACGAGGATACGTGCGAAACCAAGTCAAGGCGATGTCAAAAAACTGACTCACCGCAGACGTCACCCAAAGCCCTTTCGGGACCTCTGCTAACTCCAGGCTCCGTTGGATATCCTCCAACCAATAATCTGTATATAGGATACCCTCAGTACCCTTGAAGTCCCTCGGGTTCATCTTTCTGAAATCTAGATATGTGTCAGGCCTATCCTGACCCTGCTGCTGAACTGGGGTACCCTAAACTATACTCGAAACTACCCTCTCAACTACTGCCATCGCCAGTTGGTGGAAGTTTTCCATGCTCTATCGTAGCACATCTGTCTGGCGGTAGGATGCGTCATCCAGATGCTGCTGTGCCTCTGCCTGGGCCTTCTGGGTCTGCATCATCTGCTGTAGAAGGGCCATCATCTGCTGTGCATTCGTCGGTAACGGAGGTGGCGGTAGAAGAGTCTCAGGAATGACTATGGACGGTCCCGTAGCTGGAGGTGGAAGACCTCCTAGAACTGTCGCTGCTACTTCCGCCTGAAGGACAGGAACTGAGGTGGCAGCTCCCTCAACTGCAGCTCCCGTAGCCGGAGGTAGAGGTCCTACCGGATCGGGCCTCTCTAGAACAGCACTAGGTCCTGCTGCCTGAGAGCGAGTAATCGTTATCCTGAGGACATATTGAAACAAGGAGGTCAATATGGCACATGATAATGAAAATCAAGGAAGGACAATTGAATTCAAATGCAAGAAAAGTTGTCATGGTAATCAAAAGATCAGAATTTTCCTAAAATGTGATTGAGTAACTCCTTTCATATCCTAGATCCTATGTCCTAGTCGCAGGCTCGTAATTAGTACTCTAAGTCGAGCACCATTACGAGATTGCACTAATTGCGATACTGACCTGTATGGGCTACCACAAAAACGTGTTACGACTCGCACCCTGAGGAAGGGCACGAGAATGTGGGTACGTCCAACCTACGCTACAGAATCAGCGGTAGAACGCTATATAGGTCATCTATAAATACTACAACTAGACAATTATAAGGGTACCTGTCATCTCCGTACGGAGGTATAATATGGCATAACTCAATCACAAGAAAATCCAAGGAAGATAGCACGAATTATGAAAGATAAGATAGAAGAAAATAACTGGAAATATATGCAAGATCCCAACACAAGTTAGAGTTTAAAATATAACACATGATCCCAGAATAATAAATATACTACAAGTCTCAAGTACTAGCTGGATCGCAGTCCAGTCAAGCCTAACTAACTAGTCTAATCAGGGGGTGGTCCTCTACTGAGCTAGATGCTCCTCAGGCTCCTGAGTGTCATCCTCATATGCCCCATAGAAAGTAGGGCAGTCACCATTATCATCTGTAATATTTGTCAACACATCCAGTCAGGATTGGAACGAGCACATCATCTAACAGTTCAAAATAATTGACAAGCTCTATGAGTTATGAAATAATAATAAAATTCTGGATGATCAAGTTGTAGAGGTAATGTATGATGAAAAGACAAGTGTACAAGATCATATGAGAAACAGGCATATATGTAAAAATGAGTAAACATGTCATGCAAGATATGTTGTAGACAACTCAGACAAACTGTGTTAAGACCAGTGATTTGAAATACCAAGTTTGACATGTGAACGGCTAGAGGGATATATCCGGCAAACCATACACCTACGTGAGGCCGCTATTATTCACGAAAGACCAATGGGATAGAAAGGGGTATGTTCACATGTCTCCTAGGTATTTCCCCGCCCGACTAGTACACATGGAATCCAGGTTCTTTGACACGCATTTCATTAGTCACGATGGATGCATTAGTCATGATTACATTATTCAAGATAGGCATGAAACTACGTATCTCCAATCAAGGAATCCATAAAATACCAATCCGTGAGTCCATCGTGTCAGGATCAAAAGAGAACACTAATATAACATGCATCACAGGATATATCAACATAATAAAACTATCAGAGAATGTACTCGCCTGTCGTCCAAGCAATGAATGTGAACCGAGCCTCAAAGTGGAGTCACAAAGCCTATAGCTGAGATACATGTGTTAAATGGGTGTTAGATAGTGTCAAACATGGTTTTCTAGTGAGTGGTATGCAATCTAGGTCAATTGTTGACTCACAGTTGACTTTTGGTCAACTGGTCAACCTTGGTCAAACCTTAGTCAAATCTAGGTCATTCTAGGTCAAGTTAACCTATATCAAGTCATAACTACCTAAAATACCCTAACCTAGATATTCATATGCCTAATATTACCTTATACAATATATATATATATATATATATATATATATATATATATATATATATATATATATATATATATTTTATATAGGATATAGGATATACTAATCTATTCCATGTAGTGCACTACCTATACTCTGTACCTTAGGCTTAGGCTAAACCTCATTCCCTTGTTAATAGGTAAACCCTACTAAACCTCTATTTCCTAGCTAGTAGGGTTAATCATATATCATAACTAATTATCTAGGTAACCAATAATTTAGATAGGTACTAGCCTAAACTAACCTAGGATATGTAATCATCTATACACATATCTAACCCAAGCACATATATTCCCTAAACTCTCAAGTCAAAACTGAACTACTAACTTAACATCCAACATATACTCTAAAATCTAAACACTCCTAAGATACTCTAACACCTGATACCAAGTCCAAACCCTAAGACAAAACTCAAACTCTAATACCAAAGTCTAAACTCTAATCTAGCTACACACTCATAGGCTAAAGGCCATCTGATACAAACTAAACAAACCCCTATACTCTAACATCAACCCCTGATACTATAACACATACTCTAAATATTTCCCCACTCTCACTCCAATATTATTGCCCTTGCATTTTCTACTGTAATTCCAAAGCTGCCTGCATGCTACATTGCCTGCATACCCTGCTATAGGCCAAATAATGACCTGCTGCTGCTACTGCAATGCAAACTCTGCATTGAGTTTGCTGCTGCAGCCAAATGCTTGCAAAGCAATTGCAAGAAAGCCAAGCAATGCCCAAGCATGCAACAGCCCACCTATTTTGGATACTTAACCTCTAATAACACTAACGCTCACATTCCTAATTCACACTCTCATCTAACCAAGCTAACCCCACATGCCTATGGCCAAATGTCATGAGTCAATGGCCCATTGGCCAACAATCAATCTCAATGAGTCTAACTGACATTTCACCAAGGTTCCTGCAGCTCCTGCTACTGCTGCATGCTTGTATTAGGCCATATGGCCCTGACAAGGGGCAGGATCCCCTACTTCCTGCCATGGCCCTGTTGTAATGCAACATAGGTCATCCCCTGCTGCTCACTAATCAGCAGTTCATTCCACAGTGAACGAACCACTCAACCCCATTCATATATACCAACTGATATCCAACAAAACTCTGATACAACATCCCCATTTCTCTGATACACTAGCTAACCCCAAGCCCAAGAGCCAAATCCCCTGCTACCAGTGTTCTGCACTCAACCTAGACACTAACATTACACTGATACAGAGGTGATTAGGGACTCGAGAGGTAACCCCTACCCATTAATGCACTGACCACATGTATCAGTCATAGAACTGATACATAACATGTATGTGGGAATACACACAACTAAAAGTATTGGCCTGGATCATAGTCCAAAGGGACTGAACCTTAGTGAATTAGGACTAAACAATGGTCTAAAATGACTGAACCATATGCCTTAACCTACAAAAGATGGACTGACCAATTGTTCTAATGACTGAAAAAATATGGCAGGGACTGAATTAATATCTAACCCGAGCTCCCCCCCCCCCAATTTCTCTTTGTCAGTTATACCCTCTAAATAAGATAACCTTCCTATCAGATATTTGAAGGTTGGATGAACAATAAGAGAACATATAACTAACCATATGATGGCAATGACTGAACTAACAATAACATGGGTGGTTTTAACAAATGTTAAAAGGGACAGTTCCATATGGGAATGCTAAATGAAATGGGACTAATACTAAAACACAAAAGGGGTTGCACAGAGAATGAGATCTCATCTAATGGAACTGGACTAAAGATGAGGACTAACATGGATGTGAGTAGAATAGGAATACTCACTGCTCTCTGAAATAACTGGATACAAAATCTGTGAGCACAAAATGGCTCACTACCAACACCACACCATACTCATCACTTCCTTAACTGATACACATAGGTTAGGCTCTCATCTCACTCGATTTCAAACTCACTGATACTCTCTGATATGAACCCCTCCCCTGCTCTGGCCAATATGGCCTGGCCACATAATGCCACATTATGATAGTGCAAACCCCATACCTCTCACTACATCCCTTCCACATTAACTCTTCCTATCTCTGACAAGAACTAACACCTATATTTCTAATTTCTGAACTAAACACTTTACTAAACTAATCCTAAACTCTGGGATTCCTGAAACTAACTTTCCAATCAAATTTTAACTGATACTAACACTAGCATTTAATGCACTCACTACTACACTCCAACTATGAGTGCCAAGACACAGGTTTTACTACCTCTCTCACTCTGTTATGTCCTGCATCCAAGGGACCAATTCCCTCTAATCCATTCTCTGCTACCCACATTCTAATGGCCTTTATGGCCTAAAGCCAAATGGACAGACCCCCTTCTCACTCTCTAGATACCAAGACACTTACACACGCCACACTCATAACACACACAAATCCCCTCTCCTCATATTTATTTGCCAACGACCAAATAGCCTAAGGCCACACATCATGATCAAATGTGATCCCCTCACTCAAACACCCCTTACTGTCACTTGCCCATTGGCCAACAGTGGCTTAGCCACTGCATACTGCCTATCCCAACCCCCAAATCTCTGAACCAAAACCAGTTGCCAAATGACCAAATGGCCAAGCCAACTCGAGCCACCCAAAGCCAATACTCTGTTGTTGCTCTGCAAAACTTTGGCCAAGGCCAAGTAACCCGACCCCAAATCTGTGATGGCCAAACAATGACCCACTGGACACTGTTTTTTACTGAAACAATCAGTAAACAACCCTCTCCCATCAATCCACATGCTCAAATATGGAATACTATCAATTATATAATATATACACATATATATATGAACTCACATACACTCTCCTATGAGCCAAAATAGCCATTCATGGGCAAAACAAAGAAAAACATAATTGAAGTGGTTATTGTGGCATTTTAGCAAACAACTAGGGGTCCAATTTGTAGCCCTACACAAATGGACACAAAGCTATGGATAACCATCACAAATAGGCTCACTAGGACCTCCATATACTTCCTATGAGTCATGGGGTGGATTTCCTATATGAATGCAAGGATTTGAACCATGGAAATGCAAGTTTAGGAAGTTATACCTATGTAGGAAGGAGCCTTCACAAATCTCCATGAAAATGGGGAAGATGGATGGAGAATGAGCCTTCAAACCCTTGCTAGAGCCTTCTTCTAGCCTCTTTGAGCTCCCCCAAGCTTTTTCCCAAACAATGGAGGAAAGAGGAAGAAATTTGGGAAAGTTTGGAATGGAGGAAAGGATGGAAACCCTAGTTTATTTGTGGCTGTCATTTTAGGTTAAATGGGGGTTAAATAGGCTCTAGACTAGCCCTAATCCTCTCATTACACTTAGTATTAAGTGGGTCCTTAAGTAGGCTAAGTGGTTTGGCTCTAATTAAGGCTTGTGTTCAACCTAACCATGAATAGAGTCTAATTTATCAACTAATTGGTCAAGTCAAAATAAATAAGGTCTACCATGACTAATGATTAATTAGACTACTAATAATTACAACCATCATATTAAAAGAAAAAAATAGACTCCATTTATGAAATGACAGAAATTCCCTTTGAAGAACAGTTTGGCAACTCTAGAGGGGGGGTGAATAGAGTATATATGTATAATGACCAATTAAAAATTAACTCTTTCACTAACAATGAATAATCAGAGTAAAATGCGGAATGTAAATGAAAGACAAGAGAGCATACGCAAACACAGCAATTTTAACCTGGTTTCCCTCGTGGAGGACTAGTCCAGGCCTGAGAACTCTAGCTCAGGATTAAATCCACTATTTGTGAAATAGTAGCTTACAACCCGTGCCTTTACTTCAGAAGAGCACGTCAACTTCTTACAGAGAATCGCAGTGGCGATTGCTTGGAATTGTCCAAGCGATTTCTTCACTCTTGCACAAGAATCCTAAATGAGAGATGCTGAGCACTCGAGACTTAGGAGGCTTGTGGCTAGTAGATGAGAAGGGTATGGCTTATAGAGCTTGTAGGAGAGAAGAGAAGAGAAGATTGAGTGATTCAAAATGAGAGAATTCATGCCCTATTTATACTGATTTTAGGGACAGAATTCGGCCAGAATTCGGGTAAGGAAATTCAAAAATTTGGCCGTTGGACAGCTAGCAAACAGCTAACCCTAAAATTAGGGTTCCTGATTTCTAGGGGACAGAGTTCGGCCCGAACTCTGTGTGGAGGCAGAGTTCGGCCCGAACTCTGTCTCCAGAGCACAGAATGGTCCTAAGAGGGACTTGTGGGCAATTTGGTTTTGGTGGAGCTTGGGATTTTTGGGTAGGCTTGTAGACTAAGTTCCAAGAGCTCAGCATAACTCAGAGTACATAAATCTAGACTCAATGAAATCATAAAATACAGACTCCAGAACACACTGAGAGCTGAAGACTGAGCTGTCATCTGTCTTGAACTGAATGCAGTCGTCGTGTGTCGTATTGAATTAATACAAGTATTATTTGGTCAATGTAGTCAATATTTGGTTGACTGTGACTTTGTGTCAACAATCTCCCCCATATTGATAATTGACAAAATAATATATGTATATTTCAATATTCATACCTGGACACAGTTGATTGTAATATAGCTCCATAGCTCCCCCATAAACGATGCCTGAGCTAAGCGAAAATAGCTCCCCCATAAATCATGAGCGGTGTCGAGCTAGAAACTAGAAACTATAGCTCTCCCCCGTACAAAATGCATAGTACCTGTGATCTGATAGATAATATTTTCCAGAGCAAGAAGCACAGATATACACAGATATACGAATGCATAGAACCAGTAATAGTTTCCCAAAACAAAAATATACATATGTTTCTCCCCCTTTTGGCAGTTAGCAATATAAGAAGCAATGAATAGTAATGCAACCACACTAAGAGAAGAAACAGTATAATTTTAAGCAAAATAAGCACTGACAGAGAATGATAATAAAGATAGATAATGTCATCCACCAAACCAAGTGGCCAACTCATAAACAGAGTACATAAAACCAGCTACATAAATCCATGATAAACTAAATAACTGAAAGCAAAAGTAACTAAGACCATCATCAGTAGTAGCAGCAGCAGATAGTAGCCAGTCTCCATCATGGAGCACGAGAAGGTCCTGGAACATCTGATGGACCATGGAAGGAGCGACGAGGGTCCACAAAAGCATCATCCGGATCCATGTAACGCATAACCCACGGATCATCAATGCGATAACCCGCGCGCGCTGGATCCCTCTCCATGGGAATGTGCAGATGCTGAGACAGAGAGTACCGGATATCATGCAGAGAGTTGCCGAGAGCACTCATCTGCAGAGTGGTACGATAGTCCAGCTGTGTCCAGCGATCGTCCTCAAGAGTAAAACGATCCCGGAGCATGGTCTGAATGGACTCAAGAGTGGCAGGTGGAGGTGGTGCATCCTGACCAAAAGGAGGGGCGTCAGGCTCCTCATCAGCAGAATGCTCAGATGACTCAGAAGCAGCGACAGGCTGAAGGCATCGTGCTTTGGATAGAAAAGCAGGTGCAGGCAGGAACGGACAATCATGGATAGGAATGATGAAAGCACGAAAAACTAAAGGAAGATAGAGAGGATAAACCAAAGCTCTTGGTTTCTTCCGACAGTTGATCATCCAATCCATCATAGTCCGTGGAAAGTTGAATGGAATACGATAGTGGAGATGATATAAGACGGAGATCTCAAGATAAGTGACTTCATCTGTTGAGCCAGCCTTGGGTAAGATGGTGTTAAAAACCATTCGGTGAAGCTCATAGAAGTAGGGGTTGAGATGCTTGGCCATAAGTTTGCGAGGACTTATGTTAGGAGCACATAATTCCTCCTTGAATCCTTCAAGAGAAGTATCGCCAACAAATTGAAATTGACGTGCTTCCACAAGTTTATTCCAAGTATCAAGATTAACAAGATCAAGAAAATCCCCCAACTCAGAATCATTGAAGGCGATGTCAATACCGGCAACCCGGGAATAGATGTGTGTTGCATCAAAAGTTAAATTGCAATAGAACATTTGGATTGCACTACGGTAGATGACAGAATTTGAAGCAACTAAAGCATCCAAACAAAGATCATGGAATAAAGACTCATATTGAGAAAATATTGTAAAATTGATGGGATGGCCCCCAAACACCGGACGAGTCCTAAAATCGCTAAACCATTCATTAGAGGCGTCTAGCGATACAAATAGACGGTCGTCGTATGTGTTAGGGTCATCGGGACTCGGCGGATTGAACAACGGATGAATGGGGTGTTGTTCAACTACTTGTTCAATCGGAGGAGGAGGATTCGAAGAGGAAGCACCCTCGGTTCGGATCCTCTTCCCGCGATTGGGCAAGCGTGGAGCCATTTACAAGAAATTGGATAACTTGAAATGGAGAGAAAGAGAGAGTTATACCTGAAAATAATGTCAAACAGTTGAAGAGAACGTTGAAAAACCCCTTTCCCTTGATTTTGAGAAGAAATAGAGTCCTCTAGATCAAGAACTAGGGTTAGGGTTTGGAAGGAAGAAGATGGAAGAGGTGGAGAAGAAGGAAATATGGGAGGAAAGAGAAGGAATCCCGACATAAAGTAGGGCTTTGTCTTTGGTCGGGTGAAATATTGACCATAGGATTAGAAAAGATCCAACGGTGGAGCCAGATCCCGATTCTGGAACCTAGGTACCGAACTCGGCCCGAACTCTGATAGGGGCAGAGTTCGGCCCGAGTTCTGGTTCAATAGTCCAGAACTGAAAATAGGCAAAAGTCAGGAAGAAAATGTTTAATAAATAAACAAAATGATAGTCGGGGAAAACAAAGAGTGTTGAATGCAAATAAGAGGTATACAGAAAGTAGAATGAACTTTTAGAAAATGTCAATTAGGCAATATTAAATCGAAACAAGCCATATAATAAATAAGGACATATACTGCAGTTCAATAGTCCAAATTTGCCATGGGTTAGCTGCAGGGGCCGGATCCCAGCTAGCGGTAGTCCTGAAGACTAGTGCACCGTGTCGCTTAGGCTTTTACGCCTTGTTGTCAGAAGGGCCCTTTCGGCTTGTACCCATACCAAATTCTTCGTAAAGGAATCACAATATACTCGATATTTACGCAGGTGAGTTTCAATTTATGACTGCTTCATCTAAGATTCCAAGTTCACGACAAAGAAAATTAAAGCGCTCTTCGGATAGTGGCTTAGTAAAGAAATCTGCTAGCTGATGATCAGTGTCAATAAATTCTAAGTTAATCGTGCCATTTTGCTGATGATCACACAAAAAGTGGTGTCTGATCTCAATGTGTTTAGTGCGTGAGTGACAGACAGGGTTCTTAGTCAAATTTATGGCACTAGTATTGTTACAGAATATAGGAATATGCATGAAAGATAACTTATAGTCTTCAAGGGTTTGCTTCATCCACAGAATCTGTGCACAACAACGCCCAGCTGCTATATATTCAGCTTCTGTTGTGGATAGTGCGACAGAGTTCTGCTTCTTGCTAAACCATGAGACTAGAGCCTTTCCTAACAAATGACACGTGCCGCTCGTACTTTTACGGTCGACCTTGCATCCAGCAAAGTCAGCATCAGAGTAACCGATGAGGTCAAATGATGTTGACTTGGGATACCATAGGCCCACTGTAACCGTACCCTTAAGGTATCGAAAGATACGCTTAACCGCAGTCATGTGAGATTCCTTAGGATTTGCTTGATATCTAGCACATAGGCAAACACTAAACATGATATCGGGGCGACTAGCAGTTAAATAAAGTAAGCTGCCTATCATACCTCGATACTTACGTTGATCAACAGGTTTGCCGCTCTCATCTGGTTCGAGTTTGGTTAAAGTAGCCATTGGCGTGCTAATTGGTTTGACGTTGTCAAGGTCGAACTTCTTCAGCATGTCCTTGGTATACTTCGATTGACAGATGAAAGTTCCATTTGTCAGTTGCTTTACTTGCAGGCCAAGAAAGTAGTTGAGCTCTCCCATCATGCTCATCTCAAATTCTGTCTGCATACACTTGGCAAATTCTTGACAAAGAGTTTCATCAGTAGATCCAAAAATAATATCATCAACATAAATTTGAATTAATAGAATGGTGTCTTTGAAAGATTTGATAAACAGTGTAGTGTCAATTTTCCCTTTAGAAAAACCTTTCTCAAGCAGGAAGCTGCTTAGCCTTTCATACCAAGCTCTGGGAGCTTGTTTAAGGCCATAAAGCGCTTTCTTTAGCTTGAACACGTGGTCGGGAAATTTGTGATTTTCAAAGCCAGGGGGTTGTTTGACATAAACTTCCTCCTTAATAAAGCCATTCAAGAAAGCACTTTTAACATCCATTTGAAATAATTTAAAGTTCTGATGATTGGCAAAAGCACAAAGCATCCGAATGGATTCTAGTCTAGCAACAGGAGCATATGTCTCATCGTAGTCGATACCTTCCTCTTGGTTGTATCCTTGAGCTACTAGACGAGCTTTGTTACGTGTGACTGAACCATCTTCATTTACTTTGTTTCTAAACACCCATTTGGTACCAATTATTGAGTGATTAGCCGGTTTAGGAACTAGTTCCCATACTTGGCTTCTCTCAAATTGGTTGAGTTCTTCTTGCATAGCAGAGATCCAAAATTCATCAGTAAAAGCTTCAGAAATGTTTTTAGGCTCTACTTGTGAAATGAAGGCAGTGCTAGCAACAAAGTCTCTTAATGATGATCTAGTAGTAACTCCACGTGAAACTTCACCTATGACTAAATTTTCTGGATGAGAAGGTTTGAATGAGAATTTCTTAGGCAAACCCTCCAGAGAATTAGTTTCAGTTGAAGTATTCATTGGAGTAGAGGAAGTTGATGGCACAACATCATCATCAAGAGTACTTACTGCACTGTTATCTTCATCAAAAGTCACATTAGTTGACTCCTCCACAATAAGTGAGCGTTTATTGAAAACTCTATATCCCTTACTTTTGGCAGCATAACCAAGAAAGATACCATCGTCAGCTTTGGCATCAAATTTGCCTAAGTTGTCTTTGGTGTTAAGGATAAAACATCTGCAGCCAAAAACTCTGAAATAAGAAACATTTGGGGTTCTCCCAAACCAAAGCTCATAGGGTGTTTTCTTCGAAATGGGACGAATAAGCACCCTATTCAAAATGTGGCATGCTGTACTTACAGCCTCTGCCCAAAAATATTTCGGAAGAGAAAATTTATTCAACATGACTCTAGTCATATCGCCAAGAGTCCTATTCTTCCGCTCCACAACACCATTTTGTTGAGGAGTTCTAGGACAAGAAAATTCATGATCAAAACCATTTGCATTACAAAAACTTTCAAAATCTGAATTTACGAATTCGCCTCCATGATCACTTCGGATTCGAGTAATCATGTAGCCTTTTTCGTTTTGAACTTTATTTACAAAAACTTTGAAAACAGAGATAGCATCGCTCTTATTAGCGAGAAAGAAAACCCAAGTAAATCTCAAAAAATCATCAACAATAACAAAAGCATATAGTTTGCCACCAAGACTAGCTATTCTACTAGGACCAAATAAATCCATATGGAGTAATTGCAAGGGTCTAGTAGTACTTACAGAGTTGATGGAATGAAATGAGGATTTAGTTGCCTTGTTTAGTTCACATTCGGCACATACCGTGTCCTTTTTGAATGTGATGTCAGGCAATCCTCTCACTAGCTTCTTGGTAGAAAGCCTGGATATAGCATCCATGTTGGCATGATCGAGACGCTGGTGCCAAAGTAGTCGTTCGTCTTTGTGGGCATATAAACATCTACCTGCATTGTTAGTATTTATAGAGAGATAGAAAATATATATATTGTCCTCTCTTTTCCCTTCAAAAGCAATGTCTCCTGTTGACCTATCGTAGATGTAGCAACAGTTTTGTCCAAAGTTAATATCATATCCATGATCAGCAAGATGGCTAATGCTGAGCAGGTTATGCTTTAACTCGGTCACTAGGCAGACATCCTTTATAACAGGAGAAGGAGGATGACCAATGATACCGTTACCTATTATGTGCCCTTTGAGATTGTTACCGAAGGATACGTATCCTTCTCTTTTCATCGATAGTGATGCAAAAAGATTTGCGTCTCCCGTCATATGTCGCGAGCATCCACTATCGAGAATCCACTTACTCTCAGTTGAGGAGGAAAGGTCCACCTACATCAAGAGTAGATGTGACCTTTGGTACCCATTTTCTCGAGGGTCCTGAAAAGTTAGTTTTTGGAAACCAAGCATATATTTTCTTGTCTACCAGTCTTCTAATTCTACACTGTGGTGAGATGTGTCCATGTTTTCCACAGTAAGTACAGATGGCATTTTTATTTATACTGGGAGCATGAGAATGATATCTATGAGCAACAGGATGAGGATGATTTGGAGAGTTAGCATGGTAATGATGACTATGCTTAGAGTGAGTTACATGATGATTATGTCTGTGTGTCATAGCATGATGATATTGACTGTGAGGAGTGGCATGCTGAAATTGTCTATATGGCATAGTGTGATGTTTTGGCATGATATGATGATTTTGCTTATGTGGCATAACATGATGATTTTGTCTACGTGGCATGGCATGTTGATGAGGTATGGTATGATGACTTTGTCTATGTGTAGAGTGATATTGGTTGTGTCTTTGTGCAATATGATGAGTATGGGGAGTATTTTTACGTGCATGCGGTTTGTGAAAGTTTGTGTATATAAATGCATGGTTATGTGCTGTATGAGGGTGATGTGGTTGACTAGCATGAGTGGTGTTGTGCTCATGTGATTGGGTTTGAGGTTTAGCAACCTGTTTTCCCAATTTGATTTCTAATCTTTTAGAAACAGCTTGTAATTCATCAACCTTAATATTTAAGCCATAAATCTTAGTCATAGAAATCTTGTGTCTACTCTTTTCTTCAGCAAGCAATGTGTTGAGAGTAGTGATGTCTTGAGTTTGTTGCTCAATGCGTGCTTCAGTATCATGTAAGCTTAATTTAAGCTTGGATACTTCATCAGTGTCATTTGTGGGAGATGTGTTTCTAACATTATTAAGAAGCAAGGAAATTCTTTGTATCTCATCTTCTAGACTTTTGATTTTGTCCTTGGCATGCTTGTATTTACCGATAACCTTTTTGTGATCATCAAGTAAATCGGTGAAAGCATCGCCAAGTTCATCAAGAGAGAAGTCATCTAAAGTTTCGTTTGATACCTTGGTGGAATTTGCCATGAGGCAAACATTTGCTTTGTCTTGAGGAGAGTTCTTTTCTTCCTCGGAGTCACTTGCTTCGCTTTCATGCCAGATGCTTGTGTTGGCATATCTTTTTGATGAGTTCTTCTTGTAGGGCTTTTCATACCGGTTGCTCTTCTTTAAGAGCGGACAGTCTCTTCTGACGTGTCCAGTCTTTTTGCAACCATAGCAAGTTGGCTCTTCTTCATCGTCTTCTTGTGGTTCCTTCTTTCTTTGATTGAAGCGAAGGAATTTCTTGAAGTTACGTACCATGAGAGCTTGGTCTTCATCATCTGAGATATCGTCTTCAGTCTCATCGTGATCAACCTTTCGTCGATGGACTTTGAGTGCTATCTCCCTGGTCTTCGGAGCAGGCTCTTCGAAGTCCTTGAGGTCAAGCTCGTGAGTCATGAGCTTGCCCATCAAAGTCTCCATAGACATACTTGTGAGATCATTTCCTTCTATGATGGCTGTCACCTTAGGGTTCTAAATCTTTGGTAACCCTCTGAGTAGCTTGCGGATCTTCTCATGGTTTGAGTACTGCTTACCAAGCGAGGATAACGGGTTGATGATGTCGAGGAATCTTGTAAACATTTGAGTGATCGTCTCATTTGGCTTCATCTTAAAGGCTTCGTACTCTTGAGTGAGACGGCTTATCTTTGATTCCTTGACTTGAGTGGTTCCTTCATGCGTCACTTCCAGAAGTCTCCATACTTCATGAGCAGTGGTGCATGTAGAGACCCTGTTAAACTCGTTCCTGTCTATAGCACAGAATAAAGCATTAATAGCCCTAGCATCTAGACTTGCCTGTTTCTTCTCCTCGACAGAATATTTGTCGTGTGGCTTCTCAATGAGGTCACCATCGACAACTATTCTGGCGGGCTTTTTGTAACCGTCAGTTACGACAGTCCACAGGTCAAAGTCTAGAGACTTCAGATAAAAACTCATCCTTGTTTTCCAATATGTGTAGTTAGTCCCATCAAATAGGGGAGGCCTATGAGTGGACTGACCTTCACCATGATTGGAGATCAAGGATTGTGTGGTTGCCATGGATCAGCTCTTAGGATGTTAGTCCTTATAAAGAGAACAGAGCTCTGATACCAATTGAAGAACAGTTTGGCAACTCTAGAGGGGGGGTGAATAGAGTATATATGTATAATGACCAATTAAAAATTAACTCTTTCACTAACAATGAATAATCAGAGTAAAATGCGGAATGTAAATGAAAGACAAGAGAGCATACGCAAACACAGCAATTTTAACCTGGTTTCCCTCGTGGAGGACTAGTCCAGGCCTGAGAACTCTAGCTCAGGATTAAATCCACTATTTGTGAAATAGTAGCTTACAACCCGTGTCTTTACTTCAGAAGAGCACGTCAACTTCTTACAGAGAATCGCAGTGGCGATTGCTTGGAATTGTCCAAGCGATTTCTTCACTCTTGCACAAGAATCCTAAATGAGAGATGCTGAGCACTCGAGACTTAGGAGGCTTGTGGCTAGTAGATGAGAAGGGTATGGCTTATAGAGCTTGTAGGAGAGAAGAGAAGAGAAGATTGAGTGATTCAAAATGAGAGAATTCATGCCCTATTTATACTGATTTTAGGGACAGAATTCGGCCAGAATTCGGGTAAGGAAATTCAAAAATTTGGCCGTTGGACAGCTAGCAAACAGCTAACCCTAAAATTAGGGTTCCTGATTTCTAGGGGACAGAGTTCGGCCCGAACTCTGTGTGGAGGCAGAGTTCGGCCCGAACTCTGTCTCCAGAGCACAGAATGGTCCTAAGAGGGACTTGTGGGCAATTTGGTTTTGGTGGAGCTTGGGATTTTTGGGTAGGCTTGTAGACTAAGTTCCAAGAGCTCAGCATAACTCAGAGTACATAAATCTAGACTCAATGAAATCATAAAATACAGACTCCAGAACACACTGAGAGCTGAAGACTGAGCTGTCATCTGTCTTGAACTGAATGCAGTCGTCGTGTGTCGTATTGAATTAATACAAGTATTATTTGGTCAATGTAGTCAATATTTGGTTGACTGTGACTTTGTGTCAACACCCTTGTCCTAGAAAAGTGGTAGTGATACATTTCATTGTCGGTGGTCGTACTAGTACCCTCTCTCATTAGTGCATTGTAACTTGTCTGCTTTAATCAAATAAAATTATTTTGTTTATATATATATATATATATATATATATATATATATATATATATAGATAGATATATATATATATGTATATATTAAGATATGTGGGAGATTGTTGGTGTTTTTGCCTTTAGATTAGGAAAGATAGTCCCACATCGGATACACCAAATGGTAAGTATCTCAATATAATGTTTTGCTTGTGTTGAGGTATGCACATGAGGTGTGGTGGGGCACAAGTGGGTGTCATGTGGGAGTATTTTTCTAGAAGAAAAAATGATTAATTCTAACAAGGAAGCAAGTTAATTTTTGTCGTTCGATTCGGACTCGGACACGGACTCCGGGATGTCTCGTACATGCACGGACGTGCTCGGGGAGGGGGGTAGGCATGGACTGGCACACGACTATGCTGATTGTGGGATGATCTAAAATAACAAACTCTATTTTAGAGTATTGTATTTTAGTCCCACATCGGATAGGAGAAAATGTGAAGTCTCACTCCACTCTATAAATAGAGTCCCCTGGCCTCCTTTGAGATGTACCAAGTAGAAAGCAAAAGGGAGCCCATTGAGTACAGGGAGCCCGTTCGAGTCACGAAAAATTGAGTAACAAGCATTCCAGAAGTTCTTTCAAACTTGTTGGTTCCTGAGAGCAGATCACAGTAGGTTTCGTCTCACAAAGAGACACAGTCTTCGTTACTAGGGTCGCATACCTCACCACTACCACTAGACTAGGAGTCATTGGCACACACACACACACGACCACAAAAGAGAAAAAAAAATTTCTTTTTTAGCCCCATCAACAGAAAAAGGGACAAATAATTTATCTATTGTCATTAAGGGTCGTATCAAGTTGAAATATCGAACCGCATAAAAAAAACGTTTGCTACAAGATTGATCAACCCAAGTAATAGACTTTTGTACGCTTTTGTTATTATTTATCGTCTTTTATCTCATAAGTCGTAAGGTAAATTTTCTAACATAAACAGTGATCAATAAGTGCATCAGATGGTTGTTCTGTGCAAAACTTCAAGATACAGCAAGGTTACCAGACAATGACTTTTGCTGGTAAGGAACCCCAACAAAAATCACAGCATATATATATATATATATATATATATATATATATATATATATATATTGAATAAAAGGTAATTAATTTTTGGAATCGTTCTCACTGGGATTCGAACTCTGCCCACAAAGACAACATGCCTCTACACTAACCACTTAGACTAGCGGTCATTGACACACACACGCACACACACACACACACACATACACACACACGCGCGTATATATAGGAGGGGATCCACATCCCCTCACTTTTACATCCTCATGCATCCCCTCTTTCACATCCGTTGGATCTTGTTTTAAGTCGTCTAATCTTAGTCGTCGATTTTTCAATTGTTAAGATTAGATGACTTAAACAAGATCCAACGGGTATTATCATGGGGATGCAAAAGTGAGGGGATATGGATCGTTCCTCATATATATATATATATATATATATATATATATATATATATATATATATATATATATATATAGGAGGGATCCACATCCCCTCACTTTTGCATTCCCTATGCATCCCCATGATAACATCCGTTAGATTTTGTTTAAGTGATAAAAATAATGGTTAAGATTAGATGGCTTAAACAAAATCCAGTGGATGTGAAAAAGGGAATGCGGATCCCTCCTCATATATATATATATATATATATATATATATATATATATATATATATATATATATATATATATATATATAAGATCAATTATATATATATATATTTGAAAGAAGGTAAATGTGGCGAAACGCCCACCGGGAATCGATCTCATATATATATATATATATATATATATATATATATATATATATATATATATATATATATATATATATAACTGTATTTATATATGGGTAGGGCTGCATCTCGATCCTTTTTCAGATCATGTGTAAGCACTTGGACAATTTTTTTTTTTAATTCACCACTACCTAATTTCTAGTGAGTTACAAGCTAAGAAAATATGAGTATTCCTAACATAGAACTGTATTTATATATGGGGTAGGGCTGCATCTTGATCCTTTTTCAGATCTTGTGTAAGCACTTGGACATCTTCTTTTTTTTTTTGTTAATTCACCACTACCTAATTTCTAGTGAGTTACAAGCTAAAGAAAATATGAGTATTCCTAAAAGCACTATAAAAATTATTTGGGGCTGCGTAATTTTTTATTTATTTACAAGTTTGGCATTATTATTATTTTTACTAAGGGACTGGCCATTACATAATGGATTGTCAAAAATTTTGACAATCCTAAATGAACAACATATTTGTTTAGGACTGTCAGAATTTTTTGACAGTCCAACATAAATTCTGAATCCATTATGTAAAATTACTTTGTAAAATTCTGGATCCATTATGTGAAATTACTTTGCATTCTTTTCTTTCATCATGCGAAATTATTTTGTAAAATTTTCCATTGTCCAGTAATAAATAAACTCTAATTATTGCCTCAAGTTCTTGTGTGATGTTCAATTTTCATGGCGTAACTATCAAATTCATGGCTAACTATGCAAGATTTTCCCCAAATCATGTCAGTTGGGAAGGAAAGCTAACATGTAACGAAGTAGCCTGTTACATTTTGGAATATGTATATCCAGGTTGATGGTGTTAGCAAGCCTACAAAAAGGAATTAGACTTAAAGCTGCAAGCATCACGTTGATGTGCAATTACACATGTTGACACATTTTTCTTTTTCTTTTTCTAAACTGCTAATATGGGGCTGAAAACACCATCATAAAGGTCAGGTTTGGTTTTCGGCAAGTTTTTTTTGCTTAAAATAATTATAAAAAAACTGGATGCATGTTATTTGATAAATCGAACCCTTTCTAGTATCTTGCATTTTAAGTCTTCTTATGAAGTTTTATATGGTTCGGCTCCTTCGTATGATCATCTACTTATTTTTGGTTGTCTGTGCTATGCGTATGATTTAAAATTTCGACATGATAAATTTGCTAGCAGGAGCAGAAAATGTATCTTTGTTGGATATCCACTTGATAAAAAGGGATGAAAACTGTATGATTTGGAGACTGGTGAATTTTTTGAGTCCCGTGATGTTACTTTTTATGAAAAAGAATTTTCTGGATGTGGCTCTGCTAGCGAGATGTCTTCTGCGATACGCCATACATCTGTTGCGGTGCCGGGAGACGATATAGAGGCTTTTGGGATGGTGCCGGCTACGATTGCTGAGGCCAGAGTGGTTGCTGGTGGCTCGGCACCGAGTGACGAGGATGCACAGGTAGATGCAGAAGTATTGACAGGAGAGTCCGCTGGGGGTGATGCGGATACTAATGCTGATACAGGGGATACAGTGTTGCCAGTGGTGCCCGACGAGGTAGTATTGGGAAGAGGAATGAGAAAGAAATCACAGCCAGTGCGATTACAGGATTTTGTGACAAATGCTATTCGAAGTAAAAGTTTCTCCCTTCACCACAGTTCATCTGTTTCCGTCCCTTCTTCAGGTACTTCGTATCCTCTAACACAATTTCTAAGTTATGACTTATTTACTGCTGGACACAGAGATTTTTTTGCAGCTATTACTGCAGGTGTTGAGCCTACTTCATATCGCCAGGCCTCGCGAGATTCAGGCTGGCGCGCGGCTATGCAAACTGAAATACAGGCTCTGGAAGATAATGGGACATGGAGTCTTGTCGATTTACCTCCTGGGAAGAAAGCATTGGGAAGTAGATGGGTGTACAAAATAAAGTACAAATCCGACGGCAGTGTTGAGCGCTTAAAGGCACGGCTGGTTGTGTTCGGTCATCATCAGGTTGAGGGGATCGACTAGTCTGAGATATTTGCCCCGGTAGCTAAGATGCCTACAGTTCGGACGTTCTTGGTTGTTGCAGCTGTGAGAGGATGGACTTTGCACCAGATGAATGTGCACAATACTTTTCTTCATGGAGATCTGACAGAAAAAGTGTATATGAAGTTGTCGCTAGGTTTTTCGCATATGAACCCAACAAAGTGTGTCGCCTGCGTAAGTCTCTATATGGATTGAAACAGGTACCACGTTGTTGGTTTGCTAAGCTTGCTGCTTCTCTGATATCCTATGGATTTATTCAATCTCATTTCGATTATTCTCTTTTCTCTCTTTTTAAAGGGAAGGTAGAGTTGCATGTTTTGATCTATGTGGATGATGTGATTGTGTCTGGTAATGACACAGGTGCTTTAGATGCTTTCAAAAAGTACCTTAGTTTTTGCTTTTACATGAAGGACCTTGGTGTGTTGAAGTACTTCCTTGGCATAGAGGTGGCTCGGAGTGCAGAAGAAATTTTCTTGTGTCAAAATGAAGGACCTTAGTGTGTTGAAGTACTTCTTTGGACATCATTTCAGAATGCGGCTTGATGGGGTCTCGACCTGCTGGCTTTCCCATGGAGCCCAATCACAAGCTGGTAGAATCGACTAGTCCAAAGATGACGGATGCAGAGTCTTATCGGAGGCTGGTTGGGAGGTTGATTTATCTATCGTTTACTCGTCCTGACTTAGCCTATGCTGTGCATATCTTGTCTCAATTCTTACAGGAGCCTCGACAAGATCATTGACATGTTGCTTTGAGAGTTGTCAGATATCTCAAATATGCACCGGGACAGGGTATTCTTTTGAAAGCTGATTGTGATCTTCGTCTTTCTGGTTGGTGTGATTCCGACTGGACCAGTTGTCCATTGACTCGCCGCTCGGTTACAGGCTGGTTGGTGTTTCTGGGGGGGGGTTCTCCTATTTCTTGGAAGACCAAGAAGCAATTAACTGTTTTTCGATCTTCCGCGGAAGCTGAATACCGATCTCTTGCTGCGCTTATTTGTGAGTTGAAATGGTTGAAGGAGTTATTGGTGTGTTTGGACGTTCGCCAGGAGTCTGCTATGTCGGTGTATTGTGACAGTCAGTCTGCCCTGCACCTGGCTCAGAACCCGGTATTTCATGAGCGCAATAAGCATATTGAGGCGGATTTGCATTTTGTTCGCGATGCTATTCGAGATGGCACCGTAACAGCCTCGCATGTTCCTACTTCTTCTCAACTGGCTGACATCTTCACCAAGCCCCTTGGAAAGCATGTGTTTGATTCTTTCATTTCCAAGTTGAGCATTTGTGACTTGCATGCTCCAACTTGGGGGGGGGGGGGGGGGGGGGGGGGGGGGGGGGGAGGGTGAGGGGGGGGTGTTAGATTATATTTGTAAATGTAAATATGGTCCATAAGCCCAAATGTAGACACTATATATATTGTAACAAACCCTAGCAATAAGAACAAGGCATTATTATTTCCTACAATATGCTATTTGAAAATGCCAAAAAAGTTGAGATAAAAGTGAGTTCGAGGACCATCTTCTTTCCTATTATTTTTCTTTTGAAAATTATTTTTCTTTTCGCCTCATTTCTTTTGGCACCTAAATACAGGGGAAAAAATAACTTTCATTTTCCAAAATCCTGAATCCTCATTAATTAAACGGAACGTGACAAAAAAAAAATTGGCGGATATGTAGCTGAAAGTTAAGCAATTAGTTCGACTCTCAAATTATCCCCTAAGTTAACGAAGAATGCTGTGAAGGTGCGTGTATAAATAAATATCAACATAAGCACTCCAGTGAATGCATTTACCATTCAACCAAGCTGATGCCTCACCTCCACCATTTTTCTGAAGCGTCGCTCACAAATCACTGTAGTAAGTATCCTAACATGATTTACTGGACACGATCTTACTGCTTGTGATATTAATCATTATTCAGGGTCTCTGGACCGAAGAGGGACTTTGTTTCTTCTTCTTTTTTCTGTCTTTCATTTTGTTATGTTGTATCATATAATATAGCTAGTAAGGGTATGGATCATACCTCTTTGATGTAGGGGAATGGACGATCTCCCTCTTTCTCTAATTTATCTATGTTTTGAAGCTTGATATGCCTGATCCACTTTCCACTGTGAACCTGCATCTCCCTCTCTCTCTAATTTATCTATGTTTTGAAGCTTGATATGCCTGATCCACTTTCCACTGTGAACCTGCCAAAGAAAGTAGGCCGACATAGCAGAGGGACTCTCGGGTCATGGATGAAAGAGCTATCCGGTTCCATCTCTAGTAGCCAAAGCACTGACTCTCTCTTTTTTCTATCTCGGCTTCGAAGGAAATCAAGCTAACATCACTAATTTGACAACTTCCCTAATGTAGACTAAAATACAGCTTACGAACTAGCCTTGAGGATATACTTTCAGAAGATAAGCCGTTTCAAGCTAAGACTTACAAATTGACGACTCACTTCGCTCACCTCACAACCCTTCGCGGGTTGGTCAGACAGTACAAAGAAAAGAGAGTGTTAGACTGGAACAACGTCAAACCATAGAACACAGCTCCTTTCGGCCATGAAAAACAAATTTGACTATCACAAGATAATATCTATATGAGATTCAATTCAAATAATAGAGGTTTAAGCGGCCAAGTTTAAATTTCTAATGACACAAACACCAAAACCCTCAATACTTGAAGCCTTTTGTTTTTTAATTTTTTTTAAGCAGTTATAAATGTTTGTTTGGCGACAGTGGATTTTTTTTTGGAAAAGCTAGTTTAATTTTAGGACTGCTTATGAATTTGACATGACATTGATTGCTTTTAAAAATTGTTTCTATTGTAAATTTTTGAAAAGCAAGTTATAAAATATTAATATTTGCATTTACTAATTTGGACTTTTTACTATCGAAACAATGTGAATAGCATTGTCCCAGATTTTTTAGGTTGGGAATGATTATGTGGATTATTGCCGGGGCACAATTTTCGATGGAAAAATTTAGAAGGCAAAACAATTGTAAAGACAATGTTTCAACGCAACACTTCAAAGAAGGTGTGTAACAGAGATCCTTGGTGGATTCTGGTAAACAAAGATCTTAAAAAAGATTTCATTACAGCAGCAATCGATTTACGAAAATCTGTAAACAACAACAACCGAATGAAGTACTTCTAAGAAGAAGGTACTAATCCGAATTGCTAGCAGTAGCGAAGATGACAAGCGATAGATGGAACAACTCCTGCTGGGGTGAATGATCAGCGTTGCTAAAAGCTATATTCGTCCCACACGAATAGCTTCCAGGAACCAGCAAGTTCGTCGGAGAACTTTGGAACACTCATGCTCTTCTAACTCCTTGGATGATACACGGACTCCCGTGCAAAAGCAACACTGGTGCAATGCTTCTTTTACGCTTATGTTTACTTGTGTTAAGAAACACTTGTAAACTCTCGCAACTTTCTGTATTAGTCTCTGTACTTACCCTGTGAGAGAGAAGAGACCTTTTATAGGCCCAAGTTGCAACTGTCCGGTTAGCAGAACGTTCGGGACATGGTAAAAATCACTCCGAACGTGCAGTAACCGCTCAGATCATGCACAGGCACGATCTGATGCAAGTTGCGCACCTCGCGCATACCGCGCGCCTTGCACACCGCGCGCAGAACGCGCACTGAGCCACTTGCGCCACCTGCGCGTCCTGCGTGCCATGCGCACCCTGCGCCACCTGCATAACTGGGCGCGCAACTTGGCGCACACCTAGCCGTGCAACTGGGCGCACACCTGGTCGCGTAACTGGGCGCACACCTGGCCGCGCCATTGGGCGCGCAACCTGGACCGCGCAACCTGGCAGCTCAACCGGCTGCGCAAGTGGCTCGCGCAATGAGCACAACTTAAGCGCACTATGCGCCTAGCGACGATGCTGACGTGCTAAGTGCAAAGTGCTCCAACAAAACGCCACATTATGCCTCATGAGCCCATGAGTCCGAGTCGCTAAGCCCCTACGGGGCTTAGCTCCAATGGAAAGAAATTTTCCAGAAGCAAAAAGCATGAATGCTTCAATTATTAATTTAGCCTTTTTCCTATTAAAAAAATAACCCTACATGGCACACCCATGTGCACCTTCATACCACATGTGCATCTTTAAAATAGCATAGCTAATATATAGAGATACAACTCCTTTGGCCTAGCCGATGTGGGACTAAAGTTCCAAAATAAAAAAGGCCAAAATCTAACAATCTTCCACATATCTCTATATATGGGTATAAGTGTTCCCCACAATAAATGTCCATCATGCATTAGGAGAGATGTCGCTGACGACTTGAATATTCTCACATGGGTGAAACAACAGACTATAATACAAAAATGGACTAAGCCTTGAATTCTGTACCATAGCTAAAATTCTTCCCACTCACATAATATAGTTACATGTGCTTCTGGCTACACATTAAAAGTACCTGTTCCAGCCTGGTTTTAGTGCATAATTTTGGGCGTCTACAAGTTTACCCTCAAGAGACGGCCTGATATCTCTTTGTCCATATACTATAGGTGAGTTCTTTGTTAAAGAGACATGGTATGAAGCTCTTTACGCTTCTCTTGCGGTGCTACGCTGCTATGACATGGCCTAAAGCCAAGGCCTTACCCCGTATCGGGAACCTCATTGTAGTGTCATACTACTATAGCATGAGGTCACCGCCTCTTTGTAGTGCCATACTACCCAGCATAAAGCCTTAGGCTCCCTTGCGGTATTACGCCGCAACGACATGGCTTGCAAGGCCGAGGCTTTATCCCTAACCGGGTACCTCATCGTGGTGTCGTGCCATTGTAACATGAGGAACTCCTTTCTTTTGTAGTGCTGACTATACCCCTCCTTATTTCAACATACAACATTAGGTTACCTGCCTATTTGCGGTGCTACGCCGCTGTGACTTGGCTCATACAGCCGAGGCATTACCCCTTTCGGGAACCTCATAGTGGAGTCACCCCATAGTAGCATAGAATTTTACTCATTGTAGTGTTGCGCTACCGTGCTTCCTGTAAAGCACACCAGGCATTCACTCTGCCTGAGAACTCATTAAGGCGTTTAAGCCAACCTTCCCAAAGGATCCGTTTTCTGTAGAAAACAACAGTAGACAACAGTAGTTGTAGGTCCGTAACCTCTCCATGCCCAATAGGACATGTACCTACCGTTTCTGATATTCTTCCGATTAATGGTCCTCCCTTGAACCAAAAGCTAGATGCCTAGTAGATTTCTCTTTGAACTAATAGCATAAAACTTTATGGTAGGATTACAATAATACAATATCAGAATGTCTTCAAGCCCATTTTATAAGTTGTGTAACGACCAGCTGGCGCTTAAGGCCCTTGGTGAACGAATCTGCCAGTTTCTCCTGACTTCGAACATCAATCACTACAATAACACCTCTCTTGATGAGATCGTGCACTGCCATATGCTTCAAACGCACAGTCATCTTCTTTCCGTTGAAGATGTCATTTGATGCCACCGCCGCAGTCGCCTGGTTATCGCAGTATATCGGTATCGCCGGTATTTGCGCCCCAACCACTGGAAGATCATACATGAGCTTCCGAATTCATTCTACTTTCTCTACTGCGGTATCAAGTACAAAAAACTCAGATTCCATGGATGACCGCGAGAGCATAGTCTGCTTCTTCGATTTCTACGATATAGCAGCTCCACCCATTGTGAAAATGTATTCACCTGTAGACCTCTCGCTCTCCACTTCTGAGCACCAGCTGGCATCACTGAAGCCTTCCACTACCGGCGGATCTCCGATGTAGTGCAATGCATATGTCTGAGTCTTCTTGAGATATCTCATAACCCGTTTCACAGCTTTCCAGTGTTCAATGCCTGGGTTGCTCGTGAAACGACTTAGCATTCCCATGACGAAAGCTATGTCAGGCCTTGTGGCAGTAGTAGCATATATCAAACTCCCGATTACGCTTGCATACTCCAGCTGCCTGACGCTTTCTCCTGAATTAGGCTTCAGTTTCAGATCAGACCTGTACGGCGTATCGATCCCTGGAAGATCTTGATACCCGTAACAAGTGATCATCTTCTCAACATAATGAGACTATGACAGCGCTAGTCCAGTGTTTGTCCAGATGATCTTGATCCCCAAGATCACATCAGCTTCCCCAAAGTCCTTCATACTAAACTTGTTCGAGATAACTTCTTTGTCTCTGAGACACAGCCCATACCGTACCTAGGATTAGCATGACGTCCACGTACAGACAAACGATCACACCTCTTCCATCAGCAAACTTCGTGTAAACACACTTGTCCGTTTCGCTGACCATGTAGCCATTTGACCTTATAACCTTGTCAAATTTCTCATGCCACATCTTGGGAGCCTGTTTAAGACCGTACAAGGATTTCACCAACTTACAGACTTTGTCTTCAAGACCCTTGACGACAAATCCCTCTGGTTGTTGCATGTAAATCTCTTCGGTCAGCTCGCCATTTAGGAAAACCGTTTTCACATCCATCTGATGTATCACCATCTTATGTATTCCTGCAAGAGCAATCAACATTCTGATGGTGGTCATCCGGGCTACTGGAGCATACGTGTCAAAGTAGTCAATCCCCTACTTCTGAGAAAATCCCTTGGCTACCAACCTAGCGTTGAACTTGTCAATAGTTCTGTCTACTTTCATCTTCTTCTTGAAGATCCATTTACATCCGATGGGTTTCGCTCCTTCAGGAAGATCAACCAACACCCAAGTGTTATTTGAGGTGATAGAATCAATTTTATTATCAATCGCCTCCTTCCAGAAAACCGCGTCTCTGGTCTTCATCGCCTCATCATAGGTAAGTGGATCTGCTTCCACATGATAGGTGACAAAGTCACTTTTGAAGTCCTTCGGTCTCCTCACACGCTTCGCTGACGGCTCAGCGAGTTCTGGTTCAACCGTTGTTTCAACAACATCTTCTTGGACTGCTTCTTCATTAAAAACTTCAGTTTCTTACGCACCCTTATTGTTCTCAGGTATATCCGCAAGAACAATATTCTTGTGCCTTGCAAATTTGTCTTTAAAATATTCTGCATCGCGAGATTCAATGATATGATTTGACTTAATATCAAGAAATCTTCGAGCATCACTCTTCTCGGCATATCCTAAGAAGATCGTCTTTGTAGTCCTTGTCCCAAGCTTCTAAATCTTCAGATCTGGAAGCTTGACATATGCCAGACACCCCCACACTCGAATGACATTCAAGTTAGGTCTGACCTTGAACCAGAGTTCATGAGGAGTAATGTTTGAAGTTGTATGTGGCACTCTATTTAGAATAAAAGTGGCCGTAAATGTAGCTTCTCCCCAGTAGCACTTTGGAAGATCCGTAGTCAACAACATTGAGTTAATCATTTCTGTTAACGTTCTGTTCTTCCTCTCTGCTACTCCATTTGATTGAGGAGAGTACGGAGCCGTAGTCTCATTGACAATTTCATGTTTTTGCAGAACGATGCGAATTCATGTACTACAACAAAAATACCTTTTAATGACGGCTAAAAACTGTCATTAATTAAGAACCATGACGCTTTTTTTCTTAATCCAAGCGTTATGAAATCGGGTATTATAAATGTTTTTCAAAGCGTTATAGATAATTCTTCCGAAAACGTCATTAATAGGTTGAATTTCTGCTACGTTTTACTTTCAAAGCGTTATGGATAGTTATGTAAAACTGTTATGAATAGTTAATATGGTTTAGAAGTCAGGACATTTTGAAAGCGTTATGAATGGTCATTGTATCACATTTATAACGCTCTATACTGCATGTTATACATTCCAAACACTGCTCAATTCAATTCGAAAACAACCACTTTGAACCATATTCACAACAAAACATTGAAATGTAATATAAAGTACCATTAATCTCCATTTCATTGTCTCAAAATAGGGTACATCAACATCACACAGATATAGAGTACTTTATCTAGCTATATTCCATTGTCTCAAAATAGAGTACTTTAGCTATCATTCTGCATTTCTCAGGCCATATACATCTTCTCAAAATATATAGAGTATCCAATATAGAGTACACTTTAGCTCTATCAAAACTATCCACATGAAAACATCCTACACTTTAGCTTCAACTTAGTCACATGAAGACCTGTGTCCACAGCACATGTACCCTGCAAAAGATAAAACATGTGTGCATATGTATATGTGTGTGTGTGTGAGAGAGAGAGAGATCACCTTCACAACAATGATTGCAATTGTTGACACAAAATCACAGTCAACCATATATTGATACAATTGACAACATAATACTTGTAATATTTTAATACGACACATGAAGACTGAATTCGGTACAAAGCCAGACGACAGCTCGCACCTGCAATACATCACAGTTTGAGTCTTTATTTTATACTTTATTTGAGTCTAGACTTATGTAAAATGAGCTGTGCTGAGCATTTTGAGACTTAGACTATACATATACCTCAAGCCAAAAGCCCCACCAAACATTCAAATAGCCCATTGGCCCATTGGACCTATTCTGTGCTCTGGAGACAGAGTTTGGGCCAAACTCTGCCTCCTAAATTCTAGGACCCTAATTTTTAGGGTTGGCTGGATGCAAGTTGTCCAACGGCCAAATTTTTGAATGTACCAACCAGAATTCTGGCCGAATTATGCCTGTATGTTTTTCTATAAATAGGCCATGAATTCTTTCATTTTCATTCATCCAATCTTCTCTTCTCTTCTCTCTAAAGCCTTATACAAGCCATAACCTTCTCATCTACTAGCCACAAGCTCCCTAAGCCTCAAAGTGCTCAGTGCTTTTCAGTTAGGAGTTTGTGCAAGAGTTCAAGAAGTCGCTTGGAAAATTCTAAGCATCGCCACTGCGATCTCTGTAAGAAGTTGACGTGCTCTTCTGAAGAAAAGGCACGGGGTGTAACTACTATTTCATAAATAGTGGATTTAATCCTGAGCTAGAGTTCTCAGGCCTGGACTAGTCCTCCACGAGGGAAACCAGGTTAAAATTGGTTATGTTTGCGTATGCTTTCTTGTTCTTTACTATTTTCTTATTTACTCTGATTATTTACTGTTGGTGAAAGAGTTTAATTTTTAATTGGACATTATTGTCATAAACTCTATTCACCCCCCTCTAGAGTTGTCTATTTGTTCTTCAATTGGTATCAAAGCTCTGTTCTCTCAACAAGGACTAACATCCTAGAGCTGATCCGTCGCAACCACACAATCCATGATTTCCAATCACGGTGAAGGGCAGTCCACTCATAGGCCTCCCCTATTTGATGGAACAAACTACACCTATTGGAAAACAATGATGAGTTTTTATCTCAAGTCACTAGACTTCGACCTGTGGACCATTGTCATCGATGGTTACAAAAAGCCTGCCAGGATAGTTGTCAATAGTGATCTCATTGAGAAAACCCATGACAAATATTCTGACGAGGAGAAGAAACAGGCAAGTCTAGACGTACGAGCTATTAATGCTTTATTCTGTGCTATGGACAAGAATGAGTTCAACAGGGTCTCAACATGCACCACCTCTCACGAAGTATGGAGACTTCTAGAAGTGACGCATGAAGGAACCACTCAAGTAAAGGAGTCAAAAATAAGTCGTCTCACTCAAGAATATGAGGCTTTCAAGATGAAGCCAAATGAGACGATCACACAAATCATTACAAGATTCCTCGACATCATCAACCCCTTGTCTTCTCTCGGCAAACAGTATACAAATCACAAGAAGATCCGCAAGATACTTAGGGGGCTACCAAAGATTTGGAACCCTAAGGTGACAGCCATCATAGAAGGAAATGATCTCACGACTATGTCCATGGAGACTTTGATAGAAAAGCTGATGACTCATGAGCTTGACCTCAAAGACTTCGAAGAGCCTGCTCCTAAGGCAAAGGAGATTGCCCTCAAAGCTCACCGACGAAGGGCTGATCCTGAAGAGACGGATGACGATAACTCGAAAGGTAAAGATCAAGCTATCCTTGTCCGCAACTTTAAGAAATTTCTTCGCTTCAATCGAAGAAAGAAGGAACCACAAGAAGATGACGAAGATAAGCCAACATGCTACGGTTGTAAGAAGACTGGACACGTCCGAAAAGACTGTCCATTCACAAAGAAGAGCAACCGATATGAGAAACCATACAAGAAGGCTTCCTCAAAGAAATATGCCAACACAAGCATTTGGCATGAAAGCGAAGCTAGTGACTCTGAGGAAGAAAAGGACTCTCCTCAAGACACCGCCAATGTTTGCCTAATGGCTACATCCGACAAGGTAACTAGCGAAACTCTCGATGATTTCACTTTTGACGAACTTGGCGATGCATTCAATGATTTACTCAATGACCATAAGAAAGTCATTAGTAAATATAAACACGCCAAGGAGAAGATCAAAAATTATGAAGTCAAGATTCAAAGACTCTCGTCATTACTTGATAATGTTAGAGACACTTCACCCACAGAAGTCACAAATGAGATGTCTAAGCTTAAATTAAGCCTACATGATGCCGAAGCACGCATTAAAAAGCAAACACAAGAGATCACAGCACTCAACACTGAGGTTGCTGAAGAAAAGAATAGACACAAGATCTCTATCACTAAGATTTATGGTTTGAATACTAAGATTACTGAACTGCAGGCTGTCTCTAAGAAATTAGAGACTAAGTTAGGAAAACAGGTTGCTCAACCTCAAACCCAATCACATTAGACACACACAAAGCATGACACCACTCATACTAGTCAACCACGTCATCCACCTGTAGCACGTAATCATGCCTACATGTACACTCACTTTTATAAAACACATAAACCACATATAGGTAAAAATAATTCTCATATGACACATAATCACCATGCCACACATAGATACAATCATCACTATGTTGCACATAAACAAAATCACCATCATACTGCTTATAGATATAAACATCATCCTGCAGCCACATATAGTCATCATCATGCTCCGCACCACTCTTACCAAGCTATATATAGACATCATCATCATGCCACTCCATACCACTCTACATATAGACATCATCACCATGCTACTCCACACCACTCCACATATAGACATCATCAACATGCTCCTAGCATAAATAGGAATGCTATTTGTACTTATTGTGGATTACATGGATACATCTCACCACAATGTGGAGTTAGAAGAATAGTAGATAGAAATATATATGCATGGTTGTCGAAAACTAACTTTTCAGGACCCTCAAGAACTTGGATACCAAAGGTCACATCTACTCTTGATGTAGGTAGACCTTCCCTCCTCAACTAAGAGTAAGTGGATTCTCGATAGTGGATGCTCGCGGCATATGACGGGAGACGCAAATCTTTTCGTATCACTATCGATGAAGAGGGAAGGGTATGTATCCTTCGGCAACAACCTTAAAGGGTATATCATTGGTAATGGTACTATAGGTCATCCTCCTTCTCCTGTAATAAAGGATGTCTGCCTAGTGACCGAGTTAAAGCATAACCTGCTCAGCATAAGTCATCTTGCTGATCATGGGTATGATATTAACTTTGGACAAAACAAATACTTTATTTATGATAGGTCAACAGGAGACATTGCTTTTGAAGGAATAAGAGAGGATAATATTTATATTTTTTATCTATCTAGAGATACTAACAGTGCAGGAAGATGTCTCTATGCTCACAAAGACGAAAGATTACTGTGGCACCAGCGTCTTGGTCATGCCAATATGGATATTATATCCAGGCTATCGACCAAGAAGCTAGTCAGAGGCTTGTCCGACATCACATTCAAAAAGGACACGATATGTGCCGAATGTGAATTGAATAAGGTAACCAAGTCCTCATTTCATTCCATAAACTCTGTAAGTACTACTAGACCATTGCAATTACTTCATATGGATTTATTTGGCCCTAGTAGAGTAGCCAGTCTTGGTGGAAAACTCTACGCTTTTGTTATAGTTGATGACTTTTCTAGATTTACTTGGGTTTTCTTTCTTACAAATAAAGGTGATGCCATTTCTGTTTTCAAATATTTGCTAAAAAGGTTCAAAACGAAAAAGGCTACATGATTACTCGAATCCGAAGTGATCATGGAGGCGAATTCGAAAATAGTGATTTTGAAAAGTTTTGTGATTCAAATGGTTTTAATCATGAGTTTTCTTGTCCAAGAACTCCTCAACAAAATGGTGTTGTGCAGCGGAAGAATAGGACTCTTGGCGATATGGCTAGAGTCATGTTAAAAAATTCTCTCTTCCAAAATATTTTTGGGCTGAAGCTGTCAATATAGCGTGCCATATTTTAAATAGGATGCTTATTCGTCCCATTACGAAGAAAACACCCTATGAGCTTTGGTTTGGAAGAACTCCAAATGTTTCATATTTTCGAGTTTTTGGTTGTCGATGTTTTATCCTTAACACCAAAGACAACTTAGGCAAATTTGATGCCAAAGCTGACGATGGTATATTCCTTGGCTATGCGGCCAAGAGCAAGGGATATAGAGTGTTCAACAAATGCTCATTAATTGTGGAAGAATCTACAAATGTGACTTTCGATGAGGATAACAGTGCAGTAGCTACTCTTGATGATGATGTTGAGCCATCAATTTCTACTCCAATGAATACAACCACTGAAACTAATTCTCTGGAGGGCTTGCCAAAGAAATTTTCTTTCAAGCCATCATATCCAGAAAATTTGGTTATAGGTGATGTTTTACGTGGAGTAAGTACTAGATCATCAATAAGAGACTCCATTGCTAATACTGCATTCATTTCACAAATTGAGCCTAAAAACATTGTAGAAGCTTTTAATGATGAATTTTGGATTTCAGCCATGCAAGAAGAACTCAGCCAATTCGAGAGGAGCCAAGTTCGGGAACTTGTTCCTAGGCCGGTAAATCACTCGATTATTGGTACTAAATGGGTTTTTCGAAACAAAATAAATGAAGATGGTTCAGTTACACGCAACAAAGCTCGTCTAGTAGCTCAAGGATACAACCAAGAGGAAGGTATCGACTACGATGAGATGTATGCTCCCGTTGCGAGATTAGAATCCATTCGGATGCTTTGCGCATTTGCTAACTTTCAAAATTTCAAATTATTTCAAATGGATGTTAAAAGTGCTTTTTTAAATGGATTTATTAAGGAGGAAGTTTTTGTTAAACAACCCCCTGGTTTTGAAAATCATAAATTTTCCGACCATGTTTTCAAGCTCAAGAAAGCGCTATATGGCCTCAAACAAGCCCCTAGAGCTTGGTATGAACGGCTAAGTAATTTCTTGCTTGAAAAAGGTTTTTCAAAAGGGAAAGTTGACACTACACTTTTTATAAAATCTTTCAAAGACATTATTCTCTTAGTAAAAATTTACGTGGATGATATTATATTTGGTTCTACTGATGAAACCCTCTGTCAAAATTTTGCCAAGTGTATGCAGACCGAGTTTGAGATGAGCATGATGGGGGAGCTCAATTACTTTCTTGGACTGCAAGTCAAACAAATGTCAAATGGAACTTTCATCTGTCAGTCAAAGGATATAAAGGACATGCTGAAGAAATTCGACCTTAACAACGTCAAACAAATCAGCACTCCAATGGCTACTACAACTAAACTAGAACCAGATGAAAGCGACAAACCTGTGGATCCACGTAAGTATCGAGGTATGATAGGCAGTCTATTATATTTAACTGCTAGTCGCCCTGATATTATGTTTAGCATTTGCCTGTGTGCTAGAGCAAGCTAATCCTAAGGAATCACACATGACTGCTGTTAAGCGTATCTTTCGATAAGGGTACAGTTACAGTGGGCCTATGGTATCCCAAGTCAACATTATTTGATCTCATTGGTTACTCTGATGCTGATTTTGCCGGATGCAAGGTCGACCGTAAAAGTACGAGCAGCACGTGTCATTTATTAGGAAAGGCTTTAGTCTCTTGGTTTAGCAAGAACCAGAATTCTGTCCACTATCCACAATAGAAGCTAAATATATTGCAGCTGGTCATTGTTGTGCACAAATTCAGTGGATGAAGCAAACCCTTGAAGACTATAATTTATCTTTTATGTACATTCCTATATTTTGTGACAACACCAGTGCTATAAATCTCACTAAGAACCCCATATGTCATTCACGCACGAAGCAGATTGAAATACGTCACCACTTTTTGCGTGATCATTAGCAAAATGGCACTATTAACTTAGAATTTATTGACACCGATCATCAGCTAGCAGATTTCTTTACCAAACCTCTATCCGAAGAGTGTTTTAACTTTTTTTTGTCGTGAACTAGGAATTTTGGATGAAGCTGTTATTCATTAAAGTAACCTGCGTAAATATCGATTATGTCTTGATTCTTTATGATGAACTTGCTATGGGTACAAGACGAAAGGGTCCTTCTGACAACAAGGCGTAAAAGCCTAAGCGACACGGTACACTAGTCCTCCGGACTACCGCTAGCTGGGATCCGGCCCCTGCAGCTACCCCATGGAAGCTTCAAAATATTGAATTGTGGCATATTTCCTTGTTTATTACATGGTCTACTTTTATTTATCACATGCTTTAATTCAAACTTTCAAACTTCACTTGGATTCAGCGTTATTTTTACAACTTAGTTTTCTCACTATCTTGTATCCACTTATTATCATTTTTTTCATATTTCTCTCTTATTATCATTTTTTTAATCTCTCTTACTTGATCAAATTTCTTTTCTAGCTTGATTTCTATTCTGGTACCATCAACCAGAATTCGGGCCGAACTCTGCCTTACCCAGAGTTCGGGCCGAATTCGGTCTGGCTGTTCTAGAACCGAAAGCAGCCTCAGCCGCTGATCAGATTGTGATCCAATGGTCCACATTTGCTCCGACCATTCGAACCCTTACACTAAAAACTGGGTTCCCCTCTTCCCTCTCCTCCATTGCCACCTTTCAAACTTCTCCAAACTATTTTTCTCCAAACCCTAACCCTAGTTCTTCCTTCCTAGAGCATCATTCTTCTCAAAACTTAAGAAGAAGGATTCTCTCACCATTCTCCTTCATCTTTCATCATCAAATTGAGGTATATTTCCACACTTCTCTCCATCTATAATTCCTCAATTTTTTTTTATTTTATGGCTCCCAAGTTGTTCAATAGGGGGAAGAGACTTCGAACCGAGGGTGCGTCCTCTTCGAATGCTCCTCCTCGTGTTGAACCACCCGTTGGACAACCCAATTAACCACCCATTCATCCGTTGTTCAACCCACCTCGTCCACTCGACCCCAACATGTATGATGACCGAATATTTGTATCACTTGATGCTTCCAATAAATGGTTTAGTAATTTTTGGTCACATCCGGTGTATGCGGGTCACCCTATAAATTTTACTATTTTTTCTCAATATGAATCACTTTTTCATGATCTTTGTCTTGATGAACTTGTCACTACCAATTCGGTTATTTATCTCAATGCCATACAAATGTTCTACCGCAACCTTACGCACAATGATACACATATCTTTTTACGGGTTACGGGCATTGATATCTCTTTTGATGATTTTGACTTGGCCGAACACCTTGAACTCCCGGAGCCAAACTCATGGGAAAAACTTGTTGAAGCTCGAAAGTTTCTATTTCCCGATGGGTCATCCCTAGAAAGCTTTAAGGATGACTTGTGTACCCCTAACACACGTCCTCGTAAGCTTCTCGCCAAGTTTCTCAATCCTTACTTTTATGAACTTCATCGGATCGTCTTTAACACGATTCTGCCCAAAGCAGGTTCGACCGATGAGGTTACATACTTTGAAATCTCTGCTTTGTATCACCTCCATTTTTATGTTTCTTTTAATCTTCCACCTACCATGATGGACTGGATGATTAATGCTAGGAAGAAACCAAGATCCTTGGTTTATGCTCTTTATCTTCCTATGCTCTTTCGTGCTTTTCGTGTACCTCTTGATGAGTGCCAATTATTATCTGCCCCTGCCTTCCTCTCTAAGGCACGACGGCTTCAGGAAGCAGTTGACTCACCTATTATGTCCGAGCACTCTGACGATGAGTCCGATGCCCCTCCTCTTGGACAGGATCCTCCTCCTCCTCCTGCTACTCTTGAGTCACTCCAGACTATGCTCCGCGATCGATTCACCTTAGAGGATGATCGCTGGACTCAGCTTGACTACCGGACTACCTTGCAGATGAGTGCCATTAGCAACTCCCTGCACGATATTTGGTACTCCATGTCCCGCCATCCTTCTATGCCTATTCCCATGGAGCGGGACCCTGCTCGCGATGGATACCGTATCGATGACCCTTGGGTTATCCAGTACCTGGATCCGGATGCGGCCTTCGTGGACCCTCGTCGTTCATTCACTGATCCATCCGACGACGGTGGGCCTTCACGAGCTCGATGATGGATAGGGATTTCTCTTTGTTGCTGCTGCTGAGGATCGTAGTTTATGCTTTTATACATTTTTAGTTGATGTAGTTGTTTTTATTTCTGCACTTTGGTTGTACTAGAACTCATTATGTGACTCTTTGAGACATTTTATTATGCAGTTTCTTATTTTTATGCAATTTATCATTATTATTTTTTGGTATGCTTGACATTCATTATTCTGGTTGTTTGATAACTGACAAAAGGGGGAGAAATATTTTGATATATTCATATTATATTATCATATCATTTTTTTGGCTTTGTGTATCTGTGCTTTGGGAAAAGAATATTGTTATCAGGACAACAGGCAATGTTTACGGGGGAGCTATTGCTAAGCTCTGCACTTATTACGGGGGAGCTACGCTACTGTTTTTAATGTGTCCAGGTATGAATATTGAATATACAAATATTATTTTGTCAATTATCAATATGGGGGAGATTGTTGACACAAAATCACAGTCAACCATATATTGATACAATTGACAACATAATACTTGTAATATTTCAATACGACACATGAAGACTGAATTCGGTACAAAGCCAGACGACAGCTCGCACCTGCAATACTTCACAGTTTGAGTCTGTATTTTACACTTTATTTGAGTCTAGACTTATGTAAACTGAGCTGTGCTGAGCATTTTGAGACTTAGACTATACCTATACCTCAAACCAAAAGCCCCACCAAACATTCAAATAGCCCATTGGCCCATTGGACCTATTCTGTGCTCTGGAGACAGAGTTCGGGCCGAACTCTGCCTCCACACAGAGTTTGGGCCGAACTCTGCCTCCTAAATTTCAGGACCCTAATTTTTAGGGTTGGCTGGATGCAAGTTGTCCAACGGCCAAATTTTTGAATATACCAACCAGAATTCTGGCCGAATTTTGCATGTATGTTTTCCTATAAATAGGCCATGAATTCTTTCATTTTCATTCATCCAATCTTCTCTTCTCTCTAAAGCCTTATACAAGCCATACCCTTCTCATCTACTAGCCACAAGCTCCCTAAGCCTCAAAGTGCTCAGTACTTTTCAGTTAGGAGTTTGTGCAAGAGTTCAAGAAGTCGCTTGAAAAATTCCAAGCATCGCCACTGCGATCTCTGTAAGAAGTTGACGTGCTCTTCTGAAGAAAAGGCACGGGGTGTAACCACTATTTCACAAATAGTGGATTTAATCCTGAGCTAGAGTTCTCAGGCCTGGACTAGTCCTCCACGAGGGAAACCAGGTTAAAATTGGCTGTATTTGCGTATGCTTTCTCGTTCTTTACTATTTCCGCATTTACTCTGATTATTTACTGTTGGTGAAAGAGTTTAATTTTTAATTGGACATTATTGTCATAAACTCTATTCACCCCCCTCTAGAGTTGCCTATTTGTTCTTCAGCAATAACACCACAAATAATTAGAAATAAAAAGGCCATGATGCATTTATTAGTGGTCACCTGAAAGCAGAGTTTGGCTTTGTCAAACCATGAAATGATGATAAATTATACAAAGTGCAGATGACAAGGCATTACCTGTCTAGCAAGCTCCGTCACCAATTGAGTAGCCTTCTTGATGTAGAAATGAATTGTATCCAGCTTATTAACAACGTGACCCATTTGTTCAATCTGCACATAACAACTATGCAATATAGATAAAAGAACGATCTAATACTAGATATTTGGGATTATAAGTTTCAACAATCCATGCAATTCAAATTACGACACCATTAATGAATATGGTTGCCACGGATTATTTCTTTCCAATATCTTTCCCCAACCCCAACCGCTGGACCGCCCCCTGGTGGCCATATTTCGAAACTTAGACAACGGTTTCAAAGTTCAAACACCGAAAATATATGAAGTTACTTCTAATATAAAAAGTTGATACTCTTAGCAGCCATTTACTTCAGTAAGTACAAATGACAATCTATGTTGCATGGACACGGTCACAATATGGATAAAGCGACATAAACATGGCACTGATTTGTTGTCCCTCGATATTTTGGCATGTATATAGAAATGTAGAGGAAAAAGACGAAATATAAAGGCGGTTCATTCCAAGTTAAGACAGGAAGATGAAGAACCTAATTAATTACTATATTATATTTGCTGGTGAGTTACTTTACATTTTCTTCTGCAGTCTAGTGAACATACAGATTGATGTGAGTAGATACCTGTCTTGATTGATGTAGTAGACATATGCATAAGAAGTTTGAATATTACATGCTTATAGGATTTGAGGCAACATTGTAAGCAAATGAACTTTGTGTGTAGTATGAGAACCTAATCTTTCACTTATGTGAATATTGCAAGCAAATAGATGGAATATATTTGATATTACAAGCAAATAGATGGAATATTGCCAGGAAAACACAGCAAGTCGTTCATCCTGTATAAATCTTCCCCTTTCTCCTCAACCAGTCTCTCGAGCCCATCGTTAAATGGTACAGCCAGAGAAACACAACAAGTCATTGAGACTAACTCAGATTGAGTGAGAATAATGCAACTACGATTACAACTTCGTGTTCGGTTAAGCAAAGTAGGAAATATTTGGGACACGATTCAGAACACATCATTGTGAGGGTAGAGATTCGGATAGTTTCTTAAATGGTACAATTAGTTAAAGGTTACCTCATCAATATCCAGGGTTCCCTCAAAAACAATGCTAACACTTCTCACTGTAGAATCATGGATATGATCGTGATGATGTTCCCCATGATGATCTGAGATTATATAGAAGGCCAAAGAGACACATTAGAGGACTTGGGTATATTAACGAGTCTAAGAGTACAGCCAATAGTCCGAGTATACATGTTTATATGCATGCAATTCATTTATTTGGTACGATACAGAAAACCTGCGAGTATGTTGCTCCACAAACATGTATTATAGCACAATGTTATAAAATGCAAAGAGAACTGGAAAAGCCTACTGCTACCATATAACATATGACAACCATTCCCACAAACAAATTGCTAATTATTGACAAAACTCTAGAATGTGTTATTAGTTATAAGGAAACAGAAGCTACTGATGAAGGAATTACCATGTCTATGTTCACCATGACGGTGGTTTGCATTCTCCTCCAATTTGGACTCAATTCTGCAAAATATTGGGTTCCAAATACTTAAAGAAAGTACAGCCAATAAGCTAAAGGTCCAATGTCCAAATTGTAATGCTAGAAGAATTGTCATCAAATCAATGACCTATCTAGGTCGTATCCTCCCACTCCTGACACAAAGTCCATGTCGACATCTCCAAACTTGGCCTATTTAATCTGTGATATACCATTTATATGCTGCATATAAAGAATATATGTTGTAAAAGCTATTATTAAAGAAGGTAACATTTTCTTCAACATATAGACACCACCATCTAGAAATGAAAAAACTACCTTAATTGTCTTTGTCAGTACTTCCAGGTCAGCTTCACTCACCAAATCAATCTGCCAATGCAATAAAGATGAACAAGTAAAAAAAGCTTATCAGTTGTATCATTTTAGTAGTAAAAATAGCTCGAAAGCACATGAGACGAGTTGAGAAATGAGGAGATTCATGAAATCTGAGCTAACTGGAACTGTTCTTTCCTTGTTTAATATGATACGGTCTGCATAAGCAATTTGTTCAATTGCCTCATTCACCACCCACCTAGATTTCACTTCATTCAAATATTGTATAGCATGCTTAGAGTCCACCAAAGTAACAACCCCATCAAGTTATATATGTTGTGCCACTAGCTCATCTGAATTAAAAGTTTCAATGACAGAAGAAGGCTTTACAAGACCTGTAAAGAGAGAAGCCAAGGCCCATTAACAAAATCATGTGAAGCCATTATCAATTAGTTAAACAATGTTTGAAGTATATTGGTTAGACATCAAAGGAGTTTAACGTAAAACTAAAACTAAATTAAGAAGTTGAACACATAGAACTGTTCTTTTTTGCTACACATCATCATTTATTGCCAATGGAGTCAGATTGAGAAATGATGCAAGTGGAATCACTTTAATAGAGACTGAAAGAATGGAGACTGAACCCTACCACTAAATGCAGAATGGAAGAATTTTAAGTAATAGCTAAAGATAAATGTTGTCATTCAGCACAAATGAAACATGTAAAGCATGTTAACATGTAGATTTATACAGGGTATCTCAGTTTATGAACTCAATACTCAGAACACTATGAATACTCGAAAAAAATTGCAACTTCGCATAATAAGAATATGTTGTTGTGCACGGATAATTAAATCCCATGTCAAAAATGTAAATTACAGTGATACAATAATATAATAGACTTGTTACACAGGCTAAAATACAATAAACAATATGCTATTATAACCAATATTGCACGGACACTGATTCGACACAATTCATACAAGACAACATGAATTGTGTTAGCACGACACGTACAAGATATTAATTGTGGTGTGTCCGTGCCTCCTATTCTATAACAACCAGATTGTTCAAGTCAAAATATATCCACAGAATAGGGAACTGAGACAAACCGTGCAAAAAGGTTGCCAAAATTATACTAGCATAAAAATGTTTGAAAAAATGTTTAGACATTGATGTCACACATGCCTTAAAGGGCGGCAATACTCGGTACCAAATTTTAACCAACACAGACACATGACAGAAATAATGGTGTTTGTTTGCCAACACACACTTTTAAGAATAGATTTTTCAAGTTTGCATAAGCAAGAACCTCTAAAAATTAATGATAATGAAAATGGTATTTTATTTCAATCTGCAAAGATGTTCAGTGGTACAAGGGTCACTATGACATATACGTCAAAGACTACTTCGAGCAATTTTTGGTAGCTTCTGCAATGAAGTCCCATTGACTTTCAGATTGTCATGGTCCTTCTTCTTGCTGCGGGAAGCCGCCTGCTTTTCCCTTGGTTCCCTGGTATGAACCATATTGGCGTTAGCCAATTGCTTGGACAGTACGTCCACTTCTAGTTGAGCCCGCATCTGGTCCTCAACATACACTTCTTGTAGGAGATCTTCGAGAGAGATCTCCAACTTCTTCCTATACATGTTTGCATAGAACTTGCTCCACCCAGCAGGGAGGTTAGAGACAATCCCACCGACCACAAACTTGTCGGTAAGGGGCATCGCCTCATCCTCCAACTTCTGTCGCGGCTTTAGGAACTCCTTCACCTGCGGCAGCATTGGCTTTTCGTCTTCAAAGAACCACTTGTGATATTTCTCAATAAGAAATATCTTGCTCTGGTTCTTATCTTCGTCATAAAGTTTCTCCAGAGACTCCCAAATCTCTCTGGCAATAGTCTTCTTTGAATAAGAATCGGCAAGAGAATTTTCCATAGCATTTAGGATAATAAGCCTACAAATGCTATTTTCACTTCTCCACTTGTTCTGGCTCTTAGCAGCCGCAGCGATTACGGCTGCAGATCCAGTTTCTGGAACAGTAGGTACCTCCTCAATCAGCACGTGATCAACATCAGAGAATTGAAGATTGAGGAAAACCTTTCGTTTCCAGATTTGATAGTGCTCACCATCAAATTGTTCTAATTTAGAGAAGTTAGGATTGATTAGCGAAGCACGAAAGTTTTCTATCGTAGCAATATTGTAACGCCCCAGTCCCAAAATATGTAGGACTAGGAACGTAGACATGCCAGCCGTATAGTATATATATGTAAGCTGTGAAATGCAGTAGAACCATAACTAATCTCATCCACACAAAATAAAAAGATATCATATAATGATAATAAATTTTCTTGATACAAATATCTTGGACGGAGACAAATCCACTACCAACGAATAAGGAAAAATACATGAAAAATGAAATGAGTTTGACGGGCGAAGCGAAGACAATCAAGGTACAATCATCCTCGAAGAGATAGTGACGATCATGGCCACGGCTAGAACAGCTGTAAAAGACAAGAACACACACCTGGGAAAAAATCAGGTCCTCAGAGGGACGTAACAAGACACATAATATCATGCCATAAACTGAATAGTAAGAGCTCAATAGAAAATATACATGCGTAAAGGTTCCTAACCATTCTATGTGATATACACTTTGAGAAGACAACGTTCTACGCAGGAGCTTAGGTGTTCAGCATAGATGGAGAGAGAGTGGTAGTAGGTAGCGCTCATAAGAGACACTATCGACCATGGGCAGAAAGTAGCTCTCATACGAGAACTATCGGCCCCGGGACAGTAAGTAGCGCTCATACGAGACACTATCGGCCCAAATCTATGTGTGTACTGAACATGTAGTCCCTACGCTAATAACTGTCTCCCCCCTCCCCATGATACTATACATGGGTCGTCTCCACGATACTGTTTAATCCTTAATAACTGCCAAGTCTACTACACAATTTTATTAGCAGTTATATCCTAATGTACGGCCTGTACGCACCGATGTACGGTCGGCACGCAAGTCCGCATCTATATGCGACTCACAACTCACACACAATTCGTGGCACATCGTGACAGTTTATGAGATGCACTAAACATACGGTGGTCCCTTAACTCTAAGTCAATTGCATAAAATATAGTAATTTGTATCTACATATAGTTTTGAAAGAACAACATAAAGAAAAAGTATGCATGATATTGAGCAAGAAATTAAACAGTAAAGGCAAAGTGTCTTGCCTGGTGGGTCGCCTGGTATGGTGCGATAATCTAGAAGGTTTCATTTGTCCAATAGCCATATTCGATGTGTAATGGTTCGAGGTTGCGGAAAAATAGAAAAAACATGAATTAGTCATAAGTAAGGTTGATAATTAGTGAGAATTTGAGGAGAAGAGTGTTTATATTATTTTAGAAAAATTTCCTACTACCTAAATATATTTTCCTTAGTGAAAGCAATACTTGAACTTTATTTACTAGTAGAAA
Source organism: Iris pallida (assembly GCA_029216955.1). Taxonomy (NCBI): domain Eukaryota; kingdom Viridiplantae; phylum Streptophyta; class Magnoliopsida; order Asparagales; family Iridaceae; genus Iris; species Iris pallida. The sequence continues at coordinate 15,070,096 of JANAVB010021800.1, read as the reverse complement.
TAATTTTAGATAAGTACTTTGAAAAATATAGAAAATTTTGTTTTTAAAAAATTACAACTTAATTTTTGTCAAATAGATTTTGTAGGCCAAAAACTATATTTTTAATTACAATATATTTTTAGGGATATTTACTACATATATTAAGAATAAATAACAATAATAATTTTAACAAAACTACTGATAATAATATCCATAATAATAATAATAAAATTAATAATAACTAATAATAATGATAATAATATTAATAATAATAAAACCCTAAAAACAATACAACCCTCTTTCTCTTTTGATAATAATAATAATAATAATAATAATAATAATAATAATAATAATAATAATAATAATAATAAATTAATATATACTATATATATATAAATAATAGGTAATACTAATAATAATCATAATAATAATAATAACAGCAATGATAATAATAATAATAAAAATCAAATTAGTAATAAATAGTAATAATATTAATAATAATAATATTAATAATAATAACATTAATAATAAAACATATATTACTTAATACTCTTCAGCTCCATTACCCCCTCCCCAAATTTCGTAAACAGAGAGAGAGTGAGACGAAAGAGTTAGAGAAGAAGAGGGGACGCTTACCGAGGAGCTCGGCCGGCGCGTAGCGGGCGGCAATCTGCCGGCGTGGTGGAGCGTAGAAGTCGGAGAAGCCGGAGGGAGGCTCAGGCCAACGGGATGGCGGCGGTCATTTGGGCGCCGGCGGCTGCGTGGTTTGGGGCGGCGCACCCCGAGCGGCGGAAACGATCGGCGGAGGGCGACTGGACGGAGATGCGGCGGCGGATCGGCGGTGTGGTTGAAGAGGAGAGCTGTGCGGGGTCTCGAAGACGCGGCGGCGCGTTCGGAGCTGCGCGCTTGGGCGCGGCGGCGGTGGTTCTCTCCGACGGCTCGGCCGACGCGTGGATGGGCAGGGGACTCGGCCAAGGCCGGCGGTAGGAGACGGTGGCGCGTTCGGAGGACGGAGGTCAGCGGGCGACGTCGCGGTTCCGTGGCAGGACGGGCGGGCGGAGCATGGTGCCAGAGGCGGCGCCAAGGCGGAGCACTCACCGGAGCGCGGTGGTGGCGAGGCATGGATACGCGGCCGAGGTGAGGGTTTCTTCCCCTTATTTGTCTCCTGGGTGATGACGGCGGTGATGTTCTGTGGGTTTGGGACCGGGGTCGGCCGGGATGTTGGCGGAGAGTTTGGGTTGCAGCAATGAGGATGATGGTGGTGGTATTTCGTAGATGGGAGGATTTTTGTGGTGGCCGGGATGCTGGCAGTGGTCGCCCATGGTGGTGGCGATTTGGGTTAGGATTGGGTTAGGATTAGGGTTTGATAGGAATTGGCCATATTGGGTGTGTCCGACACGGTGGTGGTGGCGAGGAGATGCGTCCGGAATTGTCGGACGTGAAGAGGGATAATGTACATGCACTGGGGGAATAGTGGATGGGAGGCACAGACACGATGCACAATTTGTGGATGTGGAAAAAACTATGGAAGAGTACCTGCCTATTTATAGGATGTTGGAATTCTCAGTTGGATAGGGATTGGGAGGATTTAAATCCCCAATAGATAATATAAATTTTAATTCAAATAAATCAAATCAAAATTTAAATTAAATTCCAATTTAATTCTAGATCATCTAAACTCAAATATAAATATAAATTCTACCTTTAAACTTTTTAATTAAAACCATAAAATCAAATCAAGATTTAAAATGGCCACAATAATTTTCAAATATATTTTCCAAAAATACCAATAATAATAATTTCGAAAATAATAAGTATTTTTAAGTATCTTTTTGATTAATAAAATATTAATATTAATTAATTTCGTAAATAGACTTATATATATGAAATCTAAATTTATGTACCTCATTTGCACTGAAACATAGTTTTCTAAAATAAGTTTTTGGAAATTTCCAATGCGACGTATTTTACCATTTTAAGTAATCGAAAATATTTATTATTTGAAAAACCAAGCTTCTAAAATAAATGTTTTACAAAAATATGTATCTCGCACATATTCGCACTCGATGAGGCATACAAAAAATACGAACTCGTACGCGACGTACAATACGACTATGCGACGTACAATACAAGGCAAAAATTAAAACCAAATTTATAAATAAAACAAAAATTTAGTAAAAATTTAGGGGGTTTACATCCTACCCAACTTACAAGAATTTCGTCCTCGAAATTAAGAATAAGTAGGGGTGAGAAGGTACGAGGGCAAGGCAACACAAATAATTGGGCGAGGCAATGAAACGACAAATATGCCTTTAGAAAAATCGTGATTTTGATAACGACGAAATAATTCACGACTTTGGAATTGAATGAGGGTTGCTAATTAAGTTTAAAATAATGATAGAATGATAGAAGTAGCTTAAGACGGGAATAGTCATATTGGTTGGTCAGTGGTTAACTATTCCCAAGTATATACAAATATCATAGGAGAATGGTTTGGTCTATTTATCAATCACAAGCTTTGTCTAGAATAGTTAAAAGACGAAAGCCAATAAGAGTCCAAAAGAGATGTTTTCGTATGCCAATATGTGATTCAAAGGCGGTTGTATAATTCTAAGAGAATTGCCAAGGTAATTGCGGAGGAGACTCTAGGGGCAAGTTTACTATGTCTCCATCTACGTAGAATGATATACGAAAGGAGAACCAAATTGCAATAGGTTGATCAGACCATCATGCACCGGTTCTGATTAGACAGTATGTTAGTGGGAGCGACCCAATAAGATACGTCACGATCAAGCTCGATAAGAAAATAAGCTTGCAAAATTTATGCTAAGTTAGCATTAAAAATAGTCAAAGTATAAGTAAGGAACCATGATAAAGGAGAATTAAATAGTCCTAGATTCTTTAAAATCAAGTCTTGCCCAAGGTTTGGGCCTATACAGCCGGCTTGGTTGACTAGATAAGTTAGGGTCCACTGAATTCTATGGTCCAAGTGAACCTATCAATGTGGTCCACAAAATGTTGGTTAAGTCGTGAGGTATTCTACCTAACTTACAAGAGTTAAACTAGTAGTATGATGGGATAATGAGTTAAATAATCAAGGTAAGGCACAAAATTAAGCATTAAAGGAATTCAAGTAGAGCATTATCACATATCGATTTGAAAGAATTTAGTCGAGATTTAGTCCCTATTTGTGGTCAAAAAAGTATATCGGTATCATGGTAGGGTTATGATTTAGTCTTTATGACCTGAAAGTCGCATCATAAAAATAGAGTACAAGGGGACGTATTTTAGTGGGACATGATATACCTACATGAAGGTGGGCTCTTCTAGGTTTTGCATATGAAATTTGTTGGAAGGAAAAGTCTAGTGTTGTGCTCCAAATATCCAAGACATGGTAAAGGGCACAAAAGGATTTAAAATAGAAAGTGGAATTTCATGAGGCGCTAATTAATGCACAAAAATAAAAGGATAAGTTTAAGCACGCAAATAAGTTAATTTAGAAAATCTCATAGATTAAGGTAAAGTAAGTTAGGGAGACAGTTTCTAGAGAGAAGATAGTCTCTTAGATAAGGGTATGGTCAAAGGAAAGATTCTAATCATTTCTAAGTTTCAAACAATTAGGTGGTCACGATAAAAGTTCTAAATTTGAGGGAAGATCAAGTAAGTCAAGATAAAGATATAGTTATACAGTTTGGTCAATGACTAACTATACTCGAGTACATACAACTATCATGGCAATTAATGAGGAATACTTGTATCCCATTAGGGTGACTTGCTTGCTTCTTGGTTCTCTACCAATATATGATCTAATTTCAAATTTCAAGTTCCTCAACAATTTCGAAATAAAATATCAAAATACTCCATCAAGTATTTAATCATAACTTAAAGTTTAATTTCCTTTAAATAAATTCAAAATAACCTTCATCATATCTATTGCGGCACAACTAAATTTTCATAATAAGCCATCACTTTTAAAATTTTCCAATTCTCAAATGTACCTCGAGATAACTCTTAGCCCGTTTTATCAATCGCAAATCATGTAACTCAAATTAAATCTCCCTTCTTTTTTTACCAAAATTTAGATATCCATAATCAAGGCTTTAAACTTAAAATCTAATTAACTTTTTAAATCATAGTTCATATGACACAATTTAAAATTTAAATTTTTTTTCTTCAAAGTCGCTTTCATATTCTCCAAATATTTAAACAAAATTTTACCATCATTTCTTCAACTCAAAATTAAATTAACTTATAAATCGTACGACTCAATTTTAAACCTCAAGCTCTCTCAAACTAAACTTTCGTCTTCTCTAGTTGTCTAAAAATCATAATTAAAACTCCTTAAATAATCTCGAGATAAGCTTTCTAATATTAAATCCAAACCATAAATCATGCGTCACAATATAAAAACTTAAGTTATTTCCCAATCGATTTCATATCCCTAATAAATCATAACTATTTCACCATTTCAAAAATTTCGTAAATCAAAAATTTGTTTTCTCGATCTAGCTATCCTCTTGTGTATACCACCTTGTAATAATAAAATTCTAACTATCCTTTGAAGGCGGTAATATGCTACTATCCAACTTGGAATTAACTAATCTTTAAGATCATATCTCTAGGAAAAATAAATGCCTTTATACTCAAATATAACCTCAATGGATATTATTTGTCAATATAATCCTTCTAGCCATAGGGTTGCTAATAAGTATATAGTAGTGTAGTCACCTTCCTAACTGTCACTAAGCACGAAAGATAAGAATTTACGGTAGAAGAGTCCAAGCAAGATGGAAATCAAGGAGGTCGAACGAGAGTTCGGAATTTGAAGTCAAGAAAGGGTGTCAAGTAGGTGGATGAGATTCTAGACGCTAATCCTATATTACAGGCCCGTTCGGTACAGTCATGTAACCGAAACGGCAAACTCGACCTGCATGGGCCACCACAAAAATATGTAACGCCCCAGTCCCAAAATACGTAGGACTAGGAACGTAGACATGCCAGCCGTATAGTATATATACGTAAGCTGTGAAATACAGTAGAACCATAACTAATCTCATCCACACAAAATAAAAAAATATCATATAATGATAATAAATTTTCTTGATACAAATATGTTGGGCGGAGACAAATCCACTATCAACGAATAAGGAAAAATACATAAAAAATGAAATGAGTTTGACGGACGAAGCGAAGACGATCAAGGTACAATCATCCTCGAAGAGATAGTGATGATCATGGCCACGGCTAGAACACCTGCGAAAGATAAGAACACACACCTGAAGAAAAACCAGGTCCTCAGAGGGATGTAACAAGACACATAATATCATGCCATAAACTGAATAGTGAGAGCTCAATAGAAAATATACATGCGTAAAGGTTCCTAACCATTCTATGTTATATACACTTTGAGAAGACAACGTTCTACGCAGGAGCTTAAGTGTTCAGCATAGATGGAGAGAGAGTGGTATTAGGTAGCGCTCATAAGAGACACTATCGACCATGGACAGAAAGTAGCTCTCATACGTGAACTATCGGCCCCGGGGCAGTAAGTAGCGCTCATACGAGACACTATCAGCCCAAATCTATGTGTGTACTGAACATGTAGCCCCTACGCTAATAACTGTCTCTCCCTTCCCCATGATACTATACATGGGTCGTCTCCACGACACTGTTTAATCCTTAATAACTGCCAACTCTCCTACACAATTCTATTAGCAGTTATATCCTAACGTACGGCCTGTACGCACCGATGTACGGTCGGCACGCAAGTCCACATCTATATGCGACTCATAACTCACACACAATCCGTGGCACATCGTGACAGTTTATGAGATGCACTAAACATACGGTGTTCCCTTAACTCTAAGTCAATTGCATAAAATATAGTAATTTGTATCTACATATAGTTTTGAAAGAACAACATAAAGAAAAAAGCATGCATGATATTGAGCAAGAAATTAAACAGTAAAGACAAGATGTCTTGCCTGGTGGGTCGCCTGGTATGGTGCGATAATCCGGAAGGTTTCGTTTGTCCAATAGCCATGTTCGATGTGTAATGGTTCGAGGTTGCGGAAAAATAGGAAAAACATGAATTAGTCATAAGTAAGGTTGACAATTAGTGAGAATTTGAGGAGAAGAGTGTTTATATTATTTTAGAAAAATTTTCTACTACCTAAATATATTTTTCTTAGTCAAAGCAATACTTGAACTTTATTTACTAGTAGAAATAATTTTAGATATGTACTTTGAAAAATATAGAAAATTTTGTTTTTAAAAAATTGCAACTTAATTTTTGTCAAATAGGTTTTGTAGGCCAAAAACTATATTTTTAATTACAATATATTTTTAGGGATATTTACTACATATATTAAGAATAAATAACAATAATAATTTCAACAAAACTACTTATAATAATATCCATAATAATAATAATAAAATTAATAATAACTATAATAATATTAATAATAATAAAACCCTAAAAATAATAAAACCCTCTTTCTCTTTTGATAATAATAATAATAATAATAATAATAATAAATTAATATATACTATATATATATATAAATAATAGGTAATACTAATAATAATCATAATAATAATAATAACAGCAATGATAATAAAAATGATAAAAATCAAATTAGTAAGAAACATTATTGATATTAATAATAATAATATTAATAATAAAACATATATTACTTAATACTCTTCAGCTCCATTAATCCCCCCCCAATTTCGTAACAGATAGAGAGAGTGAGACGAAAGAGTTAGAGAAGAAGAGGGGACGCTTACCGAGGAGCTCGGTCGGCGCGTGGGGGGCGGCGATCTGCCGGCGTGGTGGAGCACGGAAGTCGGAGAAGCCAGAGGGAGGCTCAGGCCAGCGGGATGGTGGCGGTCATTTGGGCGTCGGCGGCTGCGTGGTTTGGGGCGGCGCACCCAGAGCGGCGGAAACGATCGGCGGAGGGCGACTGGACGGAGATACGACGGCGGATCGGCGGTGTGGTTAGAGAGGAGAGTTGTGCGGGGTCTCGGAGATGCGGCGGCGCGTTCGGAGCTGCGCGTTTGGGCGCGGCGGCGGTGGTTCTCCCCGAAGGCTCGGCCAGCGCGCGGATGGGCGGGGGACTCGGCCAAGGCCTGCGGTAGGAGACGGTGGCGCGTTCGGAGGACGAAGGTCAGCGAGCGGCATCACAGTTCCGTGGCAGGACGGGCGGGCGGAGCATGGTGCCAGAGGCGGCGCCAAGGCGGAGCACTCACCGGAGCGCGGCGGTGGCGAGGCGTGGATACGTGGCCGAGGTGAGGGTTTCTTCCCCTTATTTGTCTCCTGGGTGATGACGGCGGTGATGCTCTGTGGGTTTGGGATCGGGGTCGGCCGGGATGATGGCGGAGAGTTTGGGTTGCGGCAATGAGGATGATGGTGGTGGTGTTTCGTGGATGGGAGGATTTTCTGCGGTGGCCGGGATGCTGGCAGTGGTCGCCCATGGTGGTGGCGGTTTGGGTTAGGATTGGGTTAGGATTAGGGTTTGATAGGAATTGGCCATGTCAGGTGTGTCCGACACGGTGGTGGTGGCGAGAAGATGCGTCCGGAATTGTCGGACGTGAAGAGGGATAATGCACATGTACTGGGGGAATAGTGGATGGGAGGCACAGACACGATGCACAATTTATGGATGTGGGAAAAATTATGGAAGTGTACCTGCCTATTTATAGGATGTGGAAATTCTCAGTTGGATAGGGATTGGGAGGATTTAAATTCCCAATAGATAATATAAATTTTAATTCAAATAAATCAAATCAAAATTTAAATTAAATTCCAATCTAATTCTAGATCATCTAAACTCAAATATAAATATAAATTCTACCTTTAAACTTTTTAAATTAAAACCATAAAATCAAATCAAGATTTAAAATGGCCACAATAATTTTATATTTTCCAAAAATACCAATAATAATAATTTTGAAAATAATAAGTATTTTTAAATATCTTTTTGATTAATAAAATATTAATATTAATTAATTTCAAAAATAGACTTATATATATGAAATCTAAATTTATGCACCTCATTTGCACTGAAACATAGTTTTCTAAAATAAGTTTTTGGAAATTTCCAATGCGACGCATTTTACCATTTTAAGTAATCGAAAATATTTATTATTTGAAAAACCAAGCTTCTAAAATAAATGTTTTACAAAAATATATATCTCGCATATATTCGCACTCGACGAGGTATACAAAAAATACGAACTCGTACGCGACGTACAATACGACTATGCGACGTACAATACAAGGCAAAAATTAAAACTAAATTTATAAATAAAACAAATTTTAGTAAAAATTTAGGGGGTTTACAAATAGAGCTTTGAAATTGTTAGTGTCGGGGCACAATTTTTGATAGAAAACTTTAGAAGGCGAAACAATTGTAAAGACAATGTTTCGACGCAACACTTCAAAAAAGGCGCGTAACAGAGATCCTTGGAGGATTCTGGTAAACAAAGATCTTAAAAAAGATTTCGTTACAGCAACCGAATAATGTACTTCTAAAAAGAAGGTACTAATCCGAATTGCTAGCACTAGTGAAGATGACAGGCGATAGATGGAAGATCTCCTGCTGGGGTGAATGATCACCGTTGCTCAAAGCTATATTCGTCCCACACGAATAGCTTCCATGAACCAGCAAGTTCGTCGGAGAACTTTAGAACACTCCTGCTCTTCTAACTCCTCGGATCGTACACGGACTCCCGTGCAAAAGCAACGTCGGTACAAAGCTTATCTTCTCTCTCACAGCCTCTGTTTATTTGTGTTAAAAACACTTGTAAACTTGTTTAACTTTCTGTGTACTCTTCTTTTTCTGTCCTGTGGAGAGAAGAGACCTAATATAGGCCTGAGTGGCAACTGTCCGGTTTGCATAATGCTCGGGACGTGGTAAAAACCACTCCGAACGTGCAGTAACCACTCAGATCATGCACAGGCACGATCTGTAGCAAGTTACGCCACTCGCGCATCCCGCGCACCTTACACACCGCGCACTGAGCCACTTGTGCCACCTACATGCCTTGTGCGTGTTAGCGGTGGCTTGTTTTGAAACAAAAGCTCAACTCCACTATACTTATATAGTCCCACGTCGGCTAATAGTATAGCCTTCACTGTACATATATTCTTTTCTTCCACTTTGCTTCTTTAAAGATTAGTGTGGGAGCCCCATGGGCCACACACGCGTGCCGCCACCGCCGCCCGGCCCGGCTCGGCTCGGTTCGGTTTGGTTCGGCATGCGTAACAGGTGCGGGTACGTGCCCACACATGCAGGCGCCAAATGTCAATTCGATTTTCTCTTCAGGTTCGGGCCGAGACCCTAAAACTTTTTGCTGGTTTCAATAATTTCTGACCATTACAAACTCATTAAAATCCGTAACGTTCACTATTCAAATCCCATCCAGATACATTGAACCACATGGTTCAAAATTGTTTATTCAGTAACGTCAAATTAAATGTCCTTTAATTTTGTCCGTTGGCCTTAAACCCAAATGCCTATATATTGAGCCCCTCTCCTTCTTCTCAAACACAGAAATTATTTCCTCTCTGAAATTATCGTCCTCTCAAGATCGCTGCTATTCTTTGTTGTTGATCTGGACGGAGCTAAGTCGGGGTCATTCTCTAGACGTCGTGTGCGGCAACGAGATTCCGGTGGAGCGGAGATTTTACCACTAGGGGCGTTCGAATTCAGTCTGCACATAGACCCGAGCTAACTCTTAGGGTAGTGCTACGTGCACGACTTCCCCGGAGGCCGATAACAATTTAATAATTTTATTTTATTGCAGATTTAAAAATGTAGTATTCAGAAGAAAACCCAACAATCTAAGAGTTAACTCCTCGTAATAGTTTTGTTCCTGTTATAAATACATGCTCACTGCCTTCGAAATATACTGTTAATTTGAAATCAATTTTTTTCTTACCTCTTGTAATTTGACTATAATTTGTACTATTTACTTGAACAACCATTTGCAAATTTGCACTCTGTCAAAGCAAATATTTTATACTATAAACTTGAATAACCATTTGCAACTATTCTGCTAACTTGAATTGTTTAACAAGTTTCTGTTGCCCTGTTAAGAAATACTCTATTAATTTCTTGTCACATTTTCATTAAACCATTGCCTACTGTAATAAAGTTGTTTGTCCATACTAGAATTCTCTACCAACCGTGCATATAATTCTAATATATATTTAGTTGCTGATACAACTTTAATATATTAGCATTTAAACAAGAATTAATTATAATTGAATAAATTGATCTCCGTTTAATTTTTTAGTATAAACCAAAAGTTGTTATATTCATTTAGATATTGCTATTCTTTATCAGTTGGAACATTGACTTTTTAGATAAACATTATTGTGTTAGTACATTTTGGCAATACTAGTACCCTTACCCTTACTCAATATTTAAATTTAGGCTAAAATAAACAATCAATTGATTTAGTAAATTTCCTTTAATTTTAAAGTTCTAAAGTAGAGATTTATTTGGGAACAAGCCGAAAGGGCCCTTCTGTCAATAAGGCAAAAATTCGTCTAAGCGACCGGTACTTACGTTTTCTTCGTGAATCATCGCTTGCTGGGATCCGCCCCTACAGCTAACCCAACCTTATCAAAACTTGAAAAAAAAATTAAGGTCTATTACTAAAATCATTTTAATTGTCAATTTTAGCTTAAGGTCATCTTATTGAGTAAATTTATATTTTATAGACTTTAGAAAACATGACTTCCAAGGAGGAGACTTTTTTTTGCAAAGCCTGCTAAGTTCAATGGCACCTACTTCAAGAGGTGGCAGAGTCAAATAAAATTTTGGCTTACCACTTTAGGCCTGATTTCTGCCATTGATGGGTCCACACCCATCTCAAATGATTCTAATGAGACTGAGTTTGACGTAGGAGTTTCCAAGTCCTCCTCTTCTACCAAACCTAAGACCCCTAAGAAAATTGACTACCACTGCTTCCACAAAATCTTAAGCGCTATGTCTGAGTCACTCTACGACATATTTTTTGAATATAAAAGCGCTAAAAAACTCTGGGATGCCTTGGAGGATGAGTATGGTTGTGATGATGCTGGAATTGACAGATTCAATTCCTCCACATTCAACCGATATGTCATGGTAGATAACAAATCTATCAATGACCAAATTCATGAATTTCAAGAACACCTTAGATATGTTCAAGCCAAGGGATCATTCTTTTCCACTGAACACAAAATATGATGTTTGATAGATAAACTCCCTCCGTCTTGGTCAAAAGTGGCAAAGGACCTACTACATCTACAAGGATCTATTACATACTCTCAAGCTCTACAGAGAATTAGAACAAAAAAGGAATATAGGTCCAAGACCAAAGCTAGGTCAAATGCCATAGCTAGAGTAAACCTTGTAGAAAGCCATGTAAAACCTAAGTTAAACCATCACAACCATCTCAAATCCAAGAAAAACTCCTTCAAAAAGAAGCAGAGTTTTTAACCTCCTCACCAAAACCATCACCACCAAAACCCTCAACCCCAAAAACCTAGAAACTTTGGTCATACTCAAGATCAAAAAAGATTTTGTTTTGTGTGTGGTAGAACCAACCATATAGCCATCAACTGCTTTCAAAGGAAGAAAGAACCTATCCAGACCTCCTTCAAAGGAAAAGGCAAGCCAGAGGCTAACATGATTCTGAATGGGTCTTCCAGCTCCTTCAGGTCTGTAAGCTATCAACCTGTAGTAAACCTTTCTTTCCATTCTGATGATTGTTGGTTGGATTCTGGAGCTAATGTTCACGTTTCATTTGATCGCTCCTATTTTTTAACCTATCAGGAATCAGGTGGAGGAGGCGTGACCCTAGGAGATGGCTCAACGGCACAAGTTGTGGAAAGAGGAAGAATAGATCTGAAGATGACATTAGAAAAAATTCTACCTCTCCATGATGTGCTTCATGTGTCGTCTGTCAGAAAAAACCTAGTTAGTGGATCCCTCCTTGTAGCCTCAGGATACAAAATTTTTATAGAGGCAAATAAAGTAGTTTTCTCTAAGAATGATCTGTTTATTGGAAAAGGATTTGTTAAAGATGGACTTTTTGTTTTAAGTACTATGAATAAAAGTTCTAATCTTTCTTTTATTGTAAATATTGAATCCTCGAATGTTTGGCATGGTAGACTAGGTCATGTGAACTTAGGATCTATCAAAAGGATGATGAACTTAGATCTTATCCCTAAGACTCCTATAGACGATGAACACAAATGTGAGATATGTGTTCAAGCCAAACATACTAGATTACCTTTCAAATATGTCCATAGGGATTCTAAACTCCTAGAACTTATCCATAGTGATGTTTATGATTCTAATAGGGTTTTAACCCGAGGAGGTAGAAAATACTTTGTCACTTTTATTGATGATCTTTCAAAATATTGTTATACCTATCTCCTTAAGACAAAAGATGAAGTTCTAGACATATTCAAGCTCTATAAATCTGAAGTTGAGAACCAGTTAGATAGAAAGATTAAGATCCTTAGATCCGATCGTGGTGGAGAGTATACCTCAAATGAAATGACTAACTTCTGTAAAGAGCACGAAATTATTCATGAGGTAACTGCTCCTTATTTACCACAATCCAATGGAGTTGCTTAAAGGAAGAATTGCACTCTGTTAGATATGGTTATGCCATGCTTCTCAGCTCAGGTGCCCTTGATAATCTTTGGGGAGAAGCCTTATTGTCAGCCTATTATATCCTCAATAGGATACCCAGTAAGACCAATGATAAGACCCCATATGAGTTATAGAAAGGTCGAATCCCTAGGATTAATTACTTCAAAGTTTGGGGATGTCTAGCTAAGGTAGGAATTCCTGAACCCAAAAAGAGAAAGATAGGACCTAAGACTGTAGATACTGTGTTCATAGGATATGTCCTAGATAGCAATGCCAATAGATTTCTTGTAACCCATTCTAAAGTAAATAAAATCTCTAATAACACAATTATTGAAGCTAGAGATGCAGTTTACTTTGAGAACATTTTTTCCTTCAAGGATAGAACCCCTTCATCTTCCTCTAACCCTTCTCTTACTCCATCTACTAGTTCTTATGATCAAATACCTAATTCTCAATCTGAACAAGTCATAGAACCTAGAAGGAGTAAAGAGAAAGGATTGAAAAGAATTTATGAGAGGGATTCTTCATATTTTTGATAGAGGGTGATCCCTCAACTTATGAAGAAGCCATACCCTCTCCTGATGCCCCTTTCTGGAAAGAAGCTATTAACAATGAGTATAACTCCATTATGGAGAACAATACTTGGTTAGCAGACCTTCCTTTAGGTAGTAAACCCATAGGTTGTAAGTGGATCTTCAAGAAAAAACTTAGAACCGATGGTACCATAGAGAAATACAAGGCTATGCTAGTAGCCAAAGGATTTACCCAGAAGAAAGTATTAGATTATTTTGATACCTACTCCCCTGTAGCTAGGATTTCTTCTATTAGAACCCTTCTGGCTTTAGCTTCCATTCATGACTTGCTGATACATCAAATGGATGTAAAGACAACATTTCTAAATAAAGATCTAGAAAAAGAGATCTATATGGAGCAACCTGAAGGTTTTGTTGCTAAAGGTCAAGAAAAGAAGGTTTGTAGATTAGTGAAATCTCTTTATGGCCTGAAGCAAGCTCCCAAGTAATGGCACAACAAATTTGACAAAGTCATTATAGAATCTGGTTTTATGCCAAAGGAATATGACAAATATTTGTATTCTAAAAATACAAATAGAAATTGTGTTATCTTATGCTTGTATGTTGATGATATCCTTATTTTAGGATCTTCACTGGAATTGATAAATAACATTAAGAATTATTTATCTAACCAGTTTGATATGAAAGACCTAGGTGAAACAAACCTTATCCTAGAAATGCAAGTGTCCAAATGTAAAGAGGCTATACTCTATCTTTAGCACATTCAATTGAGAAAATGCTAAGAAAGTTTGAGTATTTTGATAAGAAACATGCCCTTACTCCTTATGACAATAATGTTATTCTCAAGAAGAATGAAGGATCACCTATAGAACAACATAGATATTCACAGATGATAGGGTCCCTTATGTAAATAACTAACATGACCAGACCTGATATTGCTTTTGCAATTGGAAGACTAAGTAGATATACTAATAACCTAAATCAGTAACATTGGACAGCATTGGACAAAGTGTTTAGATATCTTAAGGGTACTCTAGATTATAAACTTCATTATACTAGATACCCTGATAACATAGAAGGTTACTCCGATGCAAATTGGGTAACTGATTCACATGATGTGAAATCCACTATTTGATATATTTTTACCCTAGCAGGAGCTGCAATCTCTTGGGATCATGTAAACAAACTATCATAGCAAGAAGTACAATGGACCCTGAAATGATAGCTTTGGTTACTACATGTACAGAAGCCGAATGGCTCAAAAATCTTATTATGCATATACCTGTTTCTGTTCATCCTGTTCTTACAATTTCCATAAACTGTGATAATAAGTCTATTATTGAACTACTAAAGCATGATTCTGTGAATGCTAAAATAAACAGGCACCTGCAGCTGCGCTTCAAGTCAATAAAGAGCCTATTGGACAAATATGTGGTTCTTGACTATATAAAGTCAGAAAAAAAACCTTGCATACCACTTAACGAAGGGTCTATTTAGGATATTGATCCAAGAATCATCGAGGGGAATGGGGTTAAGCCTATAGTCACCAGCAGTGGCAACCCAACCGAGTCTGATTGGAGATCCCAAGAAGTCGGTTTAATGGGTAGGAACAAGCTGGACTAGGTGACTATTATGGAATACTGACCTGAGATTAAATTCTCTTCAAAATAAATCCCAGAAGGCTGTACATGTGTACATTCATACCCCATCCCTATGGTGACAGTGTTTCTTGTATGATATGGATAGGATGAGTTTAAACTCTTAATAAGTCCAAGCATGATATGCAGGGTTGATTCCTATCACCAACCCTTAAGGACTTACTTATATGAGAGGTCGTGAGGGCCGTGACTACAGGACAGGGTGATCCTAGACAACTCTCATGAATGTGTAAAAGTGCGCATGGCCAACCAAACGCGCCACCCAATAGACCCAGTACCTCTAGCGTACTATGTGTGTTATAGTCTGAATCTGGTTCAAGAAGACTGATTCAAGGCGTAGTCCATCAAGCTCTTCTTCAGACAAAGACAATAGTCACTATGTGAGATTCAAGGTTGTAGTCCATCTCATTTATGCATAGTATACAACTGTCCAGAAATTCTCTTACTCTTATCTTATTCTCCTTCTTTATATTATCTTGGAACTTGAGCATTTGGGGGAATTGTTAGCTGTAGCTTTGTTTTGAAACAAAAGCTCAACTCTACTATACTTATATAGTCCCACATCGGCTAATAGTATAGCCTTCACTGTACATATATTCCTTTCTTCTACTTTGCTTCTTTGAAGATTAGTGTGGGAGCCCTATGGGCCACACGCGCGCACCGCCGCCTGGCCCGGTCCGGCTCGACTCGATTCGGTTCGACGCGTGTAACGGGTGCAGGTACGTGTCCACACCTGCAGGCGCCGAATGGCGATTCGATTTCCTCTTCGGGTTCGGGCCGAGACCCTAAAAACTTTTTGTTGGTTTCAATAATTTCTGACCGTTACAAACTCATTAAAATTCGTAACGTTCACTATTCAAATCCCATCCAGATACATTGAACCACATGGTTCAAAATTATTTATTCAGTAATGTCAAATTAAATGTCCTTTAATTTTGTCCGTTGGCCCTAAGCCCAAATGCCTATATATTGAGCCCCTCTCATTCTTCTCAAACACAGAAATTATTTTTCTCTCTGAAATTCTAGTCCTCTCAAGATCGCTGCTATTCTTTGTTGTTGCTCTGGGCAGAGCTAAGTCGGAGTCATTCTCTAGACGTCGTATGCAGCAACGAGATTCCGATGGAGCGGAGATTTTACCACTAGGGGCGTTCGGATTCAGTCTGCACATAGACCCGAGCTAACTCTTAAGGCAGTTCTACGTGCACAACTTCCCTGGAGGCCGGTAACAATTTGATAATTTTATTTTATTACAGATTTAAAAATGGAGAAGTGCGCCCTACACCACTCGCGCAACTGGGCACGCAACCTGGCAGCTCAATTGGTTGCGCAAGTGGCTCGCACAACTTAAGCACACTATGCGCCTAGCGACGATGCCAATGTGCTAAGTGCAAAGTGCGCCAACGAAATACCACATTACGTCTCATGAGCCCATGAGCCCGAGTCTGTGTCCGAGTCTGAGTCGCTAAGCCCCTACGGGGCTTAGCTCCCATGGAAATAAATTTTCCAAGAGCAAAAAGCATGAATGCTTTACCATGGAGCCTTATCCTTACCTCCTAGTAAAATCACCCAAATGGTTCCCTCCTTAGGGTCACCACCCCACACATACAAGTATATATGTTGAGATACCTCATGGTGCTCTTTCCGTTTGGGACTAAACTTCACCAGGCATGTTGAGAGCTCTCAACATGTCAAGGAATTAAGAGCACCAACAAAAAGTGCACCCCAAAAATTAGTATGTTTCGGTACGTAACACAATGTAGTATCCATAGCCATCGACGGACCAATACGGGGTTCAATAGGGGACTTCTTAGTTTAGTAGCCATAGGTGTCATCCTTTTTCTTTTTGCAATGAAAGCCTCTTGAAGGAGGAGGCGAACTAAAGAAAGTTTGTATAAGAGTGAAATAGTTCCATAAGTTGATTAGAAGGGCCGCGAGGTTTAAGAGGTCCATCCGTCTTTTGAAACAACCACAAGATAATATTTACTTGAGCTCTTTCACTGACAGTGGCTCAATGGTAACATTCTCAAGCATCTCATTATATTTGGACGATAACATGAGAATACTAAAGTTGGTTTAGTCTGCAGTTACATTACCGTCGTCGTCGGACATATGGCCAGCATGTCATATATAGATTTAAACCCCGTTTGGTTCATTGTAATGTAATCATAATCGCAATGTAATCAAATAAAAAAAATTATTTGATTATATTGCGATTACAATTAACCAAACAAGACATAACTTCTTATTTTGGTCGTGGGTCCAATTTAGGCTCATGGTTGATGAGAGACGAATATGCTGTCATGCCTTCTAAAAAGTAGCAACAATCCAAACTGGTCCTTGTTTTGGTGCCTCTGCTTCCTTTTTTTCTTCAAAGAAACAACATAAGACAAGGTTTGGTATTGCTTATTGAAGGTTATTTTTTCTTAATTTTATGAAAAGCGGTCCAAGATTCTTTGTAATAACTTATCGAAAAACTTTTATAAATAAGTTCAATTTTAGGGTTGCTTTTGATAAAATTCTCTCACATGCTTTGATAACAGCCTCTCATATGTTGTTAAAAGCATTGCCAATTTTTTAAAAGCAGCACTAATCCCAAATCAAGCATAATATGTTTTGCAGCACCAACTTATTTAACAAGCCAACAGAATTCCAGGGACAAATTTTGAAAGCAAGCAAAAGGTTGCTTTCATTGTTTATGGTTTATGAAAACGCAGCATCAATACCCAACGAGACCTTACGGGTCTGCTTGGATTGAGGGTTAAGAGAGTAGTGAGGAAAAATAAAAATTATGCTTGGTTTGAGGATGGGGGTTTAGGAGGAGGTTATAGAGGGTTTGATTAACCCTCTTTTGTCCATTTTTAACCCTCCCTCCCCCCAAATGGGAGGTTAATGAGGGGGATTGAGAAATTTTGTTTAAAAAGTCATAAATATCCTTTATTTGTCCTATAAAATATCACAAAAAATTTCTTGTTTTCAATATACTGCTCCATGACTTACTCATTTGTGAATATATTTTGACAAGTTCTAATTAAATTTTCAATCAAATTTAATTTTATGACATTTGTAATAAAGATATCTTGGTAACTATTATATTTTTATTAGTCCTCCCCTCATTCATAACTTTCAATCCAAACAAGAGTTATTAAATACACCCCACTAAACTCTTCCACAACCCCCCCCCACCCTATAATCCAAGTAGAACCTAGCCTCGTTTGGTTCGAGGAAAGGAAATGAAATCAATTCCTTGTGTTTCCTTTCCTTTGGAAAATTATAATTCCTACTGGTTTTCTTCTCTGCGTTTTAAAATATTAAAAAAAATAGAAGGAAATGTGAATACTTAAATGTTGGAAAGTGAATTCTTGCTTGGATGGATGGAATCATTTTTCTAATTTTCTTTCTATTGGAAATAACTTTCCTTTCCTTCTCAATTAATTTTGCACCAAAATATAGGTAAGTAATGACTTTCTTTTCCCAATCTCATGATTCCCCAAACTAACCGAGGCTAAGAAAATTAAACTAAGGCCTCGTTTGATTCGTGGAAATGAAATGAAAGAAAATCAATTATTTGGTGTTTTATTTCCTTTGAAAAATTATAATTTACATTGATTTTTATTTTTGGTGTTTGGAAATATGAAAAATATTGGAAGGAAAAGTGAATACTTTAAGGTGGAAAAGTGAATACTTGCTTGGATAGATGGAACAATTCCTCCCCAATTTCATTTCCCTTGGTAATTACTTTCCTTTTCTCCTCAATTCCTTGGCATCCACAATAGTAACTTGCCTCTTTTTTCTCTTTATTTTTTAGGGTATTATTTTCCCTCCATCTTTATTTTCCTTCCATTTTTTGTAGGAGCGGTTAATTTTGCATTAAATACTGTAGATGAGTTAGGACATGATCTAAATCTAGAGTGTATATTAATTTTCTAGCAATTTTCAAGAATTAACAAATATCCATTGCAGTCTTTAAGTGTTACAAATTTTGACTAATGTCAAAATATAACATTGGAAGCTTCCCCATTGTGGATGCTCTAAGCATTGTATGGTTGGGTTGTGCACACCCAATAATTCAGTAGCAGAACAATCATAACCGCCATGGCCGGAAAGCTTGAGCTCCCGCCGGTCGACCTCTCCTCCCCCAACAGTGCCGCTACCGCCCGTACCATCTGCCAGGTCCCTCTCTTGCTCCCCTTCTCTACAACCATTCCGATGCCCTAACAAAACTGTTACTCAACAGGCGTGTTTGGACTATGGGTTCTTCTACTTGATCTAGGGCCGGCCGTGGCCCATGGCGGCCAGGACGACCTCCCAAGGCCCCATGGAATATGGGGGCCCAAAAAAAAAAAAAAAAAAAAAAAAAAAAATATATATATATATATATATATATATATATATATATATATATATATATATATATATATATATATATATATATATGTCCACTTCTTATATATGTCCACTTCTTATATATATATATATGTCCACTTCTTCTTTTTTTATATATATGTCCACTTCTTATCGGAGCTTGGGAGCGCGCTCCCAAGGAGGCTCGAACCCATGCCATCCACACGTGGTGCCTCATCGTTCCTAACGGGCCATGACCTCGGGACTAATATATATATATATATATATATATATATATATATATATTGAAGCAATGGGTAATTGTGGCGAACTCGCCTCCACTGGGGCTCGAACTCCTGACCACTTGGGCCACGTGCATCTCTCTTAACCACTAGGCTAGAGGTCATTTGCTATATATATATATATATATATATATATATATATATATATATATATATATCATTTGCTATATATATATATATATATATATATATATATATATATATATATATATATATATATATATATATATATATATATATATATATATATATATAGCAAATGATATATATATATATATATATATATATATATATATATATATATATATATATATATATATATATAGCAAATGATATATATATATATATATATATATATATATATATATATATATATATCATTTGCTATATATATATATATATATATATATATATATATATATATATATATATATATATATCATTTGCTATATATATATATATATATATATATATATATATATATATATATATATATATATATATATATATATATATATAGATAGATAGATAGATTAAAGAAATACTTATATATATATATATATATATATATATATATATATATATATATATATTTTTTTTTTTTTTTTTTTTTTTTTTTTTTTTTTATATATATATATATATATATATATATATATATATATATATATATAAGTATTTTTTTAATCTATATAAGAACTAATATGTAACATGACCTTTTTTTTATCACAAAACAATTGTGGTGTAGTGGTTAGTATGTTACTTTTGCACAATAGAGGTCCTAGGTTCAATTCTTGGTTGCAACAATTTTAAAATTTACTTTTGTTTCATTTTTTAATATATTATATATGGATCCCATTTTAAAAGTTTGTCTAGGGCCCCCATGAACTCAGGACCGGCCATGACTTGATCAACCACGAGGGTCGAGAAGGAGCTGCTCGACCGCCTGTTCCTTGAGAGCGGTAGGTTCTTCTCCCTGCCGCTGGACAAGAAGATGAAGCTCGAACACAACAATGATCACAGGGGCTACACTCCGATGTACGCCGAGAAGCTCGACCCCTCGTCGGGATTTCAAGGTCGATTTCCTTATCATGGCTGTAGATGTTTTGGAATGCGACACACGTCCAGGATACTAAATGGGATGAATTAACTCATATTATTGAGTTTTTCTCATGTTCATGTGGATCGTTCATGGCTTTTAAAAAATATTTTCAGCATGAACAACTTACTCAATTTCTCATGGGTCTCGATGATACTCACTCTGATACTGTCACCACCACTTTCCTGGAACATGGATATTTTTGACTTTTTCTAATTACTGTTAATAGTGTGGTTTCATATTATATCTTAAGTGCTAATTATTTTTTAAAACTAAACTTTATATTTTGGTTAATTATTTAAATAATTAATATTGTGCATGTGTTATATTTTGAATATGATTAATGGTTAGCCTTTAGACTAGAATGATGATTAGTGATCCTAGAAGACCCAAACCCACTTGTCATGACCACCCAACAAGATGATTAGGACTAGCCTAATTGAACTTTAGTTAGTCTCTAGCTAGATTAGAAGAATTAGTTAGAAGGCTTAACTAAACACCTCAATAGGAAGAGTGGTTTAATCTCTAACTTGTCATGACTAAAGAGACGGGCTTAGTGGACATTTCCCATTGCCCAAAACCCTAACCCTAAACCCCTATGGCAGCCCACATTGTTTATAAAGCCCCACTTCATCTTCTTCCTCTTTCATTTTTCATTTCAAGCCCCAATTTAGGAGCTTTTTTCCCCAAATTGCTTCTACACCCAAATTTTCTCCAAATTGAGCCAAATTCGTTTCATTCTCTCCCCCTTGGAGAGGAGAAGCCTCTATTGGCTAGCTAAGAAGGGATTGAAAGGATTTGAAGTCTTGAAGCTTGGTGGAGATCTAGATCTAGGAATTTTACATTGGGAATCCATCTCCCTTTTGGTATGAGCTCTCTAAACCCTTCCATTTTATTTCATTAGTGTAACTACATTCATTTAGGACCGCATTTGCATTAGAATACCATTAGAGAGGAGTTGAGGCTCTCCTCTTCCTATTTGAAGGTTTTTCCTATTTTACTTTGATACAAATTTGGAGAAATCGAATTTGTGACCACCAAGTGTTCGATACGTGTCCCCAAAGAAACTTCGTATCCTTTTTGAGTCGAGATTGGGTGTATGTATCCTAAATAGGATACGTGGTATTGTGTTATGGTATCTCATAATACACATGGTTAGATTTGGGTATATACATGTGTTTCTTTTGTCCAAACAACCCAAATTCGTCATAATATTCATCCACGTTTTTAGTACCCATAACAACTTAGAAATGACATAACGTTTAGCTCAGAACTCCGATTAATCTCCCATTTTTTTTAAAAGAACTGTATCAAAGTTAGCTTTCCAAATATATATATATTAATAGGCCAAAATTGTCCTAAAAATTTCTGTAAAACTATTTGAGTGTCAGCTGTCCGAAAGACGAATGTGTTTCGGTGTTTTTGCGATTCCGGGAGCTTCCGGACACGAAAATACGATCCGTTTAAAGTTTCGGAAAGCTAATATGAAGGGCTACGACATAATTTAATTCTATAATTTAGTGAAGGTCTAATTGGTATATTATTGATTTTAAGTAGAAAAGTGACTATACGACATAGGCATTTTGTGTAACCTATGAGCCTATGTAGTATGGATATTAAGTGAATGTAGGTACCATAGGGTGTCGAGTATATGTATGATATAGTATATATATGTATATATATTATTGTTAGGTAATATGTGTTAGTTAGTGTGTTAATATTGATAATCAAATAAGCCAAATATAGATAAGTAATGTGTCAAGGTATTAGAGTTTTGGGTAAGGTACAAGTGTGATACTTGGATACCATGAGGATATTGGTATCGTGACACTCAAGTATCATGAGTAAGGATAAGAGAGTATTGGAACTTGAGTAAGATATCATATTTGGTATCAAGTATTGGTATTAGAGTTAGTTGGGATATGTTAGAGTTATCTTAGAAGTTAAGATAATTAGTGTATATAGATATCTTAGTATCTATGATATATTAGAGTTAGAAGATTAGATGGTTAGTTAGTTAGTGTCTAGTAGATGTTAGAGTTAAGATAGATAGTATCTTAGGATACTAGATGTTAGTATCTTAGGAGTATATAGTGTATCTTAGATTTACCTTTACGTTAAGGTAATGGTTTACCTATAAGGTAAGGTATTGGGTTTACCTTCAAGGTAAAGGGGTTGACCTAGATACTAAGTTTAGATGTTAAGATATTGGTTAGCTAGTACCTTAGGGCAGATACTAGATATCTAAGATTGATATTGGTAGCTAAGGTATTTGACTTCCCACCAAGGTATTGGTATTGGGATACTAATAGGACCAAGGTATATTGGTATATGCTATGGGTAGGTAAAGGTAATGGTATATGTAATAGGCATTGGGTACATCCATGTATATATAAAGGATAAATTGGCTAAAGTAATCATAGATAGTAGGTAACTAGTAGATATGTAAGATATATGTATTGATACTTGGTAATATTAGCTA
Source organism: Iris pallida (assembly GCA_029216955.1). NCBI lineage: Eukaryota > Viridiplantae > Streptophyta > Magnoliopsida > Asparagales > Iridaceae > Iris > Iris pallida. The sequence goes on along the minus strand of JANAVB010021800.1, from coordinate 15,047,049 downwards.
TTATGGCTAATACCTTCAAGGTATTGACCTTAGAACAAAGGTATTAACTAATAGTTAAGGTATTTGAGATATGGGCTAAGGGTAAGTGGATAGTATCTATAGATGATATATGTGATTTGGGATACCATAGTATATGTGGCTTGTTGAAAATTCATGCATGATATATATGTATATGATATAGTACTATAAGGTATCCTAGAGTATGTGGGTCAAGGGTTAGAATTATGACTAGCTTAGATAGAGTTGACCCCTTTGACTAGACAGTTGACCAAATCCTAGATATTGACTTAGTTTGACTGAGAGTTGTCCAAGGTTTGCTTTTGACCTAGAGAGGCATAGTATCATGTAGATTGCATTTTACACTTTAATTATTATACATTGAACATATTATAACCTGTATTGCTCTAAATAGGACTCTGTGACTCTGGTTCGGACATCTATACTCATCAGTCATTCAGGGTATCAGGCGAGTACATTTTCTGATAGTTGTTTTCAGTATTTGATATCTACTGTGATTCTTATATTTAGCGATGCTATATTTGATTCTCGACACGTTGGTCGCACGGATTGATATTTCTGGATCCCGTCTTGAGATGTTACCATTGTTATCGTATTGACATCGTACATGACTTGTTCATTAAACACTGTACACGATAGTTTCATAAAACATTGTTCGTGTATCGTACATGTCATGGTTGGATCCACTGTACTAGTTGGGGCGAGGAAAATCCTAGTAAGAGATGTGATCTGTCACGCCCCAGAAACAGAATACTGGAGAGCGAGGGCAGACATAGCCAGCTACGTATAACGAAATGGAATCCACACCGCTAGACGGTCACAGCTGTCTAGATATGTGAGAGTTTCACTACAATCCATCAGTCTTAAGGTCACAAAATAGCCTATTGTCTCAATCACAAGTAAGCAGATAAACGTTACAAGATGTAAGATCACCAAATATACAATAGTAAGGCGTCCCAAACATTACATATTCAGCTGATCATGAAGCTAGTCGTTACAAAATATGAGGACTAGCAAGAGTTTTAGTCATACATGGTCAACCCTAGGTTGCCAATCATGTTACAGCCGTAGGCAGACAGTAAGTAAAATGTACACGAGCTAACACTTGCTCGGCGGCTAAACGCCTCAAAAGAATAATTTTACAATAGAGTGGGAGAGCAAAAATAAACCCACTCGTTGCCCTGGTTACGCCTGGTATTCACCATCGGGCTGGAAAACCGATAGATCCTCTGGAGCTGCTCTGGTATCTGGCCATACAAAACCAGCTGGGTCAGACCCCAGAAAGAGCAAGTGCCACAAAGGAAGCTTCACTTAAGAACTAAAACCAGCAATTAGCACAAGAGTATAATTACATAATAAAAGACAGTAATTTTAAGAAAAGCATGACAAAATGATATACGATGAGATAACCATGGGACTATTCAGATAACCAGGTTACAACCCGTAAACCAAACAAGGACCGGGGTTGTAACCCTTCGTCTGAGCAGAACTTGGAATTCTCACCATTTATCGACAAGATAAAAGAAGGATTCAGGACATGTAACAATCTTGATATTGAATTAAAGTAAAGCACGAGTAATCATGTCATGTCATAACCTTATACAGGATCGGGACGAGACAAAGCTGGACTAGACTCCATCCAATTAATCACGGCCAAGCAAAGAGTACGGCTTGATAGTTAACTAACTAGGATTATCACAGGCCTAATTACTAGCAAGATGCAGTGAGATTATTCCACAGCCACAAGCCCTGCAGACCATCCAGGCTATCCGGACGCAATTAGGGATTGAATTCAAGTGGGTACATCGTCCAGGAAACGCATGTACCCTTAGGTGACTTAGAGGGTACAACACATAACAGTGTGCTGGAAATGTGCCCTACTCGACGGCAGGCTACAGATCCCAAGTGGGCCGCCCAGATAACGGGATTGCCTGTAGCTGGGAAATCTCTTCATGACTACTGGATTTATTCTAATTGTTAGCCTTAGTCCATTTCAGTAGGTACTCCTGACCGTGGTACTCAGGAGTCCCTGTCCTAGACATGATGCAAGACAGGACTGGTTTATTTATACAAGCACAATCGCCCACGGTGTCCAGGTTATTATACAGGTCATGTCATGTCGAGTAGCCGTCGCAACAGCTATTCGAGATAATCATGTCAGGTTATCATGCCAAGTGTACTTGTCAGGAGTGCGCCACGACGGGCCACTATCAGGTCATGTCAGGTTACTCATGTCAGGAGTGCACCACTACGGGTCACTATCGTGTCAGGCTCAGTTATCCTTTCCAACCATATTACATAAATTTGTGATTGTCAAGTTCAGGACAAAAGGCGTAAGGATATAAAATGGACGTTAAATATCTAATAAAATTTCAATATACAGGGCTATAGAAGAGCCAAACTTAAGGAAAGTAAAACCAAACTGACACGCTGACATAAGACCAAGTCAGCCAAGGCCATACGCTCAGTGCAAAAGTCATACGCTCAGGTCATACGCTCAGGTCAAGCTACGCTCAGGTCTGGCTACGCTCAGGTCAGGGTATGCAAGTCATACGCTTCCAAAAGGCAGCGTATGGGGTCCATACGACTCCTTGTCAAGCAAGCGAGCGTATGTGAGTCATACGCTCACAAAAGACAGCGTATGGGGTCCATACGACTCCTTGTCAAGCAAGCGAGCGTATGCGAGTCATATGCTTCCAAAAGGCAGCATATGGGGTCCATACAACTCCTTGTCAAGCAAGCGAGCGTATGCGAGTCATACGCTCCCAAAAGGCAGCGTACGGGGACTGCGCTGCGCTAAAGAGCGTGCGCAACTCAGTGGCACAAGCTAAAAAGCTCGTGCACTGCTCACTGTCTTCTCCAAACAGCAAGAACTCCATGGGTTGAACCCAAAGCTTCAAGAGTCCATAACTTGGTCAAAATAAGTCCAAATCCAACTTTACAAAGTTCTATCTTGGGTGAAATTCAATTCTCTCCAACATAAGAACATCAAAACCCATAAAAATGCAACTTAAATAGATCAAAACCATACAAAACCGAAAATAGAAGAAACTTAGATTTAGAACAATGGAGACTCCAAATCACAAAATGTCAAGTTCTAATGTTGATCACCATGGCCTAATCTAGCTAATAGACAAATAAGAAGTGGTTCTCAAGTGGTGGCAAGGTGCACTTGCCTAGACCTCTCTCTCTCTCCCTCTCCTTGGTAGGTAAGGAAGTAATGGGGAAGAAGAAGATGAGTAATAAAGAGGGAGAAGGAAGAAATGGCAATAAATATCAAAGGTGGTGGTAGGTAGGGGGTTTATCCATGGTTCATGATGAACCAAAATAATTCCAACCGAACCAAGCCAACCCGGGCCAAGAATAAACCAAGCCAAGCCATGAAGAAAACTAAACAAGGAATCATGCAATACAAGAATAAATACGTACACGTATTCCAGAAATACGTAATACGAACCACAGGCATTACATGATCAAATTCCTATTGTTATTGTTAGACATTGTTAGTATTAATCGTATACCTCACGCATGATTAACCAGGCCATGTAGCTATTATACAAGTTCTCAAGCCGATCATATCTCGAAACTAGTATTTCAAACACATAGTATGTATAGTAGTTATAGTTTCCGTCATATTCTCTGAACTGTGCTTACATGTTGTCTATTTATTTCCATTCTTGTACATTGTACCCTTCACATATCCTTTATAGTACCATTGTCAGAATATGATTACATATTAGTAGCTCTATATTTCTTATCACTTATCATACTTTCTACTTGTAGTTTTATAGTTTTTGTCATTTTATTGGAACTGTTGTTAGTTTATGTATTCGCTCCATCCTGACTGGATACGTTGACAAAATATTACAGATGATTTAGATGATTATCCTACCTACTACGAGGCATATGAGGGTGGAACACAGGAGTATTGAGGAGGATCCTGCTCAGTAGATTTTGCCTTAGATATAGTTTAGGATTATTAGTTTTTATGTTATATCGGATTGTTCTGATTATTAGTTGAGACTATTTATATTCAGGATATATACTTATTTGTGTTGGACACCTAAAATTGTGTGATTTGATAACTCTACTATTTATTCAGTTTCTTCATTTTATCTGATTCCATATCGTGCTCTATCTTCCTTAAACTTGTGATTGAGATTATATAGTTGAGATGTCATATTATACCTCTGTGTAGAGATGACAGGTTATATGATTCATATTGTTAGTTGATAGATATTATAGACGACCTATACAGCATTCTACCGCCGATACTGTTAGTTGATAGATACTATTAGTTGACAGGTTATATGATTCATATTGTTAGTTGATAGATACTGCGGCGTAGGCTGGACGTACCCACGTTCTCGTGCCCCTAAACAGGGTACGGGTCATGACAGATACTCGTAGCAATATTTTGCTAATGGATTCGCAGCCCACTCTCAATTGAGCCTATTCTTTAGTGACCCAAGAGGAGCAACAACATATCATTATGGAGACTGTCACCTTCATCGTCTGATTTAATGGCTATGCCATTTCCGGTAAGAAGCAGCCTAGGATCACCGCACCTTCTTCATGCAACAGTATATCTGGTAAAAATGTTCATGGCACTTGTTTACATTACAATGGGAAGGGGCACGCCATAGACCGATGCTATCATCTACATCCCGAACATGTACCTCTAGGTCATCGGCTTTATCGTCCGTCACGAGCCACCCCATTTCTTCCGTCGCCAACTACCTTGCCCTCAACTTCGACTACCACGCCTCTTAGTCTTACTCCAGAATTGTATTCAACAGATGATGGCATTTTTTCAGTCTGGTAATGCAAAGCCTTCTATGAACATGACAGGTACTCAACCTAATATTTCTTTTCCATCTTTTCAATGGATGATTGACTCTAGGGCTACCCATCACACAATTTCTGATCCTTCTCTATTTCTTTCTTCTATCAAACTTATTGTTCCATTTTATGTTAATTTGCCTAATGTGGTTTCTCACGTTGGCACTGTGCGATTAAATAACTCTACTACTCTTTGTAACGTTTTTTGTGTTCTCTTGGATTCAATCTTATTTTTATTAACAAACTTGTCACTTCTTCCCAATGTTCTGCTTATTTTTTTCTGGTTCATGCTTGTCACGACCCGCACCCTGAGGAAGGGCACGAGAACGTGGGTACGTCCAGCCTACGCCCTAAAATCGGTGGTAGAACGCTGTATAGGTCGTCTATAAATTCTACAACTAGACGATTATAAGGGTACATGTCATCTCCGCACGAAGGTATAATATGGCATAACTCAATCACAAGACAATCTAAGGAAGATAGCACGAATTATGAAAGATAAGATAGAAGAAAATAACTGGAAATATATGCAAGATCCCAACACAAGTTAGAGTTCAAAACATAACACAAGATCCCATAATAATAAATATACTACAAGTCTCAAGTACTAGCTGGATCACAGTCCAGTCAAGCCTAACTAACTAGTCTAATCAGGGGATAGTCCTCTACTGAGCTAGATGCTCCTCAGGCTCCTGAATGTCATCCTCATATGCCCTATAAAAGGTAGGGCAGTCACCATCATCATCTGTAATATTTGTCAACACATCCAATCAGGATTGGAACGAGCACATCATCTAACAGTTCAAAATAATTGACAAGCGCTATGAGTTATGAAATAATAATGAAATTCTTGATGATCAAGTTGCAGAGGTAATGTATGATGAAAAGACAAGTGTACAAGATCATATGAGAAACAGACAGATATGTAAAAATGAGTAAACCTGTCATGCAAGATATGTTGTAGACAACTCAGACAAACTGTGTTAAGACCAGTGATTTGAAATACCAAGTTTGACATGTGAACGGCTAGGAATATATACGACAAACCATACACCTACGTGTGTGGCCGCTATTATTCACGAAAGACCAATAGGATAGAAAGGGGTATGTTCACATGTCTCCTAGGTATTTCCCCGTCCGACTAGTACACATGGAATCCAAGTTCTTTGACACGCATTTCATTAGTCACGATGGATGCATTAGTCATGATTACATTATTCAAGATAGGCATGAAACCACGTATCTCCAATCAAGGGATCCATAAAATACCAATCTGTGAGTCCATCGTGTCAGAATCAAGATAGAACACTAATATAACATGCATCACAGGATATATCAACATAATAAAACTATCAGAGAATGTACTCGCCTGTCGTCCTGAGCAATGAATGTGAACCGAGCCTCAAAGTGGAGTCACAAGGCCTATAGATGAGATACATAGGTAAAATGGGTGTTTAAATTAGAGTTCAACATGACTATCTAGTGTATGATATACATTCTAGGTCAATATAAGTCAAGTGTTGACTCACAGTTGACTTTTGGTCAAGTGGTCAACCCTGGGTCAACCTTAGACAATATCAAGGTCAATCTAAACTATTTTCAAGTTATCCTACTTAAATACATTATATATATATATATATATATATATATATATATATATATATATATATATATATATATATATATATATATATATATATATATATATATATATATTTTATATATATATATATATATATATATATATATATATATATATATATATATATATATATCCATTCCTAGGTTAGGTTTTACCTTAATCCTAACATATAGGTTATGCCCTATTATCTATATATATGTAATATATAGACATACTCTAGATATGTAATCTCATAAACTTAGCCATTGGCAAAAATCCCTTACTAACACATATGACACTAACATGATTTCTCACATTCTCACTAATACCTTATCTTTACCATGACTTATATATATACATACCTAGGCCTATATATATTGGACACTCTAATATGCATCATAGGACCCTCTAATACAACATCTCTATTCCTACCTTACCTAACCTTACAAACACATACATGTATCCAAACAAACACTCACCTCAAGACACTCTCATACATTCTCTCATGACTCTCTAATTCCTTCTAACTAAACTAAACCTATCCAATTACCTGTCCACTCACAACAGCTCTAGATAACTTATGATATGCAATTACTGATACACTAAGGAGACCCCCCCCCCCCCCCCAAATCTATTGCTTCCTATTACTGCTACTGCTGTATGCTTGCAGTAGGCCAAATGGCCCTGTCAAGGGGCAGGATCCCCTGTTGCTCTAATCAGAAGTTCATTTTACAGTGAACGAACCACTCAACCCCATACACATACACACAGGGTTTGGCCCTGCTGTTCCCTCACTAACCTAACCTAAATCCAGTGCTATGCCAAGCAAGGCTTGGGCAAATCCAAGGCAAATAAGGCTGCCTGTATGCTACATTGCCTGCATATGCTGCAATGCCAAGCATGCCCTGCTGCTGCAGCATGCTGCTGCTAATGCCATGGCTGCTGCTAAGGCAATGCCAAGCCAACCTGGGCCAAACCATCCCGACCCTTCAAATCTCAGATACAAACCAATATCCAAATGGTACACCAACCTATGTCCAATTTTCCTTCCATTCACTCAACCCACATTCATATATACCAACTGATATCCAACAGAACTCTGATACAACATCCCCATTTCTCTGATACACTAGCTAACCCCAAACCCAAGAGCCAAATCCCCTGCTACCACTGTTCAGCACTCAACCTAGATATTAATATTATACTGATATATGACACTAGCACCTAGTCTAGGACTCTCACTTGATACACTAGACATTGACTCTCTCTCACACTAAAAATTTGAAATAGGGACAAGCTCCCTATTACCTGAATAGTGGATAACCCTCCATACTCGAGCCCTCTACATGCTCTTGCAGCATCTGAGACTAGTACAAGTCCAAATTAGGACTTAACATACAATACCCATGGACTGAGAATCGAGTATGGATGATACAATGTTATCAAGGACTGAACCTTGAACAATTAGGACTGATACTGTAATTTGGGGACTGGTAAGTACCAGATGGTATAGGACATGAACTAAACTTGAAATCTGGAACCATATAGGAATCTGGAGTCCCAGATATGAACATGGACTGAATCATCAAAACTGATGAATGGCATTCCTAAACTGATACAAAAACTAAACTAAAACAAAGGTACTGACATGGGATACTAGGACTGATACTATAGATAGGTTGGGGACTGAACTAATGAAGTTTAAAGGCTGATACTACCCATCTATATCCAAGACTGAACTCAACCATTATGGAAATGTGGACTGATACAAACAATGGGGACTGAACAACTAGTGAAGGGAAAATGAAATGGGATTGAACTCTAACTGAAGTGGACTGGCACTAAAGTTAACTAATACATGCATATGGCTAATATATAGCCTCTCATCTCTTTATTCCCCATTGAACACATATAAACATCCTATATACACAATCATATATATGCACTAACAAAATAAGTCAAATTATCGACGAAACTAGCGACGTTTATGGAAAACGTCGCTAAAGTAAATGACTTTAGCGACGCATAAATAAAACATCGCAGGACGTTACTGTTAGCGACGATTGGCGACGTCTTGCGACGTTTTTTTAAGTAGAAAAAAATGACGTTGCTGATAAGTCGGTAAACGTCGCTAATCAGCGACGTTTACCGACGTTTCTTCCTTACGTCGTTATATTTTTTTGATATAGCGACATTTTTATTAGACGTCGCTGATAAATTTCATTTAGGTCAGCCAGCCGATCGAAATTTCATTCTTAAAATTTTACTTTCCCCCCAAACCATTCCCTCTCCCCAACCCGACCCCCCACACCCTCCTCCGGTGACCGTCGCCCCCCGACCCCCTCCTCCGGTGGCCCCCGACCCCCTCCTCCGTTGACCACCGGCCCCCGCCCCCTACCCCCTCCTCTGTCTCGCGAACCCCGCCAACCTCCTCCCCCATCTACGGCAACCCCTGTCGACCCCCGACCCCTCCTCCGGTGACCGTCGACCTCCTACCCCAGGCGGTCGAACCCCTCCTCCTCCTCCTCCTCCTCCTTCTTTCTCTGTGAGTTAATAATCTTTTTACATTTTTTACTAAAAAAAAGTAGGAGTGTACTTTTGCAACTTTAGTATACTTTTGCACTTCATATCAGGAGTTGTGAATATATGTATCTATTTCTTGCTTTGATGAAGCATATAATGTTCTTGCTTTGATAAAGCATATAATATAATGTCCTACATTAAATTTGAACCAAATTGATGGATGTAGATAATGATATTGACTTAATATTGAGGTTATATCTAACAGAATGGTATTTGATGATAATGGTTGTTCTATAAGGTATCTTCAGGGTTGTCTCTTCTTTGATAAACTACTCATAGGAATGGTCTGATACCGATTTCAATACCGGTACTCATAGGGGTGCTATGGGGTGGTTTGTGACAGCAAATAGCTGAGTTATAGGGACTGAAATGGGACAGGTTTAAGGGGCCTATTAAGGACTGTTATGGGACAGTCTATGGGCTGTCATGAAGGATGAATATAGGACAGATTTAGGGGTTATATGGACTGCTATAGGGCAGCTAAGGACAGGTATTATGGACTAGTTTTGGAGTACTTATAGGCTGCTAAATGGGGGACTAGTTGGCTGTCAACCTTGGACTGGAATGGAGGTGTTAAATGGGTTGATATGGCTGATATGGTTGATCCCCCCCCCCCCTCACTGCTATTAAATAGCAGTAAGTTACTGCTACTGCTGCTACTAAATAACAGTCCCCTTTGAGGACTGTTGAGTCTCCAGAGATCAGTCCCCTGGGTCGGGACTGATATACTCCAATGCTGCTGTTCACAGCAGTGAAGTCCCCCTTTTTCACTCCATCAGTCACTCCCTCTAATCCCTCACTCTCTCTAACTCTATATACACACACTACACAAAACCAAAACCCCACACTCTCAATCCTCCCTCTCTAACAAATACACATACACTCACAATATCAACCAATTCCAACTCTAATTCACCACCCCATTGGCCGAACTCTCACCCAACATGAACACAAATGTATACACACATAATATCACATATATATACATATATATAAGCCACATATATATATATATATATATATATATATATATATATATAGAATAACATATATATAACCACTGATATATATATACATATATACATATAGTTAAATAATATGATACAATATGATACATAGAAAAACACATCTCTAGAAGTTCGGTCATCATAGTCATGATTATGGATATCCGATATCTTAACCAAAGTGAAATATATCTGAAATGTTAATAACATACATCTTATGAATTAAGCAAGGAAGTAAACAAACACAAATGATCCGAGAAATTGTATACGAGCACATTGGACTTGGACACGATTTCGATATCGATACTAATAGGAATATCCTCAAATGCTATTACTTTCACAAGTGTTTCAACGATGTGCTTGTATCTATCTTACAGAATTATCCTCAAATGGATATGGAGCTGAATTACTATCTGCAGAATCGTACTTGGATGTACAACCGTCATCCTGATGACATGTGCGGTGTGCGAAATGAATTCATAGAGGATGTACACCAGTTCCTGCAGTTTGCCAAGGCGTTCCCTCAGTACATGGATGGTACCAAAATTAAGTGTTCGTGTGTGAGATGTCTCAACTTGAAATATCATCCAGAAGTGGATGTCACGTATCATTTATACTCGAAGGGTTTTACGTCGAATTACTATCAGTGGAGCAAGCACGGAGAACTTGTGTCTTTAGCATCGGAGTACGAGCCTTATGTGGATGTCCACAATAACGCTCCTTACGACGATGGGTTGGTGAACATAGTTTTTGACGCGGCCGGGCCTAGTTTCGATCCGGATGATCATGATGCACCTGAGGAGGCACCGAACCCCGATGCTGCACAGTTCATAGAGTTGCTGGAGAATACAAGGACTCTATTATATCCTGGTTGTGAGGATCATTCACCGTTGGAGGTGGTTATAAGATTGTTGATCATCAAGTCCGATTTTAACATGTCGTAAGATTGCTACAACCGTCTTATGGAGTTGCTTATAGAAATATTGCCTGAGAGTGCGAAGTTGCCTAAAGACTTCGACCGGTCTAAGAGGATGGTTAGATCGCTCTGGATGGGATACGAAAAAATTGATGCTTGTCACAACGGGTGCATGTTGTACTACAAAGACGACAAGGATGAAGATGCCTGTAGATTTTGTGGTGTCGATCGCTACAAGGCATGTGGTAGAGAAAAGTCTGTCGGTGCCAGGAAGCCTACCTCTTCGATGCACTACTTGCTGTTGACGCCGCGGTTGCAGCGGTTGTTTATGGTGAAGAAAACTACAGAAAACATGAGTTGGCATAAGCGGAAACATACCGAAGGAGTGTTGGATCACCCATCTGATGGAGAAGCATGGAAGCACTTTGATCGTGAGTATCCAGATTTTGCTTCTGATCCGCGTAATATCAGATTGGGTCTCTGCTCCGACGATTTTACCCCATTCGGACTTTCGGGATACCAGTATTCGTGTTGGCCTGTGATCGTCACCCCGTACAATCTACCGCCTTGGATGTGCATGAAGACTCCGTATATGTTCCTCACCGTTATTATCCCAGGTCCGAACAATCTGAAAAGGAACATCGATGTGTATTTACAGCCATTGATTGATGAGTTGAATCATCTGTGGGAAGTAGGTTCCAACACGTACGATGTATCTAGAAAACAAAATTTTCAGATGCGGGCAGCACTTATGTGGACCATCAACGACTTTTCGGCCTATGGAATGTTATCTGGATGGAGCACGCATGGTCATCTTTCATGTCCGTATTGTATAGACAGCACTAAGGATTTTCGTTTGAAACACGGAGGCAAACCGTGCTTCTTCGATTGTCATCGACAATTTCTGCCGAAGGATCATCCGTACCGGAGGAACAGGAATGCTTTTCGTGCTGGCGTTGTGGAGAAGGCTAATCCCCCCCCAAGGTGGCCTGGATACACGATATGGAAAGAGGTAAAAGATTTACCAAGAGCTATTGAGCAGCCTGCTACGGGCTACAAGTGTGACGGATTTGGTCGCACTCATAACTGGACGAAGAGGAGTATATTCTGGGATCTTCCATATTGGAACACCAATCTGATTAGACATAACCTTGATGTCATGCATATCGAGAAGAATGTGTTTGACAACAAAATTAATACTGTAATGGACGTAAAGGAAAAGATGAAAGACAATCCAAAGGCAAGATTGGACATGGAAGAAATATGTAGACGTCCTGTATTGTATTTAATAGAGGACGGGAATGGAAAGTTGAAGCAACCTAAGGCAATTTTCTCACTAGAGAAGGAGGATAAAGTGAGGCTTCGTAGGTGGATTCAAGGTCTGAAATTTTCAGATGGGTATGTTTCGAACTTGAGAAGATGCGTCGACCTCAAGGAGAACAAACTGACAGGTATGAAGAGCCATGATTGTCACGCATTCATGGAGCGGTTAATTCCGATTGCATTTCGAGAATTCTTACCGCAGGCAGTTTGGGATCCATTGACGGAGCTTAGCATATTCTTCAGGGACCTTTGTTCTAAAAAATTGCTCGCTGATCGTCTAGAAAAGCAAGTGAATGACATTACGGTAACACTGTACAAGCTAGAGAGGGTGTTTCCTCCTGGATTCTTCGACTCTATGGAGCATTTGCCGATTCATCTTTCCTACGAGGCACGTGTTGGTGGACCCGTCGAATATCGATGGATGTACCCATTCGAGCGATATTTGAATCATCTAAAAAGAAAGGTAAAAAATAAGGCTCGGGTCGAGGGTTCTATTTGTGAAGCCTATATTCTCGAGGAGATTACAAATTTCTGCTCCTCCTATTTTAAACCTCATGTTGCTACGAATAGAACGAGGGCTCCGAGAAACGACGACGGATATCAAGAATTTAATGATGGAATACTGAAAGTATTCAATGCATCCGAAAAGCCTTCGGGGAAAATAAAGAAGAGATATTTGAATGACGAAGAGCTAAGGGCTGCTCAGTTGTATGTATTACTCAATTACGACGAGGATGAAGTAGAGAAGCTAGAGGGGTAAGTAAGGAATGATGAGTTTACGTGATCTCAATGTAATAGTATAAGCTAATATTATTGTACTAATCGGCGGTTGCTTCGTTGTTTTCCAGCACATATAATGATGAGTTGAGGCTGGTTAGACCCTACCTAACAGACGAAGCATTATAACAAGAAATGAGACATTATTTTCCTTCTTGGTTGAGCGAATATGTAAGTAGCTCGGTAATTACTGGCCTCTTCTAATGCAACTGCGCAATAAATAACTTATTATCTCTTCTTTGATATTCAGGTCGATCGTCTAATTTCACCCGAGATTGAATTAATTAGAACTCTTGCCAAGGGACCAATTACTTTTGTTAAAATATGGCCAAGTTACTGTGTCAATGGCTTTCGGTTCAAGTCGACAAATGTGTTGATCAGAGACAGCTTCCTGGATCTTGATTCCACGAAAAATAGTTGTTTGTGTATCAAGTCTTCGAACTACAAAGACGTCGATCCAAGAAATAATTTCTTTGGCATCTTGCGAGAGATTGTGGAGTTGTCATATAATAATGGCAGAGAACCTGCAAAGATCGTGTTGTTCAAGTGTGAATGGTTCGATCCAATTGAAAATCAAGGTTGGAAAATTGACAAGCATGGTCTTGTGGATATAAACTACAAGCATAGATATCAAGGCTACGAACCGTTTGTCCTAGCAATTCAGGCTCAGCTCGTGTACTTCACAGCTTATCCGAGACGGGAAGCAACGAAGTCTGACTGGTGGACAGTATGCAAGACTAAAGCTAGAGATACTTTTGATGTTGACAAAAAATCTTACCAGGAGGACGAGCTACCTCTTGTAACCAATATTGTCGATGTGGACTCCACAAAAGTTACGCATTACACGACACATAATGTAGAAGATGTAGAATTATCCGAAGAGGAAGACGAAGCCGACAAAGGCGAAGATGAAAGTGAAGATGAGGAGGAAGAGGAAGATGAGGTCGAGGAAGACGAACAAGATGATTATTCTGAAAGAAAGAACTACTGGTTTACGCGCTTCAAGGTTAAAATAGATTTGCTTTTAATATGAATCATATAATTAATTCATATTATATATAACTGACAAATATTTGGTTTGCGCTCTTCTAGGATATATTTTTTTATCCACCGCACCGGGCCGAACTTATCGAGGGAATATTTCCTGTCGTCGCTGCCAAGCTGATCCGCGACGCTATTAATGATCAGAAGGCTCGTGATCGTGCCGGAAAGCCGATCCAAGGTTGGATCACCCCTGATCAGTGGAATGCGATAAAGGCTCGATTCGACGAGCCAAGGTACAAGGAGAAGTCGGAGAAGGCCAAGGCGGCTAGGCAACATGCCTCGAAGTGGTACGGTGGGTCGATTCCGATGACGGAACATTTCTATCGTCTGGTATGTCTTTCTCTTTCAGAAATATTATTTTAATACAAAACCGATAAATTATTACTAAGATAATATATTTAATTACAGGTAAGGAAGGTCGGTAATGCCGACATGGTGACCGTCTTCCTGGCCACCCATCGGAAGGGCGAAGGCCTTATTGATGAGAGGGGCGAGCAGACCTATGTAAGTATTACAATACGTTATCTTAATTTAATACTTCGTGTCAATTTTAATATAACTTAGTAAATATGATGCAAATAAATATTCATGTAGTTAGTAATAATAAGTACATTAATTAGAAATTAGAAATTATAGAGTACTATCCATACTTTCTAGGCCGAGTATCAGAGGCTGCGGGAACGGGCGGCTGCTAGTGCACCTAATGCAGGAGAGGTCGGTACTTCCTCGCAGCCCACTTAAGCTCCGTCGACGGACGAGCTGTGGATGACCGCCGCTGGTGGACTCCATAGGGGTACGTACTACGGTACGGGATCCTATGGCACCCTAGTTGTGACCCAGTCCTCTAGGGCATCTCCTGCTAGTGTGCATGGTCCACAACCGTCCTAGAAGTCTGCCCGAGTCCACCAGATGATGGAGTCTCTCCGTGACGACCTGCTACGACGGATCGAGGAGCAGTCTCAGCACCCTGCGGACGATCCTGTGCTGTTAGCATGATTGGATGCGCTCGACCGCGGCATTATGGAGCTCATGGAGACGACTGAGATGACAGAGCACAGCGTTGGAGGGTTAGAGCGCACGGTGACGGAGCTGCAGACAGGACAGGTGACCATGGCCGAGAGGCTGAGATTGGCGCAGGATTCGATGGTCCAGAGCAGTGATAGAATGTTATCTATCATGGATTCATACCACCAACGACTTACAGCGTTGGAGCGTGCTGGTCCTCCGGGTGCGCCTTCATCGTCGTTGACTCCACCGCCTCTACCGCCTTCTTCTTCGACACCGACTCCATCGACGTCACTGCCTGCTCTATCGGTATCGATTTCACTTGAGGAGTATGAGTTGTTCTTATCCCTTCGTCGTGGCGGTGCCCCTCCTGCACCAGATCCCTAGTAGTCCTAGTTAGGACTGTTTGTTTGTGTTTGTTTAATCCTTTGTTTGTGACTTGGATATTTGTTAGTTGTGTAGACTTGGATGTTTGGATCCTATTCTATTTGTTGGTTGTGTGTAGACTTTAGTTATTTGGTTGTAGACTTTGTTATTTGGTGTAGACTTGGTTATTTGGATACTTGTTGGTTGTGCCTATTCTATTTCTATTTGTTGGATCCTATTCTATTTGTTGGATCCCATTCTATTTGTTGCCTGCTACATTGTGTTATACTGTTGTTTATGTTATTATTCGTTTCAATTGGATGTTAATGTGCTTCTGTGGTTTACGTTTACCGGTGTTGAGTGTTCCACCGAAGGGGTCGGCGAACCCATGGAGAAAAGGATATATGTTATACTGTGTCTTTATGGTTATCTTTTTAAACTGCAGGGAGAAAAGGACAGTCTGTATTTTATGTTATTTATTTATTTTGCAGATTTAGCGACATTTACCGACGTTTATCGACGTCCACCGACGTACGTTTGTGTCGATAAACGTCGGTAAATCTACAAAATTTTCCAGTGTACCGACGTTTACCGACGTCCTTATACGTCGGTAAACGTCGGTGAACGTCGGTAATAATCCCAGGAATTATCGACATTTAGTGACATTTTAAACGATGGTATACATCGATAAATTCCCAGGATTTTACCGACGTGTAGCGACGTAAAACACGTCGCTAATCCACCGACGACACGACGGTAGACGTCGGTAATATACCGACGTATATATACGTCGGTAAACGTCGGTACTTACGACGTTTGGCAACGTTTTAAAGATCAGTGACTTACGTTTCTGCGACAAGTCCAAAACGTCGGTAATTGCGTCGGTAAATATTTTTAGCGACGAAATTTGTCGTTTTAGCGACGTCTTTAGGCGTCGCTAAAACGACTTATTCTGGTAGTGATGCAGGACATGATCCACCCCTCACACAAACCCATATATATGGACTGAAATTCATGACAATGGACTGAATCATAGAGGTAACTGGACACTAACTCCTATTACCTATTACCCACCTGAATTCTGTAATACCACATTCACCTTACACACAAACACAAAGTCAAAGCCATACCAAACCAAGGCAGGGCAAGAGGGTTGCCTGCCAAGGGTCATGCTCTATCTGCTCGACCAATTTTCTATACTGTGCAGTGGCCAACATACCACTCTCATCACCTGGCATGGCTATATGCCTGTACTGGCTCAAACAGGGAGTTTTTCCCCTTGCACACAGGAGTGAAACTCCCCTCTACTACTTCTAAAGTTGTTCTCTAACCAGTACACATCAGTTCCTATAACGTAACAGTCCTAGGTTGACTCCCACACCACCTGCCACCATTCAGTGGCCTGCCCGATCCAAATTCTCTCTCACAAAGTCCCAAAACAGTGCACTCACAAGGCACACCATCAACCACATGCTCAAATCTGGAATACTATCAATTCTATAATATATACATATATATATATATGAACTCACATGTACTCTCCTATGAGCAAAAACAGCCATACATGGGCAAAACAAAGAAAAACATAATTGAAATGGTCATTGTGGCATTTTAGCAAACATCTAGGGGTCCAATTTCGTAGCCCTACACAAATGGACACAAAGCTATGGATAACCATCACAAATAGGCTCACTAGGACCTCAATATACTTCCTATGAGTCATGGGGTGGGTCTCCTATATGAATGCAAGGATTTGAACCATGGAAATACAAGTTTAGGGAGTTATACCTATGTAGGAGGGAGCCTTCACAAATCTCCACGAAAATGGGGAAGATGGATGGAGAATGAGCCTTCAAACCCTTGCTAGAGCCTTTTCCTAGCCTCCTTGAGCTCCCCCAAGCTTTTGCCCAAACAATGGAGGAAAGAGGAAGAAATTTGGGGAAGTTTGGAATGGAGGAAAGGATGGAAACCCTAATTTATTGGTGGCTGTCATTTGGGGTTAAATGGGGGTTAAATAGGCTCTAGACTAGCTCTAATCCTCTCATTACACTTAGTATTAAGTGGGTCCTTAAGTAGGCTAAGTGGTTTGGCTCTAATCAAGACTTGTGTTCAACCTAACCATGAATAGAGTCTAATTTATCAACTAGTTGGTCAAGTCAAAATAAATGAGGTCTACCATGACTAATGATTAATTAGACTACTAATAATTACAACCATCATATTTAAAAGAAAAAAAATAGACTCAATTTATGAAATAACAGAAATACCCTTGTCCTAGAAAAGTGGTAGTGACAAATCTCCCCCCTTAGAAAATTTTGTCCTCAAAATTAAGATGGCCATACTTCTTCTAGGTTAAACACCCAACAATCAAGATCAAGAAAACTATGTCTAAAACATGCAAATTGTGGTCCTACTGGTCGTGATATTACAGTCTTGACCAGGGTCACTATACTATCTAGCACACCACAAAGTATCCTGACAGTACTAATGGAATCATACAACAAGATGTAAAAGAAGGACGAAAAAGACAGACCTGCTATCCCATCACCTGCAGCATCGGTCTCCTCGACCGCCATCGCAAAAGCCCTGCCCCTCTGGTGCTAGGCATGGTGCGGTGCCACAGGTGGCCTATCTCCACCTCTCTGGCCTTGCGCTCCGCCAGATGGAGGTACATTAGGGCAATCCCTCATCTGGTGCACAGCTGACCCACAAAATAGGCACACCTTCAGTCTCTTCCTGCAGATGTCCCATGAATGACCAGGCTTCTTACAATAGTTGCAAAGAGAAGCCCGGCGTCCCTGCCTCTGTTGCTGAACCTGAGCTTCAGCTCGCTGAGGGTACTTCTTCTGAACGTGGGGACGCTTAGCCGGTCCCGCACTACTGCTAGCTCCAAGAACATTGCTGCCCCTCTTCGGCTTGAGGCCGAAGTCCTCCTCTGCTATCTGTGCCTCCATCAGTATCTGCTCGAAGGTCGCATCACGTCGCCCGGAAGTACGAGTGTGAACCGCATGAATAAGACCCCTCCGGAACTTGCGGGCCTTATACCCCTCATTCTGGATCAGATCTAGTATAAACCTGCTCAGATGGAAGAACTCTGCTGCATACTCGTCCACCGATGAGTTTCCCTGCACCAATCCGACGAACTGGGCCTCCAGAGCTGTAAGAGCCACGTCGGGGTAGAACTTCTCCTTAAAGAGCCGCCTGAAGTTATCCCTTGTCAAACCCCTCACCGATGCATGAGGATCCGTGAGAAACCAAGTCAAGGCAATGTCGAAAAACTGACTCGCCGCAAACGTCACCCAAAGCCCTTTCGGGACCTCTGCTAACTCCAGGCTCCGCTGGACATCCTCCAACCAGTCATCTGCATATAGGATACCCTCGGTACCCTTGAAGGACCTCGGGTTCATCTTTTTGAAATCTAGACATGTGTCAGGCCTCCCCTGACCCTGCTGCTGCTGAACTAGGGCACCCTGAACTGTACCCGAGGCTACCCTCTCAACCGATGCCATCGCCAGCTGGTGGGAGTTCTCCATGCTCTGTCGTAGCACCTCTGTCTGGCGGTGGGATGCGTCAGCCTAATGCTGCTGTGCCTCTGCCTGGACCCTCTGGGTCTGCATCATCTGCTGTAGAAGGACCATCATCTCCTGTGCATCCGTTGGTAGCGGAGGTGGCGGTAGAAGAGTCTCAGGAATGACTATAGACGGTCCCGCAGCTGGAGGTGGAAGACCTCCTGGAACTGTCGCTGCTACTCCTGCCTGAAGGACAAGAACTGATGTGGCAGCTCCCTCAACTGCAGCTCTCGTAGCCGGAGGTGGAGGTCCTACCGGATCGGGCCTCTCTGGAACAGTACTAGGTCCTGCTGTCTGAGAGCGAGTAATCGTCATCCTGAGGATAGATTGAAATAAGGAGGTCAATATGGCACATGATAATAAAAATCAAGGAAGGACAATTGAATTCAAATGCAAGAAGAGTTGTCATGGTAATCAAAAGATCAAAAATTTTCTAATATGTGATTGTGTAACTCCTATCAAAACCTAGAACCTATATCCTAATAGCAGGCTCGCAGTAGTGCTCTAAGTCAAGTACCACTATGAAATCACACTAATTGCGACATTGACCTGTATGGGCCACCACAAAAATGTGTCACGACCCGCACCCTGAGGAAGGGCACGAGAATGTGGGTACGTCCAGCCTATACCGCAGAATCGGTGATAGAACGCTGTATAGGTCATCTATAAATTCTACAACTAGACAATTATAAGGGTACCTGTCATCTCCGCACGGAGGTATAATATGGCATAACTGAATCACAAGACAATCTAAAGAAGATAGCACAAATTATAAAAGATAAGATAGAAGAAAATAACTGGAAATATATGCAAGATCCCAACACAAGTTAGAGTTCAAAACATAACACAAGATCCCAGAATAATAAATATACTATAAGTCTCAAGTACTAGCTGGATCACAGTCCAGTCAAGCCTAACTAACTAGTCTAATCAGGGGGTAGTCCTCTACTGAGCTAGATGCTCCTCAGGCTCCTGAATGTCATCCTCATATGCCCCATAGAAGGTAGGGCAGTCACCATCATCATCTGTAATATTTGTCAACACATCCAATCAGGATTGGAACGAGCACATCATCTAACAGTTCAAAATAATTGACAAGCGCTATGAGTTATGAAATAATAATGAAATTCTTGATGATCAAGTTGCAGAGGTAATGTATGATGAAAAGACAAGTGTACAAGATCATATGAGAAACAGACAGATATGTAAAAATGAGTAAACCTGTCATGCAAGATATGTTGTAGACAACTCAGACAAACTGTGTTAAGACCAGTGATTTGAAATACCAAGTTTGACATGTGAACGGCTAGGAATATATACGACAAACCATACACCTACGTGTGTGGCCGCTATTATTCACGAAAGACCAATAGGATAGAAAGGGGTATGTTCACATGTCTCCTAGGTATTTCCCCGTCCGACTAGTACACATGGAATCCAAGTTCTTTGACACGCATTTCATTAGTCACGATGGATGCATTAGTCATGATTACATTATTCAAGATAGGCATGAAACCACGTATCTCCAATCAAGGGATCCATAAAATACCAATCTGTGAGTCCATCGTGTCAGAATCAAGATAGAACACTAATATAACATGCATCACAGGATATATCAACATAATAAAACTATCAGAGAATGTACTCGCCTGTCGTCCTGAGCAATGAATGTGAACCGAATGGCCAAATGGCCCTGTCAAGGGGCAGGATCCCCTGTTGCTCTAATCAGAAGTTCATTTTACAGTGAACGAACCACTCAACCCCATACACATACACACAGGGTTTGGCCCTGCTGTTCCCTCACTAACCTAACCTAAATCCAGTACTATGCCAAGCAAGGCTTGG
The DNA here is from genome assembly GCA_029216955.1 of Iris pallida. Lineage (NCBI taxonomy): Eukaryota > Viridiplantae > Streptophyta > Magnoliopsida > Asparagales > Iridaceae > Iris > Iris pallida. The sequence goes on along the minus strand of JANAVB010021800.1, from coordinate 15,026,136 downwards.
GCAAATCCAAGGCAAATAAGGCTGCCTGTATGCTACATTGCCTGCATATGCTGCAATGCCAAGCATGCCCTGCTGCTGCAGCATGCTGCTGCTAATGCCATGGCTGCTGCTAAGGCAATGCCAAGCCAACCTGGGCCAAACCATCCCGACCCTTCAAATCTCAGATACAAACCAATATCCAAATGGTACACCAACCTATGTCCAATTTTCCTTCCATTCACTCAACCCACATTCATATATACCAACTGATATCCAACAGAACTCTGATACAACATCCCCATTTCTCTGATACACTAGCTAACCCCAAACCCAAGAGCCAAATCCCCTGCTACCACTGTTCAGCACTCAACCTAGATATTAATATTATACTGATATATGACACTAGCACCTAGTCTAGGACTCTCACTTGATACACTAGACATTGACTCTCTCTCTCACTAAAAATCTGAAACAGGGACAAGCTCTCTATTACCTGAACAGTGGATAACCCTCCATACTTGAGCCCTCTACATGCTGTTACAGCATCTGAGACTAGTACAAGTCCAAATTAGGACTGAACATGCAATACCCATGGACTGAGAATCGAGTATGGATGATACAATGTTATCAAGGACTGAACCTTGAACAATTAGGACTGATACTGCAATTTGGGGACTGGTAAGTACCAGATGGTGTAGGACATGAACTAAACTTGAAATCTGGAACCATATAGGAATCTGGAGTCCCAGATATAAACATGGACTGAATCATCAAAACTGATGAATGGCATTCCTAAACTGATGCAAAAACTAAACTAAAACAAAGGTACTGACATGGGATACTGGGACTGATACTATAGATAGGTTGGGGACTGAACTAATGAAGTTTAAAGGCTGATACTACCCATCTATATCCAAGACTGAACTCAACCATTATGAAAATGTGGACTGATACAAACAATGGGGACTGAACAACTATTGAAGGGAAAATGAAATGGGATTGAACTCTAACTGAAGTGGACTGACACTAAAGTTAACTAATACATGCATATGGCTAATATATAGCCTCTCATCTCTTTATTCTCCATTGACCACATATAATCATCCTATATACACAATCATATATATGCAGGACATGATCCACCCCTCACACAAACCCATATATATGGACTGAAAATCATGACAGTGGACTGAATCATAGAGGTAACTAGACACTAACTCCTATTACCTATTACCCACCTAAATTCTGTAATACCACATTCACCTTACACACAAACACAAAGTCAAGGCCATACCAAACCAAGACAGGGCAAGAGGGTTGCCTGCCAAGGGTCATCTTCTGTCTGCTCGACCAATTTCCCATACTGTGCAGTGGCCAACATATCACTCTCATCACCTGGCATGGCTATATGCCTGCACTGGCTCAAACAGGGAGTTTTTCCCCTTGCACACAGGAGTGAAACTCCCCTCTACTACTTCTAAAGTTGTTCTCTAACCCGTACACATCAGTTCCTATAACTTAACAGTCCTGGGTTGACTCCCATACCACCTGCCACCATTCAGTGGCCTGCCCGATCCAAATTCTCTCTCACAAAGTCCCAAAACAGTGCACTCACAAGGCACACCATCAACCACATGCTCAAATCTGGAATACTATCAATTCTATAATATATACATATATATGAACTCACATATACTCTCCTATGAGCCAAAACAGCCATACATGGGCAAAACAAAGAAAAACATAATTGAAATGGTCATTGTGGCATTTTAGCAAACAATTAAGGGTCCAATTTCGTAGCCCTACACAAATGGACACAAAGCTATGGATAACCATCACAAATAGGCTCACTACAACCTCAATATACTTCCTATGAGTCATGGGGTGGGTCTCCTATATGAATGCAAGGATTTGAACCATGGAAATGCAAGTTTAGGGAGTTATGCCTATGTAGGAAGGAGCCTTCACAAATCTCCACGAAAATGGGGAAGATGGATGGAGAATGAGCCTTCAAACCCTTGCTAGAGCCTTCTCCTAGCCTCCTTGAGCTCCCCCAAACTATTGCCCAAACAATGGAGGAAAGAGGAAGAAATTTGGAGAAGTTTGGAATGGAGGAAAGGATGGAAACCCTAATTTATTGGTGGCTGTCATTTGGGATTAAATGGGGGTTAAATAGGCTCTAGACTAGCCCTAATCCTCTCATTACACTTAATATTAAGTAGGTCCTTAAGTAGGCTAAGTGGTTTGGCTCTAATCAAGACTTGTGTTCAACCTAACCATGGATAGAGTCTAATTTATTAACTAGTTGGTCAAGTCAAAATAAATGAGGTCTACCATGACTAATGATTAATTAGACTACTAATAATTACAACCATCATATTTAAAAGAAAACAAATAGACTCAATTTATAAAATGATAGAAATATCCTTGTCCTAGAAAAGTGGTAGTGACAATGCTTCTTTTAGGACCTGAAGACGAACAGGAGAATTGGAGCGGGTGAACAACGTGATGGCTTGTATTACTTTGCAAGTCTCGTCAATAAGTTGCCTACTGCCAATACTGTTTCTGGATTTCCTAATAATTTTCTTTTACAACATCAGCGTTTTGGCCATGCCTCATCTAAACGCTTATCATTTTTAAACTTGAATTCTATTAATCATTTATGTAATGTTTGTCCTTTGGCTAAACAAACACGTTTATCTTTTAATAAAAGTATTTCAGTTTCTTCAAAAGCTTTTGATTTAATCCATGTTGATATCTGGGGACCTTATCACACTCCATCTCTATGTGAATCTCGATATTTTTTGACAATTGTAGATGATTTTACGAGATGTAATTGGATATATTTGATGTCTCACAAATATGTTGTCAAAACAATTTTAATTACCATCTTTTTTCAAAATGATTTCAACTCAATTTAACAAGTCCATTAAATAAGTTAGGTTTGATAATGGTTCTGAATATATTAACCTAAGACCATATTTTTCTAATAATGGAGTTCTTCACCAAACCTCTTGTGTTGGTACCCCTCAACAAAACGGCATTGTTGAACAAAAGCACAGAGATCTCCTCAATACTGCTTATGCTCTTCGTTTTCAGTCTCACCTTCCCATAGAGTTTTATGGTGAATGCATATTAACTGTAGCCTACCTCTTTAATAGACTGCCCTCTTCCGTGCTTTCTAACGTCACTCCTTATGAGCGGTTATTTGGTCATCCTCCAACCTATTAACATCTTCGCGTGTATGGATGCCTTGCTTTTGCTACTATTTTACCATCATCTTTGTGTTGTAAATTTTCCCCTAAAGCTCGTAAATGCATTTTTATTGGTTATCCGTTTTCTCAAAAGGTTATAAATTATATGACTTAACCTCTAAAACAGTTTTTACAAGTAGAGATGTTGTCTTCCAAGAATCCATTTTTCCATTTTTTCCAGCCAACACTCCCCTCTTTCCTAAACCATCTATCCTAGCTGATCCATATCTTTCACCTACTCCTCTTTCAGGTCCAGTCTTCGACCCACTTTCAGCCGACCAACTGCCAAATCCAACATACCCCTCCCTTTGTCGACTCCAGCATCTGGGCCAGATTACTTTCTTGAGAGTCTGCTCAAGAGTACCGCTTGGATCCCGCAGCTTCAAGCTTGGATCCAGCGCCCGCCGTCATACCCAGTTCCCGGGACGAGTGTACGTTAGTAGGTCCGCCCCCGCTTATCAACGCTGACGAGTCCCCTTTACGGGATTCTCAGTCGCTTATAACCAATGTTTCATCTCCACATTCTTCTTCTCCAGGTCCGGCATGTGTTCCTCCCGCATTACCGAAAAAATGTGTTCGTAGGCCACTATCTTATCTAAAGGACTTTCATTGTAATACAATAGTCATGTCTTCCTGCTCCAGTTCTTCCGCTCGTCAAGGTATTCCATTTCCCTTAGAAAATTCAATTTCATATTCTCGTCTATCTTCTGCTCACCACTCGTTTGTTGCATCTATTTCCTCTATTTCAGAACTTGTTTCGTTCTCTCCGGCTGTGCAGGATCCCCTCCGGCGAGATGCCATGTCTGTTGAATTCAAAGCTTTGGAACAAAATAAGACTTGGTTTCTCGTTTTATTGCAGGCAGGTAAGAAGGCGATTGATTGTCATTGGATTTATAAGATAAAACATAACTCTGATGGTTCTATAGAGAGATATAAGACACGTTTGGTTGCTAAAGGTTTTACACAAATGGAGGGTCTTGATTATCATGATACTTTTGCACCGGTGGCTAAGCTTGTTACTGTTCGTTGTTTACTCTTTGTTGCCTCTATTCATGGCTGGCTCATCAGATGGATGTCCATAATGCTTCTTACATAGGGACTTAGATGAGGAGGTTTATATGTCTCTTCCACCCGGATTTGATCGAAAGGGGGAGAATTTGGTCTACAAACTTCATCATTCTTTGATGGCCTGAAACAAGCTTCACGGATGTGGTTTCAAAAAATTTCTACTGTTCTTATCTCTATAGGATATAATCAATAATTCGATTATTCCTTATTTACAAAAGGGAATGCATCTAGTTTTATAGCACTGATATTGTTATAACTGGAAATGACTCAAATGGCATTCATCTCTTAACGACATCATCCATAGGCAGTTTCATATTAAAGACCTTGGTCCCTTAAAATTCTTCTTAGGGATTGAGGTGGCTCGTTCTTTAAAGGGAATTGTGTTATCTTAACGAAAGTACACGTTGGAGATATTAGAAGATATGGGATTCCCTAACTTAAAGCCTTATGAGTTCCCCATGGATTCCAATATCTCCCTTTCTAGATATGAAGGTGAGGTGTTAGAGGACCCTACAGTTTATAGAAGGCTATTGGAAGGCTACTTTATTTACACGTTACTCGCCCAGATATTACCTACTATGTTAATATATTGAGTCAGTTTGTAAGTAAACCTCGTCGCCCTCATTTTGATGCAGCTGTTCGAATTCTTAGATATTTGAAACAGACACCGGGCAAGGTATTCTTCTCTCCTCGAAATCTTCTTTGGATCTTCGAGTTTATTGTGACTCAGATTGGACAGGTTATAAAGATACGACGTTCTACATCAGGTTATATTACTTTCTTTGGTTCTTCTGCAGTCTCTTGGCGCACCATGAAACAAACTACTATTTCTCGTTCTTCTGCAGAGGCTGAGTACAGGTCTATGGCTTCTGCGTGCTCTGAGATTGTTTGGTTGAGATCTCTCTTGAAGGCTCTTTGTGTTCCTTATGTCAAACTGACTGTCTTGTTTTGTGATAACCAGGCAACCTTACATATAGCTTCTAATTATGTTTTTCATGAAAGGACGAAGCATATAGAGATCGACTGTCATTTCATAAGGGAGAAAATTCAGCTTAAAGTAGCTAAAGTTTCATCTTCTTTACAATTGGCGGACATCTTAACAAAACCTTTAGGGAAGGCCCAGTTTATCAATTTAGTTTCCAAGTTGAACATGTTAAACATCTATTGTTCAACTTGAGGGGGAGTGTAGAGATTATAAATATCTTTATTTGATCCTATCTTATCTTTGTCAAATAACCACCTGTTATCTTTGTTGATGACTCTTGTATATTTGTTTGTTATTTTTGTTTTACACGTTGGGTGTATATATAAACCAACGGGTACTCCATGGAAAAAAAAAATACAATTTACACATTCAAACTTTTATTTGTTCACGAAGAGTTAATTGGTAAAATAGACAATAACTCAGGGCTATGTTTGTCGTAATTTTTGATAATTAATGTTAAAAAGGAGGAAAAATGAATTCCATGGGTCCTGAGAGGAACCATTTTTTCTCTAATTTTTTCCATATCAGAAAAACACTTTCCAAAATTTGTGGTTACCAAACAAAGAAAAGAAACAAGTTTCCTTTCATGATTTCTTAAATACGTGAACAAACGAGGACTTAATGTTGGAAATGTGTTATAGGAGAAAAGGAAGATAAAGACTTGTAAACAAACAAACAAACAAACAAAAACTTTGTATTTTAGAGATTTGACGTCCCCATGTTGTCTTGTATGCTCTTTAAATAGCGTAGCCTTGACCTTAATAAATCTTTCGTTTCATGTATTCTAACGACCGAACTCAAGTGGATCTTGTGGTCATCGAGGAGAGGTACTTCATATACATCTACATGCAATCACTGATATCTTTTGTCATGGGCTTAGGTTACGTCGGTAGCTTCGTCTCCAGCTCATAGTAAGCTCTGGTGCTGTCATGTTGACTGACAATTAGTTTGGTAGCTCTTCAACCTATTGTAGACGTGTAGGGAGTTTTGATGGAGCTTTAGGAATGCTAAATTTTTTGGCAGTTTTAAACTGACCTTGCTGCAGTTTAGGACTGCCAAAAATTTTGACAGTCCTACATGCTGCTAGGACTGTCAAAATTTTTGACAGTCATAAAATGGACCGACTGTACAACAAATCTATTTTAGGACTGCCAAATTTTTTGGAAGTGCTGATAGTATCTAGATCTGTCCATCATCGTCCCCAATCGTGACTGTGTACGAATTTTTGAAGTTCATAACTTTAAAATGGGTTCAAAACTTCGAAAATTTGTGTAGACTGAATACTAAATCAAATTTTAGTTACTAGAAGATAAAATTTAGGTATGAACATGGATTGAGAGAGATTTGGAAGAGAAAATGTTTAGGATTTTGAGAGGAAGAATGGAAGAAGAAAAGATAAAAAAGAAAATTATCTTATATACCAATATTTGTACTAACTAATTTTTCTAGTGACAAACTTGTAATTTAAAAAAAAATTAGACTAGCTCTGAGTAAGTAAGCAGTGAAGTGGCTTTATAATTTGCCTTAATTAACTCGGTATCATTTTCAAGTGAATTTTCCTCCCTCTTTATTTAAGGCTAATTATAAGAGCACATATCTTTTTGATTGGGGCTAGCCAGGATTAGGGCTAGCCAGGTTGGGAGGAACTTTTACTAGGGCTATCAAAATATTTCACTCAGGGGGCTGTCCAAAGCCCACAACCCCCAAACCCAAAAAATCACTCTCATTTCTAAATTCCACTCTCTCTCTTCACAAACCCTAGCTTTCTTCTTCTTCTTCTTCTTCTTCTTCTTCTTCTATCCATCTTTTTCTTCTCCACCATTTCCATTCTCACATATTCATCAAAACCCTAATTTTTTCTCATCATCATCATCTTCTTCTTCTCCACCATTTCCATCATCACCATCTCCATCAAAACCCTAGTTTCCTTCTCTTTTCATTCGAAAATGTCGACTTTAGGACTGCCAAAAATAGTGGCAGTCCTGAAAGAAACTTGCTGTACAGCAAGTATCTTTCAGGACTGCCTCAATTTCTGGCAGTCCTTAATATGTCTAGGACTGCCAGAAATTGTGGCAGTCCTGTTGTAGAGCATGTCCCTTTCAGGACTACCACAATTCTTGGCAGTTCTTATTACTTCTAGGACTGCCAAAAATTGTGGCAGTCCTGTTATACATCGAGTCTATTTCAAGACTGCCACAATTCATGACAGTCCTCATTACTTCTAGGACTGCCAGCAATTATGGCAGTCCTGTTGTACATCGAGTCTATTTCAAGACTGCCACAATTTCTGGCAGGCCTCAATACTTCTAGGACTGTCAGAAATTGTGGCAGTCCTGATATGAACCCAATTATTCTACAACTAGGATTTCTTCCATAGTTTTCTTCTACAACTAGGATTTCATGCATAATTCTTCTGTTAATAAAGAAAAATTGGTTAATAGACTAATAGATTAATAGATTTGATAGATTTGATAACACAATTTCTTCTACAACTAGGGTTTCATCCATAATGCCTAAACAAGAAGAAGAAAAATAAAGTAGGGTTTGGAGAAAGAGATCTGAGAAATTAGAAGAGAGCAAAAAATCAAAATAAACTAGGTTTGCAAAAATTGATGTTCTTGTTCTTGTTTTTTTTTTTTTTTCCTTCTTGTTCTTCTTCTTCTTGTGAGGAATGGAGAGTGAGGAAGAAAACAAAAATTATAACACTTATCTTTTATACCTACCACTTGGATAGCTCTGAGTAATTTTTTCAATGACAAACTTGTAAATAATGGAAAACTAATACTTGGACAGTCCTGATCAAAATGTGGTGTGCCCTTATAATTTAGGAAAATGCTAAGTTTACTACCAAATTCTTACAACCTTCTTACAACTATTCTCTCCCACTCCTTACACATGGGTTCCACCGGGTCCCACCACCACTCTCACCCCCCCTGCTACGTGGGCTCCACCCGGCCCCACCATTTCTTTCCCTCCTCCAATCAAAGTCCGACATGTGTCCGGTTGTAGGAGGATTGTAAAATTTGGTTGTAGGCATAGCAAAGCTCTATAATTTACCTTATTTAACTACTGTGGATGCTCTAAGCACTGTATGGTTGGGTTGTGCGCACCCAATAATTCAGTAGCAGAACAATCATCACTGCCATGGCCGGAAAGCTCGAGCTCCCGCTGGTCGACCTCTCCTCCCCCGACAGTGCCGCCACCGCCCGCACCATCCGCCAGGTCCCTCTCTCTGTCTCTCCCCTTCTCTACAACCATTCCGATGCCCTAACAAAATTGTTACTCAACAGGCGTGTTTGGACTGTGGGTTCTTCTACTTGATTAACCACGGGGTCGAGAAGGAGCTGCTCGACCGGCTGTTCCTTGAGAGCGGCAGGTTCTTCTCCCTGCCGCTGGACGAGAAGATGAAGCTCGAACACAACAGTGATCACAGGGGCTACAGTCCGATGTACGCCGAGAAGCTCGACCCCTCGTCCGGATTTCAAGGTAGATTTCCTTATCATGGCCGTAGGTGTTTCGGGTTTCCGGCGATCTTATGTCGTTGCAGGAAATCATATATGTGTTGGAAAATGTGAATGTATATTTGTTATAATAAATAATATCAATTTTTTCTATCAACGAATTTATGAAAAGGTGTACGAATCTTTTCATTGGAAAAGGTGTACGAATCTATTTATTGGAAATGTGTGCCCTTTCCATCGTGTCTCTTTATTTCTATAAATACACATGTGTTTGGAGCAATTCAAGCATTCATTCAATTCATCTATATTGCATTAGTTAGTCTAAGAGAGAGAGACAACCAACGTTGCTTCGACGAGTTCCTACGGTAATCCGGTTGAAAGAGATACCGGAACGTTGGATTTAATCCATACAGATGTATGTGATCTAAAAGGCATACAAACGAGTTCCTACGGTGTGAAGTGCTGCTATCGAAGGAAAGAACCGTTGTATCCTGGGAGACTAATCGCCATTAAACCGTAAACACCAGTGCGGGACGAATATTGTCTTAAGGACATTGAACCAAGTTCAAGCCTCGGTATCATTTTATTTATTTTACTTATATTTTAATTTCAGAGTCTAAATACAAAGTTTGAGAATTCCTTAATAACAATCTTAAGACAATATTCTACATAATTTTATACTCTGTACTAATTTGAATAATACAAAGAGCATGCAATATCTTTCTTCTATCTAATTTTGTTCTGGCTTGCTCTAAACTCTTAAAGTTGAATGAATTTTTTTTCTTGTTCCAACTTGGTAAGCAAAAAAAAAGAAAGAAGTTAGCCAATAGTCTTCTGGTTGAATGCATATTTTTTGTTGGTTAAGAGTACTTTCTTTCCGTTGTAGCATATTTGAAGAACCATGCATGCATGTTAATATTGTGACATCTCTGAACAGTACTCATTTTTTCCTACTCTATTTTGGGTCAGAGAGTCAAACAGTAAAATTTTTTTCATACTAGGTACATGAATCTTTAGCCATGCATGTATAATTTGGGTTTAACAATCTCAACACATTTTTTTTTCACTACTCTATATTTGGTAAAGAGACAACATGTTCAATGTCTTTCCTTACTAACTGTTGGCTCACAGAATAGTTTTAAGAAAAGTTGCATACATTGGTCTTCCCTTGCTAACCGTTGGTTCACAGAATAGTTTCTTTTCTTAGTTGTTTTCCACTAAGAATATTTCTCTGTTTGTTTTGCTATCTCAGTTTTGTAGCACACATTGGTTCTGTTTGTTAAACCATACTAATACTTTTCTGTTTGGATTTTTAGTTAATAATTAAATCAAAATTAGAAAGAATTTTTTCGGATAGAAGTTTTTAATAAACATGATCAATCATGAATTATAACGTTAACAATGATTTCAGACAAAACACGTTGGTTTCAGAGTGTCTGTGATTTTAATTGCGATTGTGAAACTACACTTACACTATGTTTCTATAATCAAAATTTTATTGCTTAATTTCATCAAATTATATATATATATATATATATATATATATATATATATATATATATATATATATATATATATTGGAATAAGGGTAAATTTTATTCCTCGCACACAGCGGTAAAGGTATTACAATACACTAATATCACAACTTCTCATGCCCCAAATTTAATGTTATAGGGCCATTACTGATACATCGAATTCTATGTTATTTAGAATTCCAATAGGAGGGGTAGTCAGGCCTTCGAAAATACGTCTGTTCCGTTCCTTCCAGATGTGCCAAACGGAAGTTGCGAGACGAACTTTGGCTCTTCTGGCCCACTCCGGATCCCTGCCTCTGTGATCTCGGATTCAGCTAAGAATGCTCCTGATGTCTCTATCCATACCAATTCCTCCTCTTAGCTGCACGTACTGCTCAGTCCAAATGTGCCAGGACGTCGGGCATTCAAAGAAGAGATGTCCCATAGATTCGTCCACCCCATGACATAGCACACACTTGGCATCTGGGATCTGCATCCCAAACCTGAGGAGTCCGTCTCTCGTCATCAATCTGCCTAGGGGTGCAACTCGGGCGGGCTAAACCCGAACCCGATCGGGTAAACCCGTTAATGGGTTGGGTTAGGGTTGAAGATATTCGGGTTCGAACTTGGGCTCGAGTTAAAATATTTGAACCCGATCAAAAATCGGGTTGGGCTTGGGTTCATGTGTTGGGTAACCCGAAGAACCCGAAACCCGACATATATATAATTTATATATATATTGTTTCATACTACTTAAATAAAAAGTTTAAACTATAATTTTTTTCCACCCAAACTCTTCAATTTCGTCCTAAATCTCATTTCAGTTTTATTTTGTAATGATTGAGGCTTGATTGCTATTTGATTATGCATTTAATATTACTTTTGTTTAAAATTATTTCAAATATCATATTAGAGTCCGATAAATCCGATGGACCCGACCCAACCCGATCCTCCGGGCTGTCTTGGGCTTCATATGTTGAACCCGAAGTCGGGTCGGGCTTGGGCTAGGCTTATGATCTATCGGGTTGGGCTCGGGTTGACCTCAAACCCGACCCAACCCGCCCGAGTTGCACCCCTAAATCTGCCCCGCAGAAGTCTGTAGGCACACAGTTGCATTTTTCGGACAATTCCCTTATCCCAAATGAAGTCTACCTCCTCAGCCCGGTCATGGTGAGTCCGTACCATGTCATAGCATCTACGAAAGCAGAATAGTCCTGACCCTCCACCCGAACCTGGTCCGGCCCAGCTCCAGGAGTTCTCATGCTGGCTATCGTCAATAGTAATTTGGCGTATCTTCGCGGCTAGCTGAGCTGTATAACGATATCCTTCTGGCCTCCATATCCCATCTCTGATGATCCGACTGCATGTGAGCCCCCTGCCCGCCTTTCTGTCCAGCTGTCCTCCTAATATCTTCAGCAAGGATCTGGAACCCAACCAAGGATCAAGCCAGAGATCAGTGGTCGTCCTATCTTTCATGTTCCTGCAGATAGCGGTCTTAAGCACCGGTCGACACCTCAGAATGGCCTTAAAAGTGACCGAAAAATTATTGTCTATCATGCAGGCCCAGAAGTTTGTCCGTCTTAGGTATCTGTTCGCCATCTACTCCGCCCAAAGCGACCCCCCTTGATGAATCTCCAGGCCATCTTCACACCAGCTGCCTTTCTAACTGCATGTAGAGGCCGCAGCCCCACTCCACCTTCCTCCGAGGACGACATAGCTGGTCCCAAGCGATCGCATGCATCCCTCTCCTCCAAATGAAGTCAGCACAGATGGACTCCACTTTTCGAATAGTGGCCATCGGAATCTGGATAGACTGGAGCCAGAACATCGTGATGCCAGCAATAACCAATCTCACCAACTCAATCCGTTCGCCAAATGATAGACCCGCAGCCTGCCAGCCTTCCACTCTCCTCTGAGCAAAATCTACCAAGCTGTGACAATCCTGCTCTCTGGCGTAGTTGACCGTCAGCGGGACCCCCAAGTATTTCACTGAGAGCTCGCCTTTTTCCACTTCCAGAGCGAAGGCTCTTTCCTCCTTAAGCGTGCATCGGAAACTGAAGTAGACTCTGTTTTTCTTCCTATTTAACTGAAGTCCAGATAGCCTCCCGAACTCCTCCATAATGTCTGAGAGCGCTCTCATGTCCCGCATGGAAGGCTGGAGGAGCACCAATAAGTCGTCAGCATAAATCAGATGTGAAACCACCGGTCTCACTTGTCACGCCCTGACCCGGAATCACCCGAATCATCGTCCTCGCATGGGGCGTGATGCCGCACGAGCCTGAAGTTGCGCTCGTGCAAGGCAAGATGACAAGTTCTCAAATGGTTATATTTTGATTCGATATTAACAACGAAAGAAAAACAGAATATATGAAACAATTCTCTTTATTGATATCCGAAACTGAGATTACAAAGGCTTTCGATAGCCTAACAATATATGCCAGATTGGCTACAACACTCAGGTTCTCTTTTGCCCACAAAGGATTTCACCGTTCCATACATCATGCCTTCTATATCTCGGCCGCATCAATCCTGTTGCATATCCGAGCGTCAAGCGATCGCATGCTTCAATACGCTTTGGCATATCCAAGCCTCATCGCGTTCAAGCAACGCATCGCTGCGAGCCATCCATTCCCTGCACCCTGCATGAAGCTGGTGGGGGATCGGTACGTTCGTCCTTGCATGTACTGATGCAACGATCTTCTTTCCAAACCGACATTGTAGTATTTATGTTGAATCATGCAACTTAGCTTATGATCTTGCTATGTTCTCCTTAGGGTCAATTTCATGGCATATTCGAAAGCGTAAAGCATGTTAGCATGGCAAGCATGTTATCGAATTGAAATAGGCAAGCAAGCAAGCAATCTCGTGTTTGTTTCGTGGTGCGACTTCTTACCAAGTCGACGCACTCGCCCTTGCACCGACGCAAGATGAATACGTCCCATTCCTTTCCTGTCATGTTATATGTGCATCTCTAAGCAGGATCTATATGCGGGACGCATACGCGCCTACACTTTCAACCCATCGTTCCTTAGCTATATGAAGGTCACTAGCTTTCCGGGCTAGAATGGACTTATATTTATCGAATCGAAACATAAGACGATGTTAACTCTGTGCGGTTGCTAACCAACATCAGAGGCCACCGAAATAATTGCAGCAAGTGGCTTATCACATTCACCAGACGGTCGCTACCCATCAAATTGAAGTGCACCAACAATACCGTAAACGCAATCCCTCCTAGGCCGAACGGTCCCAGCGCCCTGGTGCGCCACGTTTGAGGGAATACCCATGCACGAGCTTTTATATCTTTAAGTCCATTTGACCATACAACGAATCTTATCTTTCATACAACCAAGCAAGTTCGCTTATCTCTATTTCAATTGGCACAATGCCCCAATGTCCTCAACGAACGCCCCGAAGGCTATGGACATTTCAAAGGCACCATGCCGCATTATCATCTCGTATTTCTTCCATTAACTTTCTATGTTCTTACGTTTCATACTTCGTTTCAATGTTCAATGGCATTATGCCTCAACTAAATGTTCATCAACCGAACGACCCGAAGGTTCCGAACACCTTTCGAGGCATTATGTCATATCCGACAGTTCCGCCACATTCATGCCACAACTGTATTCTTTCGTAACGAAGCCATCTTTTATTATCTCGTGCACGTAGGCACGTTTCGACACATTTATCATCTATCCTTCGCGTCGTACACTTGCTGCACGCGTCGAAGCCGTATTTCCATGCTTTAGTATCCAATGTCCGTGGCTTGCGCGCTAGGGCGCTCGCCTATTGTCTTTCAATGTTCTAGCTCTTCTAACTCGTGCGCGAAGGCACGGTATGGTTCGTGCACTAAGGCACTCGCCGAATACAGTTATCCCATGTTCTTGCGGCTTGCGCACCAAGGCGCTCGCCCTTGCAATATTTATTGTTCCGAAGAGACTCGTACACTTGCCGTACGATTCATTTCAATTGTTCTATCTTAGTGTTCGACACGCACTATGTTTATCTCTCTATCGAGTCCCGTCCGTGGCGTTGATAGGTTAACTCAGCATACAATGATATATGTTTTACTTATGCATGACGGAGTAGGAAAGAGAGTCAATGCCCCCCCACCTTGAATCAATGCACCTTGTCGTTTCGTCGAGCCGTTGCGGCTCGTTTTCATAACTTCGTTGCACCGGCAACTCTCCTGACTTAGCCATTCGGGCACTTCGTGCTTCATTGAATTATATGTCCGTTTTGGCTTACCGTGCCAACGCTTCAATCCGTCGCAAGGCGACAATTTGCTTTCGCGGACCCCTTACTAAATATGGCAAAAGATCGACCTCTAATATTTTCGCGTCAACGTATAACCTGCACACGAAACCAACTAAAATCAATACTTGCATCGATTCGGACTTGCGCCTTGGTCGATTCGATTTCTTAGAATCTTCGAGCCGTCTCAATGTACTTATCCTTCGAGGCAACGCGACGCTTTGCATCGATTCACTCGATGCATTCCTTGGGACAAGGCAACCCTTCGCATCGACTTAGTTCGATGCATTGCTCGGGACAACTTAACACTTTGTATCGATTCGCATCGATACGTAATCGGGTCAACGCAACTCTTCGAGTCAACGACTCAGCATAATGTACCATACGGAGTGGGGCATTACATAATATACCACTGAAAACAAGGTTCGTCCTCGAACCGAAACCAATACTAAATTTCCAAGCGTTTCACTAGATCGTTCCACGATCTCGTCTCACTATCGTTTGGATCATACAACTTAGTTTGGAATCATACACATATTTTAGGCATCCCACCAATATATGCATTTCAGCCAAGCTCAGTTGTAGGATATCGGAACAACGCTAACATGTAATTTCTTATTCTCAATTACTTGCCATCTCGTACTCTCGATCGGACTTGGGCTCTAGCATAAGTTCTCGCAATTTCATTGCATATGCATATTGATACACACGCGATCATCCAACAAAAGTCAAGGCATACGATGCGATTCAAAATCGCATTTCTCATTTCGTATGTTTTATCGGAACTATCAATTCTATGCGTCGCGTCGAGCCGTCGTGCATCCGATCGCAACGATCCTTCGCAACGCCTTGCGTTCGAAGTCGCTATCCAACGATTTATGATGTTTCACCTCGTATCCTATCTCGACATGATTCTCTCTTGTTGACTTGCAAAAGCATCAACATTCAGGACTACGTCCGCTAGGTGACTTACCTAGCACCGTGCTTAGCTTCTCCCGACGCAACTTTAAATTGACATTGCACAAAGGCCACAATCTATCCGACACAAAAGTTTACATCAAGGCGATGGTGCTCAAGACAACGATCGCCTTGACACGAAGGTCTTTACGATGCGCCTTACGTTCGAAGTCGCTATCCAACGATTTATGATGTTTCACCTCGTATCCTATCTCGACATGATTCTCTCTTGTTGACTTGCAAAAGCATCAACATTCAGGACTACGTCCGCTAGATGACTTACCTAGCACCGTGCTTAGCTTCTCCCGACGCAACTTTAAATTGACATTGCACAAATGCCACAATCTATCCGACACAAAAGTTTACATCAAGGCGATGGTGCTCAAGACAACGATCGCCTTGACACGAAGGTCTTTACGATGCGCCTTGCGTTCGAAGTCGCTATCCAACGATTTATGATGTTTCACCTCGTATCCTATCTCGACATGATTCTCTCTTGTTGACTTGCAAAAGCATCAACATTCAGGACTACGTCCGCTAGGTGACTTACCTAGCACCGTGCTTAGCTTCTCCCGACGCAACTTTAAATTGACATTGCACAAAGGCCACAATCTATCCGACACAAAAGTTTACATCAAGGCGATGGTGCTCAAGACAATGATCGCCTTGACACGAAGGTCTTTACGATGCGCCTTACGTTCTATTTCCTAACGAGTAGGAATTCACTAGCCAAATTTCCAACTTATCCGTCTCGCAACATCGAATATAAGTTCAATTCACACAAGCTCAATTGCAAGGTGAATCCGAATCTAACGATATGACTCGTAAGTCATTTCCTTATCGTTCTCTCTCGTGCATAGCACGATTCTCACACTCGCCTATCCGAATCACCAAGTTCGTTGGTGAATTTCAAGTTTGATCGTCGGCCAACATAACCATTCGAGCATTTATCCGACGAATACTCAAATCTAGCTGCATCATTCTCAATCGAAAGCTGTTCCAACAATTTTCGATCGCCTAGACTTATCTTCGACATGCACCATGTTATATTTGTTATCGATGCACTCTCATATGCGATATCGTATGGGTCATCTTACGGTCTGCAGCATTCAATTTGATTTGGCGGTCAAGTCTTCTAGGGTCAGCTGCCCCGAAGCTACGCTCGATAATTGTGGATCATTAACGAAGGACAGTTTACTACGAACCATGCTATATCTTATTTCGGAGCCAAATCACGTTCCGACGATTCTACGCGACTACCCAATTTCTGACAAAACTGTTTCTATCGGCGCAACTGATGCGCAATTATCCTCCGAGTAAAGTCATGCACGGCCGTCGATGATTCTGCAATTTACGAAACATCTACTCGTATCGAGTTCGAGTCTATCTTATTTGCGGTCGACACACGAGATGCCATACGCATCGAACAATCGTCGATGACTTATAGTCTCGTCCTGATCAATCACAAAATTTACGATCAACCAAGTTCGTTCATTCTCGCATCGTTATCTACAAAATTTGATAGCGCGAGGCACACGCTATTTTGTATTCTAACATTGTGCTTACGTTTCCTTACGTATCGATCTCGATACGCCGTATCAATTTCGATAGCGTAAGGGTCGACTTCGAATCCGTTTCAACGTCAACTTAACTCGCCTCGCATACATCCAAGTTCGCAACGAACTTTTCCATACGCATCAAATTGTTCTCCGATTTGCCGCATCCCGCTATACTTTGATCGCGTAACTGAGTTACCGATTATCCAACATCGAACCCTCAAGTCATACGATCTCTCGCCCTCTAAGTTTCGCGTGTTTTTCAGTCGTACTCAAATGAGTTTCGCCGTAACGTTACCAACTATTTCTTAGGCACGATTACTCGCGTCAACCAACTTTCTTACCGAAGTCGCACATCGTGCGATTCGATTACAATTCACATCGCCCAACATTTTCTATCGAAATTGCAAGCCGTACGATTCGATTCGCCTCGCCCAACATTTCTATCGAGATCGCAAGTCGTGCGATTCGATTATAATTTGTTTCGCCCAACGTTTTCATCGAGCTCGCAAGTCGTGCGGTTCGATTTCAACGTTTCGAGTTTCCTATCCCGTCGATCCGATTGTTGCCTCAAGGCATAATCGTTTCGCTAGTTCCCGTCATTCGACCGACACATAAATTTTCAATCGACATATCATTCAATGTTATAAGTCACGCCTTACCGTTCTAACCGATCATCGAAGAACACTTGCATCAACATGCCGTCGTACAAATTCTCAATCTAGTCTCGGTGCTATCCCGTCCGTTGCGGACAAACCTTCCGCAATTTTCACAATACGTTGATGCAATTCATCGCATAAGTGGTATTGCATATACCACTCGGAATCGAGCCATTCATTGCATCGGTGGTATGCCATATACCACCCAGAAATCAAGTTACTTCCATCGCAACGTACTCTTTACGAACCAACGATCTCTTCCGACTCACGATTTCCGTAGTGATCGTGCTTGGTCACAATCGTATCTCTGATTAAATCAAATCCGAAACAACTTGGCCAATGTTTTCATTTGCCAACACAGCTCGGTGCGCAACCGAACCGATTTCGTTTCCCGATTTATAACTTTTGTTTTTCTTCCGTTGCATCTTGTGCAACAATTCACTTTCAATACGCATTGCACTTTGTGCAACGATTTATTTTCGATATTTACCGCACCTTGTGCAATGATTTATTTTCGACATCTGTTGCACCTCGTGTAACAATTTATTTCCGAATTTCAAAGTCAATGCTCAAATCCGTTCAACACATTCGATATTGACTTGTCGCTTTTCATCGCAACGCACATTCAAATCAATATGTGAATCCGTTCGACACATTCCATATCAACTTTCATTTTCTTTTCAACGCATCATTTACAATCAACGCGTGGCAATTGCTGCAACAACATTCCACGACTTTCATTGTATTGATGAAACGAACTTTTCTCACATCGATCGTTACAAACAACGAATATCTCAAATTACAATTCACGACGTGTTGCATCCGCGACAACAAATCCTTGAATTCACATCTCGCAACTTGTTGCACTTGCAGCAACAAACCTTTTCCGACTTTTCCAGCAACACCATATAATTTCCAAAACAACACGCGGCAAAATCACATGATTTGTATTAGACTTATTGTATGGAACGTCCAGTGCGGCATCGAGTAGAGTCAAGAGTGATTTCGATTGGTGGTGGGCAACTCTTTGGAATTGAAACGAAGCAAGCGTCCAGAGGAAATTGAGCCTAGAGCTCTGATACCAATTTGTCACGCCCCGACCCGGAATCACCCGAATCATCGTCCTCGCAGGGAGCGTGATGCCGCACGAGCCTGGAGTTGCGCTCGTGCAAGGCAAGATGACAAGTTCTCAAATGGTTATCTTTTGATTCGATATTAACAACGAAAGGAAAACAGAGTATACGAAACAATTCTCTTTATTGATATCCGAAACTGAGATTACAAAGGCTTTCGATAGCCTAACAATATATGCCAGATTGGCTACAACACTCAGGTTCTCTCTTGCCCACAAAGGATTTCACCGTTCCATACATCATGCCTTCTATATCTCGGCCGCATCAATCCTGTTGCATATCCGAGCGTCAAGCGATCGCACGCTTCAATAAGCTTTCGCATTTCCAAGCCTCATCGCGTTCAAGCAACGCTTCGCTGCGAGCCATCCATTCCCTGCACCCTGCATGAAGCTGGTGGGGGATCGGTACGTTCGTCCTCGCATGTACTGATGCAAAGATCTTCTTTCCAAACCGACATTGTAGTATTTATGTTGAATCATGCAACTTAGCTTATGATCTTGCTATGTTCTCCTTAGGGTCAATTTCATGGCATATTCGAAAGCGTAAAGCATGTTAGCATGGCAAGCATGTTATCGAATTGAAATAGGCAAGCAAGCAAGCAATCTCGTGTTTGTTTCGTGGCGCGACTTCTTACCAAGTCGACGCACTCGCCCTTGCACCGACGCAAGGTGAATAAGCCCCATTCCTTCCCTGTCATGTTATATGTGCATCTCTAAGCAGGATCTATATGCGAGACGCATACGCGCCTATACTTTCAACCCATCGTTCCTTAGCTATATGAAGGTCACTAGCTTTCCGGGCTAGAATGGACTTATATTTATCGAATCGAAACATAAGACGATGTTAACTCTGTGCGGTTGCTAACCAATATCAGAGGCCACCGAAATAATCGCAGCAAGTGGCTTATCACATTCACCAGACGGTCGCTACCCATCAAATTGAAGTGCACCAACAATACCGTAAACGCAATCCCTCCTAGGCCGAACGGTCCCAGCGCCCTGGTGCGCCACGTTCGAGGGAATACCCATGCACGGGCTTTTATATCTTTAAGTCCATTTGACCATGCAACGAATCTTATCTTTCATACAACCAAGCAAGTTCGCTTATCTCTATTTCAATTGGCACAATGCTCCAATGTCCTCAACGAACGCCCCGAAGGCCATGGACATTTCAAAGGCACCATGCCGCATTATCATCTCGTATTTCTTTCGTTAACTTTCTATGTTCTTACGTTTCATACTTCGTTTCAATGTTCAATGGCATTATGCCTCAACTCAATGTTCATCAACCGAACGACCCGAAGGTCCCGAACACCTTTCGAGGTATTATATCATATCCGACAGTTCCGCCACATTCATGCCACAACTGTATTCTTTCGCAACGAAGCCATCTTTTATTATCTCGTGCACGTAGGCACGTTTCGACACATTTATCATCTATCCTTCGCGTCGTACACTTGCTGCACGCATCGAAGCCGTATTTCCATGCTTTAGTATTCAATGTCCGTGGCTTGCGTGCTAGGGCGCTCGCCTATTGTCTTTCAATGTTCTAGCCCTTCTAACTCGTTCGCGAAGGCACGGTATGGTTCGTGCACTAAGGCACTCGCCGAATATAGTTATTCCATGTTCTTGCGGCTTGTGCACCAAGGTGCTCGCCCTTGCGATATTCAATGTTCCGAAGAGACTCGTACACTTGCCGTACGATTCATTTCAATTGTTCTATCTTAGTGTTCGACACGCACTATGTTTATCTCTCTATCGAGCCACGCCCGTGGCGTTGATAGGTTAACTCAGCATACAATGATATATGTTTTACTTATGCATGACGGAGTAGGAAAGAGAGTCAATGTCCCCCCACCTTGAATCAATGCACCTTGTCGTTTCGCCGAGCCGTTGCGGCTCGATTTCATAACTTCGTTGCACGAGCAACTCTCCTGACTTAGCCATTCGAGCACTTCGTGCTTCATTGAATTATACGTCCGTTTTGGCTTCCCGTGCCAACGCTTCAGTCCGTTGCAAGGCGACAATTTGCTTTCGCGGACCCCTTACTAAATATGGCAAAAGATCGACCTCTAATATTTTCGCGTCAACGTATAACCTGCACACGAAACCAACTAAAATCAATACTTGCATTGATTCGGACTTGCGCCTTGGTCGATTCGATTTCTTAGAATCTTCGAGCCGTCTCAATACACTTATCCTTCGAGGCAACGCGGCGCTTCGCATCGATTCACTCGATGCATTCCTTGGGACAAGGCAACTCTTCGCATCGACTTAGTTCGATGCATTGCTCGGGACAACTTAACACTTTGTATCGATTCGCATCGATACGTAATCGGGTCAACGCAACTCTTCGAGTCAACGACTCAGCATAATGCACCGTGCGGAGTGGGACATTACATCACTAACCGGAAAAGGGGGACGATCCTCTTGCTATGCACCGCCGTGTCAATCATGCATGTGAAATACTCCATCACCAAGGTAAACAAGTATGGTGAGAGGGGGTCACCCTGCCTCAACCCCCTGTTGCTCCTGAAGTAGCCATGTGGAGTGTCCTGGATGAGAACTGAGAAAGTAGGGGAGCAAATGCACTCCTTCGCCCTCGCAACCCACCTCTCGTCGAACCCCATGGCGAGCATCAAATGACACAGGAAGTCCCGGTTTACCGTATCATAGGCTTTCCGTAGGTCTAGCTTCACACAAGCCTTCATCCCCCCAGGTTTGCTGAACTCTCGCACCATCTCATGTGCAAGTAGACCGTGTTCCGCTATCGATCGGCCCTTGATGAAAGCTGCCTGATTCTGGGACACCAATCCCTGCATAATCCCCTCCATACGCATGCACATAAGATGAGTAATAATCTTATATAGAAAGTTACAGCAAGCAATGGATCTAAAGTCTGCGAGAGAGGTCGCGCCCTCCTTCTTAGGAACCAGCATCAAGAAAGTGTGGTTCATCTCCTTCAGAAGCCTGTCCTCCGCGAAGAACTCCTGAACTGCCTCCAGAACAGGGAACTTAAGCACACCCCAGTGTCGCTTAAAGAACCCTGAAGAGAAGCCATCAGGCCCAGGTGCTTTGTTTGGATTAGCCTTCATCAGAATGTTTTCCACCTCCTCCAATCTCACAGGGGCCAATAGCAGGCTATTTCTATGGTGCGTCACCAGCCTCTTCGTAACAAGGGCTGGGAACGTACTAGTGTAATCCGTCTGCTGGTATAAGTCAAAATAAAATATGACAGCCTCCTCCTGAATCTCCACCGGTTCCCCTACCAGATGTCCCTCGCCATTCAGAAGTCTGGGAATGCTGTTCCGGTGCTGACGGGTGCGGATCATATCATAGAAGAATTTGGTGCAGCGGTCTCCATCTTTGAGCCAGGTACATTTTGCCCTCTGTACCGCACTAATCTCCTCCTGCAATCTCATAATGCTGACCTCCTCAATCAGGGTCTTCTCCCTAGCCGCCAACTTTTCGTTCAGAATGTTAGCTTGTAGAGCCACCTGAGTGTCCCGAAGCTCGACTTCCTTTTTCGCCAGAGAAGACCGCGGTCTCATCTTCACCCAACCCCTGAGCGCTCTCTTGATCTGCTTGAGTTTATGTACCATGCGGAACTGAGCCGTGCCTTCCCGGAAGTGCGGCATCTCCCCCGTAACCACCTCCTCATATCCAGCCGACAGGTACCAGCTATTGTTATACCGAAACGGCCTCGACCGCATAATAGGTCTCTCACAGAGGCCAACCCGGATAGGAGAGTGGTCGCTAGTTCCAGCCGCAAGTCCTTCCGCCACCGAATTAGGGAAGCACCGGAACTATTCACTATTGCCCAAGGCCCGATGCAACTGACATGCAATCCGATTATGTGTAGCCTTGTTGTGCCAGGTCCAGATATGGCCCGCTCTCTCCAGCCCCCTCATCCCAGACATAAGCTGACATCTCTGGAAGTCATATAAGATTGAATCCGGAACATGACGACCTCCCACCTTCTCTTGGCGAAGCAACATAGCATTGAAGTCTCCCATGATAAGCAGAGGAAGATGCATGCTGTCCGCCATATGACCCAGGTGCACTATGTCCTCCCACAAGGACTCCCGGAGTCTTCGATCATTGTGCCCGTATACAGCACCCAGGATGAAGCAGAACTCACCTTTGTTCTCAAAAGAAATGCCAATGAGTTGTTTCGATTTTTGGATCCGCACCCCCTCCCAGCTATCTCGGTTCCACCTAACTCAGATCCTTGTCATATCGCAAAGATCTAAGTTGTGAATGTGGTCCCAGTTTGCCGGAGTCCGACGCGAGAGCATCGCGGCCCCTCTGATCTTCGTCTCCAGCAAAATAGCTATGTCACACGCCTCTCTCCTCAGAACTCCTCCAATCTCTCTCCAGTGTCCAATGGAACACCCCCCTAATGTTCCATGCTAGGACCGACATTAATTAATAGATGAGGGGTCCCCCTGAAACTCGTCTGGATCAACACTCGAGAGAAGTGTCTCATCCGCCTGATCAATGTCTGCATCCACCATGGAGGAAGGAGCAAGATGTGCCTGAATCCTGCTGAGGGTAAGAGCCCAGTCAGGATTGGCCTTAGTTTGGTCGTCCAGATCCCTCGCCTGGGGGATATCCTCCCGCGTGGCCGGAGCATATTTTTTCCTGCTGCTGTATACCATTATCGCCGGGGGGGCTTCCATCACCTTCTGACTATTGTCCGCCGCGCTCATACCCCTGGTCACCATGTTCCTCTGTGGCCTGAAAGTGACCAACGCCCCCTGCGTACTCTCCTGCCTCTGTGGTGATCCTGTCTCCAGCCTCCTGTCGACCTCCATCACCGTGTCCTCCTCCACATGTCTGTCTGGCGACGTCTTCCCAGGTAAGTGGCTGGGAGCCGTCTCCATCCCGGATGCCTCCGTCGGAACCGCCAGTGGCCTGACGGCCTCCTTCCCTTTATACTTGCAAGCACTAGTAGCGTGCCCAAAGCACTCACAGTAGGAACACATGGGAGAAACCCAGTCATACTCCACCGACTGTGTCAGAATCTCTCCGGACGGTACCTGATATTCAAGCATACTCGGTAGTTTCGAGCCCGCCTTGATCTCCACAAAGACCCTGGCGTACATCAGTCTGGTGCGGAAAGCAGTAGCCTCGTCCGCCTTGATCGATTTTCCCACGAGGTTGGCGAGTCTCATGAGAAGCGGGATGCTCTACTACTTCACTGGGAACTCTGGGAATCGGATCCAGATGGGAATAGCATTCAGCACCTCCTTCTCACATCTCAGCTCCGGCGTCCACTCCTTCAATATGATAAGCCTTCCATCAAATGACCAGGGCCCTCCTTGCAAAATCCTGGTCACGTCCTCCGCTAGCCCAAATTTGACATAGTAAAACCCATTCTTCCGGGAGAAGAATTCTATGCTGCCTTTGGGTCTCCAGACTCTCTCCGTATATTCTCGGATTTGGCCATAAAACGACTTGTTACCTAACACATACAGCACCAATGTGTTCATCCAGAAGTCTGTAACCTCCGCTATTTTCTCTGCGGGGAAATACGTCCGGAGCCCTCCTCCAACCGTCATCGGTGTAACAAATTCCATCGACAACGGACTTTTCGTCTCCACTGGCGTGCATACTTCCTTCCAGGACCGAGGCCTCTGCTTCTCAGTGATATTTCAACACTTTGCACCCGGTTTTCATGATAACATGATCAATAATTTTAATTACAATTAATATTTAAATGGCTTATAACAAATTAACTTAGATTATTATTATTATTATTATATATATATATATATATATATATATAAAATTTGATGAAAGCAATAAAATTTTGATTATAGAAACATACTGTATGTGTAGTTTCACAATCGCAATTAAAATCACAGACACTCTGAAACCAATGAAACCAACATGTTTTGTCTGAAATCATTGTGAATGTGAATTTGAAATCACAACCACAATGTCTCTTAATTGGTGCCATTCTTCATCCATTTTTCTTATATCAAAATTTTAATTTGTAGCGGAAGGAATTTTTAGTAATTAAGTCAAGATGAAAACCATATGGAATTGTGCTTTTGATTTGTTTCTATTGGGCAATGTATCGCCATTTGCTTCTGCTATAATTCTAAGATTGTTTGAATACTAGAATTTTGATTGTTTGGCTACTTTATGTTACTCCCAAATGCTATTCTTGCACTTCCAAGAATTATAATGCTTGTTATTAGCCAATTCCTCATTTTTTTAATCTAATTTTGGACAATTTCTAGGTTCTTGAATAAATGCGTTGGAATTATAACCATAACTTGGATGTCAAATAGGTGTTTGGTTGAAGAATTCAAGGTCTAGGCCTAATTCGCTAATTTCTACTCCAGGGAAATAACTAACCCTTAATTTCTAGATTTCCTAGTTCCTTATCCAAATGGTTTCATATTGATTAGATTGGTAAAAATAAGAATGACCAGAAGAGTTAATTCAATCATCTATGAATAGAAATGTTATCGAGGACCTTTGGACTAGTACCATCATAGTAAAGAAAGGCAAACTGATAACCTTCTTCACATGAACAAATGCTTTTAAAACAAGCAAGCAGACAATTTTGAGGGTCTTATAGTGCCGATATCCATCTCCTTTATCTAGAAATCGCCAAGTACAATTTTTTTCCTGAACTTATAGCACTAGCTCATCAAAACTCCTTTGAGGATAAAACTAGATCTATAACAATAACCAAAATTTTAATTAGGAAGCTGTCAGGAAGTGTATGATAAGAAAAATACACATCTTAACTTCCATGTTGAAGGTTGTGAGGGGACTAAGGTAGTACATGCTTTGCAAAATTTAAAGTCTGTTAAAGATCTTAAACAAGATTATAAACGGCGGCAGACATGTGCGCGGCGGAGAGGATCCGCATACTGCCTAGGTGCCTGAAATTTTTGTCCATTTTTTACGATTTTAAATTTGATAAACTTGATTTACAAAAGACTAACAAGTAACAATTAAACTTGATAAATTATTTTTCTTGAAAATAAACCAAGTCATTGAGTCCCAAAATGGGACTCCCAATAAAGTTAAATCATATTATGGTCATACTAGTTCTTGTTTATTCTTAGCAGCTGTCATACTTCTTGTTTCAGCAGTGATAGCCAATTTATTTTATTGGGACTCCGAATAAAATGTAACTGATCTCATTAGTCATTGCTTTCTATTATTTTATTAAAAAAGACAACTATCACACTCTTATATAAAGGCTGACTGATTAAGTCCCAAAGAAAAAAAAATTCCCAAAAAAATTCAGAGAGGAAAAGAGAGAGCCAGAGAGAAATAGAAATACACACACACACACACACAGAGAGAGAGAGAGAGGGGGGGGGGGGGGGGGGGTGCTTGTAGCTGTGCTGGGGGGGGGGGGGGGGGGAGTGCTTGTAGCTGTACTGGTGATCCTCGCCAATGCGTCGCATCTCCGTAGGCCGTCGTCCCCCGGTTGTGCTGGCTTATGGTTGGCAGAGGTAAGTTTCGTCTCCTCCATTTTTTTAATTTGAAAATAGAGAGAAGTTCTTTATTTAGAATAGAGACATACAAATCTTACTTCTGTTGTAATGTTCCCTCTTCATTTTTTTTAAAGTGATAGTTTTTCCGGCCCGCCTCACCCTGCCTACGCCGTCTCAACCCAGCCTATGCCGCCTCAACCCCCTACGCTGCCAAGCCGCCATCGACGACCTACTCTACCGCCAATAGCAAAAGCGGTGCATAGAGCTGCTGGCGATCGCCTCAACCGCCATTTAGAACACTAATCTTAAGAAAATGACATTTCCAAAATTTATCAACAAGGCTTTTTCTATATTCTTACATAAGAGAGTTTTCTCGGAGGTTTGTTTAGAATCTCTAGTTTTTGAGGAACCAGATTTAAGAAAAATATGGACTTGAAGAGAAATAAATAATTGGCATTTCGATGATAGGAAATTGTGACATCTTTCTCACTCTATATCTAGGCAGCATATGATGATAATTTCTTTGGATTGGAAAAGCTTTGAACGGAGGCAGGATTTCATGTCTGTATGTTGTGGTGGTGCTGGTGGTTGGTGGGGGGGGGGGGGGGGGGGGGGGGGGGCGCACTAGAGAACACTAGCAATTTGGAAATTTGAAGGAGGAAAACTATATCTAACTTGAATTTGGAAAATGTGGGGGAGAGGGGTGGGAAGAGCAAAATCCAAATTTATCATACATATCCAATTGAGTGAGCCGGCTTTAAGGAGAATTTTTAAGTTTTAACACATTGACCAAGGAACAGGAAAGGAGCCTGTAACTACCTTTTTCTTTTTAGTAATCTGTCATCATATCTTGTTGAGATAACCCAATTAATGTTTTTAAAGCTAAGACCATAATTTGTCTTTAGCTGATCAGACTGCTGGTATAGTTTAATGTTTGGTTTAATGTTTGGAGTATTTCTGATTTCCTTTAAAAAGATTTATAACTGAAATGAATGCATGGAAGTTTTCAAATTATTGCTTGCCAACAAGATCCGACAACTCTGATTAATATTTGTTTTTAATACATGTAAGGGGATCCGAAGGAAAGTTTCTACATTGGTCCTGGCGCAGGCAGTGACTCGGTAATCAATATAAACCAGTGGCCTACAGAAGGTATGATTTTGCATTCAAATTTTATGTGGGAGGCATATTTTTTTTACCTATACTAGTTATCCCCGTATCTTTGGCACTCCTTGATAATTTGGTTTTTGAAATTGCTTCTTATCTATATCATTTAATAATATCCTTAATAATATTTTTATTAGTATGGCATTTTATTGCCATAAACACTTGTTATATTTGTAGCCATTTGATATACCTCCTATCTTTTAATCTTGGCCCTTCTTTATCCTTTTATGTTTTGGCAGGAAACACCACTTAAATTTATTATATCTAGTACATGAGTTATTTTGGTTATTTTTTATTTATGGGAGGTCCACATCCCTGCAACATTCGAAGTCAGTTTTAGTGATTTCTCCCTGTTGTTAGTAATGTATCAGTTGATTGGAAATCTTCCTTAATATTTGGTTCTGAATATGGCACATTGATTAATAAAAATGAATGTTGTTTGGCTACGAAATTGTAGAAACTTTGCCATTTTGGAGAGACACTATGGAAACCTACTATGGAAAAGTCCTGTAAGTTTTTCCTTGCTCTGAATTTTATCCTGTTCTCGTTAACTCCTACAATTCTTTTATAGCTAAGGCAATTAAGTGATTTTTCTATAAGCTGTTTTGTTAATGTTTGCATCATTTTTTTTTTCTTGAATATATAAATCAAAACATCTTATCTCATTTGGAATGTTAATTGATAGTGTTTAGTGTGACGGTAATATTCTTAGTATCCAGTAATTTATTAAATAATGAGATTTGTACAATTAGAATAATATGATGATTATTATTGATAAGAGAGTTACATATATAAAGGAGAGGAGGTTAACCCCTCTCACTATTGTTCTACCCGATGTGGGACTAAAGCCCAATACTACTACTACTACTACTACTTAATACCCTCCCTCAAGCTGGAGCATAGACGTTAATCATGCCCAACTTGTTACACAAAAATTGAACCTGAGGACCCAAAAGAGACTTCGTGAAGATATCGGCTATATGATCCCGGTCCTAACGTAGTGAAACTTTATCATCCCCTTTTTATTCACATCACGAACAAAGTGAATGTCGATTTCAATGTGCTTTGTCCTTTCATGAAATACATGATTTGTAGCAATATGGATAGCAGACTGGTTATCACACCACATATCTACTGCTTTAGATCCTGCTTCTTCTTCCAGCTCTTGTAGAAGATGCTTCAGATATAACACCTCTACTGTGCCATGAGCAATTGCTCGATATTCTATTTCCGAACTTGATCGTGCTATCACACTCTGCTTCTTGCTCTTCCACGATACCAAGTTTCCACCAATAAATACCGAGTAGCCAGATGTAGACCGTTTATCTGTCAGACTTGCATCCCAGTCAGCATCGGTAAAGCACTCAACACAAATATGTCCATGGTTTTCCATCCGAATTATTTTTTTCGGATTCTGGACTAGATAGCGCAGAATTCTGAGAACTGCCTGCCAGTGTGGAACTCGTGGAGGCCATAAATCTACTTCCGACACTTACGACGAAGGAAATATCCGGACGAGTCATGACTGCCAAGTAGTTGAGTTTTCCAAACACTCGACAATACTGATCCGGATTGGTCATCCGAACCCTCTCGTCTAGGAGTAACTTTGTCCTGGATCCATAAGAGAGATTGCTCCCTTGACTTGCATCAGTCCTACATCATTTAGTATGTCTAGCACATACTTCCTCTGAGGTATTACAATGTCCTGCTTATCCCGTGTGACCTCAATGCCCAAGAAGTAGTTCAACGATTCCATATCCTTAGTCTGAAATTGTTCTTCCAGAAACTTCTTTAGTCCTGCAATATCCTTGCTGTCATCTTCCGTTATTACAATGTCATCAAAATAGACACCAAGTAGTATCCTTCCTGCTGATGTCTGTCGGTAGAACATCGATTGATCTTTATTTGATTGACACATACCAAACTGAGTAACAACATGTATAAATCGATCGAACGCATGAGGTGATTGTTTGAGACCGTAGAGGGCCTTTCGTAGATGACACATTTTACCCTCCCTTGCAACGAACCCGGGAGGTTCTACCACATACACTTCTTCTGTCACGTCCCGATTCGTAGAGTCATTTATTCACATATTTTATCTCTTAGAATCGATCGTCCTCGCTTGGGCGTGATGCCGTACAAGTCTGGTATTGCACTTGTACAAGGCAAATATGGTACATAATCGATTTTCTTCAAATAGGAACAAATCGCAGCGGCAGAAGCAGATAAGTTAAAGTATATGAGGACAATGTTTCTCATTGAGTAGAAGTACATTACTTCTTTATAGCAGCGGAGATAAAAGGACAACTTGAAGTTACACAGAGACATATAGAACTTTATTCTCTTTATTGATAACTGAAGAAAAGTACAAGACTTGTATTGAAGTACAATGCTTACAACCAATCTCACTTTACATTGAAAGCCAACTGAGCAATGCTACAAAGTTTACATTTGATACTTGGATACATTGGATTACAACTCGATATACTGACTTGACTTACAATCTCACTGGTACAACTGATTACAATGTTCCATACATTATGTCCTTTATAAACAGAAGACATCATCTTGTATAAGGAGAGCTTCTGTATGCCCAACAATTCTTCGATGCCGCGGGACCAATCAAGCCAATTTTCGTGTGTAGAACATTCCAAGCACGAGCACCTACCCACAAAACGTGGGTCAGCACATCATCTATGTACTGGCGAGCAGAATCCAACCCACTCGCCTAAACCAACATTTAGATAATCAATTAAGCAAGCATTTATTAGAATGATCTTTCAATTGGGCCTAGCATCAGTTTACAGTTCTTTAGCAAAAATATTGAAGTATGTAAACATGTCTTAGCAATATTCATGTGGACATATCATTATAGCATTCTTGGTGTTATCATGCAAAGGCGTCATTGAGGCATCGTTAACATTAACATCTTAAACATGTTATGACAATTCTCACTTCAAGCATCACTTAGCATGGATGTTATGTTTGAGCACTATTTATAGTAAGGCATCTTTCTAGCATACTGAACGGAACATGTTAAGCATATTATAGAGTCTCTCATTTTAAAGGCAACAGCACAACATCATTTTATTTAGCATGTTAAGCAGGCAAATTGAACCAATATATACAATATCACAATTATGTGATTCCTTACTGATAGCCGACTTCTCATACCTGCATCAAATACAGGTTATCAGATATACTTACGCTGCCTGCACAAAACATTCATTAGCATGCATCCCGATTACATGGTCACTGGTGTTGTTAAACCATATGGACTCTTTTCATTTCATTTCATTTCAAGATAATACGGTCAGCATAGTAGGTGGCGAGCCTCTATGCCACCCCGCCTTATCCGTGCCCCCATAGCACTCATCATTATTTCCTCCTAGGCCGAATCGGTCCCCAGGGCCCTAGGAACCGTTCGAGGAAATTATTACTCAAACCTTGTATACAAGTTGTCCATGACCATGCGAATGCGTGTCCGACTCGATTGTGAACAAAATCGCATGGTAAAATATATTAAGGAAAGTAAAGGCAACAGTGCATCATTAGTCATATTCAATGACTTATTCATTTCATCATTACCATCATTTCATTTGGTGATCTCAACGATCCCAGCTTTATCATTTCTCATTCATTGCTTCATTGCAACGTATCTCATATCATTCCTTTGTTAAGAGGAACGTAACATTCATTCATTTCATAGGGACATTTATTCATTCATTCATTTCTTATAAGGGACAGGCAGCAATTCATATTCTTGCAACAGATATACAGAGAGTACATGATTCTAGTGTTTCATTCGGTTCATTGGGTCGATAGCATAGCCTGTTCATTTCTTATTCTATCATTCATAAGGCATCTCATTATTCAAGTGTCTACTTGTTCTGGCAGCGTTAAGCATAAGGGGCAACGTTATCAATTCATTCTCAGGCCTCAAATCACATAAGCAGTTCAATGTGTTGTACATTTCAATAATTCTCAACATAGACAACTCTATTATTCAGCAACTAAAGCATGGGACATTTAGGGACAATTCATAGCATTTCAATACTTCATTTATTAAGCATGAAGGAGTAAGGAGGAGGTAGGACAGTTCCACTCACCCATAATTCCACTAAGCGTAGCTCCACCAGCGAGCCACGTTCCAATACCCGTTCCGTCTAGCCAGCTAAGAGAGACTGCATCAGTCTCGATTCTCCTGATTCCCAACTTAAGTCACGGTCCAACATCTTGATAGCATCCAACAAGCCAACCAAATGCCTCGTGCGGAGCGGGGCATTACATAATATACCACTCAGAAAAAGTTTCGTCCTCGAAACTTAAGGGAACAACTCATCTAACTAATTCACTTAGTCACAACAAGTTACTCATTCAGCTTCAATTCAATATTCATTTCAGCACACTCGATCATCTCAAAATAACGATCCAACTGTACTACTTTAATCCATCAATAATTCGATCTGTCTCTCTTTTTCTAAATACTTGCAATATCTCATTGATTCACCAATATTTTCCTTGCATTCTATCTTGGTCGCAACTCATCACTTCGTTTGGATCCATACACATATTCCAGACGTCCCCAAAACATATGCATTTCAGCCAAAGTCCGTGCTAGTGCAATAGATTCTTCCCATAATGTTATCTCAGTCGCAACCTATCACTTCGGCTGGATCCATACACATATTTTAGGCGTCCCCAAAACATATGTACTTCAGCCAACTTCCATGTTAGTGCTATTCGATCAGCCACAATATAATTCTCTTTTCTAAATCCGACTTTGCATCCTTTCAATTGACTTATCACTCTATTCACCTTGCCACAATCAGTATCTTCCAGGCCACAATACTTAATATTAGAGACAACTTGGTTAAGCTCTATACCCAAGCATAACATTTCTAACATTCGATCAAGGGTCTAACTTAGAGCCAAACATATCATGGGTTCACAACATGCAATCACATTCCTTCTCAAATCCAACAATATTTCTCACCGAGGCAATTCATCTTTTTCTAAAAGATACAATCCGACGTCACCCACTATCGATTACCCGAGTCAGGGTATAATTCTATGCAACAGTCAAGGTTAACTTAGCTACCCGACTATAGGTACACTCAAGTCTTACCTTACGATTGCAATTCCCACTTTTGGCCGACATATAATCCTCAAGGGTCAAACATCTCTTAAGGCACAGTTGAAGCATACATTTTCTTAGGTCAATACTCATCACCACCATCTCTCGCTCGATGCCACAAAGTCATCCTATGGGTCTCCAATGGTCACCTATTATTCAGTCAATCTCTAAGGTTAGCTACACTGACAGCTAAACTTAATCATTCAGGTGACTTCCCTAGAGCGGACGGCTACTAGGGTTGTACTAGTTTCTTATTCTCAGGCCAACATGCAACCAACTATTCGAGGCAACTCTACCCAAACATATGGGATTCAACTCAGTCTGAATAACTAATCGACGTTGTTGGCTATGCCAACAATGGTAAGTCATCAACTGGTCGCTAGGGTCAAGTCTATCTATCCAGGGTCTTCCTCAAGGAAAATAATTTCCACAGAGGCTCATTCTAGACTTACCCAACGATCGATTAAGATCGATCTATCAACATTACGGTCAATCCCAATCCGACATACGATTTCCATCGTTCTAATAATCCATCAAGAAATTTTCCAATGATTCAATTTCTATTCCAAATCTTTTGTACTCACACGAACCCATAAGCCGAGGCTAACTATTCAAGGGTCATCGGTTCTGATAGTCTTAATATAATTATGGAATCATACTATTCGATCTGTATGATAGAGTCACACCACCAAGTCATAAGCCAACAATTTTATATCCCAACCGACAGTCACATATACCGACATTATCCCACACGTTTGAAATTTCTCAATCCCATTCGTTTCTCAATTATCAAACTATCTTACGGGCATTCTTAAATCTCGTTCTTTTTCCCAGTCGTCAAAATCTCATACGGACATTCTTAAAATTCCCTACCTCAAGGGTTGAGTAGTTCATTCCATTCAATCCGACAATTTATGTATCAATTAACCATCCTCTATGCAACACAAATATTCCGGG
This sequence comes from Iris pallida, assembly GCA_029216955.1. Lineage (NCBI taxonomy): Eukaryota > Viridiplantae > Streptophyta > Magnoliopsida > Asparagales > Iridaceae > Iris > Iris pallida. Next base: position 14,992,584 of record JANAVB010021800.1, on the reverse strand, counting down.
TTGCTACTAGTTACTTTTCTAATCCCATTAAATTCCTCAGCATACATGCACATAGGCAACGACTATCCTTTGGTGATCTAGATGGGTTAACATCTATTACACCTTAGGGTCAAGGCACCAATCTCTAATATTCCTTTGGTTCACCGACAATATTTCTAAAATTTTCAGCTTAGCAACCAACTTTGTATTAGCCACATATGATTTACATCCAACCAATCGAAGTCAACATTCAGATGTTCTAAGCCACAACATTCTCTAGCCAAATCCATTTACCCATAGCATACTGTCTTACTAGTCTGAGTCATCACTCGACTAAACAATTTCTAACCAAGCCACCGATTACAATTTTCGACAATCTCGCTACCCCACATCATCACCGTCAAGGGACACTCGAGTCATCTAGCAACAATACATGACTCCCAGCTAAGTCTCGGCACTACCTAGTACCCACAGATAGTTTCATTGCTATTCTATGGAAAGGGGTCAACATATATCTCGTTCTGAGGTGGTAGAGGTAATATACCACTCAGAAACGAAGCCATCCTTAAACAATACCAACTCAATCTATTCCGGACATTCGTTATCTATAATGATCACAACACTTAGCCAACATCTCGGGGTCTCAATATCACAAGCCAACACTCTTAGGGTCTCAAAGCACTAGCGAGTACATATGAGTCAACTCACTAGTTCTGCTGAACTCATCCATCAATTATTTATTCCCAAATCTTTCCCAACATCACATGCAATTCTCAACTTGTTACAGCATACATAGCCACTTTTCTTTATTCCCACATTCCAAACAGCATTTCACAACATAGCATACTATGGCATCGAGTCATTGTTGGGTTATTTGTGTCCAAACCAACAATAATCATTCATTCAGGGGCATCACAATGTATATAGACTTATTGTATGGAACATCCAGTGAGCAGCCAAGAGGGTCAACGAACTTTCAAACACAAACAACATAGGATGATTACCGAACAACAACAGTATAATCGCGGAAGCAATCTTTGATTTAATCGCGGAAGCAACGTTGAGTGATCGCGGAAGCAACTTTGGTTAATCGTCGATGCAACTGTGATTGAAACGAATCAAAGAAGAGGCCAAGGACGTATGTAATGCCCCGCTCCGCACGAGGCATTTGGTTGGCTTGTTGAATGCTATCAAGATGTTGGACCGTGACTTAAGTTGGGAATCAGGAGAATCGAGACTGATGCAGTCTCTCTTAGCTGGCTAGACGGAACGGGTATTGGAACGCGGCTCGCTGGTGGAGCTACGCTTAGTGGAATTATGGGTGAGTGGAACTGTCCTTCCTCCTCCTTACTCCTTCATGCTTAATAAATGAAGTATTGAAATGCTATGAATTGTCCCTAAATGTCCCATGCTTTAGTTGCTGAATAATAGAGATGCCTATGTTGAGAATTATTGAAATGTACAACACATTGAACTGCTTATGTGATTTGAGGCCTGAGAATGAATTGATAACATTGCCCCTTATGCTTAACGCTGCCAGAACAAGTAGACATTTGAATAATGAGATGCCTTATGAATGATAGAATAAGAAATGAACATGCTATGCTATCGATCCAATGAACCGAATGAAACACTAGAATCATGTACTCTCTGTATATCTGTTGCAAGAATATGAAATGCTGCCTGTCCCTTATAAGAAATGAATGAATGAATAAATGTCCCTATGAAATGAATGAATGTTACGTTCCTCTTAACAAAGGAATGATATGAGATACGTTGCAATGAAGCAATGAATGAGAAATGATAAAGCTGGGATCGTTGAGATCACCAAATGAAATGATGGTAATGATGAAATGAATAAGTCATTGAATATGACTAATGATGCACTGTTGCCTTTACTTTCCTTAATATATTTTACCATGCGATTTTGTTCACAATCGAGTCGGACACGCATTCGCATGGTCATGGACAACTTGTATACAAAATTTGAGTAATAATTTCCTCGAACGGTTCCTAGGGCCCTGGGGACCGATTCGGCCTAGGAGGAAATAATGATGAGTGCTATGGGGGCACGGATAAGGCGGGGTGGCATAGAGGCTCGCCACCTACTATGCTGACCGTATTATCTTGAAATGAAATGAAAAGAGTCCATATGGTTTAACAACACCAGTGACCATGTAATCGGGATGCATGCTAATGAATGTTTTGTGCAGGCAGCGTAAGTATATCTGATAACCTGTATTTGATGCAGGTATGAGAAGTCGGCTATCAGTAAGGAATCACATAATTGTGATATTGTATATATTGGTTCAATTTGCCTGCTTAACATGCTAAATAAAATGATGTTGTGTTGTTGCTTTTAAAATGAGAGACTCTATAATATGCTTAACATGTTCCGTTCAGTATGCTAGAAAGATGCCTTACTATAAATAGTGCTCAAACATAACATCCATGCTAAGTGATGCTTGAAGTGAGAATTGTCATAACATGTTTAAGATGTTAATGTTAACGATGCCTCAATGACGCCTTTGCATGATAACACCAAGAATGCTATAATGATATGTCCACATGAATATTGCTAAGACATGTTTACATACTTCAATATTTATGCTAAAGAACTGTAAACTGATGCTAGGCCCAATTGAAAGATCATTCTAATAAATGCTTGCTTAATTGATTATCTAAATGTTGGTTTAGGCGAGTAGGTTGGATTCTGCTCGCCAGTACATAGATGATGTGCTGACCCACGTTTTGTGGGCAGGTGCTCGTGCTTGGAATGTTCTACACACGAAGATTGGCTTGATTGGTCCCGCGGCATCGAAGAATTGTTGGACATACAGAAGCTCTCCTTATACAAGATGATGTCTTCTGTTTATAAAGGACATAATGTATGGAACATTGTAATCAGTTGTACCAGTGAGATTGTAAGCCAAGTCAGTATATCGAGTTGTAATCCAATGTATCCAAGTATCAAATGTAAACTTTGTAGCATTGCTCAGTTGGCTTTCAATGTAAAGTGAGATTGGTTGTAAGCATTGTACTTCAATACAAGTCTTGTACTTTTCTTCAGTTATCAATAAAGAGAATAAAGTTCTATATGTCTCTATGTAACTTCAAGTTGTCCTTTTATCTCCGCTGCTATAAAGAAGTAATGTACTTCTACTCAATGAGAAACATTATCCTCATATACTTCAACTTATCTGCTTCTGCCGCTGCGATGTGTTCCTATTTGAAGAAAATCGATTATGTACCATCTTTGCCTTGTACAAGTGCAATACCAGACTTGTACGGCATCACGCCCAAGCGAGGACGATCGATTCTAAGAGATAAAATATGTGAATAAATGACTCTACGAATCGGGGCGTGACATCTTCTTCAATATCCCTATGGAGAAATGCATTCTTGATATCAAGATGAAGCAATAGCCAGTGATAGGGAGCAATTAAAGCCAAAAGTATGTGCACTGATATGATCCTGGCAACTGGAGAGGTCTTAAAATAATCATCACCATAGGTCTAAGAATATCCTTTAGCCACCAGACAAGCCTTTAGGCGATCAAGAGTGCCATTCGGTTTTACTTTGATCGTGAATACCCATTTGCAACCTACTGTTTTGTTACAAGTAGGTAAATCTACCATGTTCCAAGTATGGTTTTTTCGAAGCGCTTTCATCTCTTCTTTCATAGCAGCACGCCATCCGGGATGTTTGAGACCCTCTTCGGCAGTATTGGGAATTTCAATCCCATCAATAGTGGCCACCAATGACTGAGTTTGGCTCGTGAGCCCTTTGTAGTTGCCTACATACAAGGGATGATCATGACAGGTACGACGAGGCCGAGCTGGTGGAACATGCAGAGGCGAATCACTGAAGCTAGAGGAGGAGGATGGCTCAGTGACCGTGGACGCTATCTGCGATGGTCGTTCAGGTGACGTCGGTACTGACTGAACCGATGATTGCGGACCGTCGGACCGGGACTGGCTCGGTAAGGGAGGGCACCCTTGCTGGGGCTGTTGTGTTTGAACAAAAAACAACAAGAAACCCTCTTTGGGTAGACCTGGAGAATTGGACTTGTAGTTTGTTGAAGTGGAGGAAACTCAATTTCAACAAAGGTAACATCTCGAGAGAAAAAAATACCTCTTCAAGGTAGGAGAAAAATAACAATACCCTTTCTTATCTTTATGATACCTAAAGAAAACACATTGGATTGCCTTAGTGTCTAATTTAGAAAGGGTCAGTCGGGTATCCCGAATATATCATAAGCAACCAAAAATTTTGAGAGGTAGAGGAAACGCCTCTCATGTGGGATATAACCGAGAAAATGGAGTATTGCCATTGAAATCCGACGATGGCATACGATTAATAAGATAGCATGCTGTAAGCACCGCATCCGACCAAAATTTTTTTGGAGTACGTGCTTGAAACATAAGAGCACACATTTTTTTCAAGAGAGACGATTCTTGCATTTGGCCACACGATTCTGTTGAGGTGTGTAAGGACAAAAAATTTGGTGGATGATGCCATTGCAGGACATATGAGTATTGAACTCATAAGATAGATACTCACGACCATTGTCACTTAGAAAGCATTTAATCGGAACACCAAATTGTGTTTTGATTTCTTTATAAAAATTGTACCAAATTTTAAATAATTCAGAACGATTTTTCATTAGATAGACAAAAGTGACACATGAGTAGTCATCAACAAATATAACGAAGTACTTTAAACCTATCATTGATTCAACCGGATAAGGTCTCCATACATCAGAATGCACCAACTCAAAAGGAGATGATGTAATTTTTTTTATGACACCGGATAGGGAATCTGGTGATGCTTAACCAAACGACATAGCTCACAATGAAAAATAACTGAAACGTCTAAAGATAGGTACATTTTCTTAAAAGCTTGGATGAATAGATGGCCTAACTGACAATGTAATTCGAAAGAATAGAGTTTCATGCCGGCACAAGCAACAGAAGAAGGAATGTCAAACAGGTACAAGCCTCCAGCCACGTACCCCTTATCGACGGTCTTTACAGTTTTCAGGTCCTGAAAAACACAATCATTAGGAAAAAAAATCTTACCGAGCAATGCAAGTCGCTAGTAAGTTGGCTAATTGAAAGCAAACTGAACGAGTTTTTCGGTAAATGTAATACTGAGTTGAGTGATAGTCTGGAAGAAAGACGGGTACTTCGTATACGGACTATTAGTGAACCACCATTAGCAATAGTAATATCGAAAACATGACCCACCAATACATAGTTACGTATCATACCTGCATCGCCAGTCATGTGAGCAGACACACCAGAGTCAATCATTCACTGTTTCGACCTCACCACACATACCGCTGAGTACTCGGCTGTAGATCCAGATGTGGATGCTTCATCACGACATTGAGCTTAGAAGTCAAGAAAATCTGTATATGACTCTGCAGTCATCTGGAGAGATTGAAGACTATCATCATGAGCATCTGATGTAACATTGACGGTAGGAGCTTTAGGACACTGCCGCTGGAAATAGCCATGCTGACCAAAGTTGAAAATTGTGCGCGGTCTTCTCCTATCACGACCGCCATTGTCTTGTCCCCCATCAGGACCAACATTTCGTCCACCACAACCATCACGAAATCCAGCACGAGCAGTACCAAGAGCAGATCGATCAACAGGAGCATCACTCGTAGTGCTCTCAACAACTTTTACTGTCCGAAGGATACGATAGTAAGCTTCCATCAGAGATGGAACATCAGATCCAACAATAATCTGAGAGTGAGCAGAGTCCGCATCAGGATCGGGAGTGGCAAGATATACCATGGCATGAAGCTGCTCACGTTGAGCCCTAGCTTCATTGATATCCGTCGTTAGAGATAATATGCGGTCGATCTCATCAGTCGTAGCCTTAAAGGCCTGGAGTAGCCCTTATGAGATTTGTCTTCCTGATTTGCTTGGTATATGCCAACGATCTAGTCGTATATACGAGTCAAATCGTATTTTCCATCAAACGCCGCCGCTATGACCTCCTATAATTCTTTCACCGAATTCGTATTTTGAATCATGTCACCACTTATAGCTCCATTGAATTCATCGACTGTGTAAATAGTCGACTGTCATCTGTCTTCCACTGTTCAAATATGGTATCAGTCTCTACTAAAGGATTGTCAATCATATGTTTAGACGACCGCATTTTTCGAAGCGTCTTCTCGACCTTCTTTCGTCATGTCGAGTAGTCCTCTGGTCTGTCCAACCGTCGATCGACAAATCGAATAAATAAAATTGTCATGTTAGTGCCCGTTGGTCCCGCCACTGCGTTTCCGACACTAGTGTCTGTAGTACCGCTATTCGCCTCAGTGTCTGTCATCCTTCAGGATTTCTGATTTAACCATCGGTTTGATCTTTCCAACTCGATAATCATATCAACTCTGCCGATGCGCTCGAAATGTGGAACTGGAACGTGCATAGAAAACAGAGATTTGAATGTGGATCACACAAGTCAGGATAGGGAGGCAACCCAGCTTACTCTCTGTTAGATCCATGATGTGAAGATCAAGTAAGAAAAGAAACAAAGATTCACGCAAAACAAATCACTTGTCTGCTCTTTGTTAAATTCATGAAGCCGATGTTTGAGAGTCAGAGGTTCCAGCAAACAAACCATTGTTTACCTTATGAAGATCCAAACGTTTTTTTTACTGAAGTCGATGTGAAGAGTCAGAGGTTCCAGCAAACAAATTATTGTTTACCCTCTCAGAATCCCAACGCCTTTTTTTGTTTTGTTTTTGTTTTTGTTTTTTTGTTTGTTTTTGTTTTTGTTTTTTTGTGTGTAGAAAGACGGCTTGGGCTTGGGGTAGGTGTTGGCTGGGTTAGGGTTTATGGACATCTTTAGGTGACGGCTAGGGTTTAGGGTTTATGGGTTACGGTTACTGTTGCAGGGAGGGGTTACTGTAACAGCGGGAGACGGCAACCAGGGTTAGGGTTTTTAGTAGAGAGAGAGAGAGAGGGGTAGATGATGGCTAGGGTTTTGACTCTGATACCATGTAGAATTAGAATAATATGATGATTATTATTGATAAGAGTTACATATATATAAGAGAGGCTAACCCCTCTCACTATTGTTCTACCCGACGTGAGACTAAAGCCAATACTACTAATACTTAGCAAGATTAATATAATAGTTTATAGCGTTCATATGATAAAATAAATACAGCAAACAGAAGATACAATTAAAATGATATGAGCTGCAGCAACCATCTAATAGTTGCTAAATATATTAATACTTTGTCTTCAAGAGTAAATGTATTTTTAGTACTCAAATAGTCAAATTTGTTAAACCATGTATTAGAAGGTGCTATTCGAGGTTTGTTGGAATAACGGTTTGGAAACTTTGTGTATCGGAAAACAATTAGTTTATGGTTGTTTGATTCTCGTAAGTGTTGGATATCCCGTACCCTGGCAAAATTAGTCTGGTGGTGTTCGCCGCCCGATACCTATGATATGAGAAATGATCAAAGTTGAAGGAAAATATTTAATATGTACCTTTCTCAATTTGTGGTCTTTATAAAGGTTGGACTAGTAAGCAGTAATCCTGGTCGTTAATAAAGTGATAAGCTTCTGTAAACTTCTCTAAGGAGCCAGCATGGGCTGTGGACCAAAAATGGGCTTTGGTCATCATCTCAATGAACACCAGCAAGTCTGACCGTCATTGGGATCGATACTCGATCACCAATTCCCAACAGCCCATATTCTGTTAATAAGTATCAAATTATCAAGCTTCTTTATAGAAAAGTGTAATAATAATAGAATGATAATTGATAAATATATAATCCTCAACTCTCACCACAACTCTATACTTTTGATGTAGTGGCTGGTCTTTGACATGGTATCGGAGCAACCCAAGTTTGAATCTCCTCTGACTCGTATTTAAGAATTTATAAAAATGAAACTGTTGCGTGAATCCATCTTTCTGCCGAAAATGGGCCTCGGCCTGCAGTCGTGTTCGAATAATATAATAAATATATAACTGTCGACCCTTGCTACAACTTGATTGTAACATTGTCTTAAAAATACCACTAGCAATTTTCTTTTTTTTCTTTCCATTTAAAGGCTTTTCCCTGACACACGTCATTTGCACAAAATCCCGGGAACATTGTGGAAATAAATTACTTTGTAGCTAAAATATAATCATAAATGTCTTACAAATCTGGTTACAAGGAATAGCCACTGATATTTTTCCCATCCAAAGATGGTTATCAAGTCTATTTCAATTCAGGATTCTCCCAGTCCCAGTAGACTCGAAGACGAGATCTGATGACTTTCTTCCATGGTACTATAGTTGAGATGACATTTTCCATAATTGGGTTTTGACAGTGATGTTAGACTGCCTATTGGCAGGTAACGAAAGCTACTTTGTTGTTATGCTATTTGAACTTATGCTACTAGTGCAACTTCTTGCAATTCTTTGTGAAAAAAGAGGAAGAAAGAGAGGATCTTATCTGGAGATCAGATTCATCTCTAAGGCTCAGATGGTAAGGAGAATGGTTAAATTGAACTTTTCTTATATTGCTATATTGGCTTGTTGAACTTCAGCATGTTTTGTTCATGAGCAAGCACCGAAATAATTCTTAACAATGTCAAATAGTACCAGGCTTGTGATTCTTATGGAACTCTCAAGTAATTGAATAGCTAAGGGACTCAAATTTGGGAGCTACTTGAAAGAGTCAGACTCCCTTTTGGATACTGCAAAGAAAGTGACAAATCTATGATCATTCTGATATGACATTAAATAATTGACTCTATGATCATTTCTCTATAGCTTACCTCTTTTTGGTTCTCTGGTATAGTTTGGAAGATTGTGCAACAAACATCATCCTAATCCTCTTTGCTTCTACAGAAATTGTACTGCACAACATTGGCTATTTAAAAAGATTTTCTAGAGGACAAAATGCTCTAGTGAGAAAATTTTGATTTCCTTCTTTCATAATTTTGCAGGGCTGTGGGAATAAGATTAATTTCTTTGATTGCTCTGGCTTTGAACCTGGACAGTCAGTTCTTTGAGAGAATTGGAGCACTGTATCCACCAATGGCATTTCTTCGACTACTACACTATCCAGGTATAAGTTGCCTTTGAATCTTTGATCATAGCACCACTCTTTGGTAGTTTTGTATTTATCAAGTATCTAGAATTACTCTCCATATTATGTTTCTATATCGGGACCAGCCAATATGTTTGTAAGTTTCATTCTGCCAGTTACAAGTTGTGCAATACTAGCTCAGCTCACACATTTTCAGAATGTCTGTGTATCCTGTCTTCTTTACATATATAGTTGTTGAGAGTTTCCCAACTTACATAAGTATCTCATTATATTGGACAAGGCACAGGTTTTTCTAGCCCAAGTGACGGTAAGTTGAAGACTTCCTTATTGGGAATTTGGAGCTTCAATTCCTATTGGTCCACAATTATAAAGATAGTAATTAATTGTTAAAATGTTGGCTATGATATGCAGGATACTTGTGACCATCCGTGTCTGATGACACGTGCACATCTGTGTTCAGCACCTGTTAAAGCAGATAAGAACTTATCTACATATATGAATTATTTTATATTATCTTCACAAGACGAAGATTATGCCTCCAGTTAGCAGATAATTAGGATTCAATATATTTGCCATTTCATACTTATTTAAGTTCCATAATATACAAAACAAGGTCAATAGCTTATAATATGTATGTATTTATGCATGCATGCATGCATGCACATACTCGTGTCTGGACTTTGAGGAATTGTTGTGTTGGAATCCCTGTGCTCATGTCGAAATGTAACACTGGGGTCCATGTCCCCTAATCACGTACTGCTGAGAAGCTCTAGTTCCACTCTGATGTAAAAGGAAGATTAAATATCAACAATAAAGTGACATACCTGGAATCTTGATGTTTTGATATACAAGGATAAAGTGGTTTAAAAGGGTTTTGGGGTGCCAAATCGCTAAAATTCATGTATAAAAGGTACGAAATTGCTCAAAAAGTGCACACGAGTTATGAGGTTGCATAGGGGCATTGCATTTAAAACTTCATAGGCCATATCATTGCTAGGTCACTGAACGCATCTTGATTTCCATATGGTTCTGTATGATATTTTTGTCACACTAGCACCAACTTTTTGGTTTGCTAGCCTGGGAAGAATTAGGATCAGTGGACATATATCATATATATATGAAGCTGAATCATTTCAGATTCATTGAACTTGGACCAAACCATTGTGCTCCCAATGGTGATTGTTTGTTTGCTCTTACAAGCAAACACAAAATCAACACAGAGACGAGAAATCCAAAGCAAAGTTTAGATGGTTCAACCAACCAATTCGGCCAATATCCACTGTCAAAGACAGAAGAATCCTCCAACGGAAAGAAGAATATGTTAGTTAACCAATGTTCCCAAAAGCTCAAGCTATTTGGAATTGGCCAACATTATATATTAAATCTTTAACACACTCCTGCATGTGTGAGCCAGGATTATGAGAAGTTGGGTTGTATTACACGTGCTTGATTTTGGAGCGCGAACTTGGTGTAAAGCCCAATGAATGGAGGGTCATGCATGGGAAGACAATATAGACCATTTAATTGGTGAAAGGTGATTTGATCTTTAAGCTTTTGCTCAGATACCATGTTGGGTAAATATTAAACCTTTAATAGAATATAATGATGGCTGAAGAATGTTCTCAAAACTATTGCCCAGATACACCCAGTCTTATATATGCTCACCCAAGTTCTCTGAAGGCATACCTATCATTCTAAGATCTCGTCTTCCATAAGTCTCACAGACCTCCAGAAAGTCTCTTTTCTGGTTGCAACAAAAATTTGTCAAAGCGAATCATAAGCCAAACAGGTCAAGGGAATTCGAGACACAACATTACGAAAATATGTAGTTGCTTTCTTATGTTCCAAATGATTGCAAGAAACATACAATTGAATTTCTATTAGTCCTTTCTTCATTCTGCCAAAATTTTTCTTGCTGCCTCTCCCTTTTTGTTTTGACACTACACTAAAACTCTGGAGTTGCAGTGACCTAGGAAGCATGTGCACTCCAGAAATTGGGCGTGTCAGACACGTATTGTACACGTACCAGATGACAAACCACATACATTCCAAAATACACTAGGACACACCAAAATAGGTGTCATGTCCGTGTCACCATGTCCTTACCATGTCATATCCTTGTCTATGCAACATAGCTAGCGAGAGACATGTATATTTATATTATTCTAACAAGATGATAGCTCAGTTTACAACTCTTCAGACTTATTTCAGGACCATAGTTGGGCTTTTCTTTCATCTCTGTCATTCTATTTACAGAGTAAAATTCATTTCTTAATTTACAAAGGTCACTGCTACCTTTTTCTAGGGTGTTGGAAGTTGAAACCCATAATATGTCATTCAGGCCTTCTTGCATCAGAATGAGCTCGGATGTGGAGCATGATTCCATAAAAGAATTGATGAAATTTTATGACCTGTTGACAACATGGCGTTTGGGCTAAATTCCTACCCAAGGTAGTAGCTATGAGCAAGAGAAGGCTTGCTCTGTGACCAACAAAGCCAATTGATGGCAGGTAGATGTACTTTCTTTTCCTCATGCAGTTTATGCTAATGCAACAAAGGATTAGCTTTTAACAGTCTAGCCAATTGATGGTAGGTAGACACACCATTTTTTTTCTCACACAGTTTATCCTAATGCAACAAGGAGCACCTTTAAACAGCCTATCTTCCCTTAGCTAGAGAAGAGCCTAGATGAAGAGATAAAAATCTATAATTTTGCTATAGGGAAGCCAAAGAACGAAAAGGAATCACATACCCAAGATGCTCAGTTATGAAACCCACCAAAGATGCTCAGTCCTAATTCTCTCTAGACTAGAGAAGAGGCTGGATGAAGAGGTAAGAATCTAGAGTTTTGTTGTAGGGAAGCCAAAGAGCGAAAATAAATCACATGCCCAAGATGTTCAGTCATGAACCCATCTTTGGTGGACGTACTTTTTTTGTTATACAATTTGTGCTAATGCAACGAAGGGGCACCTTCCAATAGTCTAACTTGTCCTAAGACTAGAGAAGAGCCTAATTGAAGAGGTAAGAAACAATTTTGCTATAGAGTGTAGAAGCATGAAAATACAGGACTATGCGCCCACATGAAGAAGATGTTATGTGCCCACATGGCCAAAGGGGCTATGTGCCCACAACATTTTCTCCATGCAGTAAAACATGCGCCCAAGTGTGGGCGCATAGTTTGCTCCCAGCACTATGCGCCCAAGACAGAAACGACCCTACGATCCGGTCAACATCCACGATCAATCATGGGCCGAGGCATGCGGCTACGTCAGTCTCCACGAGCAGTCGTGCATCGAAGCATGCGGCCACGATCTACCCATGATCTACCCACGATCATGCAGTCTTTATGCGCCTACACCCTATGTGCCCAAAGGGACACTATGCACCCACAGTGAAATCAGTGTTTTTTCCACATGTGTGCGCATAACAGTCGTTTTAGTGTAAAACGACTATAAATAGAGGACATATGCCTCTTCAAATGAGGAGAACATAGAGCACTTCAGAGCCAAATTGCTGCCGTTCTTGTCAGTGAGCCGTGAGTTAGCAATTTTCTTAGGTTTTCTCTCACTTTTGTAAATCGGAGTGTCAACGGAGTAAATGAGCAATTGCCGCTCGACTCCATCGTCCCATTTTCCAGAATTCTTTTTGTACTCGAGGATTCTCAGTGCAGGATCTCTCAGGCGTACTCGATTTGTAGTGCCTTGCGCTAATAAGAAAAGACAGTGATTCTTCTCTTTTTTGTAAGTGTCTACAAAAATGACGACTCTGCTGGGGACTACCTTTTCCTCTGACGAGAAGGTGGTGACGCAATCCGATGCTGCTAAGGTGGGGAGTACTCAGAAGATGCTGATCGTAAAGTTCGATCAGCAAGCGTTCGAAGAAATACTCTCGAGGGATGGCTCTACTCCCTCAAAATCAGTGAAGCCGAACAAGTCTCGCAAGACTTGGCTTCTGAAGGCTCGTGTCGCATATCCTACCAGTGCTGTAGAAGATGTGCAACCGAAGAACTCTGTCACGTGGCGCATAGGCCTTCCACGTGGGCGCATGGAGCTCCCCTGTGGGCGCATAGCTCTGCCACTGAGGCTCCTGAAGCGAAGAAGGCACATGCTGTTCATGGCTCTACTAGCCCGGCGACTCCTCTCCTGAACAACCAACAACAGAGTGTTCAACACTCGAGACTCGGCAAAGAAAAATACTACGATGCCAAGAACCGAAGTGCTCGACACTCTGGGCAAACTCAGCGAATCTTGCAAACGAAGAAGGCAAAACTGGGGAAAAACGTCGATGTTTTCCAAAGTACACGACCAGTGCCATGCGCCCAAAGGAGTATGTGGGCGCATGATTCTGGTCAGAAGGCTTCTGTCTTTCATAGACTTTCTGCACCCATGCGCCCAAGCTCTGTTGACCCCTTCTATGCGCCCACAGCTAGGAAGACCAAGCGTGTTGCCAGATTTCTTGGGAAGCATGCGCCCAAAGGCATGCCCCAGGGCCTATGCGCCCACAGCAAAAAGGCAGACTCCAACGCGTATAGCACGGGACTGTCTTCAAGGTCATCACGGAACTTAGGTGTGGGGGTTGCCCCTGCACACGAACTAAGTCCGGATGTGCCAACTTCCCTTACAAACCCATATGCAAAGCTTGGCAATGCATGTGAAATGGGTTCTAAGGCGAAGCTCCCTTCTGTCGATTTACGCGACATGATAACTCACAAGCGTAAAACGAGGGAGATCATTACTACTCATGAGGTGCCTCTACCGGAGCACCCGTGCACTAGTATTGTCATCAACTGTTGTTGCTCCAAAACAACGAAAGTTTCTCCAAGGCAGTCCGTGTTTCGACGACTGCAACGTTCTGATGATGAAACGCCACTATGTGTTTCATCTAACATGGCTTCGTGGGGTCCTCCCTATGGAAGCCCCAATTAAAGAAGGTGGATCACTAATCCAACATTTTCTTCCAGTTCTGCGAACATAAGAAGAAGTCTGCCAGCAAACAGCCAGCGAGCTGTTACATCTGAAGGAGTCTATATGGGTACTCGGTCAAGGACGAGATCCCTTATAGATGGCGAGGACTCTCAAGCTGGGGGTGGTGTTCCCTCATAATCTCAAACTGGGGGTAGTACTCCCTCAGAATCTGAAGCAGACGACCTCTACGTCGGGGGTAGCCTTCCAAATGACGATGATCTCTTCGAGTCCGACGGTGACTATCTACCTCCCCTGCCTGAAGATGAAGGCCTCCTCAACTCTGAGGACAGTATCAGCACCAACTGTACTGTTCATCCTCGCGTGCTATCGGCTTATATGGCGGATGAAGAAAGACCTGAAGCCAGTGATCAAACCAGCAAGCGGCTGGAGAACCTTGAAGTGGCGTTTGCCAAGATCACTGACATGCTTACCAGCATCATGGCTGTCCAAACTGCTGGGGTTGTTCCCCTACTTCTACCAAACGTCTCAGCACACGCTAGTCCGGTTCGTAGCAACAACCCTCCTTCACTACAAAGGGAGTACCATTCCGTTGCACCTCCTCCAAATCTCGTAAATGCTGGGGGTGGTCCTTCGTCGACAACACTTGACAACCGTACAATAGTCGTTTCTCAACATCTGCTCAATCAGCAGGATGCAATTGATTCTCTTGTTTCCCGTCTCGATACCATCTCACACAAAGACGAGCTTCAGAAGATAGGGATATCTCAACCTTATCCTCCTGAATGGGAGAATGCCACTTGTCCTCCTAACTACAAGCCATTGACGCTAAATTCGTTTGACGGGATGACTTCTCCTCGCCAACACATGACATACTTCAACACACAGACACTGCACTTACCAAGAGATGATGCGTTCTTGTCAAAGCTATTTATCAGTGTCACGACCCGCACCCGCTTTTCGGATACGAGGCGTGTCCAAGTCCAGCCTACGCCGCAGAGTCGATTGTAGAACGTTGTCTAATATTCACAAGTCACAGAGTCTATAGAACTAACATGGCAGTCTAGATCTCATCCACAAAAATATGATACAATCAACTCAAATAAGGCTGAATAAAGAATGATAATATAAAATGAAGTATCAAGTTCATCGAGTATTCCAGTTACGTCCGGTGGACACAAATCCACTACCAATAGACGAGAGTAAAATAGAACATGAAAATGAAATAACAGAGTCCAAACTGCTAATCATCAAGATACCCTCAGCTGCAGTAGTACCGTGGTCCAACGCTGGCTCAAACCTGCTCGTGTGCACCTGGCTCAATCTCAGCTGAACCTGAAGAGATCATCAGGTCCTCAGAGGACTAGCAAGATACATAATATACAAGCCTTTTTAACAGTTTATTACGCAAGAAGGAAATCCAGGATAAAACAGGAAAAGACTAAGCAATACTGATACGCGAATATGAACAACTACGCATAAATGAACTGCTGGAAGAAAGTAAGTGAACACGTGTTAAGAGAACAATCGGATACCAAACCCTCGCCCCTAGAGTGGAATCGCAGGTTTGAAACTAATTACAAACTTCGTCTCTAGTGTGGACTCGCAGGTTAGTTCAAGGCAATCACCCTCGTCCCTAGTGTGGACTCGCAGGTGCAAACAGTCAACCCTCGTCCCTAGTGTGGACTTGCAGGTTGAGAAAACGATAGATAGGAAATAGCAGTTCAACTATAGCGCATTCGTTCTATGATACGACTTAATCAAGCACAAGTGTGAACACGACCAATAAATCACAAAGCTAACTGTGAACAAGGGCTATGTATCAAGGGAGTAAACTACTATGATAAATCACATGTCAGCAATAAATGAAAGAGACTGGATAATGAAAGGCAGTGCATATAAATAAAGCTGTAAAGAAAGGCAAGGTATACTTGCCTATGGTCCTGAGTTGCTGACACGGGTCGAGTACTGAGTCAAGTCCAATTAACCTATTAGATAATTAATAGAATCAATACATAATTTCAGAGTACAAACAAACCTATCTATTTAGTTGTTAGGTTTCTAGGTCATTACCACCCTATTTGGCTTCCAAGTCAATTCTATTCCATTTACTTTTTAAGTTAAATGGGCTTGTAACCGTCTTTTGGTAAACTTATCTACTGTTGTCACTTAAGGCATGCTTGGTACCTTCATTTCCCATACTGATGTTATAATTTATGTATTAGTTACCTATATGTAATTTGCCTCTACTTGCATATACAAGTATCCATATGATATACTATATACCTCCAATCCTCACTCACACTAGTCTTCATGTTCTTAGCAACTCAAATTTCTTGTTCACTTAACCTTGTCCCTCTATACATTCAAGGCTCGAACCAACCTATATTACCTACTTCTACTAATACCCACATTCTAACTGACTACTCCTATTAATCTTTCCTTGTCCCATACACTCTAATCCACTTGTACCTGTGTACAGAGTTGTTACCCCCTCTCGACCATTACAAGATTTGTGTTTGGGTAGCAGTTGATATAGGCTGCTTATACATTGACACTACCTGTAGTGCCACAATCAAATGCCCCTTGACACTTCATATTAACCCACATCATAATTTCTGATAGGCAGGTACAGATTTGGGTAGGTTTGTACGAGGCTCGACTAGTGCCTCACTCTACTACTTAACCACAAACCCAGCCCATAGCAGGCTCTGCTACTGCTGTCTTTTGATATCTCAACCCTTATTGTTATTCACTTCAAGTCCATCCCTATAGGTAAACTCCAAATGCAGTCCCTCCCTTTGCTTTCCTCTATTTATTGGTAATATGTAACTTACCTTAGTTTATGACTGGTACTCTATGCCAATGCATAAGACCATAGCTAATTGTCCGTTCACATTCTACAGGTCCTGCACTCAAATCCCCTCTTACCACTGTTGCTTGGCATGTATGACTGCCTAACTGATACCCAGGTTACCTACTGACTGCCCCTTCCAATGCCTATTCTCTGATATCAGTCGTGTATATGCCAATATTCGCACACACGTTACCTGTTAATGGATACTCTATACCTTTAGTTGTGACACTATAGGCTACAGGTTATTGAACTTCGCTTGCTCTCCTTAGCACCTACACACGTGGTACATGAGAGCTATTGTTATTAAGCCACAACTTTCCAAATCCTGTCCTCCTAAGTCTGTTCTCAGCACAGCCCCCCCCCCCCCCCTCTCTCGAGTGGATGTGATCCACCTAGTAACTTTGTACCCCAAACCTGAGTCTATCTAATACTGTATTGGTCTTGTGGCTCGGGTGTCACTGATACATGGGCATCCTATTCAACAGTGGATCGAGGTCTGTTGCCTCTTGCAACGTGCCATACTGGTGTCTCTGTCCTTGCTGCTATAGGGCACGACTGGGCATGTGTACAGGTTATTGGCCCTCTCCAAACTCAACTGAACAACACTTCTCCTTACTGATTCCACATTTACTAGCCTCTACGATAATTGCATCGACCCCTCCAACTGCACAAGGTTTCCTGGACACCCAAGTACTGCTGATACATACATGTACAAGTGTTGTCCATCATCTATAGGCAGTTATTGCTACCTGAACCGCAACTGATGTATTAGCGAGTACTGACACCTCAAATGCAATTGAGGCATGATACGTGTATCTAATGTACCAATGAGTAAACTGATACATCATCGTATCCTAATATGATATGCTACTAAAATATACAATAGTGCCTAACTCGATCAGTCATTTAAAGTCCAACTCTCTATCTGACACCCCAAACTTGATTACTGATACTCGAATTAGTATCATAGGCCATCTTGGTGCCCCCATGTGCACACAAACTACTGAGTGTACATACCCCTTATTCGAATAATTCCGGTCTCCCCTGTTCATTGGTTTACCCTCCCAAGTCTTTTACAGATCTCCCTCTATTTGCACACTCTGAGACACACCCCTACCCTTGCTTAACTCGATACTTTAGGTTACATGATGTCTGCCCTTAGGTTTTCCTATACACCCTTGATAACTAAAATGCCCCATTGGTTTTGTGAAGTCCTACAGCACCGCAAACTCTTCCTTGCCCTGTACAAATTTTCTCCTAGGTTATCCTCAATGCATTGGTTTTAGGGATTTGAGGATATCCCTCTCTATATTGCGTGTGATACTTGAAACAGTATCATGTCAGCTCTTGTGCCAGATAGGTGGTTACATCCATTAGTCTCTTTTAGACATTAATTCGAAGACCATCTGTTTTTCTTATTACTGACAGCAATTAATAGGTTTAGGATAGGAATTTACCTCTTTGAGTCGGGATGGTGCTCAACTGCTTCCTGGATCCTTGCTCGACTGCTCTTGCGGTGGGAAAGAGATGGGAATTTAGGGTTCGTAGATGAGAAGGAAGTCGGCTATCACTCTCTCCCTATATATGGATGATTGATGATAAGTGGAGAATTTATTTGAATTCCTATGGGTTTATCACAAGGTTGCGGAAAATCGGATTTGGATTTGGTGCATAAAGGCTGTGTTCGAGGTTTGGATAGGAGAGGGGTTGCTACGCTCTATTTAAACAGAGAATTCAAATGCAGGTTTTTTGCATTAAAGCCCTTGGTTGGGATTTAGTTGCAAAGGACCACTATTCATTTATTAGCTAGACAAAATGTACATACAAACATTATTTAGCATTTATTTCTTTAGGAAAATAATAATAATAATAATAATAATAATAATAATAATAATAATAATAATAATAATAAGAGAAATTTGGGCTAAGGGTTTACAATCAGCACCTTGCAGGGAGTAGCTTTTGAATGGTTCTGCAGTCTACCTGACGGTTGCATTAACTCATTCAAAGATTTAGAGAGGCTATTCCTCAATAGGTTTTACGAGAGTGGCATGCATGTTAGTACGTCCATCCTCATCGAGACTGAGCAGAGGAAAAATGAGACTGTTATTGCTTTTATCGAACGCTTCAGGCGACTAGTCTTGAAGATGCTCTTCGGTATACCAGAGTTGGAGTTTATGGATGCTTGTCGGCATAACTTCCTTCCTATAGTGAAGTTCTGTCTGGGTATACATAAGTATGATACATGGCCCGCTTTCATCGGGGCCGCTGATGCTGCTTAAAATGACGTTCCTAATCTGAAACTACTGGGGTTGAATACACCCAAATCTGAAGACAAAGGTAAGCACCCCCAAACAATCCCTATCCGTGGGGGTAAAGGAAAAGAAGTCTTGAAGGTTGACACTTCCAAGGGAGCTCCCAATTCTCAGAGTGCTCCTGACAGACCCAATGAGACTTTCTCCTTTGACGAGGATGACGTTATTACCATTTTCAACACGTTGATGAAGGGTAATAAACTGGTATTGCCTCCACCACGACGTCCTGAAGAGGCAAGCCGACTCAGCGACCCCAAGTACTGTCTCTATCATCAGTACGTGCACCATTCTACCAAGGATTGCATTGTCTTGAAGACGAAGATACAATAGCTCATCGAAAGCCAAGTTATCAACCTCGAAGCTGAAGACAAGTCGTGTCTTCTAACATGATCTCTCTTCAATTTGGTGACTTTCCTTCCACAGAAGTTCTAGACGGCGTAGTTCCAATTTCCAAGGCAATAATGGAAGTCGTATCTGCCGCCAGCTCGCAATTCAACATCAACTCTGGTGCCACCCACGACGGAGCGTGGTGAGACTATGTGGGTCCCTCCCGACCTTGTGCAAGAAATGAAGCAGGGGATAGTGTCTTCCAAAGCAAAGAGGGACAAGAAATACAAGCCATGCCATATGGTGTCTTCTCCTATTTATGAAGTCCTATCCGGTGAGACACGATCCGGCAAAACTTACCTGCGGACTTACGACCCCGCACAAGAGGACGTAATGCCTTCTCAAGCTCCTGCTGCCCCTACAAGTTCAAAAGCTGGTCCGTCCAAGTCCTCAACTGCCGACAAAGCTAAGCAGAAAGAGATGCGATTTGACAAATCTCTGAAGTCACCAGCTCTCGAAGGCATGGATCGACCTTACAACTTTGACATACTGGCACAACTGGCCAATACACCTGCCAGATTGTCATTGTTCGATCTACTGTGGCTCTCTAAAGAGACGCGTAAAGCTTTAAGTGAGGCATTACTACATGCCGACTATTATCTCGCTGAAGTCAAAGCTCCCGCTGAAGATCCGGTCTCTTGTCCTTACTGCCATAGCACTATGGAAGTGGTTCCTAACATCACCTTTTCACAAGAGGACATGCTACTCAAAAATAATCGTTATGATAGACCTCTGTACTATACAGGGTATATCGTGGCGATTAAGGTGGATCGAATGCATATCGATACAGGTTCCTCCCTCAGCATCATCCCTAGAAGTTTACTCCAAATTCTAGGGATCCCTTTACACAAGCTGTCTGCAAGCAATACAACTATCATGGCTTTCAATGCTGGGAGAAGTCACCCTCTGGACAAGATCCATCTCAAGTGCCAGATTGATGATCTCTGGACAGAGGTTGCTTGCTATGTAATCGATGCCAATGTATCCTACAACGTCTTGTTAGGACGTCCGTGGATACATGAGAACATGATTGTTCCTTCTACCCTTCACCAGTGCTTTAAGTACGTCAACAGTGTTGGCATCGTGAAGACCGAATTTGCCGATGTCGATCCTTTCAAGGGTATTGAAGCCTACTATGGAGATTCGGTACTCTATCAATCTCAGCCTCCCAAGGATGACGACAACGAAGCTGACGATGAAGCTTAAGTTAATTCATCCGCCAGTGACGGTCCTCTGGTTATCCGAGTCAAAGGACGTACTACTCGACAAAGTACTTCAAAGCCTCTCAAAATTTGGGTCAAAAAGAAGCGTCCTGATGTTGCCGCACCATTGACCATCACTCTCCGCAAAACAACTCGGGTGAAACCTGCTGAAGCCCATCCTCCCAATCCTGATGAGTTACCCTACGTAGTGAACTTGACCAAGTCTGTGACTCCTGTCCCGGAAGATGACGCCCTTAATGAGTATACCAATACTCAAAATAATGTACCTTCAGTGGATGATGTTATTCCTGAAAAAAAACTTGCATATTTTCTGAGTAAAGGTTTATATTTGAATTACTCTGATGTCTACTAGTCTGTAAACCAGTACGTAGATACATTATATGCCTTAGAGCATGGCATAAGACCACATCTCTGCATGCCGGTCACGACACCCCGTCTGCGGGAAACAGTCTGGCCAGAGGATATCCACTACTTCATCGTTCCAGCGAGAAAGAAGGGTGAAGAACTAATCATCTTCGATCGAATAATTGGCGAAAGAAAGTTCGTTCAGGACTTTACTACTACCAATTACAACGCTGAAGCTGACTATGATTCAGGTACAATACAGCTTTACCGATATAGTTGGCAGGCCAAGAATATCATCCAGAACATGGGATATGACATAAAAAGCGAACATGGACTAAACCACGGTAAAGGACGACGATTGCCAATACGTCACTTTGCTCCTCCCGGCAAATCCGAGAACTATTATCAACGAAACGGTATTGGTTTGGGTTATGTTACTCCTCCAACAACTCCTGAAGGATTAGACATTGAAGTTGATCATTGTTCTCATTCTTCTGATTCCTGCCTCTATGATTCAGACTCCAGCATTGGAGACATGTTCAAAGCAACTCTATCCATCAATATAGTGTCAGTTGACCAAATTACAGAAGATATCCAATCAATCGAGCTCGAGCAATGGGCTCAAAAGATGGACACCAGGGGGGAGTTACGTTTCGAACAACGTGAACCACCTACTGAAGACGAAGTCGTCCAAGTTAATTTAGGAGATGGATCATCTCCTAAACCAATCTTTATCAGCAAAAGTCTGTCTGGTGAAGAACGACAATCTCTTATACAGCTTATAAGAGAATATATCGACGTCTATGCATGGAGCTATGAAGACATGTCAGGCTTAGACCCTAAAGTTGCTATGCACCGCCTAAATATCTCGTCTAAAGCTAAGCCAGTGAAACAGCAGCAACGGCGGTTCTGACCAGATATCATGGAGGCCATCGAAAGTGAAGTCAAAAAGCTTATTTCAAGTGGTTTCATTCGCGAAGAACAACACCCTGACTGGGTTGCTAACATTGTTCCAGTCATGAAAAAGAACGGTAAAGTTCGAGTCTGTATCGATTACTGTAATTTGAACTCTGTATTCCCAAAAGATGAGTTTCCTCTACCGATTACCGACGTAATGATCGACAATACTTGTGGCTTTGAGCGAATGTCCTTCATGGATGGGTTCTCAGGCTACAACCAGATCAAGATGTTCTCCGATGATGAGAAACACACATCTTTTTGAACACCGTTGGGGGTATACTGCTATACGGTGATGCCATTCGGATTGAAAAATACGGGTGCGACATACCAGCGAGCTATGAACACAATTTTTTGCGATCATTTGCGCAAAACAGTGGAATGCTATGTAGATGATATTGCAGTTAAAAGTTGTCTCAAGGGCAACCACCTCCAAGATTTGAGAACGGTGTTCGAACTGATGCGTACACACCAACTCAAGATGAATCCAACCAAGTCTTTTCTGGGAGTCTCCAGCGGCAAGTTCCTTGGTTTTTTTATCACTTCAAAGGGTATACATCTTGACCCGGAGAAGGTTAAAGCTATCCTCGATATGCGTCCTTCAAGAAATTTCAAAGAGCTATGCGGACTCCAAGGAAGGTTAGTCTATATCGGACGATTCATTTCAAATCTTTCTGGAAGGTGTCAACCGTTTACTCAGCTCATGAAGAAAGGAATATCTTTCGTCTGGACTAAACAATGTCAGCGCGCATTTGACGACATCAAGAAGTATCTCACAAGTCCCCCAGTGTTGGTGGCTCCGATAGTCGGAAAGCCTTTCTTGTTATAGTTCGCGCTATGGATCATTCTCTTGGTGCCCTATTAGTTCAGAAAAATGAAGGCGGTCATGAACATGCAATCTATTACCTCAGCTGCACGATGGTCTGTGTCGAACACAGATACACACCTGTGGAAAAGGAATGTCTCGCACTGGTATTTGCTATCCAGAAGACACGTCACTATGTGTTTGGACAGACTATCCATATCATATCTAGAGTCAATCCTCTCAGAATACTCATGACTAAACCGGGTTCTCTTAATTCCTGTTTAGCTACATGGACAATGTTGTTGACTCTATACGATATGTTGTTCGTTCCTCCGAAGGCAATAAATGGCCAAGCATTATCTGACTTTTTAGCAGCTCATCCAGTGCCAGAATCTTCCAAACTCTATGATGAAATCCCAGATGAAGTGGTTGAGTCTAACACTGCAACTGAGGAAATCTCCATTTGGCGAATGGTCTTTGAGGGTGCGTCAAGAACATGACTTAAAGGAAATATTGTGGCCGGAGTAGGGATCGTGCTTGTTTCACCCGATCATCTGGTTATACACCGTGCGTATTCTCTCGTAGAGCCTTGCACCAACAATGTGGCCGAATATAACGCCCTACTGATTGGCCTTCAACTGGCAAAACAGCTGGGAGTTGACTATCTTGAAGCTTATGGTGATTCTAAGCTAATAGTTAGTCAGGTTCGAGGGGATTATGAAGTTCGTCATGAAGATCTCATCCCATATCAAAAGTGACGATCGAGTTGGCTTCTACCTTCGCTGGATTCTTCATCGAGCACGTACCTCGAATACAGAATATAGAAGCAGATGCTTTAGCCGGTCTGGCTGCTTCCTTGACCGTTTCTATCAATACTCAGCATTCGATTACAGTGTCTGGTCAAGAGTTATTTTGTGCGAAAGATGCCTTGCATATTCATCACAGCTACGCAGCAGAGACGAACGTCGACATCAAAGATTGGAGATTTTCTTTCATAGACTACACTGTCTACTGAATCCTCCCTGATGACCTGAAGGAAGCAGTGTCTATCCAACGACGATCCCTCAGATTTTACTATGATATAGCTACCAAAATGTTGTACCGACGTTCTTACGATGGGTTACTGTTACGATGTTTATCAGACACAGAAGCCAAACATGCATTACGTGAGGCTTACGACGGAATTTGTGGTGCACACCAACCAGGCCCCAGATTACAAGATCGTCTCAGACGAATGGGTTATTATTGGCCCACGATGATAGCAGATGCTGTTGAATATGCAAAGAAGTGTAGGGCTTGTCAATTCCACGCTGATTTCATTCATCAACCTTCGGAGTTTCTACACCTGACGGCGGCATCTTGGCCTTTCGAAGCCTGGGGTATGGACGTCATCGGCCTAATTAGCCCGCCATCCTCCAGAGGACATCGGTTTATCCTGGCTATAACCGATTACTTCTCTAAATGGACGGAAGCTATACCGCTCATCGAAGTAAAGACATCAAACGTGATCAGTTTCGTCAAACATTACGTCATCTACCGCTTCGGCCTACCTCGCAGGATCATCCATGATAATGGTCCACAATTTGTGAGCCATGCATTCTATCGGTTCTGCGATAAGAATCGAATCCAGAATGTAGCCTCTACCGCTTACAATCCAGCAGCTAATGGATTAGCAGAAGCTTTCAATAAGACTAAGAAATTCGTGTCTTCAAACAAGTGCGATTGGAATGAGAAGCTCGGCGAATGTCTCTGGGCCTACCGCACAACAGTTCAGACTCCAACAGGCAGTACGCCATTCTCTCTGGTTTATGGTGGTGAAGCAGTTTTTTTTCTAAAAATCTAGATTTCCTCTCTTCGGGTAGCCCTAGCCAATGAGTTGACTACTGAAGAAAGTTACCGTCTGCGACTACAAGAGCTGGAAGCGCTAGACGAAAAACGCTTATTAGCTCAACAGCGTATTGAGCTATACCAAGCACGCATTTCTAGAGCCTTTAATAAGAAGGTGAAGGACAGATTCTTTCAAGTTGGTGATCTGGTCTTAGCAGTGAGAAGACCAATGGTCATGACGTACAAGACAAAAGAAAAATTCCAGCCTAATGGGAAGGTCCTTTCGTTATAGAATCGGTGTATTCTAACGGTGTGCATCGACTAACCAAGCCTGATGGTGACTTGCTTATGATGCCGATCAACGATAAGTTCCTGAAGAAATATTATGTGTAACCTTCAGCGTTTACAGATACCCTACTTTAATCATGTAAATGTACAGTGTGATGTTTATGTGATTCAGAGAATCTTCTAACTATTATCCGTATTTCAAGAGTCTTAAATACGCCATGGATAATGGGTCCTCTAAAAATTATCTTCGTTTGAACTCTGTCCAAACTCGATTTTATGAAAACGGTCACGTCCATATTACCTCTGAACTGTTTTCCGATAATTATTCCCTAGTGGGATAATTAAGAAATATTTTGCCATGTCCATATAACCTCTGAGCAAAACACTTATCAGAAATAATCACGTCCATATTACCTCTGAATTATTTAATGACTCCTACTTAAATGTTATATACCCGTCCCCGCCCATATTACCTCTGGTCGAGATATAAAACATTCTCTGCCATTACGTCCATATTACCTCTATTAGCAGCTTCTTTCAACTTATTATCTATATTCAAGAACCGTGAATATAAAACGGGTAATGAGTCCACATCCAATTTCCCAGCTGAATACCTACCAGAAATATCTCTACTACGTCCATATTATCTCTAGTTCTGATATTTCACAAACCACATTCATGAGTTCAGAAAGCCAAAAGATTCTTTATTAAATTGTTCTCAAAAAGCCGGATAAAAGAGTTTTACGGCTAAATGAGCCAATTACAAATAAGAAGACTTAAGGGATACACAATTGATTGATGCTATCCCTCAAAGTCGTGACTTCAGCTTATGATTTGACAAGAGCACGACGACGCGCTTCTTCCTGCCGAGCAGTCTCATCCCTGAAGGGAACTAGTCTCGCATGCTCCTCCTCCAACTTCACCAGCTGCTCTTTCAATTGGTCTGAAGTTGTGACAGTCACTATAGCCTGAGCTGTATAGTCCTCCTGTTCAGACACAACCGTTCTTAAGTTGGTCTATAGCTGGGCAATCTCCTTATGAAGCCGCGCAATTTGATTGTACTTTTCGGTGATCTGGGCGGCCAGCCTGTCCTTCGAAGAAATACGAGCTTGGCTTGCAGCATTGAACTGTTCATGTTGATCAGCCAGCTTACTAATCTCTTTAGCCAGGGCTTCCTTTCTCGCTTGGAAAGTAGCCTCCTCCTCTTCAATAGCCGCAACCAAAGCCGCGTCTTCTTCAAGAAACATCGAGGTTGGGCTTCGTCGACTGGCTTTACGGAATCTGGCCACTCGGTCTTCCAAGTCAGCTAGGACTTTCTTTAAAGCATTTGCCCGCTCCTCGTAACCAGCAATGCTTTCAAGGACTGCTACCTGGCATTCATCAATAGCCTTTACAGGTCTGAAGGCGGCATTTCCGTTCAAGACTCCAGGAAGCTTCACTTTCAGGATAGAGTAGAAAGCTTTTATGACTTCCTGAGCCATTTCATCATCTTCAGAGGAAGTCGTTGGAGAGGGAGTTTGATGGGGATCTTCCGCCCCAGGATGAGATACTTGGGAAGAAGCCGAACCTGACAATAAAGCAATATACATATCAGTAACGGGAAGAAAAACTTAAAGAGTGTGAAAGAGCTGTAATTTCATACCTCCTGCCTGCTCAATGTCAACTTGAGCTAGGGAAACAAGAGCAGAACTAGGTCGCTCAATGTCAACTTCAGCCGAAACAGATGCAGGTTGCTTGTCTTCTACGGCCCCAGCTGGACCTGGAGCAGATTCGGTAACAGCCGCCTCGGTGCGCTGATCAACTTCTTCAGCTACCGATACCGACTCACCAAAAAACGGTTCAGAAACAAGGCCCCCAGCTGGACCCGGAGCAGATTCAATAGCGGCCGTCTCAACGCGCCGTTCAACTACTTCTTCAGCAATCGATGCCGGTTTACTGACAAAACCTTCTGCACTGACTACCCCGGGAGAACCGGGGGCAACTTCTTGTCTTGCCCTAGTGTCTGGGGCAGTCTCTGTACTTTGTTCCGTCTTCTCGTCTACAAGGGAATACACGACGGAAGTCAGCCTCACGAGAAGTACGCAAAATTGAAGTCGGAAAATCTCATCCGAAGTAAGGTGTAAGAATAACGTACCCACAGGAGGGTGAGCTGATTGGACTTGAGTCGTCTAACTCCTTTATTAGAGTCCCAAGGTCAGACATATCTCCTAAAGAGATATCATAAGAGGGACTGGCTTCATCCGTCGGTTGAGGACGAATGGGGGACACCGTCGTCACGTCCACCTCTTCAGACGAAGAGGCACCTGCCTCGGTCACGACTTCAACGTCCTGTGCAAAGGACAAACGCAAGGGTAAGAGATCGTTATTTGAAGACTGCACGAGTATTGGTTTTACCAAAACGGCTATGGAATCCAGAAAGGGATCTATCTCCGGGATAGTAACGGCCCGTGATGCCGTTTTACTCCTTTGAGTTTGTCGGGAAGATTTTCTTGGAGGAGGCGAGCCGGCACCCACATCCTTGTCCTTCTTTACACCTCTGACAACAAGTTTCTTCTTCCTTTTAAAAGTCGACTGTTGAGCCAGTTCAGTCGAAGCTTTTCGTTTTTGAGGAAAATCAGGGAGAGCAGTGTCCTCTTCAATATCTTCCCTTTGCGGTGCTGTAGCAGCCGGCTCTTCAAGAGCTGCCCTCCGTGGTAGTGCTGCAGCCGGCTCTGCTGTAGGTGCATCACCTTCCCTTCTATGGCCCCTCATTGCTCGGGCTTGTCCTATATCGGCAAGAGTGGGGGCAAGCCTAGTCCCCGATACTAAACTCTGCTCGCGGTCATACCGAGGATTAAGGGTATTGACCTGAGTATAAAACTTTGCAGCAGCAAAGAGCAGGTGAGTTTCAGGTTTATCTTCTGGCAAAGTAAAAATTGCCCATGTGCATCCGGTGTTGTAATAGCCCCATGCATGCGCCCCGTCAATCAGGCTTCCTATCGACTGAAGATGAGGGCTAGGGTTGCCCAGAAGAAGCTGGCTATACCCGAACTGCCGTGCAAAACGACTTGGCAGATAAGGTTCCAGGAAAGTGTGGTTCCTATCCCTGAGCACCAGATGAGAAGGCCTGATAGACTGGAGCCAACGGAATGCTCCAGGAGTCAAGCTCGTAGTGAGTGCTCCCTCATCTACTAAAGTATCGCCTGCGCGGCCACTGCCAGATGGAGGGGACACTCTGAAGAACTCATAATTCTGTAGGAAGTTCAAAGCCCTCCTACAAGCAGGCACCCCGGTGACGGCCCAGTCTGTGTCATTGAACCTCCGAAGAAAGGCATCTCCTGCCAAAGAGTTTGCCATCAGCCCGGCATTCATTAATCTGGGACAATGCAGCACCAGCCATCCCATCAAGTAATGAAAGGGAAGTTCAGTTCTCGCAAAGTCCCTTCTATCATCGGGCGTTACCGCGCTTGCAGTAAAGCCCCGCAAACCTCGTTGGATGGCGCAGACCATTGTAGGAAGCAAGGTGAGCCGGTTTCCGAACACCAGCCTTACAGTCGGAAGAATCATACCCCGGCTCATCCTCTTGATAGACCCTGAACTACCAGGGACTACACAGTCGCGGAGCCACGTCATAAGAAAAGCGGCCAGCACAGCCTTCTCCGACAACTTGAACTCAGCTTGTCGGAAGAAGTGATAAATCGGGAACTTTCCCTCGGGATTATCGCTGTCGTTGGTGTCTGCTGCCCCATGATTTGTCATCAGTTGCTCTATCTCAGATTTCGTTGAGGGCTTGCGAGTTGAAAAGAAGACCGGGCCGTCTTCTTCTTCTTTTTTAATGAAGACGTAGTTAGTCCAAGACCTCGTATGGGGAATGGCCCTCTCGGTCTTGCCCTTCTTTGTGATCCTGTGACACATGAGGAAGTGACAGAGTAACTCTTTGTACACTCTCACCATCTCGGGGTTTTCCTTCCCCAGGTCTAAAAGCTCTTCATCACAAGGAACATATTCCTCGTACGGCTCCATTCCCCAGGACAGCTTTGATATTGCCTGCATCTCATATAGAGCCAAACCCATCTCCCCGCTCGGAGTGAAGAAAGTACAGGTGTAATGATTGTACAACTCCACCAACGCGATAAACATAGGCTAATTCACTTTTATACCATATTGGGTGGCTCTAATGGCATGAAATAGGCCGACAGCCTTCAGGGTGGTTTCATAGGTTGAAAGCACCCATTCAGTAAGGTCACTCCAAAACGGAACGGGATACCTCCAACCTTCCATCTGCAGCTTCCCTACGGGATACGACCTATTCTTCGACATCATCAGATTGGAGAGGGTCTCGGCAGCATAAGGATGAAGATCAGTCGGAATGTCGTTTATTATGGCCCCAGGGTGCAGCCCCCTCGTGGAATAGGATGTAGAGCCCTTGACACACTTGAAGATGTCTTTCTTCCGGTCAGCGACGTTAAATTGGATCTTGCCAAAGACGACTCCATGAAGTTCAGGGGTCAGATCCCATTTCATCTGTCTCCGGACAGCTAAATCGGTAAATACCGACAGAGGGTATTGGCGTTCCATAGTCGGCAACCATATCCTCAGGTCGTTCAATCTGACCACCAGAGGGTCCCTTAGACGTTTCGGCTCGTCATCCTCAAACTCCAGGCTGTCACCGAACAGAAAGTACAGTCTCTTGAAGCTCCGCGCCCCTCCAAGTACGAACTTCTCATTGTTCATCATCTGTTTTAGGAACGTCTTGTCCTGTTCAAGCATAGCGATCATCCGCACCGAAGGCTGGTTTTGGCTGATCTTAGCTTGAACGTTTCTGATCATGGCGGTGACGAGGCTTGAATCCAGAGCCTGGCGGGCAGAGCTGTAACGCCCCAGTCCCAAAATACGTAGGACTAGGAACGTAGACATGCCAGCTGTATATATACGAAGTACACTCCAATATATGGAAACCTCGTATAAATACATAAGCTGTAAAATACAGTAGAACCATAACTAATCTTATCCACAACAAAATAAATAAATAAAAAATATCATATAATGATAATGAATTGTCTTGATACAATATGTTGGGCGGAGACAAATCCACTACCAACAAGTAAAGAAAAAATACATGAAAAAAGAAATGAATTTGGCGAGCGAAGCGAAGACGATCTAAGTGCAATCATCCTTGAAGAAGTTGTGACAATCATGGCCACGGATAGAACACCTGCGAAAGACAATAGCACACACCTGACGAGATAACCAGGTCCTCAGAGGGACGTAACAAGACACATAATATCATGCCATATAAACTGAATAAATACTGCTTAAATAAATAAGTCAATTGAATTATAACATGGTCCAATACACACCTATTGAACTAGCGTACCATCCCCCCAACCAAACAAGGACAGGAGATGGTAAACTAATTCACGGTGACGTATCTTTCCATGCTATGAATCCAATATGGTATCCGGACCCCAACAAGGTTCAATACATTCTCATCGAAGTAGTAAGCCACACCTACAACCAAACAAGACAAGATGTGACGAACTAATCCGCGACAAGTTATTGTTCCAAGCCACGGTCAGATACAAGTACCCAAACCAAAAGTACTCGTACCTAACGGATAAAGGTGCCTAACCAATCTAAGTGAAATGTAGTTAAGAATAATCCTTCCTACGCATGGGCCTTGCTAAATAGGATCGGCATGGTCCCCCCTTGGGGCACCAGAGGCCCAATCAGTAAGAGCATAACGTTCCGCAGAACGTCAGTGGCCGTCAGTAATCATGGGTAATCTGACCCGCGTCTCTGGCGGAGCTCATGGGTTACAAAAGGGAAAGTGCATCGAAGCCCATACGCTAAGGAATTGTCCTCCCCGCCCAATGCCTACTATGTTGTATCCACAACATAAAACTTCTATAACCGCTAAGTTAAACTAAGCATGCAACCTCTATTAGCGGTTATTCCTATCGCACGGCTTGTACGTACTGGTGGCCAGCCAATCACGCACGTCCGTGTTCTACATGCGACACACAACTTCGTGGTACAACGTGTCAAGGCCAAATGAATGCAACACGCAAGGTGGTCCCTTAAATCTAGGTTTAATGTGTAAGAAAATTAATACATAGCAGAAAATATAAATGAACAGTAAGTTCTAACAGGTTATGCCATGTATCACAGTTTATTTTGCATAAAAATAATAATGAATAATGCATAAAATATGAGCTAAAATAAATAAACAGCAAATGGCAAGGTGTCTTGCCTGGTATGACGCCTGGTGTACTGCAATGATCAAGGTGGCACGAACTACGACTTTGGTGCAACCACTATGCAAGGTGACCTCGGGTGGTGGCACGGACAGTTCCATTGGGTTCAGAAGGGCCAATTTAGTTAGGGTGGACATAAGGTAGTCTCGAAATGGGCGAAGGAATAGAAATAGTAGGACTGGTTACGGACAGGGGAAAAATCAAAGAAATAATGGATAAATATTATATGTACAAGTTTTAGAAAATATTTATAATTCCTAAAAACTAGTTTTCATGAGTCAAAATATTTTTAAGAGAAATACAAAAAATACTTAATGTCAAGAAAACCGTTTTCGGCAAAATTCTAAGTTTGTCAAAGTAGTATTTTAGTTTGAAATCTCTATAAAAATACTATAAGGAAACAAAATAATAAAACTAGTTAAGACTAAACCCATATTTTGTAAAAATAAAATTTTGGTAAAAAGTTATGCTTTTTATTGACTATTTTGAAAATCAAGAAATATTTATAAACATTTTAAAACTATATTATATTATATGTATATATATGACTCTTCAAAAATAATAATAGTGTTAGCAATCACACTAATAATATTAAAACCAAAATACTAATAATTGTTTCACAAAAATGATAATAATCATTATTATTATTATACACCGTGTGAATCCTATATATAACTAGTTTTCTAAAAACAACACTATAATAAAAAGTAAACGATAAGAATTACATATTAAAAATAGCAATAATAATAATAATAATAATAATAATAATAATAATAATAAGAATAATTTTTAATAAAACTAATGATATAAACAGCAACAATACTGATAATAATAATTAATCATGATAATGTAACTAATACATATATTAATACTCTGTTATATATACCAAAAACGAATGATAATAGATATAAAAAAAAATAATAATAAAAATAAAAACACTGCAGTCGATGTTGTGACCATAGTATAGAAAGAGGAGAGAGAAAGATTAGAGACAGAGAGATCGAGAATTAGAGAGCGGTGGAGAGAGATAGAAGAAGAGGAAGAAGGAGCAAGAGAGAGAGAGAGTGAGGGATGAGAGAGCGGAACGGCGGGGGAAAGGTGGAGAAGCTGCGCGAGTGAGAGAGAGAGGTCGGAGGGGAAGAGAGCGGCGACGGTATGGTGGGTGACGGCGGCTGGAGGCGGCGCGGGAGGAGGAAGGGCGCGGCGGAGGAAGTGGAGGTGGGGAGTAGGCCACGGCGGGCGGCGAGCGGAGGAGAAGGTCGATGCTGGATCGACGCCGGGCGGCGCGCTCGCCGAATCGGGGCGGCGTTCGGCGGTCGCAGGCGGGGAGCGGTCGCGGGCGGCTACCACGAGGGCTGGAGTTTACAGCCAGGCGCTCGACTAGGCGGCGCCGCGGAGGAGACCGAGGGGTGCGGCAGAGTTCGGGAAGAAGAAACTCGCCGGCGCACGCGTGGGGGGTGCGCCGAGCACGGCGGCGAGGTGAGTCAGTTAGGTTTGGAATTCTTGGAATTTTGGGGATTTCTTTGGTCGGTTGAATTTTTGGTTGCGGATTTGGCTGGGTTTTTGGTGGTGAGCGACGGCGACAGCCTGTGCTGATGGTGGCGGTGATTGGCTGACGGCGTCGAGTTTGCTGGAGGAGCATGAATTTTGGTCTCGATTGGTTGTGGTAGTGAGAATGATGATAAGGATGATGATGGTAGTAGTGGTCGGAACGACCGGCTGTGCGGGGTTGTCCTCGGAGACGGGGTGGAGCTGGGGGTGCTCGGGTGGTCGTTGGGATTGTGGTGAATTGGGGATATCGATGGTTCGATCTGCGGTGGTCTATGGAGGCGGGCGTGACGGAGAAGGGGTTGCGGTCGGGTCTGTCTGTGGGACAGTCCGTGGTCGAGGAACGGGAGGGAGCAGAGGAGGTGGCGGAGAAGACGGGGTCGGGTCGGACGGCATGGCTACGGTGTCATTGGTAGGACTAGGTTTAGGATTTAGGACTTGGTGTCGGGGAAGGATGAGGACATGTCCGTGTGTGGACACGAAGAAGATGACAATGTAATTGTAATGAAGGAAAATAGTGGAAAAGGTGGAGACACGGACACGATGCTTATGTGGATTTGCTTAGTATATAGGCATTTGATCCAAATTGGATATCCAATACTGCCATGTGGAGCCTCATGAATATATAGAAACGGCTTATTTTGATCTTCAAGTATTTATGATTTATGTGCTATCGCGATTACAAGTTAATTGTTATAAAGTGATATATGCTAGCAGCAATGTTCTTTATATAAAAACATTTTTGATGTTCCCCTGTTTCCATAACTTGTCTAACGATATAGTTCCTTGTCCTTTATTTCCTGTTTCTTGTTTCACTTGGGGCATCTTTGTTGTGTGGTTGGCATGTTTGGTCTGGCTTAGACAATTCTTGAAAATGCAACTACTCACCTTAAATTTACTGTGCAGGTGAATTGATTGGTTCTGATAATGGTAATAACGCTGCATCTGCCCATTCAGACTATGGAATGGTCACTCTTCTAGCCACTGATGGGGTTCCTGGTCTTCAGGTACGTTTCCTGAGAAGATGTTGCACCTTACTAAATGGTCTACATAATTGAAATTGACAAACTTTAATGGGAGTTAATGGAGATTATTTTGGGTTACACAGATATGCAGGGAGAAAGATACACAGCCACTGTTATGGGAGGATGTGCATCATGTTGATGGGTAAGTATTACACAAGAATTCAAAGTTTGTCGTGTTTACCTGAAATTGTTATAATGGGATACAGAAAGTATAACGAATTTTCTAACTATAGTTTTAATAAACAGGTTTATCTCTAAAATATATATATATATATATATATATATATATATATTTTGGAAAAAAGGTAAATTTTATTCCAAAGGAAAAGTCATAATCTTACAACATACAATTAGAGTGGGACTCCCACTCATCAATTCTCCATAGCATTTACATCAAACTCGATGTTATGGAGAATGCCAATCGGAGGGGTGATCAGCCCCTCAAAGATTCGACGGTTTCGCTCCCGCCATACATGCCAAACCGAGGCAGCCAGACGAACTCTGGCTGTACGGAACCATTCCTGCCCTCGACCCCTGCTATCCCGGATCACCGTGATGATGTCCCCAATACATTTTCCGGGGGCGCCCACTCCCAAAATACGACTCTGCTCCGACCAGATCTGCCATGCCAGAGCGCACTCGAAGAAGATATGCTTTATAGATTCAGGCTCCAAACAGCAAAGTACACACTTGGGACCCGGAACCGGCACTCCAAACGAACTCAGACGATCTCTAGTCAAGAGGCGGCCCAGTAGAAGCTTGTAAACACACAACTGCATCTTCCTGACCAGACCCTTGCACCAAACGAACTCGTAATCAGAACTCAGAGGAAAATTGCGCCGGATAAGGTTGAAGCAGCTGCGGAATTGGAACTCCCCAGTTCCCGAAGATGCTACAATAGGCTCCCAAATCCACCGATCTGCAGGCAAAGCTGGATCAATGGCTTGAGATATAATGACCCCTCCCAGCTCCTCAGTGAACCGATAAGATTCCGGTCGTCACTCCCCATGACGTATGATGCGTCTACACGTTAGACCTCGCCTGTCCTCCTGATGAGTCGGGGCGCCCCTGATGTCCAACAGCGAACACCGATCTATCCAAGGATCCCGCCAGAGGTCCGTCCCCGACCCATCCTTGAAGACCCTACGGATAGCAGACTTGAGCACCCCCCTGTGTCTCACGACAGTCTTGAACGATACTGAGTGGTTGTTGTCAGTAGAACACGTCCAAAAGTTGCCCTGCTTCACGTATCTGCTGTGCATCCAGTCTGCCCAGAGACACCCCCGCTGATGAATCTCCAGGCCAGCTTGAGCGCAGAAGCCTCCCTAATCTCCGGCAACGGCCTGAGCCCCACTCCTCCCTCCTTCCTGGGACGACAGAGCTGCTCCCAGGAGATCGCATGCATACCCCCCTCCAAATGAAATCGGCACAGAGTCGCTCCACTCGCCGGATAGTGGCTACAGGGAGGAGGATGGACTGCAACCAGAAATGGGCCACAACGAGATCACCGATCTGACCAGCTCAATGCGTCCGCCAAAGGACAGACCGGCTGCTTGCCAACCTTCAACTCTCCTCTGGACATACTCCACCAGACTGTGGCAGTCCTGATCCCGCGCATAGTTGACTGTAAGAGGTACTCCCAAGTAACGCACTGGAAGATCATTCCTCGCGATACCCAGCACATCAGCCCGCTCCTCCTTCCGGGGACACAGGGAGCTGAAGTAGACCCTACTCTTGTCCCAGTTCATCTGAAGACCCGAAAAGGACTTCAAATCCTCCATAATAGCCGCAATCGTCTGCAACCCCTCTGTCGAAGGCTGGATGAAGACTAGCAGATCATCAGCATAAATAAGGTGGGTAACTGGGGGGTCCACCCTCCGAAACAGAGGGACCAGCTGTCCACGGTGCACTGCCAGATCCATCAAGCAAGTAAAGTATTCCATAACAAGCGTGAACAGGTAAGGGGACAATGGGTCACCTTGCCGAAGCCCACGGTTGCTCTGGAAGTACCCATAAGGAACGTCCTGGATGAGAACAGAGAAAGTAGGGGACGTGATGCACTCCCGGATCATCGCAACCCAGTGTCCCGCGAATCCCATGGCAGTCATCAGATGGCAGAGGAAGTCACGATTGACCAAGTCATACGCCTTCCTCAGGTCCAGTTTAACACAAGCTTTCTCCCCTCCTGGTCTGCTAAAACCCTGCACCATCTCATGTGCCAGAAGACTGTGCTCAGCGACCGACCTCCCCTTGATGAATGCAGCCTGATTCGGAGATACCAGGTCCTGTATGATCCCTTCCATCCGCCGGCACATAAGGTGCGTAATTATCTTATAATGATAATTACAACACGCAATAGGTCTGAAATCCGCCAATGCTGTCGCTCCCTCCTTCTTTGGCACCAAGGTCAGGAATGTGTGATTCAGTTCTTTCAGAAGCTTCCCTTTGGTGAAGAATTCCTGTACCATCTCCACGACCTGATGCTTCAGAATGTCCCAATGGCGTTTGAAGAAACCACTGTTGAAGCCATCCGGACCAGGAGCCTTGTTGGGATCCGCCGCTTTGACAATGGCTTCCACCTCCTCCAATGTAACAGGGGCAAGTAGAATACTATTCCCAAATGGAGTCACCAATCTCTTCGTAACAACCTCTGGGAACACCGACAGATAGTCAGTCTGGAAATATAACTCAGAATAGTACCTGACAGTCTCGCCCTGGATCGCAGCCAGCGTCCCCACCAGAGTGCCATCCGCATCAAGAAGCTGGGAGATGTGATTCCTATTCTGTCTTGTTCGGATCACATCATAGAAGAACTTGGAGCAACGGTCGCCATCCTTAAGCCAAGAACATTTGGCTCGCTGGGCCGAGCTAATCTCCCTCTGCAGCCTCAAGATGTTGACTTCTCCGATCAGCTCCTTCTCTCTAGCCGTCAGGTCCCCATTAAGCATGTCAGCCTGCATATCCTGCTGCAAGGTCCGCAACTCCACCTCCTTATCTTCTAAGGTGGACTTGGGCAACCCCTTCACCCAACTCCTGAGAGCTCGCTTCGTGGCCTTGAGGCGACGAACCAAGCAGAATTGAGCCGTCCCCTCCTGGCCGCTAGCAAGCCCCTCTGCAACAGCCTCAAGGTAGCCCTCCGAGAGATACCAGCTGTTGTTATACCTGAACGGACGGGACTTCCCAAGAGACCGAGCAGTGAAGCCAACCCTGATGGGAGAATGATCGCTCGTCCCAGCGGCCAGGCCCTCAGCCGAAGTATTGGGAAAGAGACGGAACCACTCCCCATTGCCCAGAGCTCGATCAAGCTGACAAGCAACCCTGTTATGAGTTGCTTTGTTGTGCCAAGTCCAGATGAAGCCAGAGCGAGATAATCCCCGAAGCCCCGCAAGCAGAAGGCATCTCTGGAAATCATAGAGGATAGAATCTGGAACCGGACGACCACCCAGCTTCTCCCCTTGGTGCAAAAGGGCGTTAAAGTCCCCGATCAAGAGAAGAGGAAGGCCCGACGAGTCCGCAACGGAGGAAACCCGGGAGATGTCACTCCATAGGGGCTCCCGTCTCCTTCTGTCATTGTGGCCGTAGACAACCCTCAGCAAGAACCGGAAGCCACCCTTGTTCACGAAGGAGATGGCAATCAACTGCTCCGTCATCAAGATCAAGTCACCATCCCAATCCTTCGAGTTCCAGCGAACCCAAATCCTGGCCATGTCACATATAGCCAGGTTGTGCAGTTGAGCCCAATGAGACGGGGTCCGCCGAGCAAGAGTCTTCTCACATTTGATCTTGGATTCTAATAGCACAGAAATATCACATTTCTCTCTGTGGAGCACCCCACAAATCTCTCTCCACCTCCCTAGCGAACATGCCCCCCTCACATTTCAGGCGATAATAGCCATTAATTTAATGAGAGGTGGGGTCCCCCTGGAAAACTCCCGAATCAGCACCTGGGGGAAGTGCCGCATCTGTCGCTAAGGAATCCTCCTCCATCCCAGTCGGGACCGCCTGTTGGGGAACGGCCTGAGATAGAACCAACGCCCAGGCAGGGTTGTCAACACACACCGCCTCCTCTCTGTCATTAGAAAGTCCCACCACACTGGAGGGGCCATCCCGCAACAGGCCGACAGCGCGTCTCTTCCTACAGTCAACCTGACCTCCAGACGATCTAACATCCCCTCGTGCCTCCATCTCCGACGCCACCATACCTCTAGTGACAATAGTACTCAGCCCCTGGCAAGTGGTCATCGCCCCACTCGTGGATGAAGGCTGAGTAGAGACAATGAGGCTCATCCCAACACCACTCTTTGGGAGGGTATCCTCTCCCGCCAAGACCTCCTCGCCACTGTCAACTCGGTAATCCATGTCACTGTGAGAGGCTGGAGCCCCGTTCAGGACCGAAGAAGGCTCCACCCGGGGACTCTCCACCGCACAAGCACTGGCCAGATGCCCAAAGC
The DNA here is from genome assembly GCA_029216955.1 of Iris pallida. Taxonomy (NCBI): domain Eukaryota; kingdom Viridiplantae; phylum Streptophyta; class Magnoliopsida; order Asparagales; family Iridaceae; genus Iris; species Iris pallida. The sequence continues at coordinate 14,954,340 of JANAVB010021800.1, read as the reverse complement.
AGTGACAGCGTGAGCAGGTAGGTGGAACCCATTCGTATTCCACCCTCTGTGTAAGCACCTCTCCTGAAGGGATCTCATATTCCACCACCTTCGGAAGCTCTCCCCCAGCCCGAATCTCCACAAACATCCTGACGTACATCAACCTGGATCGGAAGGCCGTAGCTTCATCCGCCTTGATCGGGGTACCCACCAAGCTCGCCAGACGCATCAGCAATGGAATACTCCAGAATCGGACAGGGAACTCAGGGAAGCGAATCCATACTGGTATGGCATTCAGAACTTCCCTCTCACATCGAAGCTCCGGGGTCCATTCCTTTAGAATGATAAGTCTGCCGTCGAACGTCCAGGGGCCGCCCTGCAGGATCCTAGCGACATCCTCCGCGAGCCCGAACTTCACATAATAGAAGCCGTTCTCGCGGGCAAAGAACTCCATACTCCCCTTAGGCTGCCAGACCCGCGCTGCGTAGCCCCGGATCTGTCCGTAGAACGGCTTGTTGCCTAGGACGTACAGAACCAAAGTGTTCTTCCAGTATGCTGTCACCTTCTCAATCTCCTCCGCAGGGAACGAGGCCCGAAAACCCCTCCCTGCCTTGATAGGCGGCACATACTCCATCGAAGTGGGGGATTTCGGCCCCACAGGTTTGCAGATGTCCGCCCAGGACCGACCAGCCGAGCGGGGGACCGCCCCCTGTGGCCTGGGGACACCCTCCGGGGGGGGCAGCCCCCGACCCCTGGCTGCCGAGATCCACCACCTTGCTCTTCCCCTTATCCGTCGCGGTCACCTTAGGGCGCCAGCCAACTGATCTCCCGGCAGATGTCGCAAGGCCACGAGCCGCTGGCCGCGCCCCTATACCTCCCTGTCGTCTCTCCGCCGGGTGGAGATCCCTAATGTGGCCCTGTTCTCCTCCAACCTTCCCGCCGGTCTTAGCCACACGACGCCGTGTAACCGTAGTCCATCCTCCGCCCTCCATCTGGCCCTCCTGCGAACCAGATCCGGCTCCAAATTCGAAAAACGGGACGTTTAAACCACCCCGCGAGTTCCGAACCCCATCTGAACTCGGGTATGCCGTAAAACCCGTCACTCCTGTCCCTCCCCCTACCGCCGGGGGACACGCCTCCGCCAATCACGGATCCGGGGGGTCCGCCCGACCCCCCCACACCCGATCCAGCCCCCCCACCGCTGCCGAGGGGGGGACTGCCGCCGACAGCCGCGCTGGGGGGTCCGCCTGACCCCCCCACAGAGGATCCCGCCCCCCCTCACCGCCTGGGGGTGCGCCGGAGACTTCGGCTCGTCGGGGCGGTCCGCCCGACCCAGCCGCTATAGAACCCGCGCCCCCCCTTGGCCTGGGGGGGGGCGCCGCCGCTGGCCGGGGGGGTCTGGCCGACCACCCCCTTCTTCCCGCGCATCCTCCCCCCATTGGTGAGGAAGTCCGGTGGCCGCGGGGGGGGGGGGGGGGTCGATTCGCCTGAGCGCGTGCATCGTTATATATATATATATATATATATATATATATATATATATATATATATATATATATATATCATGTCATTATAATCGCTCTCGGTGCAGCAGGAGCCCCTCGCGACATGACCTAGGGTTTTCCTATCCCCTCCTCCCCGACCGCCGGACCCACTCGTGGAGGGGAGGAGGAGGCCGGGGACGAAGGGAGGGGGCTGGCGGCCCCCTCTGATAGGTGGTGGCGGACCGGGAGAAGCCATGTTCGTGACAGGCGGCGGAAGTGGGGGGTCGGGCGGACCCCCGCTCGGGACAGCGCCGGTTGGGGGGAGCGGGGCGAAGGCCAAGGGGGGGCGGCCGACCCCCCCAGGCGGTGGTGGAGGGCAGGGCGGCCCGGGGTGCCCCGACTTCGCCGGCGATCAACGGAGATGCTCCTATTTTTAATTTCGGATCGGGATCCGGGGCTCGGGATGGCCGGTTAGAGGACGAGGGTTGGACGACGGTGGTGAGACGGCGCCCGGAAGGGGGAAGAGGAACTCTAAATCAAGTAACGCGTCGGACGGGCCCTGGGAGGAACGAAAATATGTCTACCATTGGCAGAGGTGGCACGAGACGACAGGGAGGCGGACCGGGGCGTACTGCAACTGGATGGCGGCCGAAGGCGACGGCGGCGGAGAAAGGAAAGGGTATCGCTGTAGATGCCGGGAGTCAGAGGCCTCCGGCTGCCTCTCCCCGGACGGCCACCGTCGGGCCTCGTCCTAAATCTTGGAAGGATGTTTGTATGCCGGGTGTGAATAAGAGTCCGGTGTCGATGGAGTATGTGCCACCGATGCGGGTAGGAGGAGGCCTCCGAGCATACTTTCCAGCAGAGGAGATAGCGGAGGTTACGGACTTCTGGAAGAACACATTGGTGATGTATGTGTTGGAAAGTAAACCGTTCTATGGGCAGATACGGGGCTATGCAGAGAGGGTATGGCGTCCCAAGGGAAGCATGGAGATCTTCTCCAGTGAGAATGGATTTTATTTTGTGAAATTCGGCTTGGAGGAGGATGTGTCCAGGATCATTCAAGGAGGGCCATGGTCCTTTGATGGGCGGCTCATTATCCTGAAGGAGTGGACACCGGAGTTGAGATGTGAGAAGGAAGTGCTGAATGCGATTCCCGTCTGGATTCGTTTTCCTGAGTTCCCGGTGAAATACTGGAGTATCCCTCTGCTTATGAGATTAGCTAGCTTGGTCGGTAAGCCGATCAAGGCGGATGAGGCTACGGCTTTTCGTACCAGGCTGATGTACGCCAGGGTTTTTGTGGAGATTAAGGCTGGGACGGAGCTTCCGAGTATGCTCGAGTATCAGGTGGCGACCGGGGAGGTTCTGACGCAGGCCGTGGAGTATGATTGGGTCCCCCCAATGTGCTCCCTTTGTGCGTGCTTTGGGCACTCTTCTAGTGCTTGCCTGACGAGAGGGACGGAGACAGCTAGGTCCTCGGCTGCGCAGATGGAGGTAGCTGAGCCAGAGGTGGAGCCCAGTCCCATTACCAGTGTGGCGGCGACAGTCAGGCCGGCGGAGGACTCCTTGATGGAGGTGGCCAGGAGGTCAGAGACTGACACCCTGCCGAGACAGGAGGGTTCCCAGGGCGCGTTGGTCCCGTTCAGGGCGCAGAGGATGATGGTGACCAGGGGTATGAGTTCTCCGGTTAGCGGTCAGGATGTGATGGAGACTTCTATGGTGGCAAAGGTCTATAGCAGGAAAAGACATGTCCTGTCCCCACGGGAAGATGAGCTCCGGCCAGGGGGGCTAGATGATCAGACCGTGGCCAACCCAGATTGGACCTTGGCCCTTTCCAGGATTAAGGCACATCTTGCTCCCTCCTCGGGGACGGAGATGGGGAGGATATAGATTTGACGGACGGGACACTTCCCTCGGGTGTCAGTCCGGAAGGAGTTCAGGGGGACCCCACATTAATTAATTAATGTCGGTCCTTGCCTGGAACATTCGTGGAGGGTGTTCCATTGGGAGATGGAGGGAGATTAGTAGTGTTCTGAAGAGGGAGAAGTGTGACATTTCTATTCTGCTTGAGACGAAGATTAGAGGGGCAACTATGCTATCTCGCAGGACTCCGAGGAACTGGGGGCAAACTCACAACCTGGGTCTCTGCGATATGGCTAGGATCTGGGTTCGGTGGAACAGAGATAGTTGGGAGGGGGATCAGGTGCTGATGTCGGAGCAGCTTATTGGCATCTCCTTTATAAACAAAGGAGGATTCCGCTTCATCCTTGGCGCAGTCTATGGGCACAACGACAGGCGGCGGCGTGATACCTTGTGGGAGGATATTGTTCGCGTATGTCACGCCCCAGTACCGAAATACGGAGACGGACTAGGCTAGCTACTCCATATGAGGTACGTAACGTCATACGGCGATCGTGGCTGTCGAGAGACTAGGGGGGTACATGCTACAATCAAGTCTCCTATGGTCCCACAGAGTTCTATGTCTCAATCAATCAAATCACATCAGCAATTAAATGAACATTAAAGATAAAGCAGTAAGGCGTCCCCGACGCTTCATCAAAATGGTTATGAGAGACTAGCTTTATAATTTAGCTATCTCAGAGAGTCAGGAGTACAAAATTATATACAGCTGCAGTCTGTTTAATTACAATGATGTACTGACACAAAATATCAAGTAATCCGGCTAACAGGTGCCGGTGGCTAAACGCCGCAAAAGTATAAGCAGGAGTGGTGGAGAAGAAACCCACTCGAGTCCCCAAACCGCCATGCTCCTAGTATGCACCATGGATGTCAGGGAGGAAGATCGTGTCCTCAGGCTCTGCTACGAGATCTGGCCAAACAAAACCAGCGGGGTCAGCCCCGAATAGCAAGTACCGCCAAAGGGGCACAAGAGTTAAGATTAAAAACCCAGTTAATAGAATGATTGATAATAGTAACGTCAGCATCATCATTACTTTACTCCGACGGCTACTGCCACGTGGCCGCCCAACCACTCGCATGCGCCTCCGCAGCCATGCGCTCAAATCCGCATGCGCCTCAAAATCCATGCGCCTCAGACTTTTCACTGATCCCTAAAGACAGAAGAAAAGTCTCCATTTGAAGCTCTGCATGCGCCTCAAAAGCCATGCGCCCCAGACTGCTCTCTGATCCCAAAAGACAGAAGGAAAGTCGCCTGCATGCGCCTCAAAAGCCATGCGCCTAGAATAGTTCGTGACTCCTAAAGGTTACGAGCCAAAGTCTCCTCATGCGCCCAGTTCTAGGCGCATCATACCAGATCACCCCCCATCAAATCCGAGATCTCCGAGCCATGAGTCGACGACACATGTCCTTTGACTCAACTCACCCAAGATCTCAGCAACAGAAAGATCCTCTTCTCTGCTACGTGCCGGCTCACAACAGCAGCATGAAGAATTCAACCCCTCGATCAGGGCGCATCGTCCATGCGCCTCCATCAGCAATCACCACGTGGCGTCCCCGCGTACAGGCGCATCCTACATGCGCTCATGAGCAGCCAGTCTGCAAAGCTATAAATAGAGGGATCATTTCCTTCTCACACACACAACGAACACACAAAAAACGAACGAACCACCAGAGAGGCAGATACAGACACTCAACGTCTTCCTCCTCTCAGCAAGCTCCAGTACCCAGAGCAATCCAAACCTTCAGAGAACCGATAACCGTCGTCAGATCGTCAACGGAGTCAACGCATTACCACTCACTCCATCGGCACAAGGGACCCAGATAAACAAAAGTGTACTCCTAGGACTACATCTAAGTCCTATATTGTAACACTGTTCTGTTTGTATGGAAATTTGCAATAAAAGAATTTTAATGGCAAACAAGCTGACGACTCTGCTGGGGACCTCTTTCTCCTCCACCGAGAAAGCCGTGTCGCAATCCGACGACGTGAAGGTGGGCTCCTCCCACAAGACGCTAGTCGTACGCCTCAATCAACAGGCGTATGAGGAGTTCATCTCTGAAGGAAGTGCGAGTCCTTCGAAGCGGCTGCCGAAGCCGAAGAAGACCCGCCGAGTCTGGGTGCGCAAGGTCAACGCCTCGGGCACCACCATCGAAGGGGATGCGCCAATCCAGCCTTCCCTTCCTGTTGACGTCCTCAGCAACCAAGATGCGCCCGCCGGTACAGCGCATCTCTCGGGGAAACGTGTGGCTAACCACATTCCCCAGCCATCTCCCTCTCAGGCGAGGAAGATGCGTCGACGGAGCAGGGGCGCAGCCAATGCCCCGCGCATCACCTCTGATGCGCCACTGAAGGTCTCTGTCTTTGACAGACTCACTCGCTGTAATGGCGAGGAGAATTTGGATTCTGAGTACTATGCGCCCCAGCGGACTGGTACGAAGAAATCCAAGGCAGCACGGGCCATGCGCTCCAAACGTGCTATGCCAGCAGCAAGACAGAAGCATGTGCTCACAATCATGCGCGCTGCTGATGGTAAGTTGTACAAGGTCGACTCGAGTGCTGCGGCGCCAGAAACGAGCCGACCTTCAAAGTCCTCGTCTCACTTGGGCGCATCTATTGCGTGCACAACCAGGTCGAGTGAGGCAAATTCAGTGATCTTGAACTCCCGCGCCTCCTCTGGTTGTGCGTCTGAGGTCCGTTCAAGTCACTTCAAATGTTGTGGTTCCCCCACTACTGATCGGGATGCCTGTTTGGTATTAGATCAGGGGGCGCAGGACTCACTTGACCACCCCGGCGCTTGGCCTTGCCATGCGCCTGAAGGGGGTGTGAAGGTGGCACTCTCCTCCCACGATCTGCGTAACGTGATCACTCACAAGCGCCGATCAGGAGAGTCGACTGACAGGCACGATGCGCCCCTCACAGGGCACACTTGTGCTGTCGTCACTATCAACTGCTGTTGCAAGACGGCAGTTCCACCAAGGCAGTCAGTGTTCCAGCGGCTGCAATCATCGATACCCCTCCGACGTCGCCTCGGGACGAAGGTGTCAACAAAAGAGGAGCCAAGGGTTGCTTCATGCAACGTGATCTCCAACTCCTCGTCAGTCCGAAAGGCGACTGGCAATTCCTCTTCCTCGTCCAAAAGCCAGCCGAGGAAGACCAAGACAGCTGTCTCGTCCTCCGGAGTGTTCGAAGGCACTCGGGGGAGGAAGAAGATATTGGAGGAAGCTGGGGGTAGTTAGACCCTTGTCGAGCCTCCTTCCGAAGACGAGTGTGTCCAAAGTACACCTGGGGCGCATCCTCGAGGCGAAGTCAGCCTCCCAGAAGCCCCGGAAGACGAGGATATCCCCAAGAACATGGCTGGGGGTAGTCTACCATCTACGGACCCGAGTTCCGGAGACGAAGAAACCCTTCAAGACGAAGCCGAGGGTAATCAGGCCCTTGCAGATGCGCCCGTGGTGAATGTTCTCCCGAACATAGCCGGGGGTAGCCAAGACGAGGCTCCAGGAGAGGCAACTCCCCTACAAGAGAGCGAGGCCGAGAGTGAGGCCTCAACCCATCCATCCACTCCCGGCCGCGTCATGACAGTAAACGTGACTGGGGCTGATATCGAGTCTGATGCGCCGCCAACAGACCTCGTGCAGCGCATAGATACCCTGGAGGGAGGACTCAAAACCCTCTTTGCCTCCATGCAAACACTGACTCAAGCAGTGTTTGAGATACGGTCAGCTTTGGCTAGGACATCTTCTACGGGTCCCGACCCAAGGGCCAATGGAGAATCGAGCGTACCCCTTCAACGGGTATCCTCGGACACAGATCGCCGAGAAGCACCTCGGACGTCGGAGCCCTCAAATGCTCAACATCAGGTGGTACCACCTTCCCTGACTCCCAGCTCCACGGAAGACGTGGTCGAGATGATCAGGGACTTGCGCGTGCGCTTTGAGTCCAAGACGAGACAAGAGGAGCGCCAAAAGATGGGCATCCCCCAGCCTTATCCCTTCGAGTGGAACAAGGTGGTTTATCCTCCAAAGTATAAACCACAAACACTGACGCCGTACGACGGGAAGGACTCTCCGCGTCGCTACCTGACGTACTTCCAGTCTCAGACGGGACATCTTCCGAAGGAGGACGCGCTACTTACTAGCATATTTGTCGGGGCACTGAAGGGAGTGGCGTACGACTGGTACTGCAGCCTCCCCGACAATTCCATATCGTCCTTCGACGACTTGACGCGCCTCTTCCTTGACCGCTTCTACGAAGGCGGGAAGGACATGACGATGGCGTCCCTCATAGAGATACGCCAGAAGGAGAAGGAAACGGTTCGGGTGTTCATCGAACGCTTCCGACAAGCCTGCTTCAGACTACCTCCGGGCATGCCAGAACATGCGCTCCTCTCCTCCTGCAGCATGAACATGCTGCCTGCAGTCAAACTCTGGCTCAACTCCACTCCTCCTCCCGACTGGAGTTCCTTGATCATTGAAGCCGAAGCCGCCGAAAAGAAGGTGGCCAATGCACGTCTTCTGGGAGTCAGCATCCCCGCCTTTGATGACAAGGGGAAACGGCCTGCAGCCAACAACCCCGGACGGGAGACAAAGGGGAAACATGCATTGACTGTCAATGCCTCAAAAGGTGCGTCGGCACCTACTCAGAAGCCTCCATTTGCACCAAGACCAAAGGAGGTTTATTCGTTCAACGACGAAGACACCCTGCAACTCTTTGAGATACTGAAGCAGGGTGACAAGATCAAGCTGCCGGACCCAAAGCGGCCCGATGAGGTTGGGAAAGTGGACAACCCGAGGTACTGTCACTACCATCGGTTTGTCGGACACCCAACCAAGGACTGCTATGTCCTCAAAAATTACATCCAGCGCATGATCAATGCGGATGTAATTTCCGTCGACTACGAGGAGAAGACGGTGTCGGCCAACGTGGTGTCACTCCAGTTCGGCACCTTGCCGCCAACAACAACACAGGATGGCGTCATCCCCATCCCTAAGGCGACAATGGAGGTGGTTAACTTACCACCTACCCGTGACAACGTGAGTGGACTCATCCCACTCACCACATCTCGAAGAGAGGTCCTATGGGTTCACCCCGACCTCGTCTCCGAGGTGACTCAACCGGAGGTACGCCCTACCTCCAAATCCAAAGGCAGGAAGATCAAGTCTTGCCGCACGGTCTCTTCTTCAGCGGAAGAGGTACTTCCTGTGCAGACGCGTTCACAACAGAACGTCCAACCCGACGAAGCTGCCGCCGAGGTGGTGCCTCCTTGCACCGTCCCTGCTGCCCAGGAAGAGGGCCCATCTAAGCCCTCAGCAGCCAATAAGCAGAAGCATGTGGATGCTCGTTTCGACAGACCTCTACGAAAGGAGAATGCTTCGGGGCTAGCCAAGCCCCACAACTTCGACATACTGGCACAACTGGCCAGTACTCCTGCCCGCCTATCCTTGTTCGAGCTCCTGCGTCTTTCCAAAGACTCTCGAGAAGCTCTATGTGAAGCTCTGAAGGATGCTGAATCCTTTCTCAGTCATGTCAAGCAGCCTGAAGATCTCCCAACTACATGTGCGCACTGTCATTGTGCGGATGAAGTTATCCCGAACATAACTTTCACCCAACAAGACATGCTGCTCAAGCACAACCGACATAACCGGCCGCTGTATTATACAGGGTATATCGGTTCAGTCAAGATGAAGTGGATTCAGATCGATCCGGGGTCTTCCCTCAGCATCATCCCGAAGACGCTGCTCTCAACACTGGGGATCCCAATGTACCGGCTGGCGCCCTCCAACACAACAATCAGTGGTTTCAACGCCAGCAAAAGCGAGCCGCTGGGCAAAATTTGGCTGAAGTGTCACATCGGTAACCTCAGAACTGAGGTGACCTGCTACGTTGTGGATGCCGATGTCAACTACAACATCCTGCTCGGTCGACCATGGCTGCATGAATACATGGTGGTGCCATCCACGCTCCACCAGTGTATGAAATATGTGTCCACCAACGGCGTCATCCGGACGGAGTTCGCAGACATTGACCCTTTCAAAGGGATTGAAGCCTACTTCACCGATGCAAGGGATTGAAGCCTACTTCACCGATGCCGACTTATATAAGTCACCTGATGAGGAGGAAGCCAATGATGCTGACGACGAAGCAGAAACGACAGCAGAGCCGGACATGGAGCCCGAGGTCACTCCCGACGCTCCTTTGAAGATCCGACTCAAAGGCAAACCACCTCAGAAGTTGCCTCCCATGAGCATTAAGCTACCCGGGAAAGCACCAGCTGCTCCCGAAGCTCCCCTGAAGATACGGCTCAAGGGAAAGCCGCCTCAAACATCGGCTCCCCTCGTGGCAAAACTACAGGGTAAGACGCCAGTCACTGGAGGCACAGCGGAGGCACCTCTGAAGGTGCGTCTTAAAGGCAGGCCGCCGCCATCCCAGCCGCCGGAGAAAGCCCACGTAGTCCTCTCGGACTCCAAGACCAACACTGTGGTGGACTCTCCCGATCCTACTCCAGTGCTTACAGATGAAGAGCTGGGGGACTATATCTCGGCTGATGTAGATGCCCCCTCTCTGGACAATGTAATCCCGCGGGATAAAATCTCGTATTTCATCAATAATAGAGTGTCTTTTAATTATTCTTGTCTTCCACATTGGAATGCCATGTATACATTAGATAACGCTCTACGGTCGTTGCAAACACAAATAACGACAGTCCATCATGTAAATCGAGTAGTCCCGTCTCAAGGAGTCTGTTACATAGTCCCGCCACGAAGTCGAGATGAAGAATCCATCATCTTCGGCAAAGTCGAGCGTCATCAAGACCTCCCGCTACTCGAGCCAGAACCAGATGCCGGCAGAATGCAACTCTACCGGTACACGGACAAGGCAAAGTACCTCATCCAGAAGATGGGTTACGACCTAAAAAGCAACAAAGGCCTGAACTACGGCAAAGGTCGACGTCTCCCTCTCCGGCTTCCGACTCCTAAAGGAAAGCCGCAGGACTACTACAACCGGACTCGACGGGGGGTAGGCTATGTCACGCCACCATCAACTCCAGAGAGTTCAGACGCAGAAGAAGTAGAACATTCTTACTCGTCTGAAGCATCAACATGGGACTCCGATACCAGTATCGGCTCAGTCTTCAAGAGAGTGCTGTCAGCCAACATGACGTCTGCACAATCTCAAGAAGAAGAAGGCGAAGACCAAGCGCCAGAATTCTTCGAAGAAGAACCCTGGGCTCAACGCCTAGGAGAACAATGGGAGTCTCGTTTTGAGTTACGTGAACCTCCCACCGAAGACGAAGTCGAACAGATCGACCTTGGGGATGGATCTTCTTCCAAGCCCATCTTCGTCAGCAAAAGCCTGAAAGGAGAGGACCTAGAATCTTTAATCCAGCTGGCTAAAGAGTATATCGACGTCTTCGCTTGGAGCTACGAAGATATGCCTGGACTTGACCCCCAGATCGCGATGCATAGGCTGAACATCTTACCTGATGCCAAGCCTATCAAACAACAACAGCGACGCTTTCGTCCGGATATCATGAACGCCATCGATCAGGAGGTGGACAAACTCTTGACCAGCGGCTTCATCCGTGAAGAACAACACCCAGATTGGGTAGCCAACGTCGTCCCCGTCACCAAAAAGAATGGGAAGATACGAGTTTGTATCGACTTCAGGGATCTCAACTCTGCTTGCCCGAAGGACGAATTCCCGCTTCCAATCACCGACGTGATGATCGACAACACATGTGGCTTCGAGCGCATGTCTTTCATGGACGGATATTCGGGTTACAACCAGATCAAGATGTTCCCCGATGACGCAAAACACACGTCATTTAGGACTCCAAAGGGCGTTTTCTGTTACACAGTGATGCCCTTCGGCTTGAAGAACGCCGGTGCGACATACCAACGAGCTATGAGCACCATTTTCCGTCAGCACCTTCGCAAGACAGTCGAATGCTATGTTGACGACATCGCAGTCAAGAGCCGTCTCAAAGGAGATCACCTGCAAGACCTCAAGATAGTCTTCGATCTCATGCGGGCGCATCAACTCAAGATGAACCCCGCTAAATCCTTCCTGGGGGTTTCTAGCGGAAAGTTCTTGGGCTTCATCATCACGGCGGAAGGCATTCATGTCGATCCCGAGAAGACCAAAGCCATCCTTGATATGGACCCTCCGAAAAACCTTTGAGAACTTCGAGGCCTACAGGGACGTCTGGCATACATCTGGAGGTTCATAGCAAACCTCTCCGGCAAATGTCAACCCTTCACCCAGCTCATGAAGAAGGGAGTCTCTTACGTCTGGACAGAGGAATGCCAAAAGGCTTTCGACGACATCAAAGCCTACTTGACGAGCCCACCAGTCCTGGTGGCACCCGTCGCCGGCAAACCGTTTTTCCTTTACGTCCGTGCCATGGATCATTCCCTCGGCGCTCTGCTAGCTCAGAACAGCGATACAGGCTATGAGCAAGCAATCTACTACCTCAGTCGAACACTCATCGGGGCCGAACACCGGTACAACCCCGTTGAAAAGGAGTGCTTGGCTTTAGTATTTGCCATCCAGAAGACTCGTCATTATGTCTCGGGCCAGACAATTCATGTCATTTCCCGAGTCAATCCGCTCAGAGTCCTCATGACGAAGCCAGGGTCATTGAACTCCCGGCTAGCCACATGGGCGATCTTGCTAACACCGTACAACATGGTGTTTGTTCCGCAAAAAGCTGTTAAGGGTCAAGCTCTGGCCGACTTTTTAGCTGCACACCCCGTCCCAGAGTCCTCAAAACTCTATGAAGACATCTCGGATGAGGTCCAAGAATCAAACGTCACCGAAGAAGGCTCCGTCTGGCGGATGTTTTTCGATGGTGCTTCAAGAACAGGCCCCAAAGGCCAAATCGTCGCAGGAGTGGGGGTGGTATTAGTCTCCCCCGATCAGCTGGTCATCCAGCGCGCTTACTCCCTTTCGAAGCCCTGCTCCAACAATATTGCCGAGTACAACGCGCTCATTATGGGACTCCAGCTGGCGCAACAGCTGGGGGTAAATCATCTGGAAGCCTACGGCGACTCAAAACTCGCCGTAAACCAGATCAGAGGGCAATACGAAGTTCGCCATGAAGATCTGATCCCTTACCACGAAGTTGCATTGAACATCATTTCAACCTTCACTGGGTTCTTCATCGAACATGTACCCCGTCTACAAAACTTGGAGGCCGACGCTCTGGCTGGCCTCGCGGCCTCATTGGCAGCGACCCTCGGGACTCAACACTATGTTACGGTAGTCGGGAGAGATTTGGTCTGTCCTAAAAACAACCTATGCTCACACATGGCCCACGCCATGCCGACAAATACTGGTGTTAATGTCCGAGACTGGAGGTTCCCGTTCATCGACTTCGCTGTCTACGGAATTCTCTCAGAAGACCCGAAAGAAGCCGTCTCAGTCAGGAGACGCTCTCTTCGATTCTACTACGATACGGCCACTAAAATGCTGTACCGACGCTCCTACGATGGACTTCTCCTTCGATGCTTGTCTAACGAAGAAGCAGCTGAAGCCCTTCGAGAAGCCCATGATGGAACCTGCGGGGCCCATCAACCTGGCCCTAAGTTGCAGGACCGACTGCGACGCATGGGCTACTACTGGCCAACCATGGCCGCTGACGCTGTTGAATATGCTAAGAAGTGCCATGCGTGCCAGCTTCACGCAGACTTCATACATACACCGTCAGAACCACTACATCCAACAGTCGCCTCCTGGCCCTTCGAAGCTTGGGGCATGGACATTGTGGGACCGATCACCCCTCCTTCATCAAGAGGACACCGCTTCATCCTAGCAATCACCGACTACTTCTCCAAATGGGCAGAAGCAGTTCCGCTAGCAGAAGTGAAAAGCTCCAGGGTGATCAGCTTCATCAAGCACCACGTCATCTACCGTTTCGGGGTACCCCGGAGGATCATCCACGACAATGGTCCTCAGTTCATCAGCCACATTTTCAGCAGATTCTGTGACAAGAATCGCATTCAAAACGTGGCCTCAACCGCCTACAATCCGGCTGCAAACGGATTAGCAGAGGCGTTTAACAAGACTATCGTCAGGCTACTCAAGAAGGTCGTGTCATCTAACAAACGCGACTGGGACGAGAAGCTCGGCGAATGCCTTTGGGCCTACCGCACAACGGTACGGACCCCAACAGGCAACACACCATTCTCCCTGGTCTACGGGAGCGAAGCGGTACTGCCTCTCGAGATTCAGATACCTTCACTTCGCGTAGCAATCACAAACCAACTCACAGAAGAAGACAATCAACGTCGTCGTCTGCGGGAACTGGAGGCACTTGATGAAAAGCGTCTCCTAGCTCAACAACGCATCGAACTCTACCAAGCCCGTATATCACAGGCTTTCAACAAGAAGGTCAAGCAGAGGACTTTCCAAGTTGGCGACCTGGTTCTGGCAGTCAGGAGGCCGATGGTGTTAACTCACAAGACACCAGGAAAGTTCGAACCCAAGTGGGAAGGACCTTTCATCATAGAGACGGTATACTCAAACGGTGCTTACCGCCTCGCCAAACCCAATGGGGACTTGTTCATGATGCCCATCAACGGCAAGTTCCTAAAGAAGTACTACTCTTGACATCTTTCAGACATGTGCTTCCACCAGGGGATCTGTGGATCCAATCATCAGGACTCACAGACAATTCCCTTCCAACGAAATCATACGCTTCCGGAACCCAGCTGTTCCGTAGCATCCTCCAGTAGAAGGACAACCACGTCCACATCACCTCTGAGTTGTTCCCCTACACCCTACAAAGCGGAATCTTACACTCCGTAAGCCTACGCTATCCTTCATGTTTACCACGTCCATATTACCTCTGAGTAAACATCTCGTACAAACAACCCCTGCGTTGCCGTACATTGATCGCAGAACTTCCACGTCCACATCACCTCTGAGTAGTTCCGCGTATCCCCCAGGATCATTCCTACCACGTCCATAACACCTCTGAGTAGGAAGATTCTATCATTTGAACCCCATAGTTGCCACGTCCACATTACCTCTGAGCAAACATGTTGGTTCTTTCAAACATATTATCTGTACCTAAAAGCCAAGGTGCGCAAAAGATAATAGGTCCACACAAATCATCAAGTTCATGACAACAAAAATGAACACATCACAGAAAATTGTGTACTTCTTTATTTCTAAAAAGAGAGAGTAAAGGACTACACTATCCCCAGCAAGAGTTGCAAAAATACAAAAAGAAGAGGCTACAATCCCTAAACATCCCCAGGGTTGGCTGAAAGCTCTCTAACTCGGCGTCTCAAGTCTGCCGCACGAGTCTCCACAGTCGCCAGGACTCGATGCTCAGCTTCTTGACGCATCGCTTCAACAGCCTCAGCAGAAGTATCGTTCTCATGCTTCTTATCAAGCTGTTGTCGCTGCTGAGCCAGGACAAGAGCCCGGTAAGTGAAAGTTGCTTCCTCCTTCTTGAATGCTACGTGTTCAGCCTGGACACGTTCGGCATCTAACTGGAGTCGGGCCCGCTGGTCCTCAAGGCGGCGGATCTGGGCGTCAATCTCCGTGATATTAGCGTCCAACGCAGCTCGCGTTTCCACTGTCTCCCGCATGGACTGAGACAACCGCTCTACTGCAGCTTCAGTCTCAGCCACTTCGCGCTCCCAGACACTCACAGTGGCCTGGTAAGAAGACTCAATCTCGGCGATCAGCTTCTCCTTCTCCGCATCTATCAAGACGGAGAGGTCATTTCGCTGGATGCACTGAAGTTCCGAGAGCCGCTGGTCCAGCTCAACCACCGAAGCCTCCAGGATCTCGGCCATATGATCATGGCCTTGGTGAAGACGGATCGGGTCGATATAAGGCATTGCCAGAGTTCTTGCCGTCGCAAAGCTCCTATTGGCGTCCATCACCGCAGATACACCCCTCTGTAGCATTTTATACACTGCCTCGACGATGAATTTCACATATTCATCTGCATCCGCCAGTACCTGTGGCGTCATAGCAGGAGTTGGAGGAGCTGCTCCAGTTAGCGGACCGGAAGAAGATCCGCCGACCTCAACCTGCGAGGCTGGAACCTCGGCATCAATAGGCTCTTCATCAACAGGGGCCGGACTGCTATCCCGAGGAGCCAAGGGAACAGAAGAAGTCGGTACAGGCGTCGAGATAGTATCCCAAGTGGAAGGAGTAACAGAGGGTTCCATTACACCCTTATCCTTCCCAAACTCGGAAGTACCACTGACGTCAGTGGCCACCTCTTCAGCCCCCAACGTCCTATCAGCAGCCAATACCTCCCCTGGCAGAACGGGGAGATCAACACTTGTCTCCTGACCCGCCCCAGGAGTCGGGACCGTCAGACGAGTCTCATCCTCTACATCAACTCCCTCTACAGGGACAGGATCTGTCGCTACCTCCTGATCGGTAGCCACCTCAGCCTCCGCTGCTGAGTCTGGGGTAGGGCTCGGCAATGTTACAGCCTACCTCCCCTCATCACGACAAGGAGGGGAATCAACCCTCTCCTCTATTCCAACCATATCTGTTGCCCCCGCAACAGACTCTTGCAACTCTGGAGCGATGTCATCCGAAGACGACGAACTCCACTCCACTTCATCATCACGAAGCCCCGTGTCCGCTGGACCCTCAACGTCCAAGGCCCCCACGGCGGCTGGCACCATCTCGGAAGTTGTTGCAACCTCCGCATCTCTTTCAACAAAGTCTGGAGATACTAGAACCTCCGCAGGAACATCTTCAGGGTTCTCCTCCACTGGAGACATTAACATCGGAGGAATGCGCTCGTCAGAAGAGCTTGCCACTTCCTTCGGTTTACTGACACCCGGTTTCGAAACACGGGTCTTCTTCTTCGATGATCCCTACAAGAAGAAAAGCACAAAGTCACCAAAATGACAAGATGAACCAAAATTACGGAGGACTCCTTACCTCAGCAGGAACTGATTCCACTGGCGTTACAGGCGGCACTCCTGTTGCCTTTGGAGTCGTCGTCTTTCTCGGCCTTTTTGGTACGGACGAGCCGGCTTCCGCGTCAGCCCGCCTCTTCCCAACAGAGGGATCCCTCACTGATGCTGCAGCAGCAGCCCGATATCCCGCCAATTCGGCGGACGATATGACCGGGCCGCTATCAACATATTCGCCGTGGCCTCCAGCTGAGTTCCAACAATGAAACTAGTCTCCTTGTCATAACCAGGAGACGCAGTATTCATAGTGCAATACAGCTTGGCAGCCGAATACAGGATCTGTAGCCGAGGGTTGCGAACTGGCGTAGTAAAACGAACACCAGTGCACCCGGCATTGTAATATTGCCAGCCCCGGGCTCCATCCAGCAAACTCCCGACAAACCCCAAACTATTACCAGGATTCCGCAACATTAGCTGGGTATAGCCAAACTGGCGAGCGAACCGGCTGGGCAGATATGGCTCCAAGTAACACCTATTTTTGTTGCGGTAGACCAAGTGAGAAGGCCGAATACTTTGCAACCAACGAAAATCCCATTTCGGCAGAGTAATCGCATCTTCACCAGAGTCGATTAAATCTTGGTCAGCCTCGAAGTCTTTAAAGATAGGGCCAACCTTGATAATCTCCCACCCCTGAAGGTAGGACAAAACTCTCCTGCAAACGGGGACGCCAGTATGTAACCACTTCCTCTTATAGAAGCGGCGGATAAAGGCATCACCTTCAACATGATCCTCCTCCGGATCAGGACTCATCACGTTCGGATGATGCAGAATCAGCCATCCCATAAGATAATGGAATGGTAGCTCGGCCCGGGAAAAGTTGTTGTTTCTACCTCTCCCATGGATCACATCATCAGCAAAGGTCCTCAAACCCCGCAACATGTTACACACCATCGCGGGGAGGAGAGCTAAAGGTCGTCTAAAGACCAATTTCACGGCGGGCAAAATAAGGTTCCGGTGTACCCTCTCCACTGCACCAGATCCGCCCGCAAACACACAATCCCGGAGCCATATCATCAAGAATGCCGTCAGCACCGCCTTAGACGACATCCGGTGCGCACAGTGCCAGAAGCAGCTATACGCGTCCTCGCCACTCTCATTGGAACGAGGGGTCCTCTCGTCCAGCCGGCTTATTTCAGAAGTCACTTCCGCGGGTTTCAGCCCTTGCGGAATCGTAAACCGGATCCTCGAGGAATCCGCCAAATCCTGCTTGAAGACGTGATCCCTCCAAGCAGTCACATGAGGCTGAGTCTTGCCTTTGTCCTTCCGGTGCATCAGATAATGATGGCTCGCCACTTCTTTGAAAACAGCTATCATCTCCGGGTCCTTATTTGCCAGAACCTGGATATCTTCATTCGACGGGAAATATTCCTCGTACGGTTCCGAGCCCCAAGGAAGCTTGGACACTTCGTACATCTCATGGAGAGCCAACCCCAACTCCCCCACCGGAGTATAGAAGGTGCCAGTCTGGGTATTGAACAACTCCAAGAGTGCGAGGAACATAGGCTTATTGAGATCCACGCCAGCCTGTGTGGCACGGATAGCGGCCGTCAGCCCAATCTCCTTAAGTTCAGCCTTGAACTTCGAAAGCACCCAAATGGTCTACTCGTCCCACCTCGGGATATGGTGACACCAACCTTCAACTCTAAACCCACCTTTCGGATACGTGACCTTCGATGTCAGCATCCGATTTGCAAAGGTCGGAGCACTGAAGGCAAACGTGTCACTAGGGACTTCACTGTAGAGGCTCCCGGGACGCAAAGTTCGGCAACTAAACGAGGAACCGGCTCGCGAAGCGACCAAGGTATCCCTCTGGTTCGAGGTAGCATCAATCGAAAGGGTACCTCCCAAGGCCCCTCCTTGAGAAGGAGTAAGTTCCCAGCGCATCCTTCTCTTCGAAGCCAAACGGTAAAAGACCGTCAGCGGCAACTGGCGGTCAAGTTGCCGCATGTACAGAACCATGCCTTTTGCAGAAAAGAACCAGTCTTCCCTGATCTTCAGTATCTTCGCTTCAGAAGAGACCAGTCGGTCACCGAACAAAAAGGCAGGTTTTAAGAAAGTCACATCCTCGGATTCAGCAGATTTCAGTTTACCGCTCTCCATCATACTCTGGAGGAAAATCGGCAACTGGTTCTGGATTTGCAGCACTCTCTCAGGAGGTTGGTTTTGTAAGATGACATCCTTCGCAGGGTTGATCACCGCCTCATCAAAATCAACTCCCATTTGACAAAGAGAAGCATCCAGGAGGACCTCATTCAGCAAAGGGATTGTCATCGACGCTGGCACAACAAAAATAAAAGTCAGTCAAAAAGACAAAGTGTGTCAAAGCAACCTGGCGCATCATCAGGGTGTAAACCCATGCGCGTCAGTAAAAGCTTCGGCGCATCATCAGGGTGTAAACCCATGCGCTTCAGCAGAAAAGCTTCGGCGCATCATCAGGGTGTGAACTCATGCGCGTCAGCAGAAGCTTCGGCGCATTCAGGGCGTAAACCCATGCGCGTCAGCAGAAGCTTCGGTGCATCATCAGGGCGTAAACCCATGCGCGTCAGCAGAGGCTTCGACGCATCATCAGGGTGTAAACCCATGCGCGTCAGCAGTTAAACCTCGGTGCATAATAAAGGCCTAAACCTATGCACGTCGGCGGGACCATGTGCGTCGGCAGCAGAGAGTTAGGGCACACCAACTCAGCCGCATGATCCGAAGTTCATCTGAACAAAGAAAATAGTGGAAGAGACGACACCCACCAGTCACCGCGGGTCGAACATCTGCCGGAGTCACAATGGTGACATGAGCATCCTCTTCGGCATACTCCGCCGGCTCCTTTCCCTTGCCAGCACCGCCGCGAGGAGTCTTGGGAGCCATTCTTTGAGAGAAGAAAAGTTAGGGTTTAGAACTCTAAAAAAGCAAAGGCACAGAGAAGAAGAACTCCCTCTCTCTCCATCTCTCGCCTATTTATAGGGCTTGGTCGCACGCGTGAACCGATGACGTGTGATCTCAGCCGTCGCCTCGGGTTCTGTGAAGAGATAACCGCAAATAAAACCCAAAAGATCATCATTAATCTTTTCGGTTACCGAGGCGTCATCATTTGCATTAACTGAGCGGAGCATGCGCCCCATCACTAATGCGCGGAGTATCTATGCGCCCCGACAGACATGCGCCTCTACCACCATGCTTCTTATTCAAAGTATTCCAAAACTTATCCAAAAGTTTTGAAAACTTTGAAGGGGGTCTTGTAGAAGCATGGAATTTCAGAACCAAAAAGCCCATGTGCCAGACTATATGTGCCAGAACTCGGACAAAGTACTTCACAGTAAAAACAACAAGTATAGACATTGAAAGAGGACTTTTTATTTAACATATAAAAGTCTATTACATGTCTAAGAAAAGATTGTACAAAGGAGAGTTTCTACAAAGAAAAGATCCTAAGTCTACAGCCAGCAATCACCATGCGCCCTCAAGCAGGCGCAGCAATCATCATGCGCCCTCAGTCAGGCGCATCCCACCATGCGCCCTCAGCAAGGCGCATCCTTTTCAGCAGCTCAGTTATGTGCATCCCAGTTATGTGCATCCCTTCAGCAGCCCAGTTATGTGCCGCTCTTCCAGCCAGGCTCACCGCCGTCAAAATGCTTCGACTAATGAAGCATTTATTGAGCAGAACGAGGGTGGCAATCAACCCTCTAGCCGAGGAAGAGAAGAGCACCGCAAGCCAACCTGTGGCCAGGGGAGGCTTCGAAAGAGCCTCCAAAGGCGAAGGAAGACCGTAATCGAAAACTGCGGCTAAAGGAGCAGCTTTCAAACCCACCAGAGTGGGCAACACCCACTTTGAAGGAAGAGAGAGCCCCCAAAGCCGCAGCACCGCAATTTCGATCTACGACTCTTCCTGCACAACGAAGACGAGGCCCGAGCATCCCTATCTTTGGATGCAACAGGCACCTTCCGCCTGCCTCGGAAGCCCTCGACTCCGACTTTTGGATGTAATAGTCACCTTCAAGTGCATCAATGAAGACATGGCGTCGCATCTTCACCCTCGGGAGCACTTCGTCAACAGAATGCACTCGAGTACACAAGTTCATGTCGGAAGTACGTGAGAGAACGAGAAGCAAACCCTCTCTCCATGCCACTATTTATAGGCCGGGCAAATCAAACCCATGCGCCAAGTGGATGGCTCTCCGAATTCCGTGCAATGAATTTGCATTTAATGGATGAACCGGACGCTTCGAATTCAGCCAAATCAAAACGGCTATTTAAAGCACTCGAAGAACGTAACAGTCGTTGCATTAAAGAACGTGTCACGAAGCGGATGCGCCGGCCAGCCCGCGCATCACACAGACGCACCCTTCAAACATCAAGCGCATCAGCACAGACGCGTCCTTCAACATCAAGCGCATCAGCACAGACGCGCCCTTCAGTATCAAGCGCATCACGGAGGATGCGCCCCCATGCGTCCCTATACGCCTAGTGGAACGCCAATCGACGCGCCCACTCAGCTGTCCATCGAATGTCAGAAACATTAAATGCTGAACTGACAGAGTTGGTAGCACACCTCCCAAAGTCTGAACAGTTGACAGCTTTTTCAGAAGACGAAGCGTCGGTAACGTCAGCATCATCATTATTTTACTCCGACGGCTACTGCCACGTGGCCACCCAACCACTCGCATGCGCCTCCGCAGCCATGCGCTCAAATTCGCATGCGCCTCAAAAGCCATGCGCCTCAGACTTTTCACTGATCCCTAAAGACAGAAGAAAAGTCTCCATTTGAAGCTCTGCATGCACCTCAAAAGCCATGCGCCCCAGACTGCTCTCTGATCCCAAAAGACAGAAGGAAAGTCGCCTGCATGCGCCTCAAAAGCCATGCGCCTAGAATAGTTCGTGACTCCTAAAGGTTACGAGCCAAAGTCTCCTCATGCGCCCAGTCCTAGGCGCATCATACCAGATCACCCCCTATCAAATCCGAGATCTCCGAGCCATGAGTCGACGACACATGTCCTTTGACTCAACTCATCCAAGATCTCAGCAACAGAAAGATCCTCTTCTCTGCTACGTGCCGGCTCACAACAGCAGCATGAAGAATTCAACCCCTCGATCAGGGCGCATCGTCCATGCGCCTCCATCAGCAATCACCACGTGGCGTCCCTGCGTACAGGCGCATCCTACATGCGCGCATGAGCAGCCAGTCTGCAAAGCTATAAATAGAGGGATCATTTCCTTCTCACACACACAACGAACACACAAAAAACGAACGAACCACCAGAGAGGCAGATACAGACACTCAACGTCTTCCTCCTCTCAGCAAGCTCCAGCACCCAGAGCAATCCAAACCTTCAGAGAACCGATAACCGTCGTCAGATCGTCAACGGAGTCAACGCATTACCACTCACTCCATCGGCACAAGGGACCCAGATAAACAAAAGTGTACTCCTAGGACTACATCTAAGTCCTATATTGTAACACTGTTCTGTTTGTATTGAAATTTGCAATAAAAGAATTTTAATGGCAAACAGTAGAGGCTATTGTGATGAAGGCAGATCCAAATAAGGCTCCGGGGCCGGACGGCTTCTCTTGCGGCTTTTTTTAGGCGTCACTGGGGTGAGCTTAAGTTCTCAGTCCTGGAGGCGGTACAGGAGTTCTTCTTGGAAGGAAAGTTGTTGAAGGAGATGAATCACACATTCTTGACCTTGGTTCCGAAGGAGGGTGCGACCTCCCTCGCCGACTTCAGGCCTATTGCGTGTTGTAATTATCTATACAAGATAATTACTCACCTCATGTGTCGGCATATGGAGGGGATTATGCAGGGCTTGGTGTCTCGGAATCAAGCGGCTTTCATCAAGGGACGCTCGATTGCTAAGCACAGCCTTCTTGCTCATGAGATGGTGAGAGATTTCAACAAGCCGGGGGGGATGAAGGCTTGTGTGAAGCTGGATTTGCGGAAAGCCTATGACACGGTCAACAGGGACTTCCTATGCCATCTTATGCTTGCTATGGGGTTTGATGAGAGATGGGTGGCGAGGGTGAGGGAGTGCATATGCTCCCCCACATTTTCGGTCCTCATTCAGGGTACTCCATATGGATGCTTCTCGAGCAACAGGGGACTGCGGCAGGGGGATCCTCTCTCTCCGTACCTGTTCACTTTGGTGATGGAGTACTTCACTTTGATGGATCTGGCTGTGCATAGTAGGAAGATTGTTCCTCTTTTCAGGCAGGTCAAGCCGGTGGTGTCTCACTTGATATATGCTGACGACCTCTTGGTATTCCTGCATCCATCTATGAGGGGGATGAGGGCGCTCTCAGATATTATGGAGGAGTTTGGGAGGCTGTCCGGGCTACAGCTGAATAGGGAGAAGAGCAGGGTCTATTTCAGCTCTCAGTGCACCCTCAAGGAGGAACGGGCCCTTGCTCTGGGAGTGGAGAAAGGAGAGTTACCGGTGAAGTATCTAGGGGTTCCGTTGACGGTCAATTATGCCAGGGATCAGGATTGTCTCAGCCTGGTGGATTTTGTCCAAAGGAGAGTGGAAGGATGGCAGGCAGCTGGACTGTCCTTTGGTGGCCGTATTGAGCTGGTGAGGTCTGTTATCTCTGGCATCGCTATGTTCTGGTTGCAGTCGATTCAGATTCCGGTAGCTACCATAAGGAAGGTGGAGTCCATTTGTGCTAATTTTATTTGGAGAGGCGGTATGCATGCGATTGCTTGGGAACAACTTTGTCGGACTTGGGAGGAAGGAGGAGTGGGTTGCGACCTCTTCGGGCGGTTAGGGAGGCATCTGGGGTGCGGATGGCGTGACGGTTCTTCACGGGAGGTTCCATTTGGGCAGAGTGGCTGGCTAGCAGATATGTGCGGCGGATGAATTTCTGGCAATGCAGGATTGATAACAATTTCTTGGTCTCATTTAAGGCTATTCTTAGGTGCAGATCGGTTCTACAGTCCGCTATTTGCAGGATTATGAAAGATGGGGCGAATACTGATCTCTGGCTGGACCCGTGGATGGAAAATGGCTCCCTTCTGGAGATCTTGGGTACTCAGTGGGACAGAGAGGCGAGCCGGGGTGTGACATGCAGTCGGATCATCAGGGATGGGAGCTGGAGGCCCGAGGAGTATCCATTCACGGCTCAGTTTGGAGAGGCGATTCGTCGGATCTCTATCGATACTTGCCAGCCTGCGGATTCCTGGAGTTAGGCTGCTCCTGGTTCGGTTGGAGGGCTCGGGACATTCAGCTTTAAAAGTTGCTATAATCTGGTTCCGCCTCCACATGACAGGATTACGGAGTATGACTTCATCTGGGCGAAGGGGATTGTCCGCAAAATGCAACTCTGTTCATATAGACTCCTTCTGGGCAGGCTGATGACGCGGGACAGACTTATCAGGTTTGGGATGCAGATTCCAGACCCGAAGTGTGTATTCTGTATGGGCGCAGCGGAATCTTTGGGACACCTATTTTTTGAGTGTCCGTTGACTTGGCACATCTGGGCGGAGCAGTGTACGCGATCGATGGGTGGAGTTGGTAGTGCCAGAGATATCCGGGGGATCTCAGCTGGATCAGAGACCGCCGTTGCATGGATCCTGGTTGGGCCAAGATGGCTAGAGTTAGACTTGCAGCATCAGTTTGGCATGTCTGGAGGGAGCGCAACAGGCGTATCTTTGAGGGACTGGTCACTCCGCCAGTAGGAATTCTACATAATATAGAATTCGATGTAACTGTAATGGCCCCTTAACTGGGGAGGGAGATGTGAGAATAGTGTATTGTAACACCTTTACTGTGATTTGCGTGGAATAATATTTACCCTTATTCCATATATATATATATATATATATATATATATATATATATAGCATAAAAAGATGGAGAGCTCTGCTAGGGTTTCCCCTATGGCGGCCACCATGCCTCCCTCCCGTCCCCACGATCCGCTTGCGGGGGGGGGGGGGGGGGGGGGGGGGGGGGTCGGCGGGTTGGAGGAAAGAGCGGCGGCGGCGGCAACGGGACCCCCCCGATCGGAGGGGGGGTCGGGCGGCGGCAAAAAGGCGACCCCCCGATCGGGGGGGGGGGGGGGGTCGGGCGGCAAGGGAGCCCCCGGGTCGGGCGGCAGCGGCTGCAAGGGGACCCCCCGATCGAGGGGGGATCGGGCGGCGGCGGGACCCCTCCAGGCGGGGAGGGGTCGTATGGCGGGCTGTCACGCCCCGCTCCCGTAGGAGCGATCGTCCTCGCTAAGGCGTGATGCCGCACGGGCCTAGGTTGTGCCCGTGCAAGGCCAAGTCCAGAAACGGCCAATTTGCTAGGCCACAGAGTCGCACAGAGTGTCCCCATTTGCAGCGGAAAGTAAATGAACCCAAATTGAAGCGAATTCCAACTCTTTATTGATTTTCAAGAAGTTTACAAGCGGCGCTAGGCCGAGTTTACAAGTCTCTCAAGCTCTCTCTCTCTGAAACATAAAAGGCGTGCCAAGTGGCTTACAAGATGGAATGATTCATTGCGATGTTCCGATACATTATGTCATTTATAGGGTGCTTCAGCTTCTTGCAACGCTCCAAGGCTCCAGAGATAGCTCCGCGCCTTAGCACGTTCGATGGAAGCTCCGCATCCGCCGACGTCTCCTGCATCCTGCATGCAGACTGTGGGGTTATCAGTACATTGTTATGCACTGGTGGGGAGGCTAGCTCGCCCACAATGCTATCTTTACCAAACACGTTCTATTTACTTTTGTGCATCTCTATCATTCATTGTCTTTCTAATCTTGCCTTAGGATCAGTTTCATGGCATATTTCATAGCCTATCTCGTGTTGTCGAATACAAGTGTCGCATGGAAATACATGCATGACTTACCCATACTTACCGTCCGGCCTTCCCTGTCCAAAGTAAACCAAGTTAGTCAACAATTCAATATGAACTTTCAATGTCAAGTGCGTGTCCCTGCCTCGGGTTCTAGCACGTCGTAAGCACGTTATCTAACTCACTAGCATGACTTTCTCATTATCATTTGGTGTGTTACATTTCAAGCATATTCATAACGCACTTCATTTTGTTAACTTAGATTACTTTGATTTCAATGCAAGGACTTGCACGTGGATCGCCACCAGCAAAGTCCACTTAATCTACATGCATCGGTCGCTGGCATCATAAGCCATTTTGGACATGTCTTCCCCTGTGGTAATTTCTCACCTATCATGGCGTGCGGCTTGGTACACCCTGATAGTCTTTTGAGATACCCGGCCTTACGTCCCCTGGTGGCCAAGCCCGCACTCAGGCCTGTACGTAAGCCATTTCCTTTGATTCCGTCCGGACCGGCAAGTCCTTCACACTTTGATCATGCCGCGGAATCCCTTTTTCTTTACGGCCACGGCATCGCCACCCCTCGCCCGTGCCGTTTGTCCACGACCATTTCGTATTAACTTGTCTTTTTAACTTAACGGCTGTCTCTGAGCCGTAGGCTAACCCTTAGCGTTATCGACCAAGTTGGCGTCCGTACAGCGCGGGTAGCGAGCCCTGTTGCACGTGCCCGTCATATCTGTCGCTAACCATTTCTGTCCTTCTTATCTTTTATTCATTCTTTCTTTTCTTTCTTTCACTTGTTCATTCATTCGTTGATTCATTCATTCACTTATTCGTTTACTCTTTATGCAACTCCCCGTGCGGGAGTCGCCTTGGCGACCCATCGGTCCCATAGTCTTTCAATGTTGCTACACTCTACTCGGAACGACTATGTTGATAGTCTTCCCGTTTCATTGTTGTAATCCATTCATTGTTTCATTGTTGAACGCATAAGGGACTTGAACGTAAGCTTGTGCCTTAGCACGAGCGTGGAGCGCGGTGCGAGAGTTCTTGTATTTTCCATGTTCCTTTCCATATTCTATACAAGCATACAAGATGGGATTATTCCCTTAGCTAGGTGCGTTGAGTCATTCATTTATTAGCATACGCGGGGTTATCGCCTAGCGATTTTCGTGATAGTGTCCGTATTGTTATGTGTCTAGGCTAAGCAAAGACGGGTTCATCGGAGCCACCCACCTTAGCGATGTTCGCATCGGCCGAGCGATACTCCGAGCGCGCCTTTGATAGTCTAAGTCTGGATTCATCTTTGACGGGCCATTGTAAGTCTTGCATCGATTCGCAATCGATACTTCATCGGGTCGACGCAACTCTTCGAGTCGACGGCTCGCTTGAGTCGTTACACTTGCCGTTTGAATCGACGTTCCGCTAGGGCGGAGCGGGTCATTACATAATACACCACTCAAAACAAGTCTCGTCCTCGAGACTTCCGGAGTGCAGGTCATCCTACCCTTCCTTAACTCGTGTCGTCGTGTTTCTTAGACAATTCTATCGAACGGCTCTATCGTTCGATGGCATCGAACCATACTCGATACCCTTTTCAAGTTCCGTGTCGTATACGTTTAGTCGATTTTTTATTGGATAACTTTTCATTCATTTTAGAGTTGATGGCACTTATTCAATTCAAGTGTTTCTTCGACTTGGTTGCTTTTTCGACGTATCATGGGACTGAAACGGTCGCACGAGGCGCGTTGTAATTCGTCAAACACGAAAGTCGTAGGCTGAGGCAAACTCACTCATTCGTTCATGCGCATCTCAACACCCACTTGCAGCTGCATTCGAGTTCATCATATCGCTGAGTTTGGATCGTGCTCGCATTCAAAGCGTCCCCCGAATACGTACATTTCAACCAAGCTTAGCGACTAGCGAAGTCGGACAAGCTACTCGTGATAGTTTCAATTTGCCGATCGTTTTGCTAACTTCGATTTAAAACTGAACTCATGTGTGTATCACATATCGTTTATCTCGGTCCTCGAGATGATTCGATTCGCTTCTCAAGCGCACTTGTCAACGAAATCAATACGATTTCTTCTTAGCGGGGTCGACCAAGTCTAAGTAATTTTCGTCCAATTCAAGATCAAGTATCGCACTATCACCGAGTACGTCTTCCAATCAATGATTCGATTTGTTATCCCAACTTTACTTGCGCATCATCCATTCCTATCATTCCCTTCGTTTGGGGCCATTCTCTTTGTCGTTCACGCACACTCCTAATTCTCCGTCCTACTCTAAGTCTTGTTGCCCCAAGTCTATCGTCCGTCCAGACGATACTCTAATGCCAATCGCACAGGTTCAATCACTCGGTATAGGGTCGTCCGCCTATCCGCTAGGTCAGCTCACAAGGTCATAGTTACACGTCAAGTCCGTTGCTTATCGTGCAAGGCCGTTGCACGACGCTCTCCCCAAATCCTATGGTCAAGCCATTTGTTCGCTTGTACGGGAGTTTCTACCCAAGTTCGTTTTACTCAAATTTTTAAACATCGAGCATGATCACCTAATTCGCATCAAGACATACGTTGCACATATTCGATTCCGTTCAATCACCAGTTCTAACCAATTCATGTATTCGATCACGAGGTCATCCAGCTCGACAATACATTGCGCCCCAATCTCACGCGAGTCCGATTATTCACGGCGGTTCATGAATCACCGTGCAACGCTCCCGCAGAATAATCATTCTCATCGGGGCGTAACTCTTGTTTGAGTTTCAGACTAACCCATTCTCGATACGCGGATTGGACCTACTCAATCCTCAAGTTCAATTCCTCAAGCACACAAATTTATTCTCGAGTCCACCTTCGCGTCAAACCACAAGTCGAAGCAATCAGATTGCCACGCCATCCAAGTTCAATCACTCCCGCTGTATGAATCACCATATCAGCGCTCACGCGGAGTGATCGTCATAATCCGGCGCGACGCATGTGCAAGGCTGGAGTTGCGCTCGCATAAGACAAGAGTGTCAACGTTGTGGTTGTTAACGAAGCAAATCCAAGCATTTACATTTTCATCCAAGCCAAATCAATTCGATAGTTTGACCGTCATGCGTTCAACTAGAAAATCCTCGAGCCAAATCTATCTTTTCCTCGACACATCTTTAACATCCCAAGTATAGCATCCAACGGAACAATAACATTTGCACGATCGTCATTCACCGAGTCAGAGTACCCCCGAGTTATCGCATATCGATCTTTGATACGCCTCAATACCATCGACGATATGCGTAACCTGACGATCTTCCTTTGCAATCGATTTCGAGTCGTGCGTTGATGCTGTTGTCCGAGTTGGATATTCCACAATTTCCTCGATATTCAAGATCAAGTTCTACTGCTATTCCTCAAGCTAGTTTCAAGATCGTTGTTCAAACTCAAGTCACAATTCATTTGAATCAATCGAAAATCGTGCGCGTGATCCTCTAAGTTTTCCTCGATCAAGACCATTCATTTTTATTCATCGTTCCGAACCATTTTCTAACTCGCGTTGCCCATTGACAAGTTGTCCAGCGACATCTCGTTCGGGACTTTTGAAGTCACGGCCAACTAAGCATAACACGTTCTAAGGCTTTGCGCGATCGCATCGCTTGCCGACATGCTCGTACGATCCGTAAATCCTTTAGTCTCGCTCGAACAATTACTATGACGTCCATACACCACTCAGGGTTCGAGCCACTCGACTAATCGTCGACATTCATTCTTATTCTTCAACGAACCTATCACATACACCACCCGGATTCAAGCCATATGATCTAGTCCTCAATCACGTTCGTATCACGCGCTAAGGCATCCTTTAGATTCGTTCGACGAATCTCTAGTGTAATCGCATCACGTCGCCTCGACGTACTAATTCGTTCGTACTATCCTCAAAATTCAATAAATCTTCCGTGCATGCCTAAGCGTTAGTTTGATAGCGTTCCTATCGATATACACTCTAAGTGTATCTCCGTTCCCGACCGAGCGGTACTTGATATCGCTCGCAACTCGATTGCACCAGAAGTCGAGGTGCGCGACACGCGGCACAACTTAGCCAAAAGGCTGTGTGCATAGCTATCCCGTTCGAACTATACTTTGGTCTCGTCTACTCGTTTGCTGTCAGCCTAAGCTCATTCAAGCACGCACTGCGTTCGCTAACTCTTAGCATCGGTTCATTCCAACTCAAGTCCGTCGTGGTGGCACAAAGGCCATCGCCTATCGATCCCGTTCAACCGAGTACTTGTACGAGCTTTTGAAAATATTAGACTTATTGTATGGAACATCCCAAGGCACAACGAGAGAGAGCGTACACTTCTTTTGTTTTTCAACCGAGCTTTCAAAACTGAGATAATCGAAACGAAGTCCAAGGACGTGAAGCCGTGCTCTGATACCAATCTGTCACGCCCCGCTCCCGTAGGAGCGATCGTCCTCGCTAAGGCGTGATGCCGCACGGGCCTAGGTTGCGCCCGTGCAAGGCCAAGTCCAGAAACGGCCAATTTGCTAGGCCACAGAGTCGCACAGAGTGTCCCCATTTGCAGCGGAAAGTAAATGAACCCAAATTGAAGCGAATTCCAACTCTTTATTGATTTTCAAGAAGTTTACAAGCGGCGCTAGGCCGAGTTTACAAGTCTCTCAAGCTTTCTCTCTCTGAAACATAAAAGGCGTGCCAAGTGGCTTACAAGATGGAATGATTCATGGCGATGTTCCGATACATTATGTCCTGTATAGGGTGCTTCAGCTTCTTGCAACGCTCCAAGGCTCCAGAGATAGCTCCGCGCCTTAGCACGTTCGATGGAAGCTCCGCACCCGCCGACGTCTCCTGCATCCTGCATGCAGACTGTGGGGTTATCAGTACATTGTTATGCACTGGTGGGGAGGCTAGCTCGCCCACAATGCTATCATTACCAAACACGTTCTATTTACTTTTGTGCATCTCTATCATTCATTGTCTTTCTAATCTTGCCTTAGGATCAGTTTCATGGCATATTTCATAGCCTATCTCGTGTTGTCGAATACAAGTGTCGCATGGAAATACATGCATGACTTACCCATACTTACCGTCCGGCCTTCCCTGTCCAAAGTAAACCAAGTTAGTCAACAATTCAATATGAACTTTCAATGTCAAGTGCGTGTCCCTGCCTCGGGTTCTAGCACGTCGTAAGCACGTTATCTAACTCACTAGCATGACTTTCTCATTATCATTTGGTGTGTTACATTTCAAGCATATTCATAACGCACTTCATTTTGTTAACTTAGATTACTTTGATTTCAATGCAAGGACTTGCACGTGGATCGCCACCAGCAAAGTCCACTTAATCTACATGCATCGGTCGCTGGCATCACAAGCCATTTTGGACATGTCTTTCCCTGTGGTAATTTCTCACCTATCATGGCGTGCGGCTTGGTACACCCTGATAGTCTTTTGAAATACCCGGCCTTACGTCCCCTGGTGGCCAAGCCCGCACTCAGGCCTGTACGTAAGCCATTTCCTTTGATTCCGTCCGGACCGGCAAGTCCTTCACACTTTGATCATGCCGCGGAATCCCTTTTTCTTTACGGCCACGGCATCGCCACCCCTCGCCCGTGCCGTTTGTCCACGACCATTTCGTATTAACTTGTCTTTTTAACTTAACGGCTGTCTCTGAGCCGTAGGCTAACCCTTAGCGTTATCGACCAGGTTGGCGTCCGTGCAGCGCGGGTAGCGAGCCCCGTTGCACGTGCCCGTCATACCTGTCGCTAACCATTTCTGTCCTTCTTATCTTTTATTCATTCTTTCTTTTCTTTCTTTCACTTGTTCATTCATTCGTTGATTCATTCATTCACTTATTCGTTTACTCTTTATGCAACTCCCCGTGCGGGAGTCGCCTTGGCGACCCATCGGTCCCATAGTCTTTCAATGTTGCTACACTCTACTCGGAACGACTATGTTGATAGTCTTCCCGTTTCATTGTTGTAATCCATTCATTGTTTCATTGTTGAACGCATAAGGGACTTGAACGTAAGCTTGTGCTTTAGCACGAGCGTGGAGCGCGGTGCGAGAGTTCTCGTATTTTCCATGTTCCTTTCCATATTCTATACAAGCATACAAGATGGGATTATTCCCTTAGCTAGGTGCGTTGAGTCATTCATTTATTAGCATGCGCGGGGTTATCGCCTAGCGATTTTCGTGATAGTGTCCGTATTGTTATGTGTCTAGGCTAAGCAAAGACGGGTTCATCGGAGCCACCCACCTTAGCGATGTTCGCATCGGCCGAGCGATACTCCGAGCGCGCCTTTGATAGTCTAAGTCTGGATTCATCTTTGACGGGCCATTATAAGTCTTGCATCGATTCGCAATCGATACTTCATCGGGTCGACGCAACTCTTCGAGTCGACGGCTCGCTTGAGTCGTTACACTTGCCGTTTGAATCGGCGTTCCGCTAGGGTGGAGCGGGTCATTACACGGGCGGATGCAGGGGGACCCCCATGGGCGGGGGGTGGTGGTGGGGGGGGGGGGGGTCGGGCGGCGCGGGAGGTTCCTCTTCCGGCGGAACGGCTTCAGTGTTCGAGTTCGGGTCCGGGAGGGACAACACTGGTGATGCAGGCTGGCAGACGGTGACGAGACGACGGGCTGGAGGGCGGCGAGGGGCCCAGATCCAAGTTTCGGTGCGGGCGGGGCCAGGTAATCATGGGAATAGATCTCCGATCGGCACAGTGGATCCCCGTCGTCGTGGGGGAGGTACGGTGCGCTCTGTTTCGGGTTGGAGGCCAAAGGCGACGGCGGCCGAGAAGGCTAAGGGTATTGCTACTGATACCGGCAGGACAGGCCCGGGTCCTGTGAACCCTCCGACCAGGCCGCTCGTTGCGGAGCAGAGGCCTCGGTTATGGAAGGAGGTCTGTACGCCTGTGGTTACGAAAAGTCCGATGTCGATGGAGTTTGTCCCACCGATGTCGGTTGGAGGAGGGCTTCGGGCGTATTTTTCCGCCGAAGAAATAGCGGTGGTCTCAGAATTCTGGAAGAACACCCTGATGCTGTATGTGTTAGGGAACAAGCCTTTCTATGGCCAAATTCGGGGTTATGCGGATGTCACGCCCCAGAACCAGAATACTGGAGAGCGGGGGCAGACATAGCCAGCTACGTATAACGGGATGGAATCCATACCGCTATACGGTCACGGCTGTCTAGATATGTGAGGGTTTCACTACAATCCATCAGTCTCTTAAGGTCATAAAATAGCCTATTGTCTCAATCTCATCCAACTAATAATAATCACAAGATATCAGATCACCAAATATACAATTGTAAGGCGTCCCAAACATTACATATCCAGATGATCATGAAGCTAGTCGTACAAAATGTAAGGACTAGCAAGAGTTTAAGTCATACATGATCAACCTCGAGTTGCCAATCATGCTTACAGCCCGTAGGCAGACAGTAAATAAAGTTGCAAACGAGCTAACACTTGCTCGGCGGCTAAACGCCTCAAAAGAATAATTTTACAATAGAGTGGGAGAGCAAAAATAAACCCACTCGTTGTCCTGGTTACGCCTGGTGACCACCATCGGGCTGAAATGCAGGGAGATCCTTTGGTGCTGCTCCGGTATCTGGCCATACAAAACCAGCTGGGTCAGACCCCAGAAAGAGCAAGTGCCACAAAGGAGGCTTCACTTAAGAACTAAAACCAGCAATTAGCACAAGAGTAAAATTACATAATAAAAAGGCAGTATTTTAAGAAAAGCATGATGGGTAATTATAAAAGACAATCTTGTATAGAATCACTAGAAGACAGGACATATGGAAAGAAAACATGACAGGATGATATACGATGAGATAACCATGGGACTATTCAGATAGCCAGGTTACAACCCGTAAACCAAACAAGGACCGGGGTTGTAACCCTTCGTCTGAACGGAACTTGGTTTCTCTCACCATTTATCGGCAAGATAAATATAAGAAATCAGGCCAAGTAACATTCTGGAGTGACAATCTTTCAATCATTCTGGTACAATCTTACAATTAATCAATTCTAGACAATACTATACTGGACTAGACTCAATCCAAGCAATCACGGCCAATCATTGCCTACGGCTTTCTACATTAACTAACTAGGGTTATCACAATCCTAGTTACTAGCAAGATGCAATAAGAATTCCAAGTCCGGTTACCTGTTTGTTACTACCTGAGTGATCCCAGCAAGAAAAGGAAAAGATAGCAGGATATAGCAGACACACTGTAGTAAGATACATGTGTCCTAAGGTACCACGCTCGACGGCGGGCTGGAAGTGCGCTCATCTCGACGGATAGCAACAAATCCCATGTATATATATATAAGGCCGGGACCAAAGGGGCAATAGGTAACTGGGAAATTCTCCATGAACTAATTGATCAATCTAGTCATTAACCTAGCCAGATTCAGTATGGATCCCTGACCGTGGTACTCAGGGATCATGCCCTAGACATGATGCAAGACACAACCAGACTCGTAGTTTATACAGGCACAATCAATGCAAACAACCACGGTGTCAGGATTTAATTTATACAGGTCATGTCATGTCAGGTAGCCGTCGCAACAGCTATTCGAGATAATCATGTCAGGTTTATCATATCAAGTATGCTAGTCAGGAATGCGCCACGACGGGCCACTATCAGGTCATGCCAGGTTATCATGTCAAGAGTGCACCACTACGGGTCACTATCACGTCATGCTCAATTATCAATACCAAATATATCAAATGAATTCATGATTTTCAAGTTCAGGACAAAAGGCGTAAGGATATAAAATGGACGTAAAATATCTAATAAAATATCAATATTCAGGGCTATAGAAGAGCCATGCGGCCAAAGCATATGCGGTCAGGAAAGGGTAGAATCATGCGGCCCAATTAGGAGGGCGCATGCGGCCAGGGTCACTGAATCACATGCGGCCAAGACAAGGGGGCGCATGCAGCTGGAAGTGCAAGGGCGCATGCGGTTAAGTCAACAAGGCTGCTTATGCGGCTGAGAGTGAAAGGTACATATGCGGCTGAAGGGGCAGGAACCTATGCGGCTGGGAGTAGGACTAGCTCCCATGCGGCAAGCAAGAAGGAAGGCTCCATGCGGCCAGGATGAATTGGACTCATGCGGCTCTCAGGGTAGGGGCACATGCGGCTAGCGGGGAACCAAGCCTATGCGGTCCGCAAGTACTAGAGTTCATGCGGCTCAAGGAGATAGGCGCATATGCGGCTGAAGGCAAGTGGGACTCCATGCGGCAAGAAGGAACTGAGGACTCATGCGGTCAGGTTCAATTCATATTCATGCGGCCAAGGATGAAGGCAGACTTATGCGGCTGGGAAGCAAGGGCCTCATGCGGTTTTAAGAATGAGACTCAGTCCCTGCGGCTGAAAGTGTCATGCGGCTAAATCACTTGCCGCATGAATTGTCATGCGGTCAAGTCAAGCACTGTTCTTCTTCCCCAATTTCAGAGAAGAAGAACACCATGAACCCAAGCTTCCAAACTCCATAAAATCTTCATCTGGAGCCCAAATCCGAACTTCCATAGGTCAAAATGGGGTAGAACGAGATTCTCTACAACATAGAACCATCAAAACTAGGAAATAACAAGATTAAATAGATCAAAACCCAAGAAATCCGAAAATGAAATAAACTTAGATCTACAAGAATCCAGCCATGGAAATGAGAAATGTCAAATACTAAAGTGCTTTAGAATGTAGTAAGGAAGAGAATG
Source organism: Iris pallida (assembly GCA_029216955.1). Taxonomy (NCBI): domain Eukaryota; kingdom Viridiplantae; phylum Streptophyta; class Magnoliopsida; order Asparagales; family Iridaceae; genus Iris; species Iris pallida. Next base: position 14,919,517 of record JANAVB010021800.1, on the reverse strand, counting down.
GAGCAATAAAATCAGAGTTCTTCCATGAAGCAAGTTGCACTTGCCTAGCTCTCTCTCTCTCTCTCCCTCTCACTCACAGGTTGGTGAGAAATTTAATGGTGAAGGAAGATGATGATGAATGAAGAGAGAGAATGAGAGTGCATTAATAAAGGGGTTGGTGGTGGTAGGTAGGAGTGGTTCACATATAAAACCAAACCAAGCCAAGCCAACCGAACCGAACCAAGCCAATGCAATTGCCATAGGGAACCACAAGCCAATTAAACAAATTAAACAATATTAATCAAAATTAACTAATCATGATTAAGCAAAAAATACGGGTCCAAAACACGTATACGTATACTAAATACGTATCACGGATTTGGGACACTACATCCTACCCACCTTAAAAGAATTCCGTCCTCGGAATTTAAATCAAGAGGCTAGAGATGTCGGGACTGCTATACTATCATAGGCAATCTACCACTACCAATCAATCATACAATCATTCATGCAAGCAAGGATTCGAAGTGTAAGGCAAGAAAGATATTACGCCTCACGAGCCAAACTGATTGGGATAACGTGACCAGATATCATCCTCACGCTCTCATACTTGACTCTACCAAGGAGCGATGAACTCAAGCAACACGAACTAAACTGATAGTCTTGCGCTTGAGGTCTCTCTCTTTGGTCAAACATGGACACGGGCCTCTCCTCATACGAAAAGGTTAAGGCTATTGGTACCAACTTTTCGAATGATCTAGGACATGGCTCGGGTCCGGGATGTACCGTTGTAATTAGGATACATGAAATACGTCATGCACCCCGCATAATGACGGTAGAAAAGCAAGATGAGAGGACACATATACCTCTCGGTCGATTCTGAACCTGAGCCTGGGCTAGGGCAAACTGTCGCGGGTTCTGTTGCTGGAAAGTCTGGGCCTGAGTCGGCAATGGCCTCGGGAACGGGAACTGTTGTTGCTGGTGAACTGGAGCTGGTACTGGTACTGGTGCTGGTCCCCTAACCGAGGGACTAGATACTGTCGATGCTGAATCAACTCTGAATGGACAGGACCCCACCCTATGGTCCGGTGCTCCACACAATAAACACAATCCCAACGCCTTGCGACATTCCGCTACCACATGTCCAGGCTTCCCACAATAAGAACAGCCTACGGCGGAAGACTGTGCTTGCTTCTGTTTCTGCTGAGGGTACGTCGGGGTCGAGTACTGGACCGACGTAACTGAGGTTGCTTGCCTCGGAGTTCCAATAGTCAAAGCCCTAGCTGCCGGGGCTGGTGCTGAAGATTGATTCATCTGACTAAGGGACCGCTTCCGACCTCCGGTCCTGTCCACTATTCTCTGGGAGGTATACTCGTGCCTCCTTGCTGCTCGCAACACCGCATCATAGGTCTGATGCTCGAACTGTTCTACTGCCAATATAATCTCCAGGTGAAGTCCCTGCTGGAACCTCTGCGCTCTGTCAAACTCGGTTGCCACCAAGGTGGGAGCAAACCGACTGAGTCTGGAAAACTCGGCCGCATAACCGTCGACCGTCCTTCCCATCTGCTTAAGATTACTGAACCTGGTCTGCAAGTCATATCGAGCCACTGCATCATAATACTTGGTCTGGAACTTCTCGCTGAACACTGCCCATGAGACAGGTGTTGCCAATCCTACTGCTTGTGCGGCCCACCAACTGCGGGCTAGATCCAATAACTGTAGGCGCACCACCGCCACCTTCTCGTCTTCTGGAGTCTTCGCGGCTTCGAGAATCACCTCTATATCTTGTAGCCAAGCATCGGCAGCAATGGCATCCTCGCTGCCATCGAAGAATGGAGGGTTCAGGCGCTTGAAACTGTTGACCGCACTGTTCCCTCGAGGACCACTTCTATTCAGAGCATCTTGTACTACTTGGTGCAGGGCATCTCCCTGACGATCTTGGGACGCTAACAATGATCTGATGAGACCCACCAAAGTGCCATTATCAGGATCTACAGGTTGGACTGGCTGAACTGGCGGTACTGGTTCTCCAGGAGGCACGGCTCGGGAGGCTGCTGCTGAGTGCTGGGCCTGATCTTCTGGTTGCTGCTGGTCCACGGGAGGTGATCTGCCTTGCTGATCGGCAGGTCCAGGTTCAATGCCGCTGAAGAAGACGACATGGGAACAATAAGGAAGGACCAGGACAGATCAACGATTACAAGCATGTGATCAGGACAAGAATTTTCAGGAATCAAGAGGATACGAGCAGAGATTAAAGACGAGTACTGATTGAGACATCTATTCGGTAAACCCTCACACATCTTGATTAACAAGACCTGCATGGGCCACCACTTAAACCATGTCACGTCCCAGAACCAGAATACTAGAGAGCGGGGGCAGACATAGCCAGCTACGTATAACGGGATGGAATCCATACCGCTATACGGTCACGGCTGTCTAGATATGTGAGGGTTTCACTACAATCCATCAGTCTCTTAAGGTCATAAAATAGCCTATTGTCTCAATCTCATCCAACTAATAATAATCACAAGATATCAGATCACCAAATATACAATTGTAAGGCGTCCCAAACATTACATATCCAGATGATCATGAAGCTAGTCGTACAAAATGTAAGGACTAGCAAGAGTTTAAGTCATACGTGATCAACCTCGAGTTGCCAATCATGCTTACAGCCCGTAGGCAGACAGTAAATAAAGTTGCAAACGAGCTAACACTTGCTCGGCGGCTAAACGCCTCAAAAGAATAATTTTACAATAGAGTGGGAGAGCAAAAATAAACCCACTCGTTGCCCTGGTTACGCCTGGTGACCACCATCGGGCTGAAATGCAGGGAGATCCTTTGGTGCTGCTCCGGTATCTGGCCATACAAAACCAGCTGGGTCAGACCCCAGAAAGAGCAAGTGCCACAAAGGAGGCTTCACTTAAGAACTAAAACCAGCAATTAGCACAAGAGTAAAATTACATAATAAAAAGGCAGTATTTTAAGAAAAGCATGATGGGTAATTATAAAAGACAATCTTGTATAGAATCACTAGAAGACAGGACATATGGAAAGAAAACAAGTGTTAGCTCGAGTCAAATACAAGGGGAAGGAGACTGCGAGGCCATAGGTGGTTCAGACGGAGGCACCTGGGAAGGAGACGGCCCCCAGTCACTTGCCTGGGGAGACGGAGCCAGACAGACATATGGAGGAGGACACAGTGATGGAGGTCGATAGGAGGCTGGAGTCAGGTTCACCGCAGAGACAGGAGAGCAAGCAGGGTGCACTGGTCCCGTTCAGGCCACAGAGGACCATCGTGACCAGGGGTATGAGCGTGGCTGGTAGTGGACAGATGGTGATGGAGGCCTCCCCGGCGATCATGGTATACAGCAGCAGAAAAAGACACGCTCCGGCCACACGGGAGGATATCCCTCAGGCGAGGGATATGGATGACCAGACTGAAGACAATCCTGACTGGGCACTTACTCTTAGCAGGATTCAGGCCCATCTTGCTCCCTCCTCCATGGTAGATGCGGTCATTGATCAGGAGGATGAGACTTCCCTCGAGTGTCGATCCAGACGAGTTCCAGGGGGACCCCTCATCTATTAATTAGATGTCGGTCCTAGCATGGAACATTAGGGGGGGTGTTCCATTGAACGATGGAGGGAGATTGGAGGGGTTCTGAGGAGAGAGTCGTGTGACATTGCTATCCTGCTGGAGACGAAGATTAGAGGGGCTGCTATGCTCTCGCGTAGGACTCCGGCAAACTGGGATCACATTCACAACTTAGATCTTTGCGGTATGGCGAGGATCTGGGTTAGGTGGAACAAAGGTAGCTGGGAGGGGGTGCAGATCCATAAATCAGAACAACTCATCGGAGTTACTTTCGAGAACAAAGGTGGGTTCCATTTCATCCTGGGTGCTGTATATGGGCACAATGACCGGAGACTCCGGGAGGCTTTGTGGGAGGACATTGTGCATCTGGGTCTTATGGCGGACAACATGCATCTCCCTCTGCTCATCATGGGGGACTTCAATGTTTTGCTGCTTCGTCAAGAGAAGGTGGGAGGTCGACCTGTTCCGGACTCGATCTTATATGACTTCCAGCGGTGTCTGCTTATGTCAGGGATGCGAGGGCTGGAGCGAGCTGGACATATTTGGACCTGGCACAACAAGGCTACTCATAACCGGATTGCTTGTCAGTTGGATCGGACCTTAGGCAATAGTGAGTGGTTCAGGTGCTTTCCGAAATCGGTGGCGGAAGGTCTTGCGGCGGGTACTAGCGACCATTCTCCTATCCGGGTTGGCCTATGTGAGAGACCCACTTTGAGGGCGAGGCCGTTTCGGTATAACAACAGCTGGTATCTGTCGGCTGGATATGAGGAGGTGGTTACGGGAGAGATGCAGCACTTCCGGGAAGGCACGGCTCAGTTCCGCATGGTTCACAAACTCAAGCAGCTCAAGCGGGCCATCAGGGGGTGGGTGAAGACGAGACCGCGGACTTCTCTGACGGATAAGGAAGCCGAGCTCCGGGGCACCCAGGTGGCCCTCCAAGCTGACATTCTGAACGGGGAGCTGGTGGCTAAGGAGAAGATCCTGATTGAGGAGGTCAGCATCATGAGATTACAGGAGGAGATTAGTGTGGCACAGAGGGCCAAATGTACTTAGCTCAAAGATGGCGACCGCTGCACCAAATTCTTCTACGATGTGATCCGCACCCGTCAGCACCGGAACATCTCCAGACTTCTGAATGCTGAGGGACATCTTGTAGGGGACCCGATGGAGATTCAGGAAGAGACCGTCAGATTTTACACTGACTTATACCAGCAGACGGACTACACTAGCACGTTCCCAGCCCTTGTCACGAAGAGACTGGTGTCCCGCCATGGGAACAGTCTGCTTTTGGCACCTGTGAGGATGGAGGAGGTGGAAGACATTGTGATGAAGGCTAATCCCAACAAAGCTTACAGAATTCCTCTGGATGCTCTATATATAACTCCTCCTTAAGATCACCGTGGAGGAATGTCGTCTTCACGTCCATTTGCTCGACCTCCAAGTCGAAACTGGCTGCCAATGCTAGCACCACCCGAATAGACGACTGTTTGATGACTGGCGAAAAGATCTCATCATAATCTATGCCCTTCCGCTGACCGTAACCTTTAACTACCAGCCTCGCTTTGTATCGAGGGGGAGTAGCATCATCTGTCTGCTTCACTCTGAACATCCATCGATTTCGCAAAGCCTTCTTGCCCTTTGGCAACTGCACCAGATCATAAGTAGAGTTGGCTTGTAAGGAACTCATCTCCTCCTGCATAGCCTCTATCCACTCCTGTCTATGTTTGTCGTCCATAGCCTCTGTAAAACTTTTGGGCTCTCCCCCGTCAGTCAATAGCACATACTCATCTGGTGAGTATCTCGTAGATGGTCGACGCTCTCTGTCGCTCCTCCTCAATGGAACCACTGGTGCTGGCTGTATATCAACAACCTCCTCCCTTTCAGGAACTCTCTCTCCGGCATGCTCATCCTCCTGAGGGTTATCTTGACCACCATCAGCAGGCTGATGATCAAGGTTGGGAGCAACTCCATATACTGGCTCCCTCATAATTGGATCCTCTGCGATGTCCTCTGGAAATTGCTCGAAGCGAAATGAATCTAACTCAGACAATTCCTCAACCTCAGAAGGCATCTCGGAATCCTGAGTGTTGGTTATGGTCTGATCCTTGATGAATACCACGTCCCTGCTTCTATAGAGCTTTCTTCCCACGGGGTCATAAAGTCTATAGCCAAATTCATCCCGACCGTAGCCGACAAAGACGCATCGCCTCGTCTTCGGCTTAAACTTGGATCTCTTGTCCTTCGGTACATGCACGAAGGCCTTACAACCAAACACTCGCAGGTGGTTGTATGACGGCTCTTTGTCGTACCATACTTTATCAGGCACATCATCCTGCAAAGGAGCACTACGAGATAAATTAATAACATAAGTAGCTGTGTAAAGTGCCTCAACCCAATAGCTGTCCGGTAAGTTTGCTTCTGACAGCAAACACTGTACCCTCTCCATCAGCATCCTGTTCATTCGTTCCGCTACATCATTGAGCTGAGGTGTCTTGGGCAGAGTCTTCTGGTGTCGTATCCCTTGCTCTCTGCAATAAGCATCAAAGGGACCGATGTACTCGCCGCCATTGTCTGACCGAACACATAGCAGCTTCTTGTCCGTCTCCCTTTCAACAGAGGCCTGAAACTCTTTGAAAGTGGATAGCACTTGATCCTTGGTCTTTAAGGCATAGACCCAAACCTTCCTGGAACAATCATCAATAAACGTCACAAAATAAGAACCTCTTGCTTCCTCTGGCAATCACCATCGAACCTCTGGAAAGCTTCTAATGACCGTTCCCGAAGAGATTGAAGAAACCCTCGTCATCCAACCTTCCAACCGACACCAGGTTGAAACGGATATCATGGACATGACGGACATATTTGAGAACAAGACCTGCATCCGTCTTCGTCCTCAAATGCACATCTCCAATGGCAACCGCCTTCAACACATCTCCATTGCCCATCTTCAACAATCCACAGTCGCCTGTTGTGTAAGTTGTAAATAGTGTCCTGTTGTGAGATACGTGCGCTGAAGCACCTGAGTCTACCAGCCAGAATTGTCATCGCAGGTAAGGTTCATGACAACCTCATCACCTACGATGATCACATCGCCTCCATGTGCTGACGCCGTTGCTGTAGTGGTCTCACTTTGCTTCCCCTTGTCGCCCTTCTTTTCTCTCTTCCAAGCGAAACAGTTCCGTTTGATATGGCCATTTTTGCCACAATGCTAACACTCCGAGTCCTCGTACCGACCCTTGGACTTGCCCCTGCTCTTATCTCTGCCACCTCTCCTGCTTTTGTCCCTTCCGCTGCTCTCTGAAACTAGCGCCGCCGAGTGATGGGATGTGGATGAAGTGCCCTGTGAACGTCTCCGTATCTCTTCATTCAGTACCCCGCTCTTGGGAAACTCCAGACTGACCACGCCTTCCGAAGCAGAAGCGATTATAGATACTTGTACGGTCTCCCACGAGTCTGGCAATGTACATAGCAACCAAAGTCCTTGAACCTCATCGTCGAACTTGACTCCTATCGAGGATAGCTGGTCCACCACGTCCTGGAACTCACTCAAGTGATCCGTAATGGACGCACCATCTTTGTACCGCAGACCCATCATCATCCGGATCAGGAACAATTTGTTTACTCCGATCTTTTTTGCGTACAAAGATTTCAGCTTCTCCCACAACGTGTTCGCATGCTCAATATTGGCAACGTGGTTGTACACGTTCTCGTCAACGAACTGCCGCATGTACCCACACACCTATATATGCTCGAAGTTCCAGTCCTCATCGGATTTGTCACTGGGCTTCTCGGACGCAAATACTGGAAGATGCAGTTTCTTGACGAACAGCAAATCCTTCATCTTGCTCCGCCAATAATGGTAGTTGGTACCGTTCTGGTTCACCATGCGCACCGGCTTCGCGTCCATCATTGCTTCCTGGTTTGACTGTCAACTCCTGATACTTATTTGAACCCAAAGCTCTGATACCACTCTGTTGAGAACGAAACGCGAAAACCGTTTTCCCAAACCAGAAAGTCCTGCGAGAGAGCCGAGCAAAAGCACACAAACCAAAAATGCCAAACACAATTGCAGACACAAATTTTTGACGTGGAAAATTCTTGCGGGAAAAAATCACGGGACGATCGGAGTCCAACCCTGAATAACCTCCACTAATGGAATAAAGAGAATACACCCTCTACAAGCTCCTCCCGATCCAACACGGATCACCACAACTCACTTGAAAGAAGAAAATTTAATTGCGGACTCCGAAGAACAAGCGATGTCGAAAAATTATTTGAAGCGATCTCTCCTTCACAATAGTCCTCAATCCTCTCTCTCAAAGATTGTAAAACACTCTTGTTTTTAGATGTTTTTCAACTTGCATCCATCACCCTTTTATAAGCTCTTGGTAATCCATACATGGAAGATCAATATATATGGAAACTTCCAATATGCATCAATCATATATATTCTGTCCGAACTCGGACCGAGTTTTGTCCGAACTCGGACCGAACTCGGTCTCCCTGACCCAATTCCCGAGGGAAGTGGTCACCTTGAAGAACAGGCACCTAAAGTTCGATTATTTGAACGTTGGACTACCATACTCTACCCGAGTTCTGTCCCAGAGAACCTTATAAATATCGGAGAACTCCCTATTCATTTCATTCACTCATCTCTTCTCTATTCATTCAAGTGTTCTCTGAGTTTTACACTTTCAAATCAAAGTTTTTACGACTCTTAGCCAAGCTAGTACCAGTTTCGGTTCGATCTTGAAAACCAATTCATTTTTATCCTATTTCTGAAGTCGACAAAGGCTTGTGGATGTGAAGTAGAACTTTTCGGATTAAAAGCACGTGTTGTAAGGAGTTGCAAGTACTTCGGATTCAAAATTTGTGTTTCACTGCATAGTGGATTCAATATCGAACTACAGTACTCGAGACTGGACTAATACCCTCAGAGAAAAAACAGTATAAATTTTGGTATTTGAGTTTGCCCTTTATAATCTCCTTTACTCATTTACTTATATAATGCATATTTTATAGTAGTTTGATTTCTTCCATATAAATTTTTAGTGATGATTTTTTATTCCGTTGCACACACGCACTCTATGCACCCCCCCTAGAGGTGCTCAACGGTCCTGCACAAACAAACTAGACAAAAGGTAGAAAGGAAAAAAAAAAAGAGGTTTAAAGTTGTGCCAAATGTCATCGTAGCCCTGAAATACCAATAATCTAATCAGAACTAAAGTCTATGATATTTCTCTTTCAATATAAATGTGTAGCAGAGGGTGGAGAGTGGCTGGTATTGGTAATACCATCCAGTATAATCCGTTGTAACTGCTGCATATTGAACACTGTTGGCCAATTAGGCACACTGCTGATTGTTGGATGCATGCATGTTTATACGTGTAGCAGAGGGTGGATAGTGGCTGGTATTGGTAATACCATCCATTATAATCCGTAATAGCTGTTAGTACCGGGACGTAATTTTCGATGGAAAATTGAGAAATGAAATGATTGTAAAAACAACGTTTCGACGCAACACTTCAAAGAAGGTGCAAAACAGAGATCCTTGGAGGATTCTGGGTTACGAAAATCTAAAAAGATTTTGTAACAGCGGCAAACGAATGTAATTCTTCTAAAAATTAGGAACAAATCGAATTGCTAGCAGCAGCAGCGATGGTCCACTAACAGTTTCTGATTAGATCAGAACTGTTCTCGTTCAGAACGAGTTGAAGTGGATGATAGGCGATGAAGTGGATGGAAGAACAACCTGCTGGGGTGAATGATCACCGACGCTCAAAGCTTGATTCGCCCCACACGAATAGCTTCCAGGAACCAGCAAGTTCGACGGAGAACTTTGGAACACTCCGCTCTTCTAACTCGTCGGATGGCGCACGGACTCCTGCTCTAAGTGGTGCTGGTGCTCTGCTTCTCTTTTCTCTCAAACTCAGTAGAATTCGTAAGGAATATGTTCTGAACACTTGTATACTGAGAGAGAGATAAGAGAACCTTATATAGGCCCGCGCTGTAACTGTCCAGTTAGCAGAACGTTCGGGACGTGAGAAAAACCGCTCCGAACGTGCTGTAATCACTCAAATCGTGCATAGACACGATCTGAGCCAACTGGCGCACATCGCACTCCACCTGCGCAACTTGCACCATACACGCCAAACGCGTACAACGCAAACTGCGCACCTGCGCCACACGCGCACCGCGCTACCTGTACAACCTGCGCCACACGCGCACCGCGCTACTTGTGCCACACGCGCACCGCGCTACCTTCACCACCTGCGCCACACGCGCACGCGCGCACCCCGCGCCAATTGCAGCGCCAACTTCTGCACCATCTGGTAGCGCCAACTGGCGCGCCATCTGGCCGCGCGATCGGGCAGCGCGAACTGGCGCCTGCGAACGGCTGCGCAAGAGGCTCGTGTAACATAAGTGCACTATGCGCCTAGCGACGATGTTGACGTGCTAAGTGCAAAGTGCGCCCACAAAACGCCATATTACGCCTCATTAACCTATGAGTCCGAGTCCGAGTTGCTAAGCCCCTACGGAAATTAGCTCCAATGGAAATTAATTCCCAAGAGCAAAAAGCTTAAGCTTTACCATAGAGACTTAACCTTATCTCCTAGTAAAATCACCCACATGGTTCCCTCCTTAGGGTCACCATCCCATGTTCATACTCAACAACACATAGTATATATATTGAGATACCTCATGTTGCTTTTCCAATGTGGGACTAAACTTCACTAGGCATGTTGAGAGCAAGCTCTTTACATGTCACGAAAAAGCTTCAACAATCCCCCATATATCTCGATATATGGAGTTGAGTGTTCCCTACAGTAACTGTCCATCATGCATTAGGAGAGATGTCGCTGACGACTTGAATCTTCCCGCATGGGTCAAATGACAGACTATAATACCTTGAATTCTGCACCATAGCTGAAATTTTTTTCACTCACATAATGTAGTTACATGTGCTTCTGGCTGCACATTAAAGGCCCTGTGCCAGCCTGGTTTCATTGTATAATTTTGGGCGTCTACAAGTTTACCCACAAGACACGGCCTACTATCTCTGTCCATGCACTATAGGTGAGTTCTTTATTAAAGAGACATGGCATGAAATCTTGTGCTTCCCTTGCGGTGCTACGCCGCTATGACATGGCCTAAAGCCGAGGCATTACCCTTACCGGGAACCTCATCGTAGTATCATACTACTGTAGCATGAGGTCATAGCCTCTTTGTAGTGCCATACTATCCAGCATGAAGCCTTAGGCTCCCTTGCGGTGTTACGCCGCAACGACATGGCTTGCAAGGCCGAGGCTTTATCCCTATCCGGGTACCTTATCGTGGTGTCGTGCCACTGTAACATGAGGAACACGTCCCCTTTGTAGTGTTGTCTACCCCTCTTTAATTTCATCATACAGATCACTTGGCTCGCAAAGCCGAGGTATTACCCTAACCGAGAACCTGAAGGTGGAGTCACCCCACTATGGCATGGAGTTTCACTCCTTGTAGTGCAGCGCTACCGTGCTTCCTGTAAAGCACACCAGGCATTCACTCTGCCTGAGAACACATTAAGGCGTTTAAGCCAACCTCTCCACAGGATCCGTTTTCTACAGAAAACATACAGTAGACAACAGTGGTTGTAGGTCCGTAACCTCTCCATGCCACAGAGGACATGTACCCACTGTTCCTGATATTTTTTAGTTAATGGTCCTCCCTTTGAACCAAAATTTAGATGCCTAGTAGATTTCTCTTTGAACTAATAGCATAAAACTTTATGGTAGGATTACAATAACATAATATTAGAATGCCTTCAAGCTCATTTTTCTTGTTGTGTCATCGACCAGCTGGCGCTTGAGGCCCTTGGTGAACGGATCCGCCAGGTTCTCCTGACTCCGAACACCAATCACTGCAATAACACCTCTCTTGATGAGATCGTGTACTACCCTGTGCTTTAACCGCACAGTCCTCTTCTTCCCGTTGAAGAGGTCATTTGATGCCACCGCTGCAGTCGCCTGGTTGTCGTAATATATCGGTATTGTCGGTATTTGCGCCCCAACCACTGGAAGATCATACATGAGCTCCTGAAGCCATTCTGCTTCCTCCGCTGCGGTATCAAGTGCAAAGAACTCAGATTCCATGGATGACCGCGAGAGCATAGTCTGCTTCTTCGACTTCCACGATATAGCAGCTCCACCCATTGTGAAAATAAATCCACCTGTGGACCTTTCGCTCTCCAACTCTGAGCACCAGCTGGCATCACTGAAGCCTTCTACTACCGGCGGATCTCCGCTGTAGTGCACTGCATATGTCTGAGTCTTCTTGAGATATCTCATAACCCGTTTTACAGCTTTCCAGTGCTCAATGCCTGGATTGCTCGTGAAACGACTCAGCATTCCTACGGCAAAAGCAATGTCAGGCCTTGTGGCAGTAGTAGCATACATCAAACTTCAGATAACACTTGCGTACTCCAACTGCCTGACGCTTTTTCTCGAATTAGGCTTCAGCTTCAGATCACTCATGTAAGGCGTATCGATCTCTGGAAGATCCTGATACCCGTAACGTGTGATCATCTTTTCAATATAATGAGACTGTGACAACACTAGTCCAGTGTCTGTCCGGATGATCTTGATCCCTAAGATCACATCAGCTTCCCCCAAGTCCTTCATACTGAACTTGCTCGAGATGAACTTCTTTGTCTCCGTGACACAGCCCATATCCGTACCTAGGATTAGCATGTCGTCCACGTACAGACAAACGATTATACCTCTTCCATCAGCGAACTTTGTGTAAACACACTTGTCCGTCTCGCTAACCCTGTAGCCATTTGACCTTATAACCATGTCAAACTTTTTATGTCACATCTTGGGAGCCTGTTTAAGACCGTACAAGGATTTCACCAACTTACAGACTTTGTCTTCAAGACCTTTGATGACAAATCCCTCTGGCTGATGCATGTAAATCTCTTCGATCAGCTCGCCATTTAGGAAAGCCGTTTTCACATCCATCTGATGTATCACCAACTTATGTATTGCTGCGAGAGCAATCAACATTCTAATGGTGGTCATTCGGGCAACTGGAGCATACGTGTCAAAGTAGTCGATCCCCTGCTTCTGAGAAAATCCCTTGGTACCAACCTAGCGTTGAACTTGTCAATAGTTCCATATGCTTTCATCTTCTTCTTGAAGATTCATTTGCATCCAATGGGTTTTGCTCCTTCGGGAAGATCAACCAACACCCAAGTGTTATTTTAGGTGATGGAATCAATTTCATTGTCTATCGCCTCCCTCCAGAAAGCTGCGTCTCTGGTCTTCATCGTCTCATCATAGGTAAGCAGATCTGCTTCCACATGATAGGTGACAAAGTCATTTCCGAAGTCCTTCGACCTCCTCACACGCTTAGCTGACGACTCAGCGGGTTCTGGTTTAATCGTTGTTTCAACAACATCTTCTTGGACTACATCCTCATTAAAAACTTCAGTTTCTTGCATACCCTCATTGTTCTCCGGAATGTTCGCAAGAACAATGTTCTTGTGCCTTGCAAATTTATCTTCAAAATATTCTGCGTCGCGAGATTCAATGATATAATTTGACTCAATATCAAGAAATCTCCGAGCATCACTCTTTTCGGCATAACCCAAAAGGAGTAATATCTGAAGTTGCATGAGGCACTCTATTTAGAATAAAAGTGGCCGTCACTGCTGCTTCTCCCCAGTAGCACTTTGGAAGACCCGCAGTCAACAACATTGAGTTAATCATTTCTGTCTATGTTCTGTTCTTCCTCTCTGCTGCTCTGTTTGATTGAGAGTACGGAGCAGTGGTTTCTTTAACAATTCCATGTTCTTTGCAGAACAATGCGAATTCATGAGACCGGTACTATCCACCTCGATCACTTCTTATTCTCTTGAGTTGTTGTCCAGTCTGCCGCTCAGCCTCGGCCCTGAACTCTTTGAACTCCTCGAATGCTTCGTCTTTAGCCTTCAGAAGGTAGACGAAAGCGTACTTTGAGAAGTTATCGATGAAGGTTATAAAATACTTCATCCCGGCTTTTGTAGAGAATTGTTTGAAGTCACAGATATCGGAGTGTACCAACTCCAGAAGATTTGTGCTTCGATTAACCCGAGGAAAGGGTTTCCTTGTGATCTTCGTTTGAGCACAAACTTCACATTTCTCTACCTTACCCCCACATTTGGAGATAAGTCCTAGACTAGACATTATGTTTATTCGTTTACAATGAACATGTCCTATCCTATTATGCCACAACTCAAGAGTATAAGCAGAATGAGTAATTGCATTAACAGCTTTGGACTGATTTACAAGCTGAATTTTAAACATTCCTTCGGTATAAAAAGTTTTTCCGAAGTATGTTCCCTTTATGGACATCACCATCTGTCCAGCATTGATGTCCATCCTGAGACCTGCATTGCAGAGTAGGCCTCCCGAGATCAGGTTATTTGCGATAGCAGGTACATGTTTCACACCCTAAAGCGTCAGAGATTTTTTCGAAGTTGGCTTCAAAACCACCGTCCCGATCCTGAGCACTTTAGCTTGTGCCTGGTTCGCCACCATAACAACTTCAAAAGTTGGCGTGTAGGTGGTGAACCACTCCTTGCTTGAGCAGACATGGCAGATGGCACCAGTGTCTACCCACCAGTCGGAGTCAGCTCCTACAGCAGTGACCTGCACAATCATTGCAACAACGTCAGTGATCATAGAAACCTTGCTAGGCTCACTTTGCTCTGATTGCTTGGTCTTCGCTTTGCATTCACTCTTGAAGTGACCCTTCTTGCCACACTTGAAACAAGACATCTGAGACTTTGCCTTTTGATTCTTGAAGGAAGTCCCTTTAACTTTCAGACTGTTAGGGTCCTTCTTGCTGTGGGAAGCCGTATGCTTTCCCTTGTGTTCCTTGATGTGAACCAAATTGGCGTTAGACAATTGTTTGGACAGTGCATCCACCTTCAGTTGAGCCCTCATTTGGTCCTCAACATAGACTTCCTGCAGGAGATCTTCCAGACTGATCTCGAACTTCTTCCTATTCATGTTTGCATAGAACTTGCTCCACCTAGCGGGGAGCTTAGAGACGATCCCTCCAACAACAAACTTGTCGGGGAGGGGCATCGCCTCATCATCCAACTTCTGTCGCAGCTTCAGTAACTCGTTCACCTGCAGCAGCATTGGCTTCTCATCTTCAAAGAACCACTTGTGATATTTTTCAACTAAAATATCTTGCTTCGGTTCTTATCATCTTCGTATAGTTTTTCCATAGACTTCCAAATCTCTCTGGCAATAGTTTTCTTTGAATATGATTCTGCAAGGGAGTCTTCCATAGCATTTAGGATCATAAGCCTACAAATGCTATTGTCCCTTCTCCACTTGGCCTGGTTCTTAGTAGCAGCAGAAATTGCGGCTGTAGATCCAGTTTTTGGAATAGTAGATTCCTCCTCAAAAGTACATGATCAACGTCAGAGAATTGAATATTGAGACCAACCTTTCTTTTCCAGATTTGATAGTGTTCACCATCAAATTGCTCTAACTTTGTAAAGTTAGGATTGATTAGCGAAGCACAAAAGTTTTCCATCTGGCAATCAAGCTTTGAGATTGTTAGTCCCGGGACATAATTTTCGATAGAAAATTTAGAAATGAAACGATTGTAAAAACAATGTTTCGATGGAACACTTCAAAGAAGGTGCACAACAGAGATCCTTGGAGGATTCTGGGTTACGAAAATCTAAAAAGATTTCGTAACAGCAGCAAACAAATGTAATTCTTCTAAAAAGAAGATACAATTCGAATTGCTAGCAGCAAGTAGCGATGGTCCACTAACAGTTTCTGATTAGATCAGAACTGTTCTCGTTCAGAACGCGTTGAAGTGGATGACAGGCGATGAAGTGGATGGAAGAACAGCCTGTTGGGGTAAATGATCACCGGCGCTCAAAGCTTGATTCGTCCCACACGAATAGCTTCCAGGAACCAGCAAGTTCGACGGAGAGTACTTTGGAACACTCTACTCTTTTGACTGATGCTGACGTGCTAAGTGCAAAGTGCGCCAACAAAACGCCATATTACGCCTCATGAGCCCATGAGCCCGAGTCCGAGTCGGGGCTTAGCTCCAATGGAAATAAATTTCCAAGAGCAAAAAGCTTAAGCTTTACCATGGAGACTTAACCTTACCTCCTAGTAAAATCACCCACATGGTTTCCTCCTTAGGGTCACCACCCTATGTGCATATCTCAACAACACATAACAAGTATATATATTGAGATACCTCATGTTGCTTTTTCAATGTGGGACTAAACTTCACTAGGCATGTTCAGTGCAAGCTCTCTACATGCCAAGGAAAAACTCCAACAATAGCTACCCCACAATGAACACCGTTAGCCAGTAAGGCGCACAGCTGATTTTTGGATGAACTTTCATTTTAACCTAAATTATGTGTTCATATGAATCGTTAGGGTGTTGACCTCAAATCTTTTGGGAAAATAAGTAATGCAGCTACAAAATATAGGAAAATAATTTATTTAAGTGTTATAATTACAGCACAACAAAATTAAACTACCATTCGTATGATTTCATTGTGCAATATCTTTAGACAGAAGTCGCAGAACATGAAGTTGTTGAGAGTTGTGGTGTTTGTGCCATTAGAATTTTAAACTTCACCACTTTAGCTTCCGTTCATTTTTGAATTGTAGCTCATTTAGAATTTATCTTGTGATAGTCTTTTTTGTTTTTCATGACAATATCATATCCCTCATAACACAATGACATATTACACACATGACAAGCAGTAAGGTCATGTCTAGTAAATTATACTGTTACATTCTATGTTGTGACTTGTGAGTGACGCTTCAAAAGAAAAACGTGAAGGTGATGCATCAGCTTGTTTGAATGGTAAATTAAATAGATTCACTGGAGTGCTTATGTTGACCTTTTTCAACACATTCACATGCAGAGCATTCATTGTCAATGTCGGGGATATGTTGGAGAGATGGACTAATTGCCTATTTCGGTAAATTTCAGTTTAATTTCCTAGCCAGTTTCTTTCATGATGGCGTTTTCAGTCTCACATTACATATTCAGAGTGAAAATCTAACATAGTGTCAATGTGCTGCTAGCAGCTTTTAAGTCAACTTCCCATTTTTAGACTTGCTAACACCATTGACCTTTGATATATATTCCAAAATTTAACAGGCTACTTCATTACATCTCGTTTGATGATATATCCTTATTTGCAGGTCAACATTGCATAGGGTCCTGGCAGTTGGTCAAGAGCGTTATTCTGTAATCAACAATATCCACTTCTCGCCCTCGTATTTTGTAAATTTTGATGCTTGTTGCTTTTAGTCTAAATGAAATGTTTACTCTCCTTTTCGACAAGTATGTTAGTGTCAACTGTTTGCTTCAGAGATACTAATGGTATTGCCATCTCATTAACAATGCTCTAAATTTGTTAGGTTGCTTTCTTTCTTGATCCAAACTCTGACTGCCTAGTAGAGTGCTTGGAAAGTTGTTGCAGTGAGAAATCCCCAGCAAGGTCTCTCTCTCTCTCTCTCTCTCTCTCTCTCTCTCTCTCTCTCTCTCACACACACACACACACACACATCTTTGTGCTTGAGCGCTGCAACTGTTTGCCCATGTCATCAACCATTTATCTCTGTGCCAGTGCAGTGCAACTGCACTCCCATGTTATACACCCACCTTACCTAAAGGATGGTTTTAGGCTCCTTGCATAGTTATCGTACAGGGAGAAACTGACAATCAGTTTTAACACCAAGATTTGTGATCAAGACTTGTAGTTAAACAGTGACACTGTTACTTTGACTAGTCTATCTGATAAACTTTTCAAAAAACTTGAGAATAATAACCTTCTGTATTTTTTTCCTTCTTCTTTGGAAATCCTGTCTAAATCTGTTTTTTAATATATTTTCTTAGCTTGTAACTCACTAGAAATCAGTTACCGGTGAATACAGTAAAAATTCCTGGATTTCTATATAGTAAGATATAGATCGTTACCATATAAGTGCCTAACTTGTTCACATCTTGCCATAATAGGGATCCTCTTTTTCCAGTTTCTGCACATACCATAAAAAAATTGGTATAAAATACAGATACGAAGATTAAGGGAGTGATATGTGCCAGGGAAGACAAGTTTGAACATCAAAGAAAACACATGCCTTAATTCCAAAATATAACAGCAATAACAAAAGCCTGATATTTTGTATACATTTCTAAATTGTGATTCTATCCAGGATCCCTGATGATCTCTCCATAAAAACTTTTTAACTTACTGTTCTTATCTTTAGAAAATTTTTAACGTAACTGTGAGTACGATGTCCAATACAAGTTTCTTGATTTCTCTTGTGATGTAAAGAAGTCAAACTTGTCTATCAGGTTTCCTCCTATACGCAGCGGGGATTATCTACAAGAGAGATTGAGGGTTACATACTCGAAGTGACAGGAAATTTGCTACAGTACCAGAGTTGTGTTAAATATGTGCCTACATTATTCCCTCCTAAAATGTTATATGCTACTTTCTGGCTTGTCAGCACTTTGTATCTCCTGAACACCGAGATTCTTGACCGCAAGTTGTATATTCTAAAATATTCTTAGCATACGAAAACTATGGTCAAGTTTCATTGTCGTCTATGGCCTTTCAACTTGTTGGGTTAGAGGTTAAGCGTAGTTCAAGGTGTGTTTCGAGCTGGGCCGAGCTCAATGTTGACTGGTCCTGGGCCGGGCTTAGTGTTGACCAGTCCTGGGTCGGACTGGGCTTAGCCCTAGGAGGAGACGGGACGGGTGAGAGTAGTTTGGTTTGGTTCAGGAATTGTGTTTGTTTGTATGGTGGAGCTTGGAGAAATATGTTTTTTTAGGGGTTGAGATGACACAATGCGACTCAACGTACATATTTTTTCTAAACTCAATAATCGAAAATTACAAACTGAGAACAAATTACATTTGCAATGCAACAACTTGTAAACGACGTCTGTCTTGAACTTGACGTGTCGTATTGGATCATATCAGATATCAGGTGATGTTCTGTCTTGAACTTGATGTGTCGTATTGGATCATATCAGGTATCATTTGTTAATTATCTAAATCAGGTTGATTGTGATCCAGTTTGGGTCAACAATCTTCCCCATTTTGATAATTGACAAAATGATATTTGTATGTCTCAATATTCATACCTGGACACATGTTGAAGAAGAGAAGATTTTTTGCAAGTACGAAGTGGCTCCCCCCGCAAATGAATATTTTCGTCCTAGTACATAAGATTTATCCAAACACAGCAGATAGATACAATGCGTATACAATATTACATCTCATACAATATCACATAAAATATCACATAGTATGTTATTTTCTTTCCCTTTGTCATTTAGCAAAATAGTGCATAGCTCCCCCGTAAAGGGATATAGAAATGGACAAAGTAAAAGATCAAACACACAACATAACCATAACCAAACTTAACAGTGAAACTAGTAGTTTGATAATCCAGCAGGTGAAACTTGCAATCTTTTAATCATACATAAAATACATAGTGCATGAAATGAAACTAAAGAGTAGAAACATAACTAGAGTGCATCAGCATCATCATAAAGTAGTAAACCACAGCCATCATGGAGCAGGAGGACGGGATGGACCGACAGAACTCGACAGATCGCTGGCAGAGCGATGAGGGTTGACAAAAGCAGCATTAGGATCTAGATACCTCATGGCCCACTGTCACGCCCCGATTCCGTCGAATCGATAGTCGTCCCCCGGGCGTGATGCCGTGCGAACCTAATTTGCTATCGCACAAGGCCTAGTCATAAGGTAATCCGAGACACGAGATCTAAGAGAGTACGCAGACAAATTGATTCACACAATATGTAAAGGAAACTTGATCTTTATTGATAATGAACATCTTTTACAGACTCCGATACAAGACTCATTGCCGCGCGGGCTACAACATGACTCGATTACAAAAGAGTGCCGATGAGATAGCCGTTTCATACATTGCACACATCCCTCAATATACACAAAGTACTCCAGGTACCTGGATGGGAGGGACGCTGAGTCATCTTCCTTGGACTGTCGAGAGCCTTCAAAGTGGAGTCGCAGAGAAAGTCTTCGACGCACGGCCGAAGCTTCAAAATCACGAACGCCGCCGAGCTAGCTGGTGCTTCCTTCCTGGTTCGCGGGACCTGCAAAGAGCGAGGATCAGCACGAAACACATGTACTAGCGAATGGCTAATTAAATCCAAGCTCTGTATTTGATTCAAGAAGTTTCGTAAACATGTTAGCTAGCTATTTCAATGATCTTTCTAACCATCCTGTTCAATTTGCATGTTAACATATTTTGAGGCAAGCATATGAAAGTGGATATCATTAAGCAACTATCATATTCATTCCGTGTCCCGTGCACCTGTTAAGCAGTAAAGGGGTATGAAGGCCACTGGCAATGTCAAGCCATCGCGGACTATAGCATTGGTTAGACGACGTCTGTCACGCCCCAGAACCAGAATACTGGAGAGCGGGGGCAGACATAGCCAGCTACGTATATTGAAATAGAATACATCTCAACTATACGGTCACGGCTGTCTAGATATGAGGGTTTACTACAAGCCAGCAGTCTCTTAAGGTCAAGCCTATTGTCTCAATCTCAAGCAATTAACAGAGTTACAAGATATTAGAGCATCAAATATATATATATATAAGGCATCCCAAATATTACATATTGGATGATCATGAAGCTAGTCGTACAAAATGATAGGACTAGCAAGAGTTCAGTCATACATGATCAACCCTAGGATTTGTTAATCATGTTTACAGCCCGTAGGCAGACAGTAAGTAAATGTGCATCGAGCTAACAGGTGCTCGTCGGCTAAACGCCTCAAAAGAATACATTTACATATAAGTGGGTGAAACAAAAAGGGAAAACCCACTCGTAGCCCGGGTTCCGTCTAGTGTTCACCATTGGGCTGGAAGCTTGGTAGATCCTCGGAAGCTGCTCCGAAATCTGGCCACACAAAACCAGCTGGGTTAACCCCAGAAAGAGCAAGTGCCACAAGGAGGCCACAAATAAGAACAAAAGCCAGCATATCAGAACATAAAGAATAAAAGGAAAGTACAAGTAATAAAAGTACACAGAGCGATAAACGACTAGGGACGTGGAACCATTCCGGGAGCCAGTTACAATCCTTAAACCAGACAAGGACCGGGGTTGTAACCCTTCGCATGAATAGCTCATTGTCTCTACTCATTTATCGTTAAGATAAGGAAAACAAACATGCTCAGGAGATAGTAGGTACTGGAGCTAGACAAGACTTAGACAAGGCTGGACATCATGCATTCACAAGCGGCCAAGCAATTACTACGGCTTACTACTTTAACTAACTAGGGTTATCACAAGCCTTAATTACTAACAAGATGCAAGTGAGAAACTCCCAGTCCCAAGCCCTGCAGACTATCCAGTTATCCTTCCGCGGGTTGAGAGTTATAGGCGGGTACATTGCCCGGGAGACAAATGTACCCTTAGGTGACTTAGAGGGTGCAACACATGACAGTGTGCTGGAAATGTGCTCTACTCGTCGGCAAGCTACAAGTCCATTAAAGCGCCCAGATAACGAGATTGCCTGTGACTGGGAATTCTCCATGTTCTAGTTTGATCTAATCATTAGCCTAATCCAAATTTTAGCGCGAGTCCCTGGCCGTGGTACCCAGGAAGTCACGTCCTAGACATGATGCAAGACAAGACAAGTGGATTGTACAAGCAAGCAAGCAGGAACACCCACGGTGTCAAGTTGATTATACGAGTCGAGTTACAAGTTACAAGTTACAAGTCAAGTCAGGTCAAGTACAGGTCAAGTCAAGTACATGTCAAGAGTGCGCCGCCACGGGCCACTATCAAGTCAGGTTGGTCATGTCAGGAGTGCACCACTACGGGTCACTGTCATGTTATGCTAGTTCCTTGTCATGCCATGCCATATACAATAGTCATTCCAAACATATTAAGTAAAAATCAGTTCGTGACAAAAGGCGTAAGGATATAAAATGGACGTAAAATATCTAATAAAATACCAATATATATAGGACTATAGAAGAGCCAAGCTTAAAGAAATAACAATTCATCATAGACAAGTAGGTTGTGCAAGGGGGTCAGGGGTTGGGCTGCGCAGGATATGTACTGCGCATGGAAGAGCTGCGCAAGAGTTGCCTTGCGCAAGGGTTACCTTGCGCAAGGGTAGACTGCGCAGAGGGTCAAGGGGCACAGGGTTAAAGGGGCACAGGGGATGCCTTGCGCATCAATTGGATTGCGCAAGGGAGGATTGCGCAAGGGTAGACTGCGCAGAGTATGGACTGCACAATGGTCGAGTGCGCAGGGGTTACTTTGCGCATGGCTGGCTTGCGCATGGCTAGCTTGCGCCAGCGCAATCCAGCGCAGCGCAAAGCACTGGCTGAGCTTATGCGCAATCGGCCATGCGCTAAAGAGCACAGGCCGGGGTGCGCAAACGGTCAAGTGCTAAAGAGCACTGGCCGAGAGCCTTCACCAAGGCTGAGATGAACTCCTCAAGAACACCAAAAATTTCAAATCTTCATAACTTAGCCAATTCAAAACCAAATCTAGATTTTCAAAGTTCTAACTTGAGTAAAATTGAATTCTTTTCCACATGGAAGCATCAAAACATGTAAAATCGAAGTTTAATGGATCAAACCAAGGATTTTCGAAAATGGTTAAAACCTAGATCTAGAAAAATGAAAGCTCCAAATCACAAAATGTCAAGTTCTAAAGTTGTTCTCCATGGCCTAATCTAGTTAATGGACAAATAAAAAGTGGTGCTTATTTGATGGCAAGGTGCACTTGCCTATGGGTTGGGGAGTTGTGTGGAAGAAGGAAGAAGAAGAAGTTGTAAGAAATTAATGGAGTTATGGAGGAGAGAGAAAAGGTTGGTAGGTTTTAATGAGGGTGGTTGTGATGGAATGGAGGTGGAGAATAGGCTAAGGTGTTCCACTCATGATGAACCAAACCAAACCAAACCAACTCCACAAAATAAAACCAAGCCATGGTCCAAACCCATTTACGAGAAACCAAATCCGCAAGTCGAAAAAATAAATACGTGCCAAAAATCAAATTACGAGTACAAATACGAAATACAGGAAATGGGGGTGCAACTCTACCCACCTTCAAAGAATTCCGTCCTCGAAATTTAATCAAGGTGCTAGAGATTGCCACGACAAGCTATACTAAGCACAAACAAGCTACACTAAGCAGTTCAATCATACAATCATACAATGCAAGCAAGGAAAGGAAAGCGTAAGGCACAAGGAAGATATTATACCTTACGAGTCAAACAGGTAGGGGTATCGCGATCGGATGTCGTCCTCACGCTCCCACGTTGACTCACCCAGAGAGTGATGACCCCAAGCAACACGGACTAATTTAATAGTCTTGTTCTTGAGTATCTTTTCCCTTCGGTCCAAAATAGACACGGGCCTCTCCTCATACGAAAGGTTGGTACCAACAACCAATTCCGAATGATCTAGGATATGGCTCGGGTCTGGGATGTACCGTCTTAATTGGGATACATGGAATACATCATGTACCTCACTTAGCGACGGCGGAAGAGCGAGACGATAGGACACATCGCCTACTCGCTCCAGAATATCGAACGGCCCTATATTCCTAGGACTAAGCTTTCCCCGCACGCCAAAACGAATGACGCCGCGGGTAGGCGAGATCCTAAGGAATACATGGTCGCCGACAGCAAATTCTAAGGGACGCCGATGAGCATCGGCCCAATGGCACTGGCGATCCTGAGCAACTCGGAGGTGATCTCTGACCTTCCTGACCACTTCAACCGTCTGCGAAATTAGTTCTGGACCGAGCATCTGCCTCTCTCCGACATCGTCCCATGCTAACGGAGATCTGCACTTCCTGCCATACAGAGCCTCGAAGGGTGCCATCTGGATACTGGCCTGGAAACTATTGTTGTACGAGAATTCTACCAGGTGCAGGTGATCCTCCCACGAACCACCGAAGTCAAGGGTACATGACCGCAACATATCTTCGAGAGTTTGTATAGTACGCTCTGACTGCCCATCTGTCTGCGGATGATACGCTGAGCTGAACTTGAGACGAGTTCCCAAACTTTGATGAAGACTGCGCTAGAAGTGCGATGTGAATCTCGTATCCCTGTCTGATACTATGCTGACTGGCACTCCGTGAAGTCTGACGATCTGCCTGAGGTACATCTCTGCTAGCTGTGCCGTCGACTGTCCAACTCTAAATGGAAGAAAGTGTGCCACCTTGGTAAGCCTGTCCACAATGACCCAAATAGCATCTCTGCCTGCCGGAGATCTGGGTAACCCAGTCACGAAATCCATGGTTATGTGTTCCCATTTCCATTCTGGGATCGGTAAAGGTTGAAGAAGTCCAGCTGGCCTCTGATGTTCAGCCTTGACTTGTTGGCAAACCAAACATCGAGAGACATATCGGGCTATCTCTCTCTTCATACCATTCCACCAAAAGTGTTGACGAATATCTCTGTACATCTTCGTGCTGCCTGGGTGGATGGAATACTGCGAACTGTGAGCCTCTGCCATGACTTCCTGTTTGATATCTCCACTGGGTACACAAAGACGCGTGCCGTGTCAAAGCGTACCATCCTCATGAATACATAACTCTGGCCTTCTCCCTGCCTCGCACTCTGCTCTGAACCGCTGAATCTTGGAATCTGTTAACTGTGCGGTCCGGATCCTCTCAACTATGGCGGACTGAATCTGTAGGCGGGCCATCAAGGCCACATTGGAAGGAAGAACCACTTCAATTTCCATCTTCTGAAGATCTGCCAATAAGTCTGGTTGCGCCGTCAGGAAATAAACTCCGGCTCTCCGGCTCAACGCATCTGCTACAACGTTGGCCTTCCCTGGATGATACTGCAAATCCACATCGTAGTCCACCAGTAGCTCGAGCCATCTTCTCTGCCGCATATTAAGGTCCTTCTGGGTGAAAACATACTTCAGGCTCTTATGATCAATAAATATCTCCACTCTGTCTTCGTACAAGTAGTGCCTCCACAACTTAAGTGCAAACACTACTGCTGCTAGCTCCAAGTCGTGGGTCGGGTAATTCTTCTCATGATCACGGAGTTGACGTGACGCATAAGCAATTACCTTTCCATGCTGCATCAAAATACATCCCAATCCTCTACCTGAAGCGTCGCAATAAACTGTGAATCCTCCGGTCCCATCTGGAAGGGTGAGAATGGGAGCCGTTATCAAACCTCGCTTCAACTTCTCAAATGATTCCTAACACTCCGCTGTCCAAGCGAACTGCACATCCTTGCGGGTCAACTGGGTCATCGGCGCTGAAATCCTGGCAAAATCTGAGACGAATCGTCGGTAGTAACCGGCCAATCCAAGGAAGCTGCGAACCTCTGCCACTGAGCTGGGTACTGGCCATGCCTCGATAGCCACAATCTTCTGGGGATCCACTTCCACTCCTCCTCTGGTAATGATGTGACCCAAGTAAGAAATGCGATCGAGCCAGAACTCGCATTTACTGAACTTGGCGTACAACTGGTGCTCTTTGAGAATCTGGAGGACAACTCTGAGATGCTGCTCGTGCTCTGCTTCGCTCTTGCTGTAGACCAGGATATCATCTAGGAACACGATCACGAACTGATCCAAGTAAGGCATGAAAATGCGATTCATGAGGTCCATGAATACTGCTGGCGCATTGGTTGCTCCAAAGGGCATAACAAGGAACTCCCAATGTCCATACCTAGATCGAAAAGCTGTCTTCGGGATGTCCTGCTCTCTGACTCTGATCTGGTGGTATCTTGACCGCAAGTCTATCTTCGAGAAAACTGAAGCCCCCTTGAGTTGATCAAACAAGTCATCTATCCTCGGGAGAGGGTATCTGTTCTTGATTGTCACTGAGTTCAAGGTACGATAATCTACACATAACCTGAACGTACCATCCTTTTTTTTCACAAGAAGCATCGGGGCTCCCCAAGGCGATCCACTTGCACGAATGAATCCCTTGGTCCTGAGTTCTTCAATCATCTTGTACAAAATCTCCAACTCTGAAGGCGCCATTCTGTAGACTCGCTCTGATACTGGTGCTGTTCCGGGAATCAAGTCAATAGTGAACTCGATCTCCCGCTCTGGTGGCATCCCTGGAAGTTCCTCTGGGAAGACATCTGGAAACTCTTCAACTATCCGGGGCAACTGCACTGCTGCTACTGCCATCCGCAATACTGGAGGAGATGGCTCTACTGTGCCTCTGGAAAATGAAAACTCTGGCTCTCCGGGAATACTAAAGACAACTCTGCCAACATGGCAGTCTATCCTAGCATAATGGTTCCTCAACCAATCCATGCCTAGGACTACATCATAGTCTGCCATAGGAAACTCTATGAATATAGCGGGGAACTCCCTACCGCTAACTACGATCCGACACGAGGAAAACACTCGATCTACTCCCACAAGACCATTACCAGTAAGTATATTGAGCCTCACTGATAATGACTCGGGCTCCAATCCTATCCGTGTCGCGAATCGTGCAGACATGAATGAATGCGATGCACCAGAATCAAATAATACAGATGCTGGAAAGGTGTTGACGAGAATAGTACCTGCCACTACCTCACCTGGTGCAACTTCTTCTTCCATGGTCATCATCATAGCCTGACCTCTAGCTGCGGGTCCTCTCTGCTGGGAACCCCTCTGCCGACTCTGTGCTGGAGCCTGGGTGAACTGCTGCTGGAAGGCCTGGGCCTGGGGCGCCAATGGCCTCGGGTACTGCTGTTGCTGCTGCTGCTGGACTGGAACTGGGGCTGGTCCTCTCACCGAAGTACTAGAAAGGTTGGATGATGATGGACCTCCCCTATTCGGGCAGGTCCCTATCTGGTGGTCTGCTCCTCCACAAGCCAGGCACAATCCCTGTGCCCTACGACACTCTGCCACTACATGGCCCGGCTTCCCGCAATGCGAACATCCCACCGCGGAAGACTGCTTCTGCTGCTGCGGGTACGTCGGGGTCGAATGCTGTACCGACGTCACTGAGGCCGCCCGCCTCGGAGTTCCAATGGTTATACCCCTAGCTGCCGGGGCTGGAGCTGAAGATTGGTGCATCTGACTGTGGGACCGCTTCCTGCCTCCGGTCCTATCTACGATCCTCTGGGAGGTGTACTCATGCCTCCTAGCTGCTCTCAAAACCGCATCGAATGTCTGGTGCTCGAACTGCTCGACTGCCAGCAAGATCTCCAAATGCAGTCCCTGCTGGAACCGCTGGGCCCGATCAAACTCGATCGCCACCAAGGTGGGGGCAAACCTACTGAGTCTAGAAAACTCTGATGCATAACTGTCGACTGTTCTGCCTCCTTGCTTCAGGTTGGTAAATCTGGTCTGCAGGTCGTACCGAGCCACAGCATCGAAATACTTCGTCTGGAATCTCTCTCTAAACACCGCCCAAGCAATGGGTGCCACTAATTCCATGGCCTGCGTCGCCCACCAACTACGAGCTAAGTCCAACAACTGTAGGCGTACCACCGCCACCTTCTCATTCTCAGGTGTCCTGGCTGCTTCCAGAACCACCTCGTTATCCTGAAGCCATGCATCCGCGGCAACCGCATCCTCGGTGCCGTCGAAGAAAGGAGGGTTCAATCGCTTGAAGCTGTTCGCCGCCTGGTTCCTTGGATGTCCGCCTCGGGTCAAAGCATCTTGAACTGTCTGGTGCAGGGCGTCGCTTCGACGATCCTGGGAAGCTATCAAGGTTCTGATGAGGCCTACTAAGGTACCATCATCTGGCTTTACGGGCTGGACGGGCCGAACTGGTGACTCTCCTCCAGTAGGCACAACTCTGGAGGCTACTCCGGAATGCTGGGCTTGATCTCCGGATTGCTGCTGGTCCACGGGACGTGCTCCACCTCGTTGATCGGTAGGACCAGGTACAGTGCCGCTGAAGAAGACGACACAGGGAACAATAAGGAAAGGACCAGGACAGATCAATGATATAAGCACAGGATCAGGGCAAGAATTTTAGGGATTTAAAAATACGGCGGAGATCAAGGGCGAATACTGATTGAGACATCTATTCGGTAAACCCTCACATTTCTTGATTGACAAGACCTGCATGGGCCACCACTTAAACCGTGTCACGCCCCAGAACCAGAATACTGGAGAGCGGGGGCAGACATAGCCAGCTACGTATATTGAAATAGAATACATCTCAACTATACGGTCACGGCTGTCTAGATATGAGGATTTACTACAAGCCAGCAGTCTCTTATGGTCAAGCCTATTGTCTCAATCTCAAGCAATTAACAGAGTTACAAGATATTAGAGCATCAAATATATATATAAGGTGTCCCAAATATTACATATTGGATGATCATGAAGCTAGTCGTACAAAATGATAGGACTAGCAAGAGTTCAGTCATACATGATCAACCCTAGGATTTGTTAATCATGTTTACAGCCCGTAGGCAGACAGTAAGTAAATGTGCATCGAGCTAACAGGTGCTCGTCGGCTAAACGCCTCAAAAGAATAAATTTACATATAAGTGGGTGAAACAAAAAGGGAAAACCCACTCATAGCCTGGGTTCCGTCTAGTGTTCACCATTGGGCTGGAAGCTTGGTAGATCCTCGGGAGCTGCTCCGAAATCTGGCCACACAAAACCAGCTGGGTCAACCCCAGAAAGAGCAAGTGCCACAAGGAGGCCACAAATAAGAACAAAAGCCAGCATATCAGAACATAAAGAATAAAAGGAAAGTACAAGTAATAAAAGTACACAGAGCGATAAACGACTAGGGACATGGAACCATTCCGGGAGCCAGGTTACAATCCTTAAACCAGACAAGGACCGGGGTTGTAATCCTTCGCCTGAATAGCTCATTGTCTCTACTCATTTATCGTTAAGATAAGGAAAACAAACATGCTCAGGAGATAGCAGGTACTGGAGCTAGACAAGACTTAGACAAGGCTGGACATCATGCATTCACAAGCGGCCAAGCAATTACTACGGCTTACTACTTTAACTAACTAGGGTTATCACAAGCCTTAATTACTAACAAGATGCAAGTGAGAAACTCCCAGTCCCAAGCCCTGCAGACTATCCAGTTATCCTTCCGCGGGTTGAGAGTTATAGGTGGGTACATTGCCCGGGAGACAAATGTACCCTTAGGTGACTTAGAGGGTGCAACACATGACAGTGTGCTGGAAATGTGCTCTACTCGTCGGCAAGCTACAAGTCCATTAAAGCGCCCAGATAACGAGATTGCCTGTGACTGGGAATTCTCCATGTTCTAGTTTGATCTAATCATTAGCCTAATCCAAATTTTAGCGCGAGTCCCTGGCCGTGGTACACAGGAAGTCACGTCCTAGACATGATGCAAGACAAGACAAGTGGATTGTACAAGCAAGCAAGCAGGAACACCCACGGTGTCAAGTTGATTATACGAGTCGAGTTACAAGTTACAAGTCAAGTCAAGTCAGGTCAAATACAGGTCAAGTCAAGTACATGTCAAGAGTGCGCCGCCACGGGCCACTATCAAGTCAGGTTGGTCATGTCAGGAGTGCACCACTACGGGTCATTGTCATGTTATGCTAGTTCCTTGTCATGCCATGCCATATACAATAGTCATTCCAAACATATTAAGTAAAAATCAGTTCGTGACAAAAGGCGTAAGGATATAAAATGGACGTAAAATATCTAATAAAATACCAATATATATAGGACTATAGAAGAGCCAAGCTTAAAGAAATAACAATTCATCATAGACAAGTAGGTTGTGCAAGGGGGTCAGGGGTTGGGCTGCGCAGGGTATGTACTGCGCATGGAAGAGCTGCGCAAGAGTTGCCTTGCGCAAGGGTTACCTTGCGCAAGGTTAGACTGCGCAGGGGGTCAAGGGGCACAGGGTTAAAGGGGCACAGGGGATGCCTTGCGCATCAATTGGATTGCACAAGGGAGGATTGCGCAAGGGTAGACTGCGCAGAGTATGGACTGCACAATGGTCGAGTGCGCAGGGGTTACTTTGCGCATGGCTGGCTTGCGCATGGCTAGCTTGCGCCAGCGCAATCCAGCGCAGCGCAAAGCACTGGCTGAGCCTATGCACAATCGGCCATGCGCTAAAGAGCACAGGCCGGGGTGCGCAAACGGTCAAGTGCTAAATAGCACTGGCCGAGAGCCTTCACCAAGGCTGAGATGAACTCCTTAAGAACACCAAA
Source organism: Iris pallida (assembly GCA_029216955.1). Classification (NCBI taxonomy): domain Eukaryota; kingdom Viridiplantae; phylum Streptophyta; class Magnoliopsida; order Asparagales; family Iridaceae; genus Iris; species Iris pallida. Next base: position 14,889,737 of record JANAVB010021800.1, on the reverse strand, counting down.
AACTTCAAATCTTCATAACTTAGCCAATTCAAAACCAAATCTAGATTTTCAAAGTTCTAACTTGAGTAAAATCGAATTCTCTTCCACATGGAAGCATCAAAACATGTAAAAATCGAAGTTTAATGGATCAAAACCAAGGATTTTCGAAAATGGTTAAAACCTAGATCTAGAAAAATGAAAGCTCCAAATCACAAAATGTCAAGTTCTAAAGTTGTTCTCCATGGTCTAATCTAGTTAATGGACAAATAAAAAGTGGTGCTTATTTGATGGCAAGGTGCACTTACCTATGGGTTGGGGAGTTGTGTGGAAGAAGGAAGAAGAAGAAGTTGTAAGAAATTAATGGAGTTATGAAGGAGAGAGAAAAGGTTGGTAGGTTTTAATGAGGGTGGTTGTGATGGAATGAAGGTGGAGAATAGGCTAAGGTGTTCCACTCATGATGAACCAAACCAAACCAAACCAATCCACAAAATAAAACCAAGCCATGGTCCAAACCCATTTACGAGAAACCAAAATCCGCAAGTCGAGAAAATAAAATACGTGCCAAAAATCAAATTACGAGTACAAATACGAAATACAGGAAATGGGGGTGACAACCCCCCTTTCGCGTCGGGTAGCGAGCCCTGTGCGAAAGTGTCCGCATAACTTGCGCCGATGAAGGGTTGGCGCTGCTACACTCGTTCCTCCCGGGCCGAATCGGTCCCTTGGCCTAGGCAACCGTTCGAGGAAACTTTACCTTGTCGACAAGTTGTCCAATGACCGTTTTCCTTTAAACTTAGTTGATTTGCTTACTTGATCGTATCATTGCGATAAACGTTAATCGATTCATTCATTGTTTTGCATAGGCTAAGTGAATTTGCGTAAGAAACACGTTTTCCATTTTCAAAACCAGCAGTTTGATAGCAAGTGTTTCGTGAAGAATCTTGCCACGATTTCTTTGATTCTACACCATTATGACAAGCATTCATTTACTTCACATATTGAGTTTTGAAGTAGAGGGACGAGACGAAGGAGGTCAGCCACTCGCCTTAGGCTTGCTTCAAGCGAGCGACCGGTTGGCTGCGCTGTCGTCGCCTACGCGATCACCTGCAATCGCATAAGCAATTGATTAGAACACTGTATAATTCAAGGATATTCGATATGAATGCGAAGCTCGAAAACGCGTAACGAAAACCCATCGAAAACATTCACGAAAAACGCATTCATGAAAACCAAAGCCAAAGCCAAATCAAGTGCGGCATGAAAACCAGAGCAACGGGAGGTCTCTTCCGACTCAGCCGCAGAGCCAATCCTCGAGGCGCAACCCGCTGAATATGGGACTTGGTTCCGAAGAAGCCATTCCATAATGTGGAATGGATCTTAATTCAACCGTTCCCGTTCGATCGACTCGGCCGATTCTGACCTATCGGTCCTGACCGAATCGATAGCGACAGTGTTCCTTTCTCGCTCACCCCGTGGACGGAAATGGGGCACGATGTAGGGACGGGGCACTACACCATAACCAACTAAAAAAAAGTTTCGTCCTCGAAACTTAAAGATAGAACCTACCTCTACAAGAATAACGAAGGAAATTTCTCCTTCATTTCCGATTCAAGCTCCCACGTCGACTCTTCGACCGAATGGTTCCTCCAGAGGACGCGGACGAGAGGGATCGCTCGATTGTGCAGCAGCTTATCCTTGCGTTCTAAGATTTGAACTGGCTCTTCGACGTAGGATAAGTCGGACTTTAGCTCCAGCTGGCCAAAATCTACCACGTGGCTCGGGTCGTGCACATACTTCCGTAGTTGGGAGACATGGAAGACATTGCGTACACCTTCAAGCGCCGGCGGTAAGGCAATTTTATAGGCCACTGGGGCGACCCGTTCAAGTATTTCGAACGGCCCAACGAATCTCGGACTCAACTTCCCCTTTGCGCCGAACCGAGTAACTCCCCGCATGGGCGACACTTTGAGAAATACGTGATCGCCTACTTGAAACTCGAGGGGGCGACGATGAACGTCCGCATAGCTTTTCTGACGACTCTGCTCGGTCTTTAATCTTTCCCGAATGAGCCGAATTTTCTGCACGGTCTGTTCTACCAGTTCCGGACCGAGAATCTGCCGCTCTCCGACTTCGTCCCAGCAAATGGGTGATCGGCACTTGCGCCCGTACAAGGCTTCATACGACGCCATTTGAATGCTGGATTGATAGCTATTGTTGTATGCAAATTCGGCCAGAGGTAGATGATTGTCCCAGCTTGATTTGAAGTCAATTGCGCAGAGTCGTAGCATGTCTTCGAGAATCTGATTGACGCGCTCCGTTTGGCCGTCGGTCTGAGGATGGTAAGCTAAGCTGAACTGCAACTTGGTATCCAGCGCCGACTGAAGGCTACTCCAGAATCGCGACATGAACCGTGAATCCCGATCAGAGACGATGGATACTGGAACTCCGTACAGACGTACTATCTCATCAAGATATATTTGCGCCAGGCGATCAACGCTCCAAGTAACTTTTATGGAAATAAAATGCGCTGACTTGGTTAATCGATCGACGATGACCCAGATGGCATCATTTCCCCGCGGCGTCTTCGGCAGACCAACAATAAAATCCATGCACACGTGCTGCCACTTCCATTCTGGAATCGCCAGATTCTGCATCTCCCCGCCCGGTCTCTGGTGCTCGGCTTTCACCTGCTGACAGGCCATGCATTGTGACACGAAGAGTGCCACATCTCTTTTCATCTCATGCCACCAGAAGTTTGTGCGGAGGTCCTTGTACATCTTCGTGCTACCGGGATGCAAAGTGTATTTCGCATAGTATGCCTCCGACAGTATCTCCTTTCTGAGTTCTGAATCGTCCAGAACGCATAGCCTACCCTTCAATCGAAGCACGCGGTCTCGTCTTCCGCAAAGTCGGTCGTCCTGTCCGTCGAGATTAGATCTCGTATTTTCTTCAGGTACGGATCGTCCTTCTGAGCGGTCTTGATCTTATCAAGCAAGCCTGGCTCTAACTGCAACTTTGCCAACTGCACATTTCGGAATCTGGCTCGGAGCTCGATGCCCATCTCTTCTAGGTCACGTAGCAGTCTGGTGTCGATGGATAGCGAGGCTATGTACTTCCGACTCAGAGCGTCCGCCACAACATTTCCCTTTCCCGGTGTATAGTCGATAGTCAAGTCGTAATCTTTGATTAGTTCCAGCCAACGCCTTTGCCGCAAGTTCAGCTCCTTCTGCGTGAATAGATACTTGAGGCTCTTTTGATCGGTATAGATCGTGCACGCCACGCCATAGAGATAGTGGCGCTACAATTTCAACGCGAACACAATCACCGCTAACTCCAGGTCATGCGTGGGACAGTTCTTCTCGTGCGGCTTTAGCTGTCGGGAAGCAAAAGATATCACCTTATTCCGCTGCATCAGCACACACCCCAAGCCCTGACCGGACGCGTCGTTGAATATCTGGAAACCCTCAGTCCCTTCTGGAAGTGCGAGTATCGGGGCCGAGACGAGCCTTTGCTTCAACTCTTGGAATGCAGCTTCGCAGTTGTCTGACCATTCAAATACGACTCCTTTCTGGGTGAGGCGAGTTAGAGCCGATGCGATCTTCGCGAAGTCTTTCACGAAGCGTCGGTAGTATCCTGCTAAGCCAAGGAAACTTCGAATCTCGCCGACGGACGCTGGCCGTTTCCAATCGACAACGGCTTCAACCTTCTTTGGGTCGACCGCAATGCCTTCAGCAGAAATGATGTGTCCGAGGAATGTGACGCTGCTAAGCCAAAATTCACATTTTCTTCGCTTCGCGTATAGTTGATTTTCTCGAAGGGTCTGAAGCACGGTCCGCAGATGCTCAGTGTGTTGCTGCCTATTCTTCGAGTAGACGAGTATATCGTCGATAAAGACTACTACGAACTTGTCGAGGAATGGTTGGAACACCCGATTCATTAAATCCATGAAAGCGGCAGGGGCGTTCGTTAGGCCGAACGGCATTACCAGGAACTCATAATGGCCGTATCGAGTGCGGAAGGCAGACTTCGGCACATCGTCCGGCTTGATCTTGGGTTGATGGTAACCCGAACGCAGATCAATTTTAGAGAACACCGTGGCTCCTTGAAGCTGATCAAACGGATCGTCTATGCGGGGCAGGGGGTATTTATTCCAGACAGTGGCTTTACTCAGCTCGCGGTAGTCGATACAAAGACGCATAGAGCATCCTTCTTCTTGACAAACAGCACGGGCGCTCCCCAAGGCGAGACGCTGGGTCGGATGAATCCCTTGTCGAGCAATTCTTGTAACTGCACCTTGAGTTCTTTAAGCTCTGCAGGGGCCATTCTGTACGGGGCCTTCGAGATCGGTCGAGTGTCGGGGAAGGTATCGATAGTGAACTCAATCTCTCGATCGGGCGGCATGCCGGGCAGCTTGTCCGGGAACACATCGGGGAATTCTGCCACAACGTCGGTTTGACCCGTGTTTGCACCATCCTGTCGCATGTCTCGAACGGAAGCTAGATAGCCTTCACACCCTGAATGCAGCATCCGTCGAGCAGATATTGCGGAGATCACCATGCAGGTCGGCGACGCCTCACCACACGAGTAGCAGAATTCAGGCACTCCAGGTATGCGGAATGTGACCTTCTTTTCAGCGCAGTCTATGGTTGCGTTGCACGGACCGAGCCAATCCATCCCCAGAATGATATCGTAGTCCTTAATGTTTAGAACTATCGCATCGTGACTGACCTTTTGACCACATATACAGATGATTCCGTCTCCGCAGACTAAATTTGCAAGTAATGGCATGTCCGACGGTACGTTAACAGTGAGGTCGAGGCCCAGTGGTGCCAAGGAAAATTTATGCTCGGCGGCAAAGTCCGTCGATATAAAACTATGCGTGGCACCTGAATCAAACAATACACGAGCAGGTTTATTATTGAATTGCAGTATACCTTTCACGACTGTATCAGATGCAAACGCTTCGTCCCGAGTCATGGCGTAGACGCGGCCCTGAGCATTGGGACGACGGTCTTGGCCATTCTATTGTGCGGTCGGTGGAGCCCGAGGTGCTTGGCCTCGATTTTGTTGATGTTGCTGGGGCCGTTGGTTCGGCGTAGCTTCCGGGCAGTCCCTTACGAGGTGATCTCTTTTGCCGCACGCGAAACATACTCTGTGCTTAAGTCGGCACTCAGTATCCAGGTGCCCGTCCTTGTGGCAGAAATTGCAGACCATCTGCTCCTTCGTCTGGTTGCCGCGATATTGACGCTTATGTGCGTTGTTGTCTCCCGCATTACTATGGCGTTTGTTATTAAAGTGAACAACGCCGGTAGTAGTAGGAGGATACTCGGACTCCAGACGGATGGCGTGGTTGAGTGCCTCGCCCACAGTTTTGTATTCCGGCACCGAGACATGAGCACAGATAGTGGAACGCAAGCCCACTACAAATCGTTTTGCTCGACTTGCAGTGGTAGGTAAATAGTCTCGAGCAAACTTGGCCAGTTTGTTGAATTTTGCCGCATATTGTCGTACAGTCATATTCCCTTGCGTCAACTACATAAACCCGTTTTCTTTTTCCTGTCGCACGGCTGCAGAAAGATATTCGTTCTCGAACGCATTTCTGAATGTCGTCCATGAGATCGCCGCCGTCTCGTCTTCACGTCGAATAGCCCGCTTCTGCACAGACCACCAATCGTGCGCGTTCATTCGAAGTAGAAGTTGAGCACACGCGACTTTCTTCGAGTCCTCGACACCCAGAAGCTCGAACTTGTCTTCCAGCTCCTCCAACCAGTCGATCGCCATGGAGGGATCTTCGGTGCCGTTGAAGGAAGTGCGGCAGCTTTTTGTGAATTTTGACACGTCGAAGTTGGAACTTCTCGGTGCCGCAGGTGAGAGCACGGGTGCCTCTGGTTCAGCTTCGTTGGATCGAACCGCAGGCTGGATCACGGCAGGTGTCTGTAGAAGCATGGAAAATATCAGAATAATGGTCCATGCGGCTCCAGATACATAGCCCATGCGGCTCATATGGGAGCTGTCTTATACGGTTCAAAGGAAGACTCTCAGTCTCATGCGGCTCGAGAGTGTATGCGGTTCAGCAGGAATATGCGGCTCGATCGATGCCACGTGTCCCCTTGTGATCCTTTCCTACAGCTGGTCCTTTGAATTGTGGCCTCATTTAATGCTCTGACACGATTTGACGACTGTGGCGGCTCTGGCATAAAGTGTCATAATGGCTCTGCCATAATGACAGACTCTTCGGGAAAAGAAGAAGATCTCTGACCCGATCCGTCAGAAATCCTAGGTTGCCACGTGGCAAATCTCATGCGGCTTAAATAGAGAATAGCTTCATGCGGCTCACTGAGAAATCACCCTATATGACTAGCAGAAATCAGCCATATGCGGCCCACTGAGAGCTCAGCCCCTGCGGCTCAATACAACGCTAGCTCATGCGGCTCGCAAAGACTATGCATATGCGGCTCATTGAGAGTTCGTTCCCTGCGGCTCGATGAGGCATTGTCCTATGCGGCTCACGAAGAGTATCACCCTGCGGTTCAAGTGTTGCCCATCCTATGCGGCTCTGGCAGGACCCACAATCAAAACACGTGGCATCGGATCAATCAAGGATTTAACCGAATCCCAACAAGTATATTTGACATCATCGTCATAATTACTAAGATCAGGGCATATCATTTATTATCAAGCTAATGGGACACGTGGCGAGCAATCGGACATTGGCATAATCAATCATGAAGATTTAAAGCAGTTAGCATTAATTGCTCACAAGATACGATGCTATCCGCATTAATGGCCTAGATTTATTGTAATCAGGATCAAGGGTTCAGATAGATTGAAGGAGCGCCGACATTCCAAACAAATGATCATTAGCAAACCCTAATGATCACACCCCACTCCTATAAATAGCCAGCATCATTCCCTTGCAAGAACCACGGGCAACATGAGAATAAAAAAAAAAGAGAGAGACATATATACAGAGAGAGCTCCCCCCTTTTTGATAATCACAGAGAGAGAGAAGCCAGGAGAGCAACACGAGGAGAGCAAGAAGATCATTTCTTCGTCCACGCCAAGCAGATCTTCTCCGAGCCAAGACTGCATACCGATCGTCCAAGGAGTAAGGCAGAGCGGCCGTCGCTTTTCCGAGCCTCTATCGTCACCCCCCAGAATCTAAAATAAACAATTGTACTTAGACTGCTGTACCTAGGTTTTTGTTCCTAGGCTTTCTTTGTACAAGCGAGTTTGTATTGTGAGTCTAAGTTCAGTCCTCCCATAAAACTGTTCTGTACTTTTACAATCAATGGCAAACACGATGGCGACTCTGCTGGGGACTAACTTCTCTACGACTGAGGAGTTGGTGACGCAATCGGATACAACCAAACTTGGCTCCACACAACAGAAGATGGTCGTCCGCTTCGACCAACAGGCGTTCGAAGAGATGCTCTCTGAAGGCAGCGCTGGCCCGATCCAGAAGCGCACCCGCACCACGAAGGCTCATAAAGAGTGGAGGCCAAAATCATTTGCTCCTCCTCAAGTCTTCGATGGGATACCCTCTGTTGCTCAAAACCGCGAGAAGGACTCTCCTGTGGCCCCACTTCAGACCGTAGACAACTCTGCTGTCCCCAAGTCCGGCAGAAGAAAACACTATGATGCTGGACTTGCAGGGGCAAAGAGGAACTCTACGCGATCCGAGCCGCAGAAGGGTATTAGCCGCAGGGAGAAAGCCCATGCGGCTACATCCGCCAACCGCATGAAGAAAACTCATGCGGCCACATCTGTCAGCCACATAACTTATGCGGCTACAGTTGCCAACCGCATGGATGAAACTCATGCGGCTATTAGAGTCAATCGTTTGCAGAAAACCCATGCGGCCACAGATGCCAACCGCATGCGGCCAGCCTGCACGGTCGTAACTCCAAGCCGCATAAGAACTCAGCCGACGACAGAAGACAACCGCATGCAGACAGCCTGCACGATTTCTAATCCCAGCTGCATAGCATCCGCTCCATGCTCCTCTCGATCAGTTTTCGACCGTCTCTCGTACGGTCCGAACCCTGATGATTCTCCAGACTCTGTGGTATTCAACTTGGACTTTCCTTATTATGCACCCACAGGTGCTAAGAAAAAGAAGTCCAGGACAGCACGGGCTCATCAAGCCCAGACAGCTGTCCCAACCTCTGACTATCGGGGCGTCCCGCTGATTATCACGCGGGCCTCTGATGGGAAGTTGTATAGAACCGCTCAAGTCCAGTCCCCAGCGGCAAACAGACAAAGTGGTTCCTCTGACCTGCGTGAGGCTGTCCTCCACAAACGCAAGGAAAGAGAAGGGGCCTCGGCGTGCAAAGAATCCTCACATGGACGTCACTGCACCCAGATCATCGTCAACTGCTGCTGCAACAACACGGCAGTGACGGAAGATCGGCCGTCCGTCTTCCAAAGATTACAGCATCCGAGCTCGGAGGACGAAGCACCTCCTATTGCCTCCTGCAATTCCGCGCAGAAAGTCCCCGCCGAGGGGAAAGGGAAGAAGACAAGCATCTCCAGCCCAAAAATATCAACCACTACAGCTAAAAAATTGTCGGCTAAACGGTTGCCCTCCACCGGAGTATACCAACACACCCGTTCGAAGACAAAATCTGCTGCAATGGGAGATTCATCGTCCGCACCGCTGAGGGTCGAGGGAGCTGGGGGTAGCACTCCTCCGAACATCCACAACAATCCGATGTTTCAAGGAGACGAGCCCGGAGAAACAACTCTCCCATCAGGTGCAACAGATGCTGATGTCCCCGAGGATATCCGTGACTCTCGAGATGAAGCAAGCTCCGAAGCCGGGGGTACTGTTCCTTCTGAGTCCGAACCCGAAGAGAATATTCTCACCTACCCCGATGATTTCTCGATGCATGGGTACGACTCGGAGGGCGCACCCTCCACTGCCCCTTCCGTCACTCCTCACGTAAGGACGGTATTCATGACGGACAACAATCAAGGTGGCTCCAGTGATCGCTAACGCATCGACACTTTGGAGGCCATACTGCACGCCTTGGTCAAGTCTGTAGACGAGATCAAAGCGGCGCTTCCTACTCTGCAGGGAGTGACACCTGGCCAGACAAGTGCGGGTCCCACAATCAACGTAGATTCAAATTCGGCGACACCGAACCCGGGCAATAATCCTCCCGAAGTAACGGCTCCGACTGCGACAGATGAGACCCGAGAAGTAAGGAGAGAAGTACAAGAGCTCCGAGCCATGTTCCACGCCCGAGAAAACTCTCAAGACTTCAGAATACGGCAACCATATCCTGCTGAATGGAGGGATGTTCCATTCCCACCAAGATATAAGCCGTTCAATATCAACCCCTATGATGGCAAGACCTCAGCAAGTCGGTATATCACTTACTTCGAGGTCACCACCGACCATCTGCCCCATGATGACGCTATCCTCACGCGGTTATTCATTGGGGCATTGGAAGGAGTCACCTTCGACTGGTACCGCAACCTACCGGACAATTGCATCCACTCCTTCGCTGGCTTCAAACGCTTGTTCTTGGAGAGGTTCTACGAGGTAGGGCAGGACGTCACAATGTCTACCCTCATGGACGTCATCCAAGGAGAGAAAGCGCTGACGAGGAATTATATTGAGCGGTTTCGTCAAACCGCAATGAAGTTACCATCTGGCAATCCGGATTCTTCCCTGATTGAAATTTGCCAAAAGAGACTACTCCCAACAATTAGTCTCTGGATGGGCGAAAGTCAATTCAAGGACTGGAAGGCTTTTATCATCAGTGCTACAAGTGCCGAAGAACGATTGAAGAAGGCCCGCCAGCTGGGGTTGCATATCTCAGAGGGAGAGAACAAGGACAAGCGTCCCAGCACCAACACTGACAATGGGGGTAGCCCCTCCAACAATCGGGACAACAGAGGCAAGCAGGCTATGGTGGCCGACACGGCCCAGAAGCCCGAGTCACAACCAACAGACAAACAATGGCCTCAAATCACTTACTCTTTTGAAGACGGCCACGTCAAGCCTATCTTGGACATGCTCATACAAGGAGATAGAATTCAGCTCCCTCCACCAAGACGGGGGCCTTGGCCGACTGACTTGGAGAACCCAAAATTCTGCCATTACCACCGTTACGTCCACCATGCTACACACGACTGCTACCAACTGAAACGGTACATCCAAAACCTCATCGATTCGAACGCTCTAGCCATCGATTTCGAAGAGGTAACCGTAGCAGCCAACATGGTATCCGTACAATTCGGCAGCTTCCTGCCAACAGAGACTCAAGATGGTGTTATACCCATCCCTCTGGCAACGATAGAAATTGCTAATCTTCCGCCTGCTCGAGATCAAGCTGCCGATCTTGTACCTGTCACTACATCGCGAGGAGAAATTATGTGGGTCCATCCGGACCTGGTCCACGAGGTGACTCAGCCCACAACGCCTCCCATTCACAAGAAGAGAAGCGAAAAAGTCAGATCCTGCCGCACCGTCTCGGCAGATGAAGAAGAAGTCACGGCCGTTGTTACTCGATCTGGAGCACAATCTCAGCCCGTGGCTGAGAACCCGACTGATGATCATCCGCCCACTTCTACTGATACTCCGGGACCGGCTCAGCCTTCGACGACCGACAAGCCTAAGCCGAAGGAGACTCGCTTCGACAAATCCCCCCGAAAGGAGACACCTCAGGGGCTGGAGAGGCCCTACAACTTCGACATCTTGGCACAATTGGCCAATACACCGGCCAAATTGTCCTTATATGAACTCCTAAGGCTATCAAAGGATGTCCGCACAGCTTTGAGTGATGCACTCCAAAACGCCGACGCGTACTTGGCTCAGGTCAACCTCACGGGAGATAATCAACCTGCAGATCTCCAAGATAGTGCGTGTACGGGAGCGATGCCCAATATCGTCTTCTCTCCGCAGGATATGCTCATCAAAACTAACCTGCACGATCGTCCGTTATACTACACTGGATACATTGGCGACGTAAAGGTGGACCGAATGCATATTGATCCTGGGTCTTCCATAAGCATCATTCCGAAGGGTCTGCTACATCATCTTCGCATTCCGATGCATCGCCTACAAGCACCGCCATTAGCGGTTTCAATTCTGGCAGAAGCTACCCAATCGGGAAGATCCGTCTGAAATGCCAGATTGACGATCTCCAATCAGAAGTCACCTGCTACGTCATAGACGCCGATTACATGATCGTGCCTTCCACGCTGCACCAATGTTTCAAATATGTCGATAAGCATGGCTTCGTGAGAACATAATTTGCTGATATCGATCCCTTCAAGGGGGTCGAATCTTATTACTCTGACTCCTGTCTGTACGAAAAATCAAAGAAGCACCTGGTCGAAGAAGATGTGCAAGCTCATACCAAGACGGCCACATGATCAGAAGAACCTCTAACGATCCACCTCCAGACTCGCAAACCAGGCAATTTTGCACCCCTCACGGCCACTCTGCGTAAGGACGCAATCAGCCTCTCGGCACATGAAGAGCAGTTGAGAATCCGGCTGCCAAGGTCCGGCCAGGTGCCAAGACCCACAACAGGGCCACTTACCATCAGACTGCCAAGAGTCGTTCAATCCCAAACGGAGAAACTCAATCCCTCCGATAGGCCATTGACAATACGCCTTCCCAAGAAAGGTCATCATCCCGATACAAGGTCTGACACTTCTAGCGAACCAGCCACCCCTCGCTCCACATCGAGTGCCAGACTGGGGGTTGCTAGTCTACCGACAACCCCACGCTCTGCTCCGTCAGTTAAACCTCTGAAGATCAAGCTGACTAGGACGTCCTCTCAGTCTTCACTTACACAGGGGGTAGCCGAGGAGGAGCCAGAACTAGCCAAGTATGTGGCTACTCACACTAATGTCCCCTCTGTCGATGATGTAATTCCCCCCAGAAAAGATACCTTACTTCATCAATAAAGGATTATCTTTGAACTTCATCGGGCTCAATGAGCTATGTACAATGTATGCTATGGACCACGGTATAGGCACTCACCTACACACACAGGTGACAAATGTATATACCGCGATCCAGCTTACTCCAGCAGAAGACGCCTACCGAATATACGAGGGAGGGGACCATCCAATTATCTTCGGCAGGAAAGACGATCCGTACCCCTTCATCATAAAGGAAGCCGATCTTGGGTCAGATGCCGGGAGACTGCCTCTGTATCTTTATAGCCCCCAGTCCAAATATCTCATGCAAAAGCAGGGATATGATCTGGAGACTACACCAGGTTTGAATTACGGCACTGGACGGCGACTACCTTTGAAGCCCCCACTACCGACCGGCAAGCCACGGGACTACTATAGCAAAACTCGATGTGGACTAGGGTATGTAACTCCCACGACGACCCCCGAGAGTTCAGATGAAGAGTGTGACTGGCAGTCACATTCAACCGGGTCACCAACTTCCGACTCGGATACCAGCATCGGAGACATATTCAGACAAGTCCTGTCAGTCAATATGGCATTCGCTGACGCTTAGGAAGAAGACGAAGACATTCCTGAAATCCTCGAACTAGAGCCGTGGGCCCAACAGCTGGACGCGCAATGGGAAAAACGGTTCGAGCAGAGAGAACCTCCTACCGAAGATGAAGTTATGCAGGTCGACCTCGGCAGCGAGTCCTCTCCAAAGCCAATCTTTGTCAGTAAGAGTTTAACAGACAAAGAGCGAGAATCGCTACTGGAACTTATCAAAGAATATATTGATGTGTTCGCCTGGAGTTATGAGGACATGCCGGGTTTAGATCCCGACATTGCTCTTCATAAGCTCAACATACGTCCAAATGCAAAACCAGTCAAGCAGCAACAACGACGCTTCCGCCCAGGCGTCATGGATGCGATCGAAGCCGAAGTCAACAAACTAATAGCCAGCGGCTTCATCCGTGAGGAGCAACATCCTGACTGGGTCGCCAACATAGTTCCGGTCCTTAAGAAGAATGGGAAGATCCGAATCTGCATCGACTTCCGTAATCTAAATGAGGCATGTCCGAAAGACGAATTTCCCCTCCCCATCACAGACATCATGATCGACAACACATGCGGCTTTGAACGTATGTCATTCATGGATGGATTCTCGGGGTACAATCAAATCAAGATGTCTCCCGACGACGAAAAGCACACATCATTTCGGACACCGATTGGCACATACTGCTACACAGTCATGCCATTCGGTCTAAAGAATGCTGGCGCTACATATCAGCGAGCCATGAGTATCATCTTCAGAGAACATTTGCGCAAGACAGTGGAATGCTATGTCGACGACATCGCCGTCAAGAGTCGCCGTAAGGAAGATCATCTTCAGGACCTGAGGACGGTATTCGACCTGATGCGAGCCCACAATCTGAAGATGAACCCTACGAAATCGTTCTTGGGCGTATCCAGCGGGAAGTTCTTGGGCTTCATCATCACTGCACAGGGTATCCATGTAGACCCTGAGAAGACAAAGGCGATCATGGAGATGGCTCCCCCGAAAAATCTTCGCGAACTTAGAGGCCTCCAAGGAAGGCTAGCTTACATCAGGAGGTTCATTTCTAACCTCTCCGGGCGCTGCCGACCATTCACATACCTCATGAAGAAAGGAGTCTCATTCGTATGGGACGAGGAATGCCAGAGTGCTTTCGACAGCATCAAGGAATACTTATCAAATCCTCCAGTTTTGGTGGCCCCGGTCCCTGGAAAACCATTCCTGCTCTACGTACGAGCAATGGAACACTCCCTTGGTGCCCTGCTGGCACAAAACAACGACGCAGGCCACGAGCAGGCCATATATTACCGCAGCCGAATGATGATTGGGCCGGAACACCGATATACCGCTGTGGAGAAGGAATGCCTCGCCATGGTGTTCGCCATTCAAAAGACGCGGCACTACGTCACAGGGCAAACCATACATGTGATCTCCCGAGTCAACCCTCTCAGAGTCCTCATGACTAAACCAGGGGCACTCAGCTCTCGCCTCGCTACATGGGCAATATTGCTGTCCCCCTATCATATGATCTTCGTCCCGCAGAAGGCTGTCAAGGGTCAAGCCCTGGCAGACTTCTTGGCAGCCCACCCAGGATCGGAGTCATCCAGAATCTATGAAGAGATCCCAGATGAGGTCGCCGATTCGAATACAGCTACCCACGATAACATATGGCGGATATTCTTCGATGGCGCTTCAAGAACCGGACCCAAGGGAAATATCGTCGTTGGGGTCGGAGTGGTATTGATCTCTCCTACCGGGCTGGTGATCAATCGCGCCTACTCCCTCACAGAACCCTGCTCTAACAATGTGGCCGAGTATAACGCTCTGGTCATTGGTCTCCAACTGGCAAGAGAGCTGGGGGTAGAATACCTTGAAGCGTACGGCGACTCCCAACTAATCGTCAATCAGATCCGGGGCTCATACGAGGTCCGCCATGAAGACATGATCCCCTACCATCAAATTGCGATCAACATTATCTCATCGTTTGAGGGATTCTTCATCGAGCACCTCCCCAGACTCCAAAATATCGAAGCCGATGCTCTAGCAGGCCTTGCCGCTTCTTTAGCAGTGCCAAACCAGGCTCATCATTCGGTTGACGTGATAGGCCACGAACTGGTCTGCCCCAAGAACAATGTTCAATTCGTGGCAAGTTATTCCACCCAGACGGTCGACGAAGCACCAGACTGGAGACAGCCATTCATCGACTTCGTCGTCTACGACATCCTCCCTGAGAACCCAAAGGAAGCTACTTCTGTCATACGGCGTTCTCTCAGGTTCTTCTACGATACAGAGACGAAGATGCTGTATCGCCGCTCCTATGACGGATTATTACTCCGGTGCCTATCGAACGCAGAAGCCAAAGAAGCCGTGCGAGAAGCTCATGACGGTGTCTGCGGGGCCCATCAGCCCGGCCCAAAACTACAAGATCGCCTTCGCCGAATGGGCTACTACTGGCCCACGATGGTGGCAGACGCGATAGACTATGCCAGAAAATGCAAAGCTTGCCAAGTCCACGCAGACTTCATTCACCAACCATCGGAGTTTCTACATCCGACAGTGGCATCCTGGCCATTCGAAGCATGGGGAATGGATATCATTGGCCCAATCACCCCACATTCCTCCTGAGGACATCGCTTCATACTTGCTATCACTGATTACTTCTCCAAATGGGCGGAAGCTGTCCCACTCGCAGAAGTTAAGACTTCAAACGTGATCAGCTTTCTTAAGCATCACGTTATCTACCGCTTTAGATTACCCCGAAGGATCATCCATGACAATGGTCCGCAGTTTGCAAGCCACGCATTCTATCGGTTCTGCGATAAGCACCGCATTCAGAATGTCGCTTCGACACCGTACAACCCGGCAGCAAACGGGTTAGCAGAGGCATTCAACAAAACGATCATCAAACTCCTCAAGAAGTTTGTCTCCTCTAACAAACGTGACTGGAACGAAAAGCTCGGCGAATGCTTATGGGCTTATCGCACCACAGTTCGAACAGCCACCGGGAATACACCATTCTCCCTGGTGTACGGGAGTGAGGCGGTCCTCCCATTGGAGACTCAAATCCCCTCACTCCGCGTCGCCCTCACCTATCAATTGACAACGGATGATAACTACCGACGTCGACTACAAGAGTTGGAGGCCTTAGATGAAAAACGACTCCTAGCTCAGCAAAGGATCGAGCTATACCAAGCACGCATCTCAGGAGCCTTCAACAAGAAGGTTAAAATCAGAACATTCCAAGTAGGCGATCTTGTGCTGGCAGTCCAGAGGCCAATGGTCATGACTCACAAGATCGCCGACAAGTTTCAGCCAAAATGGGAAGGTCCATTTGTCATCGAGGCCGTGTTCTCCAACGGTGCTTACCGCCTCGCCAAGCAGAACGGAGACTTGCTCATGTTGCCCGTCAACGGCAAGTTCCTGTAGAAATACTATGTTTAAACATCATTCTCCAAATCATCGAGTCATGTACCCTTTAGTACCACTGAACTCACGTCCACCCTATTTCAATTCATCGAGTCATGTACCCTTTAGTACCACTGAACCCACGTCCACAATATTTCGGGTTATCGAGCCATGTACCCGCTGGTGCCGCTGAACTCTCACTTCCTCAATATTCTAAATTACCAAGTTATGTACCCGCTGGTGCCTCTGAACTTACATTCCGGTCACTCTTTCAGATAGTAAGTCACGTATGATTATACCTCTGAACTTTCTTCCTGGAAGAGATCCTCCCTTATGATCCACTACCCGCACTCCCAGTGCACAAAAAAGGGTAGTCGATCCACCAATTTCCGAAACGACCATGTCCTCATTACCTCTGAGTCGTCTTCACTTCCACCAAAAACAAACTGCCCCCTCGCATAGAACTTCTACGTTCTCCTACCTCTGAGTCGTTCTATGTACCCACTCTTCATTGAGCCCACTCCTGCCATGTCCTCATTACCTCTGAATGGGAAGGCTCCGTCGAAGAAATCGTCATATTTGCCATATCCACATTACCTCTGAGCAAGTATGCCGGTCCTCTTTCAACCTATTATCTGTACCCACAACCGGAGTACGACAAGGATAATAGGTCCACAAATGTCCTCTGTTGACCACAAATGTCCTCTGTTGACCACAAATATCCGCTATTTACTACAAATAGCTTCCGTGAAGTCTCCCCTGCCATGTTCTCATTACCTCTGAGTAGGAAGATTTCACGGTAAAACCTTCACGTTTGCCATGTCATCATAACCTCTGAGCAAATGTGATTGGTTTCCTTTCATCCCATTATCCGTATCCTAAACCAGGGTACGCCAAGGATAATAGGTCCACAAATATCCCTTGCTAAGCTTCTTAGCATAAATCCACCATCTTATCATGCCCCGGGAGCCCAGCTGCTCTACGGCATTCCTTCCCCCAATACCAAGAACACCCGTGACCACTTTGCCATGGCTGCTCCAAACATCCAAACTTGTTATCCGTACCTAAAGCCAAGGTACACCTAGGGTAACAGGTCCACAAATAATCCCCCAGCAAGTCCGGTTCCGTGAACACCGCAAGTACAAGAAAGAAAAGATGAGTTGAAACATGCTCATTTATTCAAAAATCAAAGGGCTACATCAGCGGGGATCACATCCCTTACAAAAATTAAAAGAGAAAAAAAAAGAAGACAAAGGGCGGATCACTGCTCTGGAGCACATAACGCCGTGAGACGGTCCTTTATCAAGGCAACCGACCGCTCAAGCCTCTGTTTGGCTCGACGCTCCGCCTCCTGGTTCAGCACCGCCGCATCCTCCAGATGAGCATAGGCTTGCCAGTTGTCCTCAAACTTCTTGAAGGCCCGCTTCAGGTTGACAGAAGATCGGGAAACCCTCTCGGCCTCCCGAGCGATCAACTCCTGTTCTGCATGAGCAGCCTCCCGCTCTGACTCTAAGAAGGCCAACTCCTTCTGGAGTGCGAGAATCCGCTCTTTCGTGTCAGCTATTCCACGAGAGGCAGATTCTTCTCGGGCCCTACAAGCCTGACTCCGACGACCCAGTCGGTCATAGGAGACGGAGAACTTGTCAAGGTCCCCCTGCACAGCCGGCCCTGCAGTTTCTCGAGCGAGTTTGATCCTATCCCGAGCAGCAACGAGGAAGCCCCGCTCCCGTTCAATCGCAGCAGGCAAGCCAGCCTGCCGTATTTCCAGCAGTTGGGTCACAAGCTGGTCAGCCTCTATCAACTTAGGCTCTAGGAACGCGGCTAACCCCACCCCGCCAGGAAGACCCTTCAGAGTGTCGATTTGACCCCGAGCGCCCCGCAGAGACAGAGAAAAAGGGATCCTCCGTTCCACGACAGCGTTTACACCCCTCCCTAAGTGACGATAGAAGCTGTCAACCACATCCTGCGTCACCTCGTTCAGAGCCTCCGAGGAAGCCGGTGTCAACGGGAGTGTGGCTGGCAGCGCGGAAGAAGACGCGACAGAATCTGCCGCTCCTGCCACAAGAGAAACCAACTCTGCACGGAAGGACGCTTGAACATCGGCCAATTCCTTCTCAGCGGCCCGCAGAATTTGGATGCTCGGCAGAGTTGAGAAGTCGATCTCCGGAGCCGTATAAGCAGCCGAAGACGAGGCCGGGGCCAGCACCAACTCCATCCCCATCTGCCCAGAGCTGGCAGGATGTCCCTCAACATGCGATGACGAAGGAGAAGAAACGCTCCTTTCGCCCAGATCACGGCAGACCGGGCCTTCCCCGAGAACGTCCGCGGCGGGAGGTAAAGGGTCAGGACCTGCAGGGCCAAGGCAACCATGAATCGACTTGACCCGAAGGATATGTTGATAGAGCAAATAAGCCCCCTCGGTGGTCAATATGTGGCTCAGCTTACCAGTGGAGGAGTGTGGAGGCTGGGGTTCGCCTACAGCCATCACAGCCTCTTCACCAACAGCCTCCGAGTCAGGAATAATAGACTCATCCGCCCTTGCATCCTCAGGAGGAGATGCACCGAGAATGGCGTCGTCTTGCTGAAGTTCAGGAATCTCGGAGACGGGCCCATGGAAACTTTCCTCACCCCGGGCTGGGGCCTCAGCAGCTTGGGAGTCCTCAGCCACTGCTGAGAGAGCCCCCGCAGAAAGGACCGCGGCACACATGTCGCTAATCAAAGCGACAAGGGCCGGATCAGCTACTGGGGCAGTAGATGGTTCAGGAGAGCCTGGTTCGTCAGACACCTACAAAGAAAAATGATCAAGTCATATCTTCAAGAGGAAAGAAAACCGCAACGAAGATATAACTCTGACTTAGACTTACCTCCGGAACATCGTCTGCACCCTCACCCTTCTCCGTGATAAGCAGCCTACGGGGCCCGATCGCCGCTCTCTTTACGGAAAAAGCCATTCCTCCGCTAGTGGACTCGCGCCTGCCCCGTTTACGTGAGGGACCAGGCACGATAGGCGGTAGTTCTACCCGCACTACCTCCGACATAGATGGCAATTGGTCTACCGCCCCGTCTAATACAACCGACGGATGACCTGTCATCATCTCATCTGCCATGACGGGAGGCTGACCCGCCGTTGCCTCATCACCAGAAGAAAGAGAACCCTCGTCGTCCCGCTCGTTGTCTTCCTCGATTGTGTCAAAGGACTCGGAATCGGGCGTAGGAACTCTATTCACCCCTTTTCTCTTTGCCTTCGACACCACAGCCTTCTCCGCCAGGCGAGTGCCCACGATGAAGCTAGTCCTCGGGTCAAAATCAAGAGGAGGATGATTCGCCGTGACGTGATACAGGGCTGCCATATGCAAAATTTCATCTATCACATTTGCCGTAGGAACTGAGAAGCTGGTTCGGGTGTGAAAGGTGTCATAGTAGCTGCACGCTCTAATACTATCAAGAATGCTACCCTCGAACCCCAAGCAGGAACTGGGACGTCCAAGGAACAATTGGCCGTATCCAAACTGGCGGGCAAACCTACTGGGCAAGTAGGGTTCCAAATACATAGTATTGCGATTACGGTAAACTAAGTGTGCCGGACGAATGTTACGCAGCCAAAAACGCATCTTCTCAGGTAAGAAATAAGGAGGTACAACACCATCAACGTAAACACTCCTTACTTCCTGGTCGGTGAAACGGGGAACGGACACGAAGAAATTATATCCATCCGCCCTCGCCAATATCCTCCGACACGCCGGCATGGTACTACATTCCCAGGGCTGATGATGATACTTGAAAAGAAAAGCGTCGTCATCCGTAACACCATCTCCCGTCCCAGGTCTCATCAAAGACTGATAATGCAGCAACAGCCATCCCAGCAAGTAATGATAAGGCAGTTCTATACGCTCAAAGTCCATTGTCACGTCATGAGCAATAACCTTGGACGAGAAGGTACGGAGACCATGCTGAATAATGCACACCATGGCAGGAAGAAGAGCCAGCCTGACCCCAAAGGCCAACTTCACGACAGGGAGAATGAAATGGCGACTGATCCTCTCAATGGAACCTGCCCCTCCTGAAACCACGCAATTGCGCAGCCATACCATTAAAAACTCGGCCAAGAGTGCCTTCTCTGATAGCCGCCGGGTACCATAATAAAAGTAGCTGAAGGAGTCAATCTGGCTCCCAAACTTGTCACTTTGTGACCTCGACCTCCTAGCGGTCGACACCAAGTCCTCTACTTTCCTAGGAGTTTGGCGATCCCGGGAAGTAACCCGGCCAGCAGCGCTAAATTTGAAAAGGTATGCGACCCAAGATTTAGTATGGGGAGCATCCCCTTTCGAGCTATCATTTTTCTGGATAGCCGTTCGGTGACAGGTGCTATGATGACACAATAATTCTTGATACACTGCGACGAAACCGGGGAATCGTCGGTCTAAGTCCTGGAACTCCTCGTTCGTCGGAGTATACGCTTCGAAGGGCTCGTCTCCCCAAGGGAGCTTGGAGACAGCATACATCTCGTGAAGGGCGAGTCCCAATTCCCCAACAGGGGTGAAGAAAGTCCCTGTCCGAGGATTATACATCTCCATGAGGGCCGTGAATAGTGGCTTATTAACAGGCAACCCGTGGCTGGTACCCCGGATAGCATCATAAAGGTTGACTTTCCGCAAAAATTCTTCGTATTTCCGTAGAATCTATGAGGTCAGGTTAGCCCAAGGGGGAATGGGGTGTAACCAGCTCAGCAGTACCAATCTGCCAACAGGATAGGAACCTTTGCGAACGAGCTGGCTCAGGAAGGTATCAGCCTGAGAGAATGAAAAGTTAGGACCAGGGGTGTTGATGAAGGTACCTGGAACTAACCCCATCACAGATCGACTGGCCGGATCCTTGATCGCACGCACCGACCCAGCAGTTTTGTTGTAGCGGATGTTACCAACAAACATCCCCAGTCTGGTTGGAGTGAGGGTGTCTGGCATCTGCCTGTCCAAAACGATCATGTTGAACCACGCAAAGGGGAAATGACGCTTCATAAGGGGAATGTGAATCGGCATCCCGTCCAGGTCAAAATCCCAACTCTCGGAAACATCTAACACTCGGAAGTTTTCTATAATCAATGCATCCCCGAAGAGGAAAACCGGTCTCAGATACTCCCCATCAGACATCCCGGAGCTCATCATGTCATTAAGGAATTGGAAAGATTGAACCCTAATGGCATTCAATCGCTCCAAAGGTTCATCAATAAGTAGCTGCTCGGATATTTGACGAACTAGATCATCCCGATGCACGCCCGAGGCAAGCTGATGAGAGCCAACCAGAAGTTTTCCCGCAGGATTTACTGGCAGATTCACTGAAGAAAAAACAAAAGAAACAAGTCAACAAAGATAGCTGAAACACAAAAACTACGTGATACTTATGCGGCTTAGCTCAGTTCAGCCTCATGCGGCTCAGCTTGAAAGAGTTCATACAGGTCAGTCTGAAATAGATTTATGCGGCTTCATTCGAAAGAGCACATGCAGCTCAGTGCGAATAAGCTTATGCGGTTCAGCCCGAAATGAGCTTATTCGGCTCAGTACGGATGAGCTTATGCGGTTCGAAAGAAGCATATGCGGACACGGCCCAATTCGAATAAGCTTATGAGATTCGACTCGAAATAGGCCTATGCGGTCCTGTGCAGATAAGCTTATGTGGCCCAGTTCAAATGGGCTTATGCGGTTCAGTTCGAAATAGACTCATGCGGCTCAGTTTGAAAGAGCTCATGCGGTCCAAATCCTAATGAGCTCATGCGGCCTTGATAAAGAAGTAGTTATGCAACCTCTTTCATGCGGCTCAAACCTGGGTCATACCCCATGCGGCCCGCGCATGAGTCGGACACACAACGTACTTTGGAGTATAGGCTCGCGCATAAAATATGCGACGTAGCCATGGCAGTTCATGTCAAGGATCCTACCAGCAATAGGCGGGTGGATGTTGGGGTGAAAAGCAGGCACGCCAGCCGGCGGAGGAGCCGCCACGTTCGCCGCCGCAGTCGATGAAGACGCGGCCTTCTTGCCCTTCGCTGCCGCGGAAGATGATGCGGCCTTCTTGCCCGTAGCAGCAGCAGCTTTCTTGGGAGCCATTGTCGATCGTTGAAGGAAGAAGACGAAGAGCAAAGACGGCAACAGGGAATTCGAGCAAAGAGAGAAGGTAAAGAAACCCCCAAGGGACTAAAAACTCCTATTTATAGGCGAAAGAGGCCCATAAAAACAAACAGACGTCTCGGATTATGCGCCGCCTCAAATGATAAAGGCAAAAAACTTCGGTCAAGGCAAAACCGACCCTTGGGATCCTCCCCCAAAAAGACGGCGTTAATTCAAAACGATTCAAAGGCATTTAATGAAGATTTGCATACGTGGTCAGGACACGTGGCAAAGTGCCTATGCGGACAGATGAATCTATGCGGCTGGGACACTTATGCGGCATAAACGGGACCATGCTTCTTATTCAAAGTGTTTCATTTTTGCAAATTGAAAACTTTGAAGGGGGTCCTGTAGAAGCATGGAAAATATCAGAATAATGGTCCATGCGGCTCCAGATACAAAGCCCATGCGGCTCATATGGGAGCTGTCTTATACGGTTCAAAGGAAGACTCTCAGTCTCATGCGGCTCGAGAGTGTATGCGGTTCAGCAGGAATATGCGGCTCGATCGATGTCACGTGTCCCCTTGTGATCCTTTTCTACAGCTGGCCCTTTGAATAGTGGCCTCATTTAATGCTCTGCCATGATTTGACGACTGTGGCGGCTCTGGCATAAAGTGTCATAATGGCTCTGCCATAATGACAGACTCTTCGGGAAAAGAAGAAGATCTCTGACCCGATTCGTCAGAAATCCTAGGTTGCCACGTGGCAAATCTCATGCGGCTTAAATAGAGAATAGCTTCATGCGGCTCACTGAGAAGTCACCCTATATGACTAGCAGAAATCAGCCATATGCGGCCCACTGAGAGCTCAGCCCCTGCGGCTCAATAAAACGCTAGCTCATGCGGCTCGCAAAGACTATGCATATGCGGCTCATTGAGAGTTCGTTCCCTGCGTCTCGATGAAGCATTGTCCTATGCGGCTCACGAAGAGTATCTCCCTGCGGTTCAAGTGTTGTCCATCCTATGCGGCTCTGGCAGGACCCACAATCAAAACACGTGGCATCGGATCAATCAAGGATTTAACCGAATCCCAACAAGTATATTTGACATCATCGTCATAATTACTAAGATCAGGGCATATCATTTATTATCAAGCTAATGGGACACGTGGCGAGCAATCGGACATTGGCATAATCAATCATGAAGATTTAAAGCAGTTAGCATTAATTGCTCACAAGATACGGTGCTATCCGCATTAATGGCCTAGATTTATTGTAATCAGGATCAAGGGTTCAGATAGATTGAAGGAGCGTCGACATTCCAAACAAATGATCATTAGCAAACCCTAATGATCACACCCCACTCCTATAAATAGCCAGCATCATTCCCTTGCAAGAACCACGGGCAACAAGAGAATAAAAAAAAAGGGAGAGACAGATATACAGAGAGAGATCCCCCCTTTTTGATAATCACAGAGAGAGAGAAGCCAGGAGAGCAACACGAGGAGAGCAAGAAGAGCATTTCTTCGTCCACGCCAAGCAGATCTTCTCCGAGCCAAGACTGCATACCGATCGTCCAAGGAGTAAGGCAGAGCGGTCGTCGCTTTCCCGAGCCTCTATCGTCACCCCCCAGAATCTAAAATAAACAATTGTACTTAGACTGCTGTACCTAGGTTTTCGTCCCTAGGCTTTCTTTGTACAAGCGAGTTTGTATTGTGAGTCTAAGTTCAGTCCTTCCATAAAACTGTTCTGTACTTTTACAATCAATGGCAAACAGTGTCATCGTTGAATTGTTGTTGTTGCCCACGACCGACTGTACGATTTTCTAGAGGGTATTCAGCTGCTGCTGCTGCAGCTTGAATTGAGCCTCGAACCGATTCTCAAATTGAGTCTGAGGAGCCTCCGCTTGCTGACGATGGAGCTCGTTTTGACGTTGCTGCATTTCAAGCATCTGCAGCATACGTTGCATCGGGTCGCCGGAAGGTCCGGCTACGGTAGGAGTCATTCCCGTTGGGTTAACGGAATGCTCGGGTCTAGAAGCACTCGAGCCGCTGGAAGCGCTCGTCTCATCTTCCGCCTGAGCTCCCGTAACTGCAGGAAAAAGAAAGGCAACTCTCGTTAGTTTCAGAAAATGTCCTGGGTTCAGCGTACGGAACAACTCATCTCATCGACACGAGGTCAACGGTTGGAGACTAGAACTCGACATTGGAGGCCAAGGACGTAAAGCCGTGCTCTGATACCATTATGTCACTCCCCGATTCCGTCGAATCGATAGTCGTCCCCCGGGCGTGATGCCGTGCGAACCTAATTTGCGATCGCACAAGGCCTAGTCATAAGGTAATCCGAGACACGAGATCTAAGAGAGTACGCAGACAAATTGATTCACACAATATGTAAAGGAAACTTGATCTTTATTGATAATAAACATCTTTTACAGACTCCGATACAAGACTCATTGCCGCGCGGGCTACAACATGACTCGATTACAAAAGAGTGCCGATGAGATAGCCGTTTCGTACATTGCACACATCCCTCAATATACACAAAGTACTCCAGTGACCTGGATGGGAGGGACTCTGAGTCATCTTCCTTGGACTGTCGAGAGCCTTCAAAAGTGGAGTCGCAGAGAAAGTCTTCGACGCACGGCCGAAGCTTCAAAATCACGAACGCCGCCGAGCTAGCTGGCGCGTCCTTCCTGGTTCGCGGGACCTGCAAAGAGCGAGGATCAGCACGAAACACATGTACTGGCGAATGGCTAATTAAATCCAAGCTCTGCATTTGATTCAAGAAGTTTCGTAAACATGTTAGCTAGCTATTTCAATGATCTTTCTAACCATCATGTTCAATTTGCATGTTAACATGTTTTGAGGCAAGCATATGAAACTGGATATCATTAAGCAACTATCATATTCATCCCGTGTCCCGTGCACCTGTTAAGCAGTGAAGGGGTATGAAGGCCACTGGCAATGTCAAGCCATCGCGGACTATAGCATTGGTTAGACGACGCCCCTTTCGCGTCGGGTAGCGAGCCCTGTGCGAAAGTGCCCGCATAACTCGCGCCGATGAAGGGTTGGCGCTGCTACACTCGTTCCTCCCGGGCCGAATCGGTCCCTTGGCCTAGGCAACCGTTCGAGGAAACTTCACCTTGTCGACAAGTTGTCCAATGACCGTTTTCCTTTGAACTTAGTTGATTTGCTTACTTGACCGTATCATTGCGATAAACGTTAATCGATTCATTCATTGTTTTGCATAGGCTAAGTGAATTTGCGTAAGAAACACGTTTTCCATTTTCAAAACTGGCAGTTTGATAGCAAGTGTTTCGTGAAGAATCGTGCCACGATTTCTTTGATTCTACACCATTATGACGAGCATTCATTTACTTCATATATTGAGTTTTGAAGTAGAGGGACGAGACGAAGGAGGTCAGCCACTCGCCTTAGGCTTGCTTCAAGCGAGCGACCGGTTGGCTGCGCTGTCGTCGCCTACGCGATCACCTGCAATCGCATAAGCAACTGATTAGAACACTGTATAATTCAAGGATATTCGATATGAATGCGAAGCTCGAAAACGCGTAACGAAAACCCATCGAAAACATTCACGAAAAACGCATTCACGAAAACCAAAGCCAAAGCCAAATCAAGTGCGGCATGAAAACCAGAGCAACGGGAGGTCTCTCCCGACTCAGCCGCAGAGCCAATCCTCGAGGCGCAACCCGCTGAATATGGGACTTGGTTCCGAAGAAGCCATTCCATAATGTGGAATGGATCTTAATTCAACCGTTCCCGTTCGATCGACTCGGCCGATTCCGACCTATCGGTCCGACCAAATCGATAGCGACAATGTTCCTTTCTCGCGCACTCCGTGGACGGAAACGGGGCACGATGTAGGGACGGGGCACTACACCCACGGGTCATCAATCCGGTGGCCTTCGCGAGAAGGGTCCTGACCCGTAGGAAAAGACATAGTGGGATGCCTTGCCATGTTGTATTGGATGTCATGAATAGTGTTGCTAATGACGTCCATCTGAAGGGTAGTCCGATAATCCAGCTGAGCATAACGATCATCTTCCAACTGGAAGCGGTCACGCAACATGTCTCTGATAGAATCTAGGGTGGTAGATGGTTCAAGTTAAGGGGCATCAGAATCAGAAGATGCTTCCTCAGCTAGAGCACGAGGTAAAGGTGCAGGAGCAGTCCTACGAGCCTTGGAAAGGTAAATGTGAGCTCCTATGAGCTGACAGTCTTCTAAAGGAATGTTAAAGGCAAAAAAGATCATGGGTAGGTACATAGCATACACAAGTGCTCTAGGCTTCTTTCTAGCACGAATCATCCAGTCCATCATCGGGCTTGGAAAGTTGAATGAGATGGTGAAATGCAGATAAAACAGTTCAGAAATCTCTAGATAGGTTACTTCATCAGAAGATCCGACTTTTGGCAGGCTAGAAGAAATGATAATACGAAAGTTCATAAAAGTGTTGGTTAAGATATTTAGCACGAAGTTAACGAGGACGAGGGTTGGGTTCACACATCATGTCTTTAAAACCTTCTAAGGTGATACCGTCAACAAACTTGAAGTCACGAGCATCGACAAGGCGTTCCCAAGTATTAGGTTCAGGGAGTTGTAAATACTCAGCCAAGTCAAAATCATCGAACTCAATGTCGATACCAGCTACCCTAGAATAAATCTTGAGGTCATCATGAGTGAGATTGCAATAAAACATTTTTATGGCATTAAGATAAACTCTTGAAGAGGTAAATACTAGTTCATCAAGACAAAGGTCTTTAAAGTTAGAGTCAAATTCATCAAAGATGGTAAAATTAATAGGATGTCCTGGCTCCACACTACGTGCAAAAAAGTCAGAATACCATTCGTTAGAAGCTTCTAACGAAACAAATATGTGTGTATTGTAGGTGTCGGCATTGGGAGGAGGAGGTGGATTAAATAAAGGATGAGGGGGATCTACAATAGGAGGAGGATTTGATGAAGAGGCTTCACATCTACTCATTTTTCCTCTAGAGAAGAGTCTAGGTGCCATGGAAAAATAATGAAAGCAGAGAGGAGAAGCTACAAGAAATATACCTCAAAGAAAAGTAATGGAGATGAAAGAGAATACTCAAAAAACTTCAAATCTTGAGTTTGGAGGGGAGAGATCACTAAAGTTGAGAGATCTAGGATTAGGGTTTTGAGAAAGAAGGATGGAGAGAGGTGGCAGATGAAGAGAATGGTTCAAAATTTGGGTTTATGTAAAGTAGGGCCGGCTACACTAAGAAGAACGGAGGGTGGTGATCAAGCAGATTGGACGGCCTATATTCGCTGAAGGTTCTGGAACCAACCAGACTGAGTTCGGCCCGAATTCGATCATAGATCGAATTCGGCCCGAGTTCGGTCCATGTGGATCCAGAACTCCAGACAGTTTGAGCCAGGAGGAAACAAGGATAATAACAATAAGAAAGATAGTCTAGAATTGAAAAAATAGTGGATTTTATTGGCCACAAAATAAGTAGAACATGCGACAGACTTGTGAATCATTATTCAGTATATGTGAATCGTCTCAGGTTAGCTGTAGGGGTCGGTTCCCAGCTAGCGGTAGTCCGAAGACACTTGGCACCGTGTCGCTTAGGCTTTTACGCTTGGTTGGCAGAAGGACCCTTTCGGCTTGTACCCAAAACAATGCAACATATGCGAATTTTGATTTAACAAGTATTTGTGCAGGTAAGATTTATTGTATGGCATTTTCATCCAAGATTCCCAATTCTCGACGAAGAAAGTTAAAACGCTATTCGGCAAGTGGTTTAGTAAAAAAGTCTGCTAGCTGATGATCAGTGTCAATGAATTCTAGATTAATATCTCCTTGCAATTAATGATCTCTTAAAAAATGGTGTCGTATTTCTATATGCTTAGTGCGTGAGTGACATACTGGGTTCTTAGTCAAGTTAATGGCACTAGTATTATCACAGAATATGGGAATGTGCTGAAAAGATAAATTCTAGTCTGCTAGGGTTTGCTTCACCCACAAAATTTGAGCACAACAACGTCCTGCAGCTATGTATTCAGCTTCGGTTATAGATAGTGCGACAGAGTTTTGCTTCTTGCCAAACCTAGAGACTAAAGCTTTGCCTAATAAATGATACGTGCCGCTGGTACTTTTACGGTCGACTTTGCATCCAGCAAAATTAGCATCCGAATAACCGATTAGGTCAAAGGATGTGATTTTGGGATACCACAAGCCCACTGTAACAGTGTCTTTAAGGTATTGAAAGATACGCTTAGCTGCGCTCATGTGTGATTCCTTAGGATTGGCTTGATAACGAGCATATAGGCAAACACTAAACATTATATCAGGACGACTAGCAGTTAGATAGAGTAAACTACCAATCATACCTCGATACTTACGTTGGTCGACTGATTTGCCGCTTTCATCAAGTTCTAATTTCGTTGCTGTAGCCATCAGAGTGCTGACTGGTTTGATGTTGTCAAGATCAAATTTCTTCACCATGTCCTTTGTATACTTTGATTGACTGATGAAAACCCCTTGTGAGTTTTGTTTGACTTGCAATTCAAGGAAGTAGTTAAGTTCCCCCATCATGCTCATCTCGATCTCATTTTGCATACACTTAGCAAGTTCTTGGCATAATGCCTCATTAGTAGACCCAAAGATAATGTCATCTACATAAATTTGAACTAATAGAATTGTATCATCAATTGATTTTATAAAAAAGTGTCATGTCAATCTTTCATTTTGGAAAACATTTTTCAAGTAAGAAAATGCTTAGGCGTTCATACCAAGCGCGAGGGGCTTGTTTGAGGCCATAAAGAGCTTTCTTAAGCTTGAAAACATGATTATGAAATTTATATATAGTTTTCAAAACCAGGTGATTGTTTTACGAAAACTTTTTCTTTAATAAAACCATTGAGAAAAGCACTTTTGACATCCATTTGAAAGAGTTTGAAGTTTTAGAAATTTACAAAGGCACAAAGCATGCAGATTGATTCAAGCCGTGCAACAGGAGCGTAAGTCTCATTGTAGTTGATACCTTCCTCTTGGTTGTATCCTTGAGCTACGATATGTGCTTTGTTACGTGTGGCTGAACCGTCCTCACTAACTTTGTTACGAAAGACCCATTGAGTACCAATGATCGAATGGTCAGCAGGTTTAGGAACAAGTTCCCAAATCTGATTTCTTTCGAATTGGTTGAGTTCTTCTTGCATTGCAGATATCCAAAATTCATCAGAAAAAGCTTCTAAAATATTTTTAGGTTCTATTTGAGATATAAAAGCAGTGCTAGCTATAGAATCTCTAACAGATGAACGTGTACTTACTCCTCTTGATACCTCACCTATTACCAAGTTTTCTGGATGTTCTAGTGTGAAGCGGAACTTATTTGGTAAGTTTTCCAGAGAACTGGTTCTAGTTGTTGTATCCTTAGGGGTAGAAGTTACTGGTTTGATATGTACGTCATCGTCGTCATCAGGAACATCTGTTGTACTATTATTCTCATCAAAAGTAACATTAGCAGATTCTTCAACAATCATGGAGCGCTTGTTAAACACTATGTATCCTTTACTCTTGGAAGCATATCCAAGAAAAATACCTTCATCAGCTTTGGCATCAAACTTGCCTAAGTTGTCTTTGGTATTCAGGATAAAGCAGTGACAACCGAACACTCTAATTTAAAGAAATAGTTGGGGTTCTACCAAACCAAAGATCATAGGGAGTTTTCTTCGAAATAGGTCGAATCAAAACCCTATTCAAGACATGGCATGCTGTACTTACAACTTCTGCCCAAAAATATTTCGAAGTGAAAACTGATTCAACATGACTCTAGCCATATCGCCAAGAATTCTATTCTTCCTCTCCACAACACAATTTTGTTGGGGAGTTCTAGGACAAGAAAATTCATGATTAAATTCATTTAAATCACAAAACTTTTTGAAATCAGAGTTTTCGAATTCGCCACCATGATCACTTCGGACTAGAGTAATCATGAAGCATTTTTTGTTTTGTACATTTTTAGCAAAAATTTTGAAAACAGAGATAGCATCACTTTTGTTTGAAAGAAAGAAAACCCAAGTAAAACGAGAAAAGTCATCAACAATCACAAAGGCGTAGAGTTTTCCACCAAGACTGGCTACTCTACTAGGACCAAACAAATCCATATGAAGAAGTTGCAAGGGTCTAGTAGTACTTACAGAGTTGATGGATTTAAATGAAGATTTTGTCGCCTTATTTTTCTCACATTCGGCACATACCATATCCTTTTTGAATGTGATATCCGGTAGTCTTCTTACTAACTTCTTGGTTGAAAGTCTTGATATGGTATCCATGTTTGCATGTCCAAGATGCATATGTCATAGCAACCTTTCATCCTTGTGAGCGTAGAGGCATCTTCTTGCATTGTTAGTATCTTTCGAGAGATAGAATATATATCTGTTATCTTTCCTTATCCCTACAAAAGCGATGTCTCCAGATGATCTATCGTATATAGAGCATTTATTTTTTCCAAGGTTAATATCATATCCATTGTCAGCAAGATAACTAATGCTGAGCAAGTTATGCTTTAACTCTGTTACTAAACAGACATCTTTAATGACATGAGAGGAAGGATTACCAATAGTACCGTTACCTATAATATAATCTTTTAGATTATTGCCGAAAGATACATATCCTTCCCTTTTCATCGATAGTGTTGCGAAAAGATTTACATTTTCAGTCATATGTCGCGAGCACCCACTATCGAGAATCCATTTGCTTCTAGAAGATGAAGGAAGGTTCACCTACACTACGAGTAGATGTGACCTTTGGTATCCAAATCCTTGAGGGTCCTGAAATGTTAGTCTTCGGTACCCATGCATACATGTTTAAATCAACTAATCTTCTAATTCTACATTGTGTTGAAGTGTGTCCATATTTACCATAGTAGTGACATGTAGCATGCATATTTGTGTTAGGAGTAGGATGATAGTGATGTTTATGTGTGGGTGATTGTCATGCTGCATGAGAATATGTGTACATAAAAGTACGTTTGTGCGCAGCATGTGTATGCGTGTTTTTTTATGTCGTGTACTCTTGTGTTGAGCATTCTAGTATCTCGTGTATGTGCTGTGACCGTGAGACTGAGTTTGAGGTTGAATAACCTGTTTGCCCAGCCTGATCTTTAATCTTTTAGAGTCAGTATACATTTCAGAGGTTGAATAACCTGTTTGCCCAGCCTGATCTTTAATCTTTTAGAGGCAATATACATTTCATCATATTTGACAGTCAAAGCACTAATTCTTACAGCTGTAATATTGTATTTATTCTTCTCTTCCGTAAGTTCTTTATTGAGTATGGTAAGATCATGTGTTTGTTTCTCAATACGTGATTCAGCATCGTGTAAGCTTAATTTAAGTTTGGATAACTCCTCAGTGTTCTCTGTGAGTGGTGTGTCTCTAATATTATCAAGTAAGCACGATAGTATATGAATCTCAGCTTCATGAGTCTTAATCTCATCCTTTGCATGTGTATTTACTAAGTAATTTCTTATGATCTTCAAGTAAATCACTGAAAGCATCTCCAAGTTCATCAAAAGTAAAGTCATTAAGTGGATCATTTTTTACCTTGTCGGAAGTTGCCATTAGGTAGACGTTTGCAATATCTTGGAGAGTGTCCTCATCTTCTTCTGAGTCACTGGCTTCGCTTTCGTGCCAGATGCTTGTGTTGGCATACTTTTGAGAGGATGGCTTCTTGTATGACTTTTCATATTGGCTTCCTTTCTTTGTCGTAGGGCAGTCTTTCTTGACGTGCCCCATCTTCTTGCAACCGTAGCAGGTAGGCTCTTCATTGTCGCCTTTTTGTTGTTCCTTCTTCCTTCGGTTGAATCGTAGGAACTTCTTGAAGTTGCGAACCATGAGCGCTTGATCATCACCTTCGGAGTCATCATCGTCTGTTTCATCTGGAGCAGTCTTTCGACGATGAACTCTTAGAGCGATTTCTTTTTTCCTTTGGAGCAGATTCTTCAAAGTCCTTGAGGTCGAGCTCATGCGTCATTAGTTTGCCCATCAGAGTCTCCAGAGACATGGTAGTGAGATCTTGCCTTCGATGATTGCAGTGGCTTTGGGGTTCCAGTTCTTCGTTAGTCCCCTTAGCACCTTGTGTATCTTCTCATGGTTGGAGTAGTTCTTTCCAAGGGAAGATAGAGAGTTGACGATGTCGAAAAATCTGGTGAACATCTGTGTGATCGTCTCGTTGGACTTCATCTTGAATGCCTCATACTCCCGTGTTAGCCGACTAATTTTTGATTCCTTGACTTGAGTGGTTCCTTCATGAGTTACTTCTAGAAGCTTCCATACTTCGTGTGAAGTGGTACACGTAGATACCCTGTTGAATTCAGTCTTGTCTATAGCACATAAGAGAGCATTAATAGCCCTAGCATCTAGACTAGCCTGTTTCTTTTCTGGATCAGTGTATTTGTCATTAGGTTTCCATCAACTACAATTCTAGCAGGCTTCTTATAACCATCTGTAACTATGGTCCATAAGTCAAAGTCTAGAGATTTCAGATAAAAAATCATTTGTGTCTTCCAGTAAGTGTAGTTGGTTCTATCAAATAGGGGTGGCCTTGAGTGGACTGTCCTTCACCGTGGTTGGTGTAAATGGGTTGTGTGGTTGCCATAGATCTGCTCTAGGGTGTTAATCCTTTATCAAGAGACCAGAGCTCTGATACCAATTGATGTAGCGTGTAGGAAACTCTAGAGGGGGGTGAATAGAGTTTCTGTTTATAATGACCAATTAAAAATAACTCTATTCTAAGTCCAGAAGACAACTACTAAGAGAATATATAATCAGATAGTAATAATGCGGAAAGTAAAAGTGTTTAGAAGAACAAACGCAAAAACAGCGATATATCCTGGTTTTCCTCGTGGAGGACTAGTCCACGCCCGAGAACTCTTGTTCGGATTTGAAATCCACTATTTGTGAAATAGGATAAACACGTGCCTTTAGTCCAAAGAGCACGCCAACTTCTTACAGACATGTGCCTTTAATCCAAAGCGCTCGAATACTTCAACTTCGCAGATGCGAAATTTGGAATTTTTCAAGTGACTTCTTTTCAACTCTTGCACAGAACTTCTAGCTGAATCGCACTGAGCACCTTTGGGCTTAGGAAGTTTTGTGGCTAGGGATTTGGAAGAGTAAGGCTTAGAGCATATAAGGCTTAGAAGATTGAAAGCTTGAGAGTGAAAGATGATTTGAAATGAGAAGAATCAAGCTCTATTTATACTAGGCAGGGGAGGCAGAGTTCGGCCAGAGTTCTGTCCCAAAATATTCAAAATTTTAACGTTGGACAACTCGCAGCAAGGTGGCCCTAAAAATTAGGTTGCTGATTTTAAGGAGTGTAAAATCCCTAAATTTTTGGGAATATTTTTTTATTTAGAAAGTCTTAAAATTTAATTCAGGCAATTTATGATTTTTTTTAGAAATGACCTTAGCCATTGTTGAATTTTGGAGCACAAGACTACCATGAATTTTGGCACGGAAGATGTAGCAGTGTGCCTTAACTATTGTACTAGCCATGTTGGGGGAAGCCTAGCCATAGTGATGTTCAAACTAGGAAAACCAGACCAAGTTGTGAATTAACTCATTTAAATTATTTTAATATGATATTATTTTATATATTGATTTTTAGATGACCCGGTTGGGCCAAACCAGTCCGAACTGGGCCTGGACCGAATTTAAGCCCATGCAGGCATGTGGTGCGACCAAGGTGGCCATGTAGACATATTTTATGTACGTAAAAATATTTTCTAAATTATTTTACAATTTAATGTACAATTTCTAATTATTTGTACGATTATTGGTATTTTTATTATTAAATAATTTTTTACAAAATTGTACATTTTTTTGGACCCAAATAAGGGTGTGTGGTAAAGTTCACCCATTGGGACGAATTTATTATTATAATATTATTAAAGTTATTTTGTGGAGATTAAATAAACATATTTATTCTATTATTATTATTATTGAGATTGATTTATTTGAATTTATATATATGTATATATATATAAATGATTTGATAAGATTAAATAAAAGAATAAAAACAAGGCATGTGTGGTCGGCCCCACCTTGTGGGAACCGACCACAATAAGCAGCAACATACTAGCCGCCCACCACAAAAACCAAGCACCACAATAAGCAGCAACATGCTAGCCGCCCACCACAAAAACCAAGCAGCATGCTGGTGCCAAGAATATTAGGCCGACCACTCTTTATATATATATATATATATATATATATATATATATATATATATATATATATATATATATATATATATATATATTCGACTAAAAAATAAAATAAAAAAATCCTAATCTCCTCCTCCTTCCTCCTCTTTCCTCCTTCCTCCTACCCCTCTCCTCGACGTGCATGCCCAGCCTCGCCGGAGGGATGGCAGTCCCGCCTCACGGTCGCCACGACGACAACAACAAACACCACAACAGTTTTCCACTGTAAGGTACTCAACTTTTCCGATCGATATCTCTCTCATTTTAACTCCGTTTTTAGATCCGTAAATTCGTGTAGAAACCCACATGACCCTTTTCGAGATTCCCGAGGTGGATTTCGACATGGCCATCTAACTTGCTCGAAAAATCGAGGCGAAGTTGAAGAAAAACCACTTTTCTGGAATATTAAAAACTGAATTGAAACGACAACTTGTCGGCCACTTTTCTCGCTGTCCATTAAACTTTCATAGAAACTAATTAAAGGCAGAGAATAACAAACATAACCGAGACGACAACGCAATTTGTAGAATCAGATTTAACGTATCGTACATAAAGTTATGGATCGATGAACTTGTGCAAAAAACTGTTTTTGAAACATTAAAAATGTGGAAGTTCTTCCCGATACGGCGTGCGCCCCGACAAATCGGACGACGTGGTCGCGCACTATACACATCGAAAGGCGCGTATGGATGATGTCGACGTGTGGGAACTGACGGAACCCGATTTCGTTGCATGTGCGCGACGAAACCAGTACGTATCCGTCAAGATACCCCCGTATCGACCCTTTGCAAATTAAGTCACAACTTCGTGTACACTCATCAAATCGCGACGAAACTTGTGCCATTGGACTCGAAATATTTTTCTGGTCCTGTGAGCCAAGTTTGGTTCAATTCTGAGAAGGTTGATCGGGACGCTATTTTGGCAAGCCCACAATCCCACTCAACGGACGATTTTATGCATGGCCCACCGGAATCCAAAATTGGACATACCGTTGGGTTCGTCTCATCAAAACAAATCTGTAGACATGTAGTTTGATGACTTTATAAACCGTAGATATTGGCATGCATTTCGGTGCAAAGTGGGTCCAACGGTGGACATCGTTTTGACCCGAAATTATGAATTTGTCTCTGTTCCAAAATTTAACTTTTGGACAGGCATTTCCTAAGCATATCTTATATTCCAAGCTCGTTCGTAATATTTGTTGCAGCATCCGGAGTCATCTGCGGGATTTGGCTTTTCTTGCTTCGTTTATTTATCTGTTCGAGCTACTGGATTATTCTCTTTTGCACATAACCTCGGACAAGATACCTTGCCACCTTACTCTGTGATTACTTTACTTTATTTTTAGTTATTTATTTTTAGTTTCATATATTTTCTCTATATTTTATATTATTGTGCGTCCAAGTCACATTTGGGTGCAAGCGACTATATCGGCCGTTCTAATTGCTTTTAAATTATTTTGCATTAACTTAGCCTACTGACTACCCATTGGATAATGAGGTATTGGTATATCTCATACGGCCTTGACACATACTTTACCACGTATTGTGAGTCACATATAGGACACGTACTCACGTAGTCGGCCGGCCACCGATACGTATGAGGCGTGCGACGGTTAGGAGTAACTACCAATAGAATTGCATGCTAGTGGACTTGGCAGTTACTAGAGTTTCATATGAGTCATGGATGTGACTCCAGTAGGCATTGGGAGGGAAGAACAGTTCCTTGATGTATGGGCCACATTTACATGCTGCTATTGTACCTGAGGCTCCGTTGGAGACGCAGGTTCACCCTATTGTACTGATTCCCTCTGACGTTCATGGAACGTTATGGACGTTTTCTTACTGGCTCCCTCTGACGTTCGCCGAACGTTATGGACGGATTGTTCTGATTCCCTATGAGAGGGACGATGCCACTGCTATACAGCCCGAGTGCGCATATGTGAAGGATTGTTCTATATTGCATATTCACTATAGTACGGTTAGGTACCCTATTGCATGCATCCCTTATTTTCTATTATATATCACAGTTTCTATGGCATGGTGTTTTCTTGTATCTTGTTACGTCCCTCTGAGGACCTGGTTATCTCTCCAGGTGTGTGCTTCTATGATATTGCAGGTGTTCTAGCCGAGGTCGCGATCTTCTCTATTCATTCAGAGATGGCGTGTCTTGGGTCTTTCTTGCTACTCTCGCCAAATCATTCAGTTTCCATGTATATTTTTCCTTACTTGTTGGTAGTGGATTTGTCTCCGCCCAACATATTGTACAAAAACTTATTACAGTTGATTTTATGATATCTTTTATTCTTCATTTCTGGATGAGATTAGATTACTCTTGGTTTACTGCATTTTACAGCTTATGTATTCATACGAGGTTTCAATATATTGGAGTATGCTTCGTATGTATGCAGCTGGCATGGTTACGTATCTAGTCCTAAGTATTTTTGGACTGGGGCGTTACATGTTTTTGTGGTGGCCCATGCAGGTCGAGTTTGTCACTTCGGTTACGTAATTGTACCGAGGTGAGCCTGTAATATAGGATTAGAGTCTAGGAATCTCATCCACATACTTGATCACCTTCCTTGGTTTCCAAATTCTAAACTCTCGTTGTCTCCCTTGATTTTTGCATCTTACTTGAGCACTTTCTACCAATACCCTTATCTTCTTGTGCTTAATCATGGTTAGAAGGATGACTACACTACTATATACTCCTTGGTCAAACATATGGTCAGAGTGATTACATTGACACTTGGAATACATTGAGACCTTAACTAAGTTATAAAGACATTTACTAAAAGAGTGATTTAAGGATTAGTAGTTTGTAAGTTGAGATATTACCAAAGGAAGTTTTATCTTGAGATTTCCTAGGTAGTAATTACCAGAGGATTGATAGAATTTTATGTGATACTGCAGAAAAAAAAAGAAGAAGCTAGAATCTATGTACCATTAATTTAAGAAATGGATTGGATTTTTGAGTTTTGACATCTATGATTTAATGAGTTATAGTTATAGCCATACATCTTTGAGTAGATATAGATCTTAAAAAAGGTAGTATGAACTAAGTCGTACATTTTGCGTTTATAGGTTTATTAAATTTTAAATTTTAAGTGGAAGTAATGATATTAAAATTGGTTTTAAAATATTTGGAAGATATGAAAACGATTTTTGAGGGAAAGTTTCAAATTCGAAATCGTGTCCTTTGATTGAAGATTTACAAATCTATTTAGATTTTGGGTTTAAAAAGTTGTGATTAGGTTTGAATGACTTAGAAGTAGAAACTATGGTTGATGAGTACGTTAAAATATAGAGCGATAAAGTTTAGATCGCTTTATAATATGCTAAGAGTTTATCTAGAGGGTTAATTGAATTTTTAGAGTTTTAAAGTTATGATTTGTTATGGAAGTTTATTTTTATATAGATTCATGATTGATGAACTCTTGAGCTTAAAAGTTGAATTGAAAATATTAAATTTTGGAAAAGTTAGTAGTAATGTGATAAAGGTTTACTTTGAGATTTATGGAAAGGATTTACATTTTAAGTCATGATTTAGTTGGACGGCTTAGAGTGAATAAAAATTATGGTAGATTTATTTTTGAAAGTTTTTATTAAGAAACTTTTGGAGGGGAACTTGAGGTAAAATTTTAATAGGTAGGCCACCAAGATAGCCCTAATAAGTTAGAAGTATTCCATACATAATGCCATGTCACTCATGACTATGATAGTAGTATATACACAAGTGTTGTTAGTCATCTACCAAGCTACGCGACAGTATTCCAATCTTAACTTACTCGACCTTCCCTCAACTCTAGATCTTTTAATTGCGACCTTCTAACCCATTTGCAATTTGAATAATGATCTAATGGTTCCTTAACTGTATTCATCTAGGAGACTATCTTCTCTCCGGAATTGTGTTCCTAAATTATTTTTACTGGATTCTTTAATTAATTTTATTTCATGCTTTAACTTGATCTTCTTTATTTTTGTGCATTAATTATCACCTCGTAAACTCCCACCTTCTATTTTTGATCTTTTGGCGTCCCATACCGTGACTTGGATATTTGGAGCACAATACTAGACTTTTCCTTCCAACAAATTTCATATGTAAGACCTAGACAAGCCCACCTCCCTGTAGACATATCATGCCCCACTAAAACCCATCTCCTTATACTCTATTTTTATGATATGACTTTCCGGTCCAAATGGCTAAACTATAATCTTTACCATGATGCCGATATATTTTTCGACCACGGACAGGGATTCAACCTCGACTCAATTCTTTCGACCCGATATGTGTTTTTGTTCTACTTAATTCCTTAAATGCTTAAATTTGTGCTTTATCTTGATTGCTTGACCCATTGTCCCATCATACTACTAGCTTAACTCTTGTAAGTTGGATAGAATACCTCACAATCCAACAAATCCTTTGTCCTTATGAATCATGTTGATGAGTTCACTTAGACTACAAATTCACAGGCCCTTAAATTATCTAGTCAGTCAAGCCATAATTGAAGAAACACTAGGACAACTGCATAGGCCCACACTTCGGACAAGACTTGATTTTAAAAGATCTTGGACTAATTAAATTTCTTCATCACTACCTCCCTTACCTATATTTCGACAATCTTATGCTGCTAATTAGCCTCAGTTTTGCAAGCTTATTTTTTAAGCTTGATCATAACATATTTTATTGGGTGCACCCACTAACATATTGTCTAATCAGAACCGGTGCATGATAGTCTGATCAACCTATTGCACTTTGGTTCGCTTATCATCTTATTCTACGTGGATGGAGACATAGTTAAACTTGCCCATAGAGTCTAATCCACGACAGCCTTAGCAATTCTTTTTTGAATTATTTTCGTCGCCTATGAACTTCTTATTCGTACTCAATAGCATCGTCTTGAACCCTTTATTGTTCTTGTCTTTTACTTATTTTAGAGAGACAAGACACTGTACTTGATAAATAGACCCAAGATATCACTTTAGTCATGTGGCTATATCCACGCCTTAAACTACTCCTTCTACCCCTCAACCCCATCTACCCTATTATTCCTAAATTTCGAGGACGAAATTCTTGTAAGTTGGGTAGGATGTAAAACCCCTAAATTTTTGGGAATATTTTTTTATTTAAAAAGTCTTAAAATTTAATTTAGGCAATTTATGATTTTGTTTAGAAATGACCTTAGCCATTGTTGAATTTTGGAGCACAAGACTAACATGAATTTTGGCACGGAAGATGTAGCAGTGTGTCTTGACTAGTGTACTAGCCATGTCGGGGGAAGCCTAGCCATAGTGATGTCCAAACTAGGAAAACCAGACCAAGTTGTTAATTGACTCATTTAAATTATTTTAATATGATATTATTTTATATATTGATTTTTAGATGACCCAGTTGGGCCAAACCAGTCCGAACTGGGCCCGGACCGAATTTAAGCCCATGCAGGCATGTGGTGCGACCAAGGTGGCCATGTAGACATATTTTATGTACGTAAAAATATTTTCTAAATTATTTTAGAATTTTATGTACAATTTCTAATTATTTATACGATTATTGGTTTTTTTATTGTTAAATAATATTTTACAAAATTGTACAGTTTTTTTGACCCAAATAAGGGTGTGTAGTAAAGTTCACCCATTGGGACGAATTTATTATTAAAGTTATTATGTGGAGATTAAATAAACATATTCATTCTATTATTATTATTATTGAGATTGATTTAATTGAATTTATATATATATATATATATATATATATATATATATATATATATTATATATATATATATATATATATATATTATATATATATATATATATATATATATATATATATATATATATATATATATATATGTAGATGTGTTTAAATATATTAAATAATTGGATAGATGATATTAAATTATTGTTTGGATTTTTATATAGATTTATTGTGTATATATATATATATATATATATATATATATATATATATATATATATATATATATATATATATATATATATATATATATATATATATATAAATGATTTGATAAGATTAAATAAAAGAATAAAAAAAAGGCATGTGTGGTCGGCCCCACCTTGTGGGAACCGACCACAATAAGCAGCAACATGCTAGCATGCTAGCCGTCCACCACAAAAACCAAGCAGCATGCTGGTGCCAAGAATAGTAGGCCGACCACTCTTTATATATATACACACACATATATATATTCGACTAAAAAAAATAAATAAAAAAACCCTAATCTCCTCCTCCTTCCTCCTCTTTCCTCCTTCCTTCCTCCTCCCCCTCTCCTCGGCGTGCGTGCCCAGCCACGCCGGAGGGATGGCAGTCCCGCCTCACGGTCGCCACGGCGACAACAACAAACACCACAACAGTTTTCCACTTTAAGGTACTCAACTTCCCCGATTGATATCTCTCTAATTTTAACTCCGTTTTTAGATCCGTAAATTCGTGTAGAAAGCCCACATGACCCTCTTCGAGATCCCCCAGGTGGATTTCGACATGGCCATCCAACTTGTTCGAAAAATCGAGGCGAAGTTGGAGAAAAACCACTTTTCTGGAATATTAAAAACTGAATTGAAACAACTTGTCGGCCACTTTTCTCGCTGTCCATTAAACTTTCATAGAAACTAATTAAAGGCAGAGAATAATAGCATAACCGAGACTACAACTCAATTTGTAGAATCAGATTTAACGCATCGTACATAAAGTTATGGATCGATGAACTTGTGCGAAAAACTGTTTTTGAAACATTAAAAATATGGAAGTTCTTCCCAATACGGCGTGCGCCCCGACAAACCGGACGACGTGGTCGCGCACTATACGCATCGAAAGGCGCGTATGGATGTTGTCGACGTGTGGGAACTTACGGAACCCGATTTCGTTGCATGTGCGCGACGAAACCAGTGCGTATCCGTCAAGATACCCCCGTATCGACCCTTTGTAAATTAAGTCACAACTTCGTGTACACTCATCAAATCGCGACGAAACTTGCGCCATTGGACTCGAAATATTTTTCTGGTCCTGTGAGCCAAGTTTGGTTCAATTCTGAGAAGGTTGATCGGGACGCTATTTTGGCAGGCCCACAATCTCACTCAACGGACGATTTTGTGCACGGCCCACCGGAATCCAAAA
Organism: Iris pallida; assembly: GCA_029216955.1. NCBI lineage: Eukaryota > Viridiplantae > Streptophyta > Magnoliopsida > Asparagales > Iridaceae > Iris > Iris pallida. The sequence goes on along the minus strand of JANAVB010021800.1, from coordinate 14,848,379 downwards.
TTGGACATGCCGTTGGGTTCGTCTCATCAAAACAAATCTGTAGACATGTAGTTTGACGACTTTAGAGACCGTAGATATTGGCACGCATTTCAGTGCAAAGCGGGTCCAACGGTGGATATCGTTTTGACCCAAAATTACGAATTTGCCCATGTTCCAGAATTTAACTTTTGGACAGGCATTTCCTAGGCATATCTTATATTCCAAATCCGTTCGTGATGTTTGTTGCAGCATCCGGAGTCATCTGCGGGATTTTGCAGCATCCGGAGTCATCTGCGAGATTTGGCTTTTCTTGCTTCGTTTATTTGTCTGTTCGAGCTACTGGATTATTCTTTTTTGCACATAACCTCAGGCAAGATACCTTGCCACCTTACTCTGTGATTACTTTACTTCATTTTCAGTTATTTATTTTTAGTTTCATATATTTGCTCTATATTTTATATTGTTGTGCGTCCAAGTCACACTTGGGTGCAAGCGACTATATCGGTCGTTCTAATTGCTTTTAAATTATTTTGCATTGACTTGGCCTAGTGACTACCCATTGGATAATGAGGTATTGGTATATCTCATACGGCCTTGACACATACTTTACCACGTATTGTGAGTCACATATAGGACACATACTCGCGTAGTCGGCCGACCACCGATACGTATGAGGCGTGCGACGGTTAGGAGTAACTGCCAATAGAATTGCGTGCTAGTGGACTTGGCAGTTACTATAGTTTCATATGAGTCATGGATGTGACTCCAGTAGGCATTGGGAGGGAAGAAAAGTTCCTTGATGTATGGTCCACATTTACATACTGCTATTGTACCTGAGGCTCCGTTGGAGACGCAGGTTCACCCTATTGTACTGATTTCCTCTGACGTTCATGGAACGTTATGGACGTTTTCTTACTGGCTCCCTCTGACATTCGCCGAACGTTATGGACGGATTGTACTGATTCCCTATGAGAGGGACGATGCTACTGCTATACAGCCCGAGTGCGCATATGTGAAGGATTGTTCTATATTGCATATTCACTATAGTACGGTTAGGTACCCTATTGCATGCATCCCTTATTTTCTATTATATATCACAGTTTCTATGGCATGGTGTTTTCTTGTATCTTGTTACGTCCCTCTGAGGACCTGGTTATCTCCCAGGTGTGTGCTTCTATGATATTGCAGGTGTTCTAGCCGAGGTCGCGATCTTCTCTATTCATTCAGAGATGGCGTGTCTTGGGTCTTTCTTGCTACTCTCGCCAAATCATTCAGTTTTCATGTATATTTTTCCTTACTTGTTGGTAGTGGATTTGTCTCCGCCCAACATATTGTACAAAAACTTATTACAGTTGATTTTATGATATCTTTTATTCTTCATTTGTGGATGAGATTAGATTACTCTTGTTTACTGCATTTTACAGCTTATGTATTCATACGAGGTTTCCATATATTGGAGTATGCATCGTATGTATGCAGCTGGCATGGTTACGTACCTAGTCCTAAGTATTTTGGGGACTGGAGCGTTACAAGGAGGCCGAGTTCGGCCCGAGTTCGGTCTGCTCAGACCAGAAGCCTTATATGGGTGAGGGTGGTTTGGTTTGGTTCAAGAATTGTTTTGTTTGTATGGTGGAGCTTGGAGAAATATGTTTAGGGGTTGAGATGACATAGTGCGACTCAACGTACACATTTTTCTAGACTCAATAAACCGAAAATTACAGACTGAGAACAAATTACATTTGCAATGCAAGAGCTTGTGGACGATGTCTGTCTTGAACTTGATGTGTCGTATTAGATCATATCAGATATCAGATGATATTCTGTCTTGAACTTGATGTGTTGTATTGGATCATATCAGACATCAGTTGTTAATTATCTAAATCAGGTTGACTGTGATCCAGTTTTGGTCAACATGGGTTGGCCCGATTGTGAAAAAAAAGAAGCTTAAGGAATAAATGGAAGGAAATAAGAAAAGTTTATTAATTTGATTAAATTTAGAAATTTGATAAAAAGTTTTTTTTTTGATAAATTGGGAAAAAAATTGATATAACATTTTTTTGATATAACAGTGTATTTCTTTTGATATACTACAATATAAATTTAGCAAGAAGTATAGTGTTTAATATAATTTTTTTGACATAACATTTTTTTCTGGTAAATTGAAAATAAGAAAACTTTATCAATAACATTTTAAAAATTTGATATCAACTTCAGCATAATTTAGCATGGAGTGTAGTGTTTAACTAGTCTGAAATAAATTTTTGCTCCAACCATACTAAGCTAAATTTAGCATAGCCATAATAATAGTTTTTTAATACTACCATATTAAGTTTTGCTGCAACCATACTAGCTAAATTTAGTATAATATTAATAATATGTTAATATTTTTGAATGCTACCATATTAACTATATTAGAGTAATTTTAGTATATTTGATAATACTTTTGAGAAAAAAAAAGATAGTGATAAATAAACTACTAAACTAGAAAGTTTTTTTTTTCCACAAAAATACTATTCGTCTTCCAAATTTTTTTGGGTGATGTCTTCTCGCATTATGTGGCATATGACATGGTTGCTGATATGACAGTTGATGGCAAATTTTAACATTAAAATTAAAATTAACAATAACATTAAAATTAAAATTAATATTAATATTGATATTAATATTAACATTAATATTAACTTTAACATTAATATTAGTATTAATATTAATATTAAAATATTAACATTGATATAAATTAACATTAATATTAAAATATTTGGGTTAAAAATTGTCATATCAGCTGTTATGTCGACGTTATGTCAGATACCACATAATGGGAGATGTCATCACTAAATTTTTTTGGAAGACAAATAGCATAATTGAAGAGCTCAGCCTATTTAACCATTACTGACCATGAAATGACCAATAAATTAGCAATCACAAGATTTAGCAAACATTTAAAAAAAAAATAGAAAACTTTTTTCCAATCTTCCCATAAAACAGTTACTTTTGCACATATTATGTGAATGTAGTTGGCTTGACTTAACTTCCATTTTCAATCTCTTTATTTGAGAATTAGAATTTCATTTGAATTTTTTTTTCCTATAAAGTTGAGTGAATTAAGTATCAATTTTATCGTCTTTTCAAATTCTTATTATTCTACAATTATTTTATTTATAGAGAAAACGAAAATAGTTAACGTGAATATGGTTACAATATTACGTTAGAATACATTTTTTTTTAGATGTCCGACGATACGCACGGGACTTTGTGCACGCTGTATTGACTGCTCCCAACTCTAACCATTATTAAATGGAAGAAATAATACGTCCTTGTGGCTCGATGCACTGGTTTTCTGCCACCCAGCCAGGATCTTATACCTTTTCTCGACGACCATAAGAGCCACTTGAGTTCAGTCGTTAGAATACATGAAACGAAAGATTTATTAAGGTCAAGGCTACGCTATTTAAAGAGCATATAAGACAACATGGGGACGTCAAATCTCTAAAATACAAAGTTTTTGTTTGTTTGTTTACAAGTCTTTATCTTCCTTTTCTCCTATAACACATTTCCAACATTAAGTCCTCGTCTGTTCACGTATTTAAGAAATCAGGAAAGGAAACTTATTTCTTTTTTTTCTTTGGTAACCACAAATTTGGAAAGTATTTTTCTGATATAGAAAAAATTGTTCCTCTCAGGACCCATGGAATTCATTTTTCCTCCTTTTTAACATTAATTATCAAAATTACGACAAACATAGCCTTGGGTTATTGTATATTTTACCAATTAACTCTTCGTGAACAAATAGAAGTTTGAATGTGTAAATTGTATATTTCCATGGAGTATCCGTTGGTTTATATATACACCCAACGTGTAAAACAAAAATAACAAACAAATATACAAGAGTTATCAACAAAGATAACATGTGGTTATTTGACAAAGATAGTATAGGATCAAATTAAGATATCTATAATCTCTACACTCCCCCTCAAGTTGAACAATGGATGTTTAACATGTTCAACTTGGAAACTAAATTGATAAACTGGGCCTTCTCTAAAGGCTTTATGAAGATGTCCGCCAACTGTAAAGAAGATGAAACTTTAGCTACTTTAAGCTGAATTTCTCCCTTATGAAAAGACAGCCGATCTCTATATACTTCGTCCTTTCATGAAAAACAGAATTAGAAGCTATATGTAAGGCTGCTTGGTTATCACAAAACAAGACAGTCGGTTTGACATAAGGAACACAAAGAGTCTTCAAGAGAGATCTCAACCAAACAATCTCAGAGCACGAAGAAGCCATAGACCTGTACTTAGCATCTGTAGAAGAACGAAAAACAATAGTTTGTTTCTTGGTGCGCCAAAAGACTACAGAAGAACCAAGGAAAGCAATATAACCTGATGTAGAATGCCTGGTATCTTTACAACCTGCCCAATCAGAGTCACAATAAACTCGAAGATCCAAAGAAGATTTCGAGGAGAGAAGAATACCTTGTCCGATGTCTGTTTCAAATATCTAAAAATTCGAACAGCTGCATCAAAATGAGGGCGACGAGGTTTGCTTACAAACTGACTCAATAGATTAACATAGTAGGTAATATATGGCCGAGTAACTTGTAAATTAAGTAGCCTTCCAATAGCCTTCTATCGACAGTAGGGTCCTCTAATACAGAGATGTTGGAATCCATGGGAAACTCACAAGGCTTTGAGTTAAGGAATCCCATATCTTTTAATATCTCCAAAGTGTACTTTCGTTGAGATAACACAATTCCCTTTGAAGAACGAGCCACCTCGATCCCAAAGAAGAATTTTAAGGGGCCAAGGTCTTTAATATGAAACTACCTATGGAGGATGTCTTTAAGAGATGAAATGCCATTTGAGTCATTTCCAGTTATAACAATATCATCTACATAGACCATAACTGCTATAAAACTGGATGCATTCCCTCTTGTAAATAAGGAATAATCGGATTTAGATTGAATATAGCTTGCAGAGATAAGAACAGTAGAATTTTTTTGAATCCACATCCGTGAAGCTAGTTTCAGGCCATACAAAGAACGACGAAGTTTAAATACCAAATTCTCCCCCTTTCAATCAAATCCGGATGGAAGAGACATATAAACCTCCTCATCTAAGTCTCCATGTAAGAAGGCATTGTGGACATCCATCTGATGAAGAGGTCAGCCATGAACAAAGGCAATATAGAGTAGATAACGAACGGTAACAAGCTTAACAACTGGTGCAAAAGTATCATGTTAATCAAGACCCCCTATTTGTGTAAAACCTTTAGCAACCAAACGTGCCTTATATCTCTCTATAGAACCATCAGAGTTATGTTTTATCTTATAAACCCAACGACAACCAATCGCCTTCTTACCTGCCTGCAACGAAACGAGAGACCAAGTCTTATTTTGTTCTAAAGCTTTGAATTCAATAGACATGGCATCTCGCCAGAGGGGATCCTGCACAGCCTGAGAGAACGAAACCGGTTCTGAAATAGAGGAAATTGATGCGACAAATGAGTGGTGAACAGAAGATAGACGAGAATATGAAATTGAATTTTCTAAGGGAAATGGAATACCTTGACGAGCGGAAGCACTGTAGCTGGAGCAGGAAGAATGACTGTTGTATTACAATGGAAGTCCTTTAGATAAGATAGTGGCCTACGAACACGTTATTTCGGTAATGCGGGAGGAACAGATGCCGGAGCTGAAGAAGAAGAACGTGGAGATGAAACATTGGTTATAAGCGACTGAGAATCCCGTAAAGGGGACTCGTCAGCGTTGATAAGCGGGGGCGGACCTACTGATGTACACTCGACCCAGGAACTGGGTATAACGGCGGGCGCTGGATCCAAGCATGAAGCTGCGGGATCCAAGCGATACTCTTGACCAGAACTCTCAAGAGTAATCTGGCCCAGATGCTGGAGTCGACAAAGGGAGGGTGTATGGTGGATTTGGTAGCTGGTCGGCTGAAAGTGGGTCGAAGATTGGACCTGAAAGAGGAGTAGGTGAAAGATATGGATCGGCTGGGATAGATGGTGTAACGCCCCAGTCCCAAATACTTGAGACTAGATACGTATCATGTCAGCTGTATACATACGAGTAAATATATGGCTCATATGTATACAGCTGGCATGATACGTATCTAGTCTCAAGTATTTGGGACTGGGGCGTTACATGTTTTTGTGGTGGCCCATGCAGGTCTGTTTGCCGTTTCGGTTACATGACTGTACCGAATGGGCCTGCAATATAGGATTAGAGTTTAGAATCTCATCCACCTACTTGACATCCTTTCTTGACTTCAAATTTCGAACTCTCGTTCGCCCACCTTGATTTGCATCTTGCTTGACTCCTTCTACCGTAAATTCTTAGTTTCGTGCTTGGTGATAACTAGGAAGATGACTACACTCGTGTATGCTCATAGGTCAAATACATGGCTAGAAGGATTACCTTGACAATTAATATGCATTGGAATTTTATTTGAGTTATAAAGGCATCTATGTTTCCTCGAAATTTAATCTTAAGGATTAGTAAATTCTAAGTTGGATAGTAGAGATGGATTTTATTTTGATACTACTAAAGGATTGATAAATTGAGAAAACAAAATGTTGATTTTGTGAAATAGTTATAATTTATTAGGGATTTGAAATTAATTTGAGAAATACCTTGAGTTTTTATATTGTGACACTTGATTTACGGTTAACTTTAAGTTTGGATTGAATATGATAAAGTTTACCTCGAGATTATTTAAAGAGTTTAAATTATGCTTTTGAAGACGACTAGAGAGACGAAAGTTTAGAAGGAAGAGAACTAGAGGTTTTAAATTGTGCGTACGATTTATAAGTTTATTTAATTTTGAGTCGAAGGGATGATGGTAAAATTTTTGTTTAAATATTTGGAGGATATGAAAGCGATTTTTAAGGAAAATTTAAATTTTAAATTGTGTCATATGATCTATGATTTAAAAAGTTAATTAGATTTCAAGTTTAAAGCCTTGATTATGGATATTTAAATTTTGGTAAAAAGGATTTAAATTGAGTTACATGAATTGCGATTGATGAAACGGGCTAAGAGTTTATCTCGAGGTACATTGAGAATTGGAAAATTTTAAAAAGTGATGGCTTATTATGAAAATTTAGTTGTGCCGCATTAGATGAAGGATTTTTGGAATTTATTTAAAGGAATTAAACTTTAAGTTATGATTAAATACTTGATGAAGTATCTTGAAATTTTATTTCGAAACTGTGGAGGAACTTGAAATTTGAAATTTGATCATATATTGGTAGAGAACCAAGAAGCAAGCAAGTCACCCTAAGGGGATACAAGTATTCCTTATTAATTGCTGTCACCCCCATTTCCTGTATTTCGTATTTGTACTCGTAATTTGATTTTGGCACGTATTTTATTTTCTCGACTTGCGGATTTTGGTTTCTCGTAAATGGGTTTTGGACCATGGCTTGGTTTTATTTTGTGGAGTTGGTTTGGTTTGGTTTAATATGAATTGGTACACTTCAACCTACACTCTACCCTCAACACAACACACCCACCCTCATTATATCTCCACCAACCTTCTCTCTCCTCTTTATTCTCCATTAACTTCTCCATCTTCTTCCTTCTTCCACACAACTCCCCAACCCATAGGCAAGTGCACCTTGCCATCAAATAAGCACCACTTTTTATTTGTCCATTAACTAGATTAGGCCATGAAGAACAACTTTAGAACTTGATATTTTGTGATTTTTATTTTTCTAGATCTAGGTTTTGACTATTTTCGGATTTACATGGTTTTGATCTATTTTGGTTGGATTTTTGTGGGTTTTGATGCTTCCATGTGGAAGAGAATTCAATTTTACTCAAGTTAGACCTTTGAGAATCTAGATTTGGTTTTGATTTTACCAAGATATGAAGTTTTGAACCTTAGAGTTCTTGGAGTTTTCTTCTCGGCCTGGAGAAGAAGACAGCAATCTGCGCTCTTTAGCGCAGAGCTGGATTGCGCATCCCCCTCGGCCAGCGCTCTTTAGCGTAGCGCCGACCGCGCAGCTTGCCCCTTGGCGAACTGCGCTCAACCCGAGTGCGCATGGATTCATGTGCAGTTTGCTCATGCGCAGTCTGCTCATGCGCAGTCTGCTCATGCGCAATCTATCCCTGCGCACTCCACTCATGCGCAATCTGACCCTACGCCATCCATTCCTGCGCAACCTAATCCAGCGCAATCCATCTGCTGCGCAGCTCACCCTGCGCACTTGGCACCCTGCGCGGTTGGTACCCTGCGCAGCTCATCCTGCGCACTTGGCACCCTGTGCAGTACATACCCTGCACAACCTACTTGTCTATGATGAATTTGTTATTTCCTGATCTTGGCTCTTCTATAGTCCTATTTATATTAGTATTTTATTAGATATTTTACGCCCATTTTATATCCTTACGCCTTTTGACATGAACTTGATTTTGCTTAATATGTTGGGAATGACTATTGTACATAGCATGGTATGATAAGGAACTAGCATAACACGACAGTGACCCGTAGTGGTGCACTCCTGACATGACCAACCTGACTTGATAGTGGACCGTCGTGGCGCACTCCTAACAAGCATCCTGACATGATTTATCTTGATAACTTGATAGTGGCCGTGGCGGCGCACTCCTGACTTGACTTGACTTGTAACTTGTAACTTGACTCGTATAATCAACTTGACACCGTGGGTGTTCCTGCTTGCTTGCTTGTACAATCCACTTGTCTTGTCTTGCATCATGTCTAGGACGTGACTTCCTGGGTACCACGGCCAGGGACTCGTGCTAAATTGGATTAGGCTAATGATTAGATCAAACTAGAACATGGAGAATTCCCAGTCACATGCAATCTCGTTATCTGGGCGCTTTAATGGACTTGTAGCTTGCCGACGAGTAGAGCACATTTCCAGCACACTGTCATGTGTTGCACCCTCTAAGTCACCTAAGGGTACATTTGTCTCCCGGGCAATGTACCCACCTATAACTCTCAACCCGCGGAAGGATAACTGGATGGTCTGCAGGGCTTGGGACTGGAATTCTCACTTGCATCTTGTTAGTAATTAGGTTTGTGATAACCCTAGTTAGTTAAAGTAGTAAGCCGTAGTACTTGCTTGGCCGATTGTGAATGAATGGTGTCCAGCTCTGTCTAAGTCTTGTCTAGCCCCTGTACCTGGAACTCTTGATCATGATTGTTTTACTTATCTCTAACGATAAATGGGTAGAGACAGTGAGCTATTCAGGCGAAGGGGTACAATCCCGGTCCTTGTTTGGTTTAAGGATTGTAACCTGGCTCCCGGAATGGTTCCACGTCCCTAGTCGTTTATCGTCCTGTGTACTTTACTACTTGTACTTCTTTTATTCTTTATGTTCTGATATGCTGGCTTTTATTCTTATTTGTGGCCTCCTTTGTGGCACTTGCTCTTTCTGGGGTTTGACCCAGCTGGTTTTGTGTGGCCAGATTTCGGAGCAGCTTCCGAGGATCTACCAAGCTTCCAGCCCAATGGTGAACACTAGACGGAACCCGGACTACGAGTGGGTTTTCCCTTTTTGTTTCACCCACTTATATGTAAATTTATTCTTTTGAGGCGTTTAGCCAACGAGCACCTGTTAGCTCGATGCACATTTACTTACTGTCCGCCTATGGGCTGTAAACATGATTAACAAATCCTAGGGTTGATCATGTATGACTGAACTCTTGCTAGTCCTATCATTTTGTACGACTAGCTTCATGATCATCCAATATGTAATATTTGGGATGCCTTATATATATATATTTGATGCTCTAATATCTTGTAACTCTGTTAATTGCTTGAGATTGAGACAATAGGCTTGACCTTAAGAGACTGCTGGCTTGTAGTAAACCCTCATATCTAGACAGCCGTGACCGTATAGTTGAGATGTATTCTATTTCAATATACGTAGCTGGCTATGTCTGCCCCCGCTCTCCAGTATTCTGGTTCTGGGGCGTGACACGGTTTAAGTGGTGGCCCATGCAGGTCTTGGCATTCAAGAAATGTGAGGGTTTACAGAATAGATGTCTCAATCAATATTCGTCCTTGATCTCTGCTCGTATCTTCAAACCCCTGAGAATCTCGACCTGATCACATTGCTTGTATCATTGATCTGTCCTGGTCCTTTCCTTATTGTTCCCTATGTCATCTTCTTCAGCGGCATTACTTCTGGACCTGCCAACCAGCCAGAGGAAGCTCGAAAAGCACCCCAGCGCCAGGAAGATCAAGCTCAGCACTCTGGAGTAGCCTCCCGAGTTATGCTTTCCGGAGGCTCAGAACCTCCAGTTCAGGCAGCTCCGCCCGCTCAACCAGCTAGACAGAATGAGAGATCTTTGGTAGGACTTATCAGAGAACTGCTTGCATCCCAAGATCGCCGAGGCGACGCCTTGCACCAGAAAGTTCATGATGCACTAAACCGAGGAGGTCCCCAAGGGAATCAGGCGGCCAACAGTTTCAAGCGCTTGAACCCTCCCTTCTTTGACGGCAGTGAAGATGCGATTGTCGCGGACGCTTGGCTTCAGGATACCAAGGTGGTTCTAGAAGCAGCTAGGACACCTGAGAATGAGAAGGTGGCGGTGGTACGCCTACAGTTGTTAGACTTGGCTCGCGATTGATGGGCAGCTCAGGCCATGGGGTTAGCGGCACCAGTCACTTGGGCGACGTTCAGAGAGAGGTTCCAGACAAAGTACTTCGATGCGGGGCACGGTACGACCTGCAGACCCGGTTCACCAACTTGAAGCAAGGAGGCAGAACGGTCGATGGCTATGCGACCGAGTTTTCCAGGCTGAGTAGGTTCGCCCCCACTTTGGTGGCGACCGAGTTCGATAGGGCTCAGCGGTTCCAGCAAGGGCTGCACTTAGAGATATTATTGGCTGTGGAACAGTTCGAGCACCAGACGTTCGATGTAGTGTTGAAGGCAGCAAGGAGGCATGAGTATACCTCCCGGAGAATTATGGACAGGACCGGAGGCAGGAAGCGGTCCTACAGTCAGATGCACCAATCTTCAACTCCAGCCCCGGCAGCTAGGGGTATAACCATTGGAACTCCGAGATGGGCGGCCTCAGTGACGTCGGTTCAGCATTCGACCCCGACGTACCCACAGCAGTAGAAGCAGAAGCAGTCTTCCGCGGTGGGATGTTCGCATTGCGGGAAGCCGGGCCATGTAGTGGCAGAGTGTCGTAGGGCGCAGGGATTGTGCCTGGCTTGTGGAGGAGCAGACCACCAGATAGGGACCTGCCCGAATAGGGGAGGTCCATCATCATCCAACCTTTCTAGTTCTTCGGTGAGAGGACCAGCCCCAGTTCCAGTCCAGCAGCAGCAGCAGCAGCAGTACCCGAGGCCATTGTTGCCTCAGGCCCAGGTCTTTCAGCAGCAGAACCAGCAGCAGTTCACCCAGGCTCCAGCACAGAACCGACAGAGGGGTTTCCAGCAGAGAGGACCCGCAGCTAGAGGTCAGGCAATGATGATGACCATGGAAGAAGAAGTTGCACCAGGTGAGGTAGTGGCAGGTACTATTCTCGTCAACACCTTTCCAGCATCTGTATTATTTGATTTTGGTGCATCACATTCATTCATGTCTGCACGATTCACGACACGGATAGGATTGGAGCCCGAGTCATTATCAGTAAGGCTCAATATACTTACTGGTAATGGTCTTGTGGGAGTAGATCGAGTGTTTTCCTCGTGTCGGATCGTAGTTAGCGGTAGAGAGTTCCCCGCTAGGCTCGTAGAGTTCCCTATGGCAGACTATGATGTAGTCCTAGGCATGGATTGGTTGAGGAACCATTATGCTAGGATAGACTGCCATGTCGGCAGAGTTGTCTTTAGTATTCCCGGAGAGCCAGAGTTTTCATTTTCCAGAGGCGCCGTGGAGCCTTCTCCCCCAGTATTGCGGATGGCAGTAGCAGCAGTACAGTTGCCCCGGATAGTTGAAGAGTTTCCAGATGTCTTCCCAGAGGAACTTCCAGGGATGCCACCAGAGCGGGAGATCGAGTTCACCATTGACTTGATTCCCGGGACAGCACCAGTATCAGAGCGAGTCTACAGAATGACGCCTTCAGAGTTGGAGATTTTGTACAAGATGATTGAAGAACTCAGGACCAAGGGATTCATTCGTGCAAGTGGATCGCCTTGGGGAGCCCCGATGCTTCTTGTGAAAAAGAAGGATGGTACGTCCAGGCTATGTGTTGATTATCGTACCTTGAACTCAGTGACAATCAAGAACAGATACCCTCTCCCGAGGATAGATGACTTGTTTGATCAACTCAAGGGGGCTTCAGTTTTCTCGAAGATAGACTTGCGGTCAGGATACCACCAGATCAGAGTCAGAGAGCAGGACATCCCGAAGACGGCGTTCAGATCTAGGTACGGGCATTGGAAGTTTCTAGTTATGCCCTTTGGAGCGACCAATGCGCCGGCAGTGTTCATGGACCTCATGAACCGTATTTTCATGCCTTACTTGGATCTGTTTGTGATAGTGTTCCTTGATGACATCCTGGTCTACAGCAAGAGTGAAGCAGAGCACGAGCAGCATCTCAGAATTGTCCTCCAGATTCTCAGAGAGCACCAGTTGTACGCCAAGTTCAGTAAATACGAGTTCTGGCTCGATCGCATTTCTTACTTGGGTCACATCATTACTCGAGGAGGAGTAGAAGTGGATCCCAAGAAGATTGTGGCTATCGAGGCATGGCCAGTACCCAGCTCAGTGGCAGAAGTTCGCAGCTTTCTTGGATTGGCCGGCTACTACCGACGGTTCGTCTCTGATTTTGCACGGATTTCAGTGCCGATGACCCAGTTGACCCGCAAGGATGTGTCGTTCATTTGGACAGCAGAATGTCAGGAATCATTTGAGAAGTTGAAGCGAGGTTTGATAACGGCTCCCATTCTCAGCCTTCCAGATGGGACCGGAGGATTCACAGTTTATTACGACGCTTCAGGCAGAGGATTGGGATGTGTTTTGATGCAGCATGGAAAGGTAATTGCTTATGCGTCACGTCAACTCCATGATCATGAGAAGAATTATCCGACCCACGACTTGGAGCTAGCAGCAGTAGTGTTTGTACTTAAGTTGTGGAGGCACTACTTGTACGGAGACAGAGTGGAGATATTTACTGATCATAAGAGCCTGAAGTATGTTTTCACCCAGAAGGATCTTAATATGCGGCAGAGAAGATGGCTTGAGCTACTGGTGGACTACGATGTGGATTTGCAGTATCATCCAGGGAAGGCCAACGTTGTAGCAGATGCGTTGAGCCGGAGAGCCGGAGTTTATTTCCTGATGATGCAACCAGAGTTATTATCGGATCTTCAGAAGATGGGAATTAAAGTGGTTCTTCCTTCCAATGTGGCCTTGATGGCCAGCCTACAGATTCAGTCCACCATAGTTGAGAGGATCCGGACAGCACAGTTAACAGATTCCAAGATTCAGCGGCTCAGAGCAGAGTGCGAAGCAGGAAGAAGGCCAGAGTTGTGTATTCATGAGGATGGTACACTTCGACACGGCACGCGTCTTTGTGTACCCAGTGGAGATATCAGACAGGAAGTCATGGCAGAGGCTCACAGTTCGCAGTATTCCATCCACCCAGACAGCACGAAGATGTACAGAGATATTCGTCAGCACTTTTGGTAGAATGGTATGAAGAGGGAGATAGCCCGGTATGTCTCTCGATGTTTGGTTTGCCAACAAGTCAAGGCTGAACATCAGAGGCCAGCTGGACTTCTTCAACCTTTGCCGATCCCAGAATGGAAATGGGAACACATAACCATGGATTTTGTGACTGGGTTACCCAGATCTCCGACAGGCAGAGATGCTATTTGGGTCATTGTGGACAGGCTTACCAAGGTGGCACACTTTCTTCCATTTAGAGTTGGACAGTCGACGGCGTAGCTAGCAGAGATGTATCTCAGGCAGATCGTCAGACTTCACGGAGTGCCAGTCAGTATAGTATCAGACAGGGATACGAGATTCACATCGCACTTCTGGCGCAGTCTTCATCAAAGTTTGGGGACTCGTCTCAAGTTCAGCTCAGCGTATCATCCGCAGACAGATGGGCAGTCAGAGCGTACTATACAAACTCTCGAAGATATGTTGCGGTCGTGTACCCTTGACTTCGGTGGCTCGTGGGAGGATCACCTGCACCTGGTGGAATTCTCGTACAACAATAGTTTCCAGGCCAGTATCCAGATGGCACCCTTCGAGGCTCTGTATGGCAGGAAGTGCAGATCCCCGTTAGCATGGGACGATGTCGGAGAGAGGCAGATGCTCGGTCCAGAACTGATTTCTCATACGGTTGAAGTGGTCAGGAAAGTCAGAGATCACCTCCGAGTTGCTCAGGATCGCCAGCGCCATTGGGTCGATGTTCATCGGCGTCCCTTAGAATTTGCCGTCGGTGACCATGTATTCCTTAGGATCTCGCCTACCCGCGGCGTCATTCGTTTTGGCGTACGGGGAAAGCTTAGTCCTAGGTATATAGGGTCGTTCGATATTCTGGAGCGAGTAGGCGATGTGTCCTATCGTCTCGCTCTTCCGTCGTCGCTAAGTGAGGTACATAATATATTCCATGTATCCCAATTAAGACGGTACGTCCCGGACCCGAGCCATATCCTAGATCATTCGGAATTGGTTGTTGGTACCAACCTTTCGTATGAGGAGAGGCCCGTGTCTATTTTGGACCGGAGAGAAAAGACGCTCAAGAACAAGACTATTAACTTAGTCCGTGTTGCTTGGGGTCATCACTCTCTAGGTGAGTCAACGTGGGAGCGTGAGGACGACATCCGATCGCGATATCCCTACCTGTTTGACTCGTGAGGTATAATGTCTTTCTTATGCCTTACGCTTTCCCTTTCCTTGCTTGCATTGTATGATTGAACTGCTTAGTGTAGCTTGTTTGTGCTTAGTATAGCTTGTCGTGGCAATCTCTAGCTCCTTGATTAAATTTTGAGGACGGAATTCTTTGAAGGTGGGTAGAGTTGTCACCCCCATTTCCTGTATTTCGTATTTGTACTCGTAATTTGATTTTGGCACGTATTTTATTTTTTCGACTTGCGGATTTTGGTTTCTCGTAAATGGGTTTTGGACCATGGCTTGGTTTTATTTTGTGGAGTTGGTTTGGTTTGGTTTAATAGGAATTGGTACACTTCAACCTACACTCTACCCTCAACACAACACACCCACCCTCATTATATCTCCACCAACCTTCTCTCTCCTCTTTATTCTCCATTAACTTCTCCATCTTCTTCCTTCTTCCACACAACTCCCCAACCCATAGGCAAGTGCACCTTGCCATCAAATAATCACCACTTTTTATTTGTCCATTAACTAGATTAGGCCATGAAGAACAACTTTAGAACTTGACATTTTGTGATTTGGAGCTTTCATTTTTCTAGATCTAGGTTTTGACTATTTTCGGATTTACATAGTTTTGATCTATTTTGGTTGGATTTTTGTGGGTTTTGATGCTTCAATGTGGAAGAGAATTCAATTTTACTCAAGTTAGACCTTTGAAAATCTAGATTTGGTTTTGATTTTACCAAGATATGAAGTTTTGAACCTTAGAGTTCTTGGAGTTTTCTTCTCGGCCTGGAGAAGAAGACAGCAGCCTGCACTCTTTAGCGCAGAGCTGGATTGCGCATCCCCCTCGGCCAACGCTCTTTAGCGCAGCGCCGACCGCGCAGCTTGCCCCTTGGCGAACTGCGCTCAACCCGAGTGCGCATGGATTCATGCGCAGTCTGCTCATGCGCAGTCTGCTCATGCGCAATCTATCCCTGCGCACTCCACTCATGCGCAATCTGACCCTGCGCCATCCATTCCTGCGCAACCTGATCCAGCGCAATCCATCTGCTGCGCAGCTCACCCTGCGCACTTGGCACCCTGCGCGGTTGGTACCCTGCGCAGCTCACCCTGCGCACTTGGCACCCTGTGCAGTACATACCCTGTACAACCTACTTGTCTATGATGAATTTGTTATTTCCTGATCTTGGCTCTTCTATAGTCCTATTTATATTAGTATTTTATTAGATATTTTACGCCCATTTTATATCCTTACGCCTTTTGACATGAACTTGATTTTGCTTAATATGTTGGGAATGACTATTGTACATAGCATGGTATGACAAGGAACTAGCATAACACGACAGTGACCCGTAGTGGTGTACTCCTGACATGACCAACCTGACTTGATAGTGGACCGTCGTGGCGCACTCCTAACAAGCATCCTGACATGATTTATCTTGATAACTTGATAGTGGCCGTGGCGGCGCACTCCTAACTTGACTTGACTTGTAACTTGTAACTTGACTCGTATAATCAACTTGACACCGTGGGTGTTCCTGCTTGCTTGTACAATCCACTTGTCTTGTCTTGCATCATGTCTAGGACGTGACTTCCTGGGTACCACGGCCAGGGAATCGCGCTAAATTGGATTAGGCTAATGATTAGATCAAACTAGAACATGGAGAATTCCCAGTCACAGGCAATCTCGTTATCTGGGCGCTTTAATGGACTTGTAGCTTGCCGATGAGTAGAGCACATTTCCAGCACACTGTTATGTGTTGCACCCTCTAAGTCACCTAAGGGTACATTTATCTCCCGGGCAATGTACCCACCTATAACTCTCAACCCGCAGAAGGATAACTAGATGGTCTGCAGGGCTTGGGACTGGAATTCTCACTTGCATCTTGTTAGTAATTAGGTTTGTGATAACCCTAGTTAGTTAAAGTAGTAAGCCGTAGTACTTGCTTGGCCGATTGTGAATGAATGGTGTCCAGCTCTGTCTAAGTCTTGTCTAGCCCCTGTACCTGGAACTCTTGATCATGATTGTTTTACTTATCTCTAACGATAAATGGGTAGAGACAGTGAGCTATTCAGGCGAAGGGGTACAATCCCGGTCCTTGTTTGGTTTAAGGTTGTAACCTGGCTCCCGGAATGGTTCCACGTCCCTAGTCGTTTATCGCCCTGTGTACTTTACTACTTGTACTTTTTTTATTCTTTATGTTCTGATATGCTGGCTTTTGTTCTTATTTGTGGCCTCCTTTGTGGCACTTGCTCTTTCTGGGGTTTGACCCAGCTGGTTTTGTGTGGCCAGATTTCGGAGCAGCTCCCGAGGATCTACCAAGCTTCCAGCCCAATGGTGAACACTAGACGGAAGCCGGGCTACGAGTGGGTTTTCCCTTTTTGTTTCACCCACTTATATATAAATTTATTCTTTT
Organism: Iris pallida; assembly: GCA_029216955.1. Taxonomy (NCBI): domain Eukaryota; kingdom Viridiplantae; phylum Streptophyta; class Magnoliopsida; order Asparagales; family Iridaceae; genus Iris; species Iris pallida. Next base: position 14,831,189 of record JANAVB010021800.1, on the reverse strand, counting down.
GAGGCGTTTAGCCGACGAGCACCTGTTAGCTCGATGCACATTTACTTACTGTCCGCCTACGGGCTGTAAACATGATTAACAAATCCTAGGGTTGATCATGTATGACTGAACTCTTGCTAGTCCTATCATTTTGTACGACTAGCTTCATGATCATCCAATATGTAATATTTGGGACGCCTTATATATATATTTGATGCTCTAATATCTTGTAACTCTGTTAATTGCATGAGATTGAGACAATAGGCTTGACCTTAAGAGACTGCTGGCTTGTAGTAAACCCTCATATCTAGACAGCCGTGACCGTATAGTTGAGATGTATTCTATTTCAATATACGTAGCTGGCTATGTCTGCCCCCGCTCTCCAGTATTCTGGTTCTGGGGCATGACAATTGCCAAGATAGTTGTATATACTCAAGTGTTGTTAGTCATCTACAAAAATAACGTGATTATATTCAATTTTGACTCACTCGACATTCCCTCAAACCTAGATTTTATTGTGACTTTCTCATACTCTATCTAAGTGACTATCATATCTTTAGAAACTGTATTCTAACGTATTTTACCTTGATTTACTCGAATATAAATTATCATTATTTCATGCCTTAGCTTGGTCATCTATTTTTGTGCATTGATCATTATCTCATAAACTCCCACTTTCCATTTTTAATTCTTTTGTGTCCTTTACCGTGACTTGGATATTTGGAGCACAAGACCAGCTATTTCATCCCAACCAATTTCACATGCAAGACCTAGATGAGCCCACCTTCATATAGATATATCATGTCCCACTAAAACACCTCTCCTTGTATCCTATTTTCATGATATGACTTTGGGTCATAGGAGACTAAAACTATAACCTTTACCATGAAACCAATATACTTTCTAGCTATAGATATGGGCTCAGCCTCGACTCAAATTCTTCGACCCAATACATGATTTTGATCTATTAAATCTCTTAAATGCTTAACCTTGCATTTTATCTTGATTGCTTAACCATTGTCCTTTTATTTTCATGTCTTATTTTGATTTACTTGGACGCATAACATCTTTTTGCAATATTAGCAACCCCTACTTCTCTCCCTTTCAATTGAATTACTTCACTTGTATTTACTATGTTTCCTCCGTGGTTATGCGACCTTTTCTTATATGATTTCCTTGTACGATTATGGAACTGAATCATGACACCCTTCGGTTAAAGAGGAAGTAGATTAGAGAGATTACTGTTATAGTTAAATAAAATAATTGCATGATTGGAAAACATGAGTTAATTTTGCTATTTGGTGAAATTTTTAAAAAAAAAGGTGTATTATCTTTTGAAGAAATGGGATGTTCGAAGGATAGTACACTTGCTAATTACAAAAATGTCCGAGGAATTTATCATGATGCCTATGCAAAATTTTACAATGAAAAGATGAGTACGAAATCCTTAAATTTGACTTAACTTTGGAAATTGATTGAAAGTTTTGAACTTCAACTCCGAGGAAGGAATGAACCTTGAGGATAGAATTTTGAAAAAAAAGGGTATATCGATATGTTGGAAGAAATTTTTTTTACCGAATCCAAAAGTATTGACTTATCGAATTTCTATTGTTGCGATATTTGATAAGATATATGAAAATAGTGGATACTCAAAACTTTTGTGGAGTGATTGTTGAAGACAAAAAGATTTCAAGGAATGATGGTTATAAACCTTGAGAGGATTAATAAAATATATACAAAAAAAGTTAAATATGAGAGAGGACTGATGATTATGACGATATCGAATGAAAGTTAAAATTTTGAGATAGTGATCATGATTTTGAGACAAAGGAAGTCCTTGCCTATCGTAAGTTACAAAATTATCATTTTTGTCGTTGGATGGTAGAGGGGATCAAATTCGATACTGATAGGTTGTCATGAGATATTTTTCTAAACTATATCTTGGAATTTATTCTTCCTAGTTACCCAATTTGTGGTTATTCTGTAATTATTGCCTTTCATTGAAAACTTTTTCTCCTTGTCAAAAAAAAAAGATCAATTTCTTATCGATAAACTCCTTTCCATCCCCTTCGCCTTACCTACCCTAATTACTCCTAAATTTCGAGGACAAAATTCTTTTGAGTTGGGTAGAATGTAAAACCCCTAAATTTTTAATATATTTTTATCAATTTTGGTACTGATTTAAATTTTTTTTTGTATTGTACGTCGCATAGTCGTATTGTACGTTGTGCGCAAGCGGCGTATTCGTAAATTGATCGTCGAGTGCGAATATGTGCGAGGTACATATTTTTGTAAATATTTTAGAAGCTTGATTTTTCAAATAATAAATAATAAATATTTTTGATTATTTTAAAAGTTGTGAAATACGTTATATTGGAATTTTCAACTCTTTATTTTACATTATGAAATGTTTTATAAATGATAATTTTGAAAACGAGGTATTATGCAAATATTCATTTCATACGAGGTACATAAATTTAAAATTTATATATATAATTCCATTTTTCAAATTTATTGATATTAATATTTTATTATTCAAAAAGATATTTAAAAATATTTATAATTTTCGAAATTATTATTATTGGTATTTTTGGAACATATATTTGAAAATTTTTATGGCCATTTTAAATCTTGATTTGATTTTTATGGTTTTAATTTAAAAGTTTAAAGGTAGAATTTATATTTAAATTTGAGTTAGATTATCTAAGTTTAAATTAGAATTTAATTTAGATTTAAATTTCGAATTATTCAAATTGGGTTTAAACAAAACCTAATCCTTATTATTCCCACATCCTATATATAGGCAGGTACTCCTCCATAATTTTCACCACAACTCAGAGTGTATGTGCATCGTGTCGGTGCCTTATTCTCATCAACTATGTTCTTTTTACATCACAAATACCAACATATTCTCCGCCGTGTCCGATCCCCGGACACGACGACATCCCTCCCAGCCCCATTCGGCCACCACTTCTTCCCGACCACAGCCTTCACCCTCCAAGTCCAACTCTTCGCCCCCGCCGCCTCGACGCCTACTGCCAAATTCGATTCCAGCCAGCTACCCAACACCACGACCACGTCGTCGTCACCAACATCCCCATCCTCCTCGTTCCCTTTCCATCGCTGCTCCGGCAGCATCCCCGTCTCCACCATCTCCGTCAACAACATTCCAAGCCACCGCCACCACCGAACCCACAACCATTACCACCATCACCATTATCCAGGAAGAAGAAGGGGGAGAAATCCTAACCTCGAGCCCGACGACAGCCTCGCGCGCCGCCACCGCTAAACTTTCGTCCGCCGACCGAACGGCGAACCCCTCCAGCCGCTCCGTTTTCGAGCGCCACCGCGCCGAGGGCTTCCTCCGTCCGCCGACACCAACCGCTCCTCCCGGCGCTGACCGCCCAAACCCGGCGTCGACGCCGCTCCTCCCGGCGCTGACCGCCCAAACCTGACCGCCTCATCCCGCCTGAGAACCGCCCCAACCGGCCTGAGAACTGCCTCTTCGCCGAGACTTCCCCGGCCGGATCTCCCCTCCGCAGCGCCATCACCGCTTTGGAAACCCAGCGCCGGCGGCCAGAGCCGACCGCCGCCGCCCACATCGGTCGCCGCCCCGCGAGCTCCGTCTCCCCACGCCGCCTCCGCCCGACGTAGTTACTCCGGCGCAGCCCCTCCAGCCGCACCTCCTTCCTCCACCGACCGCGAGCACCGTTTTCGGTGCAGCCCCCGCCGGTGAGTCCCCGACCCACACTCTCTCCCGCTCCCTCATCTTCTTTCCTCTCTCAGAACATTTGGGGGTTTGGGATTAGTTATAGGGATTGGTTATATTATTATTATTATTATTGTTAAAATTATTATTATTAATAAAAGCTTTAGTATTATTATTATTATCATTATATTAATTCATATGAGTATTACTAGTTATTATTATTATTATTATTATTATTATTATTATTATTATTATTTTTATTATGATTATGATTATCATTATGGTTTGTCATTATTATTATTATTATTATTAGTATTGTTATTAGATTATTACTACTGTTAATTATTATTATTGTTTTTATATCATTTGTATTATTTTGATACTTGTTATAATTATGATTTTATTAAGTATATTATTCTGTTTATTAAATAAATTTGATAATTAAGGTTTTTCAAAATACATCTTAACAAAATTTAGGTTTAACCCTAAACTATTTTTTTTAAAGTACCATTTAAAATATTTTGACAACTTAGAGTTTTGCCTAAAAAGATTTATTATTTTTAAGTATTTTTCTGGACTAACAAAAAAAAAATATATTTTTACAATTTACATATATAAAATATTTTCAAGTATTTACGTAGAATTATTTTTCGAGTATATTATGAAATATTTTCTAAAAATAGGACACGGGTCTCTTCGCTCAAACTCTCTTCGAATTATTTCCCTTTACTCATAGCTAATCGTGCTTCTCTATTTCCGTGCAACTTCGGACCATGACACCTCGAACATGGCTATCGGACAATCAAGACTTGTCGGAATATTGTACCACACCAGGCAACACACCAGGCAAGACACCTTGCCTTTACTGTTTAATTTCTTGCTCAATATCATGCATGCTTTTTCTTTATGTTGTTCTTTCAAAATTTTATATATATGCAAATTATTATATTTTATGCAATTGGCTTAGAGTTAAGGGACCACCGTGTGTTTAGTGCATCTCATAAACTGTCACGAAGTGCCACGGATTGTGTGTGAGTTGTGAGTCGCATATAGATGCGGACTTGCGTGCTGACTGATCATTGGTGCGTACAGGCCGTGCGTTAGGATATAACTGCTAATAGATTTGTGTAGAAGACTTGGCAGTTATTAAGGATTAAACAGTGTCGTGGAGTCGACACATGTATAGTATCATTGGAGGCTATTAGCGTAGGGGCTACATTTATTTTTACACACATTTTGGGCCGAGGGTGACTCTTATGAGCACTACCTTCTGCCCGGGCCGATAGTGTCTCAGATGAGCGCTACTTGACGGCCACTCTCTATTACTTGCTTGCGTGAATCCGTTACAGCCCTTGCGTAGAACGTTGTCCTCTAAATTGAAAGTCACATAGAATGGTTATGAGCCTTTACTCATGCATGCTTTTCTGTTGAGCTTTTATTATTCAGTTTATTGGCATGATATTATGTGTCTTGTTACGTCCCTCTTAGGACCTGGTTATCTCTCCAGGTGTGTCTTGTGATTTTTTGCAGGTACTCTAGCTAAGGCCATGTCTTGCGCTCTATTCTTCGAGATGTTGCTGTTGGATCGCCATCTCCCTCGCATGATCAAATCATTTTCCTTGTATAATTCTTTCTTATTTAAATTAGTTGGTAGTGGATTTGTCTCCGCCCAACGATTGTATACATGACAAACTCAAAGTTGCTTTTATATTATTATTTATCTTTGTGGATGAGATTTAGTGTCTTGGCTTTCTACATTTTACAGCTTATGTATTCATTAGAAATTCTTATCCTATTGGAATCATATCTAGCATTAATTAGATCATTTTTTATTTAAATCAAATCCTATCTAATTTAGGAGATAAATATGAAATAAATACCTATATAAACCCAATACATCCCCCTTCTATCAGCCATAATTCGAAATTATTTTTAGTCCAATAGAAACTCTAAAATTCGTCATTAGAATTCAGCCCCGCTTTTTAGCAGCAAAAGCAACTTGGAACGACGATATCTCCTAGCTTCGAACTCCGTTTTGCCTCCATTTTTTTTAAAAGAAGCGTATCGAGGTAAGGTTTTCAAAAACATATTTTAATAGACAAAATTCATTCTGTAGATTTCTACAAAACTGTTTGAGTATCTAGTGTCCCAAAAATAAACGTGTTTCAGTATTTTTGCGATTTCGAGAGATTCCGAAAATGAAAATGCGATCCGTTTAGTTTTTCGGAAAGCTAATACGAAAACCTATACCATATCCTAACTTCAGAATTTATTAAATAAATGTAATAGGTGCAGTATTTATTATAATTAGATAATAGACTATTTTCAGCATCTGAAGTTGTTCCTGCACCTTCCTCTTTGTGCGCTGTTGTTGATTCGTCGCCAGGACATCATCTTACCTCACTCGGGCATCAGGAAAGACACCTTGCCTTTATTGTTTAATTTTTTGCTCAATGTCATGCATGTTTTATTTTTTGTTTTTTCAAAACCATATGTAGTTGTAAATTATTATACTTTAGTTTTCTTTATGCACTTGGTCTAGAGTTAAGGGACCACCTTTGTTTGTGCCGCATTCATTGACTCAACACATGTGTGCCACGATGTCACGTGTCTCATATAGATTCGGACTTGCGTACCGACCGTACATCGGTGCGTACAGGACGAGCTTTAGGATATAACTGCTAATATAGTTGTCTAGAAGACTTAGCGGTTATTAGAAATATCGTGGTGTGGATTCAGCACGAGTAGTACATGGGGAGGGTGAAGACAGTTATTAGGCGCAGGAGCTTTCACACATTTACTTTTCTCTTGCTGCCATTTGTGACTCAGCCGAGAGCTAGTGTGCCGTGCACTTATTTACTTTTCTCTAGATGCCACTAGTGCCTCGGTTGAAACACAAATGTGCCGTGCATTTACTTTCCTCTAGCTGCCGTTAGTGACTCACCCAAGAGCTAGTGGCCGTGCATTTATTTTTCTCTAGATGCCCCTTAGCTCTCATTCGAGTGCTAATGGGCCGCGTATTTACTTTTCTCTAGACGCCACTAGTGCCTTGGTTGAAACGCTAACGCGCCGTGTTTCTAGTCTCGAGAGCCCTTGTGTGGAACGTTGTCTTCAAAGTGCATTTTCACATAGAATGGTTAATGACCTTTATTTGTTTGGTCATATATATACTTTTATGTTGAACTTCTATTATTCAGTTATTGGCATGATATTATGTGTCTTGTTACGTTCCTCTGAGGACCTGGTTATCTCGCCAGGTGTGTGCTCTTGTCTTATGCAGGTGTTCTAGCTCTAGCCGTGATCATCGCTATATCTTCGAGGATGATTGCAATTGGATCGTCTTCGCTTCACTGGCCAAACTTATTTCATTTTCCATGTATTTCGTCCTTTGCTTGTTGGTAGTGGATTTGTCTCCGCCCAACATATTGTACAAATACATTTCCATAGATGATTATATGAATTCTTTATTTTCCTTTATTTGTGGATGAAATTAGTTGTTATGGTTTCTACTGCATATTACAGCTTATGTATACATACAAGGCCATGTACTTCGTATGTATACAGCTGGCATGTCTACATTTCTAGTCCTACGTATTTTGGGACTGGGACGTTACATGTTTTACTCGTATGTATACATAAGCTGTAAAATGTAGAAAGCCAAGACACTAAATCTCATCCACAAAGATAAATAATAATATAAAAGCAACTTTGAGTTTGTCATGTATACAATCGTTGGGCGGAGACAAATCTACTACCAACTAATTTAAATAAGAAAGAATTATACAAGGAAAATGATTTGATCATGCGAGGGAGATGGCGATCCAACATCAACATCTCGAAGAATAGAGCGCAAGAAATGGCCTTAGCTAGAGTACCTGCAGAAAATCACAAGACACACCTGAAGAGATAACCAGGTCCTCAGAGGGACGTAACAAGACACATAATATCATGCCAATAAACTGAATAATAAAAGCTCAACAGAAAAGCATGCATGAGTAAAGGCTCCTAACCATTCTATGTGACTTTCAATTTAGAGGACAACGTTCTACGCAGGGGCTGTAACGGATTCACGCAAGCAAGTAATAGAGAGTGGCAGTCAAGTAGCGCTCATCCGAGACACTATCGGCCCGGGCAGAAGGTAGTGATCATAAGAGTCACCCTCGGCCCAAAATGTGTGTAAAAATAAATGTAGCCCCTACGCTAATAGCTGTCCCCTCCCCCCAATGATACTATACATGTGTCGACTCCACGATACTGTTTAATCCTTAATAACTGCCAAGTCTTCTACACAAATCTATTAGCAGTTATATCCTAACGCACGGCCTGTACGCACCAATGATCAGTCAGCACGCAAGTCCGCATCTATATGCGACTCACAACTCACACACAATCCGTGGAACTTCGTGACAGTTTATGAGATGCACTAAACATACGGTGGTCCCTTAACTCTAAGCCAATTGCATAAAATATAATAATTTGCATATATATAAAATTTTGAAAGAACAACATAAAGAAAAAGCATGCATGATATTGAGCAAGAAATTAAACAGTAAAGGCAAGGTGTCTTGCCTGGTGTGTCGCCTGGTATGGTACAATATTCCGACAAGTCTTGATTGTCCGATAGCCATGTTCGAGGTGTCATGGTCCGAAGTTGCACGGAAATAGAGCAGCACGATTAGCTATGAGTAAAGGAAAATAATTCGAAGAGAGTTTGAGCGAAGAGACCCGTGTCCTATTTTTAGAAAATATTTCATAATATACTCGAAAAATAATTCTACGTAAATACTTGAAAATATTTTATATAAGTAAATTATAAAAATACATTTTTTTGTTAGTCCAGAAAAATAGTTAAAAATAATAAATCTTTTTAGGCAAAACTCTAAGTTGTCAAAATATTTTAAATGGTACTTTAAAAAAAACAGTTTAGGGTTTGTCACGCCCCAGAACCAGAATACTGGCAAGTTGGGACGGACAAGGCCAGCTACGTATACCAAAGTACTCCGGTACTCCGAAACAACGTATAAGCTGTATAGATGGGGGTTACTACTACAAACCAACAGTCAATCCTAGGTCACATAATCCTAGATATCTCAGTCTCAGACAAGAAGTAAAGTACAAGAATATGATCATCATGCATATAAGACAGTAAAGCATCCCAAACTATAATATATAGATGATCATGAAGCTAGTAATACAAAATGAAGAACTAGCAAGACTAAGTAATACATGATCAGCTCTAGCTGCAGTCTAGAAATATAACATCATGTCTAAGCCCGTAGGCCAAATGTCAAGTCCAAAACACGAGCTAAACACGTGCTCGGTGGCTAAACGCCTCAAAAGAATATGTACAGAAGAGAGTGGGTAAGAGAAAGAACACCCACTCAAGTCCCCTGGTGCTCCGGGTGGTCACCATCGAGAGGAAGGTCCGAAAGATCCTCGGGCTCCTCAATTAGATCTGGTCAATGCAAAACCAGTGGGGTCAGAACCCCAATAGCAAGTACTACAAAGGAAGCCAAACTTATGAACTAAAACCAGCATGCAATTCATAACATTTCTAAGATAAGCAGTAAACGAGACTAGAATAGTAAATTGGTACCACAGAGTTTACGAAGGAAACTGTAACATGCAAGTAGGATAACAAGTGAATAAATAGAATAAACTGGACATGTGAGCATATGGTAAAGCCGAGCATGTAGTAGGAAGAATATCATGTAAGAAAAGACAGGAAGCTAAGTACTACAATAAGATAAACTGAAGCAAGACTAGACTAGACAAGAATGGACTCCATCCATCAATCACGGCCAAGCAATGAGTACGGCTTGATACTTTAGCTAACTAGGGTTGTCACATTTCTAGTTACTAACACATGCAAGTTTGAGAAATCCAAGTCCAGTTACCCGCCTGCTACTACCTGAATGATCCAAGCAAAAAGAAAAGAAGTATAGCAGACACACTGCAGTAAGATACATGTGTCCTAAAGAGGTGCCCCACTCGACGGTGTGCTGGAAGAGTGCTCATCATGACAGATAGCTCCAAATCCCAAGTATATATATATATAGGGCCAAGATCAAAGGGCAACAGGTAACCGGGAAAGTCTCCAATGATCTAGGTAATCAAGCTAGTAGTTTTGTCCTTAACATTTTTCTTGTTGGATTCTAGGTGTGGCAATCCGCAGAATCCATCCTAGACATGAGACATGCAAGACTGGACAAGACAAGCAAGATTGTGCACTACAACAAGCCACAAGAAGACATGACAATATCAAGACAAGAGTGCGCTACTACGAGCCACTATCAAGGAGCTAGACATGTACTAGAATCAAGAGTATGCCATGACAGGCCACTATCATGTAAGCAAGAAGGCATGGCAACAATTATCGTAACATGTAAGAACGAGTCTATCAAAGAACATATCATGGCATGTGGGAAACAATAATTAAAGCTAAGTACATTTCATAGAATGGTTGAACATGTGCTAGTATCAAGTCTACATAGGGTGTACAATCATTATTTAACTGAGAAAGATCATGTTATCATGTTAAGAAATCATTACAGTCGAAGAAAATATCAAAAACGGACAAAAACGGGCCAAAACGGGCAAAACTGGACAAAAACAGCATAAAACGGCATACCGGCGGTATACTGCGACATACCGGCGGTATACCGGACTAAAAACAGTAAGTTTCTGGTGCCAAAAACGGCATACCGGCGGTATACTGCGGCATACCGGCGGTATACCGGTTTTTCAAATAGCAACGAAATTCAGAAAATTGCCAAAACTTGTTTCGGCCATAAAATCTTCATTTTAAATCGAAATTCGGACTTTCAAAAGTCAAAATTGCATAGAATTGAATTTCCTACAACATGGAACTATTAGATTTCACAAATTCAAAGATTTGATAGATCAATATCTCAAAATACTCCAAAATAGGGGTTCTCGGAATACCGAAACGAGTCCCGATTGCCACCAAACTCAAAATCCATGTATACTAGCTAGGTAAGGACCTCATACATGTATATGTGACCAAGATCCATGATGGTAACACTAGTATCACTCTTGATACCAAGTTTTTCTACTAAGTCACTATTGGATTTTAACAGAAAATCAAATCTTGTTTAAATGAATTTTTGGAAACATGCACATATACGAGAATCATCAGGAAAACACATTTAACAAAATGAGTTTAGGAAAATTCTAAGCATTTAATACCAAGGAAAACAGAAATGACAATAGATTACTATTGTTCAAGAATTTGGCAAGATGTACTTGCCTAGGTTAAGCTCCAAGCCTAATCTTCTACTCCACCACCAAGAGGAGCACGAAACCACACTCTAGACCTCGAGGTCAAGCTCTTGGCAAGCTCCAAGGGAAGAGAAAGGAAGAAGGAATGAAGAGAGTGTGAAGAGAATGAAAAGAGAGAGGAGAGAGAAAGTGAAGTGGTTTATATATAAGGGGGGAATTAATCTTAGCCGTTGGATCGTGATCCGTGTGAAAATCTAGGTCAATCATGGCCATTCAAACAAAACCAATTGTCCATTGGATAATAGAGTGCATCTACACTATTCACGAAAATATCCAAGCACTATTCACGAAAATATCTAAACACTATTCACGAAAATATCCGAAACACTATTCATGAAAATATCAAAAACCGAAAATATCTAAAGTGTAGAAAACATGTCCGGGCGGTATGCCGTCGGTATACTCCGGTATACCGGCGGTATGCCGATCAAGAAGAAAACCTATAGTTTTGGAAAAAATTTAAAGTATTCCGGAAACCATGAAAATATGAAATACGCTGCAAAATACGTATCCGTATATAAATACCGATACTGTGAGACGAGTCTCACAACTCTCCCCTCCTTAGAAAAATTCCGTCCTCGAAATTTCCTAAAGGTAATCAAAAGCAAGCAAGAAATCCAAGAAAACATGCTATCAGGATCAAGATGGAAAAACTCATAAAACATGAAATCCAGCTATAGTAATGTACAAGAATGTGAAAGCAATTTAAACATACGTAAGCAACAACATCATGTATTCCTACAATCATACTAAAAAGGTAGAACATAGATATACGAAATAAGTATACCTCACGAGCCAAACAGATACGGGTAACGAGCTCGGATATCATCCTCACGCTCCCAAGTCGACTCGCCCGGTGAGTGATGATCCCAGGAAACATGAACTAATCGGATAGTCCGGTTCTTGAGAATCTTCTCCCTCCGGTCCAAAATGGATATGGGCCTCTCCTCATACGATAGCTCGGTACCAACGACCAGCTCGGAATGATCTAGGATATGGCTCGGATCCGGAACATATCGACATAGCTGAGATACGTGAAACACGTCATGTACCTCACGCAACGACGGTGGAAGAGCAAGGCGATAAGATACATCCCCTACTCGCTCGAGAATATCGAACGGCCCAATAAATCTAGGACTAAGCTTTCCCCGTACGCCAAACCTGATGACACCACGGGTAGGCGAAATCCGAAGAAATACGTGATCGCCGACAGAGAACTCAAGATGGCGTCGATGCTGATCTGCCCAATGACGCTGTCGATCCTGAGCTACTCTGAGATGCTCTCTGACCTGCCTGACTACTCCAACTGACTGAGCAATCATCTCTGGTCCAAGCAGCTGCCTCTCTCCAATGTCATCCCAAGCTAGGGGTGACTTACATCTCCTACCATACAAAGCTTCGAAAGGAGCCATCTGAATGCTCGCCTGGAAGCTATTGTTGTAAGAGAACTCCACCAAATGTAAGTGATCCTCCCAAGAACCACTGAAGTCAAGAATGCATGATCGAAGCATATCCTCCAAGGTCTGGATCGTACGCTCCGACTGACCATCTGTCTGAGGATGGTATGCTGAACTGAAACTCAAACGGGTACCCAGACTCTGCTGAAGACTCTGCCAGAAATGAGAAGTGAATCTGGAATTCCGATCTGAGACTATGCTAACTGGCACCCCATACAATCTGACAATCTGCCTCATGTACAAGTCGGCCAACTGCTCTGTAGACTGACCAACCCTGAAAGGTAGAAAGTGGGCAACCTTCGTGAGTCGATCCACTATAACCCAAATGGCATCTCTACCAGTCGGGGTTCTAGGAAGACCAGTCACGAAGTCCATGGTAATATGATCCCACTTCCACTCCGGAATCGGTAAAGACTGAAGAAGTCCGGCCGGTCTCTGGTGCTCAGCCTTGACCTGCTGGCAAACTAAGCATCGAGAGACAAACCGAGCTATCTCCCTCTTCATACCATTCCACCAGAAATGCTGACGAATATCTCGGTACATCTTCGTCCCTCCAGGATGAACAGAGTACTGAGAACTGTGGGCCTCCGACATAATCTCCTGTCGAATATCTCCACTCGGCACACAAAGACGACTCCCAAATCGGAGTGTCCCATCCTTATGGATGCACAACTCTACTCTGTGCCCTGCCACACACTCTGCTCTGAGCTGCTGAAGCCTGGCATCCCCTGACTGAGCTGCTCTGATCCTATCCACAATAGTAGACTGAACCTGCAAGCCTGCCATCATAGCTGCCTCGCCAGGTAGCACTACCTCAATGCCCATCTCCTGAAGATCCTCCAGAAGGTGACGCTGCTCCGTCAAGAAATAGACCCCGGGTCTCCTGCTCAAAGCGTCTGCAACGACGTTTGCCTTCCCGGGATGATACTGAAGATCAACATCATAATCCTTCAGTAACTCAAGCCACCACCTCTGTCGCATGTTCAGATCCCTCTAGGTGAACACATACCTCAAGCTCTTATGGTCAGTGAAAATCTCCACTCGATCACCATACAGATAATGCCTCCAGAGCTTGAGGGCAAACACAACTGCGGCCAACTCAAGATCGTGCGTCGGATAGATCTTCTCATGGTCCCGAAGCTGCCGAGACGCATAAGCTATCACTCGACCGTGCTGCATAAGAACACAACCAAGTCCCCGGCCTGACGCATCACAATACACCGTGAACCCACCCGGTCCGACGGGTAATGTCAGAATAGGAGCTGAAATCAAACTCTGCTTGAGTTTCTCAAAAGAAACCTGACAAGCATCTGACCACTCAAAGCACACATCCTTATATGTCAGCCGTGTCAAGGGTGCGGAGATCCTAGCAAAGTCTGCCACAAACCGTCTGTAGTAGCCTGCTAATCCCAGAAAGCTGCGTACATCTGAAGCTGTACGAGGTACTGGCCAACTCTCGATAGCCTCAACCTTCTTAGGGTCCACCTCAACACCACCTCCGGCAATAATGTGACCCAAGAAAGAGACTCGATCGAGCCAGAAATTGCACTTGCTGAACTTCGCGTAAAGCTGATAGTCCCGAAGAATCTGAAGAACCACGCGAAGATGATGCTCGTGCTCTGCCTCAGTCCGACTATAGACCAAGATATCATCAATAAACACTATCACAAACTGGTCTAAGTAGGGCATGAAGATGCGATTTATGAGATCCATGAAGATCGCTGGCGCATTGGTCGCTCCGAAAGGCATAACAAGGAACTCCCAATGGCCATATCGAGATCTAAACGCCGTCTTGGGTATATCCTGCTCTCTGACTCTGATCTGATGGTACCCAGACCGTAAATCGATCTTCGAAAACACAGCCGCTCCACTAAGCTGGTCGAACAAGTCATCTATCCTGGGCAAGGGATACTTGTTCTTCATGGTCACCGCGTTAAGCTGACGATAGTCAATGACCATACGCGATGAACCATCCTTCTTCTTCACAAGAAGGGCTGGAGCTCCCCAAGGCGATCCACTAGGACGAATGAATCCCTTGGTCCTAAGCTCCTCAATAGACTGATACAACACCAACAACTCTGAAGGAGACATCCTGTAGACTCTCGCTGACACTGGCTCTGCTCCCGGAACCAAATCAATATAATACTCAATCTCCCGAACTGGAGGCATACCCGGAAGCTCCTCGGGAAACACATCGAAAAACTCGCAAACTACTCTGGGCAACTGAACCTCCTCGGCTACTGCCATCCACATGACCGCTGGTGAAGACTCCACCTCGCCTCTAGAGAATGAGAACTCCTCCTCATTCGGAACACGAAAGATAACCTTGCCAGCATGGCAATCTATCGAAGCGTGTCGAGCACTCAACCAATCCATACCTAGGACGACATCATAATCGCCCATAGGAAACTCTATCAGCCTAGCGGAAAACTCTCTCCCACATACTATGACTCTACACGAGGCATAGACTCGGTCTACTCCTACTAGACCGTTACCAGTAAGTATATTCATCCTTACGGGTAAAGATTCTGGCTCTACACCAATATGTGTCGCAAATCGTGCAGATATAAACGAATGCGAAGCACCAGAATCAAATAAAGCTGAAGCTGAATGAGGGTGAACAAGAATGGTACCTGCAACCACCTCCCCTGCTGCTAGCGCCTCCTCCATAGAAAGCGTGAAAGCCTGACCTTAAACTCTGGTCGCTGGACCCCTCTGCCTCTGAGCCTGAGCCTGAGCATACTGCTGAGGCCTCTGTTGGAACTGCTGAGACTGCGTCGGTAATGGCCTCTGGGCCTGCTGCTGCTGAATCGGCGCTGGTGCTCTAAACTGCTGAACAGCTGGCTGGAAGGATGCTGATCCAGCCGAACTCCTCCTGGGACAAGCCCCTATCCTGTGGTCCGATGCTCCATAAGCTAGGCACAAGCCCTGTGCCCTACGGCACTCTGATAAGACATGTCCTCCCTTCCCACAATGGGAACAAGCAACTGAAGAAGACTGCCTCTGCTGCTGAGGACGCGGCTGAGACGACTGCTGAAAGGAAGCCGCCGGAACCGGTCCCCTCGGAGATCCAATCGTCAAGGCTCGGACTGCTGGAGCTGGTGCTGACGACTGGGAAGAAGATCCCCTCTGAATGTGAGGCCTCTTCTGACCTCCGACTCTATCAACGATCCTCTGCGAGGTGTACTCATGCCTCCTCGCTGCCCTCATCACTGCATCAAAAGTCTGGAACTCATGCTGCTCAACTGCCAGTATGATCTCCAGATGAAGCCCCTGCTGGAACCTCCTTGCCCGGTCCAACTCGGTCGCCACTAAAGAAGGGGCAAACCGACTGAGCCAGCTAAACTCTGACGCATAGCCGTCGACGGTCCTGCTCATCTGCCGCAAGCCGATGAACCTCTGCTGCAGATCATAACGCGACACCGCATCAAAATAGCGAGTCTGAAATCTTTCGCTAAAATCGGCCCAGGCTACTGGTGCCCTAAGAGACACCTCCTGAGCCGCCCACCAGTCGCGGGCCAAATCCAAGAGCTGCAACCTGACAACTGCCACACGCTCCCTAGCCGGAATCCCTGCCGCCTCCAGAATGGCCTCAGTATCCTGAAGCCATGCATCAGACGCAATAGCATCCTCTGTACCATAGAAGTACAGGGGATGAAGACGCCTGAAGCTGCTCGCAGAATTGTAGACCTGAGCACCACCTCTGTCCAAAGCCGTCTGGACAGAATGGGTGAGAACATCACTCTGACGCTGCTGCGATGCCATGAGATCTCTCAGAACATCCACCAGTGCACGAACAACACCCTCTGGCTGCTCTGGCTAAACTGGTACTGCTGGCTGAACAGGTGGAACTGGCGACTCTGCCCTTCGGTCCACTCTAGACTCTGCTCCCGAATGTTGAGGATGCTCCTCCTGATCTAGCAAAACTAAGGGACGCTGATCTGCCATCGGCAAAGCTCGAACAGGCCGATCAGAAGGACCAGGAACAGTGCCCCTGAAAGTTTAAGGACACAAGGATTAGGTCGAGGGAACAGAAAAGATCAACGATCAAAGCAGATATCAGGACAAAGATCAGAGGTAAAGAGTAATATCGAGGATATCAATAAAGAAGAATTTATGACTGAGATAACTACCAGCAACCCCCACATATCTGATAAATCAGACCTGCATAGGCCACCACTAAAACCTATGTCACGCCCCAGAACCAGAATACTGGCAAGTTGGGACGGACAAGGCCAGCTACGTATACCAAAGTACTCCGGTACTCCGAAACAACGTATAAGCTGTATAGATGGGGGTTACTACTACAAACCAACAGTCAATCCTAGGTCACATAATCCTAGATATCTCAGTCTCAGACAAGAAGTAAAGTATAAGAATATGATCATCATGCATATAAGACAGTAAAGCGTCCCAAACTATAATATATAGATGATCATGAAGCTAGTAATACAAAATGAAGAACTAGCAAGACTAAGTAATACATGATCAGCTCTAGCTGCAGTCTAGAAATATAACATCATGTCTAAGCCCGTAGGCCAAATGTCAAGTCCAAAACACGAGCTAAACACGTGCTCGGTGGCTAAACGCCTCAAAAGAATATGTACAGAAGAGAGTGGGTAAGAGAAAGAACACCCACTCAAGTCCCCTGGTGCTCCGGGTGGTCACCATCGAGAGGAAGGTCCGGAAGATCCTCGGGCTCCTCAACTAGATCTGGTCAATGCAAAACCAGTGGGGTCAGAACCCCAATAGCAAGTACCATAAAGGAAGCCAAACTTATGAACTAAAACCAGCATGCAATTCATAACATTTCTAAGATAAACAGTAAACGAGACTAGAATAGTAAATTGGTACCACAGTGTTTACGAAGGAAACTGTAACATGCAAGTAGGATAACAAGTGAATAAATAGAATAAACTGGACATGTGAGCATATGGTAAAGCCGAGCATGTAGTAGGAAGAATAGCATGTAAGAAAAGATAGGAAGCTAAGTACTATAATAAGATAAACTGAAGCAAGACTAGACTAGACAAGAATGGACTCCATCCATCAATCACGGCCAAGCAATGAGTACGGCTTGATACTTTAGCTAACTAGGGTTGTCACATTCCTAGTTACTAACACATGCAAGTTTGAGAAATCTAAGTCCAGTTACCCGCCTGCTACTACCTGAATGATCTAAGCAAAAAGAAAAGAAGTATAGCAGACACACTGCAGTAAGATACATGTGTCCTAAAGAGGTGCCCCACTCGACGGTGTGCTGGAAGAGTGCTCATCATGACAGATAGCTCCAAATCCCAAGTATATATATATATAGGGCCAAGATCGAAGGGCAACAGGTAACCGGGAAAGTCTCCAATGATCTAGGTAATCAAGCTAGTAGTTTAGTCCTTAACATTTTTCTTGTTGGATTCTAGGTGTGGCAATCCGCAGAATCCATCCTAGACATGAGACATGCAAGACTGGACAAGACAAGCAAGATTGTGCACTACAACAAGCCACAACAAGACATGACAATATCAAGACAAGAGTGCGCTACTACGAGCCACTATCAAGGAGCTAGACATGTACTAGAATCAAGAGTGCGCCATGACAGGCCACTATCATGTAAGCAAGAAGGCATGGCAACAATTATCGTAACATGTAAGAACGAGTCTATCAAAGGACATATCATGGCATGTGGAAAACAATAATTAAAGCTAAGTACATTTCATAGAATGGTTGAACATGTGCTAGTATCAAGTCTACATAGGGTGTACAATCATTATTTAACTGAGAAAGATCATGTTATCATGTTAAGAAATCATTACAGTCGAAGAAAATATCAAAAACGGACAAAAACGGGCCAAAACGGGCAAAACCGGACAAAAACAGCATAAAACGGCATACCGGCGGTATACTGCGGCATACCGGCGGTATACCGGACTAAAAACAGTAAGTTTCTGGTGCCAAAAACGGCATACCGGCGGTATACTGCGGCATACCGGCGGTATACCGGTTTTTCAAACAGCAACGAAATTCAGAAAATTGCCAAAACTTGTTTCGGCCATAAAATCTTCATTTTAAATCGAAATTTGGACTTTCAAAAGTCAAAATTGCATAGAATTGAATTTCCTACAACATGGAACTATTAGATTTCACAAATTCAAAGATTTGATAGATCAATATCTCAAAATACTCTAAAATAGGGGTTCTTGGAATACCGAAACGAGTCCCGATTGCCACCAAACTCAAAATCCATGTATACTAGCTAGGTAAGGACCTCATACATGTATATGTGACCAAGATCCATGATGGTAACACTAGTATCACTCTTGATACCAAGTTTTTCTACTAAGTCACTATTGGATTTTAACAGAAAATCAAATCTTGTTTAAATGAATTTTTGGAAACATGCACATATACGAGAATCATCAGGAAAACACATTTAACAAAATGAGTTTAGGAAAATTCTAAGCATTTAATACCAAGGAAAACAAAAATGACAATAGATTACTATTGTTCAAGAATTTGGCAAGATGTACTTGCCTAGGTTAAGCTCCAAGCCTAATCTTCTACTCCACCACCAAGAGGGACACGAAACCACACTCTAGACCTCGAGGTCAAGCTCTTGGCAAGCTCCAAGGGAAGAGAAAGGAAGAAGGAATGAAGAGAGTGTGAAGAGAATGAAAAGAGAGAGGAGAGAGAAAGTGAAGTGGTTTATATATAAGGGGGGAATTAATCTTAGCCGTTGGATCGTGATCCGTATGAAAATCTAGGTCAATCATGGCCATTCAAACAAAACCAATTGTCCATTGGATAATAGAGTGCATCTACACTATTCACGAAAATATCCAAGCACTATTCACGAAAATATCTAAACACTATTCACGAAAATATCTGAAACACTATTCATGAAAATATCAAAAACCGAAAATATCTAAAGTGTAGAAAACATGTCCGGGCGGTATGCCGTCGGTATACTCCGGTATACCGGCGGTATGCCGATCAAGAAGAAAACCTATAGTTTTGGAAAAAATTTAAAGTATTCCGGAAACCATGAAAATATGAAATACGCTGCAAAATACGTATCCGTATATAAATACCGATACTGTGAGACGAGTCTCACAGGGTTAAACCCTAATTTTGTTAAGATGTATTTTGAAAAACCTTAATTATCAAATTTATTTAATAAACAGAATAATATACTTAATAAAATCATAATTATAACAAGTATCAAAATAATACAAATGATATAAAAACAATAATAATAATTAACAGTAGTAATAATCTAATAACAAAACTAATAATAATAATAATAATAATAATAATAATAATGACAAACCATAATGATAATAATAATAATAATAATAATAATAATAATAATAACTAGTAATACTCATATGAATTAATATAATGATAATAATAATAATACTAAAGCTTTTATTAATAATAATAATTTTAACAATAATAATAATAATAATAATATAACCAATCCCTATAACTAATCCCTAACCCCCAAATGTTCTGAGAGAGGAAAGAAGATGAGGGAGCGGGAGAGAGTGTGGGTCGGGGACTCACCGGCGGGGGCTGCGCCAGAAACGGTGCTCGCGGTCGGTGGAGGAAGGAGGCGCGGCTGGAGGGGCTGCGCCGGAGTAACTATGTCGGGCGGAGGCGGCGCGGGGAGATGGAGCTCGCGGGGCGGCGACCGATGTGGGCGGCGGCGGTCGGCTCTGGCCACCGGCGCTGGCCGCCGGCGCTGGGTTTCCAAAGCGGTGATGGCGCTGCGGAGGGGAGATCCGGCCGGGGAAGTCTCGGCGAAGAGGCGGTTCTCAGGCGGGTTGGGGCGGTTCTCAGGCGGGATGAGGCGGTCGGGTTTGGGCGGTCAGCGCCGGGAGGAGCGGCGTCGGGTTTGGGCGGTCAGCGCCGGGAGGAGCGGTTGGTGTCGGCGGACGGAGGAAGCCCTCGGCGCGGTGGCGCTCGAGACCGGAGCGGCTGGAGGGGTTCGTCGTTCGATCGGCGGACGGAAGTTTAGCGGTGGTGGCGCGCGAGGCTGTCGTCGGGCTCGAGGTTAGGATTTCTCCCCCTTCTACTTCCTGGATGATGGTGGTGGTGGTAATGGTTGTGGGTTCGGTGGTGGCGGTGGCTTGGAATGTTGTTGACGGAGATGGTGGAGACGGGGATGCTGCCGGAGCAGCGGTGGACAGGGAACGAGGAGGATGGGGATGTTGGTGACGACGACGTGGTCGTGGAGTTGGGTAGCTGGCTGGAATCGAATTTGGCAGTAGGCGTCGAGGCGACGGGGGCGAGGAGTTGGACTTGGAGGGTGAAGGCTGTGGTCGGGGAGAATTGGTGGCCGAATGGGGCTGGGAGGGATGTCGTCGTGTCCGGGGATCGGACACGACGAAGAATATGTTGGTATTTGTGATGTAAAAAGAACATAGTTGATGAGAATAAGGCACCGACACGATGCACATACACTCTGAGTTATGGTAAAAATTATGGAGGAGTACCTGCCTATATATAGGATATGGGAATAATAAGGATTAGGTTTTGTTTAAACCCAATTTGAATAATTCAAAAATTAAATCTAAATTAAATTCTAATTTAAATTAGATAATCTAACTCAAATTTAAATATAAATTCTACCTTTAAACTTTTAAATTAAAACCATAAAAATCAAATCAAGATTTAAAATGGCCATAAAATTTTTCAAATATATGTTCCAAAAATACCAATAATAATAATTTTGAAAATTATAAATATTTTTAAATATCTTTTTGAATAATAAAATATTAATATCAATAAATTTGAAAAATGGAATTATATATATATATTTTAAATTTATGTACCTCGTATGAAATGAATATTTGCATAATACCTCGTTTTCAAAATTATCATTTATAAAACATTTCATAATGTAAAATAAAGAGTTGGAAATTCCAATATAACATATTTCACAACTTTTAAAACAATCAAAAATATTTATTATTTATTATTTGAAAAATCAAGCTTCTAAAATATTTATAAAAATATGTACCTCGCACATATTCACACTCGATGATCAATTTACGAATACGCCGCTTGCGCACAACGTACAATACGACTATGCGACGTACAATACAAATTTTTTTAAATCAGTACCAAAATTGATAAAAATATATTAAAAATTTAGGGGTTTTACAGATGGTTGAAGTATGAAGGGAGTGTTGGCTAGGGAAAATAGAAAAAAGGATTCTTGGAAGACAACATCTTTACTTGTAAAAACTGTTTTAGAGGTTAAGTCATATAATTTGTAGCCTTTTGAGAAAACGGATAACCAATAAAAATGCATTTGCGAGCTCTAGGGGAAAATTTATAACACGAAGATGAAGGTAAAATAGTAGCAAAACCAAGGTATCCAAACACGCGAAGATGTTGATAGGTTGGAGGATGACCAAATAATCGCTCATAAGGAGTGGCGTTGGAAAGCACGGAAGAGGGCAGTCTATTAATGAGGTTCAACAATGTAATTTTTGTAAAACCCCAGAATTTTTGGATTATTTTTATTATTTATTTATTTGGCTTAAATAGGATTTTATGGAATTTATGAATATATTTAAATTAAATAGTTATTATTATACCTTAGCCATGGTTGAGTTTTGGAGTACAAGACCAAGAATTGTGGCACGGATAGTGTATACGTGTGCTTTGACTAGTGTTTTAGCCATGGTAGGGAAGGCCGAGCCATATGTGTGTTCTAACTAGGAAAACTAGGCCAAGTTACGACTTAACCCCCACCGATGATTTATTTAATTATTAGATTATTGACTTTCTAGGAGACCCGGTTGTACCAATTTAGCCCCGACTTGATCCGAACCAAATCCAAACCTAAATAGACATGTAGTACTCTCAAATACCTTCATGTTGATATATATTTTGTATACATATTTTACTAATATTAATATATTTTCGATTTTGGAAAGTTTCTATTTATAGAAAGTGTCTATGTGTAATCCTAGTGTAATCCTAGTTGGCATTAGTTTATATTTGACCCAAAGTTCAACCCAATCCTAAGTAGGCATGTTGGGCATTAATAAATATTAATAAAGATATATATTTTGTATTTAATTCAGATTTTGGATTGTATTTATATAGATAGATTTAATTAGTCTATATTAGGAAAGATCTTTTTAATCCTCAATCCAACGAATTAGCCAACTCACCAAACAACCAAACCATGCCAAATGGACCCTCACCATGGAGTATTCGACCAAGCAAACCCCCCCTGGCCGAACATCTCATAGGAATAGGATTTCTACTCCTTTTCATACATGCAACCCAAAAGGCCCATATATGTATATCAACTTAACCCAAACCCTAACTTAATTCTTCCTTTCTCTCCCTCCCCATAGCCGACCAACCCCTCTCCCTCTCCAAATTTCGGTAGAACCTCTTCCCCATAGCCCTCCATACATCATCTTCTCCATTGCACATCTCTCAATTCTTCACAAAAACTTATCTCCTCCACCATACATCTACCCAACCACTCAAAACAAACCCTAAAAATTCCTTCTTCTCCATCCAACCATCTATAGCCATTGCCAACCCTTTCAAAGTCACCAAGAGAGGGTTAGCAAGTAAATATAACAAGAAAGGTTGGAGCTTTGGCAAGGAGAATTCTTCACAACCTTTCTAGCAAAGACTTCTGGTAAGAAACCCTAATTTTTTCATCTCAAACCCTTACTAATTTTATGTAGAAAGTATGTTATTAAATCTGTAAAAATCATATTTGGATGGCTTTTGCTATGTATAATCATCTATAAAAGTTTCATGATTTATAGTCGTAATATTCATGTTTCGCTAGGATCAAATTAACCCCGTTGTGAAGGAACTATAAGTTATTGGTGGTTATTTTTGAAACTGAATTTTATGTGTGTTCATATATATAAATTAGGATTTTTAAGTATTTTTTCTATGAATTTAGCAACTCAAATCTGGTCGAGAAAATTATAGGTCAAAACTAGCTAATTTCGGGTAACCTGCTGACCTAGAATGTCCCAAACTTGTAGCATAACTTAACCCTTGTACCCGTGATGATATTCTATAAAATAAGGTATTTAAATTCTGTTTAAAATATATTTTTGGGTATTTTAGCTATTTTGAGTAATTGGTCATGTTCATGACGAGTTTCGGGTAGACTAGGTGACGTAGTAGTCATCTAGTCACATAATTCTTTATAAATCGTAATTCTGGAATTTCAGAGTTAATACTGTAGAAATAGTTTTAAATATTATTTTTAGGAATTTAATATGATTTTTAAGTGTGTTATTGACGTGGGGTCATAATCGATTAATTGGAAGGTCGAAAGCCCTAAAACTGTGTTCTGAGGTCTCGTTGGACACGTATGTATGTTATACAATTTAAGTAGTCCTACGAGATATTTGAGTATAGTTAAAGTAGTTTAAAACATTAATTTAGTTAATTAAGTTCTGTTATAAGTTTCATAATAGTTAAATAAATTATTTAGGAGCATTGGATTCTGGAGGCGTGGACACGGGAGCGAAACTGCATCCTCACATCGCGGAACTAGGCAAGATACCTTGCCTCTCTCTACAGTTTATTTATATGCTTATAGTCTTTCATTTTATATGTTATTGTTTAGTTCTCTAGTTGATTTCGGTTATAGGTTTTCTTCATACCATGTATATCAGTTTATTTGTCTTGCTTGTATATCACCATCTTTTCGTGACTTGATAGTGTAGTTATATCGGGCTTGTTCTTATTATAGTTCATACTAGAGATGTCCTTACCTGTGTCATGACTGAGTTGTACATGTCGTCATCTGTATGTTGACTAAGTCGTGTCAACAACTATGTGTAACTGAACTTCTATTCCTGATTAGTTTGTACCCGTGAGTCCACACTCGGGACGAGGGTATTTATCTTGATTCGTTTGCGCCAGAGAGTCCACACTCGAGATGAGAGTGTTATCTTGATTCGTTTGTGCGAGAGAGTTCACACACGGGACAAGGGTGTTTATCGTGAACTAACCTACGAGTTCACGTTCGGGGCAAGGGTTAGTGATTAGTTCAAACCTGCAAGTCCACTCTGGGTGAGGTTTTGGTATTCCATTGATCTCTTGTTTACTTGTTCTTCCAGCAGTTCATTTATACATAGTTGTTTCCGTATCCGTGTTCATAGTCACTTGTCAGTAGCCACTTGTCAGTTTCTGTCTCGTTCTCTGTTTATATCCTGTTTATATTCTTATGCATGATAGAACTGTTAGATAGGCATATTTTTATGTATCTTGCTACGTCCCCTGAGGACCTGATGATCTCTTCAGGTTCAGCAATTACATGGAGATAGTTAGTAGAGCAGGATGGTAGATGACTATGATGCACTTACATGATCCAGGTATTGTTATTACGTTTAATATCCGCTCGTGCTTTCATTCCTTATCATGATATACTCTGCTTGTTGGCTTACTTTACAGACTCATAATATTCTTCGAGTCTAATCGGACATGTATGCTAGTGGACTGCAGACCACGACCCATAGTGCTCATTCATGTTTTATATTCTTATTGTGGATTGAGATATAGCTTTTCCTTGCCATGATTAAGCACATTACCATAGTCCAAACAACGTTTACGTATTCGAGTTGGGCAGGAGTCCGCTTGGTACGTAGCTGGCTTGCCCACGCACTTGCATCCCAAAATGCGGGTGCAGGTCGTAACAATTTTGTTGAGGGGTACCAACACAAGAGGTTTGGTGAAGAACTCCATTATTAAAAAAATATGGTCTTAGGTTAATAAATTCAGAACCATTATCAGACCTAACTTATTTAATGGACGTGTTAAATTGAGTTGAAATCATTTTGAAAAAAGATGGTAAAATTGTTTTGACAATAGATTTGTGATACATCAAATATATCCATGTACATCTCGTAAAATCATCTACAATTGTCAAAAAATATCGAGATCCACATAGAGATGGAGTGTGATAAGGTCCCCAGATATCAACATGGATTAAATCAAAAGCTTTTGAAGAAAGTGAAATACTTTTATTAAAAGATAAATGTATTTGTTTGGCCAAAGGACAAACATTACACAAATGATTAATAGAATTCAAGTTTAAAAATGATAAGTATTTAGATGAGGCATATCCAAAACGCTAATGTTATAAAAGAAAATTATTAAGAAATCCAGAAACAGTATTGGCAGTAGGCAACTTATTGACGAGACTTGCAAAGTAATACAAGCCAGCACGTTGTTCACCCGCTCCAATTCTTCTGTTCATCTTCAGGTCCTGAAAGAAGCATGAACCAGGAAAACATGAGTAGAACATTGGGAAGAAGTGACAAGTTTGCTAATAGAAATAAGATTGAATCCAAAAGAACACAAAAACGTTAGAAAGAGTTGTAGAGTTATTTAATCGCACAGTGCCAACGTGAGAAATCGAAGCACGAGAACCATTAGGCAAATTGACATAAAATGGAACAGTAAGTTTGATATAAGAAAGAAATAGAGAAGGATCAGAAATTGTGTGATGGGTAGCCCCAGAGTTAATCATCCGTTGAAAAGTTGGAAAAGAAATATTAGGTTGAGTACCAGTCATGTTCATATAATGTAATGCCCCGCTCTACGAATCGGGGCGTGACACATAAGGCTTTGCATTACCAGAATGAAAAAAAATGCCATCATCTCTTGAATACAATTCTGGAGTAAAACTAAGAGGCATGGTAGTCGAAGTTGAGTGCAAGGTAGTTGGCGACGGTAGCAATGGAGCGGCTCGTGACGGACGATGAAGCCGATGACCTGGAGGTGCAAGTTCGGGATGTAGACGATAGTATTGGTCTATAGCGTGCCCCTTCACATTGCAATGTGAACAATTTCTACGAACACTTTTACCAGATGTACTATTGCATGAAGAAGGTGCGGCGATCCTAGGCTGCTTCTTACCGGAAATGGCCATAACCATTAAATCCGACGATGAAGGTGACACTGTTTCCATAATGATCTGTTGTTGCTCCTCTTAGGTTACTAAAGAATAGGCTCGATTGAGAGTGGGCAGCAAATCCATTAGCAAAATATTGCTACGAGTATCAGAGTGAGCATCATCGAGACCCATAAGGAATTGAGTAAGTTGTTCATGCTGAAAATATTTTTGAAAAGCCGTGAATGAGCCACATGAACATGAGAAAAACTCAATAATATGACTTAATTCATCCCATTTAGTATCCTGGACGTGTGTCGCATTCCAAAACATCTACGCCCATAATAAGAAAATCGACCTTGAAATCCCGACGAGGGGTCGAGCTTCTCTGCGTACGTCGGAGTGTAGCCCCTGTGGTCACTGTTGTGTTCGAGCTTCATCTTCTTGTCCAGCGGCAGGGAGAAGAACCTATCGCTCTTAAGGAACAGGCGATCGAGCATCTCCTTCTCGACCCCATGGTTGATCAAGTAGAAGAACCACAGTCCAAACACGCCTTTTAAGTAACAATTTGTCACACCCGAGTTCCAAAATAGGAACTTAGGCTGAGACGATGCCAGCTAATACGATCTGGTATAAGTTTCCAATTTAATGGACTTATCCCAGATGTACTATGCTGTAAATATAACTATACTACACAGGCAATAGGTAACATCTAAATCTCATCCACATGAACAAGAAAAGTAATACTGAAATATGAACTGGAAATAACATGGAGTCTGAATAAAATACAACTGAATTGTCTAGTGGGAACAAACCCACGGAGTACAATACTGAGTGAAAATACTGAAAGCAGAAAGATAACTAGTCATGAGCATTGACTAACTAGATAATAATGCTCATAACCAAAATAGCACCATTCCCTGAGTCGAAGGAACTCTTCAGGAAACACCTCGACGTCTTCAGCAACAAGTCCTGTCTCAAGTCCCGGTTCGTACACAGTCAGCTGTAAGTGCTTATATGAATCTAAAAAGGAACCAGGTCCTTCGGGGACATAGCAAGATACATAAGAAACAAGCCATAAAATAAATACTGAATAAATGTAAATGGGTGAACTAACCATCTAAGTAAAATGCACTTTGAAGACAATACTGGTACGTATGGGTGAGTAAATAAGGATTTTGCGTCGAAGCACGGTCCGACGTCGGATCACGAGCCGATGCCCTTAATCGGGTAGCACTGGCCTCATGTGGCCCCAAAACCAAACAAAATGATGATGTAACTGTCTGTCCCATACGCCTACTAATTGTCTTCCCCTGTCCTTAGAAATGTACAAGTCGCATCCACCATTTGAACATTTTGTCTCTCAATGCAAGGTCACAATAACTAGACACAAATTAACCATTCTATGTACCAGTACATCAGCCCTTTGCATTGGTAGCTAGCCAAATGTGCAAGCCCGTGCCATAGTATGAACTCACTCAGTGTCGTATCGTAAGTCGTGTCATGGTCATGAGGATCATGACTATGATTCCCAAACTTAGGGTATGTCACCTAGGACTAAGTCAAGTACACGAATCTCGATGACGATGTCATCATCAACTACATCCGAGGTATCTCTCGGACACACAACTATGTCCTCTCTAGCAAGTGCACGTAACGTAAATATGAATGAATAAAATCAGTAATACAAGGCAAGGTTAACTTGCCTGAAACTCCGGGAAGCGCGAACGAGGATTTGGACTCCTCAATCAAGATCGTATCATCCCGAGCACCTACGAATATACAAGTACAATATGTTAAGGATTACGCTACGGTGCGTTAAGCAATAACAATCACCCTCATGATCATGACTTGATCATGATGTCCAAAAAGTCATGAAAACAAATATACATAGATTAGGGTTAGCATTTATATGGCTTATACGTATATAGTGACCATGTACCCCTTTCTTAGAATCATGGTTGACCTATGAGTCATGTCACGACCCGCACCCAGTGTAAGGGCACGAGAAGTAGGTACGTCCAGCCTACGCCGCAGTGTCGACGGTTGAACGATATTCTAGGTCACAATCACAACTAACACTATATGATATAATCTCCAAAAGAAGGACAATCTCAATCACAAAACTAGAGGTAGATAATCAACATGATAAAATAGATAACAAATCCACAAAAGGATACAACCAGAAGTGAAATAAGTCAATTGTATTAACAACCTTAAACTTTCAATATCTGAAATACATTTCTAAGACAAAACAACAAATAAGATAATAAACTCTAGACATCAACTCCAAGCTCTACTAGTATCCTCTAGGCTAGCTGTGATCCTCCAAGATACCTGTAAAATTTTATCAACAGGTTCAATCAGGACATGAACGAATACATATCTCTCACACAGATCATATCATGACAGAAAATGTAAAGCATGCTATAGAATAAAGTACATAAAAACTGTAAGAAGAAACATGAAACAAACAGAGAATTTAATAACAAAAATATTTATACATGGTAATAGAGAACTGTAAGTGACTAGTGATTTAGAGTACAAGATAGACATGTGAACGGCTTGATTTTATTCATGATTACACTATAGAGTTTATACATGATTATACTACTTTGGAATTGTTCACATGACTACTTCTACTCTCCCATACCCCAATCAATACACAAGAATCTAGACATGTTATGTTATTGTACATGAGAGCACATGAGCATACATGAATAATAAGAGCCCATAAAATGCATGATGTTCGTGAAAAGCACATGACATGATGTATTCGATGCAACCGAGGGGGATAACATCTCATGTAAAGATCAATATAGTACTAATCCGTGATAACATTGTGTCAGCATCAAGTAAATTACTCTATAACAAGAATATAATTCCTAGCAAGTATGAAACGGTCAGAGAATGTACTCGCCTGATATCCCGAATGTCTGATGAGAATAAGAGTCCGAACCATAGTATCTGAGTCCTATTTAGAGCAATCACAGGTTACAAAGTGTCTAATATAAAATAAGAGTAATCTACAATGTATTCTAAATGATTCTAGGTCCTTCATGGTTAAAGTCAACCCTTGGTCAATTTTGGTCAACCCTGGTCAACTATTCTGGTCAAACTAGGTCAACCCTAAGTCAACTAGTCTATTATTCCAAGTTTAGGTCAAACTTAAGTTAGCTAGTCGTCTCAAGTCCGTTTGAGCCAATTTGGAAAACGTTTGACACAAAGTTGACTTTTGTCAACTTGGTCAACTTGCTAGTCAACTTGGCCAAGTTAGGCCCATTGGGTCAATCCTAAACTGACTCACAAATCTATAGGCTAATATCCTATAATAACAATAATATATATAAACACATTTACATATTAAATATCTACATTAGGATATATATATATATATATATATATATATATATATATATATATATATATTTATATATATATATATATATATATATATATATATATATATATATACACACACACACACACACACACACATATATGTATATAATACAAAGATAGAAAGCATGTGTGTGTGTGTGTGTACTGTTGTGTAGGGGCTGCTGTGGGGGGTCAAAAATCTGAGAAACTTAACATATGTTATATATATACATACACTATATATATATATATATATATATATATATATATATATATATATATATATATATATAGGCAAAGAGGGAAAAGGAGGGTGTGTGCTGTGTTGCCAAGGGGGATGTCGAGGCTGCCCCAAAACAGTCCCAACTCAACTGAAACCAACCATACCTATATATATATATATATATATATATATATATATATATATATATATATATATATATATATATATATATATATATATTTTGAGGGTGTCCACTTCTTAATGGTGCTTGGAGGCATGCCTCCAAGGGGGCTCGAACCCGCGCCACTGCGCCGTAGTGCTCCACCGTTCCCAACGGGCTACGGCCACGGGGACTAATATATACAAGGAAATATAGATAACATATAGATTTATATACAATGAATGTAACCATAGTTCAACTACAAACTCGAATTAAGAAAATAACCCAACCCAAGCTCTAAACTCAGAAATCTGAGTTAAAACCTCAAAATCCGATTTCAAACCAAAAACTCAGTTCAAAATAATCCAACCGAAACCCGAAAACCAACTCGATACCCAAAACGAGAAATACACAACTAGAACTCACAAAACTTGGCAAACATGAAGGTTTATACGTGTGTGACATGCTAGGGTATTCACAGGGTCGAACCCGTGTCCGTATCGTGTCTAGTTTGTGCGTATCGCACGGGCATGTACGCGCGTGCACAGTATCAGCCGAATCAGTGCAGATGTGATAACTTCGCGAATACTCAAAAAAATCTCATGAAATTTCACGAGCACGTGGGCAGCGGTTGCCTCCACGTGTCCGTAAAATTTTATGCCAAACTGTGTCGTATCTATCAAGTTACGACACTTAGACTGCAAGGGCTGTACATACGCATGTGCGGCCTCGTGGGCGCGTGTCGACGTCCGTAGCTCGCGACACTAGCCACGTTGTGCCACATGGTCAAGTCCCTGGGTAGATTAGGTCTAGGGATTCGTGTCCGTGCCCTTAGAATGAGTCTTCGTTGCGTCGTGTCCACGAACGAAGGCCGTGTCAGCGGCGATTTCTCGCGCACGTGCACTGTGGGCTGAACCGTACGGCCTTGATTTCTTCGCGCTCGCTCCATGAAACATCGTGAAATTTTAGGAGCACGTAGGCAAAGGTTGCCCCCAAGTGTCCATCAAATTTCACGTGAAACTGTGTCTTGTGCGTCGAGTTATAACACTCGAACAGCAGGGCATGCACGAACCTCGTGCACGCGTGTCCGTGTTCGATTTAGACGCTGAAAACATGCCAAATCGAGATCCGTCTTCACAAAAGTTGTTTTAAATATAAACAACAACTTCGTGAAAACAGAATTGAAAAATAAGAACTTTCGATTCTAAGAGGCATTTCGTCGAACACGTGTTCCAATACACTGACACGTGTCTGATACGCCAATCAAACGGATACGAAATCCTACCAAACTAAATGCACAGGTCGAAAAACCTATATGGATGCATCTACGAAGAAAAATCGGAATTTATAGGTGTTTAGAGGGGTTTACCTATTGAGAGTCAATATCTCAATGAAACGTACCTCCAAATGCATCGATGCCGATTTCCTCCAGTCCAACACCTCCGATTCCTTGTTTGCAAGTCTCCAGCAAGTTCCTCTCCTCCCAAGGGTAGCAACGCACTTCGTTTGGATGTATTTGGATGAGAATTGAGGAAAAGAGACTATTGGAATGAAAGGGGATTTGTAGGGTTTGTAAAGCTTGACGTCTACAATAATATCACACATATATAGGGGGGCTGCTGTTTGTGGCCGGCCAGTATAGCCAGGGTTAGGGTTAGGGTTTATGTATTGTCACTCCCCAAAATCAGAATACTGGAGAGCGGGGGACAGACACAGCTAGCTACGTATATTAAAGTGTAACACACCTCGATGTACGGTCACGGCTGTCTAGATGCATGAGGGTTTAACTACTAGCCAACAGTCACTTATAGTCAAGAATAAGCCTAGTATCTCAATCTCAAGCAAGCAAGTAAATGTAACAAGATGGTAGATCATCAGACATACAAAGTAAGGCATCCCATACATTAGATATTCAGATGATCATGAAGCTAGTCATACAAAATGCGAAGACTAGCAAGAGTTTAAGTCATACATGATCAACCCTAGGATTTGTCAATCATGTTACAGCCCTTAGGCAGACAGGAATATAAATTTAACACAACCTAACACTTGCTCGGTGGCTAAATGCCTCAAAAGAATAATTTACAATGGAGTGGGAGAGCAAAATAAAACCCACTCGTTGCCAGGGTTGCATCTAGTGTTCACCATTTGGGTGGAAGGATAGAAGATCCTCGGGTGCAACTCCAAAATCTGGCCATACAAAACCAGCTGGGTCAGACCCCAGAAAGAGCAAGTGCTACAAGGGGGGCTTCACTTATGAACTAAAACCAGCATATTAGCACATAAAGACATAATGATAACGAAAGACATGAGTTAGAGGAACAAGGTGATAAACGATAAGATAACTAAAGGACTATTCCAGTAACCAAGTTACAACCCGTAAACCAAACAAGGACCGGGGTTGTAACCCTTCACCTGAACAGAACTTAGTCTCTAACCAATTATCGATAAAGTAAAGTATAACGGTAACGTGCTGAGATAACCATGTACTGGTCTTGCGTAGGCAAGACTAGACTAGACTCCATCCATCAATCACAACCAAGCAAAGAGTACGGCTTGATACTTTAACTAACTAGGGTTATCACAAGCCTAATTACTAACAAGATGCATTGAGATGTTCCAACAGCCACAATCCTTGCAGTCTTAATCCAGGTTATCCAGTCACAAGTTGAGAGAGTTGGATTAGGTGACTTGGAGGTGCAACACATGACAGTATGCTGGAAATGTGCCCTACTCGACGGCAGGCTACAAGTCCAATTAGAGCGCCCAGATAACGGGAAAATCTCATCATGGACTACTTGATCAATCTAGTCATTATCCTAGTCAGATTCAGTACGAATCCCTGACCGTGGAAATCAGGAATTCATGTCCTAGACATGATGCAAGACGAGACATATTGCTTGTGCCGATACAATCAAGAGAAATCATCCACAGTGTCAAGGCTAGAGTTACATGTTACTTGTCAAGATTACATGTCATGTTATGTTACATATCAAGTCAAGAGTGCGTCACAACGGACCACCATCAAGAATTATCATGTCAAGTTACTGGTCAAAAGTGTACCACGACGGGTCACTATCAAGAGTTATCATGTGAAGTCACAATGTTATGTCGAGTTCATGTAAGTTCACCACGACGGGCCACTATCAAGGAGTTGTTTAGAAAGTGTACCTGCCATACCAAGATCGTGTTTAAAGCTCAGAGTACATGTGCAACATAGAAAATAACTTTATTGGACTAGTCAAGTAAAGAGTACAAACAAAGTCACAATTCACACTAAGGACCATAGGGTGTCATGAAGAGCATGCACCCAAAAATGAATGTGCTAAGAGTGGCATGTGCCCAAGGCTATGTGCCTAAGGGCATGTGCCCACATGTATGCGCCCACATGAGTGAGGCATGGTGCATAGTCTATGCGCCCACATGAGTGAGGCAAGGTGCATGGTCTTTGCGCCCACATGAGTGAGGCAGGGGGCATAGGAAGCTAAGTCAGGAGCCATCTATACTGGCTATGTGGGCGCATAATAAGGGCTATGCGCCCACAGTAAAGGGACACTATGCCTTAGCACATACTTGAAGTTATGCACATAAGCAAGTAAATTCATGGGCGCATAATAAAGCCATGCGCCCACGCTGAGGAAGGCAGGAAGCTTGGGCGCATATATAGGGCTATGCGCCCAAGGCTTTGGTCCCTGTAGGCACATAAAATGCCATGCGCCCACACTGTTCTTCTTCTCCAACCCGAAAAGAAGAACCGTGGAACCCATGAACTTCCAAGGTCCATAAATCACTCAAAATAACTCAAAATCCAGGTTTTTAAAGGTCCATTTTGGGTAAAATCAAATTCTCTACAACATGGAATAATCAAAACAAGAAAACAAAGAAGTTTGAGAGATCAAAATCTAAGAAAACCAAAATTTGAGAAAACTTAGATCTACAAGTTTTAATCCACCAAAACCAAAAGTGTTAAGTACTAATTAAAGAGTCTTAGAAGCTTGTAGGGAAGACAATAGAACAATAAAAATGGAGTTCCTCCATGAAGCAAGTTACACTTGCCTAAGGTGGTTGGAGAGAATTTAATGGAGGAAAAAGAAGTAAATGAAAAGTAAATGAATGTAAAGGAGGAGAGAGAAAAAGGGGTTGGTTTATAAAGGGGGTTTATCATGATGAACCACTCACCCAAACCAAGCCAAAATAAACCAAGCCAAACCATGCCAAGCCAAGCTAGACAAGTCAAGATACGGGTCGAGAATCCGTACACGTATACTGAAAATACGTATAACGAAAAACGGGAGTGACAACTCTACCCATCTTAAAAGAATTCCGTCCTCGGAATTTAATCAAGAGGCTAGAGATGTCGGGACAAGCTATACTAAACACGAGCAATCTATGACTAGTAGTTAATCAAGTAATCATTCATACAATCAAGGAATTAAAAACATAAGGCATAAGGAAGACATTATACCTTATGAGTCAAACATGTGTGGATATCGCGATCAGATATCATCCTCATGCTTCCACGTTGACTCACCCAATTTGTGATGACCCCAGGCAACACGGACTAGACTAATAGTCTTGTTCTTGAGTATCTTCTCTCCGATCCAATATGGATAAGGGTCTTTTCTCATACGAAAGGTTGGTACCAACAACCAATTCTGAATGATCAAGGACATGACTAGAATTTGGGATGTACCGTCGCAATTGGGATACATGGAAGACATCATGTACCTCACGTAACGACGGTGGAAGAGCGAGACGATAGGACACATCACCTACTGCTCTAGAATGTCGAACGATCCTATATACCTAGGACTAAGCTTTTCCCGTATGCCAAAACGAATGACGCTACGGGTAGGCAAGATCCTAAGGAATACGTGGTCATCAATAAAAATTTAAGGGGACGCCGATGAGAATCGGCCCAATGACGCTGGCGATCTTGCACAATTTGAAGATGATCTCTGACTTGTCTGATCACCTCAATAGTCCGCGTAATCATCTCTGGACCAAATATCTGCCTCTCATCCATATCATCCCATGCTAACGGAGATCTGCAATTCCTGCCATATAATGCCTCAAAGGGTGCCATTTGGATACTGGCTTAGAAACTGTTCTTATAGGAGAACTCCACGAGATGTAGGTGATCCTCCCATGAACCATCGAAGTCAAGCGTACATGACCGCAACATATCTTCAAGAGTCTGGATCGTACGTTCCGACTGACCATCTGTCTGCGGATGATAAGCTGAACTGAACTTGAGACGAGTTCCCAAACTCTTTTGAAGACTCCTCCAAAAGTGCGATGTAAATCTTGAATCTCTGTCGGATACAATACTGACTGGTACTCTGTACAATCTGACTATCTGCCTGAGGTACATCTCTGCAAGCTGATTTGTCGACTAATAAATTCTGAAAGGGAGAAAATGAGCTACCTTGGTGAGTTTGTCAACTATAACCCAGATAGCATCTCTCCCAGTTGGAGATTTAGGTAACCCAGTTACAAAATCTATAGTAATGTGCTCCCATTTCCATTCTGGGATCGGTAAAGGTTGAAGAAGTCCAGTCGGTCTCTGATGTTCAGCCTTAACTTGTTGGCAAACTAAACAACGAGAGACAAACTGGGTTATCTCCCTCTTCATGCCATTCTACCAAAAATACTGACGGATATTACGATACATCTTCGTACCACCGAGATGAATCGAATACTGCGAACTGTGAGCCTCTGCCATGATCTCTTGCCTGATATCACTACTAGGTACACAAAGACGCCTTTTATGTCAAAGTGTACCGTCCTCATGAATACATAACTCTGCTCTCCGTCCTGCTACACATTCTGTCCTAAGCCGCTGAAGCTTAGAATCCATTGACTGAGCTAACTTAATCCTCTCAACTATACTGGACTGAACTTGTATACTGGCCATCAATGCCACATTGGTAGGAAGAACAACTTCAATACCCATCTTCTGAAGATCTGCTAACAACTCTGGCTGTGCTGTTAGAAAATAAACTCCGGCTCTCCTGCTCAATGCATCTGCAACAACTGTAATCCCACCTTTCCAGTTTCATAATTTTTTGAATATTCCAATATTTTCAGTTTCAAGAAATTATAATTCATGAGTATTATTTTGAAAAGTTTATTATAGTTAATTAATTTATCAAGCAGGAATGATTAAATCAATTGTGCTTCTCAAATTTCTAACTACTTAGAGTATTCTCCAAGATCCCTAACAACCCTCTAGCAAACTTTTTGTAATAAACAGGTCATGTGTAATAAAACTATTGTTCTTTTGTAAGTTCTATATTTTCCTAACCACTTTAACACACCACTCTAACAGAATAATAGATGTTTTGTAATAACACAAAAGGGGGAGGACTTTTCTGGAAAAGTTGTTTAAGTGGAGGGGCTTTTTGGCAAATATGCCTTGGTGACTTATATACTGCTGGTGGAGAGAGAGTGAGATCACTCCTCTCAGGAAAATTTGTAAATAAATCGAAGAGCAGAGCCTCTGCTCAAGCTCTTCCTCTTTCCCCATTTGACCTAACCCTAAATTCTTCCTTCCGGCGATGGCGGAAGCATCTAGGCTGATGATCGAAGACCACTTCAGCACCTCCTCCACAACGAACAGTGCCTGGGCGATCACACCCCCGGCTGCGGCGACTAGGGGGTTTCCTCCGGTAGTGATTTTGAGTAGAACAACATCTCCGGTGATAATCGCCCGAGAATTCGCAACGGTGACTGCAGATCCATTTCTTCCGGTAAATTCGATTCTCCGACCTTCTTCTCGATGGTGACGAAGACGATGAAGTAAGTTCGTTTCGATCTTGGATCTTCCTTGGACGAATTTCCTAATGGACTCATCATTCTTGTCCGTCTTCGAATTGGTAAGTATCTCAATTCTAGTGAAGTATTTGTACATCATAAAGCTCGTTCATTTTGATTCCTTCCTCTGTTTTCGTGTGGTTGCGAGCTCAGATCTGGAGCATTCTAAACTGCTCGATCATCTTCGTCGAAGAACTGATTTCCTCTCGTCGACTGATCTGGTGAGTGTCGAATCCTCCTCAATTGATTTGATCTGGATGTTTTGTTGTGTAGTTGATTTTGTGAATATATTTTCTATTTTGGAATGAGAAGATCAGATACGGATCGATGTGATCTGGTTGATTCTTGATTTTGATATCTTCCTAAGTTAGGGAAATACAAATTTAACTAACGGATCTATTCTCTTGTGATGATCGGGACATGTCTGATGAATTTCCACAACAGAGCTGGGATATTCAATATGGACACGTGAGGCTTGTGTCCATCCAGTAGGAGTGTCTCAACTTCAGTTCAATTCGTCAACTTCAGGTATCATTTGTCTTTCTCAAATTTCGTTCGTTTAGTCATAGTTAATAAATAGAAGATTGATGGGTTGTGGTTGGGTGTAGGGATGGTCATGTGTCTGTGTCTAGCTCGTGGTTCAGAAAGTTGTATCCGGAGCTGAGTCATGTTGCAGAAGAGCGTCGGGTACTGGATGTTAGGGTTAGTTACCATTGCGGATTGTAAGAAGACTAGATGTTTCTGTTTTAAAGGGGAACCAGATCAGTATAGCTCGTGTGTGTTATGATCGTGTCGTATGTGTGTCCAGGTGCTCGTGTCTAACTGATAGTTCGAGTCCAGATCCTGCTCACATTCCTCATCGCACATTTTAATTTATTGATGTTGGTTTCGGTTTATAGAGATTGTGTACACAATATTTTTGACCTATTCAATTGGGTTGTAAATTTCTCTTCTATGGTTTTCTTCTCTGGACATTTGAGATTGTAGGTTCATGTTTGGCTTCCAGGAAGAAATTGTCCAATTTTGGGCTTTGGGTATTTATGTTGGGTTTTTATATGTATTTGGTTGATTTGAGTTTGAATGGCTTTTAACTTTGTAGTATGGTTGGGCTTGGTGGTGTTAAACAAGCTTCTGAGCTTTAGCACATGGCTAAATCAGTAAATAAGAATGGACTGGTGGCTTAGTGAGATATTAGAAGAATTTGTATGGCAAGAGTTGGGACATGCAGATTATGGACTGAGTTGGTCTGGTTGTGTGGCTGGAGTTACAAGTATATGCATATTTGTTAGTTTGAATTGAACATTGAATTGAATGTTTAAATGGGGCCATTGAAGTTCAAATTGCATGAAGGCTGAGTAGGTTGGAGTAGATGGTTTTGCTTTGACTTGGGTGTTTGAATATGTTTCTGAGTTTTGGAGGGAATAGCCATTTGATCAAATATGCAAGTTCTCAATGCTAAGTGTATTGAACAATTGATTGAGTGTTTTAGCTTTGTGGGTTTTGGAAAGCCAGATACAATGTCCAGGAGAGTATTATGACTGAGTATAATAATTGATCTTGGATTACTAGTATCTTTCAGGTTAGTTAATCTATTTTAAACTTTCAGTATTATTATAAGGTTATTTCTAAAGTAATGAATCTATGATAGCTAGGAATTATTTAAATAAATTTAACTCTTTTCTTGACTAGTTTTCTAAAAGAAAAAAAAAGGGAAACTAGTTCTATATATATGTTAACATCAAGACCTAGATAAGTAAATTAGATAGCAATATCTAACTAGTAGTTATTTAGACACTTAACCAATTTGTACCAATAACAGGTGGACAGACAGATCGTCTTTCTAATCCCGATCACCCGGAGCAAGACAAGTACTTTCTATGGTTTTGTGCATTTACATATCTTGTACTTCTCTGGATGACACGATGTGATACGATATCTTGTACCCTTGTACTTTCATGTTCTTGTACTTACTTGTGTCGGGGAGGGGAAATATACTAGCTATGTGACCAAACTCCGGTTACAATATTCATGTAGATAGCTTAGGCCTCGCATCGTGCACGCGGGTCCTAAGCCGTACCAATATTCATGTACTCCTGTACATATTCCTGTACTCACCCCAGCCGGTCACATAGGCTAGTTGTATTTCAAACATTGTGCACATGTCATGTCTTGTACTTCAGGTTCATGGTAACATTCCTGTACTTTATTTCTTATACTTACATTCCTATACCTTCATGTTCTTTTCCTGTATTTCATATTTCATGTTCTCCTGTACGTATTTCCATATCATGATGTCCTTGTTCATTACCTAGAACTGTACTTTCCTCTGACGTATATTAAGACCCTTCTGGGTAAACACATACTTAAGACTTTTGTGGTCGGTGAAAATCTCCACCCGATCTCCATACAAATAATGCCTCCAAAGCTTAAGTGCGAAAACCACCGCTGCTAACTCCAAGTTATGGGTTGGGTAATTCCTCTCATGATTACAAAGCTAACGTGACGCATAAGCTACTACCTTACCATGCTGCATCAAGACGCATCCCAATCCCTTGCCGGAAGCGTCATAATAAACTAAAAATCCTACAGTCCCATATGGAAGCGTGAGAATGGGTGCCGTCATCAATCCTTGCTTCAACTTCTCAAATGAACTCTGACACTCTGCTGTCCAAGCAAACTGCACATCCTTGCGGGTCAACTTCAGTGGTGCTGAAATTTGAGCACAGTTTGATACAAACCGCCGGTAACAGCCAGCCAATCCTAGGAAACTCCGAACTTCTGCGACGGTACTGGGAACTGGCCATGTCTCTATAGACACTATCTTCTGGGGGTCCATTTCCACTCCACCTCTGGTGATGATGTGACCTAAGTACGAGATACGATCCAGCCAAAACTCGCACTTACTGAACTTCGCGTACAACTGGTGCTCTATAAGAACCTGAAGAACTACACGAAGATGCTGCTCATGTTCTGCCTCATTCTTGCTATAGACTAAGATGTCGTCTATAAACACTATCACGAACTGGTCCAAATAAGGCATGAATATATGATTCATGAGGTCCATGAATACGACTGGCGTATTGGTTGCTCCAAATGGCATAACAAGGAACTCCCAATGTCCATATCTGGATCTGAACACTGTATTCGGGACGTCTTGCTCTCTGACTCTAATCTGATGGTTCTCTGACCGCAAGTCAATCTTCGAGAATACTGCCTCTCCTCTGAGTTGATCAAATAAATCATCTATCCTTGGTAGAGGATATCTGTTCTTGACTGTTACAGAGTTCAAGGTATGATAATCAACACATAATCTTGACATATCATCCTTCTTTTTCACAAGAAGTATCGGGGCTCCCCAAGGTGATCCACTAGTACGAATGAATCCCTTGGTTCTAAGTTCTTCAATCATCTTGTACAAGATCTCTAACTCTGAAGGTGCCATCCTGTAGACTCCCCCTGACACTGGTGCCGTTCCTGGAAGCAAATCAATGGTGAACTCTATCTCTCTCTCTCTGGGGGCATGCCTGGAAGCTCTTAGGGAAATACATCAGAAAACTTCTACTACTCTAGGAAACTGAACTGCCACTGTTACTGCCATCCTCAATACTGGTGGAGACGGTTCTACTTCGCCTCTGGAAAATAAAAATTTCGGTTCGTCGGGAATACCAAAAATAATTCTGCCAACATGGCAGTCTATTCTGGCGTATTGATCCTTCAACCAATCCATTCCTAGGACTACATCATAGTCGACCATCGAAAATTCTATCAATCCAGCGGAGAACTCTCTACCACTAAGTACGGTTCGACACAAGCAATAGACTCTATCTACTCCCATAAGACCGTTACCAGTAAGTATATTGAGCCTTACTGATAATGACTCGAGCTCCAGTCCTATCCGTGTTGCGAATCGTACAGACATAAATGAATGCGATGTACCCGAATCAAATAATACGGATGCTGTATAAGAGTTGACGAGAATGGTACCTGCCACCACCTCACCTGATGCCAAT
Source organism: Iris pallida (assembly GCA_029216955.1). Taxonomy (NCBI): domain Eukaryota; kingdom Viridiplantae; phylum Streptophyta; class Magnoliopsida; order Asparagales; family Iridaceae; genus Iris; species Iris pallida. Next base: position 14,790,258 of record JANAVB010021800.1, on the reverse strand, counting down.
TCTTCTGCTGCGGTCAGAGCTATAGCCTGACCTTGCCCTCTTGGTGCTGGTCCTCTCTGGTGGAAACCTCTCTGCCGGTTCTGAACCTGAGCTTGGGCATACTGCTGAGCCTGAGGCAGCAATGGCCTCGGAAGCTGGTATTGCTGCTGTACTGGTGCTGGACCCCTAACCGATGGACTGGTTAGGTTTGATGATGATGAACTGGCTCTATTCGGACATGACCCTATCTTATAGTCACTACAAAAAAGTGACCTTTTGGGACAACAAAAAATCGTTCTAAAAAGAGCTTTTACCGTCCTAAATATTATTTGGGACGATAGTTAGGACGGATTCAAACGGTGCTATTAGGGTGGCGTGGCAAAAGCTTAAGGGACGAATTTTGTCGTCCTAAATACTGTTAAAGGACAGAAAAATTAACTGTCTCAAAAGATTGTGAAACTTTATTTTTGTTTGACGGTTGGTTATGTCGTCCCAAAAATTAGGTATTTGTAACGGATAGTGTCCGTCATAATGATTTAGGCAAATGTCCCAAAAGAGTATAGTTCACTTTTAATACAGAACAACATATCTGTCCCAAAAATTCATAACAGTCATTCCAGTTCTAATTCTCTGATGTGCATACAAAACATATACTCAAAAAATTATAACAGTTGTTTTAGTTCTCATGGAATTATTCCTGCTGTGCATACAAAACACACTCAAAATCAAAAATTATAACAGTTGTTCCAGTTCTCATAGAATTACCGATTCCATGTTGTGCATACAAAATATACACTCAAAATACATATATAAGGCCATATCACATAGCGTCTTACAAAATGAACATTGTTTACAGGCTATATCACATCATTACAGGCCATATCATTTAGATGTCCTCCCATGATTCACAAAATGAACTCAAAATTGGAGAATCAAGTGTTATCTCCATCATTTACAAAACAAAGTCTAAAACTTTTTACATCATTAAGCATTATCTACCAAAACAAACTCAAAATGATCCTAAAATAATTTTCTGTTAATAAGTGGCATCTCCCATCTTTTGTAAAATTAGCAAAACTCATTTGAAAGACCTGCAAAAAAAGTGATGTTATAATTTCCGCCCATTCAAAGTTATAATTCAAAGTGATGTTACAACAGAAGGAAAAACATAGTAACAAAAGAAAAAACCAAGTTATAATTCAAAGTGATGTTATAACTCCAACTAGGACTGTAACAACCAGTGCTAATGTTGATATTGGAGTAACAAACCCAAAATTCTGCAGAACGAACAAAAACCTTTCAGCACATATAGTGTATGGTCTTAGCAAAGCCACCAACAAATATAAGCACTAATTCTCAGATACTGTTACTCTCAACATGTTTGACACAATACAAATAGTAGCCCTGATATTTTCAACAATATCACCAATACGAATAGCATAGGGTTTGGGATCGAAAAAATAACACATCTAAACTAAAACTGCCGAAATAAGATGAGTAGCATATATACATGGATAAGCAATGCGATAAATGAATACATGGTAAATATTCATCGACCTTGTGGTGGCTGTGGAGCCCAAGGTGAGAGTAGAAATCCTTAGTGGTATCAGTATAACCTCATTCGAAGAGGCATGAGTCTTCAAATAACTGTATATTAGTATGTAGATTCGATGATCATAAGATTCTTTAACTATATAGAGCTGTGTTCTTATACATTTGCAACTATCAATCAGACATGGGCTTCCTATCCCTTATAATGCTACACATAAAACCTACAATTGGTACCACACTTTTTCCATCAACATCCTACAATCATCATAAAGTTTGTGATAATCCTTGCATGGAAGTTAAAATTATGATTATACTTATACATGAGAAGTGAGAACCAAGTCCTACTAATGAAACTACAGCATACCCCTCGATTTGAGGATAACTAAATTTTGTGCCAGCTTCTAGAGATTACAGAGGGAAACAATGTATTACTTGGCAAAGTTGCAAAAACATACCATCAGGCATACATGAATAGTGACTATGACAACTAAATTTATTTCTATATCATTATCATGATGCGGGACTCCAATTGCTTAAATGTGATTATAACTCAGAACCTTTACGATAATGTTGCATATAGGATCTTTTAAAGAGGGCACGACATACCTCCAGGAGTCCCTTCCCTGCTGCTACTTCAACAGTAATTGCCGTTGCCAACCCAACCATAGCAAAGCGACCCAACCAAACATCCAATTCCTTATTCTGCTTTGCACCCTGTTCACACCTGATGGAAATTGATTTGGCTTGACATCGAGGATTTCTTTTCCTGGATGTTGTCTGAAAGTCTGCAAAAGAAAAGATATCACAAGTTATATATATACAATTCGAAAATCAAGTTTCTTAGCAAAAAGTATGGAAAACGTTGCATGCAAACAAAACTTGCAAATGTTTAAAGATACTTCTGTAGGAAGATGCATTAGGGAGTTGCCAGTTATCAGAATTCCTAAATTCCTGAAAGCTGCAGTGGCAATTGAAGCTTGTAACAGTCAATGGATTAAAATATAGTGCTTTCGGCATTTTTCAAGGACAGCTTCTTTATAAATAGATGAACAGGGTGGCATCTCCTTATTAATTGCTATTGTTCGATTTTATCATTCTTAGTTACAAAAAATTGTGTAATGTTGTCCTGAAGGTGCCAAAATGGAGAACTCATTGATTAAATAAAGCATATTTATATTTGTAGTACAAAAAATTGTGTAATGTTGTCCTGAAGGTGCCAAAATGGAGATCTCACATATAACGATAACTAAAAACAATAGTTTCTTCTACAATCATAAAAGTTTTGATGGCTATACCATTGAAGCTCTAACTTACTAATAATGAGAAAGTTGATAAGAAAACAATATTGAGCATACAAGGTACAGTAAATTTTGATATTTAAAAGAAAATAAACAATAACATCAAAATTTATATTTTTCTAAATACGTTAACAATCTATTAAACCAATTAGAGTTAAACAACTATAGGTGTGGTTTAGACATCTTATCAAGCGTCAAATTGTTTTCCAACCGGAGATGGCACCGTTTAGTAGATAACATAACACTAAGGTTTTTAGTAGAGCCTAAAATCCTACGGATCTTCCAGGAAACAACACATCCCTAGAAAATAATCTTTTTTGAATGATATAACATAATAAGATACATATATAATAGCATGGCAATCTTAAATCATTCAAGTGCACCTCATGGATGCTCCAATTCCTTTAATCATCACTATCATGATCATCCAAGATTTATTCCATCAGAAATGGGGTTAGCTATGGACAAGAAGGAAGGTTCGAAACAAAATTGACAATTAACGGAACCATCACCTAGTGAGATTGTAGGCACTTAATAAATACAAATATTTAAAATATTTGAACTGTATGATTGGAAATAAAAGGAACCAACTAGTGAGGTCGTAGGCACTTCACCGATTTAAGCCGTAGACCTGTAGAAGTATCTGATGATTGACTAAGTCTTTGGATGCTGACAATCTCCAAAGCATAAACATGACATGATATACCTGGTTGAGCTTGTAAGCATTGCAAGTACACCCTGGTTTTCCAAGAGTTCAAGGAGATTTTCAAGTGATATAAAAGATGTATCTACAATATTGAAGAATACATGTTTACACCAAAAAAAAAGAAGGGAGACAGCTATCATCATGAAACTTATGCATATACTCTACAAAGAAACCTACAGATGATCTAGGACAAATTTCCAAGAGGTTAAATGCTTTGTAGGTGATACTAACCATATTGGTCTCCACTGAAGTTGAATCAATAGTTAGTTGTTTGATCTGATTCAGCCCATCTATATAAATAAGATCAATATTAATGATACTAAATATTTAAATTTATAAAATAAGAACCGCCTTTTGCTTATATGATGAAAACATAGCAAGATTACAACTGATCCAACAAATATATGCACTGAAGATGCTCTGGTATTTCCTTGAAGGCTTGAACATAAACGACAAAGAAAATATAATCCATGCTTGTGTGTGCGATGTGTCATGCTCGCATGTACCTACCTTGTCAATGAAATCTTTTAATCGAACAATAACATGGAGTAAAGATAGGTGATTATTCAGGTTATTAATTGCATTATATTATAGTCGATTACCAAACCAGAAAAAGTTAAAATCACCAAGTACAAGAGTGAAGGGAGAGGATTCTTCAGGTTATTAACTGCATAAAATTATAATTGATTAGCAAATAACTAAAATAATAATAAAAATACAGAGAAAAAAAAGGAGCAAGAAATATACCAAAACTGAATCAACAGCTTGTACAAGGCAGTGAATAGGAACTCCAAGCGCCTAACATATGATATTAGATGAAGGAATTCAGAAAAATGGTTCAAAATAAGTCGTCGTTCTTGTTTTGATAGAAACCAATTCAAATTAATGTTGATAATATCCATGAGTCTGAGTAGTTATGTTACCTTGATTCACCCTTTTTATTTTTCCTATTTGAAATCTATTGCAATTTATAAATTTTATTTCCTTTTTAAGACTAAGCATTGTATAAACTGTTGACGATTGAGAAGTAATTGCAATGGGTGTATGAGAGTTTCCATTGAGGAAATAATAGAAGGATATGAAATCAGTAAGAGGACGAAAAGAAAGAATTTGGACATAATCGAGACTTACAAAAGTAGAGAATTACCCATAGCTTAAGATAATATTGGATACTTACGACGGAAGTGTTCAAGATGCGAGCTCCAGCAATATGAAGTTTCAAACCATGCCTGTTAGCTAACTCTCCTACTCTATGTATAATCTATAGAAATAATCTACCCCCACAACTACAGGGATTAAAGGAGAATTATTACATAATAACAATAACCAACCAAGTAGTTGATACACATTAACTCTACGAAGCACATATATGAAATAAAATAACACTATTACTTATTCATAGAATAACTGAGGTAAATTGTATGAGAGATTCATGGTATAGGAATTGGGAGGAAAATTCAAAAATACAGCCTGACTCTCCTCACCTTGATCCAGACGTAGCCGAGCATGAGGAAGATGCAATCGACGGACAGGACTAGGAAAAGCACGATGCACACGTTGGTCATTTACTACAACGGAGGGGACAGGTACTCGGCCTGGTGGAGTGGTGGCGACCGACGGGGGTCGTCAGGATGGTGCCGATGACTGATGGGGAGGGAGGATTGTTCCTGCGAAGGGAAGATGAGGGAGAGGATCCATCACCAATCACCATCGAGGAAGAGAGGAGAGGAAGTGGGTGAACAGAACTAAATCTCTAGGGCTTGGGGGCTCAGGGGATGGAATGAATATTTGGGAACATTTTAGGGCTCAGGGAGAGTCGGGGGTGGAAAATAAATATTTGGGTAAGTGTTTACCTCTATACACTTATTTATTAACGATTCAGATTGAATCGTTCACATCAAACAACTAAGATCAATATAAAAATTAATATAAAAAATAAAGAATAGATGGGTTGCACTACACCAAAATAGCTAATTAGGAACACTAGGCATATTTCAATCTGGAACGCCTATTAAGTGTGTTTAGATTTTGGAACGAAAAAAAAGTGTGCCAAAATAAAAAACCGTTCTAAATATTAATTTTTTTATTTTTAATAAAATTTATGTAATCTGGAACACATATAAACCGTTCCAAAACCATTTCCAATAATAAAAATTTAGTTCATGTGATCGAATGACTTTTATGAAACAATAATGCTAAACGTCCACACTATTCTTCTTCATCTGGCACGCATCCCACCCCACCCACCCCACAAAACCCCCACCCCAAATCTCTCTCCTCTCTCATTTTCTTTCTACTTTCCACAAATCTAATCAACTGAGAGCTAATTTAGATTAGGTTCGAGATGCTAGCACCTGACTTGGACTGCGACTGTCGGCGACGCCGCTGTCGGCGGCTCCGATGGGGGTCGGCCCAACCGGTACGAGTCCCAGAACCGCAGCGACTGGAACACCTTCGGCCAGTACCTCCGCTACCACCGCCCCCCTCGCCCTCTCCCGCTGCAGTGACGCCTACGTGCTCGAGTTCCTCGCTACCTCGACCAATTCGGCAAGACCAAGGTCCACTCCGACGGCTGCCCCTTCTTCGGCCACCCAAACCCTCCCTCCCCCTGCCCTGCCCGCTCCGCCAGGCCTGGAGCAGCCTCGACGTCCTCGTCGGTCGCGTCCGCGCCGCCTTAGAGGAGAACGACGGCCAGCCGGAGGCCAACCCCTTCGGCACATGCGCCGTCAGGCTCTACTTAAGGGAGGTCAGGGACTCCCAGGCCAAGGCCCGCGGGATAGCCTACGAAAAAAAGAAGCGAAAGAAGCTGTCGGCAACGTCGTCATCAACCGCCAACACCACCTCCGCTCCGCCGCAGCCGATGTTGATGATGGCGAATTCTTGCGACATCAACACCACAATTTTTATAGGTCAAAATGTCTCAACTATTTTCCACTATCTAGAGTTTTTTTAGGCTTTAATTATCTTTCCAATTTAATGGTCATGTACATTATTTTTGACTTCTTTATCCTTGTATCGATTTTTAAACTAATTTTGTTTCAGAAGTAAAAACTAACATAAATTTAAAAGCAATAGGACTAAACAAAATTCTAACCCTAACCCCTTTTTCTCTGGTTATGGGTTTTTGGGTTTGAATTTCCTAGGTTACTGGGGAAAAAGAGAGATGGTCGAGGTAGTGAATGACTGAGGAAGAAGGAAAAAATTGTGGAAAAGAAATGTTCGTGAATGCATTTGTTTGAGAATTTGGAAGGTTAGATTAGGATTTAATGAGTTTAACCTTAAAATATGAAGTACTCTGGTTTTTTTAAATTATAGTATTCCTCTGCTAAATTGACAGGGCTCTAGAAGTAATATGATACTTGGCTAGTATTAGATGCTCAAGATGCATATAAATTGACATTATCAAGTCTCTTGATTTATCTTTGTTATTGTCCGACTATACTGTGCAAACATTCTTAATGAACTTGTTAGCATATTTGCATAATTAAATATGAATGTTGATGGTAGTGGCAAGAATAGTATGGATAATATATGTAAGACTTAGGAGTATTGTAAGATCATCACAAGAGTTAATGGACATGACTATTATGATATATCCCTCTTTGACATGTCATAGTTATGCAACCAACTCCAGCTCGAATTTGCTTGTTTCACTTGAAGCTAAGACATTAGTTTTCTTAAGTTTTATCTTTTCTCTGTAGGAGTCCATTTTTTTCATGTGCAAGGAACTTATTTGTTAAACTATGAAAATGCTTTTATATATATATATATATATATATATATATATATATATATATATATATATATATATATATATATGCATCCAAAGTTATGAAGCTATAGATTAGAATATAGTTTCACATGTTTTTCAAGTTGGGTTTGGTGCTTGTTATTAAATGGAATGACTGTTAAAGAAAATTTTATGTATGCTTTCGGGATAGAAGGCCAATAATATAGTTTCACGAGTAGACTTTTGTTCGTTAATTTTTGATACTCAAACTAATGTTTAACTGGAACTTGAAATAAGTTAATGACAACAATGTAACTTACAGTGTTGTAATGGCTTAGCATTTGTTTGTGGAGTCTTTAAGAAGGGAATGGGATTGAATTGAATCTAAACTAACACTCACAAGTACTTAGTCTTTAAGAAGGTGTTCGCTAAAATTGATTTAGTAAGTGGTTATTACCGAATTCCAATATGTAAAGTCATCGAGAGTTTCGCTAGTTACCTCTTCGGATATCGCCATTAGGCAGACATTAGCGGTGTCTTGAGGAGAGTCCTTTTCTTCCTCGGAATCACTTTTTTCACTTTCATGCCAAATACTAGTGTTGGCATACTTTCTTGAAGAAGGCTTATTGTAGGGATTCTTATATCTGTTGCCTTTCTTCGCAAAGGGACAGTATTTTCGAACGTGTCCAGTCTTCTTGCAGCCGTAGCACGTTGGTTCTTCCTCGTCATCTTCTTGTTGTTCCTTCTTTCTTTGATTGAAGCGAATGAACTTCTTGAAGTTGTGGACTAGAAGAGCTTGATCATCACCTTCAGAATTGTCGTCGTCAGTATCTTCAGGATCAGCCCTTCGACGATGAGCTTTTAGGGCAATTTCTTTTGCCTTAGGAGCAGGTTCGTCAAAGTCTTTGAGGTCGAGCTCGTGGGTCATCAGCTTTTCCATCAAAGTTTTCATAGACATTGTGGTGAGATCATTGCCTTCTATGATAGCTGTTACCTTAGGGTTCCAAATCATTGGTAGCCCTCTAAGTAACTTGCGGATCTTCTCATGATTCGTATATTGTATGCCAAGCGATGACAGAGGGTTGATGACGTCAAAGAACCTTGTAAACATTTGGGTGATCGTCTCATTAGGCTTCATCTTGAACGTCTCGTATTCTTGAGTAAGACGACTGATTTTCGATTCCTTGACTTGAGTGGTTCCTTCATGCGTCACTTCTAGAAGCTTCCATACTTCGTGTGAGGTGGTGCATATCGAGACCCTGTTAAATTCATTCCTGTCTATTGCACAGAAAAGAGCATTAATAGCTCTAGCATCTAGACTCGCCTATTTTTTTCCTCGTCAGAATATTTGTCGTTGGGTTTCTCGATGAGATCTCCATCGACAACTATTCTGGCGGGCTTTTTGTAACCATCGGTGACAATGGTCCACAGGTCGAAGTCTAGAGACTTGAGATAGAAACTCATCCTAGTTTTCCAATAGGTGTAGTTGGTTCCATTAAATAGGGGTGGCCTATGAGTGGACTGTCCTTCACCATAGTTGAAAAACATAGGTTGTGTGGTTGCCATGGAACAGCTCTAGGATGTTAGTCCTTGTAAAGAGAACAGAGCTCTGATACCAATTGAAGAACAGGTAGGCAACTCTAGAGGGTTGTGAATAGTATTTATAACAATAATGGCTAAATAAACAATCAAACTCTTTTCACCAACAGTAAATAATCAGAGTAAATACGAAAATAAAAAGTTCAAGAGAGCATACGCAAACATAGTCATTTTTAACCTGGTTTCCCTCGTGGAGGACTAGTCCAGGCCTGAGAACTCTAGCTCAGGATTAAATCCACTATTTATGAAATAGTAGTTACACCCCGTGCCTTTTCTTCAGAAGGGCACGTCAACTTCTTACAAAGATCGCTGTGGCGATGTTTGGAATTTTCCAAGCGACTTTCTTGACTCTTGCACAAAACTCCTAACTGAATAGCACTGAGCACTTTGAGGCTTAGGAAGCTTGTGGCTAGTAGATGAGAAGGTTAAGGCTTTATAGAGAAGAGAAGATTGGATGATTAAGAGAATTCAAGGCCTATTTATACTAGTTGGAATAGGCAGAATTCGGCCAAAATTCTGTGTCAAGAATTCAAATTTTTGGCCATTGGACAACTAGCATACAACAAACCCTAAAAATTATGGTCCTGTAATTTAGGGGACAGAGTTCGGCCCGAAATCTGTGTGGAGGCAGAGTTCGGCCCGAACTCTGTCTCCAGAGAACAAAATTGCTCAAATGGGCTTTGTAGGCTAGTTTGGTTTGGTAGAGCTTTTGGTTTGTGTTTGGAGATAAGGTATAGGCCCAAACCACCCAGTGCTACTCAGTTTACATTTATCTAGACTCAATAAATATAAAAATACAGACTCAAAAACTGAGTACGCTGCAGGATAGAGCCGACGTCCGTCATGCACTGAGTTCTGTCTTGATGTGTCATATTGAATTATGAGAAGTATCATATTGTCAATTTTATCAATATTTGGTTGACTGTGATTTTGTGTCAACACTATATACCCTTTAAGATTATTACCGAAGGAGACGAATCGTTCTTTCTTCTTCGATAGTATTGCGAATAATGAAGCATCACCGGTCATGTGCCGTGAGCAACCGCTATCAAGGATCCACTTGCTTCTAGCATGCGTTGGGTGTTCCACCTACAAAAGAATTTGCAGATGAAACTTTTGGTGTCCATTTCTTGTAGGGTCCTGAGATGTTAGTTTTCGATATCTATGCACATATCTTTAAATCAATTTCTAACTTTACATGTACGAGAGATATGACCAATGGTGCCAAAATAGTAACATCTAGCATATTGAGTGTTAGATGCAGTATGTTGTGCATGGTTGGTAGGTCTTGATTTTCTATTAGGTTATTGATAATAAAATGCATGCCTATTGGTCTTCTTGGGCAAATGTTTGGTTGGGTTTGGTCTGACAGTGTTGGGTTTGACAGTGTTCTGGTATTTCGGTAAGTGACACGTGTTAGGGTAGAAAGTAGCAACCTCAGACTGTTTTTCTAACCTAATTTTCAACTTTTTGGAAGTGTCATATAGTGCATTATAATCAACAGTAAGTGCATAATTCTTGATTAGTGCTTGCTGAAGACTCTTCTTCTCTTTGAGTAGGTCTTCCTCTAATTTGGTAATGGTCTTGTCTTTCTCTTCGGATAGTCTTGTGGTCTCGTGTAACTGCAACTTAATAAAAGAAAGCTCACTTACCTCACTAGAATTATCATTACTTCTAACCTCAGCTAGTAGGTCGGTAAGTTTTTCAATTTCACCTTTGTACTCTTTGAGTACCTTCTTAGAGTTTTGGTATTTGTTACACAGTTTTCTGTAATCACCTAAGAGGTCACTAAAGCTCAACCTAACTGTTCAAAGGTAAAATTATCATATGTATCAAACAGGGGGTTAGTGTCTACCTGATCAAATGCCAATAAGCATACATTTGCAGCGTCGTCTATTTGTTCATCTTCTGAGTCGATGGCTTCACTTTCATGCCATATGCTTCTGTTGGCATACCTTCTGGATGTTGATTTCTTCAGGTAACTCTTGTCATACTTGTTGCTTTTTCTGGTTGATGATGATGCTTTCGGACAGTCCTTCTTGATGTGTCATTTCTTCTTACAACCGTAGCAGATTGGATCTTCTTTGTTATTGCTATTGTTGATGTTGTGCTCTTTTGTTCTTCTATTGAATCTCATGAACTTCTTGAACTTTCTTTCTAGGAGAGCTTGATCTTCAGAGTCAGAGTCGCTATCGTCGGAATCATCTTCAATAGATCTTCTGTGTTGAGCTTTGACGGAGATCGACATCTCCTTTGGTGCAATATCTTCAAAGTCTTGAAGTTCCAGCTCGTGAGTGAGTAGCTTACCCATGAGTGTTTCAAGAGACATAGTGGTGAGGTCATTCCCTTCAATGATTATCGTAGCCTTTGGAATCTAGTTCTTTGTGAGAGCTCGTAGAAGTTTGTGAATCTTCTGATGGTTATTGTATTCCTTGCCTAATGAAGACAGAGGATTTACAATATCCAGAAATCTTGTAAACATCTGAGTGACAGATTCGTTTGGCTTCATCTTGAATGCCTCATACTCCTGAGTAAGTCTGCTGATCTTTGACTCCTTGACTTGTGTCGTGCCTTCGTGAGTAACTTCAAGAAGTTTCCATACTTCATTTGATGTTGTGCATGTAGACACCCTGTTAAATTCAGTCCTGTCTAAGGCACAAAATAAAGCATTAATAGCACGTGCGTCAAGACTGGCCTGTTTCTTTTCAGCTTCAGTATACTTGTCATGGGGTTTCTCAACCAACTCTCCATCAATAAGAATACGTGCAGGCTTTTTATAGCCATCAATCACAATAGACCATAAGTCAAAATCTAGAGATTTTAAGAAGAAACTCATGCGTGTTTTCCAGTTTGTGTAATTTGTACCATCAAACAGTAGAGGTCTGTTTGTGGCCTGACCTTCACTTGTAAATTTTACAGTTGCCATGTGTGATAGAAAGTGATCTATATAACAGCAGTATAGATAAGAATAATAACTATATTACCTTGCTTTATCTGTATAACCCGCTCTGATACCAATTGTAGAAACGAATTGTAAAGCGCAAGAGGGGGGGTGGGTGAATAGAGTAGGCAGCAGAAATTTAGCTAATTAAAAATGTTCATAACAAGATCACAGATATATCACAAGTATGTAAATAAAAAGCAGAGATCAGAAAGCAAACACAAACACGGTGATGTATACTGGTTTTTCTCTTGTGAGGACTATTCCAGTCGGAAGAACTCTAGCTTCCAGTTGAATCCACTATGAAAAAATACCGCAAGTTTTCATCCGAAGTCCTTACAACTTCTACAACGCGAGCTTTGATCCGAAGTACTCGACCAACTTCAATTGTGAATTGTCTTTCTTCAATCAAGCCTCTGATTACAATCACTCTGAAACTTCTAGACCGTACCGAACTGGCAAATCGACTTGAGGACTGTAACTGGCTTGGGATTTGAAAATGAAATCTTAGAACACTTTGGAATACCGTAGTAGGCTTATAGAGAAGAGAAGAGAGGGGTCTGTTGAAATGAGAAAAATTCTTCTCTATTTATAGGTTTTCCAAAGGAAGAATTCAGGCAGAATCCGGACAAAATTCTTTGAGAGAATATCGATAAATAGCCGTTGTATCAGTAACTGCGGGATGACCAAGTTCAAAAATCAAACGATACCAAACGAATTCGGGCAGAATTCGGACCGAACTCGGGCCGAATTTCCCTGGGGTCCATGTAGGAACGAAATCGTAAAGCAGAATACACTAGAAAGGGGGTGAATAGAGTAGGCAGCAGAACATTTTTAATTAAAAAACTTGTTAGCAGTTAGATCACAGAAATAATAATAATCACAAAGTAAATAACTGTAATAAAAAGAGTGATCAAAATGGAAACGCAAACACAGAGATTTATACTGGTTTCCCTCTTGTAAGGACTAGTCCAGTCGGAAGAACTATAGCTTCCAGTTGAATCCACTATTAGAAAATCCCGTAAGTTTTCATATGAAGTCCTTGTAACTTCTACAGACGCGAGCTTTGATACGTTGAACTCGACCAACTTCAGTTTTGAAGAGTCTTTCTTCAATCAAGCCTACAATTTCTCTGAAATCTTCTAGACTGCACCGTACCGGCAAATTGACTAGAGAATTGTAACTGGCTTAGGATTTAAAAATAAAAGCTTTTGAAAACTCTTTGGAAGAAACGTAAGCTTTAGAAGAGAGAAGATGAAAGTGAATTGTTGTGTTGAAATGATCAGAATTCCTCTCTATTTATAGTTTTTCTAAAGACAGAACTCTGACAAAATTTGGGCAGAATTCGGACAGAACTCTTTGTAACCAACCACAACTGAAGGGAGACCAAGTTTAAAATCCAATGTTCATATAACGTTCACCTTGGCCGAACTCTGGCCGAGTTCTGTCAGGGTTTGGTCAGGGTTATTTTGTAAAATTTGTTTTTGGCTTTTTGAAAATCCTTCAGAAGTTTTTTGTAAAAGTAGATATTTTTAAAAAAACATAGGTCATTTTAAAAAGATAGGTCAGTTTTGAAAAACGATTTCCGATAGCCTTTTTGCCAGTACGACTTAGTGTACAATATATTCCTAGACTCAATAAAAATAAAAATTATATTGCGTAAGGAAATACAAGCTTGAGTGGCAAACAGCTTCGGTCTTGAACTGAGTAGATATCTAATCTTGATCAGTGTAAAACATCTTTAGTAAATATCTGAATTGAGTCATATATCGAGACAGAGTTTGATCGATTATTAAAATCAGGTTTGACCATGACCAATGGGCCAACAATCTCCCCTCTTTTGATAATTTACAAACCATGACCGATATAACATCTTTGGTCTTTATCAATTCAAAATAGTACCGAATGTACCGAGATATATAAAATAAAAAATTGTTCATAACCTGTATTCATGAAGATGTTAGATCTTATTTCTCCCCCGTTGTCACTTAGCAAAATAATTGCAAAAGAGAAAGCTCCCCCGTAATAAATGCATAAGTAACAATCAGTGAAGAAATACAAAAAAATATATAAAACATTCAACACAGGCATAGTATAAACATCACAGACAAAAATAAGTTAAACAGATAAAATTTGTCACAGACAGTTTATATGGAAGCATAAATAAAGATAATGCTATAATAAAGATAAATAATGTGCTAAACTGAATAATAAATGAAACTGAATAAGAAGCTGAACTGAATAATAAAACATGTCCATCAAAAGTCACAAATTATAAGAGTACTGATACTATCTTGGAATGTCGGAGCATTTCCATGTAAACATAAGACAAAGTCATCAGTCTCAAAAGTATAACAACTCAAAAGTCATCCTCATCCTCATCATCATCTGCTGCAGTGCCAGCATGTCCAGATAGACCAGCTCCAGAAGTGCCAGCTACAGAGGTGTGTGGAGTAGCACCAGAAGTACGATACCAATCGTAAGCGTTCCCTGGCTAGAATATAGAGTGGACCACCTCGTCATCAATGCGGTAACCAGATATAGAAGGGTCTCTAGAAAGATAGCTAGTAGAGTGACCCGTCTGTGCAAATCGGAGACCGGCAAAGGAGTTGGCAATAGCCTAGAACCGAGTCACGTCACGGAACTCATGTTCCCTGGAAGTGTCAACAAAGAATGTCTGCAGATCTGATAGATGCTGGTGAATACCCTCAAAGGTCATAGGGTAAGACTGAGGAGGACCAGGTGCAGTAGGAGCAGGTATAGTAGGAGCAGGTGCAGGAGGTGGAGGAGCAGTGGCAATGCTGCAACGAGAAAGCTTGAGGAACTTGGGCTCAGGGTCCAGAGCACAAGAGGATAAGTCAATGTCAAAATGCTAAAAGATGCGTGGAATAAGCATCATATAAGAGAGGTTGAGATCTCTACCGCGATACCTACCCATCATCTGAATGATAGTCTTAGGGGCAGAAAAAAGAATCCCCATAAGAATGTGATATAGGACAGAAAGTTCGAGTGCAGTGACATCATCTTTTAAAGTGAATTTGGGAAGCAGTGTGGAATAGATGATGCGATGTAATTCGTAGTTAAACAAGTTTAAGTTATTGGCCTTGAACTTTCCAGGATGACCACGTGTGGGTGCACAAAGCTCATTCTTGAAACTAACCAGAGTCGTACCTTCGGGGAAATCGAAGCCAGTAATGTTATCGAGCGGGGCACCTTCGTTTGGAAGACCAAATATTTCTGCTAGAAATTCATCATTAAACTCGATATCCATCCCGCCAACACAAGTTCTCGCGGTAAAAGTGTCTAACACGAAGTTACAATAAAACAGTCTAATGGCATTAATGGCGATAGGAAATTGTAAAGTAGCAAAATATTGTAACCCTAATGCCTCAAAGTAGGGACAGTAGTCAGGAAATACAGTCCATTTAATCGGAGATCTGGTACATATCGTACGCATAATAAAATTGGCATACCAAAGCAATGCTTGGTCGGCAGTTTTGAAATAAAACTCGTCCGATGTACCGTCATCCGATTGGACCGAAGAAAAGTGGGAATCTGTGTTCGGATCAGAAGACGATGCCTCTTCACTGGCATGGGTCTTCTTCATCTTGAAAGGATTGATTCCCTTAGGCATTCTATCCCAAAAACTAGAAACCCTAAAAATTTGAAAGTGGAGGAGAGAAGGAATTATACCTTTCGAGAATCAAATATGCTGTAGAGGACGCGATTCTCCGCACGAATCCAAGATTTCGATGAAAATCTCCACGTAGATTGGAAGAAAGGAGGTGGAGAAAAATTAGGGTTTGGGGACTTCGGGCGACTGCTGCTGCTGTTTGTTGTAGTTTGGAAGAGATGAAGAAGATGGGGGCCTCGGGTTCTGACTGAAATATATATAGCACCAACATAACTCTGGCCAAATTCGGACCGAACTCGGGCCGAATTCGCCTAGGGTTCTCCTGGTATATTTTTTAAAAAAAAATTGTGGGCCACATCTTTTTCATCAACTCATTTCAAATATCTAATTCAAAGTTTAGTAATTTTAAATTTCAAATAATATAATTAATATTATTTTATAAATTAATATTACTTTATAAATTAATATTCTTTACTCTGTATCTGTTTCAGATTAGCTGTAGGAGTACTGTCCCAGCTAATAGAGGTTCACCAGGGAACTCTTAAATACCGCTTCGCTTCGACCGTAGTCGTGGTGACAGACACTCTTTTTAGGCTTATCTCGAAAACATTTATTGAGTATTGAATAAATTAATTAATAAAACAAAATTAATTAATATTATTGATATCTAAAATTTCTAATTCTCGACGTAAATAATTGAAACGATCTTTCGCTAGAGGTTTTGTGAGTATATCAGCCAATTGATTCTGTGTGTCTATGTATACAAGGTCTATATCTCCATTTTGTTGATGTTCTCTAAGAAAGTGATGTCGAATCTCGATATGCTTAGTACGAGAATGACATACTGGATTCTTAGTCAAATTAATAGAACTAGTGTTATCATAGAAAATGGGTATGTGTGTAAAATGCAATCCATAGTCTTCTAAAGTTTGCTTCATCCATAAAATTTGTGCACAACAACGTCCTGCGGCGATATACTCGGCCTCGGTTGTCGATAATGCGACAGAATTTTACTTTTTGCTAAACCAAGAGACTAGAGCTTTTCCTAGGAAATGACATGTGCCGCTGGTACTTTTTCTATCTACTTTGCATCCGGCAAAATCAGCATCAGAATAACTGGTTAGGTCAAATGATGTGGTTTTGGGATACTATAAGCCGACAGAAGAAGTTCCTTTAATGTATCAGAAGATACGCTTAACTGCGCACATATGTGATTTCTTAGGATTGGCTTGAAAACATGCACACAAGCAAACACTAAATATAATGTCTAGTCGACTAGCAGTTAAATACAGTATGATACCTCGATACTTACGTATGTCGACGGGTTTGTCTTGTTCATCAATATCAAGCTTGGTTGAAGTCGCCATTGGAGTGCTAAGTGGTTTGACTGCTTCCAGGTCGAAATTATTTAATAGATCCTTTGTGTACTTTGCTTGATTTATGAATGTCCCATTGTTGGTTTGTTTGATTTACAGTCCGAGAAAGAATTTCAACTCTCCCATCATGCTCATCTTAAACTCATTCTGCATACACTTTGAAAATTCTTAACAAAGAGATTTATTAGTAGATCCAAAAATAATATCATCTACATAGACTTGAATCAAAAGAATATTGTTATTCAAAGACTTTATAAACAATGTAGTGTCAACCTTTCCTTTTGAAAAACCGTTGTCAAGTAGAAAAGAGCTTAGACGATCGTACCAAGCACGAGGGGCTTGTTTTAAACCGTATAAGGCTTTCTTCAACTTGAAAACATAATCAGGATTTTTGAAATCAGTAAAACCTGGAGGTTGAGCTACATAAACTTCTTCTTTTATAAAACATTTAAAAATGTGCTTTTGACATCTATTTGAAATAACTTCAAATTATGAAAACATGCAAATGCACATAACATGCGAATGGATTCTAATCTCGCAACTGGGGCATAAGTCTCATCATAGTCGATACCTTCTTCTTGCTTGTATCCTTGAGCTACGAGTTGAGCCTTATTACGAGTCACTAAACCATTCTCGTTCAGTTTGTTTCGGAATACCCAATGGGTGCCAATGACCGGATGATCAATGGGCTTGGGAACAAGTTCCCAAACTTGATTTCGTTCAAATTGGTTTAATTTCTCTTACATAGCATCTAACCAAAAATTATCACTACATGCTTCTTCAATATTTTTGGGTTCATGCTGTGAAATAAAAGCAACACAAGAAACTATATCTTTACTAGAGGAACGAGTACTTACACCCTTGGTAATCTCACCAATTACCAAGTCCTTTGGATGATCTGCCAAGAATCTTATCTCTTTTGGCGTATCCTCAGGATTGCTGGTTCTGGCTTCTTTGCTTGAAATTCTGTATCTTTGTGTGAAGGTTTTGTAGTAGTTGTACTTGGTGTGATTACGTCTTCATTGTCGTCATCGTCTAAGTGTCGATTTAGCTCATCAAACTTGACATTAATTGATTCTTTGATGATCATGGTTCTTTTGTTGAAGACTCTATACCCTTTGCTCTTTGCTGTATAACCTAAAAATATATCTTCATCAGCCTTTTCATCAAATTTACTCAGATTGTCTTTAGTATTAAGAATAAAGCATTTACAACCAAAAATCTTGAAATATGAAACAGTGGGTGTTCTATCAAACCATAGTTCATAGGGAGTCTTTTTCTATATAGGTCAAATTAGAACCCTATTAAGAATATAGCACGCTGTATTGACAGCTTCAGCCCAAAAGTATCTTGGTAGATTAAACTGGTTTAATATTACTCTAGCCATTTCAGATAGCGTCCTGTTCTTACGTTCCATAACTCCATTTTGTTGCGGAGTCCTAGGGCAAGAAAATTCATGCAAATAACCGTGTGTGTCACAAAATTGCTTCAATTCTGCATTCTCAAATTCGTCGCCATGATCACTACGAATGTGAGTAATCATGAAACCTTTTTCATTCTATACTTTCTTGCAAAAGGTGACGAATTTTGACAATGCATCGTTCTTGCGTGCAAGAAAATATACCCATGTATATCTAGAGAAATTATCTACAATAACAAATGCATATAGCTTACCACCGAGACTAGAAATTCTACTTGGTCCAAATAAGTCCATATGCAACAATTGTAGAGGTCTAGTGGTACTTACAGCATTCTTGGATTTAAAGGCGGATCAGGTAGCTTTGTTCTTTTCACATTCGTTACATACCGTATCTTTCTTGAAAGATATATCCGGTAAGCCGCGTACCAACTTCTTTGTGGATAGTTTTAAAATTGTGTCCATATTTGCATGACCGAGTCTTATATGCCATAGTTGACTTTCAATGCTCTTGGCCATCAAGCATCTACCTACTTTGTTAGCATCTTCTAACAGATAGAAAACATATATGTTGTCTTTCCTGATACCTTCAAAGATAGTACTACCAGTTGAACTATCAACTATAGTACATTTGTCTCTGACAAAGTTAATGCCATAACCGTGATCAGCTAAATGGCTTATGGTGAGCAGATTATGTTTTAACTCGGTAACTAGACAAATATGTTTAATCACAGGATAGGGAACCTTACCAATGTCACCGATATCGATTATTTACCCTCTTAAATTATTACCGAAGGAGACGTATCCTTCTTTATTCTTCTTCGCCAGTGTTGTGAATAATAAAGCATCACCGGTCATGTGCCGTGAGAAACCGCTGTCGAGGATCCATTTGCTTCTAGCATGTGAATGGCGTTCCACCTACAAGACAATTTGTAGATGAAACTCTTGGTACCCATTTCTTGTAGGGTCCTGACAAGTTAGTTTTTGGTATCTATACATAAACATTTAAATCTACTAACTTTCTGATTCTACATGCAGAGGATATATGACCAATGAGGCCACAATAATGACATTTTGCATGTTGAGTGTTGAAAGTTGTGTGAGGTACATGATTGGTAGGTTTTGGTTTTCTAGTATAGAAGAAAGCATGCCTATTAGTCTTCTTGGGCATAGGTTTGGTATGGTTTGGTCTGACAGTGTTTGGTTTGGGTGTGTTCCGATGATTCGGTAATTGACACGTGTTAGAATAAGAAGCAGCAACTTCAGGCCGTTTTCCTAAACTAATTTCTAACTTTTTGGAGATGTCATATAATCTAGTGTAGTTAGATGTAAGTGTTTCTATTCTGACTTGTGCACACTGGAGACTCTTTCTCTCCTTAGTTAGGTCTTCCTTTAGCTGGATGATAGTTTGGTCTTTTTCTTCGGATAACTTGATAGTCTCGTGTAACAACAGCTTAATAGATGAAAGCTCACCAGACTCAATAGAAGAGTCATTATTTCTAACATTATCTAGTTGGTCGGTAAGTCTTTCTATCTCACCTTTGTACTCTTTGAGTACCTTCTTAGAGGTTTCATATTTACTATGCAGTTTCCTGTAATCATTTAATAGGTCACTGAAAGCGTTTCCTAGTTGCTTAAAGGTGCGATCATAATAAGGATCAAACAGGGGATTAGTGATTACCTGATCGCAAGCCATCATGCATACATTTGCAGCGTCATCTGATTGTTCGTCTTCTGAATCGCTGGCTTCGCTTTCATGCCATATACTTGTATTGGCGTACTTCCTTGATGTAGATTTCTTCAAGTAGCCTTTGTCATATTTGCTGCTTTTTTTGTTGATGATGATGCTGTTGGACAATCATTCTTCATATGTCCTTTTTTCTTACATCCGTAGCAAATAGGATCTTCCTCGTTGTTGTTGCTGTTGCTATCTTTTGTTCTCCTGTTGAATCTCATGAACTTCTTGAATTTTCTTACCAGAAGAGCTTGATCTTCAGAGTCAGAGTCGTTGTCGTCAGAATCATCTTCGACAGTTCTTCTATATTGAGCCTTGAGAGCGATCGACTTTTCTGACTTCTCCTTTGGTGTAGCATCTTCAAAGTCTTGAAGTTCTAACTTGTGAGTGAGTAGCTTACCCATGAGTGTTTCTAGAGACATTGTTGAGAGGTCTTTTCCTTCAATGATTGCTGTAGCCTTTGGAATCCAGTTCTTTGTGAGAGCTCGTAGAAGTTTGCAAATCTTTTTATGGTTACTGTATTCCTTGCCTAATGAAGACAAAGGATTTACAATATCCAAGAATCTCGTAAACATCTGAGTGACTGATTCACTTGGCTTCATTTTGAACGCCTCATACTCCTGAGTAAGTCTGCTGATCTTTGACTCCTTGACTTGTGTTGTTCCTTCGTGGGTTACTTTGAGAAGTTTCCACACTTCATTTGATGTTGTGCAAGTAGACACCCTGTTGAATTTAGTTCTGTCTAAAGCACAAAATAAAGAATAGCACGTGCGTCAAGACTGGCCTTTTTCTTTTCATCCTTCGTATATTTATCATGGGGTTTTTCAACTAAAACTTCATCAACATTAATACGAGGAGGCATTTTGTAGCCATCAATAACCATAGACCATAAGTCAAAATCAAGAGATTTTAAGAAGAAACTCATCCATGTTTTCCCATAAGTATAGTTTGTGCCGTCAAACAATAGAGGTCTGTTTGTGGCTTGGCCTTCACTTGTGAATTTCACAGTTGCCATGTGTAATACTGTGATCTATATAATAATTGAAAATAACTGAATATAGTTGCAGTTTTGCCTTGCTTTACCTGTATAACCTGGCTCTGATACCAATTGTAGGAACAAAATCGTAAAGCAGAATACTCTAGAGGGGGGGGTGAGTAAAGTAGGCAGCGAAATATTTCTAATTTAAAAACTTGTTAGCAGTTAGATCACAGAAATAATAATAATAATCACAAAGTAAATAACTGTAATGAAAAGAGTGATCAAAAGGCAAATACAAATTCTGAGATTTATACTGGTTTCCCTCTTGTGAGGACTAGTCCAGTCGGAAGAACTCTAGCTTCCAGTTGAATCCACTATTGGAAAATCCCTCAAGTTTTCATACGAAGTCCTTGCAACTTCTACAAATACGAGCTTTGATACGAAGAACTCGACCAACTTCAGTTTTGAAGAGTCTTTCTTCAATCAAGCCTCTGATTACAATTTTTCTGAAATCTTATAGATCGTACCGTACTGACAAATTGACTAGAGAATTATAACTAGCTTGGGATTTGAAAATGGAAGCTTTTGAAAACTCATTGGAAGAAACGTAAGCTTTAGAAGAGAGAAGATGAAAGTGAATTGGCGTGTTGTAATGATCAGAATTCCTCTATATTTATAGTTTTTCCAAAGACATAACTCTGACAGAATTTTGGGCAAAATTCAGACAGAACTCGTTGTAACCAACCGCAACTGAAGGGCGACCAAGTTCAAAATCCAACGTTTACATAATGTTCACCTTGGCCGAACTCTGGCCGAGTTCTGTCAGGGTTTGGTCAGGGTTATTTTGTAAAATTTGTTTTTGGCTTTTTGAAAATCCTTCAGAAGCTTTTTGTAACAGTAGATATTTTTCAAAAACATAGATTATTTTAAAAAGATAGGTCAGTTTTAAAAAATGATTTCGGATAGCCTATTTGCCAGTACGACTTGGTGTACAATGTATTCCTAGACTCAATAAAAATGAAAATTACATTGCGTAAAAAAATACAAGCTTGCGTGGCAAACAACTTCGGTCTTGAACTGAGTAGATATCCAATCTTGATCAGTATCCAAAATGTCTTTAGTAAACATCTGAATTGAGTCGTATATCGAGACAAAGTTTGATCAATTATTAAAATCAGGTTTGACCATGACCAATGGGCCAATAGTCCAAAGTATGATTTTTAGGAATTTTTACAAACTAGATTTTGGGTTTTAGCTTTTTGAAAAGTTTAAGCAGTTAGGTGCTATTTGTAAAATGGGCTATTGTCAAAACAAAGGATATTTTGAAACCATTTTGGGTTAGCCTATTTGCCAGTATGACTTGGTGTACATTGTATTTCTAGACTCAGTAAATATAAAAATTACATTGAATATGAAATACAGACTCAAGTGGCAAAACAACTTTAGTCTTGAACATAATGGTAGTAGTTCTCAGCAATCGTCCAAGTAACCCTTATATCGAGACAAGGTTAGATGAATGATTAAAATCAGGTTCGACCATGACCAATGGGCCAACAGAAAATACTAAATCGGGGCGTGCATCGAATGCACGACTCGAAGGATATCAAATAACTATTGAATGCGACCTAATGCCTCGAAATGTTTATGGCCTTCGGGGCATTCGTTGATGAACATTGAGTTGGGGCATTATGCCAATAGAAATAGAGATAGACGAGTTGCTTGGTTGTATGAGTTTGACGCGTTGCATGGTCACAGATAACTTGTGCACTAGTTTATTATCCCTCGAACGTGGTAGGCCAAAAATGTCGGAACCGTTCGATCTAGAAAGGGAATTTGATAATGGTATTTGTAGGGCATTTCTATCTGTTAGGCTTACGAACTACCATCGAAATGGAGCACCACAAATACCGGTTACGTTCGGGTGTACTTCAGGGCATGGGATTAGCACCCCATGCTGAGTAGTCACCATCGTACCCTATGTCTGTACTGGTGTTAAAGCCAGTGACCTTTATATACTTGAGGAATGACGGGTTGAAAGTGCAGGCACACAGAGATCCTACATAAGATCACTTATAACATGCTAGGGAAATATGGTAGGCGTATTCACCTTGCGTCAGTGCAAGGGTGAATGCGTCGATGTTAGTAAGAAGACGTGCCACGAAACAAACACGAAATTACTATATGCTGCTGGCTTACTTATATAAATCATACATAACATGCTTGCCATGATAACATGCTTTACTGCTTTGAATATGCCATGAAACATATCCTAAGGTAAATATAGAAAGATCACTAATTGCATGCTGTGTGAATCAATATATTACTTAATGTCGGTTTAGCAAAATGGGTCTTATCAGTACGCAAAGAGGATTTATACTGATCCTCCACCAGATTTCTTGCAGGTTCAGGGTACGATCTGCTCGCGGCAGAGCTTCGCTTAAACGCGCTAAGGCATGGAATGTCGTAGAGTTGTGAGGCATGCGACCGCACTAACGCTCGAAATTGCAACAAGATAATGCGGCCGAGATATAGAAGACATGATGTATGGAATGGTGAAATCCTTTATGGACAAGAGAGAACCTGAGTGTTGTAAGCCAATCAGGCAAATTCAGTTGGGCTATTGAAAGCCTTCGTAACCTCAGTTCGTTTATCAATAAAGAGAATTGTTTCATATACTCTATTTCTTTCGTTTCTAAATATCAAATCAAGGATAACCATTTGAGAACTTATCATCTTGCCTTGTACGAGTGTAACTCCAGACTTGTACGGCATCACGCCCCAGCGAGGATGAACGATTCACAAATTGATGCGAGGACGAGCGATTTTCTGGGTCGGGGCGTAACAACTTTTGACACCAAGGTTCCACTTTTTCAAAAAATGTTCTAAAATTGAAGTATTTCTTTTTGATAAGTTAATGTTATCAAACAAATTTTGGATGTGCTTTTCAAGAAAATAAGCATGAACTTATATGATAAGCAATCCCAAATTCAAACTAAGACTTGGGTTAGGATTTTTGTTTTTCTTGAAATATAAAGTACCTTTCAAAAGTTGTCTTTCACCTACTCTAAAAAGAGGTACTCCAAATAGTCATGGTTTGGAATTGTTAAAGCTTATTATAAGATGTCGTAACGTGTTATTCTCATAAATTTTTGTCAGAAGTTGTTTTATCAAAATTGTTTGGTATGTTAAAAAATGTGCGAAAAATAATAAATATAGTAAAACCTATTTTTCAATTATGAAACTATAGAAAATAAAAAATAAACATTTATGGAAAATGTAATCAATTACTTTCTTATATAATATAAAAGGTAATGGCTATTTATGAAAAAAGTTTGATAAGTTGTAATAACTTTGGAAGCACCTCATGACTATTGTCATAAGCAAACCAAAAAGGGCAACAACTTCCAAAAATTATAAGCAAGAGCAACACTTACCAAACAAATTTGGAAGAATAATCAATTGGTTTCCAAAAATTTAAGCATAAGCAAATCTGATAAACAATTTAATTGCACTCATAATTTTTCATAATTAATCTAATAAGTTGTTATTAAATAACTTTTGCGATTGTTTTTTAAATAATAAAGAAACATGAAGCAGGCAAGGTAAGCAATCACAAACCACGCATAAATTGTACTAAATCAAGTCTAATGCTTGGTTTAGGATATTACAATTATTTTTATGAGATAATTTGAGTCGTACCCTACTTTATTGGTCATATTTCAAGGTGCACTCCAGTGCTTTACCATATCGTAAGTAACCCCCCAAATTTTATGAATTTCGTCCAACATTGACGGTCAATCCAGTTGACCCATTTTTTGGACCAAATTACCCCCATCTTCTCTCCAGCAGCCCCATGTCTCCCCCCGTGCTCGGCCTCCCGTCCCCCGCCTCACTCGGCCCTCTACCATCACCACCCCAACATTACCACCATCATCACCACTACCACCACCACCACCTTCACCAACACAAACATCACCATCACCACCACCACCACCACCACCACCTCCACCATCACCACCACCACAAACCACACCCTCAGCGTCCCCCCCTCCTGCTCCACCGTCGCCCCTGCTCCCCCTCTCGTCTATAGCGCTGCCCCCGCTACCCGGGTCACCCATGACGCCACCCCCTCCCCTACGCCCCCGCTCCTCCACAACACCACCCAGCTCCCTTACGGTACTCCTCCACCCTCCCCCACGCTGGCCGCTACTACAAATACATAAAATGAAGGTAATTTGTGTCACGCCCCGACCCAGAAAATCGTTCATCCTCATGTCGTTTTATCTGAATCATCGTCCTCGCTGGGCGTGATGCCGTACGAGTCTGAAGATGCACTCGTACAAGGCAAGATGACAAGTTCTCAAATGGTTATCTTTGATTTGATATTAGCAACCAAAGAAAACAGAGTATACGAAATAATTCTCTTTATTCAATATATGAACTGAGGTTACAAAAGCTTTCAATAGCCTAACTGAACTTGCCTGATTGGCTACAACACTCAAGTTCTCTCTTACCCACAAATGATTTCACCGTTCCATACATCATGCCTTCTATATCCCGGCTGCATCATCCTGTTGCAAGTTCGAGCATCAATGCGGTCACAGGCCTCAATACGCTACGGCAATCCATGCCTCAACATGTTCAAGTAAAGCTCTGCCGCGAGCAATCCATTCCCTGCACCGTGCATGAAAGCTGGTAGGGGATCAGTATGTTCGTCCTCACATGTACTTATGAAAATACCCACTTTCTAAACCGATATTTAGTATTTATGTTGAATCATACAACTTAGCTTATGATCTTGCTATATTCTCCTTAGGGTCGATTTCATGGCATATTCGAAAGTGGTAAAGCATGATATCATGGCAAGCATGTTATTCGAATTGAATAGGCAAGCAGACAAGCAATCTCGTGTTTGTTTCGCGGCGCGATTTCTTACCAACATAGACGCACTTGCCCTTGTACTGACGCAAGGTGAATACGCCCTATTCCTTCCATGTCATGTTATAAGTGCTCTCTATGCAGGATCTATGTGTACAGGATACATACGTGTCTGCCCTTTCAACCCATCGTTTCTTAACTATATGAAGTTTATTGGTGTATCCGTGCCAGAATAGACTAAAGGTTTCTCTTTTCTTCTCTTTCTTTCTTTTCTTTCTTTTCTTTTTCTTTCTTTTCTTTCTCATATTGGGTAGCCTGGTGCCTCTAGTAGTGGGTTGCTATCCCAATTACGGAGACCTTCCGTTGTATACCATCATTTACGGCTTTTCACATCTCGCTAAGCGGTCGCTAATCGTCTTACGGATGTGCGCCCCTCAAAGATTATATCCCTCCTAGGCCGAACGGTCCCGGTGTCCTGGCACAACCCGTTTGAAGGGAACACCCATGCACGGGAGATTATCTCATCATTTCCTCAAGTTCATTCGACCATGCAACACACTATTATTCAAACAACCAAACATAGTCTTGATTCCGAGACTCAGACTTTATCATCTCGTATTTCTTCCATTAACTTTCTTTGTTCTCACATTCCATACTTCGTTTCAATGTTATATTGCATCATGCCTCAACTCAATGTTCGTCAACCGAACGACCCGAAGGTCCCGAACACTTTTCTAGACATCATGTCACATCTGACAGTTCCGTCACCTTCATGCCACAACTGTTCTCTTCGCAACGAAGCCATATTTTATGATTCTCGTGCACGTAGGCACGCTTTGACACGATTGTTCTTATTTTTTTGAGCCGTGCATGCGATGCATGCCTCGATACCGTAATTCCATGTTCTTAGACTTAGTGTTCAATGTTCGTGGCTTACACGCTAGGGCGAGCGCCTTTAAAATCTTTCAATGTGCTAGCCTTTCTAACTTATGCACGAAGGCACGGAATGGCGCATATACGAAGGTAATCGCCGAATACAGTTATCCCATGTTCTTGTGGCTTGCGCACCGAGGCACTCGCCTTTGCAATATCTAACGTTCCATGGCGACTCGTGTATTTGATACATGTTTCATTTTAATTATTCTAACTAGTATTTGACACACACTATGATTTATTTTTCGATCGGACCACGTCCGTGGCGTCGATAGGTTAACTTAGCATAGAATGATACATTTTTACATAGGCATAAAGGAGTAAAAAGAAGAGTCAGTCCTTCCACCTTAAGCGGATATGCCTTATTGTTTGCCGAGCCTGTAACATCCAGTTTTCTAAATGAGGGTAATTTTGAACTTTTGTAATTATAATTATTTATTTATTGATATTTATATCACATTATAATTTTTGGGGATTTTTAATCATTTTAAAACTATTTAAAACCATGAGTTATGATTTTGATGTGCTGCTGGTGAAACCCTAGAGACTGTCTGACCTAGAGCCTAACCATATGATTGGGATATTTATTTATCATTTTTAGCCTAGAGGTATTTTGGTCATTTTGACTTATTGGAATTATTTGATTAATTATTGGATTGATAGTTGTTAATTTTGAATTTTACTAGTTGTGACTTAAGAGACTAACCTAGATGTTGACTCTAGTTATGGTGACTTGAATAGCATGGTGGGACCCTAGTCTAACTTAAGTCAACCCAAGTTAAGTCGTCTAGAATCAAGTTTCATGTAGAGAATAAATGATTAGGTTCATGGACTTTTGACTTAAGGAGTGATTTCCTTTATCCTTGAAACTTGGCCCAAGCTAATTAGTTATAACCCTAACCCTAATTTTCCCCCTTTGTGGCCAGCTACATAGGGATCCCCACCCTATATAATCTCTCTTCCTATTCTTCTTGCCTCTTTTGTATCTAATCAACTTTTGGAAAGGAAAGGTATTGGCCATTCTTCCCCAATCCATAACTATTTCATTTTAATTACTTTTTGACTCTAGTTTCTTGCATTAGAGTCTAATTCTACTCTATTTTCTGTTCCTAGAGAGAAATCTCAGTTTTGGTACAATTTGAAGCGATTGGCTTGTAAGAAAAATTATCATATTTGGGGCTTTTTCCTTGTCATTGACACTCTATAGGTAAACACCCTAAACTTTGTTTTAATTCTGATTTCTTTACATAATAGCCTAGATCTAGGTGTCCCCTAGCTGTCCCTCAAGTTTGGTAGGAAACCGTGTCCATTTGGTGTTCGTAGCGGACACGTGTCAATGTGTATGTGCAAGTGTTTGTTAGAATGCCACATAGAAATGGATTTTTATAATTTGCAAAACTAATTACATGTATTTGTAGCTAATTAGGTCTATATTGTATATCAAATTGACTAAGCACGATTTGGGGTTGTATTCGTGTCCAAAATGGACAAGCATCTCATGCACGAGACACGCACGGGGCTCGTGCGGCTCCCCTGCTGCTCGGGGTCAACACAGGACATGACACGATATTAGATGAAACTTGGTAGACAAATGGGCCTAGTGTCTGACACGACACCCATAAAGTTTCATGAGTTCTTGATATGTGTGCGCGAAGAAATCGCATTCGCACTGATTTTTGCCTCACTGCGCACACGTGGGTTTTTGGCTCTGATACGCGACTCAAACAAAGACACTGCAACACCTAGACACATATCAGGATGACACGAACCTAGCCATATACCTGGCGAACACGTGTGCACAACCACGTGGACACTAGGACACTGTGTCGTGTCCACAAGGCCTTGAACTGGCCGTACGACACAGTGCCTGGGCGTTCTGATACTATGCGTGTTTAATTTGTTTGGGACACTTCGTGTCTACTTGTAGGGACACGAATTCATCCCCCTGACACCCAATCATGTGCACTTCATGTTGGCACACTCAATCATGTATTTGATTAGGTTTTCGATGGTATTTGGGTTGGAATTTTGGTCGAGTTCATCAATACACTGGCCACTCTTCTCATTCACTGTTTTGGCACTTAGGACACACATGGATACGTGATTGACACTATGACACTCTAACACTTCACACACTCACTCAATGCACATTAACACATTCCCATATTACTCACTTTATTGCTTGCAATGACACTCGAACACCATGTCCTGATACACTTCACATCCCACATTGACACTTGTTCACTGGTTCTGATAATTGACACATGTTTGACACATGGTTGACACACCACTTGCTGTACACTGACACTCACTTGATACACTCTTGACACACCTTGTTCACATGTCTGATACTTATCTCAGTTTGGGGTTAGTATCATATGTAATCTAATAAAGGGGTATTAGAGGACAACTAGTTAGTTCATTGGGTTGGGGATTGAATCTTAGATATTAGTGTATGTTGGAATTTGTTTAGGATGCATGTATCAGAGATTCATGAGAAGGATTAGGACTGTGACAAGGTGGTTTGGGTGTTAGCCATTGTTGGTGTGTGCAAATTGGTTAAGTCCTTGGTGAACAAATTGGTTCAGTCATTAGTTTCCTGCTGATATCAGTAGATTAGGATGAGTTAATGTGGTATTGGATTCCTAAGTTTTGGTTGATGTTGAACATTGGTTTTAAATGTTTAGTTTGATATTGGGTGTAGAGAGTTATGTTGGTCAGTTTCAGTAGCTGGCGGCTCTGCCACATGTTGTTGCTTGTAAGCAAGTAGCAGCTAGGAAGCCTACCTGGTTTGAAATTGGCTGTCCTATAGTAGGCTGTCCTGGTTTGGCATGAGGGGTGGATGATAGAAGTGTTGGTTGTCCTGCAGTAGGCAGGCAGGCCAGGGGGCTTGGCTTGAAATTTCAGGGAAATATTAGGAAGGGTGAGGCCTTAGACTAAGAGTGAGGGTGTTCGTGTGTGTGGTTCATGAGAGATTAGAGAGTGAGGGCCACTTGGCCATGTCCTTGTGATTGAACCCATGTATCATGGGGAGTGAGTTTAGGAAGGTTTGGCTATTAAGGGTATTCTAGTATAGGCTTGAATATATAAATTTATAGATAATGTAGAGATTGGATTAGATATTATATATAGGTATTTTATTGGTAGAAAGTATATTTATATGTTTTATACCCTTAAATGCAATATTACTAGTGAGTAGAAATTGGTTGATACCCTTAATGTTGTATTTGTGGATTATGGAATATCCATATCCTATAAATAGCTTAGTTATGCATATTAGGATATCCTAATAAGCTTGATATAAGAGATGGATATATATATATATATATATATATATATATATATATATAATATATATATATATATATATATATATATATATATATATATATATATATATATATATATATATATGAGTAATGTCAATTAATATAGTTATATGTTGTGAGAATTAGGAATTGTTAGTGTATTGAGTGATTTATAAGTCTCACTATAAATAAGTAGAACCCTAGAATTGACCAAGGTTTGACCCAATAGTTCAAGATTAACTAGAGTTGACCAAAAGTCAACATTGAGTCTATATGTGACCAATTGACCTAGTTTGACTAGATGTTGACTTGGTTTGACTTGAGGGTTGACCCAGAGTTGACCACGTTTGACTTTGACCTAGATTAGCTTAGAAATCATGTAGATTGCATCGTAAACTTCATTTATCTTATTTAAACACATTATAACCTATACTGCACTATTTAGGACATTGTGACTTCGGTGCAGACATCTGATATTACACAACTCTTTTCAGTGTGTCAGGCGAGTACATTCTCTGATAGTTCTCTCATTTATTTGTCAATTACTGTACTTCAGTTCTAGTTAGTTTTATGTGATTCTCTGTTACAACATGTATGGATATTTCTGGATTCATGTATGCGACACACATACCATATTGTCTGGCCTCTATTACTGGAATCACTCTGGAATCATTGCTAGTATCATCATGTTTGGCTGGACTCATCTCGATTCTCGTATCGAATTCTGGATTCACTTGTATTACGGGGCGGGAAAATATTGAGTAAGACATGTAGACATACCCCAAATCTAGAATCTCCTAACTAGAATCTACTGGAAGCGTAGCCACCTCTCGCCTGATCAGTGAGTGATGTGCCTGATGCCTACAGCCGTTTACATGTCGATCTCGGTATTTTAAAATACACTGTTAGAATATAGCTGGTCTCACCTGGATTCTTGATCACTGACTAGAATCATCTTGTACTGGATTCATCTTGTATTAGATTCGTCTCGTACTAGATTTATATAGGATTTACACTTGTTTTATATTTACTGTCTGGACTTATCATGTTACTCAAGTTCAGTAGAATCTTATTTTATAATCTTCATTGCCATGATTCTTCTCTTGTTTTAGTTACCTTACTTTCCTTGTATCTTAACTGTTTCTCTATATCATCACCTGAATATAAACTATCATGTTCATCAATAAAACTGTCTATAACTGCTTTATAGTTCTCTGTCATTTACTTGGGTTTTCTATATGAGTTGTACTCGTTCCTGTCCTGACTGGACCTGTTGAAAATTTTATAGATGATTGCCCTGAGGACACTTGCCCTACTTACTATAGACCAGGAGATGTTTTAGCTACATTTAGCCTTGACACTTAGGAGTGATCGGGAGACTAGCTAGTTGACTTGGTTTAGTTTTCATGTTTTAGAACTTGAATTGTAATAAGTTGAGATATTGTTTGTTTTGAGATTATTATTATTTAGTAGTTGGTTTTGTTGTTGTTATTTAGTGTTAATTATAAATTTCTGTGATATCATCTCGTGCTTAGACTGTGATTGAGATTCATTATATCTATACTGTAGGTCCTGAAAAATCAAGTTGTATCAATCAACAAAGTCAAAAATTCAAGATATTCATCATTTTGATGAGTTGCACAGACAACAGATTGCGCAGACATCACTTTGCGCAGGTTGGTTTGCGCATGTTCCCAACTGCGCAGACTGACGTGGCAGAAGTCATCATTGACTGAATCAAATCAGATCTTTCTGACAGCTGACAACACGAATAACGAGGAGACTGTTCGTTTATGGCGCCGCACAGTGCTCGAGGGCGGCTGACAGGTGGCAGCGCAATCCGTGATTGCGCAAACCATTCATGCGCAGTCTGAGTTTACGCAAACCATTCATGCGCAGTCTGAGTCTGCACAAACCAAAGTCTGCGCAGTTTACTTTGCGCATTCTACCAACATAACTGATAAATTACATGTGGCATTCATGCCATCAATTACTTATTACGTGGCAACTGTCTATGCATGATCATGCACATTTCAATCAAATGATGCCATGTGTCCCAGATAGTTGGCCCACGATCCAATAACTGCCTGCGTAGTCCAGTGCTGCGCAAATCAGTTGCTGCACAAATCATCTTGCGCAGTCCAAAATAACTGAAAGTTAGTTATTTCCAGAACTCTATAAATAGAGTTTCAAGTCTTCACTTCAAGGGGGATCAAGATCAGAGATCAGAAATCAGAGAGTTCAGAAGTTCTTGCCAAAGTGCTGCTGCATTCTTCCGAGACTTTTGTCTTCAACTTCAGAGGCTTTTGCCTTCAGTTTCCAGAGTTGTTTTCAACTTCAAAAGCTTCGTCTTCAAAGTTCACATCGTCCAAGGGATAGAGCAATCGTCATCAAGATTGGATTCCTATAGTTGTAATTTTCCCAGAATTCTTGTAATCTTTATTACAGTTTGTATCAATAAAGTTTTATACTTTTGTTTTTGCAAACAAAATGGCGACTCTTCTTGGAGACCCAAACTGAGCGCACTTTGCTAGTCAGATTGCTGCACAAACTGCTGTGCCAATGGTTGCACAGTCTGTCTCAACAACTGCTGCACAATCTGTTACAGTCAAGGCTGTGCAGTCTGTTGCAACTATTGTGCAGGCTACTTCATATGATGTCTTGTCAAAACAGAAGGCTCCTATGACTCTGGCGCAATTGACAGTAGCTTTTCCTGTGCAAAATAGCACTCCAGTAACCAAAGTGCATCCCAAGCACTCTAAGACAAGGACTCCTGATGCAATTTCTACCAAAGCTTCTACTGCACAAGTAACCAGTGCACCTTTTACCCATGCGCAAACCAAGTCTGCGCAATCCAAGAAAAACAGCCTTTTGGCTAAATTTCCTTCTTCTCACAACAGAAGAAGAGATTCTACTCCTCTTCCTAAACACCCTATTGCCCCTGCGCAATCCACTGCGGGTAGTCCTTTGACTATTCCTCTTTCTCTTCAAAGCAAAGGAAAAGGCCCATTGGTCTTTTCTCAAACTTCCTTGTCTCATGACTTGGAAAATAACAGAGGGAAACGCTCTTTAGCTAACCCTTCATCTCAAAACAAGGGAAAAGGCCCTTTGGTCTTTTCTCAGTCTTCTTCAGTCTTTACTGAAGAGGATCCATCTGAATGTGTCTCGGCACCAATCAGTTCGAGAACTCTGGCAAACAAGGATTCTTCTTTCCTTTATAATAAGAGTACTTGTACTAATCAAAGAGGTATCCTGCCTACTCCGATAGCAGAATTCCAGGACCTCCCGACTCTCCAAATTTGTCGTTCCAGACAGGGAAAACTGTTAGTGTCTCAAACAGAAACTCCTGGGGGTGAATTTGCTGACCTCAGAACTTATCTTAACCGATCCACTTCGGTAAAACGCAAACAGCCAATGTCGAAGGTCAAACATCATCAGAAATAAATCTCCAAGGTCAAAAATTCTGACACTTATGCTAATGAAGTGAGTACTTCCCTGTATACTCAAGGGACTAAACATTTGAAGAATCGGAATCATGTTCCAAATGTTATCAAAGAACAGATCCCTCGGAACTTTCCTCGTCCTGTTGTAGATCTTCGAGAACATCTAAGACAAAAACAGGATAATGTCTCAATATCTCCATCTCAACCATCTGATCATCACTGTAATCATAAAGTCATCATCCAGTGCTGTTGTCAAACGACAAAACGATCTGTCTTCGATCGTTTAACTTTTGCTAAATCTGAACCTATGGCAGAAGAAGACGAAGTTTTGTATGCTTCTGTTAACATGACTTCCCGAGACACTGGGGGTAAAAGATGCTCTAAGCATGGTAGACTCCGCAAGCCAAGCCAACGGTATTTGGAATTACTTCAAGAATCTTTTGAAGGAGTATTTCAACATACCCGTTCTCGAAGCCGAGATACAATCGGTCAAAGGAATCTTCCTCAAAATCCTTCAGGTCATCTTCCTGTTTCTCAGTCAGGAGATGATTCGTTCTCTGATTATGATGCATACAGTGAAAGCTCTGAACAAACAGTATCTTCCACTGTGCCAAGAGAAGTGACGGCTTATGTTGTCACCGATGATCCGGATGCTTCAACTTCCGCAAATCAAGAACAGCGAATTGCTGCACTCGAAGACAAATTAAAAACCATGGCTGAGATGGTTGCTAGTATGCATTCCATCATTGTATCACAGCATGCTACACCACCAACTGCACCTATTACTAATCCAGAGATCATAGCATCTTCGATACCTGCCAATATGGACTAGGGGTAGTGCCTCCCCCAATACCTCCTATACAAGTACAAGTACAAACTACGCCTAGCCATTCAGGAGCTGGGGGGAGTGCTTACAACGCTGTTCCTCCTCCTACCACTACAACTCAACCTGCTCCTTCTTCTTCATCCGAAGATGCCAATGAAGCTGTCAAACTCTTACGAACCCAATTTGAAGCATTTAAAAAGAAGGACAACTTGCAAAGGTTGGAGATTAAGCAACCCTATCCGGTTGAATGAAAGGACGTCCCGTTTCCCCCGAAATACAAAATACCTACAATTTCTCTGTTCGATGGAAGTACTTCTCCGAGTCAATTCATCAATCATTTTGAGGTAATGACTGTTCAACTTCAGCCAAATGACGCTCTTCTTACTAGAGTATTCGTCGGTTGTTTAGCCGGCGTAGCTTACGACTGGTACAGAAGTTTGCCCGATGGTTGCATTACTTCTTTTTTAGGTCTCAAACAAATCTTTCTGGAACGGTTCTATAAGGGATTTAATGATATAACGATGTCAGCTCTCAACAAAATCAAACAGAAACATAACGAAACTGCTGAGAGTTTTATTGAACGGTTCCGTCGTGAAGCTTTGAAAATGCCTCCTGGAACTCCAGCTGCTGTCACTATTGATACTTGTAAGGCAAATCTTTTGCCTATTATCGGTATGTGGACGGGATCAACCCAATTCCAAGATTGGCCCTCATTCATCGTCAACGCCAAAGCTGCTGAAGTGAGTGCTGACAAGTTCAAACAATTGGGGGTACAAATGTCTAACCCTGATCGAGACGAGCATCAAAATTCAGGTGGTAACAATCGCCAGAACAATTGCAAAGCGAAAGAAACTTTGAACATTAACTTAAACAAAAATAAAGAGTCTTTGGCTGTCAATGTGGCCCCACCTATATCTACTCCTACTCCTTCTGCACCTCCACCGAGAGAACCTCGTCCGAAGGTAGAATATTCCTTTGACGAAAATGACACTGCAAGTATCTTTGAATGTCTACTCAAAAGCAATAAAATTCAACTCCCTGATCCAAAGAAACCTGATGAAGTCAATAAGACTGATCATCCCAAGTATTGTGTCTATTACCGATTTATTGGACATCCTACTCGAGCATGCTATGTGCTCAAAGGTAAGATTCAAGAGCTTGTCAATGCTGGTGTGGTCACTCTGCAACAAGATGAGAAGACTGTTACTGCAAATATGGTTTCAGTCCAATTTGGGGATTTCCCTCCGCAGATGATACAGCACGGTGTCATTCCAATTCCTAAAGCAACCCTTGAGATTGAGAATCTTCCGCTTCCATCTAATGAAGGTCTTGTTCCCTTATCTCTTGACAACGATGAAATTATGTGGATCCATCCTGATCTTGCTCCGGAATTCGAGGTGTCCTCTTCTTCCAAGGAGAAAACTCGTTCTAAAGGCAAAACCAAGATCTGCAACATGGTATATTTTGATCCCATTGTTGACGAAGAGATTCTGTTAGGCACCAGATCAGGGAAAGCCTATTTGAAAGATCATTCTGAAAGTCAAAAGGATCCTGCTTCTTCTTCTGAACCTGCTCCGATACAACCCGTATCTGCTGAAGAAGTCCCTTCTACATCTTCACCAGTTGTAGTATCAATTCCTCCCAAGCCAACAACGGCTGACAAAGGCAATCAACGAGTTCGATTTGACAAACCCCTAAAGAAGTCATCTCCTACTGGGCTTGAGAAGCCTTACAATTTCGATATATTAGCTCAATTAGCCAATACACCGGCTAGGCTATCAATCTTTGAACTTTTGCGTCTTTCCAAGGAGACACGAGAAACTCTAAGTGAAGCTCTGATGCAGGCTGAAACTTGCTTAACTCTTCTCAAGAAACCAGAATCAGAACCAGTCTCTTGTCATCACTGTCATAGTGTTTTGGAACTGATCCCAAACATTACCTTCACTCAAGATGATATGTTAATGGAAGATAATAGACATGATCGTCCTCTTTACTATACAGGATATGTTGATTCAATGAAGGTTGATCGTATCCTGATAGATCCAGCGTCTGTACTTAGTATTATGCCAAAGACAATGCTAGATGCATTGAAGATACCAGTGCATAGTCTTTCAACCACAATCACTACTATTCTGGGATTTAACCAAGGAAAGAGTGAACCTTTGGGTAAGATCCACCTAAAACTCCAAATAGGCAATCTTCGCACAAAGGTGACCTTTTATATCATTGACAATCATGGTTGTTCTTACAATGCTCTCCTGGGAAGACTATTCCTCCATGAACACAATGTTGTTCCATCAACTCTTCATCAATGCTTTAAATACGTTGATGACAAAGGCCAAGTTCACAAGGAAGTTGCGGACCTTTATCCTTTCAAGGGTGTTGAAGCTTATTGCAACGATGCTCGTATGTACAAGGATGAGTTATGAAGGTGGTATTGGCTATGGATACTGAAGAAGATCAAAAAGCCGTGCCTCAAAATACTCTTATCATACCTGTTAAGGGGCGAGTTTCTCATCCACAATCTTCCAAGCCACTGGTTATTCACTTGCCAGTTCAAATAAAATCAGTTGATGTTGATGAAAATCAAAGGGAGCTCACCTCTTCTGAGCCACTTGTTATTGACTTACATCGTAATAAAGACAAAAAGTAGCTCATTCCTTCTGAGCCACTTGTTGATTTAATTCACAACAAAGAAATAAAGGAGCTCACCTCTTCTGAGCCACTTGTTATCGACCTCCATCGTAACAAGCCTCCTCCACGTTCTTCTTCTCCCCCTCTTGTAATCAATTTGACCAAACCTGCTAAGGTTAAAGGTCCTGTTGTAAATACTGATGTACAAATCAATAAAAAAGCACCTACTTTCCAGTATACTGATGTTATTTACTATACTAAATATTATTTGGATATGTTAGATAGCTTCCAATCAGTTACAATGGGAGTCGTACAATCTCTTCAGACAGAAGTCTCACTTGAAGATCCAGATGATTCTTACCGTATTCACCCTTCTCTAAAGAAAGGTGAAAGTCCAGCACTTTTTTGTAAAGGACCAGAAAAACAATTCAGTTATACAGATGATAGCAAACTTAACGATACGGGACGTCTCCAGTTCCATCGTTATAGTCAACAATCAAAAGACATCATCCGAAAAATGGGCTATGACTTCAAAAATGGCCTCAATTACGGTAAAGGTAGACGAACTCCTATCCGCACGACTGTTCCGGAAGGAAAATCGCCAATGTATTACAGCAGGACCAAGAAAGGTCTCGGATATACTTCTCCGCCACTGTTATCCCCAGCAGCTTCTGAATCAGATAGTGAAGAACGTTCTAATTCTTCTGATTCCAGATCATGGGATTCTGATACCAGCATCGGTGAAGTTCATCGTATAATTGTATCTTCTAATATGGTCTTCGCTGTACTACCAGAAGGTTGTGATGAAGACGTTGAAGAAAGTCCGGAAACAGATCCTTGGGCTCAACATATGGATAACCAATGGGTACTCCGATTTGAATAAAGAGAACTTCCTACTGAAGATCAACTAATTCAAATTGATGTAGGGGAAAGAGAGTCACCTCGGCCAATCTTTGTTAGCAAGAATCTTCCAGAAGCAAATAAGCAAGAGTTGATTCTTCTCATTAAAGAATACATTGACGTCTTTGCTTGGAGTTACGAAGACATGCCAGGTTTAGATCCCAAGATTGCTGTTCACAAACTGAACATTCTTCCTAATGCTAAACCGGTCAAACAGCAACAAAGGCGATTTAAGCCTGAAATGATGGATGCAATTGATGATGAAGTCAAGAAGCTCATCGCTTGTGGCTTTATTCGAGAAGAGCAGCATCCTGATTGGGTAGCCAATGTCGTCCCAGTTTTGAAGAAAACTGGAAAAGTTTGAGTCTGCATCGACTTCCGAGATCTCAATGAAGCATATCCGAAAGATGAATTTCCTCTTCCTATCACAGACGTTATGATTGATAATACTTGTGGATTCGAAAGAATCTCTTTTATGGATGGATTTTTCGGATATAATCAGATCAAAATGCATCCTGAAGATGAAAAGCATACATCTTTCCGCACTCCTCGAGGAGTCTATTGTTACACAGTGATGCCATTTGGTCTCAAGAACGCTGGTGCAACTTATCAGCGAGCCATGAGTACCATTTTCAGAGAACATCTTCGTAAAACAGTCGAATGCTACGTTGACGATATTGCTGTCAAAAGTCGTCTAAAAGAAGATCACATCCAAGATTTGAGAACAATATTTAATCTCATGCGTCAACATCAGCTCAAGATGAATCCCAACAAGTCATTCTTGGGTGTCTCTAGTGGCAAATTTCTCGGCTTCGTCATTACCTCTAAGGGTATACACGTGGATCCCGAGAAGATCAAAGCCATTCAAGAGATGCGTCCTCCACGCAACCTAAAAGAGCTACGAGGATTCCAAGGTCGACTTGCGTACATCAGGCGATTCATTTCAAACTTGTCTGGATGCTGTAGACTATTCACTCAATTAATGAAAAAGGGTGTATCTTTTGTTTGGACTGAAGAGTGTCAACGAGCATTCGATGATATCAAACAATATCTTATGAACCTACCAGTTTTGGTGCCACCTATCTCTGGCATTCCATTCTTGATGTATGTTCGTGCTATGGACCATTCATTGGGTGCTTTACTTATCCAAAAGAACAAAGAAGGCCATGAACAGGCTATCTACTATCTTAGCCGAACTATGATTGGTACTGAACACCGTTATAGTCCGGTCGAGAAAGAATGCCTGGCCCTCATGTTTGCTGTGCAAAAGACGAGGCATTATATCATTGGTCAAACTATTCATGTTATATCTCGAGTTAACCCTCTCCGAGTACTCATGAAGAAACCTAGTACACTTAATTCTCGGTTGGCTACATAGGCAATCCTGTTAGCTCAATATGATATGGTGTATGTTCCACAAAAGTCTGTCAAAGGTCAAGCGCTGGCGGACTTCTTAGCAGCTCATCCTGTGCCTGAAACATCTAAACTCTATGACAAAATTCCTGACGAGACATTAGAAGTCAACATGATCTTCGAAGAGTTTCCAACCTGGCGTCTATTCTTTGATGGTGCATCAAGAATTGGACCAAATGGTGCTATTGTGGCAGGTATTGGAGTTGTTCTCGTTTCTCCAGACGGATTAACTATCCAAAGAGCCTACTCTTTAGATGAACCTTGCTCCAACAATGTGGCAGAGTACAATGCTTTACTTGTCGGCCTTCAGCTAGCTAAACAACTGAATGTTGAATATCTGGAAGTTTATGGTGATTCTAAACTGGTTGTGAACCAGGTTAGAGGAACCTATGAAGTCCGTCATCATGACCTGGTGCCTTATCATGAAGCGGCAATCAATATAGCTACATCATTCAAAGCTTTCTTCATCGACTATGTTCAACGAGCTTGCAATACTGAAGCCAATGCTTTGGCTAATCTTGCAGCTGTCTTAGCCATCCCTATCAAAAGACATCAGGTGGTGGTTATTTCTAACCGAGAACTGTTCTGTATTGAGAATAATCGTAATATTGAATTTAGTAATCTTACTGAAGTCAATGTTATTGATGACGATTGGAGAACTCCTTTTATCGATTTCGTAGTACATGACATACTCCCTGAAGATCCTAAGGAGGCTACAAGCGTTCGACGTCGATCTCTACGATTCTATTACAATCAAACCACCAAAATACTCTATCGGCGAACTTATGACGGTCTTCTTCTACGCTGTTTAGCTGGTGATGAAGCCAAACAAGTGTTGCGTGAAGCTCACGATGGCGTCTGTGGAGCACATCAACCCGGTCCTAAACTACAGGATCGTATTCGACGTATGGGTTACTATTGGCCCTCTATGGTATCAGATGCCATTGAATATGCAAGGAAATGTCGTGCTTGTCAAATCCATGCAGACTTCATTCATCAACCATCAGAATTCTTACACCCGAATGCTGCTTCCTGGTCTTTTGAAGCTTGGGGTATGGACATCATAGGTCCTATCAATCCTCCTTCTTCTAGAGGACATCGGTTCATATTGGCGATAACTGATTATTTCTCCAAGTGGACTGAAGCTATACCTCTGGCTGAAGTCAAGACTAGCAGTGTCATTAACTTCGTTAAACACCATGTCATCTATAGATTTGGTATACCTCGAAGAATCATCCATGACAATGGACCTCAATTTATTAGTCAGAAGTTCACTAGATTCTGCGATGATCATCGGATTGACAATGTTGCTTCGACGGCCTACAATCCTGCTGCTAATGGTCTAGCTGAAGCCTTTAACAAAACCATTATTAAGCTCCTTAAGAAATTTGTATCCACTAACAAACGGAATTGGAGCGAGAAACTTGGCGAGTGTCTTTGGGCCTATCGAACTACAGTCCGCAATCCAATAGGCTTTACACCCTTCTCTTTAGTGTATGGCTGTGAAGCTGTTCTTCCTTTGGAGCTGCAAATTCCTTCTTTAAGAATTGCTATTGCCAATGAGCTTACCACAGAGAACAATGACCTTCTTCGACTTCAAGAGTTGGAGGCACTGGATGAAAAGCGGTTAATGGCTCAACAGCATATTGAGTTATACCAAGCCCGTATCTCAAAGACATTTAATCGTAAAGAGAAGGTCAGAGCCTTTCAGCAAGGAGAACTTGTTCTAACGGTCAGACGTCCTATGACTATGACTCATCTGAGCAAAGGGAAATTCGATACAAAATGGGAAGGTCCCTATATTGTAAGCAAAGTCTTCTCAAATGGAGCTTATCAACTTTCAGAACTTGATGGTCGAGTTGCTATGATGCCTATCAATGGCAAATTCTTAAAGAAGTATTATGTGTGAGTGTAAAATGCTTGTAAAATTATCAGACGGAATCAAGTTCATAAATAAAATTCAAATTTTATTTCATTATATGATAGTACATATTAAAGATCACTATCATCTTTTTCTACATTGGGACGAGGGCCACTGCCGTCTTTCTCAAAGATGCAGTCAGCGAAAGAGCCGAGAACCTCATTGCTGGATCCCACGAAAAACTTGCAGTCGGCCATCCTCATGGCTTCTTCTTCGCTAGTCCTTCCTGGTTCGAGCAGGAAGTCCAGAATGTCTTGCGGTGGTTGAGGTGCAGACGAACCTTCGCCTGCTTCTGTCTCCTTTGGCTGAACTGGATCAGCATGGCGTTCTTTAGTGCCCTTCTGAACTTTCGGAGCAATCTCAGCCTTCTTAGATGCTTCTCCGGAAGACATTTTTATGTTGAAGAATAGAAGTGTTTGTTCCTGTCAGATTTCTGCTATATTTATAGGCAGAAGTTCCTCAATTTACGAAGTGATACATTCATCTGACGGTTCGTCCATTAATTAAATACCAGACGGTTCATCCGTTCATTTATTACATTCATCCGATGGTTCGTCCATTCATTAATCATCCGACGGTTCGTCCGTTCATTAAATGCCAGACGGTTTATCCGTTCATTTATTACATTCATCCGACGGTTCGTCCGTTCATTAATCATCCGACGGTTCGTCCGTTCATTAATATCTGACTGTTCATCCGTTCATCTATTCTGACGGTTAACCCGTTGATCATTTGACGGTTAACTAGTTCATTCACTATCGTCTGACGGTTCATCCGTTCGTTCATTATCACTTAACGGTATTCCTGTTCATTCGTTTCACATACATTGACGATTCATCATTCATTTTCTACATCAGCAACTTGTCGTTTTTGATTAAGTTGTCAATAAATATATCATGTCTATCTATTATTTATATCTGAATAAGATATACAATAAATAATGGAGCCACAACAAAATATCTTTTATATCAAAACATGAGATATTACAAAAATGCAGCTACAGCAATAAAATCCAAATACAAAATCAAGAAGGAGGGACAATCAGATTGTCAATTTACTGCTTTAGTGACTGCAGCTCTTCTTCGTGTGTTGATGCTACTATCTTTCTTGCTTCCTCCATCCCACTTTCTTCATCAAAAATGGGCATATCTACTGTCCTGCAAGTGATCTCTTCACCATGAGTGGTCTCATACTCATTCCTTTCTTCAATAAATGCATTAAATTGTTCAATCACCAGTTGGTGATTAACAGTTTCTTCTTCAAATTCTTGTTGGAGGCGAGTAATTTCTGCCTTCAATTCAGCAAGTCGCCGTCCTTTGCTTTCAGCCACCAAAGTAACTGATTCTATCTTGGAATTATATTCAGCTGATTTTGCTGAATGAGCCTCTAATAGATTTTGAAGGGTTAATCTTTCCATATCAGCAGCTTGAGCCAGTCGCTCAAATTCAGCTTGTATTAAAGAGTCTACATCTTTCTTCTTGAGTTCTTTATACTTCTTGATGGAGACTTCTAACTCATTTAATATATATTCAAGAAGAGTGGCCTGAGATTCATCTCCTTGGTCTCTTATGGTTCTTATTAAGAAAGAAGTGGGCTTCCTAACCATAATGAAGTCAGCTCCTTCTTTCTCTATCATTTTTCGGACAAGGGATCCCAGCGATTCAAAGAAGCATTTGGTAAATGACTGGACAACCTGCTGATTGATGGCCAAAGTTCCGGGAGTTGCTGCTACTCCTGATGAAGACGGGGTAACAGGTTGCTCGATTCTTTGAAGTTGGACAACAGGCTCTTTAAATAAGGGAGCCAAAGTAGAGCTGGTTGCTCCTTCTGCTTGATCTTCTGCAAAAGTAAAATTGATATTTTACTAATTGATTGTTGATGCACAAAAAGATCAAATGAAAAGCAATTTTACCTTGGTTTGGTCTAACAACGAGTTCATTCCCTACTGGAATGGACTCCTGTTGAACAGAAGTAGCCTCCGCTGCAACAGCCTGGCTGCTGCCCGCCTCAGAACCACAAGATAAGTGATGACTACTGCTAACAACCACTGTTGGTATAGGCACCATAATCAGGTCCGTTGGAGGTGTTGGCAAAGTCTCAAGATCTGCAAGAAATTACAAATAAAGATGTTAGTTATCAGTTCATTTTAAAAGAAAAAATTGACAAATCTTGTTTTATACCTTGAGGGTCGGTGGCGGGATTTTCTGTCAGCTCACCTTCGTCGGCTACTTCTTCAGGAGATATTTCTATCTCAACATCGACAGCCTTTTCTGCAGACGCCTCCACTTCAATATCCTTTTAGGATTTGAAATATCATCGGCAGTATCAAGAGTGTTCTTCATTTTTCTTTTCAGGATCTTATAAATACTCATCAACATTTTC
Organism: Iris pallida; assembly: GCA_029216955.1. Classification (NCBI taxonomy): domain Eukaryota; kingdom Viridiplantae; phylum Streptophyta; class Magnoliopsida; order Asparagales; family Iridaceae; genus Iris; species Iris pallida. The sequence goes on along the minus strand of JANAVB010021800.1, from coordinate 14,746,675 downwards.
GGATGAAGAACCTTCCTCGTCTTCTTCTTCTTCTTCTTCTTCTTCTTCTACTGCTGCATTTCCACTGCTAGTGGCAGTCTGATCTTCCTGCAAGCTATAACTGCAGTCCTCCAGAGCTGCAATCATTTCACCGTCTTCTTCCTCACGAAGAGTCCTGGGAGTAGGAGGCGGTTGAGTAATATCTGCAATAGGAGAATGAGGTCGTATAACACTTTGTTCTTCCTCTAAAATATGTTCTCTAGGCTTTTCAATTCTTAGGGCAAAATCTCCCCTCTGTTCATTCTCTTCGAGAGTTTTGCTCCCTGATTCAAAAGCAGGTGTAGGAGATGCCATTAGAAGTCCTGCAGCAGCATCTACTGAAGTAAGGAGTTGTCTAGAAGAAGACTCTTCCAAAACTCTTCTGGTGACTACTCTTTTCTTTCTGTGTAGGGGTCTAACAGGACTCTCTACATTTTCTGGCTCTGCTTGCTTTTGCACGGAAGTTGGTGTAGTGGCAACTTCTTGATGTGTCTCGGCTAATTGCCAGGATTGAGATCTGGTAGTCACCTTTTCAGAAGAAAGATCAAGAATCAATTTCTTCTTCGCCATAGGAGCAGGCGGCTCCTCTCTTCTTCTTTTCTTCGTAGGAGATTTACCCACCTTCAGAGAAATACGAAGTGGTGCATTCACTTCTTGGGGGAATATAATATCCCTTGTAGTTTCCAGAGATGCATCTGCCGGTTCCTGCGCCTCCTCATTTATAGGGATCGATGGAGCAATTCTTCTTCTCCTTAATCTTGTTGCAGTGGCGAAACTATCTGCGAGATTAAAATTTTCGGCAAAAGTATTCGCTGATGTGTAAAACACGGAGTATGTAAAAAGTATTCGAGGACCCTGAGGAGTAGTTTTTGCTGGCATGGAGAAAGTGGCTTTTGTATCACGGGCATTGTAATAAGCCCAAGCCCTAGCTCCGTCTATCAGATAACCTTTGCCTTGGAGGCAGGTAATTGCGTTCCCTACATGGAACTGATCATATCCAAATTGTCGAGCGAATCAGCTTGGAAGATATGGTTCTAAGTAGCACTCTTCTTCGAATCGGTAGACCAAATGAGATGGTCGAATTGTCTTCAACCATTCAAAAGCGACACGAGTCAGAGGTCGCAGTTTCGAATCCACCATATTCGTGGGCATCTGATCATACCCAGCAGGGAAAGGAGCACAGCAGAAATTCCAGCCTCTATTCAAATTCAACATAAATCTACACTCAGTTAAGGAAGTATATTTCCATTTTCCATGGGAATACCTTCGAAGAAAACTGCCGTCGACTGATCCCATGCCAGGATCCATTAAGGTTGGATAGTGAAAAAGCAACCATCCAAACAAATATGTATATGGCAATTCTAAGCGAGGGAATTCTCTCTCTCCCTTCGCTTTCAGCATCAAGTCAACATATAAACGAAGACTGGCGTTTATCTTGCAGGTCATTACTGATAGTAAGTCCATTTTATAGCCGAAGACCAATTTAACAGCTGCAAACAAGACACCGCGGTGAAAACGATCTACGACACTGGATCCGGGAACTACGAACCTTCACAGCCAGTATGTTAAGAATCCTGCCAATTGTGCTGCTTCTGACATGGGCCTATAGCCCATTCTCAAGTAACTTTCCAAATTGTCTCCTCTCTTCAAAGGAGGATATTCATGGTCATCTTTCACTTCTTTATCAAAGTGACCACTCTGTTCCATTAACTTTCTAACCTCTGTATTGCTCAAAGGTTTGTAGAAAGTAGGGTAGCATTTATCATTCTCCCTGGTTTTCTTCTCTTCTATATGATTGAGAAACAGGTATGGTAGCCACTTTGAAGAATAACAAGTGTTAGCAGTGGCACTCTGGTAAAATAGAGAACAGATCTTATAATGGCACAATAGCTCTTCGAACACTATCACCATCTCTGGATTCTCTTTTCTGAGCTTGTTCAACTCATCATTTGTTGGTACATACTCCTCATACGGAGCATCTGCCATGGGCAAATACGAGATATACTTCATCTCGTGGAGTGCAAAGCCCATCTCTCCCCCTGGGGTCAGGAAAGTTCCGGTCCTGTAGTTGTATCTCTCAGCTAAGGCTAAGAACATATGAGGATTGGGAGCAAATCCATATACAGTGGCATGCACTGCTTCATACAGGTTGATTTGTTGGAGTCTGTCTTAGAATTTTGCCAGAATCCAATTCGCGATATAGTTCCATCGCTTGTAGTCTGGATTCACCAATCCAGTCAGTCTTATATCTTGCTCAGGATATTTTCCTTCAACCTTTGCAAATTCATTTGCGAATATTGGTGTCCTAACAGGCATTAGCATGGAGGAGTTCTCTGGTGGAATGCAGCCAGGTCTTAAGCCTCTCAGTAGGACACTATATCTGTCAGAAGAGCTATAAAACATATCCTTATGTTGTGGCCCCTTCTTTACGAAGATTTTTCCTGCCCGAGCATCCTGAAATAGAGTGATATTCCAATCCATTTTCCTAGGATAGCTTGTATGAGCGTACCGTGACAAAGGAAGGCAGCGAGCGATGTCGGGTATAAAAAAAGATCTATCTTGCTGGTGAACTACCCTATCTTCCATCCTTGGCCTAGGCTGAGAGGCTCTCTCAAAGGCGTCACCGAATAGGAATAAGGGTTTCTTGTGAATTACAACATCAGCTGCTTCCAAAGGCTGTCCGTTCATCAAACACATCAAAGTTTCATTGTCCTGAGAAATCAATATAGCTAGACGGGAGGCCGGTAGATCATACTGAGGGTAATGGACATGAGACAGATCCTCTTTGTATTCAGACTCTGTAAGGGTTTCCACAAAATGTTCATAATCTGGATCTTCATTGACTTCAACTGCATCAACAAACAGATAAAAATTAGTCCAAGACAAAGATTCTGTTTTTAAACATAAAACATTAGAGTGCGCAACCTCAGATTACGCTGACATAATTTGCGCAACCTCAGATTGCGCTGACATGACTTGCGCAACATCAGTTTGCGCATCATAAAAGGTTGCGCAAAGCAATGGTTTGCGCTGATATCTGCACAACTTAATTGTTTGCGCTGACTTCCTGTCAGCATAAATCAACAATTTGCGCAAGAATGCAGCCTTCATAAAAATGAAGAACTGATAGTTGATGCAACCGAAACCCTAAAAAGGGTGGCGCAATATGAACTTATCTCTAAAAAGAGATGAGTTTCAAGGGAGTCGAATCACCCTAAGAAGGGGTTTTCGATCGGTTCAACTACCTCTCAGAGCAGGGTGTGCGGATTCGTGTCGGGAAGCTCGCCGTGCAACCCTGTCAGAAGACTCGGCCGAAGCTTTTCCTTTTGCGACGGCGGCAACGGCAGCATTTGATCGTATTGGGGTCATGACAATCGTCGGAGGAGGAGAACAGTGAAGGTTGGAAGATTTTCTTCTCAAAAAGCTCGAAAGATTGCAAAGTAAAGAATTGAAAACGAAGAGAGGGGTATTTATAGTTTTGGAAAACAAGAAACAGATGCCTCGGATTGTGCCTAAAATTGTGGTCCACTCGCTTTGCACAGACAGCTCATCATGTTGCGCAAAATGATTCAACATTCAAAAATTCAAAGTATTTCGAAATTTTGAAAACAATCAACTTTCGAAAACTTTGAAGGGGGTCTTGTAGGTCCTGAAAAATCAAGTTGTATCAATCAACAAAGTCAAAATTCAAGATATTCATCATTTTGATGAGTTGCGCAGACAACAGATTGCGCAGACATCACTTTGCGCAGGTTGGTTTGCTCATGTTCCCAACTGCGCAGACTGACGTGGCAGAAGTCATTATTGACTGAATTAAATCAGATCTTCCTGACAGCTGATAATACGAATAACGAGGAGACTGTTCGTTTATGGCGCCGCACAGTGCTAGAGGGCGGCTGACAGGTGGCAGCGCAATCCGTGATTGTGCGAACCATTCATGCGCAGTCTGAGTTTGCACAAACCATTCATGCGCAGTCTGAGTCTGCGCAAACCAAAGTCTGCGCAGTTCACTTTGCGCATTCTACCAACATAACTGACAAATTACATGTGGCATTCATGCCATCAATTGCTCATTACGTGGCAACTGTCTATGCATGATCATGCGCATTTCAATCAAATGATGCCATGTGTCCCAGATAGTTGGCCCACGATCCAATAACTGCCTGCGCAGTCCAGTGCTGCGCAAATCAGTTACTGCGCAAATCATCTTGCGCAGTCCAGAATAACTGAAAGTTAGTTATTTCCAGAACTCTATAAATAGAGTTTCAAGTCTTCACTTCAAGGGGGATCAAGATCAGAGATCAGAAATCAGAGAGTTCAGGAGTTCTTGCCAAAGTGCTGCTGCATTCTTCCGAGACTTTTGTCTTCAACTTCAGAGGCTTTTGCCTTCATCTTCCAGAGTTGTTTTCAACTTCAAAAGCTTCGTCTTCAAAGTTCACATCGTCCAAGGGATAGAGCAATCGTCATCAAGATTGGATTCCTATAGTTGTAATTTTCCCAGAATTCTTGTAATCTTTATTACAGTTTGTATCAATAAACTTTTATACTTTTGTTTTTGCAAACATGTACTTGTCCTTTGTTCGGAGTTGAGATTTTGACAAGTATATTATATAATTGCATGAGTTATTGTTTAGATAGTGACCTAGAACAATGTTCTATCGCCGATACTGTGGCGTAGGCTGGGCACTGTTACGTACTCGTACCCTTACAGTGTGTGCGAGTCGTGACAGAGCCGATGCAGCTCGATTTCATAACTTTGTTGCATGGTTAAATCTTCTGACTTAGCCATTCGAGCACTTCTTGTTTCATTGAACTACTCGATCGATTCTGTCCTACCGTGTCCAAGTTCCAGACCATTGCGAGGCGGTTATTTAGTTTTGCAGACCCATTGCAAATGAGGCAAAATGTTGACCTCTAATATTTTAGCGTAAACGGATAGCCTACACATGAAACCAACTAAAATCAATACTTGCATCGATTCAGACTTGCGCCTTGGGTCGATTTGAATTCTTAGAATCTTTGAGCCGACTCAACGGACTTATCCTTCGGGGAAATACAGCATTTCACATCGATTCAACTCGATGCATTCTTTGGGACAATGCAACTCTTCGCATCGACTTAGTTCGATACATTGCTAGGGACAACGTAACTCTCGTATATATTCGCATCGATACATTTCATTCGGTCAACGTTGACTCTTTGAGTCAACGTCTCAGCGTAATGCACCTTACGGAGCGGGACATTACAGAATATACCACTCAAAATAAGGTTCGTCCTCAAACCAAAACCAACACTCTGATTAAGTGTTTTATAGATCGTTTTACGATCTCGTCCAACTATCGTTGTTCCGTTTCAAACACTCGTGCAAGCTTTCACTAACTTTCAGTCTTTTCTGCAGCTCAATTGAATTCAGTATACAACTTGATTTGGATCGTACACCTATTCAAGGCATCCCAAAAATATGTGTATTTCAGCCAAGCCTAGTGGTAGAGAATTGGAATAAAGCTGACAGGTAATTTTAATCTTATGCTTGCCATCTCGTACTCCCTATCAGATTTATTTATAGCAACTGTTCTCAAAATTTTATCACATACGTATATTCGATACATACGTGATTCATTCAATAAAGTCACTACACGCGACGTGATTCAAAATCGTATTTCTCGTTTTGTATGTTTCGTATGGACTATCAATCCTATAAGTTGCGTCGAGCCTTCGCACATCCGATCACAACGATCCTTCGTAACGCCTTGCATTCGAAGTCGCCGCCAAACTATTTCCGAAGTCTGGCTATGCAACTTATCTCAGTACGATTTCCTTTGTTGACTTGCAAATACATCAACATTCAAGACTACGCCCGCTAGGTTACTTACCTATACACCGTGCTTAAATTCTCCCGACGCAACTTTAAATTGACAATGCACGAAGGCCACAATCTATCTGACACAAAAGTTTACATCGAGGCGACGGTTCTCAAGGCAACAATCGCTTTGACTCAAAGTCTCTACGATGCATCTTACGTTCGATTCCTAACGAGTAGCAATTCAGTAGCCAAATTCCCAACTTATCCGTCTCGCAACATCGAATATAAGTTTGATTCATGCAAGCTCAATTGTAAGGTGAATCCAAATCGAACGACATAACTCGTAAGTCATTCTCTTACCACTCATGCTCGTGCATAGTACGATTCTCAAAATCGCCTAGACTTATCATCAACATGCACCACATTATATTTGTTATCGATGCAATTTCATATGCGATATCGTATGGGTCATCTTACGGCTGTAACATTCAATTTGATTTGGCGGTCAAGTCTTCTGGGGTTAGCTGCCCCGAAGCTACGCTCGATAATTGTGGATCATTAACGAAGGACAGTTACTACGAACCACGCTATATCTTATTTTGGAGCCAAATTACGTTCCGACGATTTCTATGCGACTACCCAATTTTGGACAAAACTATTTCTATCGGCGCAACTGATGCGCAACTATCCTCCGTATAAAGTCATGCACTACCGTCGATGATTCCAAAATTCATGAAACATCTACTCGTATTGAGTTCGAGTCTATCTACCTACGGTGGACACCCGAGAAGTTATACGCATCGAAACAATCGTCAATAACTTTACGGTCTCGCCCTGATCAATCACAAAGTTTCCGATGAACCAGTTCGACACTTCCGTATTACTATTCTAAAATCTCGATATCGTAGGCCTGCTCCGTTTTGTGTTCTCACATTGTGCTTACGTTTCCTTGCGTATTGATTCCGATAGGTCATATCAATTTCGATAACACGAGGGTCAACTTTGAATCCGCATCAACGTCGACTTTAGTTCGTATTGCCTACATCCAAGTTCACTATAAATTTTTCTATACCAATCAATTCGTTTTCTGTTTTCATTGCATCTCGCTATACTTTGATCATGTAACCGAGTTATCGATTATGCAACATCGAACCCTCAAGTTATATGATCAGGCCCTCTAAAATTTTGCGTGTTTCAGTCGTACTCAAATGAGTTTCGCCGTAACATAACCAACTATCTCTTAGGCCCTATTTACCCGCATCAACCAACTCTTCACCAAAGTTGCACATCGTGTAATCCGATTATAATTCACCTTGCCTAACATTTCTATCGAGATCGCAAGTCGTGCAATTCGATTTCGATTTGCCTCACCCAACATTTCTATCGAGATCGTAAGTCATGTGACTCGTTTGTAAGTTCAAGTTTTTCTTTCCTGTCGATCCTATTATTGCTTCAAGGTATAATCGTGTCATTACCACATTTTAGCTTGAGGGTATTTTTGTCATTTTGAGAATTTTGGATTATTTTGAATTATTGGAGTGATGGTTGTTATTTTTGACCTTTTGTCACCCTCACTTTTCCAAGTTAGGGATAAAATGGTAATTTTCTATTTTATAATATTTTTGGAAATTTTATTTCATGAATATTAATATTTAATTATTATAGGAGTCGGGTTCGAATTTCATCGCATTCCGAGTTAATTCGGGACCCCGGGAAATTTTGACTTGAGTCGTAATTAGCATGTTAATTAACCATGGCCCACCACACTAAACTTTTAGGTTTAGGAGTTTGGACTAGTCCCTGTAGTGCCCCGCTCCTTGCGGTCCACTATGTAATACCTACGGCTTGTTGACTCAGTCATGAACTGAGTATTTGGTGAAACCTTTGCCGGTATCGATTGATCACGGATGAAATGCAATGAACCTTTCCAATTGATGGATTGGCTTCTATTGAAATGAATCCTAGAGTTTTGCTGAATGTTTTCTCTTGCTGCTTGGTTTTGATGAATGCGTTTTCGTGTTGGTTTTCGATGATTGGTTTTCATTGTTCGCTTTCATCGCATTTCGCATTCATTCCGAATCTTGGGAGAAAGAGACGAAGTATGCTAATCAACTGTTGGTGCCAATGTAGGGCGCGTGAATTGTTCGTGAACGGCACGTGAAGTCCCTCCTTCTCTCTACTAAGATTCATCTCAGTGAGTTGCTTCAACCGAACAAACATTGATCTGTACGCCTAAGAAAAAATGATCTCTAGTCTATTCTGTTGCCTTGTCCCAATGATCAATGATACCACATCCACAAAGATAAGAGAAGATAATTGAATTGAATCAAATGCTAGAATATGTGTTGCTACTCGATCTGCTCAATAAGAATAATCATCTGCTTGTCATCAGTATGCTTGAAAATGTAGACATGTACAGACGAACTTGTACGTGTTGAAAAGAACCTGAAGGCACGAATCAAACGTGTCGTATATCTGTGCATAAGTCCAAATGTGTCTCATCTGATAGAACGGCTAGAGCATGCATTTGGTCTCGGACAACTTGTATACAAGGAAACATTTGTCTCTCGGGTAGTATCTGGGGGCACCTGGAACCGCTCGGCCTAGGAGAGATTAGGGCCTCCATGTGAAAATAGGAGTCGATCTGAGTCCTTAGCGACGAACTGAACCAAAGAGTCACAACGGCTAATCATGGGGAAAACCCATGGACCAACATATAGAATAGTCCACCTGCATGACCCCAATGACAACTTCAATATCTGCAAGAATGATTCATGAATTACTCATTATGTAAATTGTGCTAACGTAGTTTTGTGCCGGGATGACTGCCGGCGATGGTAAGTTGCTATGATATATTCTACCGTCGTGTTCTTATGAATTGTTAAAAAGAACCTAGACAAGTAGAAAGATCACTAGTAAATGTTAGCTCAACATATTGATTTAGTGCAGAGATTTGCGAGTTCGGCCAAAAGCCGCTCGTCAGTACATGATGTGTGCTGACCCACGTTGTGGGCATCCTTTTCAGAAAGCAAAAAGGAGACAGGAGGATATCAAGTGAGGCACCGAAGCTCCTCTAGCCCAGTAGAGCTCGTGGATCGCCTCAAAGTTTACTTTTCATTCCAGTCCAGTTTCAAGTTTCTTTTCCTTCTGAAGGTGTCTTTCAATTCCAGCTTGTAATAAATGGATATCATGTATGGGCATTGTGACTAATTTTAAAAGAGTGTTTCAAAAAAAATCATGTAGCCAAATTATAAGGCAAATCTGAGTTCGCAAAGCTTTGTACTTGTATTCCAATCAAGCTATCAATAAAATGAGTATTTCTATTTCAAATCTCTGTGTTCAATATTTGGTTTTTTGCAATGGGTATGTGCGTGTGTTTTGCTTGACTAATGGGTGCGTGCGTGTGTTTTGCTTAACTAGTTGTTTTTGTGCAGGTACATGGCCTTGTGCAAGCGCAACTTAGGCTTGCACGACATCACGCCTTAGCGAGGACGATCGATCCCGCAGGGATCCAGGCAAGACGGACGACCCTAGCGGGATCGGGGCGTGACAAAGTGGTATCAGAGCCAGGTTTTACGTCCTTGGCCTCTTGCAAATATCGTTTTCAAAAAGTATATAAAGTACTTTGACGGCTTTCAAAAAGTGTCCCGATTTTGAGTTCTGAAAACCAATACCCCATACCATAAGTCCATAATATTTTATGAGACTGACAGAAGTTATACTATTTTGTAGAGAAATGGCTCCTCCTCGTCCATCTGGCTCGACCGATCCGGTAGAACGGATCATGAGAATGTTGGAACTGCAGAGGCAGGACAATGAGGAAAACAATCAGATACATCAGGCCCGAGCGGCTGCCCAACAAAAGCAGTTGGATGCTTTGACCCAGCTTGTCACGGCGCTTGCGACAAAACAAGATACCACCGCAGCGACAAAACCAACGGGAACGCCCGAGATCGAGCCCGTAGAGGGTGATGAGCCCCAGCCAGCGTAAAGGCACACTTTTTTTAGGCCAAAGGACTTCTTAGACATAAAACCTCCAGAATTTGAAGGCAGGACATCACCCGACAAGGTGATGGACTGGATTGATAAAATGGAGAGTCTGTTCGCGTTCATAGGAGTTTCGAGTAACAAGAAGGTAGTTTGTGCCGTTATGCTTCTACGGCTGCGGGCAAAGGATTGGTGGAAGACGAAGAAGCCGGCGCTGCTCGCAACGGCTAGGAATGGGAAGATCTCATGGGCCTCCTTCAAGAAGGCGCTTCTGGATCAATATCTGCCTCCAGCCATGAGCAAGAAGATGGAGGATGACTTCATCACACTGAAACAGGGAGATATGTCCGTGGAGGACTATGAGTCTGAATTTGCTAAGCTAGCAAATTTTGCCGCTGTTTTGCTTCCCACAGAACAGACTCGCATAAATCGATTCGTTGATGGTCTGAATGAAGACATCCAGTTAAGTGTGCTAAATCGAGAATGCGTGTCCTATTCTCAAGCCTTTGAGGCGGCACTACAGGTGGAACAGTTCCAACAGAAGAAGGCGTCAAATAAAGCGCAGAACAGTCGAAATCATCCCGCCAAGAGATATCATGACGGAGAGAAAAAGACTGACGGGGAACAAAACAACAAGCCTGTATGCGGCTTCTGCGGTCGGCGAGGGTATGTCAAAGAAGACTGTCGCTATGTGAATGGTCAGAGTTGCAGTCATTGTGGCAAGAGTGGGCACATCAAGGAGGACTGCCGTGCCGCTAATCACGCTTGTTTTCGTTGTGGCCAACAGGGCCACTCAGTCAAGTATTGCCCGAAAAAGAATAGAACGGATCAGAATAAAGATGACACTGAAGAGCGTGGGCAGCTGTCCAGCCCACCGCCGCTTCGAGACCATCCGCACAACCAGCCACAGCGGACTAATGCGCGTGTCTATAATCTCTCCACGTTGCTTGATCCAGAATGCAACACAAGTGGAGGTGAGTTTGTATCTTAAGTTTTGAGGACAAAACTTTTTCTCGGTGGGTTATTATGTAGTGCCCCGCTCCTTGCGGTCTACTATGTAATACCTACGGCTTGTTGACTCAGTCATGAACTGAGTATTTGGTGAAACCTTTGCCGGTATCGATTGATCACGGATGAAATGCAATGAACCTTTCCAATTGATGGATTAGCTTCTATTGAAATAAATCCAAGAGTTTTGCTGAATGTTTTCTCTCGCTGCATGGTTTTGATGAATGCGTTTTCGTGTTGGTTTTCGATGATTGGTTTTCATTGTTCGCTTTCATCGCATTTCACATTCATTCCGAATCTTGAGAGAAAGAGACGAAGTATGCTAATCAACTGTTGGTGCCAATGTAGGGCGCGTGAATTGTTCGTGAATGGCGCGTGAAGTCCCTTCTTCTCTCTACTAAGATTCATCTCAGTGAGTTGCTTCAACCGAACAAATATTGATCTGTACGCCTAAGAAAAATGATCTCTAGTCTATTCTGTTGCCTTGTCCTAATGATCAATGATACCACATCTACAAAGATAAGAGAAGATAATTGAATTGAATCAAATGCTAGAATATGTGTTGCTACTCGATCTGCTCAATAAGAATGATCATCTGCTTGTCATCAGTATGCTTGAAAATGTAGACATGTACAGACGAACTTGTACGTGTTGAAAAGAACCTGAAGGCACGAATCAAACGTGTCGTATATCTGTGCATAAGTCCAAATGTGTCTCATCTGATAGAACGGCTAGAGCATGCATTTGGTCTCGGACAATTTGTATACAAGAAAACATTTGTCTCTCGGGTGGTATCTGGGGGCACCTGGAACCGCTCGGCCTAGGAGAGATTAGGGCCTCCATGTGAAAATGGGAGTCGATCTGAGTCCTTAGCGACGAGCTGAACCAAAGAGTCACAGCGGCTAATCATGGGGAAAACCCATGGACCAACATATAAAATAGTCCACCTGCATGACCCGAATGACAACTTCAATATCTGCAAGAATGATTCATGAATTACTCATTATGCAAATTGTGCTAACGTAGTTTTGTGCAGGGATGACTGCCGGCGATGGTAAGTTGCTATGATATATTCTACCGTCGTGTTCTTATGAATTGTTAAAAAGAACCTAGACAAGTAGAAAGATCACTAGTAAATGTTAGCTCAATATATTGATTTAGTGCAGAGATTTGCGAGTTCGGCCAAAAGCCGCTCGCCAGTACATGATGTGTGCTGACCCACGTTGTGGGCATCCTTTTCAGAAAGCAAAAAGGAGACAGGGGGATATCAAGTAAGGCACCGAAGCTCGTCTAGCCCAGTAGAGCTCGTGGATCGCCTCGAAGTTTACTTTTCATTCCAGTCCAGTTTCAAGTTTCTTTTCCTTCTGAAGGTGTCTTTCAATTCCATCTTGTAATAAAGGGATATCATGTATGGGCATTGTGGCTAATTTCAAAAGAGTGTTTCAAAGAAAATCATATAGCCAAATTATAAGGCAAATCTGAGTTCACAAAGCTTTGTACTTGTATTCCAATCAAGCTATCAATAAAATGAGTATTTCTATTTCAAATCTCTGTGTTCAATATTTGGTTTTCTGCAATTGGTGCGTGCGTGTGTTTTGCTTGACTAATGGGTGCGTGCGTGTGTTTTGCTTGACTAGTTGTTTTTGTGCAGGTACATGGCCTTGTGCAAGCGCAACTTAGGCTTGCACGGCATCACGCCTTAGCGAGGACGATCGATCCTGCAGGGATCCAGGCAAGACGGACGACCCTAGCGGAATCGGGGCGTGACAGTCCCCCATGAGTAATTAAGTTTAATTATGATTTTTATTTAATTTTAGCAATTTCCAAAACCCATTTTGGCTTAACTTAGCATGTAGGCTTAGGGAGGGGCAAACTTGTAATTACAAGTGCCCCTACCCATAGCTCCCATGGCCGGCCACAATAGGGTCACCCCCTCCACCTCTTTTACTTCACCATTAAGTCTTCTCTCTCCCTCTTCATTCGTTTTCTTCCAACTCCTTCTTCTCCATCAAACCTACACATAGGTACATCCTTTAACTCTCATTTATTTCTTTTTTTGCATTCATTCCTTCACATAAATTAGAGAGGGGATCATTCTCTACAAGTTGACCCTAGATTTGGTAGGTTCCCCTAAAATATAGTTTAAGGACTATTTATGGATTTATCCTTTTAGAGAGGTATATATATATATATATATATATATATATATATATATATATATATATATATATATATATAAAAAAAAAAAAATATATATATATATATATATATATATATATATATATATATATATATATATATATATATATATATATTTTTAAACGCAACAACATTTTATAGAAAATATAAAGGGGGCTCTAGAAGAGCATTACAGACAGGTACGGGCCAGAAGACAAAAGGCCCAAACAAACAAGGTAATAAAACTCCTAAACAGGTGAATTCAGAAATTCAAAATTTCAAAAATTCGAAATATCGTAATACAACGAAATTTCAAACAATTTTGAAATTTCGAACACCGAATTTTCAAACGGAGTGGGACCGTTGACCACAGCAACGGGAGTCCCTAGGGGGTGGTGCGGGAACGCAGCCCGAAGAGGAGGGCGCACATCCCGATGGGAGGAAAAAAAAAAAAAAATATATATATATATATATATATATATATCCTCTGTTTTTTTCTTTTTTCTTTTTCTTTTTCTTTTTTTTTTTTGAACAAAGAGAAAATGAAACGACGCTGACGCGTCCCCCGGCGCTCGAGAACCGAGGGGGGAAAACACGCGCGGCCCGAGGGCACTCGACTCGAGGGCGCGTGGCCCGAGCGGGGGCTCTGCCAGAGGCAGGCGCTAGGCTCGAGAACCGGCCAGCACGCAGCTCGGGACGAAACCGCCGGGAAGGGAGAGCCGGGCGCGGGCGCTCCGGCGAGGGGCCGAGCGGCGGGTTATATATATATATATATATATATATATATATATATATATATATATATACACATGTGTATTTGTGTGTGTAGAGGAGAGTGGTAGTGGTGTTGAGAGTGTGTATTTATATGTGTGTGTGTGCATGTGTGGGAGTGTGTGTGTCCATGTGTGGGAGTGTGTGTGTCCATATGTGTGTGTGTGAGTGCCTATATATATATAGATACATATATATGTGTGTGTCTATATATATATATATATATATATATATATATATATATATATATATATATATATATATGTGTGAGTGTGTGCATTTGTATGTGTAGAGAGGGAAAGGAAATGAGATTATATAAGTGAGAGTTTATATATATATATTAGAGAGATTGAGAGGGAGATTAGACAGGTTATAGAGAAAATTAGACAGGGGGAAGAGTGGAAGAATGGAGAAATAAGTGAAGGGGAGAGGGAGAGCAGCTATGGCAGCAAGGGGGGCCCAAGGGGGCTGCTGCCCCCCCCCCCCCCCCCCGCAGCAGCAGCAAACACAGCAGTAGCAGTAACAACAAACACAGCAATGGCAGCAGCAGCTAGCAGCAGTAGGAGCTGCAGTAGCACCCCCAAACCACCCTATTTTGACCCCCCAATAACCCCCACTATATGCCTAATATATGTATATATATACCCTATATATTTAGCTATTTAGACACCTAATTAACCCACTAAAATAGCCCCAAACACTAGTCCTAAGTGAGTGTGGTAAAAGAGTGTTTGAATGAGTGAGTGAAGGGTTGAATCAGAATTAGTGAAGGGGGGATTTTGAGTTCCGTGATTCGGAACGCGTTGAAATTTGGAGGAGACTTAGATAATGTGATTTAGATTTTCTGGGTAGGCTTCGGAGTTGGAATCGGGGTTGCGTGTGAGATTGGGGAGATGGTATGGCACCGCACCATTCCGTATCTTGAAATATTCAAGATAACGGGTAAACGGGCGATACGGACCGTAAGATGGACTGGATGTCCACTTACCCTAGAAAACTTGGTGGGGAATGGTTGTATAGGCTAGTACCCTACTACCCTAGGAAGCACGGAGTGGAATTCCTAAGGGAAGGCCACTTGGCGTCAAGTTAGAACGGTTTAAGGGTAAATGTTAAGGGGTAATCGGGTAAATTCAAGATACGGAGTTCGGGTATTCGGATTGAGTTAAAACTTGGGTGGCTTGTTGGGTACACCCTACAAATGTCATATTTGAACCAATTTTGGCTCGGTTGACCCAGAGTTGACTTTTTACCCAAAAGTCAACCGTGAGTCAACACTTTGTCTAGATTTGACCAAATCCAAACCAGAGTTGACCAGTTGACCAAAAGTCAACTGTTGGTCAATATTTGACCAGTTTGACCTAGGGTTGACCTAGAGTTGACCAGAGTTGACCAGGGTTGACCAGTTGACCAAAAGTCAACTGTAGGCCAACTTTTGACCCCGTTTGACTTTCTTCGACTTGTTTTGACTTGCGATGACTGGTATGACCTAGAGTTGACTTGGTCTGACTTAGATTGACTTGATATAACTTGATTTGACCTAGATTGACTTGACAGGACTTAGTGTGACTCAGTGAGACCTAGTTTGACCTAGATTTCATATCATTCATTGTGAATCATTCTTAAACTTGTTTAAACCTAAATTAACATACAATATCTCATCTTTAGGTTCTTGATTTCCGCTCTGAGCATTGATATACCCTACAGCTCAGGACAGCAGGCAAGTACATTCACTGATAGTTTTTATTGTCTTGATATCTGCTATATCCGATTTAGTCGTAGTGTCTTACTTGATTCTCAGTCACGATAGTTGACGGACTAGTACACGTTGGATCATAACATGAGATGTTGTTCCTAGATTTCTGGGTATATTGGTACACTTCCTGTCTTGTTCCCTGTACTTGTATAGACACCGATTTCTAAGGGGATTTGCTACTCTCCTACGGAATCACGTGCCATGACGTGTCATGTCCAGATCTATTGTACTATTCGTAGATAGGGAATTATTAGGGGCTATGTGATCCAAGCCATCCTGTCACTATTCATGTGCTCGTGCCACTCTTCCCTCACGAAGGGTGTAGCGAGATCTTTTTGCCTTGTGCTCGTTATCCAGGTTGGCCGGCATGACTTTCCGTTGAGGTCACCGCAGATTGCCGGGCCAAGTGGATAGCCTGTCCTGTCACTTATCCCAAGCCGATCACATATCGCTCTAATAATTCAAGTCACTTTTTATATTTACTTTATCTTATCGTATATCCTGCTCTGTTCTACATTCAGTATTTCCTTTCCATGCCTGATATACAGTTACTCACATGCTCTACATGCCTTTACATTGTACCTTGATTGGAGACTAAGTTCTGCTCGGGAGAAGAGTTACAACCCCGATCCTTGTTTGGTTTAAGGGTTGTAACTCGGCTTTCGAATGGTTCCCAAGTCTTCGTATATCTTTGCCTTGTAGTTTATTATACTGTCTCTTATAAAATTTGTCAACTCACATGGAACTGCTGTTAGTGCTTGTACTTGCTTATTTTTCTGGCAGGATACCGTTATGATATATTACAGATGATTCTGAGTCGGACTGCTCGACCTATTATGGGCTCGAGTTAGATAGAGTAGTCCAGGACCGTGGCCTTATAGTAGAGCCACTTGATTTTGTACTTCCGGAGTAGTGTAGATTAGCTAGGTTTGACTGGACTGCGATCCATCTAGCTTTATCAGACTGTAGCTTCTATATTATATTTTGAGACCCTGTGATGTTGTATATATCTGGGCTTGTATTGGACTCTGGACTCATTTACTCTTTCATCTATTATATGTTCTCTTTCTGAGCTATCTACCTTAGTTTTATTCTGTGATTGAGACTGTATTGATATGTCACCTCCATTCGGAGAGTATATACTGTACAGGTACCTTTATACTGTTAGTCGTAGTATTTACAGATGTTATATATAGCGTTCTACCATCGATACTGTGGCGTAGGCTGGACGTACCCACGTGCTCGTGCCCCTCATAAGGGTGCGGGTCGTGACACGTTTTTGTGGTAGCCCACGCAGGTCCTGTGTCGCAATTAGTGCGATCTCGTAATAGTGCTTGACTTAGAGTACTAATTACGAGCCTGTAATTAGGACGTAGGACCTAGGACATGATAGGAGTTTCTCAATCACACCTAGGAAAATTTCGATCTTTTGATTATCATGATTACTTCCCTTGTATTAAATTAACTGTCCTTCTTTGATAATCTACTCATGTGCCATATTGATCTCTTGTTTCAATTCGTCTCCAGGATGACGAAGACGCACCCGCAGGCTACTGGATCGAGTAGCTTGCCTGAGAGATCTGATCAGGCTGAAGAGGAGGTTTACGAGACTGTCTCCAGTGATTCCACTATCCCGGAGACCTCGGCAGTTGCACAGGGAGGTCTACTACCTCCACCCCAGAGGGTTTCGGTCGTCGTTCCGGAGATGCTGCCGCCACCACCACCGATACCGATGGATACACATCATATGTTCCTTCTCCTTCAGCAGATGATGGAGACACAGCGAGCCCAGGCAAAGACGTCGCAGCGCCAGTCGGAGGCGTCACACCGTCAGATTGAGATACTGAGGTAGAACATGGAGAACTCGTATCAGCTTGTACTGGCAGCAGTGGAGATAGTAGTACCGGGTACGGTGTAGGGCCCTACTGGCCAGCAGCCATACCAGCAGCAGTCCAGGCCAGGGACAGTATTAGACTTTAGAAAGATGAGCTCCAGGGACTTCACAGGCATAGAGGGCATCCTTTATGCAGACGTCTGGCTAGAGGATGTGCAGCGGAGCATGGAGCTGGCAGAGCTTTCTAGAGCACTTTAGGTTTCGGCCGCTGCCAGCCGATTCTTTGACATTGCGCTGACATGGTACCACACGGATCCTCGTGCGTCGGGAAGAGGGCTGACATAGAAGAACTTCTGGAGGCTCTTCAAGGAGAAGTTCTTCTCGGACGTGGTTCTTACAGCATTGGAGGGCCAGTTCGTCGGTCTAGTGCAGGGGAACTTGTCGGTGGACGAGTATGCAGTTGAGTTCTTCCGCCTTAGTAGGTTTGCTTCTGATTTGATCCAGGATGAGGGGCAGAAGGCTCGTAAGTTCCGTAGGGGACTTATTCATGCAGTGTGCACCCGCACCTCGGGTCGCCGTGATGCGACGTTCGATCAGATATTGATGGACGCGCAGATTACAGAGGAGGACTTCGGCCTCAAGCCGAAGAGGAGCAGAGATACTATGGGGGCGAGTTCCAGTGTGGGACCGGCCAAGCGCCCCCATATTCAGCATCAGCAGAGGCTATTTCAGCAGCAGCCTCTATTGCAGATTCAGCAGGCATCGACGCGTGCCCAGCAGCACCAGGGACAGGGCCAGAGATCGCCTACTCTGTGCGGCTTCTACGGAAAGCCGGGGCACACCAGGGAGGCTTGCAGGAAGAGGTTGGGTGTCTGTCTCTACTTTGGGGCGCCCGATCACCAGCTGAGGGATTGCCGTTTTTACAGAGTCCGAGGAGGCCAGGATAGAGCGCAGCCGGCTAGAGGACCAGTAGTTCAGCAGAGGGGTCTTCTACTTCAGACCCAGCAGCAGCGCTTTGTTCAGTACCAGAAGGGAGCACCCGTGGGCAGGGTGTTCGCTTTGGCAGCAGAGGAGGAGGCAGAGCTGGTGGGAGATGTGGTAGTAGGTCATGTTCTCCTAGATTCCTTCCCTGCTTTCGCCTTGTTTGATTCTGGGGCTACTCATAGTTTTGTGTCTTTTTTTTGCTTTGAGACACAATATTATTGCTGAATATATGGGTAGGACTTGCAAGATTATGACCAGGGGAGGCATTATCCTAGTTAATAATATTTGCAAGGGGCAGAGAGTCACCCTGAGAGGCCGAGACTTGAGTGCGTGTCTGCTTGTAATACCCCTATCGAGGTACGATATGGTACTCGGTATGGATTGGTTGAGCATGCACCATGCTAGCATTGATTGTAGATGAGGCAGAGTTCTTTTTAGGATGCCGGGAGAGCCAGAGATCGAGTTTGCTCGAGGAGCAGCGGAGCCGGAGGCTGAATTCTGTGGAGCTTTGTTGGCGGGGCAGGATTTACCACATCCGTTGATAGCTGAGTTCTCGGATGTCTTTCTTGAGGAGCTGTCGGGGATGCCGCCAGACAGGGACATTGAGTTCTTTATAGACTTGGTGCCGGGTGTCGAGTCTATTTTACAGCATGTCTATAGGGTGAACAACAGCGAGTTGATAGAGCTGTAGAAGCAAGTCGACGAGCTGCAGGACAAGAGGTTCATCAGATCCAGTTCTTTGTCCTGGGGAGCGCCAGTCCTATTTATGCCGAAGAAGGACGGTACGTCCCATATGTGCATTAATTACCGGGCGCTCAATAACCTCACTATCAAGAATAGCTACCCTTTGTCGAGGATCGATGACTTGTTCAAACAGCTGAGTGGGGCAAAGGTCTTTTCCAAGATAGACTTGAGGTCCGGGTATCACCAGCTGAAGGTGAGGCGGGATTACATTCCCAAGACGGCATTTCAGACTCGGTACGGCCAGTACGAGTTTACAGTGATGCCATTTGGGTTGACCAATGCTCCCGCGATGTTCATGAACTTGATGAACAAGGTATTCCATCAGTACCTTGATAAGTTCATGGTGGTCTTCATAGACGATATATTGATCTATTCGAAGACGCAGGAGGAGCATGAGGAGCACTTGAGAATTGTGTTAGAGACTCTGAGGAGGGAACAACTCTACGGGAAGCTTTCGAAGTATGAGTTCTTCTTGGACCAGGTGGAGTTCTTAGGTTATGTTGTGACCGAGCATGGGATTTCAGTGGACCAGAGGAAGATTTCGGCAGTGGAGTCTTGGTCTATGCCCAGTTCAGTTGCCGAGGTTCGGAGCTTTCTGGGTTTGGCTAGCTATTACCGGAAGTTCGTCCAGGACTTCTCGCGGATTACAGAGCCGATAACTAGACTCACCAGGCAGGACGTGGAGTTCGTCTGGACTGTTGAGTGTCAGGCTGCATTCGATGAGCTGAAGAGGAGGTTGACTTCAGCTCCGATCTTGACTTTGCCATCTGGGTCAGGTGGGTTCTCGATCTTCAGCGATGCTTTCGGAAATGGTTTAGGTTGTGTTCTTCAGCAGCACAGAAAGGTGATTGCCTATGCATCCAGGCAGTTGCGTCCTCATGAGAAGAACTATCCTACTCATGATCTGGAGTTGGCCGCAGTTATATTTGCTTTGAAGTTATGGAAGCATTACCTGTATGGAGAGCGAGTCGAGATCTTCACGGATTACAAGAGCTTGAAGTACGTGTTCACTCAGAAGGAGTTGAACATGCGGCAGAGGTGGTGGTTAGAGCTGATGAAGGACTTCAATATATTACTGCAGTACCATCCGGGGAAGGCCAACGTAGTTACAGATGCCTTGAGCAGGTATCCAGTTGCTATGTTCTTGACGACAGATCGTTATTTGTTGGCCGACCTGGATAGTTTGGGTATCGAGGTCATCATTTCGGGCGTGGAGATCCAGATGTAGGGTTTGTAGATTCAGTCTGAGCTGATGGATAGAGTCAGGTCAGCACAGTATGCGGATGTTGCCCTGAGGAGCATCAGCGAGCAGGTACGGACGGGCTTGCTTGACGATTTCTCTGTAGCCGAAGACGGGTCGTTGCGGCACGGTACTAGGTTGTGCGTTCTGCGTGGAGAGCTTCGGGAGGAGGTTCTTCAGGAGGCGCATCGCTCTCAGTATTCTATGCATCCTGGAGCCAACAAGATGTATAGGGACCTGAGAGAGCACGTGTGGTGGTATGACATGAAGCGCGAGGTAGCTCAGTTTGTATCTCGTTGCCTTGTGTGCCAGCAAGTGAAGGCCGAGAGACAGAGGCCATGTGTATTGCTATAGCCGCTACCCACTCCCGAGTGGAAGTGGGAGCACATCACCATGGACTTTGTATCTGGACTTCCACGATCGCCAGGAGGGAAGGATGCGGTTTGGGTCATAGTTGATAGATTGACCAAATCGGCCCACTTTTTTCCTTTTAAAGTGGGTTTGTCTACGGAGAGGCTGGCTGAGCTGTATGTTCGTCAGATCGTGAGATTGCACGGAGTTCCGGTGAGCATAGTTTCAGATCAGGATAGCCGATTCACTTTCCACTTCTGGAGGAGTTTGCAGGCTAGCTTGGGCACCTCGCTCAAGTTTAGTACTGCTTATCATCCTCAGACCGACGGGCAGTCGGAGAGGACCATCCAGACTTTGGAGGATATGCTTCGCACATGTGTGCTAGATCTCGGGGGTTCTTGGGAGGACCATCTTCACCTGGTAGAGTTTGCTTACAACAACAGCTACCAGGCCAGTATAGAGATGTCACCATTTGAGGCTCTATATGGACGGAGATGTCGTACTCTTTTGTTTTGGGACGATGTCGACGAGCGGGCGCTTCTTGGCCGGAGATGGTTGTGGATGCGGTCGAGAAGGTCAGGATGATTAGAGACAGACTTCGGGTGGCTCAGGATAGGCAGCGGCATTGGACCGATAGTCACCGGAGACCGTTAGAGTTCGAGGTTAGTTTCAGTTCTTGTCGTGTTGTTTGTGATTGTTGTTTAGTCTGTGTGTTGAGTTTTGTCTTGTGTCTAGGTTGGTAACATGGTGTTTTCGAGGATATCCCCGACACGTGGCACGATTCGTATTGGCGGCGGTGGAAAGCTCAGTCTGCGCTACATCGGACCTTTTACCATCTAAGAGAGGATCGGTACAGTAGCCTACCGACTGGACTTGCCTACTAGGCTTGAGGGAGTGCACAACGTGTTTCATGTATCTCAGCTGAGGCGGTACGTAGCAGATCCTAGCCATGTATTGGACCATTCAGCGATACAGGTGGGACCTACTCTCAGCTATCCATAACAGCCGGTGGAGATTCTGGATCGCAGGGAGAAGGTGCTCCGGAACCAGGTCATACCCTTGGTTCGGGTTGCGTGGAGATATCACTCTCCAGGTGAGTCTACCTGGGAGAGGGAGGACGACATGCGGGAGCGTTTCCCTTATCTTTTCGCGCCCTGAGGTATAAATCTATTTCTTTTGTCTTTCTGTTTTTGGTTTCCTGTGCTTGTTGTCTTCAATTTCGAGGACGAATTTTATTTAAGGTGGATAGACTTGTCACCCTCACTTTTCCAAGTTAGGGGTAAAATGGTAATTTTCTATTTTATAATATTTTTGGAATTTTATTTCAAGAATATTAATATTTAATTATTATAGGAGTCGGGTTCGAATTTTATCGCATTTCGAGTTAATTCGGGACCCCAGAGAATTTCAACTTGAGTCGTAACTAGCATGTTAATTAACCATGGCCCACCACACTAAACTTTTAGGTTGAGGAGTTTGGACTAGTCCCCCATGAGTAATTAAGTTTAATTATGATTTTTATTTAATTTTAGCAATTTCCAAAACCCATTTTGGCTTAACATAGCTTGTAGGCTTAGGGAGGGGAAACTTGTAATTACAAGTGCCCCTACCCATAGCTCCCATGGCCGGCCACAATAGGGCCACCCCCTCCACCTCTTTTACTTCACCATTAAGTCTTCTCTCTCCCTCTTCATTCATTTTCTTCCAACTCCTTCTTCTCCATCAAACCTACACATAGGTACATCCTTTAACTCTCATTTATTTCTCTTTTTGCATTCATTCCTTCACATAAATTAGAGAGGGGATCATTCTCTACAAGTTGACCCTAGATTTGGTAGGTTTCCCTAAAATCTAGCTTAAGGACTATTTATGGATTTATCCTTTTAGAGAGGTATATATATATATATATACATGTGTATTTGTGTGTGTAGAGGAGAGTGGTAGTGGTGTTGAGAGTGTGTATTTATATGTGTGTGTGTGTGTGCATGTGTGGGACTGTGTGTGTTCATGTGTGGGAGTGTGTATGTCCATATGTGTGTGTGTGTGAGTGCCTTTATATATATAGATATATATATGTGTGTGTGTGTGTCTATATATATATATATATATATATATATATATATATATATATATATATATATATATATATATATATATATATGTATGTGTGTATGTAGATTTGTATGTGTGAGTGTGTGCATTTGTATGTGTAGAGAGGGGAAGGAAATGAGATTATATAAGTGAGAGTTTATATATATATTAGAGAGATTGAGAGGGAGATTAGAGAGGTTATAGAGGAAATTAGAGAGGGGGAAGAGTGGAAGAATAGGGAAATTAGTGAAGGGGAAAGGGAGAGCAGCTATGGCAGCAAGGGGGGCACAAGGGGGCTGCTGCCCCCCCACGGCAGCAGCAAACACAGCAATAGCAGCAGCAGCAAACACAGCAATGGCAGCAGCAGCTAGCAGCAGTCGGAGCTGCAGTAGCACCCCCAAACCACCCTATTTTGACCCCCCATAACCCCCACTATATGCCTAATATATATGTATATATATACCCTATATATTTAGCTATTTAGACACCTAATGAACCTACTAAAATAGCCCCAAAAACTAGTCCTAAGTGAGTGTGGGAAAAGAGTGTTTGAATGAGTGAGTGAAGGGTTGAATTAGAATTAGTGAAGGGGGGATTTTGAGTTCCGTGATATGGAACGCGTTGAAACTTGGAGGGGACTTAGATAATGTGATTTAGATTTTCTGGGTAGGCTTCGGAGTTGGAATCGGGGTTGCGTGTGAGATTGGGGAGATGGTATCGCACCGCACCATTCCGTATCTTGAAATATTCAAGATAACGGGTAAACGAGCGATACGGACCGTAAGATGGACTGGATGTCCACTTACCCTAGAAAACTTGGTAGGTAATGGTTGTATAGGCTAGTACCCTACTACCCTAGGAAGCACGGAGTGGAATTCCTAAGGGAAGGCCACTTGGCGTCAAGTTAGAACGGTTTAAGGGTAAATGTTAAGGGATAATCAGGTAAATTCAAGATACGGAGTTCGGATATTCGGATTGAGTTAAAACTTGGGTGGCTTGTTGGGTACACCCTAAAAATGTCATATTTGAACCGATTTTGGCTCTGTTGACCCAGAGTTGACATTTTACCCAAAAGTCAACCGTGAGTCAACACTTTGTCTAGATTTGACCAAATCCAAACCAGAGTTGACCAGTTGACCAAAAGTCAACTGTTGGTCAATATTTGACCAGTTTGACCTAGGGTTGACCTAGAGTTGACCAGAGTTGACCAGGGTTGACCAGTTGACCAAAAGTCAACTGTAGGCCAACTCTTGACCCCGTTTGACTTTCTTCGACTTGTTTTGACTTGCGATGACTGGTATGACCTAGAGTTGACTTGGTCTGACTTAGATTGACTTGATATAACTTGATTTGACCTAGATTGACTTGACAGGACTTAGTGTGACTCAGTGAGACCTAGTTTGACCTAGATTTCATATCATTTATTGTGAATAATTCTTAAACTTGTTTAAACCTAAATTAACATACAATATCTCATCTTTAGGTTCCTGATTTCTGCTCTGAGCATTGATATACTCTACAGCTCAGGACAGCAGGCGAGTACATTCACTAATAGTTTTTATTGTCTTGATATCTGCTATATCCGATTCAGTCGTAGTGTCTTACTTGATTCTCAGTCACGATAGTTCACGGACTAGTACACGTTGGATCATAACATGAGATGTTGTTCCTAGATTTCCGGGTATATTGGTACACTTCCTGTCTTGTTCCTTGTACTTGTATAGATACCAATTTCTAAGGGGATTTGTTACCCTTTTACGGAATCACGTGCCATGACGTGTCATGTCCAGATCTATTGTACTATTCGGAGATGGGGAATTATTAGGGGCTATGTGATCCAAGCCACCCTGTCACTATTCATGTGCTCGTGCCACTCTTCCCTCACGAATGGTGTAACGAGATCCTTTTGTCTTGTGCTCGTTATCCAGGTTGGCCGGCATGACTTTCCGTTGAGGTCACCGCGGATTGTCGGGCCAAGTGGATAGCCTGTCCTGTCACTTATCCCAAGCTGGTCACATATCGCTCTAATAATTCAAGTCACTTTTTATATTTACTTTATCTTATCGTATATCCTGCTCTGTTCTACATTCAGTATTTCCTTTTCATGCCTGATATACAGTTACTCACATGCTCTACATGCCTTTACATTGTACCTTGATTGGAGACTAAGTTCTGCTCAGGAGAAGAGTTACAACCCCGGTCCTTATTTGGTTTAAGGGTTGTAACTCGGCTTCCTAACGGTTCCCAAGTCTTCATATATCTTTGTCTTGTAGGTTATTATACTGTCTCTTGTAGAATTTGTCAATTCACATGGAACTGCTATTAGTGCTTGTACTTGCTCATTTTCCTGACAGGATACCGTTATGATATATTACAGATGATTCTGAGTCGGACTGCTCGACCTATTATGGGCTCGAGTTAGATGGAGTAGTCCAGGACCGTGGCCTTATAGTAGAACCACTAGATTTTGTACTCCTGGAGTAGTGTAGATTAGCAAGGTTTGACTGGACTGTGATCCAGCTAGCTTTATTAGACTGTAGCTTCTATATTATATTTTTAGACCCTGTGATGTTGTATATATCTGGGCTTGTAGACTCTGGACTCATTTACTCTTTCATCTATCATATGTTCTCTTTCTGAGCTATCTACCTTAGTTTTATTCTGTGATTGAGACTGTATTGATATGTCACCTCCATTCGGAGAGTATATACTATACAGGTACCTTTATACTTTTAGTCGTAGTATTTACATACGTTATATACAGCGTTCTACCGCCGATACTACGGCGTAGGCAGGACGTACCCACGTGCTCGTGCCCCTCATAAGGGTGCGGGTCGTGACACCTTTGCTAGTTGAGACTTTGGAGACTAACCTAGATGCTAACTTTAGCTATGGTGACTTGACTAGCATGGTGGGACCCTAGTCTAACTTAAGTCAACCCAAGTTGAGTTATTTTGAATCAAGTTTCATATAGAGAATAAGTGATTTAGTGCATGGGTTTTTGACTTAGGAATTGATTCATTTAGCATTGAAACTTGGCCCAAGCCTATTAGTCATCAACCCTAACCCTAATTCCTTCCTTACATGGCCGACCCCCTAGGGATTCTCCCCCTATTTAATGTATCTTCCTAGTTCTTGCCTCTTTTGTATCACATCAACATTTGGCAAGAAAGAGGTATTGGTCTTTTTTCTTCAATCCATAACTTCTTCATTTTAATTCATTTTTGTCCCTAGTCTCTGGCATTAGAACCTAATCACACTCTATTTGCTATTCATGGAGAGAAATCTCAAATTTTGCACAATTTGGAGCTTTTGACTTGCAAGAGGAATCTTCTTATTTGGGGCTTTTCCTTGAGTTTGATACTCTATAGGTAAACACCTCAAACTATCATTTAATCTTGATTTCTTTGCATGATAGCCTAGATCTAGGTGTCCCCTAGATGAGGTGTGTGTTTGGTGAAGTTTTGCTTTGGTTTCGTGTCCGTATCGGACACGTATAAATTTCTATTTGTAAGTGTTTGTATAAATGCCTCTGAGAACTTTTTCATCTGATTTTTGAAATGTTTTTGATTGGGAATATTGATTTTATGTGCTATTTGATTTCCCTAAACTCTGAGCTGATTTTCGAGTCGTGTCGTGTCCACACGAAGACACGAACACACTCGCGCTCAGAGCTAGGGTTTCCCCTGCTGTTCGATTGAGCTGTGGGATACGACACAGTTTGGTACGACCTAATTCTGCGGGGATACGTGGGGGCAGTGTCTACGAACCAGACCCCCAACTGGCTCGAGGTATCGTGTCGTATCGGACACATTCTTGCTCGTGCACTGGAATTATATGCGCGCACACAGGCGCATAGACACGCACTGATACGCGTCTCGTACACCGACACGGGGACATGTACACACCTCATGTTGTGTTCAGTGTGTAGCCCTAGTGCTAGGCTACACGTGGACGTGACCACGTAGACACACGTGTCGTGTGTCGTGTCTGCGTGCGTGGTGAACTTGTGCATGAGACAGTGCACTGTTTCTGTGGCTCGTGTGTTTGTTTTCATATTGGACACATTTGTGTCCACTTAGTTGGACACAGACACCCTACATGACACGTATACATATGTCACAATGTTTACCAACCAATTAATTGGATAATTAACTGTAAATTGAATTCAAAATTGGGATTTTCCCCCTAAGTCTGATACATGTTCTGTTAAACCATTTTCTGAGATTCAAATTGTGTTTTTACTGGTTTTAGAAGATTAAATTATAATCTTAGATCATATATTATGTCTGAGATTTTAAGTTTGCATTGTTTGGGTTCATGTGGAGTTTTGGTTGGATTTATGGTATATTTTCGAGTGTATTTTGACACTCGATATTAGCAATGTCTGGATTGTCATATATATATGCTAATATATACATATTGATATATCATGTTCTAACCTGTACACTATTTACATACTGTCACACTGATTTCTAAAATTTGAACTCTTCTATCTATCTACAGCTATCCACACACATATCACCTAATATATACACTCTAAACCTGAGAACAATCTATGGACTGCTATCTATACACACATGTTCATACACCCTAAACTGTAATGAAAATCTGAACACAATACACACACACACATGTCACAAGCCTGTCACCGAAAACTGAACTCACACACACTCTAAAACCTGGGACACATCACACTGTACACACACGCACACTCTACTGCTACCACCTACGAACTCACACACCCTCTAAAAACCTGAGAACACACTACTGTATACACACACACATTCTACTTGTATACACACACACACACACACTCTACTGTTATGCACACACACACACCCTACTGCTACACACACACACACATTCTACTTGTATACACACACACACATGACACCACTGTCTCTCTCTCTCTCTCTCTATATATATATATATATATATATATATATATATATATATAGTATATATATATATCTATATCTATGCATGATAATATGTGAATATATATATGTATTATTGCCTATATATATATTTATATATGTAAAATGTGGTGAATATATAAGTGAATGCTAATATAGA
This sequence comes from Iris pallida, assembly GCA_029216955.1. Taxonomy (NCBI): domain Eukaryota; kingdom Viridiplantae; phylum Streptophyta; class Magnoliopsida; order Asparagales; family Iridaceae; genus Iris; species Iris pallida. Next base: position 14,718,834 of record JANAVB010021800.1, on the reverse strand, counting down.
CATGTATATAGGCATATAGCCCTATATGGTTTTCCAATATGTATGCCTTATATAAATTATGTGTATATGGGTATGTATATACATGAAATTATGTGTTGATAGTTTGTGTAGTGTTGTGACTTGTGTGAATGTTAGGATAGACATGGTTAGGCTTAGTGTGACTTGTCTGGGTTAGGACTCGACCTAGTTGACCTAGTTTGACTAGTGTAGTTGACTAGAGTTGACCAAAGGTTGACTTTAGTCTAGATTGACCCAAACATCATGTAGAATGCATTGTAGTGTTCTATTTTACCATTTTGGACATGTTGTGACTTGTGCTGTTCTAAATAGGAGTCAGACACCTCTCCTCAGATAATATATTCACTTCACATACTCAGGATATCAGGCGAGTACATTCTCTGACCGTTTCATACTTGATAGGATTTACATTTACGCTCTAGATTACGTTACTTGATGCTGTCAGGTTGTTAACACGGATTGGTACTATATGATCCCTTCATGAGATGTTATCTCCCTCGGGAGCATCGGGTTACAGTATGTCATATGAGTTTCACTTTCATCATGTACTCCGTTGCTTTCACCATTCATGTGCACTCTTGTGATTCATGTACTCTCATGTTCACAGAGCCCCCATATATACAATCATGTGCACCCATTTATGGGCCTTCATGTGATATCATGTGCAATAACATAACCTATCTGGATCCTTGTGTATTGATTGGGGTACGGGAGAGTACAAATGGTCATGTGAACAATTCCAAAGTAGTATTGCAGAAGCATGAAAAATACTAAAGAAAGATCCATGCGGCCAGGAAAATCTATGCGGCTCAGAAAACCCATGCGGCTCAGAGAGTCATGCGGCACAAGGGACTATGCGGCTCAAGACGTCCCATGCGGCTGAGAATAGAAGACACGTGGCTTGCAAACAGTTCTCCCCTCCACCCTATACTGCATTAATTACTTTGACGGCTGACAGCTCTAATAAAGTGACAGCCCTGACACGAAGAGGTAATGATGACTCTGTCATAATGACAGACCCCTAGGGAAACGAAGAAAATCTTTGACACAATCCCCTGAGATCCAGAAAATGCCACGCAGCCTAGAATACGTGGATATGCGACTCAAGCGGAGACTCCCTATGCGGCTCAGGCAGAAGTTGCCCTATGCGGCCTATATTGAAACAACCCTATGCGGCTCAAGGAGAGGCCCCCCCATGCGGCTCGCAAGGATCATCTCCATGCGGCTCACTACCCATTATGTGGTCCAGATTGCCTTGTAGTTTGAAGGTTCGAGGGCTACTCTCCAAGCAGCCCTGACACGTGGCCGGTCTTATGCGGCTCAATCCTTTTGCGGCTCCATCCTTATGCGGCTCAATCCTTATGCGACCCAATCCTCATGCAGCTCAGATCCCCTCAGCGGCTCTTAGGACACGTGTCATGAAGCCAGTCAATTTCCCAGATTTGCTGCAATCAAAGATTGGGTCAAATCCTAATAATCTGGGACACGTGGCAGGAGAATGAATTAAACTTATTCATTCAGATTCGTAGACATCAGCAAATCATTATCACGGAGATTTATTCCAATCAGCATTAATTACTGATAGGATTTGGTACAATCTACATTAAATGGCCCAGATTCATCACACTCAAGATTAATGGCCCAGATTGATCAATCAACAGGCCGCCGCCACTCTAAGGGGCAATCATTGCAAACCCTAATGATTATATTCCCTTCTTATAAATAGTAAGGTACCATTTCCTTGCATGGGGACCCTTTTTGAGATCAGAGAGCATTAGAAGACTTGGAGAAAAAGAGCAGAGAGAGAGCAAATAGAGCATTTCTTCAATGCCAAGCAATCTTCTGGAGCCAAGGCTGCATACCGATCATCCAAGGAGTAAGGTAGAGCGGCCGTCGCTTTTCCGAGCCTCTATCGTTACCCCCCAGAATCTAAAATAAACAATTGTACTTAGATTGCTGTACCTAGGCTTTCGTCCCTAGGCTTTCTTTGTACAAGCGAGTTTGTAACGTGAAGTAAAAGTCCAGTCCTCCGATAATTATTCTGCTTTTTTATATTTTATGACAAACACGATGGCAACTCTGCTGGGGACAAACTTCTCCACGGCTGAGGAGTTGGTGACGCAATCGGATGCAGCCAAACTTGGCTGCACACAACAGAAAATGGTTGTCCGCTTCGACCAACAGGCGTTCGAAGAAATGCTCTCCGAAGGAAGCGCTGGCCCGGTCCAGAGGCACATCCGCACAACGAAGGCTCGCAAAGAATGGAGGCCAAAATCATTTGCTCCTCCCCAGGCCCTCGATGGAGTACTCTCTGCTACCCAAGACGGCGAAGGCGACTCTCGCACGGCCCCACTTCGAGCCATAGAAGACTCTGCTGTCCCCAAGTCCGGCAGAGGAAAGTACTACGATGCTGGACTTGCAGGGGCAAAGCGTAATTCTATGGGCTCCAGGAAGAAAACGAACATGGACACTAGCCGCAAAGCAAAGACTCATGCGGCCAAGATGGCCAGCCGCATGAATAATGACCATGTGGCTGAAACTGCTAGCCAAATGCATAGTACTCATGCGGCTAGGATTTCCAGCCGCATGGAGAACACTCATGCGGCCAGAGTTTCCAGCCGCATGGAGAAGATCCATGCGGCTACGACTGCCAGCCGTATGAGGATTGATGATTCCAGCCGTATGACGTCTACTCCACGAGGTTCTGTCTTCGACCGCCTCACCTATGGTCCTGATCTCCTGTGCTCCTAAGAAGATATGTCTGATTCTCTCCAGCACCACTTAGCCTCTTCCTACTATGTGCCCTCACGCACTAGAGTGAAGAAGTCTAGGGCAGCACGAGCTTGGCAAGCTCGGTCCGTTGATCCGACCTCTGACCATCCGAGCATCCTGTGTATTGTTATGCGGGCCTCTGATGGGAAGTTGTACAGAACCACTCGAGTCCAGCCCCCGACGGCAGACGGACAGAGAGGTTCCCAAAAGTCTCCCAAAATCCAGGGAGCAAACATGGTCAATCCGGACCCGTATGACTTGCGTGAGGCCCCCTCTACAAACGCAAGGAAAGAGAAGGTGCCCCGGGGTGCAAAGAGTCCTCCCACGGACGTCACTGCACCCAAGTCATCGTCAACTGCTATTGCAGCAACACAACAGTACGAGAGGACCGGCGGTCCGTCTTCCAAAGTCTGCAACGATCAAGCTCGGCGGAAGACGAGGCGCCTCCCGTCGTCTCCTGCAACTCTGCTCAGAAAGTCCTCGCCGATGGAAAAGGAAAGAAGACGAATGTTCCTAGCCCGAGGGTTTCAACCACTATGACTAGGATACTCTCGTCTAAACGGGTGCCCACCACCGGAGTTTTCCAAGGTACCCGTTCTAAGATGAAATCTGCTACAATGGGAGATTCGTCGTCCACAAAACTGGGGGTTGCTGGGACTGGGGGTAGCACTCCTCCGAACCTCCACGATAATCCAATGTTCCAAGAGGACGAACCGGGGGAAACAACTCTCCCATCAACAAACCCTGACGTCCCCACGACATCTCCCAAGACGAGGTGAACTCAGAGATTGGGGGTACTATTCCTTCCGAGTCCGAACCAGAGGAGAACATTCCCACATATCCCGATGACTTCTCACTACAGGGGTATGATTCGGAGGGCGCTTCCTCCACCGCTCCGACCCTTTCCCACGTAAGGACGGTATTCATGACGGACAGTAACCAAGGCGGTTCCAGTGATCGCCAACGCATCGACACTCTCGAGGCCATACTGCTTGCCTTGGTCAAGTCTATAGACGAGATCAAAGCGGCTCTTCCAACTCTGCAAGGAGGAACGCCTGGCCAAACAAGCGCGGGTCCTGCGGTCAATGCGGACTCGAATTCAGCAGCACCGAACCCGGACAACAATCCTCCTGAAGGAACGGCCCCCACCGCCGTGGATGAAGCCCGCGAAGCGAGAAGAGAGGTCCAGGAGCTCTGAGCCATGTTTCACGCTCAAGAAAATTCCCAAGACCTCAGAATACGGCAACCGTACCCTGCTGCCTGGAGGGATGTTCCATTCCCGCCAAGATATAAGCCGTTCAATATCAATCCTTATGATGGCAAGACCTGAGCAAGTCGGTACATTACTTACATCGAGGTCACCACCGACCATCTGCCCCATGACGATGCCATTCTCATACGATTATTCATCGGGGCATTGGAAGGAGTCGCCTTCGACTGGTATCGTAATTTGCCAGACAACTGCATCCACTCCTTCGCCGGCTTCAAGCGCATGTTCTTGGAAAGATTCTACGAGGTAGGGTAGGACATCACAATGTCCACCCTCATGGACGTCGTCTAAGGGGAGAAAGAGCTGACGAGGAATTACATTGAGCGGTTTTGCCAAACCGCAATGAAGCTGCCATCTGGAAATCCGGATTCCTCTCTGATTGAAATTTGCCAAAAGAGAGTGCTCCCCACCATCAGTCTCTGGATGGGCAAAAGTTAATTCAAGGACTGGAAGACGTTTATCATCAGTGCCACTAGCGTCGAAGAACGATTGAAGAAGGCTCGCCAATTGGGATTGCACATCTCAGACGGAGAGAACAAGGGCAAGCGTCCTAATACCAACAACGACAATGGGGGTAGCCCCTCCAACAACCGGGACAGCAGGGGGAAGCAGGCTATGGTGGCCGATACCGCACAGAAACCTGAGCCAAAGCCGGCAGATAAATAATGGCCGTAAATCACTTACTCCTTCGAAGACGGTCACGTCAAGCCCATCTTGGACATGCTCATACAAGGAGACAGAATTCAGCTTCCTCCACCAAGACGGGAACCTCGGCCGACAGATATGGAGAATCCAAAGTACTGCCATTACCACCGCTACGTCCACCATGCCACACACGACTGCTACCAACTAAAATGGTACATCTAAAATCTCATCGATTCGAACGCGCTGGCCATCGATTTCGAAGAGGTGACCGTGGCAGCCAATATGGTGTCCGTACAGTTTGGCAGCTTTCCTCCAACCAAAGCTCAAGACGGTGTGGTGCCCATCCCTCTGGCGACAATGGAGGTTGCTAATCTTCCACCTCCCCGGGATCAGGCTGCTGGGCTAGTGCCCCTCACCACATCACGAGGAGAGATTATGTGGGTCCATCCAGACCTGGTATCAGAAGTAACTCAGCCCACACCATCTTCCATTCGCAAGAAGAGTGGAAAGGTCAGGTCCTGCCACACAATCTCGGCAGATATCGAAGAAGCTACAGCCGTCGTCACTCGGTCGGGGGCACAATCCCAACCTGTGGCTGATAACTCGGCTGAAGGTCATCAGCCTGCTACAACTGACGCTCTGGGACCGGCTCAGCCTCCGACGACCGACAAGCTTAGGCCGAAGGAGACTCGCTTTGACAAATCCTTCCGAAAAGAGGCACCGCAGGGGTTGGAAAAGCCCTACAATTTCGACATCTTGGCGTAATTGGCCAACACGCTGGCCAAGTTGTCATTATACGAGCTTCTGAGACTCTCAAAAGATGTTCGTACAGCTTTGAACGATGCACTCCAAAATGCCGACGCGTACCTGGCTCAGGTCAACATCACAGAAGAAAGCCCGCCTGAAGATCTCTAAGACAGCGCTTGCACGGGAGCGATGCCCAACATTGTCTTCACTCCGCAGGACATGCTCATCAAAACCAACCTGCACGATCGCCCGTTATACTACACTGGATACATCGACGATGTAAAGGTGGATCAGATGCACATTGATCCTGGGTCTTCCATAAGCATTATTCCGAAGGGTCAGCTATAACATCTTCGTATTCCGATGCATTGCCTGACGCCTACAAGCACCGCCATCAGCGGTTTCAAATCGGGCAGGAGCTACCCAATTGGGAAGATTCGTCTGAAGTGTCAGATTGGCGATCTCCAATCAGAAGTCACCTGCTACGTCATAGATGCAGACACTTCTTAGAACATCCTCTTGGGGCGCCCTTGGATACACGATTATATGATTGTGCCTTCCACGCTGCACCAGTGCTTCAAATATGTCGACAAATACGGCTTCGTGAGGACAAAATTTGCTGATAACGATCCCTTCAAAGGGGTCGAATCCTACTACTCAGACTCTTGTCTGTATGAAAAGTTAAAAAAACACCTTGATGAAGGAGATATACAAGCTCGTACCGAGACAGCTACATGATCAGAAGAACCTCTGACGATCCACCTCCAAGTTCGCAAACCTGGCAAGTCCGTACCCCTTACAGCCACTCTGCGTAAGGATACAATCAGCCTCTCGGCGCAAGAAGAGCAGATGATAATTCGGCTGCCAAGGTCTGGCCAAGTGCCAAGACCCACAACAGAGCCACTGACAATTAGGCTGCCGAGAGTCGGCCAGCCGCAAACGGAGAAGCTCAATCCCTCCGACAAGCCGATGACGATACGCCTTCCTAAGAAGGGTCGTCACCCCGATGTAAGGTCTGGGACTTCTAGCGAACCAACCACTCCCCGCCCAGCATCAAGTATCAAGCTAGGGGTCGCTAGCCTGCCAACAACTCCATGCTCCGCTCCACCAGCTGAACCTCTGACGATCAAGCTGCCCAGGTCGTCCTCTCAGTCTTCGTTTATACAGGGGATAGCCGAAGAGGAACCGGAGCTGGCCAAGTATGTGGCTGCCCACACTGATGTTCCCTTCGCAGATGATGTAATCCCCCTAGAAAAGATACCTTACTTCATCAATAAAGGGCTATCTTTGAACTACCTCGAGCTCAATAAGCTATATATAATATATGCTATGGAACATGGTATAGGCACTCACCTACACACACAGGTGACAAATGTGCACACCGTAATCCAGTTTATTCCAGTGGAAGACGCCTACCGCATAATCAAGGAAGGGGATCATCCAATCATCTTCGGCCGGAAGGACGATCCGCATCCCTTCACCATAGAAGAAGTCGACCTTGGGACAGATGACGGGAGACTGCCTCTGTATCTTTATAGCCCTCAATCCAAATATCTCATGCAAAAACATGGATATGATCTGGAGGCTACGCCAGGCTTGAACTACGGCACCGGGTGACGATTACCTTTGAAGCCACCAGTCCCGGCTGGCAAACCACAGGACTACTATAGCAAAACTCGATGTGGATTAGGGTATGTAACACCCACGATGACCCCTTAGAGTTCAGATGAAGATTGTGACTGGCAGTCACATTCAACCGGGTCACCAACTTCTGACTCGGATACCAGCATTGGAGACATATTCAGACAAGTCCTGTCAGTCAACATGGCATTCGCCGACGCTTATGAAGAAGATGAGGACATGCCTGAAATCCTCGAGCTAGAGCCGTGGGCCCAACAGTTGGATGCACAATGGGAAAAGCGGTTTGAGCTGAGAGAACCCCTACTGAAGATGAAGTTATACAAGTGGATCTTGGTTGCGAATCTTCTCCAAAACTAATTTTCGTCAGTAAAAGCCTAACAGACGAAGAGCGAGAATCGCTGCTGGAACTTGTCAAAGAATATATTGACGTGTTCGCGTGGAGCTATAAAGACATGCCGGGGTTAGATCCCGATATTGCTATCCACGAGCTCAACATTCGGCCAGATGCAAAGCCTGTCAAGCAACAATAGCGACGCTTCCGCCCAGGCATCATGGATGCGATCGAAGCCGAAGTCAACAAACTGATAGCCAGCGACTTCATTCACGAAGAACAACATCCTGACTGGGTCGCCAACATAGTACCAGTCCTCAAGAAGAACGGAAAGATTCGAATCTGCATCGACTTCCGCAATCTGAATGAGGCATGTCCTAAAGATGAATTCCCCCTCCCTATCACAGACATCATGATTGACAACACATGCGGCTTCGAATGTATGTCATTTATGGATGTTTTTTCGGGGTACAACCAAATCAAGATGTCTCCTGACGACGAAAAGCATATATCATTCCAAACACCGATTGGCACATACTGTTACACAGTCATGCCTTTCGATTTAAAGAATGCTGGTGCCACATATCAAAGAGCCATGAGTATCATCTTCAGAGAACACTTGCGCAAGACGGTGGAGTGCTACGTTGATGACATCGCCGTCGAGAGTCGCTGTAAGGGAGACTATCTGCAGGATCTGAGAACAGTATTCGACCTGATACGAGCGCACAATTTGAAAATAAACCCTATGAAGTCCTTCCTGGGCTTGTCCAGCAGGAAATTCTTGGGTTTTATCATTACGGCCCAGGGTATCCATGTAGACCCTGAGAAGATAAAGGCGTTTATGGAGATGGGTCCCCCGAGAAATCTCTGCGAACTCAGAGGCCTCCAAGAGAGGCTAGCTTACATCAGGAGGTTCATTTCTAACCTCTCCGGACGATGTCGACCATTCACCCATCTCATGAAGAAAGGCGTCTCATTCGTATGGGACAAAGAATGCCAACGGGCCTTCGACAGCATCAAAGAATATTTGTCGAACCCTCCAGTCCTGGTGGCTCCGGTTGCTGGAAAACCATTCCTGCTCTACGTACGAGCAATAGAACATTCCCTCGGGGCTCTGCTGGCACAAAACAACGATGCAGGCCATGAACAAGCCATATATTACCTCAGTCGAATGATGATTGGGCCAGAACACCGATACACCGCCGTGGAGAAGGAATGCCTCGCCCTGGTGTTCGCCATTCAAAAGATGCGACACTATGTCACAGGACAAACCATACATGTGATCTCACGAGTCAATCCCCTCAGGGTCTTCATGACGAAACCAGGAGCACTCAGCTTCCGCCTCGCCACATGGGCAATATTGTTGTCCCCCTATCATATGATCTTCGTCCCGCAAAAGGCTGTTAAAGGTCAAGCTCTGGCAGACTTTTTAGCAGCCCACCCAGGCTCGGAGTCGTCTAGAATATATGAAGAGATCCCAGATGAGGTCGCCGACTCGCACACAACCTCTCACGATGTTATATGGTGAATGTTCTTCGACGGTGCTTCGAGAACTGGACCTAAGGGCAACATCGTCGTCGGAGTCGGAGTGGTGCTGGTTTCTCCTTCCGGATTGTTGATCAATCGCGCTTACTCTCTCACAGAACCCTGCTCTAACAATGTGGCCGAGTACAACGCTTTGGTCATTGGCCTCCAACTTGCAAGAGAGCTGGGGGTAGAATATCTTGAAGCGTACGGCGATTCCCAGTTAAGCATCAATCAGATTCGGGGCTCATACAAGGTTCGCCACGAAGACATGATCCCCTATCACCAAATAGCGATCAACATCATATCATCGTTCGAGGGGTTCTTCATCGAGCACGTTCCCAGACTTTGAAATATCGAAGCCGATGCCCTAGCTGGCCTTGCCGCTTTCCTAGCGGTTCCAAACTATGCTCATCAATCGGTAGATATGATAGGCCACGAACTGGTCTGTCCCAAGAACAACGTTCAGTTTGTGGTGAGTTATTCCGCTCAGACGGTCGACGAAGCGCCGGACTGGAGACAACCATTCATAGACTTCGTGGTCTACGACATCCTGCCCGAGAATCCAAAGGAGGCCACTTCCATCAGAAGGCGTTCTCTCAGATTCTTCTACGATACAGAGACAAAAATGTTGTATCGTCGATCTTATGATGGATTATTACTTTGGTGTCTGTCAGGCGCAGAAGCCAAAGAAGCCGTACGTGAAGCTCACGACGGTGTCTGCGGGGCCCATCAGCCTGGCCCTAAATTACAGGACCGTCTCCGCCGAATGGGCTACTACTGGCCCACGATGGTAGTGAATGCGATAGATTATGCAAGAAAATACAAAGGCTGCCAAGTCCACGCGGACTTCATCCACCAGCCATCCGAGTTTTTACATTCGACGGCGGCGTCCTGGCCATTCGAAGCATGGGGAATGGATATCATCGGTCCAATCACTCCACCTTCCTCCCGAGGACATTGCTTCATACTCGCGATCACGGATTACTTCTCCAAATGGGCGGAAGCTATCCTACTTACAGAAGTGAAGACTTCAAACGTGATCAGCTTCCTCAAGCATCACGTCATCTATCGCTTTGGACTGCCCCGAAGGATCATCCATGATAATGGTCCGCAGTTTGCAAGCCACGTCTTCTATCGATTTTGCGACAAGCACAGAATTCAGAATGTTGTTTCGACGCCATACAATCCAGCAGCAAATGGATTGGCAGAAGCATTCAACAAAACCATCATCAAGTTGCTCAAAAAGTTCGTATCCTCCAACAAACGCGATTGGAACGAGAAGATTGGTGAATGCTTATGGGCATACCGTACCACGGTCCGAATGGCCACAGGGAATACGCCATTCTCCCTGGTGTACGGGAGTGAGACAGTTCTCCCATTGGAGACTCAAATACCCTCACTACGCGTCGCTCTTACTTACCAACTGACGACAGATGATAACTACCGTCGCCGGCTGCAAGAGTTGGAGGCCTTAGATGAAAAGTGCCTCTTAGCTCAGCAACGGATCGAGCTATACCAAGCACGCATCTCTGGAGCCTTCAACAAGAAGGTCAAAATCAGAACATTCCAAGTGGGCGATCTCGTTCTGGCAGTCTGGAGGCCGATGGTCATGACTCACAAGACCGCTGGCAAGTTCCAGCCAAAGTGGGAAGGCCCATTCATCATTGAAGCTGTATTCTCCAATGGTGCTTACCGCCTCGCAAAACAAAATGGAGACTTACTCATGTTGACCGTCAACGGCAAGTTCCTGAAGAAATATTATGTCTGAACGATACTACAGGTCATCGAGTCATGTACCCGCTGGTGCCGTTGAACTCACATCTATAATATTCCAGATTATCGAGTCACGTACCCGCTGGTACCTCTGAACTCACCCTCACAACATCCCAGATTATTGAGTCATGTACTCGCTGGTACCTCTGAACTCACCCTCTCAATACTCCACATTATCGAGTCATGTACCCGCTGGTGCCTCTGAACTCACATCCCGGTCACTCTTTCAAATAGTAAGTCATGTATGATCATACCTCTGAACTTTCTTCATGGAAGAGATCCTCCCTCATGATCCACTACCCGCACTCCCAGTGCACAAAAAGGGTAATTGATCCACAAATTCCCAAAACGGCTATGTCCTCATTATCTCTGAGTCGTTCCACTTCCGCCAAAAACAAATCACCCCTTACATAGAACTTCCATGTCCTCATTACCTCTGAGTCGTTCTATGTACCCCCTCTTCATTAAGCCTACTCCTGCCATGTCCTCATTACCTCTGAGTGGGAAGGCTCCGTCGAAGAAACCTTCATGCTTGCCATGTCCTCATTACCTCTGAGTAAGTATGAAGATTCCCTTTCGACTTATTATCTGTACCCATAATCGGAGTACGCCAAGGATAATAGGTCCACAAATATTCTCCGCTGAGTCCGCTCCTGCCATGTCCTCATTACCTCTGAATAGGAAGACTCCATGGTAAAACCTCTGTACTTACCATGTCCTCATTGCCTCTGAGTAAGTATGTTGGTCCTCTCTCGTCTTATTACCCGTATCCTGAACCAGGATACGCCAAGGGTAATAGGCCCACAAATGTCCTCTATTGACCACAAATATCCTCCGGTGAATTCACTCCTGCCATGTCCTTATTACCTCTGAGTAGGAAGATTCTACGGTAAAGCCTTCATACTTGCCATATCCTCATTACCTCTGAGTAAGTATGTTGGTTCCCCTTTCATCCTATTATCCGTATCCTAAACCAGGGAACGCCAAGGATAATAGGCCTACAAATATCCTTTGCTAAGTTTCTCAGCACAGGCCCACCATTCCTCATCATGCCCCGGGAGCGCAGCTGCTCTACGGCATTCTTTTTACCGATACCAGGAGCATCCATGACCACTTTGCCATGACTGTTCCAGATATCCTAACCAAACTTGTTACCTGTACCTGAAACCAAGGTATTCCATGGGTAGCAGGTCCACAAACAAGTCCCCCCACGCGGGACAAACACCACCATAATATCACAGGCATAACAAGCAATACGAATGAAGGGTAGAATCGAAAGTACTCTTTATTTGAAGGAAGAAAAAAGCATTACATCTTTTGGGACCACGCCCCTCTCGAAAAAGAAAAAGAAATAGAAACAAAAAATAAGAAAAGGCCGACTATAGTTCGGCATTACATAATTCCAAAAGACGATTCTTCACTGAGATGGCCTCCTGTTCGCGGCGCTGTTTAGCTCGACGCTCAGCCTCCTGGGATAACCGCTCCTCATCATCCAAGCCCATGAGCTCCTGCCAGTTATCTTCCAACTTCTTCAGGGTAATTTTCAGGTCAGTCGAAGCTTGATTGACTCTGTCAGCCTCCTTAATAATCAGCTCCCTGTCAATACGGGCGGCCTCAAGTTCATACTCCAAGAAAGTCAACTTCCTCTGAAGCTCAAGGATCTGCTCCTGCGTGTCAGCGATCCCGCGGGAGGCAGCCGCTTCCCGAGCCATGATATCTTCACTCTCGTGGCTCAATTGATCATATCGATCAGACAGATCGCGAAGATCCTTCAGTACGGCTGGCTTGGTTTTATCCCGAGCAGCTCTTGTCTTCTCTATAGTAGCGGTGAGAGAACCGTGCTCCCGGTCTATAACAGTAGACAGATCAGCCTACCGCAGCACCTGCAGCTGGGCCACCTGTTGCTCAGTCTCTAACAACTTCGCCTCCAGGGGCGCGGCCAGCCCTGCACCACCAAGAAGAGTCTTAAGGATATCGATTTGACCCTGGGCACATTGCTGGGACAAGACGAAAGAGGTCCCTCTTTCCACAGTAGCCGTTATTCCCCTCTTCAAATGACAATAAAAGCTGTCAACCACGTCCTGTAATGCGTCATCCAGGACCTCTGTAGAGGACGGCGTCAAAGGAAGCGTGGCCAGCAAAATCATAGAAGTGATGCTAGAACTTGCCGCTAAGGGGATAGAATCCGAGCAGAACGACGTGCGGATAGCGGACAACTCTTCCTCCGCCACCCGAAGAGCCTGGACACTCGGTAGGGCAGAAAGGTCGACTCTCTGGGCTGCCCGAACAGAGGAAGAAGCGAGGATCATTGTCCCCTGCCCCGATTGTCCCATCACCGGAATTGTCGAACTTAAGCCCGCAAGAGGACCAGCAAGGCGGGCCGGAGGAGAAGGAGGTACTCCCTTCTCCGCCCGTGTCCCTTCGACAGAGTCTGGCTCAACAAGGTCCATCCTCGGCACGGATGGGGCAGGACCTGCATGTCCTTGACAATGATCAATCGACGTGACCCGAAGGATGTGATCATAGAGCAGATAGGCCTGCTCGCAGGTTAAGATTCGGCTTATCTTACCAGGGGAGGAACATGGAGGCTGCAGCTCGTGCATAGCTGACATAACCTCCTTACCTGTAACCTCCAAGTTAAATTCAGCGGATTCTTCTATCCCAGCTACCCCGGAGGGAAGTAGACGCGATCAACGTCATCTTGATGAAATTCAGCAATTTTAGGGACAGGTTTATTTAAGTCCCCGTCATCCCGGGTCACCACCTCGGTATCTTGAGACTCTTCTTCTTCTCCTGACACCTACAAGAAGGAAAGAAGATGATTAAAATTGAAGCTAGAGGAAATAAAAAAGGAGGAATCGGGAGTGGCTTGGTTACCTCCGACGCGGGGTTAACTTCTTCTCCGCTTTCTCTTATAGTTGGCTGGCGGTGTCTGGTTACAACCAGCTTCCGAGAACGAGATATACTACCAATAGGAGAAACTTGCCTGCTACGCTTTGGAGCAGGACCAGGTGCAACGGATGGCTGATCTCCCAACATCTCATCTGACAAAATAGGCGGCTGATCCACCTCTACGTCTGCCACCGGAAGGATAGAGTCATCTCCATCTTGCTCGTTGCCTTCACCATCCTCAGCAGCAGAATCCAAATCTGGCACTTCGACTCTGGTCTTTCCCTTCTTGGCCCCTTGGGATCCTTCCTCCAGGCCGGTACCAACAATAAAACTGGCACACGGGTTAAAATCGACCGAGGGCTTGTTCGTCATGACATGGTACAAAGCCGCCATGTACAAGATCTCCACTGATGCTTTAATAGCAGGGACCAAAAAAATGGTACGGGTATGGAATGTATCGTAGTATTGCCAAGCCCTGATACCATCAAGAAGGCTACCTTCAAAACCCAGACATGAGCCGGGACTGTCTAGACAAAGCTGACTGTATCCAAACTGTCGGGCAAACCTGCTAGGCAGATAAGGCTCCAGAAAAACAGTATTATGGTTACGGTATACCAGATGTGCGGGACGGATGTTACGCAGCTATAGGAGCATCTGGCCGTCCAGAAGTTAAGGGGGCGCAATACCTTCAAGATGTACAGCCTATATGTCCTTAGCAGTAAAGCGAGGGACGGATACGAAAATGTGGTACATATCCGCCCTCGCCAATGCCATCCGACAAGCCTGTATGGTCTCATACTCCCAAGGCTCATCATGATAGAGAAAGACAAACACGTCATCATCAGTTACACAGTCTTCAGAGCCCGGTCTCATCAAAAACGGATAATGCATCAATAGCCACCCCATCAAATAGTGATAGGGCAACTCAGTCTGTTCAAAATCCTTGGTCACGTCGCAAGCAATAACCTTGGATGTGAAGATGTGAAGGCCACGGTGTATGTTGTACACCATGGCCGAGAGGAGAGCTAGCCGGATTCGTAAAACTAACTTCACAGCTGGAAGGATGAAATTACGACTGATCCTCTCGATAGAACCAGCTCCTCCAAAGACTACACAATTTCACAGCCATATCATCAAAAATCCCGCCAAGAGCGCCTTCTCTGACATCTCTTGGGTATCCTGGTAAAAATAACCGAAAGAGTCGGTCTTACTCCCGAATCTATCATTGGTGGTGGCCACCCTCTTAGCCGACGACACCAAGTCTTTAACCGTCTCCCGGGACCGGGGGCGACGGAAAGTAACTCAACCTAAGCATCCGTCGTGAAGAGATAGTGCACCCAATCCTTGGTGTGGGGAGCATTCCCTTTCGAGTTGTTATCCTTTCTGGCAATCTGATGACATGTGCTATAGTGGTACAATATCTCTTGGTAAAGGGCCACGAAGCCTGGATGCCGTCTTTCTAAATCTTCGAACTCCTCATTCGTGGGAGTATACGCCTCAAAAGCTTCGTCCCCCCAAGAAAGCTTGGAGACCGCGTGCATTTCGTGGAGCGCAAGCTCTATTTCCCCTACGGGTGTATAGAAGGTTCCCGTACGGCAATTATACATCTCCAGCAGAGACATGAACAACTTCTTGTTTATGGGCAAGCCATGGCTGGTGCCCCGGATATCATGGTAAAGGCCAATCTCACACAAAAAGGCCTCATTTTTTGCAAGATCCACATAGACAGATTGGTCCATGAGGGAATAGGATGTATCCAACTGGGGAGCATCAACCGGCCAATGGGGTAGGAGCCCTTCCGAGCAAGTTGATTTATGAAAGTGTCGGCGGTAGAAAATATAAAATTGGGGCCCGGCACATTCAAAAAAGTACCTGGGACCAGTCCTGTTACAGAGCAGCTGGTGTGCATCTTGCCTGCAGTAACTGACTTCAGGCTATTGTTATAAAGGATGTCTCCCACAAACATCCCACCTCGGGTAGAGGTTAAAGTCGCATCCATCTTTCGGTCCAGTGGGAGCATATTGAACCAAGATAATGGGAAATGTCGCTCCATTTGGGAGATGCGGATCGCCATCCCGTTAGAGACAAAACTCCAGTTCTCCGATACCTCCAGAATATGGCTGTTTTCCACAGTCAAGGCGTCTCCAAAGAAGAACGCAGGCTTCAAATATTCTCCTTCAAATTTCTCGGAGTTAATCATAGCGTTAAGAAAATGGAAGGGGTGGTTCTTGATTGACTTCAGTCTAGCCGGAGGCTCGTCACTCGAAAACTGGTCTATCATATACTGAACAATATGGTCGTACCTATAGCCCAGAGCAGCTTGGGCACTACCTACCAGGAGTTCTCCAGTAGCATTAACCGGCAGATTCACTGAAAAGAAGACAGAAAAAGATAAGTTAAAAAGATGGATAAAAAGAACTGATTGGGTGCTTCCAAGCCTCATGCGGCTCGGGAAAACACCCATGCGGCTCCAACTCGATGAAGCCTTATGCGGCTCCAACTTAATGGAGCCTCATGCGGCTCAAGATCAGAAGAACACTTATACGGCCCTGTTCAGTGAAAGGCTATGCGGCTCAGCGTCGCTTATGCGGCTTCGTCGGTGAAGCGCGCATGTGCTCATAGCAGTTATCCGTATACGGCTCACAACTCGGCCATAAGACAAGCATGCGGCTCACGAAGGATCGTGCATAAAGCATGCGACGTAGCCATAGCACTTAGGGTTCGTTAACTCGTGTAAAGTCCTTACCAGCAATAAGAGGATGAACGTCGGGGTGAGCCGTGGGGACGACGACCGATGGAGGAGCAGCCGCAGCCGAAACCGTTTTGCCCTTCGACGAAGACCCTACCTTCTTCGCTGCAACAGTCTTCTTGGGAGCCATTTGCTAATCGAAAAAGAAGATGAAGATCGGGATAGGGAAGATTTGAAGAAAAAGAGAAAGTAAAGAAGTCTTTTCTCTCTCCAAACTCTTCTTATTTATAGAAGGATGAGAGAAGGAGGAAACGTAGACTAGTAACCGCCTCGTAAAAGGCGAAACCGACTCCTCGAATTTCGTCCCCGAGATTCACCCAGGCATAAAATCCGAAAGATTTAATGAGCCGACCCTTGGGATTTCCCCCTAAAGACGGTGCTAAAATGAATTGGAGGTAATTAAAGATCCGCACACGTGGCAAGAAGCTATGCGGCTCGAAAGTCCCTGCGGCTGGGAAACCCTTGCGGCTCGAAATTCCCTGCGGCTAAGCCACCTATGCGGCTGAAGCATCCATGCGGCCAGGACTTCATATGCGGCCAGAAGAATACAACCATGCTTCTTATTCAAAGTATTTCAATTTTACAAATTGAAAACTTTGAAGGGGGTCTTGTAGAAGCATGGAAAATACTAAAGAAAGATCCATACGGCCAGGAAAATCTATGCGGCTCAGAAAGCCCATGCGGCTCAGAGAGTCATGCGGCATAAGGGACTATGCGGCTCAAGACATCCCATACGGCTCAGAACAGAAGACACGTGGCTTGCAAACAGTTCTCCCCTCCGTCCTATACTGTATTAATTAATTTGACGGCTGACAGCTCTGATAAAGTGACAGCCCTGACACAAAGAGGTAATGATGACTCTGTCATAATGACAGACCCCTAGGGAAACAAAGGAGATCTTTGACACAATCCCCTGAGATCCAGAAAATGCCACACAGCCTAGAACACGTGGACAGTCATATGCGGCTCAAGCGGAGACTCCCCATGCGGCTCAGGCCGAAGTTGCCATATGCGGCCCAGATTGAAACAGCCCTATACGGCTCAAGCAGAGGCCTCCCCATACGGCTCGCAAGGATCATCTCCATGCGGCTCACTACCCATTATGTGGTCCAGATTGCCATGTAGTTTGAAGGTTCGAGGGCCACTCTCCAAGCAGCCCTAACACGTGGCCGGTCTTATGTGGCTCAATCCTTATGCGGTCCTTCCTTATGCGGCTCAATCCTTATGCAGCCCAATCCTCATGCGGCTCAGATCCCCTCAGCGGCACTCAGGACACGTGTCATCAAGCCAGTCAATTTCCTAGATTTGCTGCAATCAAATATTGGGTCAAATCCTAATAATCTGGGACACGTGGCAGGAGAATGAATTAGACTTATTTATTCAGATTCGTAGACATCAGCAAATCATTATCACGGAGATTTATTCCAATCAGTATTAATTACTGATAGGATTTGGTGCAATCTACATTAAATGGCCCAGATTCACCACACTCAAGATTAATGGCCCAGATTGATCAATCAACAGGCCACCGCTACTCTAAGGGGCAATCATTGCAAACCCTAATGATTGCATTCCCTTCTTATAAATAGCAAGGTGCCATTCCCTTGTAAGATGACCCTTTTCGAGATCAGAGAGCATTAGAAGACTTAGAGAAAAAGAGTAGAGAGAGAGCAAAGAGAGCATTTCTTCAACGCTAAGTAATCTTCTGGAGCCAAGGCTGCATATCGATCATCCAAGGAGTAAGGCAGAGCGGCCGTCGCTTTCCCGAGCCTCTATCGTCACCCTCCAGAATCTAAAATAAATAATTGTACTTAGATTGTTGTACCTAGGCTTTCGTCCCTAGGCTTTCTTTGTACAAGCGAGTTTGTAACGTGAAGTAAAAGTCCAGTCCTCCGATAATTGTTCTGATCTTTTATATTTCATGGCAAACAAGTATACTCATATGCAAACTCTTAGATTACTCATATACAAATTCAAGCCGTTCACATGTTTATCTTGTACTCTACATCACTAGCCACTGTTAGTTCTTTACTTATAGTAGATATTTCTTTACAGTCATCTCCTTTATTTTATATATTTTCTAGCGTTTCATGTATCTTACTCTATAGCATATTTATATATCCTGTCATGATATGAACTGCGTGAGATGTACTGTGCTCGTTTCTGACCTGACTGGACCTGTTAAAAATATTACAAAGAACAAGGATGAGGCGTGTTGCACCACCTACTACGGGACAACATTAGAGGACACCTGTGACTTGGACTTTCAGCAGGATCTATTACCTGCTGACGACACTCCTATAGTTTAGTTATCTTATTTCAGTTGTATCTCATCTGGATATTTGTATTAGAGATTGTGATGACGTAGATTTGTGGATCTTGTTAGATGTTTATCTTAGACACTTTGGATTCTTTCTTTATCGTATTTCATCTGTGAATTCTGTTGATATTCTTATCTATCTTATCATACATCTTCCTTAGCTGTGATTGAGATTTGTACTTTATATTATTCCTCCATTCGTAGAGTATAACTGTACAATATACCTTATAATTGTTAGATGTATGTGACCTAGGACAGCGTTCTACCGCTGACACTGCGGCATAGGCTGGAAGTACCCACTTCTCGTGCTCCTACACTGGGTACGGGTCAAGACAAATCATTTTGCTAGTCTCGTTTGTTTGATCGACTTATAAATTTTTGTCCGACGTATCATTCATTGATATGAGTACCTGCCCTATCGTTCCAACCAATTTTTGAAGAACACTTGCATCAACATACCATCATATAAATTTCCAATCGAGTCTCGATACTCTCCCGTCCGTTGCGGAAAATCCTTCCGCCAATTACACAATGTGTCGATGGAATCCATCGCACAAGTGGTATTGCAAATACCACTCAGAATCGAGTCATTCATTGCATAGGTGGTATCATATACCACTCAGAAATCATGTTATTTTCCTCGTATCATACTCGGTATGAACCAAGAATCTCTTTCGACTCACGATTTCCGCAGTGATCGTTCTTGATCACAACCGTAACTTTGATTAATCAAAATCCGACACAATTTGGCTAATGTGTACATTCGCCAATACTAGTTCAAGCTCGGTGCGCTGCCATTTCATTTATTTCTATTGATTTATGACTTTTTATTTCCATCCATTGCACCGCGTGCAACGATTCATTTTCGATATTCGTTGCACTACGTACAACAATTTTACTTTGACACGCATTGCACCACGTACAACAATTTTACTTTCGACACGTATTGTACAGTATGCAATATTTTTCTTTCTGATATGCGTTGCACTTTGTGCAATAATTTATTTCCGATAACCATTGCATCTCGTGCAAGTATTTATCTGTGACATTCAAAGCCAATGCTCGAATCCATTCAACACATTCGATATCAACTTTTATTATTCTTGCACGCATCATTCATACTTCAACTCGTTGTAATTTGATACAACAATATTTTATTTCACTCGTTACACTTCATGCAAGTTTTTATTTCTCTCGTTGCACTTTATGCAACATTTCATTCCCCATTCAACTTTGTTGCATTGCAACATCGAACTTCTCATTTCACAGTTTTTAACTTGTTGCACTTACAGCAACAAATATCTCAATTCACATCTCATGATGTGTTGCACTTGCAGCAACAAATATCTCACCTTTCACGACTTTCTTAGCAAATATCATGTTGTTTGCCATTGATTATCAAAGAACAGAACAATTTTATGGGAGGACTGAACTTTAATTCACAATACAAACTCGCTCGTACAAAGAGAGCCTAGGAACAAAACCTAGGAAAAGCAATCTAATTACAATTGTTTAGTTTTTTATTCTGGGGGAGGGGGGTGATGGTAGAGGCTCGGGAAAGTGATATCAACTCTGCCTTACTCCTTGGACGATCGAACGTGTCCTTGGCTCCGGCGAAGAAGTGCACTCTCTCTCTCTCTCTGCGTATTGCTCTGTGGGATGCTCTCTGTGTATATCTCCTTCTCTGTCATTTTTTATGTGTGTGTGTGCAAAGGAATAATCCCCTACTATTTATAGGAATTTGTGCTGAGTGGGGTGTGGTCACATCCTCGTAACTGTGCCTTGAAAAATGGGCGGTTGGGGATTGGTGAATATTAACTTTGATCTGTTGGTTGGAAATCCATCTGGGCCGTTGTGTTGGTTGCAATAAATCTGCATTGTTATGATTTGTTGGTTGCAATAAATCTGTGTGCATAAGTCTCATTCAATCTTCTGCCATGTGTCCCAACCTCCATTATGCTGCGAGCCGCATGAATGGTGCGTCATAGCAGAGCCGCATGAGTGTGGCCTCACAACTAAGCCGCATGAGGATGGCCTCACAACTAAGCTGCATGAGGATAGCCTCACAACTGAGCCGCATGAGGGTGGCCTCACAACTGAGCCGCATGAAGGTGGCCTCACAACTGAGCCGCATGAGGATGGCCTCACAACCGAGCCGCATGAGGATGGCCTCACAACCGAGCCGTATAGGGGTAGCCTCACAACCGAGCCGCATGAGGATGGCCTCACAACCAAGCCGCATGGGGGTGGCCCCCACAACCGAGCCGCATAAGGGTGGCCTCATAACCGAGCCGTATGAGGGTGGCCCCCACAATCGAGCCGCATAAGGGTGGCCTCATAACCGAGCCGCATGAGGGTGGCCTCACAACCGACCCGCATGGGGGTGTCCCCCACAACCGAGCCATATGAGGGTCACATAGGCGGTCCGCATAGAGAACTTTATTGGAATTTGTGAATTATGCCGATTATCTCAGAGATTTTCTCATCTTTTGATGAGCATGACGCGTCTCTTCATTATGTCAGAGCCGGCAGAACTGTCACTTTGTGTCAGAGCTTTTAATGGCCTGTTGCAGTCATTTTGGCCAGCTGTATTTGGCCTTTTTCGAGCTGTATGAGGCCACGTGGCTCTTCCTGAGCCGCACGAAAATTCCTGAGCCGCATGCGGCTCTCTGGGACTTTCCGAGCCGCAAAAACTTTTCAAGCTTTTGAGCCGCATGCTGAATCTGGGCCGCATATGAATTACTATTCTTTTTCATGCTTCTACAAGACCTCCTTCAAAGTTTTCAATTTGAAAAATTGAAATACTTTGAATAAGAAGCATGTCCACGTAATCTCTCTTTGCCGCATAGACTTCCTTGGCCGCATAGGACTTTCTAGCCACATAGGCTGCTCTGGCCGCATGGACTGCTCAGGCCACATAGACTTCCTAGCTGCATGGACTGCTCTGGCCGTATAGACTTCTCTGTCCGCATGCCGTCCTTCATGCCACGTAGGCGTCTTATTAATTGCTCTTGATTTATTTTATTTTAAAGCCGTCTTTTGGGTAGGATCCCAAGAGTCGGCATTAAATATTTGGATTTGCCTTGATGATTCTGAGCATTCTTTTTTGCATAAGAGGGAATAAAATCCCAAGAGTCGGTTTCATCTTCTAGGCAGCACATGATTCGAAGCGTCTATCGGTCTACAAGCCCCCTGTCCGTCTATAAATATGAGTAATTTTTAGGGAGAGACTCTTTACTCTCTTCTCTTGTTCAAGCCTTTCTCGCCCTAGTTGCCGTCTTCTTCTCCTTCGATTTTTTATGGCTCCCAAGACTTCCTCCAGCGCTGCGGCGAAGGGTAAAGGAGCGGCTTCCTCGTCGACTGCGGCGCCTATAGTTCATCCCGACGTTCACCCCGCCATTGATGGTAAGGATATTAGGAGAAATTATATGGACTCAAAACCCTAACCATAATGGCTATGCCGCATGTTTTATGCGCGGGCCTTCTTCGTCTTCATTGAACTGTTCAAGTTCATTGTGATGAATCCGCATACTGTGCTGTATGTGCCGTATGTACATCTCATGTTTGAGCCGCATGGGGGTATGCCTCATGTCCGAGCCGCATGAGAGTCGTCTTGTGGCCGCATAAGCACTTTGCAAACTGGGCTGCATGAAGACCCATCGAACAGTTCCGTATAAGACCCCATCAAATCAGAGCCGCATAAGCTCTTTTAAACTGGGCCGCATGAGCACCCGCTAAACAGAGCCGCATATGCTCCCTTTGAACTGTGCCGTATGAGACCCCATCAAATCAGAGCCGCATAAGCTCTTTTAAACTGGGCCGTATGAGCACCCGCTAAATAGAGCCGCATAAGCTCCCTCGAACTGTGCCGCATGAAACCCCATCAAATCAGAGCCGCATAAGCTCTTTTAAACTGGGCAGCATGAGCACCCGCTAAATAGAGCCGCATAAGCTCACTTGAACTAGGCCGCATGAGGCCCCGCTAAACAGAGCCGCATAAGCTCATTTGAACTGGGCCGCATGAGCCCCCGCTAAACAGAGCCACATAAGCTCACTTGAACTGGGCCGCATGAGCCCCTCCCCTAAATAAATCCACATAAGCTCCTTTAAATTATGCCGCATAAGGACCCGTCTAATCAGAGCCGCATAAGGTCTGAAACAATAAGCAGTTTTTCCTGGCCACTTTCTAACTTGTTTCTTTTGTCCTTTTTTCAGTAAATTTGCCAGTCAATCCTGCGGGAGAGCCCTTGATGGGTCATGCCCAAACTATTGTGGGCGTGAGGTTCGACCACTTAGTCGAGTATGTGGTGAACCAGCTTCCCAAAGACGAACCTGTGGAGAGGCAGAGAGACATTAAAAACCAGTCCTTCTACTTTCTCTTGGGGATGATGAACTCAGGGCTGCTGGGGGGAGAACACCTGAAACCTGCGTTCCTCTTCGGGGATGCCTTAACTGTAAAGAACTCCCATGTTCTGGATATATCTAAGTGTTGGAGTTTTACTTCCAATGGGATGGCGATCCATATTCCTCAGATGGAGCGTCACTTCCCACTGTCGTGGTTCAACATGCTGCCGATGGACAGAAAGTTGGAGGATTCCTTGACTCCGAGCCAGTCTGGGATGTTTGTGGACAACATTCACTATAACAATAACTTGGGGTCAGTGTACGCGGGCAAGGTACTAGTCAGCCGCTACGTGATGGGGTTGGCCCCGGGCAATTTCTTGAATGTACAGGGTCCCAATTTCAAGTTCTCTCAAGCTGACACTTTTCTGAACCAGCTTGCTCGGAAGGGGTCATATCCTGTTGGCCGGTTGTCGCTGCTGAATTGGACAAACCCCGTCCCTTCGTGGACCAACCTGTCTACGTGGATCGCACAGAAATACGAGACTCTCCTGCACAAGATTGGACTCTACCATGCTATTCGGAGCACCTGTTACGGCTTGCCCATAAACAAGAAATTGTTCATGGCTCTGCTGGAGATATACAACCACCGTACGGGGATGTAGATCCCCTTTCCGAAAATATTTTTGAAATATTTTTATTCCTTTATTCGATTTAATGGTGATTTTTTAAAATTGGTTTTCTATAAATAATTATTTAATTAATTATTACGGTAGATGATTTTAGCCAGAGTTGAGTCTTGAAGTACAAGACGACTAGGAATCATGGTAAGGATGGTGCAGTGGCGTGCCTTGTCTAGTGTATTAGCCATACCAAGGAAGGTCGAGCCATGGCGACGTCCTAAATAGGAAAACCAGGCCAAGTTGTGACATGACCATTATAAATAGTCTAATTATTCATTATTAATATTATTTGACGTCTAAGTGACCCGGTCGTACCAAACTAGTCAAACTGGACCCGAACTGAGCCCAAGCCCATGTAGTCATGCGGTACGTCCAATGATATTCATGCTGATGTATGTTGGTATGATTGTGTCGTATTCCATTTTAGCGATCTAATGAATATTTCAAGTATTCTTATTTAAATATTATAAATATCGCTATTAGTTATCTTCAATGATATTTGCATAAAATAGGTTCTAGTACATTTTTGGGATTATTAGACCGTGCCTGATGGTATATACACAATAATTGGTTTATTGAATTTCGTTATTATTATTACTATTATTATTTTATTGGGGTTATATAATATTAATATTATTATTATGGTTATTAAATATAAATTATTTATTATCATCAAGATATATGTGTATTTATAAATATAATATATAGATATGTGTATGTGTATGTATATAAATGTATAATATATATGTGTGTGTATACAAATATACATATATATGTGTATACAGATATTATTTTAGTCATATGTATATGTATATAATTGGATATATATGTGTATATATAAATATTAATTGATTATATGTGTGCATATATATATATATAGGTATATGTATATATATAGATAATTATAAATATGTATATGTATATAGATAGGTATTTATATATATGTATGCGTGTATATATATAAGTATTAGGAATTAGAGGATGAGGAATTCCCAGCCCAGCCTAAAGAGCCGGCTGAGCCCATACTCAGACCCCCACCCCGTACAAGAGCCCCTAAAGGGCCCAGCCCGAGCAACCGCAGCAAGTCTCCTATAGCTATCAGCTGAAACTGAGCCTTCCTTATTAATTTCCTCTGTATAAGTATACATACACACACGCACATACGAATTTGGAAAAACCCTAACTAAAATGCCGCCATCCCGCACCACCCTAGGCGATCCCGACGCCAGTACCGTCGCGCACGCCTGGGCATCGCCGGTGGCCGGCCAAGCTGCCACGGCCGCACCGAAGCACGCGCAAGGCCGCTCGAGACAGCGCACGACATCAGCAGCAAAGACAGCAACGGGGCATATTTCGAGGTAAGTTTTTTCCGTATCGCTCAACCAATTCTCGACCCGTTTCTTTGTATACATTGTCAACACATACCTCTCCAAGTTCATATACTAGGTTAGAACTGGATCGAACTAGGTCGTCCACAAAATCGACGCCAAAACTGGCGAATAACCGTTCGAAAACAGGACATTAAATTGTCGAAGTACCCCTGTTTATGACTGAATCCTCGTTAACCCAATACCCTTTTCGAAAATCCATTTCAACAGACCTGTAGACAACCTATAAGAGATCAAACTCCTTTTGGTAGAATTATTTTTAAGGTATTATACTAAAAATTATTCATGGTTAAAATCAAGAAAAAATCTGTTTTAAAAACTAAAAAATTGTCCGATACGACGTGCGTCCCGCCAATCCGGGAGACGTAGTCACGTACCGTAAGCATCGAAAGGTGCATAACGGCTTCGTGGTCGTGTGGGCTTTGACGGAATTCAAATTGGTCGCGTGTGCACGACGAATTTGATACGTGTCCGTCGAAATTCACCGTATCGGCCTCTGTGCAAATTTCCCAATTACTTTGTGCACGCTCGTCAGATCGAGACAAAACTTACGCCAGCAGAACCGTATCATTTTTCTGGGCCTGTATGCCAAGTTTGGTCCGATTCTGAGACAGTTGATCGGATCACCGTTTTGCGGGTCCCACGGTCCGACTCAACGTCCAATTTTGTGCACGGCCCGCCGAAATCCAACTTTGGACATACGGTTGGGTTCGTATCGAAAAATGGATCCGTAGACATGTAGTTTGACGACTTTAGAGACCATTGACTCTGGCACACTTTTCGGTACAAAACGGGTCCAACGGCAGACATCATTTTTGCTCAAAATTACCGTTTTGCCCCTGTGTCCAGAATTGGACTTAAGGACAGACAATTCTAGCTAATTTGATTATTCTGAGAATGTTGGCGATGTCTGTTTCAGCTTTCGGAGAAAGTTGTGATGACTTGGACTTTCTGACTTATTGATTGGCGATACATTGTTGGTTCTCCGTGCAACCCCCAGGCAAGTATACCTTGCCTCCCTCTACAGTTTATTTTCATGATTATGGTACACCTGTTTTAGTATGTATATTTAGTTACCTTAGTTGCTATAGATTTATATGATACTATGTTTACTAGTTTATTGTCTTGCTTGTATATCAGTATTACCTGACTGGATAGCGTAGTTACACCAGGCTTGTCTACATTATGGTTCATGCTAGAGTTGTCCTTACCTGTGTCATGACTGAGTTGTACCGTGTCTTCACTTGTATCTTGACTGAGTCGTGTCTACAAGTATGTGTGAGTGAACTGCTATTCCTTTGTCTTTTCCACAACCTGCGAGTCCACACATGGGGCGAGGGTTGTCCTTTGCACCTGCGAGTCCACATACGGGGCGAGGGTGAATTGTCTTATAACTGACCCGCGAGTCCACATTCGGGGCTACGGTTAGTTTTCCATTGATCTTCCAGCAGTTCATTTATGCATACTTGATCCCGTATCCGTGTTCATAGTTACCTGTCAGTAGCCACATGTCAGTTTCCTGTCTAGCTCATGTTTACACCCTGGTTATAATATTGCATGATTAAACTGTTAGATAGGCATGTTTTATGTATCTTGCTAGTCCTCTGAGGACCTGATGATCTCTTCAGGTTTAGCGATTGTATGGAGTTAGTTAGCTGAGCGGGATGATAGAGGATTGCGATACATGATACAGGTATTTGCTTGTGATATTTCTTTATTATCCTCTCATGCTTTATATTCAGTACCATGATATACTCTGCTTATTTATAGACTCATATCATTCTTGGAGTCTAATCGAACAATATGCTAATGGGCTGCATACCATGACCCATACTTGTTCATTCTTGTTTTATATGATTCCTGTGGATTGAGATATAGTTTAGATTAGACATGATACCCATGACCTTGACAGCTTATACGTACTCAAGTCGGGCTGGAGTTCGCTCGATACGTAGCTGGCTTGCTCACGACCTCGCATCCGAAAAGCGGGTACGGGTCGTGACAGGGGACCTTCTTTACACCTGTAGGATAGATGGGGCTTGCTCTCCACGAGATGCATGACGTCTCCAAGTTGCCTTAGGGAAATAAAGTCTTTGAAGTGTACACTCCCATGAATGAAGAGTTCGATGAGTTGGAGGAGAGGTTCCTGGGCTTTGTTGCCGTCTACCGGGAATTGCTGTGTCATCACAGCACGTGCCAGCAGATGTCGAAGAAAAAGAACGACAGCTCGGAAGGGAACCTTCCTCACACAAAGGCCTGGCTCACTTACCTTTTTAAGCTCGGTGCCTCAGGCCGGGTTTCTCTCTGAAGTCCTCGAACTCGGGAGGAGGTGCAGGACCAGGTGTCAATCGCCAAGAGGGTAAGAACCACCGGTGACAGGTTCGGGAGTCAATCTGACTCTTTTGCTTATTTTAATCAAGACACTCAGCAGTTGTCCGAAAAGGCTCTTCTTGCAGGATTCCTGATGGTGTGGCTACGGAATTGCTTAGTTTAAGGAGGGGCTGGTTCTATTGAGAGAATCAGCCGTAACTTTATCCTCCTTGCTGTGAAGCTGGTCTTTGGGGTCAGACTAGCTCTTCTTCCGACCATGGTATGCAGCATATATCGTGGCCTTCGTACTTTCTCCTCCAAGGTCATCGCCCGTGACACGACGAAGGACTTTGAACGCATTGAGCTGCCCTATCATTATCTGATGGGGTGGCTGTTGATGCATTGCCGGTCTTTGATGAGGCCTGGCCCCAAAGATGGCGTTACTGCTGATGATGCTTTCATCTTCCAGTATTGCCGCATGCCTTGGGATTGCGAGACTATGTATGCCTGTCGGATGGCGCTGGCGAGAGTAGACAGATACACTTTTTTCGTGTCTGTTCCTCAATTTACTGTTGAGGAAGTAAAGGCCGTACATCTTGATGGTATTGGGCCTCCTCACTTCTTATCCGATAAGATGCTCCTTTGGTTGCACAACATTCGTCCCGTCCACCTGGTATACCGCAACCGCAACACTGTCTACTTGGGGCCTTACTTGCCCAGTAGGTTCTCCGGACAGTTTAGGTATAGTCAGCTATTCTTGGACAGTCCCAGCTTGCCTGGGTTTTGAAGGTAGCATCCTTGACGGCATCAGGGCCTGACACTATGATAATACGGTTCACACCCGTACCAGCTTCTCAGTTCCTGATGCTGGAGAGTCAGGGAAGATCTTGTATTTGGCGGCTCTATACCATGTCATGGCGAACAAGCCTCCTATTAATTTTGACCCGAGTACCAGCTTCATTGTTGGTACTGGCTTGGAGGAGAAGCCCAAGGGGTCCAAAGTGAGGAAGAAGAGGGAGAACACGATTACTGTGTCGGACTCGGAGTCTACCAACACGGACGAAGAGGATGACGAGCATGATCCCGATAACTCTCTCCCTCCTGCAGAAGATGTGGTGGCGGATCAGCCGCCTGTTGTGCCTGGTCTTTTACGCAAGCGAAGCAGGCGTGAGTCCGCTGATGGCGGCATAACTTACTTCGTGAAATGGGCTGCGGTTAAGCCTTGCAGGCTGCTCATTAAGGAGAGACGCGAGGATGTTGACGCCGTTTTGGAGGTGAATTGAATTACAACCATCTTTTTTTTTAGCTCTTCTTTTTCCTGAACTATGACCTAATCATTTTTTTTCTCTGTAGGCGTCAGGAGAAGGGGACTTTCCAGATCTGGCTGCTGCCTCTATGGTCGATCGGGCTCTAGCTACTCTAATTAGAGATATGAGTGCCGAGATTTTTGTAGCCGGGATTCTCCCAGCGACGGCTGAGGTTCCTCCAGTTGTTGACGTCCCAACCCAGGAAGACGTGGGCTCTGCTGAACCCGTCCCCGAGACTGCTGAACTTCAGCTGGGTGACGCTGATCCAGTTGTATCTCCTTTCGGGGCGGCTGGGGCAGAGGAACCAACTGTATTTGGCTCGGATGTCGCTGGTGAAGAGGCTACGGCGGCTGTAAGTAAACTTCAGCCTCAGCAACTTCCCTCTGGTAAGATAAATTAAATCTTGACTAGTGAGGAGGTTTATTTGCTCTATCATCACATCCTTCGGGTTAAGCTGATTGATGGTTGCTCCGGACATACAGGTCCTGCTCCTTCACTTCCAACGACGGACATTATTGGGGGAGAGATCGCTAGAGGGGATCTGGTGGAAGAGAGTGTGCCTCCTCCTCCTCCAGCTTACATTGAGGGGCCTCCTACAGGATCGAGTTCAGGAGAGCAAGCGACGAAACGGCCGAAGCGGGAAGAACTGGTCCCTGCACCCTCCTTTGTTCATGTGGCTACGGAGGTCGAACTTTTTGCCCTGCTGAGTCTCCACATCCTTCGGGCTGCGGAGGAGGAATTGGCCGCTATTCAAGCATCTTTTTGCTCAAAACTTGTTTCCCTTGTGGCAGGGGCATCAAGTTCTGGTGCATCTTCTTCGACATTGCCAGCTACTCTTCCTTTGATGTCGTCTTCTTTAAAAGTCCTGGAAGAATCGTCAAAAGATGTGGTTGACAGTTTCTACCGCCACCTGAAGCGAGGGGTTAAGGCTGCCGTGGAGAGGGGGACATCTTTTGCCTTAGCCCGTCAATGCGCCCATGGCCAAATTGAACTCCTTAGAACCCTCCCTGGTGGGGCAGGGATAGTTGAGCTTCTGGAGCCCAAATTGCTGGAGACGGATCAGCTTGTGGCCCAGTTTCAAGTACTGCGGCAAGTCGATCTGTCTTCAGCAAAAGATCAGGAGCGTGCCTTCCTCATAACTGTCATGGAGAAGGTAAGGGCCACACGAGATGCATCCAAGCCGATTATAATGATGGACCTCCATAATCTGTCTCTACAATATGATCAGCTGAGCCGCAGGGGAGAAGACTTCATTGCTCGGAAAGCGGAAGCCTCTCGCGGAATAATCGATACGAGGGAGCAGATCCTCGAACTCCAGAGGAAATTGGCTTTCTTGGAATCTGAGCTCGAGGTCTCCCGCACGGATAAGGAGCTAATTGTTCCGGAGGCTGACAAAGTCACCCGAACTTCTGCTGGTTTGGAGCGTGTCTGAAGAGGCTTGAAGATGGCTGGCAGGCTCGCGCGCATATGGAGGATGCGGAGCAGTTGACTCAGGAGGCCGAGCGTCAGACCAAGCGACAATTTGAGCGGTCGACGGCTCTGTTGAGGGAACGTCTTAGGGAATTATGTGTTGCCGAACCGTAGTCGACCTTTTTTTCTTTCTTTCTTTGTTATTTTCCTTCATTTTAATAGGGACGCGGTCCCCGAACATGAAGTACTTTTGTTTTTCAATAAATGACTATGTTTACACCATCCATCATCTATTGTGCTTGTACCGTATTATGATGTTTGCCCCACTGGGGGACTTTTTTGTGGACCTATTACCCTTGGCATACCTTGGTTTTAGGTATGGATAATAAGTTTGATAGAGATACCTAGAACGATTTCGTGGTGAGACATAGAAGTTCTTGGTATTTGGGCGAAAGAATGCCATGGAACAGCTGGGCTCCAAGGGCATATGATAATA
Source organism: Iris pallida (assembly GCA_029216955.1). NCBI lineage: Eukaryota > Viridiplantae > Streptophyta > Magnoliopsida > Asparagales > Iridaceae > Iris > Iris pallida. The sequence continues at coordinate 14,688,214 of JANAVB010021800.1, read as the reverse complement.
AGAAAAGAGGCGCATGTACTAGGGGACCTAGGATAGCATTTGTGGTCAACTGCGGACATTTGTGGTCAGCTGTGGACATTTGTGGTCAACTGTGGACATTTGTGGGCCTATTATCCTTGGCGTACCCTGGTTTTGGGTACGGATAATAAGTCGAGAAAAAACCAACATACTTACTCAGAGGTAATGCGGACGTGGTAAATATGATAGTTTCTTCAATGGAGTTTTTCTACTCAGAGGTAATGAGGACGTGGCAGGAGTGGACACCATGAAGGGTACATAGAAAAACTCAGACGTGGAAGTTCTTCGTGAGGGGTGGTTTGTTTTTGATGGAGGTGAAACAACTCAGAGGTGACATCGACGTGGTTGTTTCGGGAATTTTGTGGATCTGTTACCCTTTTTATGTACTGAAAGTGCGGGTAATAGATCATGAGGAAGGTGCTCTTTTAGGAAGGAAGTTCAGAAGTATGATCATACATGACTTACTACCCAGAATGTGCGATATGGATTCATTTGGAGTGACCAAAGTGTAAGTTCAGCGGTACCTAATGGCACATAACTTAACAGTCCGGTAGATTTGGAGGATGTCGTTTAGACATAATACTTCTTCAGGAACTTGCCGATGAAGGGCAACATGAGCAAGTCTCTGTTTTGTTTTGCGAGGCGGTAAGCACCATTGGAGAATACAGCCTCGATGACAAATGGGCCTTCCCACTTTGGCTGGAATTTACCGGCGGTTTTGTGAGTCATAACCATCGGCCTTCAAACTGCCAGAACGAGATCACCCACTTGGAATGTTTTGAGTTTAACCTTCTTATTGAAAGCTCCCGAGATGCATGCTTGATACAGCTCGATTCTCTGTTGAGCTAACAGGCGCTTCTCATCTAAGGCCTCCAACTCTTTTAGTCGGCGACGGTAATTATCATCCGTCGTCAATCGATAGGTGAGGACGACACGAAGCGAGGGGATTTGAGTCTCCAGTGGAAGAACTGCCTCACTCCCATATACCAGAGAGAATGGTGTGTTTCCGATGGCCGTCCGAACTGTAGTACGGTACGCCCATAAATATTCGCCAAGCTTTTCATTCCAGTCGCGTTTGTTGGAAGACACAAACTTTTTGAGCAGCTTGATTATAGTTTTGTTAAATGCTTCTGCCAACCCATTCGCCGTCGGATTGTACGGTGTTGAAGCAACATTCTGGATTCGTTGTTTGTCACAAAATCGATAGAAGGCGTCGCTTGTGAACTGCGGACCATTGTCATGGATGATTCTTTGAGGCAGTCCGAAGCGATAGATGACGTGATGCTTGAGGAAGCTGATCACATTTGATGTCTTCACTTCTGCAAGCGGGACAACTTTCGTCCATTTGGAGAAGTAATATGTAATTGCCAGTATAAAGCGGTGCCCTCTGGATGAAGGTGGGGTGATAAGACCAATAATATCCATTCTCCATGCCTCAAATGGCCAGGATGCCACCGTTGGGTATAGGAATTCAGATGGTTGATGTATGAAATCTGCATGGACTTGACAAGCTTTGCACTTTCTTGCGTAGTCTATTGCAACTGCCACCATCGTAGGCCAGTAGTAGCCCATCCGACGAAGGCGATCTTGTAATTTTAGGCCAGGCTGATGGGCCCCGCAGACGCCGTCATGTGCTTCACGTACAGCTTCTTTAGCTTCTGTATTGGACAGGCAACAAAGCAGTAATCCATCGTATGATCGCCAATACAGTATCTTTGTTTCTGTATCGTAGAAGAATCTGAGAGAACATCTTCTAATAGAGGTGGCTTCTTTCGGGTTCTCCGGCAAGATGCCATAGACTGCAAGGTCAATAAATGGGAGCCTCCAATCCTGTGTCACGTCGACCGTCAGGGCAGAATATCTCTCAGCAAATTGGACGTTGTTCTTGGGACAGACCAACTCATGGCCCATTACGTCCACCAAATGATGAGTATATTTTAGGACCGCCAGGGAAGCGGCCAGTCCTGCTAAGACGTCGGCTTCAATGTTCCGGAGTCTCAAAACATGTTCTATGAATAACCCTTTCAGAGATGTAATGATGGCGATTGCTACCTGATGATAGAGGATCATGTCTTCATGACAAACTTTATATGAACCCCGGATCTGATTGACGATTAACTGTGAATTGCCATATGCCTCTAGGTACTCTACGCCCAGTTCTTATGCAAGTCGGAGGCCGATAACCAAGGTGTTGTACTCGACCACGTTGTTCGAGCATGGTTCTATAAGGGAATATGCCCGGTTGATCACCAAGCCAGAGGGAGAAATCAGTACCACTTCGACCCTAACGATAATGTTGCCCTTGGGCCAGGTTCTTGAAGCACCGTCGAAGAACATTCGCCAGACGGAATCATGGGAAGCCATATTTGAATTGGCGACCTCATCTAAAATCTCTTCATATATTCTGGTTGACTCCGAACTTGGATGGGCTGCTAAAAAGTCCGCCATAGCTTGACCTTTAACAGCCTTTTACGGAACGAAGATCATGTCGTAGGGAGACAATAATATCGCCCAGGTAGCGAGACGAGAGATGAGTGCACCCGACTTGGTCATGAGGACCCTGAGGGGGTTAACTCTTGATATGACATGGATGGTTTGTCCTGTAACATAGTATCGCATCTTCTGGATAGCGAACACCAGAGCAAGACATTCCTTCTCCACGGCGGTGTATCTATGCTCAAGCCCAATCATCATTCGGCTGAGATAATAGATAGCTTGTTCATGCCCTGCATTATTATTTTGTGCTAGTAGAGCACCGAGGGAATGCTTCATCGCTCACACGTAAAGCAAGAATGGCTTTCCAGCAACCGGGGCCACCAGAACTGGAGGATTTGACAGATATTCTTTGATGTTGTCGAACGCGCGTTGGCACTCTTCATCCCATACGAACGAGATGCCCTTCTTCATAAGGTGGGTGAATGGTTGACATCGCCCGGAGAGGTTAGAGATGAACCTCCTGATGTAATCTAGCCTCCCTTGAAGGCCTCGGAGTTCACGAAGATTTCTCGGGGGACCCATCTCCATGATTGCCTTTGTCTTCTCAGGGTCTATGTGGATTCCCTAGGCAGTAATGATAAAACCTAAGAATTTTCTACTGGATATACCCAATAAGGATTTTGTGGGATTCATCTTCAAGTTGTGCGCTCGTATCAGGTCGAATACCGTCCTCAGATCCTGCAGATGGTCTCCTTTATAGCGGCTTTTGACAGCGATGTCATCAACATAACACTCCACGATCTTACGCAGGTGATCCCTGAAGATGACACTCATGGCTCTTTGATATGTGGTACCGGCATTTTTTAAACCGAAGGGCATGACTGTGTAAAAGTACATGCCAATCGGTGTTCAGAATGATGTATGCTTCTCGTCGTCAGAAAACATCTTGATTTGGTTGTATCCTGAGAAGCCATCCATGAATGACATGCGCTCAAAGCCATATGTGTTGTCGATCATGATGTCCATGATGGGAAGAGGGAACTCATCTTTAGAACATGCTTCGTTTAGATTTTGGAAGTCGATGGAAATTCGAATCTTCCCATTCTTCTTGAGGACTGGTACTATGTTGGCGACCCAGTCTGGATGTTGCTCCTTCCGGATGAAGCCGCTAGCTATCAGTTTGTTGACCTCAGCTTCGATAGAATTCATGATGTTCGGACGGAAACGTCTTTGCTGTTGCTTGACCAGCTGTGAAACCCATTATTTGAATTTAATTATTAAATAATGTTTTGGTATTAGTATTTCAAAAAAAATTATTATTATTATTATTATTAAATATTTTTGGTGTGAAAATGATTTCAAAAATATTATTAATGAGGCTTTTTGATTTTTGGACCCAGACCCGAGTCCGAGCCCAGACCCATGCCTGAGCCCAATTCCTTCTTTCTCAATTCTGATTATTTTGGCTTAATCTTTAAAAAAAAAATTAATAATAACTAGTCTTTGGGCTGGTCCCGAAGGACCAGCATTTGGGTGGAGATTTTTTTTTCTCCATTACTTATTCTTTTCCCCAACTCCTGCTCTACCATACGTTTCCCTACGTTACAACCCATCTCTCCTTTTTATTCTCCCACTTATTCCACTCTCCCCAACTCTCCATCTCCCTCTATTTACTCACCCCACTCCCCACGTTCATTTAAAACCACCTCTCCACCATCTCACAGGAGAGATAACTCTCAACTCTCTCTTACTCACCTACTCACCATTCTCTATTCTCTGGAGAAACACTCACAGAGCCAAACCCCTCCTCTTCCCCACCTACCCGAGCCTCTTCCACCTAACCCTCTTGGCCGCGCCCCGAGGTCCCTTCGGCCGACCAACCCCCGCGCCACTCCGGCCATTCCGCGGAGCCCCGCGCCCCCGCGCGGGTTTTCCGTCGTCCCCGAGCGCCGGCGACAGCCCCGGCCAACTTCGGCCGTCCGCGCCCCTTCCGCGGGCCGACAGCTCCACGGCGAGGCCCTCCCCGCCGTCCAGATCCGCGACCCCCTTTGTCCGCGCCACCCTCCGGCGAGCTCGACCAGCGCCGAGCTTTCCTTGCGCGTGGTCCCCTCTGTCCAGATCTGCCCTTCCCGTCGGCTCTCCGGCGGCTGTTTCCCTTGACGCTGCCGACAGCGTCGCTGTCCGCCGACAGCACTGCTCTTCGCGGCGTCTTTATTCTGGCCAGCGTGCCCTATTCTGGATTTACGACGTTTTCGTTGTTGACGTCGCTGATTTCAGCCTAATTCAGGAACGTCGCTGCTGGACTTCTTTTATTCTTTTTATATCATCTGAGAGCTCTAGCCGAGCACCCCGAGGTATAATTTCTCTGCCCCGTTGTGTTTATTTCGGTAGACTATGATGATATCGGTCCCCGGTTTCCCTTTCGGAAATCCGGTTAACTACGTGGTAGTTCCGGTTAGCTACGTTAGCATTTTCTGTGATATTGTCTGCTGAGATTTGTATGTTGTTGGTTTGTTTGCGGGATCCCGAGTATTTCGGGAAGGTTCTGGTGTTTGGGAAATTATTTCTTTGGTTATATTTTCGGGTTATTCTTGGTTGGAACAATTACAGGTTTTTGGTTGGCGCATTTCCCAGTTTTGGGTTGTCCCGAAATAGAGGAAATGCTGCCCAAATTTTTACAAAACTTTATTTATTTTGATTTCAAAATTGGTTTTCAGAAAATAAATTTAAAACTGATTTTCGGGCGACGACCGTACCGGTCTGTGGGCCCTAGCAAAATGCAAACGCACCGGTCCGACCGGGCGTTGAGGTATTAGCTAGATTTGATGATGGACCGAGTCTGAGACTCCAACTTTGATTTAAATTATTTTATTTAATGTTTAAGTTGTTTATTTTAGATAATTAATTACTGCACATTTTATTTAGGAATTAAACAGTCTTTCTCTTATTTTATGTAAAAGAATTGTACAGGGCATAAGCCCATAACTCTAGGATGATTAGTTGTGCCCCTGTATTGCATAGCGTAGATTTTTACTTTCTTTTCTGGGTGGTTGATGTTGATCTTGGGTGATTTTGGATTGGATGTATAATCGTAGTTAGAGCGTAATCATATATTTAATTAAGAATTAATTAAATGGATAAAATATTAGTAAGATAACTAGTTCATGATTTGTCACTGCAAGAAACTATATTTTTATAGATATATTACAAAAAACACAAAGTTTTCCAAAGATAATTGGTTCTTGTTATTATTTTCCAATAACCGAATTAACCGGTTTAATCAACGCACGTAGTTGCGACGTAATCGTTAGTTATAGCTTAATAACAACTAAAACCTGACTAGGACTTGCTACTAGAGATTGCAACAAGCACACTTAGCCTAGTTATACAACAGTTCTAAGTCGAGTTCTCAACTGTAGGAACTCGAAGACATACCTGACATTCCTCCTCGGTACCAACTCATCTCTCCAGTCATTTTCCTGAGGCAAGTATAGTTTGTGTTAGTTTTACAGTTATTTCTATAATCGTTTTACTGTATGTTTAAACCATGATACAAACACGAAACTCTCTTGGAGAGTACTGATTGTGACTACTGTACTGATTGGGACTGGGGGAATAGAGTAATGATTATGACCAAAGCCAACTATAACTACTGACTGTATTAGCTTTCCCCTCTTCACACGGGGACAAGCCATATCGTATCGTTAGGATACTACTGTACATCCCAAGCCGGTCATAATTCATTGCCTGTTCAAATCATACTGTTTTACCGCTGAAAACTATTCTTTCTTCAAACTGTTTAAAACTGCATGATTCTATTATTTACTTTAACTGTTTTAAATTAGCATGAATTATACTTTGCTCCCTCCTGACTGGAGACCCAACATTTTAGGTATCACTGATGAGGCTTTGTTTCGCGATCCCAAGACGAGGATTTCGAGACTGATGAGCTGTTTGCCTAGAGTTTTCTTTTCTTCTTGATGTATGTAGAAAATGGTTTAAGTTGTATCTTTTATTTCATTGTAAAAGTTTAATAAAGTTTTATTTCCCGATGTTGAGTTGTGACAAATATAGTTGTGTTGTATGGTTACCTGCTACTGAACAGCTTACTGCCGCCGTCTCAACAACGGTGCAGGCTGGGCATGATCCGATTCGACCCAAAAAATTGGGACCGGGTCGTGACATGTTTTTAGTGGTGGCCCATGCAGGTCAATCAGAACAACAACTTAGGAAAACATACCTAGAAACAATTAGAACACTAGAACATTTATTTGTCACGACATAGGACCGATATATATATAAATAAATATTTTTGTTTGATTATAGACTGGTAGGATACCTTGCTTATGTTTGCATCCTAAACCTTCCAGAGAATGGCCATTGACAAGACCAATCCTGCTGGCGATGAGGTATCATCTCCGGATCATATCCCATCTCCTCAACCAAGTCCAGGGTTTATTCCCTCGCAGCTGATTGACCGTCCCCATAGTGCATCCAGTGAAGTTTTCACTACACTGGTGATTCCTATCTCTTCTCAAACTTGTATTTCTTTGGTGGAGTACCTATTCCTGTTGCTCCACCAGTACCAGCAAACACCTTCCAAATGGTTGCCCTATTTCAAGAAATCCTGGAGTTCCAGAAAGCTCGAGATGAAGCCCAGCAGAAACAGATGAATAACACGAGAGAAGACATAAAGAACGACTATGATGTAGCCTTAGCTATCTCTAACTAAGTTGGAGCGGAACCTCACCCTAGAAGACATTTTGAGCCTTATCCACCAGTTATATCGTAAGAAGCTATTGGTTTGTGACTACTGCAAAAGGCCTGGTCACCAAGCCAATATTTGTCGCAAGAGATTGGGAAATGTTTGGCATGTGGATCTGCTGAACATCGGGTAAAGGATTGCCCCTTATCTTTCCATCGTACCAGAGTACCTATTCCAGTTACACCTGTTATGTCGCAACCTAGGGACTCTCTTCCCATCCAGCAGACCTTACCTTCTACACCCACTGCAGGAAGGCATGATGCAGACTCGAGGATCATGGAAGATGAAGCAATTGGAGACTGCTCATGCAAGATCCAGAGCCATGAAGATTAATACCTAGGACTGCTGAATAGCATTATCTATTGTTATAAGAAGTTGTAACCGGATGTCCTTAGATCAATCATGATAATTTTTGCTGTAATTCTCCACATGAATAAAATTCTTAGTTACACCTTTATGGCAGATATTTTTTCTGATAGTCTTCCCGGATTATTCCAGACCTAGACATAGGATTCACCATTGACCTAGTCCCCAGCTCTTTCCCTATTTCTAAAGGATATTATAGAGTCAACCCGAAGGAGGCCAAGAAGATGAAGGACCAGATCAATGAAGGCTCTAGAAATTATTCAGGATGGAACAACGAATGTACATCGATTACCAGACACTAAAGAACAAGTATCCTCTGCCCGGATCGAGGATCTGTTTGATCTGTTTGTGTGGAGTTAGGGTGTTTCGAAGTTTGATTTAAGATCTGACTACCACTAAATCAGAGTCAGGAAGGAGGACAATTCCAAGACGGCGTTCAAACACCAAGTATGGGTAGTTTTCTTTGGTAATGAAGTTAGACTGACAAATGCTCCTGCTGTGTTCATGAATCTCATGAACAGAATTTTTTCATGAGTATTTGAATCAGTTTATCTTCTCCATAGATAACATTCTGATATATTCGAAGACTGAAGAAGAGCATGAAGAACATTTGAGGAAAGTTCTGGAAACTTTGAAGAAAAAGAAGTTTTATGATAAGTTATCTGAACGTGGATTTTCTTTGACAAAGTGGATCTTTGGCCATGTTGTCAAGAGAAGAAATGTCGATGGAAGATAGCTGCTGTTGAAAATGGTATACCCCAAGTTCAATTCGGAAGTTTCTTGAACTTGGCTGGCTACTATCAGAAGTTCGTGAAGGATTTTGCCAAGATTGCTGAGCCGATGATGAAGCTCACTTGGAAGAATGAAGAGTTCATCTGGACGAAAGATTGTCAGGCATCATTCGAGGAGCTGAAGAAGAGACTTACCACTACACCAATCCTTGTGCTACCCGCAGGAACCGGTGGTTTCTCAATTTATAGTAATACCTCTGGAAAAGGACTGGGTTGCGTTCTTCAACAACATAGGAAAGTAATTGCTTACACATCTAGGCAACTACAGACTCATGAGAAGAGTTATCCCACACCTAATTTGGAATTTGCTGCAATTATTTTTACTTTGAAGCTATGGAAGCATGATTTTTATGGAAAAGGAATGAAAATATATACGGACTACAAAAGTCTGAAATATGTCTTCACTCAGAAAGAGCTGAATGTTAGACAAAGAAGATGGCGGGAGCTGATGAAGGATTTGGATATCGATCTACAGTACTATCCAGGTAAGGCTAATGTGATCGCTGATACACTTAGTCGATACCGAGTGGCGATGTTCTTAACCAAGGAGTGGCACCTACTAGAAGATGTCGAGAAGTTTGGACTGGAGATTATACTATCTGGAGATAGAAGGACGGAGCTGGATGCTGATTCAGTATTGATGAAGTTCGAGGCTGATGGACAAAATCAAGAGGACGTAGTTTCAAAACGAGGCACTTTGCAGGCTTGAAGATCAAGTGTTGGCAGGAATACTTGAGGATTTCTAAATTGATCAGCAGTGGAACTCTGAAGAATGGTACGAGACTTTGCGTATCGGCTGACAAACGGAGGAACGAGTTGATAAAAAAAATGCACCAGTCGCAGTATTCCATATATTCAGGAGCTAATAAGATGTATCGGAATATGCCTCCATTCATTGGTATTATAGAATGAAGAAGGACAATTCCAGGTATGGGATTAGATGTGAATTTGTCAACATGAGGAATTTAGCAAGAGAACAACAAATTTGTTGCAGCCGCTGGACAATTCGGAGTGGAAGTAGAAGCATATAACAATGAACCTTGAGTAAGGATTGCCTTGTTCCCAAGGAGGGAAGGGCACCAATTGGATTATAGTGGACCGACTGACTAAGTCAGCACACGTTATTCCCTTCAAGGTTAGTTTATTCACCGAGAAGTTGGCAGCATTGTACGAGAGGCACCCCTACCGGATTTATGGAGTACAAACCGGCAGACAATCAAAGAAGATAATCCAGACGTCTGAAGATATGTTAGGTCTTGTGTTTTGGAAATTGGAGGGTCTTGGAGAAGATCATTTAAAATTGGTAGAGTTTCCTTACAACAACTACCAAGTTAGCATCATAAATCAGTGGAGTTTGAAGAAGGAGATAGCGTCTTTTGTGAAGTTTTCTCCTACCAGAGGAACAATCAGTGTTAGCAGAGCAGGAAAATTGAGCCAGGTACATCAGGCCATTTGAAGTTTTAAGATGACTTGGAAGTAGCATACCGGTTAGCTCTACCAGCTAATCTTGAGAGTGTGCAATATCTTCTACGTATCATAGCTCAGACGCTACATTCCGGATCCGAGTCACATTTTGGATAATTAAGAGCTGAAGATTGGACTCAACCTTTCAGTGCCAGAGAAACCAGTTGCAAGCCTAGTCAAAGATGAGAAGAAAATCAGAATTTGAGCCATCACTTAAACTCCGATTTTCTATCTTTTCTTTTTCCCGTTCTAAATTTGACTAATGCTGCTAAGTTAGCCTAGTTTTGCAAGCTATCTCTTTAATCAAGCTTGATCATGACGATATTTTATTGGGTGCACCCACTAATATATTGTCTAATCAGGACCGGTGCATGATGGTCTGATCAACCTCGTGTACTTTGGTTCGCTTTTGTATTCTTTCTACATGGATGTCACCATAAATGAAACTTGTCCCTAAATCGTCTCATCCATGACTGCCTTGAAAATTCTTATAGTTGAACCTGAGTTACGGGCGTAGTACCCGTAGCTGTTTGATTCTCCTACCCTGCCTTTAATTTCGAGGACGAAATTTTCTAAGGAGAGAAGATTGTGAAACCCATTATTTGTATTTAATTATTAAATAATATTTTGGTATTAGTATTTCAAAAAAAAAATATTATTATTATTATTAAATATTTTTGGTGTGAAAATGATTTCAAAAATATTATTAATGAGGCTTTTTGATTTTCGGACCCAGACCCGAGTTCGAGCCCAGACCCATGCCTGAGCCCAATTCCTTCTTTCTCAATTCTGATTATTTTGGCTTAATCTTTAAAAAATAAAAAAATAAAAAATAATAACTAGTCTTTGGGCTGGTCCCGAATGACCAGCATTTGGGTGGAGATTTTTTCTTCTCCATTACTTATTCTTTTCCCCAACTCCTGCTCTACCATACGTTTCCCTACGTTACAACCCATCTCTCCTTTTTATTCTCCCACTTATTCCACTCTCCCCAACTCTCCATCTCCCTCTATTTACTCACCCCACTCCCCACGTTCATTTAAAACTACCTCTCCACCATCTCACAGGAGAGATAACTCTCAACTCTCTCTTACTCACCTACTCACCATTCTCTGTTCTCTGGAGAAACACTCACAGAGCCAAACCCCTCCTCTTTTCCACCTACCCGAGCCTCTTCTACCTAACCCTCTTGGCCGCGCCCCGAGGTCCCTTCGGCCGACCAACCCCCGCGCCACTCCGGCCATTCCGCGGAGCCCCGCACCCCCGCGCGCGTTTTCCGTCGTCCCCGAGCGCCGGCGACAGCCCCGGCCAACTCCGGCCGTCCGCGCCCCTTCTGCGGGCCGACAGCTCCACGGCGAGGCCCTCTCCGCCGTCCAGATCCGCGACCCCCTTTGTCCGCGCCACCCTCCGGCGAGCTCGACCAGCGTCGATCTTCCCTCGCGCGTGGTCCCCGCTGTCTAGATCTGTCCTTCCCGTCGGCTCTCCGGCGGCTGTTTTCCTTGACGCTGCCGACAGCGTCGCTGTCCGCCGACAGCACTGCTCTTCGCGGCGTCTTTATTCTGGCCAGCGTGCCCTATTCTAGATTTACGGCATTTTCGTCGTTGACGTCGCTGATTTCAGCCTAATTCAGGAACGTCGCTGCTGGACTTCTTTTATTCTTTTTATATCATCTGAGAGCTCTAGCCGAGCACCCTAAGGTATAATTTCTCTGCCCTGTTGCGTTTATTTCGGTAGACTATGATGATATCGGTCCCCGGTTTTCCTTTCGGAAATCCGGTTAACTACGTGGTAGTTCCGGTTAGCTACGTTAGCATTTTCTGTGATATTGTATGCTGAGATTTGTATGTTGTTGGTTTGTTTGCGGGATCCCGAGTATTTCGGGAAGGTTCTGGTGATTGGGAAATTATTTCTGTGGTTATATTTTTGGGTTATTCTTTGTTGGAACAATTGCAGGTTTTTGGTTGGCGCATTTCCCAGTTTTGGGTTGTCCCGAAATAGAGGAAATGCTGCCCAAATTTTTACAAAACTTTATTATTTTGATTTCAAAATTGGTTTTCGGAAAATGAATTTAAAACTGATTTTCGGGCGACGACCGTACCGGTCTATGGGCCCTAGCGAAATGCAAACGCACCGGTTCGACCGGGCGTTGAGGTATTAGCTAGATTTGATGATAGACCGAGTCTGAGACTCCAACTTTGATTTAAATTATTTTATTTAATGTTTAAGTTGTTTATTTTAGATAATTAATTACTACACATTTTATTTAGGAATTAAACAGTCTTTTTCTTATTTTATGTAAAAGAATTGTACAGGACATAAGCCCATAACTCTAGGATGATTAGCTGTGCCCCTGTATTGCATAGCGTAGATTTTTACTTTCTTTTCTGGGTGGTTGATGTTGATCTTGGGTGGTTTTGGATTGGATGTATAATCGTAGTTAGAGCGTAATCATATATTTAATTAAGAATTAATTAAATAGATAAAATATTAGTAAGATAACTAGTTCACGATTTGTCACTACAAGAAACTATATTTTTATAGATATATTACAAAAAACACAAAGTTTTCCAAAGATAATTGGTTCTTGTTATTATTTTCCAACAACTGAATTAACCGGTTTAGTCAACGCACGTAGTTGCGACGTAATCGTTAGTTATAGCTTAATAACAACTAAAACCTGACTAGGACTTGCTACTAGAGATTGCAACAAGCACACTTAGCCTGGTTATACAACAGTTCTAAGTCGAGTTCTCAACTGTAGGAACTCGAAGACATACCTGACGTTCCTCCTCGGTACCAGCTCATCTCTCCAGTCATTTTCCTGAGGCAAGTATAGTTTGTGTTAGTTTTACAGTTATTTCTATAATCGTTTTACTGCATGTTTAAACCACGATACAAACACGAAACTCTCTTGGAGAGTACTGATTGTAACTACTGTACTGATTGGGACTGGGGGAATAGAGTAATGATTATGACCAAAGCCAACTGTAACTACTGACTGTATTAGCTTTCCCCTCTTCACACGGGGACAAGCCATATCGTATCGTTAGGATACTACTGTACATCCCAAGCCGGTCATAATTCATTGCCTGTTCAAATCACATTGTTTTACCGCTGAAAACTATTCTTTCTTCAAACTGTTTAAAACTGCATGATTCTATTATTTACTTTAACTGTTTTAAATTAGCATGAATTATACTTTGCTCCCTCCTGATTGGAGACCCAACATTTTAGGTACCACTGATGAGGCTTTGTTCCGCGATCCCAAGACGAGGATTTCGAGACTGATGAGCTGTTTGCCTAGAGTTTTCTTTTCTTCTTGATGTATGTAGAAAATGGTTTAAGTTGTATCTTTTATTTTATTGTAAAAGTTTAATAAAGTTTTATTTCCCGATGTTGAGTTGTGACAAATATAGTTGTGTTGTATGGTTACCTGCTACTGAACAGCTTACTGCCGCCGTCTCAATAACGGTACAGGCTGGGCATGATCCGATTCGACCCAAGAAATTGGGACCGGGTCGTGACACCAGCTTTGCGTCTGGATGAATGTTGTGTTTATAAAGTACAACCTCGCGGTTTAGCCCTGGCATGTCTTCATAGCTCCAGGCAAACACGTCAATGTACTCTCTAACGAGTTGCAAAAGCGCCTCCCGCTCTTCGCCTGTCAGGCTTTTGCTGACGAAGATTGGCTTAGGAGAGGATTCATTGTCGAGGTCAACTTGCATAACCTCATCTTCAGTGGGAGGTTCACGAAGTTCGAAGCATTTCTTCCATTGTACATCTAGTTGCTGGACCCAAGGTTCTAACTCGAGAAGTTCGGGTTCATCTTCATCTTCTTCCTAGGCATCAGCAAATGCCATATTGACAGACAGAGCTTGCCTGAATACGTCCCCGATGCTAACATCCGAATCAGAAGTCGGTAATCCGGTTGAGTGTGAATGCCAGTCACATTCCTCATCTGAGCTTTTAGGGGTTGTTGCAGGTGTAACATAACCTAGCTCACGTCTGGTCTTGTTGTAATAATCCCGTGGTTTCCTAGCCGGGACTGGAAAGTGTAAGGGTAACCACCAACCAGTGCCGTAGTTTAAGCCTGGCATAGTCTCCAGATCATACCCCTATTTTTGTATGAGGTACTTGGATCGAGAGTTATACAGATAAAAGGGCAGTCTCCCGGTGTCGGGTTCGAGATCAACTTCTTCTATCCAGAAGGGTTGTGGATCATTCTTTCGGCCGAAGATGATTGGATGATCCTCTCCCTCGACTATGAAGCAAGCGTCTTCCACGGGAGTAAGTTGATTTGTGGGGTAGACATTTGTCACCTGCGTGTGTAGGTTGGTGCCTATACCGTGTTCCATAGCATACATGGTACAAAGCTTATTAAGCTCGAGGTAGTTCAAAGATAGCCCTTTATTGATGAAGTAAGGTATATTTTCAGGTGGAATTACATCACCAGTTGAAGGGACATTAGTGTGAGCAGCCACATACTTGGCCAGCTCTAATTCCTCGTCGGCCAACCCCTGTGTTAATGAAGAGTGGGAGGATAACCTGGGCAGCTTAATCATCAGTGGCTCCACTGGTGGAGCAGAACGTGGAGTCGTTGGCTCCCTAGCGACCCCCAGTTTGGTGCTCGGTGCTGGATGGGGAGTTGTTTGCTCGCTAGCAGTCCCCGCCTTAGCACTCGGTTGTGGACTCATTCTGGGAAGACAAATCGTCATCAGCTTGACAGAGGGATTGAGCTCCTCTGTTTGTTGCTGGCCGGCTATCGGCAGCTTGATTGTCAGTGGTTCCGTAGTGGGCCTCGGCCCTTGTCCAGACCTTGGCAGTCGGATTGTCATCTGTTTCTTTTGTGCAGTGAGCACCGGGAGACCAGTTGCTTCTCTACGCAGAGTGGCTGTCAGAGGTGCAGTCTTTCCTGGTTTGCGGGGTTGGAGATGGATCCTCAAAGGTTCCTCCGGCCCCACAATGGCCTCCGTCTGCTCTTGGACATCCTCGTTGATCAGGTGCCTCTTGGATTTCTCGTACAAGCAAGAATCCGAATAATAGGATTCGACCCCTTTAAAGGGATCGATGTCGACAAATTCTGTCCTCACAAAGTCATGCTTGTCGACGTACTTGAAGTACTGGTACAACGTGGAGGGCACGATCATGTAATCATGTATCCACGGATGCCCCAGGATAATATTGTAGGAGGTGTCTGCGTCTATGACATAGCAGGTTACTTCCGATTGAAGTTCGCCAATTTGGCACTTCAGGCGAATATTTCCAATGGGATAGCTTCTTCCAGAATTGAAACCGCTAATTGCGGTGCTGGTAGGAGTTAGCCGATGCATAGGGATGCACAGATGGTGAAGCAAGCTCTTTGGGATAATGTTGATCGAAGAACCGGGATCAATATGCATCCGATCCACCTTGATGTCGCCAACGTATCCAGTATAATACAGAGGGCGATCGTGCAGGTTGGTCTTGATAAGCATATCCTGCAGAATGAAGACAATGTTGGGCATTGCACCTCTACAAGCGCTATCTTGGAGATCCGTCGGCGAGCTCTCCCCTGTAAAATTGACCTGAGCCAGATATGCGTTGGCATTCTGAAGTGCTTCGCTCAGCGCGATGCGCACATCTTTGGAGAGTCTTAGGAGCTCATATAACGACAATTTGGCTGGTGTGTTGGACAATTCTGCCAAAATGTCAAAATTGTAGGGCTTTTCCAGCCCGTAAGGCGCATCTTTCCGGAGCGGCTTGTCAAAGCGGGTCTCCTTTAGCTTGGGCTTATCGGCCGGCGGAGGCTGAGAAGGTCCTGGGGTATCAGCAGTGGCTGACTGATGTTCTACAGCCGAGTTGCCCGGTACGGGTTGAGTTTGCGCACCAGACCGGGTAACGACAGCTGTCGCTTCTTCGACGTCGGTCGAGATTGTGCTGTAGGACTTGACTTTCCTGCCCTTTTTCTTACCAGCAGAGGGTGATGCTGGCTGGATTACTTCAGATACTAAGTCTGGATGGACCCACATGATCTCTCCTTGTGATGTGGTGAGGGGTACCAGTCCAACAGCCTAGTCTCGGGGAGGTGGAAGATTAGCGACCTCCATTTTTGCCCGGGGGACAGGTACTACGCCGTCTTGGGTCCTCGTCAACGGGAAGCTGTCGAATTGGACCGATACCATGTTGCAGCGACCGTCACCTCCTCGAAATCAATGGCCAGGACCTTCGAGTCGATAAGGTTCTGGATGTACCGCTTCAATTGGAAGCAGTCTTGAGTGGCGTAGTGGACGTAGCGATGGTAGTGACAGTACTTGGGGCTCTCCATCTCTGCCGGTCGAGGTTCACTCCTTGGTGGAGGGAGCTGAATTCTGTCTCCTTGTAAGAGCATGTCAAGGATGGGCTTGACATGACTATCCTCGTAGGAGTAAGTCATCTGCGGCCACTGCTTCTCTGCCTGTTTTGGTTCAGGCTTCGGGGTTGTGTCGATCACCATAGCCTGTTTGCCCTTGTTATCTCGGTTGTTGGAGGAATTACCGCTGTTGTTGTTATTGGCATTAGGGCATTTGCCCTTGTCCTCTCCCTCCGTGATGTGCAATCCCAGTTGGCGAGCTTTTTTTAGCTTGTCTTCTGCGCTAGTGGCGCTGATGATAAAAGTCATCCAGTCCTTAAATTGACTTTCGCCCATCCAGAGGCTGATTGTGTGGAGTAGCCTCTTTTGGTAAATTTCAATTAAGGAAGAGTCCCGATTACCGGAGGGCAACTTCATCACAGTTTGGCGAAACCGCTCAATGTAGTTTCTTGTCAGCTCCTTCTCTCCTTGGACAACGTCCATGAGGGTTGACATTGTCACATCCTGTCCTACCTAATAGAACTTCTCCAAGAACATACGTTTGAAGCCGACGAAGGAATGGATACAGTTGTCCGACAAGTTGCGATACCAGTCGAATGCGACTCCTTCAAGTGCCCCAATGAACAACCGCGTAAGGATAGCCTCGTCATGCGGCAGATGATCTGTTGTGACCAGAAAGTAGGTCACGTATCGGCTTGCAGAGGTCTTGCCATCATATGGATTAATGTTGAATGGCTTGTACCATGGAAGGAAGGGGACATCTCTCCATGCAGCGGGATACGGTTGCCGTATCCTGAGGTCTTGAGAGTTTTCTCGGGCGTCAAACATTGCCTGAAGCTCCTGGACCTCTCTTCTTGCCTCCCTAGCCTCGTCTGCAGCAGTAGGAGCCGACATTCCAGGTGGATTATCGCCTGGGGTCGGTGCAGTTGTGTTTGAGTTCGTATTGACGACGGGACCCAAGCTTGTCTGGCTAGGCGTCCTTCCTTGAAGAGTCGGCAGGGCTGCCTTAATCTCGTCTACTGATTTGACCAAGGTATGAAGTATGGCCTCAAGAGTGTCGAAGCATTGTCGGTCGCTGGGACCGTCCTGGTCATTCTCAGTCATAAATACTGTTCTCACACGGGGAACAGTAGAAGGAACTGTGAAGGATGTGCTCTCCGAATTATACCCCCAAATGGAGAAGTCGTCGGGGTATGTAGGAATGTTCTCCTCCGGTTCAGACTCAGAGGAAGTGCTACCCCCTGCATCGGAGGTTGCTTCATCTTGAGACACATGGATGTTTCCAGGGGCGTCTGGTTCTGTTGTATCTGTGGGGGGAACTGTCTCCCCTGGTTGATCTTCTTAGAACACCGAATTGTCGTAGATGTTCCGGGGAGTGCTACCCCCAGCTTCGGCTACCCCTAGAGATGTAGATGATGAATCTCCAAGTGTTGAATATTTCGTTTTAGAGTGGGTGCCCTGAAAAACTCCTCCTGTGGTGGTTGTGGACAACCGCTTTGATGAGAGTTTCTTAGCCGTGCTCGTAGAGATCGTCGGGCTGGAAACATTTATCTTCTTTCCCGCCTTGCCGGTAGGGATCATCCGAGCAGAATTGCAGGAGGCGACATGAAGTGCCTCGTCTCCTGAGCTTTGTAGTAGGACCGGTCCTAGCTGCTGCAGTCTTTGGAAGACGGACTGTCGGTCCTCTTGTACTGCCGCCTTGCTGTCGCAGCAGTTGACAATGACTTGAGTGCAGTGATGTCCATGAAAGGACTCTCTACACACCAAGCTTTCTTCTCTTTCCTTGCGCTTGTGAAGAATCACATCACGTAAGTCACTCATTTTGTGGGCCCGGGAGTCCTGAGCACACGAGTGTGTTGGCACCATGTTTGCTCCCTGATTGGGAGACTCTTGGGAACCACTCTGTCTGTTTGCCGCCGGGGGCTGGACACGATCGGTTCTGTACAACTTTCCATCAGAGGCCTGCCTAACAGTAAGCGGAGCTCTCTGATGGTCAGAGGTTGCGACAGCTGACTGAGCTCGACGAGCCCGTACTGCCGTTGACTTATTCCCTCTAGCACCCAAGGGCGCATAGTTGGAAGAGTCTAAATTGTGCCGCAAAGAGTCTGGCACATCCTTATAGGAGCATCTGAGGTCAGGACCGCATGAGAGACAGTCGAAGACTGAACTCGAGCCGAATGGAGCAGATGGTCTGTGGCTGGGATTGGTGGCCACATAGGCTGTCTGCATGCGGCTGGCATTTGTGGCCACATGATCAGTCTGCATGCGGCTGGCATTTGTGGCCGCATAAGCAGTCTGCATGCGGCTGGAAGCTGTGGCCGCATGAACCTTCTGTATGCGGCTGGAAGTCGTGGCTGCATGAGCCTCCTCCATGCGGCTGGAAGTTTTGGCCGCATGAGCCTTCTGCATGCGGCTGGCTGTTGTGGCCGCATGAGTCTTCATGCGGCTGGCGCCCTTATGCGGCTTCTTCCTGGACCACATAGAGTCCCTCTTTGCCCCTGCAAGTCCAACATCCTAGTATTTTTCTCTGCCGGACTTGGGGACAGCAGAGTCCTCTACGGTCTGAAGTGGGGCCGCATGCGAGTCTTCTCTGCCATCTTGGGCAGCAGAGAATACTTCTTCCAGAGCTTGGGAAGGAGCAAATGATTTAGGCCTCCACTCCCTGCAGGCCTTCTTCGTGCGGGCTCGCTTCTGGACCGGGCTAGCACTTCCGTCGGAGAGCATCTCTTCAAACGCTTGATGGTCGAAGCGAACAACCAGCATCTGTTGCATGGAGCCAAGCTTGGCTGCGTCCGATTGCGTCACCAGCTTCTCAGCAGTGGAGAAGTTAGTCCCCAGCAGAGTCGCCATCGTGTTTGCCATTGATTATCAAAGAACCGAACAATTTTATGGAAGGACTAAACTTTAATTCATAATGTAAACTTGCTCGTACAAAGAGAGCCTAGGAACAAAACCTAGAAAAAGCAATCTAATTATAATTATTTAGTTTTTGATTCTGGGGGTGACGGTATAGGCTCGGGAAAGTGATATCAACTCTGCCTTACTCCTTGGACGATCGAACGCGGCCTTGGCTCCGACGAATAAGTGCTCTTTCTCTCTCTGTGTATTGCTCTGTGGGATGCTCTCTGTGTATATCTCCCGCTCTGTCTTTTTCTCTGTGTGTGTGTGTGTGCAAAGGATAATCCCCTGCTATTTATAAGAATTTGTGCTGAGTGGGGTGTGGTTACATCCTCATAACTGTGCCTTGAAAAGTGGGCGGTTGGGGATTGGTTAAGATTAACTTTGATCTGTTTGTTGGAAATCAATCTGGGCCGTTGTGTTGGTTGCAATAAATCTACATTATTATGATGTGTTGGTTGCAATAAATCTGCGTGCATAAGTCTCATTCAATCTTCTGCCACGTGTCCCAACCGCCATTATGCTGCGAGCCGTATGAATGTTGCGTCATGGCAGAGCCGCATGAGTGTGGCCTCACAACTGAGCCGTATGAGGATGGCCTCACAACTGAGCTGCATGAGGGTGGCCTCACAACTGAGCCGCATGAGGATGGCCTCACAACTGAGCCGCATGAGGATAGCCTCACAATGAGCCGCATGAGAGTGGCCTCACAACTGAGCTGAATGAGGATGGCCTCCCAACTGAGCCGCATGAGGATGGCCTCACAACCGAGCCGCATGAGGATAGCCTCACAACCGAGCCGCCTGAGGATGCCCTCACAACCGAGCCGCATGGGGGTAGCCTCACAACCAAGCCGCATGAGGATGGCCTCACAACTGAGCTGCATGGGGGTGGCCCCCACAACCGAGCCGCATAAGGGTGGCCTCATAACCGAGCCGCAAGAGGGTGGCCTCACAACCAAGCCGCATGAGGGTGTCCCCCACAAACGAGCCGCATGAGGGTCATATAGGCGGTCCGCATAGAGAACTTCCTTAGAATCTGTGAATTGTGCCGGCTATCTCAGAGATTTTCTTGTCTTTTGATGAGCATAACGCGTCTCTTCATTTTGTCAGAGCCGTCAGAACTGTCACTTTGTGTCAGAGCTTTTAATGGCCTACTGCAGTCATTATGGCCAGCTGTATTTGGCCTTCTTCAAGCCGCATGAGGCCACGTGGCTCTCTGTGTATATCTCCTGCTCTGTCTTTTTCTATGTGTGTGTCTGCAAAGGAATAATCTCCTGCTATTTATAAGAATTTGTGCTGAGTAGGGTGTGGTCACATCCTCGTAACTGCGCCTTGAAAAGTGGGTGGTTGGGGATTGGTGAAGATTAACTTTGATCTGTTTGTTGGAAATCAATCTGGGCCGTTGTGTTGGTTGCAATAAATCTGCATTGTTATGATCTGTTGGTTGCAATAAATCAGCGTGCATAAGTCTCATTCAATCTTCTGCCACGTGTCCCAACCTCCATTATACTGCGAGCCGTATGAATGGTACGTCATGGCAGAGCTGCATGAGTGTGGCCTCACAACTGAGCCGTATGAGGATGGCCTCACAACTGAGCTACATGAGGGTGGCCTCACAACTGAGCCGCATGAGGATGGCCTCACAACTGAGCCGCATGAGGATAGCCTCACAATGAGCCGCATGAGAGTGGCCTCACAACTGAGCTGAATGAGGATGGCCTCCCAACTGAGCCGCATGAGGATGGCCTCACAACCGAGCCGCATGAGGATAGCCTCACAACCGAGCCGCCTGAGGATGCCCTCACAACCGAGCCGCATGGGGGTAGCCTCACAACCGAGCCGCATGAGGATGGCCTCACAACTGAGCTGCATGGGGGTAGCCCCCACAACCGAGCCGCATAAGGGTGGCCTCATAACCGAGCCGCAAGAGGGTGGCCTCACAACCAAGCCGCATGAGGGTGTCCCCCACAAACGAGCCGCATGAGGGTCATATAGGCGGTCCGCATAGAGAACTTCCTTAGAATCTGTGAATTGTGCCGGCTATCTCAGAGATTTTCTTGTCTTTTGATGAGCATGACGCGTCTCTTCATTTTGTCAGAGCCGTCAGAACTGTCACTTTGTGTCAGAGCTTTTAATGGCCTACTGCAGTCATTATGGCTAGCTGTATTTGGCCTTCTTCAAGCCGCATGAGGCCACGTGGCTCTCTGTGTATATCTCCTGCTCTGTCTTTTTCTATGTGTGTGTCTGCAAAGGAATAATCTTCTGCTATTTATAGGAATTTGTGCTGAGTGGGGTGTGGTCACATCCTCGTAACTGCGCCTTGAAAAGTGGGCGGTTGGGGATTGGTGAAGATTAACTTTGATCTGTTTGTTGGAAATCAATCTGGGCCGTTGTGTTGGTTGCAATAAATCTGCATTGTTATGATCTGTTGGTTGCAATAAATCAGCGTGCATAAGTCTCATTCAATCTTCTGCCACGTGTCCCAACCTCCATTATGCTGCGAGCCGTATGAATGGTACGTCATGGCAGAGCTGCATGAGTGTGGCCTCACAACTGAGCCGCATGAGGATGGCCTCACAACTGAGCTACATGAGGATGGCCTCACAACTGAGTCGCATGAGGGTGGCCTCACAACTGAGCCGCATGAGGATGGCCTCACAACAGAGCCGCATGAGGATGGCCTCACAACCGAGCCGCATGAGGGTGGCCTCACAACTGAGCCGCATGAGGATGGCCTCACAACCGAGCCACATGAGGATGGCCTCACAACCGAGCCGTATAGGGGTAGCCTCACAACCGAGCCGCATGAGGATGGCCTCACAACCAAGCCGCATGGGGGTGGCCCCCACAACCGAGCCGCATAAGGGTGACCTCATAACCGAGCCGCATGAGGGTGGCCTCACAACCGAGCCGCATGGGAGTGTCCCCCACAACCGAGCCGCATGAGGGTCACATAGGCGGTCCGCATAGAGAAATTTATTAGAATTTGTGAATTGTGCCGACTATCTCAGAGATTTTCTCATCTTTTGATGAGCATGACGCGTCTCTTCATTATGTCAGAGCCGTCAGAACTGTCACTTTGTGTCAGAGCTTTTAATGGCCTGTTGCAGTCATTATGGCCAGCTGTATTTGGCCTTCTTCGAGCTGTATGAGGCCACGTGGCTCTTCCTGAGCCGCACGAAAATTCCTGAGCCGCATGCGGCTCTCTGGGACTTTCCTAGCCGCATAAAACTCTTCAAGCTTTTTGAGCCGCATGCTGAATCTGGGCCGCATATGAATTACTATTCTTTTTCATGCTTCTATACATGTAATTTTCAAAACCCATGCGGCAAAATTACACGATTTGTATTTGACTTATTGTATGGAACATCCAGTGTGGCATCAAGCAGAGTCAAGAGTGATTTGATTGGTGGTGGGCAACTCTTGGAATTGAAAAGAAACAAGCGTCCTGAGGAAATTGAGCCTAGAGCTCTGATACCAATTTGTCACGTCCCGACCTAGAAAGTCACTCGTCCTCGCATCGATTTATTCGAAGCATCGTCCTCGCTGGGGCGTGATGTCGTACGATCAGGAGTTGCACTCGTACAAGACAAGATGACAAGGTCTCAAATGGTTATCTTTGATTTGATATTAGCAACCGAAGAAAATGGACTATACGAAACAATTCCCTTTATTCAATATATGAACTGAGGTTACAAAGGCTTTCAATAGCCTAACTGAATTTGCCAGATTGGCTACAATACTCAAGTTCTCTCTTGTCCACAAAGGATTTCATCGTTTCATATATCATGTCTTCTATCCCGACGGCATCATCTTGTTGCAAGTCCGAGCGTCAATACGGTCGCAGGCCTCAATACGCTACGACAATCCATGTCTCAACGTGTTCAAGCAAAGATCCGCCGCGAGCGATCCATTTCCTGTACCCTGCATGAAAGCTGGTGGGGGATTAGTACGTTCGTCCTTGCATGTACAGATGAAAAGACCCACTTTCTAAACCAACATTTAATATTTATGTTGAATCATGCAACTTAGCTTATGATCTTGCTATATTCTCCTTATGGTCGATTTCATGGCATATTCGAAAGCGATAAAGCATGTTATAATGGCAAGTATGTTATTCTAATTGAATAGGCAAGCAGGCAAGCAATCTCGTGTTTGTTTCGTGGCGCGACTTCTTACCAACATAGACGCACTCGCCCTTGCACAGACGCAAGATGAATATGTCACATTCCTTCCCCGTCATGTTATAAGTGCTCTCTATGCAAGGTGAATATGTCACATTCCTTTTCCGTTATGTTATAAGTGCTCTCTATGCAGGATCTATGTGTGCAGGATACATACGTGCCTGCACTTTCAATCTATCGTTCCTTAACTATATGAAGGTCATTGGCGTATCCGCGCTAGAATGGACTAAAGGTTTCTCTTTTCTTTTCTTTCTTTTTTTTCTTTCTTTCCTTTTTTTTCTTTTTCTTTCTTTTCTTTCTCATATTGGGTAGCCTGGTGCCTCTCGTAGTGGGTTACTATCCCAATTACGGAGACCTTCCGTTGTATATCATCTGTAGAGCCTAAAAATCAAGTTGCACCATGTTTTACTACTTAGCAATCAAGTAATTGCGCCCCAACAATCAAGTTGTACCACTGTTATGAAGCTCAGAGATCAAATTGCGCCATTGATTATGTTGCGCCTGACATCCGACTGCACCTAATCTATATTGCGCCAAAGTCTACGTGGCGACTGACATTTAATTGTCATAATTGCCTGACAGCATTGACAGTTGACAGCACAGTAAACGAAGAAAATCTCTTTGAATCCCTCAAAACATGCCGTTCGAGGAGATTTAATTGACAGTTGTCCTGCACATCCTGTGAGTTGTGCCTAGGCACAATCTAAATAGATTTCTTAGTTGCGCCTAGGCGCAATCTGGATAAATTATTCTCATATATTCAAAAGCTGCCACGTGTCTAGGCGCAGCCCAATCAGGCGCAGTCTGACTCGTTGACTGAAGTTCGTACAACCTGATAAAGTTGAGACAACTTACATTCTAAAATAGGATGATGTGGCACACATGCCACTAATCTCTCAAAACGTGTCCATTATTCCGTACACGACCATGCGTATCTCAATCACATGATGCCACGCGTCTAAATACAGTTAGTACACGATTGTTAACTGAATGGAAGTTGGCTCAACATAAGGTTGACGCAACCCAAAGTGGTGCAGTTCAGCCTCGCGCACATCAGAATAACTGCTAAAACAGTTATTTCCAAAACTCTATAAATAGAGTTTCCAATCATTATCAAGGCATGATACAGAGATCAAGTATTCATGCAAAATTGCTGCTGCATTCTCCAGAGGCTCTAGTCGTCAAATTCACATAGTCCAAGGGATAAAGTGATCGTCTTCTGATTAGATTCCTACAGTTGTACTTTCCTAGAATTCACACTGTACTTTTGTACTCTTTTCTAAGTTTGTTATAAAACTTTTTGTTTTTGCAAACAAAATGGCGACTCTGCTGGGGACGACTTTCTCCTCCGATGAGAAGGTGTCAACTCAATGTGATGCTGCGTCGATCGGCAAGACGTAGAAGACTCTGGTTGTTCAGATCAACCAGACAGCCTATGAAGATATGATCAACAAGAAGAGCAATAAGCGCACCGTGGCTATCACCAAGAACAAAACTGTGTGGACTCCTAAGTCTTCTACAGTTGCTTCTGTTGCCAAGGTGCAATCTACCTCTGTGGCTCAGGCACAGTCTGCTTCTACTGCCTGTGCACAGTCGACTCTTCCTACTGCCAAGGTGCAGTCCACTACTCTTTTTGCTCCCAAGGCGCAGTTTGTTCATGATGTTGCTAAGGCGCAGTCTATTCTTGTTATTGCCAAGGCGCAACCAGTATCCTATATTGCTAGGGTGCAACCGGTAGCCCATATTGCTGTGGCGCAACCTAAGCAATCAGTTGTTCAGGCGTAGTCTTCTGCTCTGGTGCAACCCAAGGGATCTAGTCTTTTGGCTATTCCTTCCTCCACTTCTCCAGTTCTGAACTTGGAGAAACAATGTGCTAGTGCCAAAACTTCTTCAACTGGCGCAACCTGTGCCTAATTGGTCCCACAATAAAATGGAGGAAAACGTTTCTTAGCTAACCCTCTACAAAATAAAGGAAAGCACCCTTTGGTCTTTTCTCAAACTTTCCTAGTCTATGACTCAGAGGAAGATATATCAGATTCCATTCCTTTAAACAGAGGTCTTCAGATCTCTGTTGTGGGATGAAATACTGATCAAAGAGGTATCTTGCCTACCTCTATGGGGTCTAGTCAAGATCTTCCAATATTGCAAATTTCAAGATCCTAGCAAAAAAAAATTGATGGTTTCACAAATAGAGACATCCGGAGCAGAATTCTCTGATTTATGCGCTTATCTTAATAGGCGTCAATCAATATCAACTTCGGTGAAACGAAGGAATCCTATGCCAAAAGCTAATCTGTATCAGAAACAAAAATTTGAAAAGAAGGACCCAATCACTTATGCTAATGAGTTAAGTACCTCATTGTACACTCAGGGAACTAAACATCTAAAGAATATGAGGCATGTTCCTAACATCATTAAGGAATATGTTCCTTCGACTTCTTCTCGTCCTGTAGTAGTAACTGATCTCTGGGAACGTCTTACACAAAGATGGAAGATCACAGGGATGTCTCCCTCACCTCTAAATCACTCTTCAGATCGCCACTGCCTTCATGAAGTGGTCATCAAGTGTAGTTTCCAATCAGCTAAATGATATGTTTTCGATCGTCTGAACTATGTTTCAACTCCCCAACCTGTAATGGAAGATAAAGACGAGCCGTTATATGCTTCTGTCAATATGACTTCCCAACGCACTGGTGTGGGAAACGTCCAAGACGTAATGCGTCCCGTAATCCCAGTCAGTTATACTTAGATCGGATTCATGCATCTAGTGAAGGGGTCTTTCAATACACGAGATCAAGAAATCAAAATTTGAACCAAGGTGTCTTTAATCAAGAAGATCTCCCCATCGCTCATCTGGGAGAGGACTCTTTATCTGAGTTTGATGCAGATAGTAAAATTTTTGAACAAACTATCTCGTCAATAGTAGCAAGGGAAGTGACGGCATATGCTATTACAGAAGATCAAAACGCTTCTAGTTCAGCCAATCAAGAACAACGAATTGTTGCACTAGAAGACAAACTGAAGACCATGGCTGAAATGGTCGCAAGTATGCATACTAAAATTGTGGCTCAACATACAGTGCCACCGATTATAAATCTTGCTACAAATCAAGAGCTTATAGCATCTTCTGTACCTGTTAATATTAGTCTGGGGGTACCACCTCCTCAGGTTGCTTCTGTACCAATTCAAGTTGATCCCAGTCAGTCCGGTGCTGGGGGTGGTAATTACCATGCTGTTCCTCCTCCTAACAATTCAAATCAACCCACCAATTCACAAACATCAGGAGATGCTAATGAGGCTGTAAAACTCTTACGTACTTAGTTTGAGGCCTTTAAGCAAAAGGATGGCCTACAAAGACTTGGCATAAAACAACCTTATCCTACATAATGGAAGGAGGTCCTATTCCCTCCTAAATACAAGCTTCCAACCATTATGTTATTTGACGGCAGCACCTCTCCAATTCAGTACATCAATCACTTTGAAGTAATGACTGACCAATTGCAGCCAAATGATGCTCTCCTCACCAGAGTCTTCGTCGGTTGTTTAGTCGGCACAGCATACGATTGGTATCGTAGCTTGCCTGATTGCTGCATAACTTCTTTTGCTGGTTTCAAGCAAATGTTCTTGGAACAGTTTTATGAGGTAGTCAACGACATAACGATGTCTGCCCTCATTAAGATTAAACAAAGACATAATGAATCTACAGAGAGTTTCATTGAAAGATTTCGCCGAGAGGCACTTAAAATGACTTTAGGAACTCCATTTGCTGTAACAATAGACACCTGTAAATCAAACTTGTTGCCTATTATCAGCATGTGGACGGGATCTACACAATTTTAAGATTGGCCTTCTTTCATTGTGAACGCCAAGGCGGCGGAGGTCAGTGCTGAAAAATTCAAGCAGTTAGGAGTTCAAATGACTCATCCTAACCAAGATGAACATTCTACACCGGGGGTAATAATTGCCAGAATAATTGCAAGGGTAAAGAAACATTGGCCATCAATCTCAAGGACAAGGAGTCATTGGCTGTTAATGTTGCTCAGACAGCACCCACTCCATCAGCACCACCACAGAAAACACCTCGTCCAAAAGAAGAGTATTCTTTTGATGAAAATGATACTTTGAGCATCTTCGATTGCTTAATTAAAAGTAATAAGCTTCAACTGCCAGAGGCAAAACGACCATATGATGTAGGTAAAACTGATCACCCTAAATATTGTGTTTATCACAGATTTATAGGGCATCCAACCAGAGCATGCTATATGCTCAAAGGCAAAATCCAGGAGATGGTCAACTCTGGAGCGATTACTCTTCAACATGATGAGAAGACTGTGACGGCCAATGTTGTCTCTTTGTAATTTGGTGGCTTCCCACCGCAACTAGTGCAAGATGATGTTGTCCCCATTCCTAGGGCTACTCTCGAGATCGTGAATCTCCACCTCCCCAAAATGAGGGTCTTGTTCCACTATCAACTAAAAGAGGAGAGATTATGTGGATTCATCCAGATCTGATAGCAGATTTCGAAGTGCCTTCCTCTTCCAAGCAAAAGAAGCGCTCCAAAACTAAATCCAAGAGCTGTAACATGGTATCATTTGAACCAGTAGCAGAAAAAGAAATTCTAATTGGCACTCGATCTGGGAAACCTTATCTTCAAGAATATTCCAAAATTTAAGAGAATTTTACCTCATCTCCTGATGCTCCTCCTACATAATCTTCTCCTGCAGATAATATACCATCTACATCCCTGCTGGTAGTGGAACTAACTCCTCATAAACCGACATCAGCAGACAAGGGAAAGCAACCTGTTCGCTTTGACAAAGCATTAAAAAAGTCTCATCTCTCGGACTTGAGAAGCCATACAATTTTGACATAGTGGCTCAATTAGCCAATACTCCAGCAAGATTGTCAATCTTTGAACTCTTACGTCTCTCAAAAGAAACTCGAGAGACGTTAAGTGAAGCTTTGATGTAGGCTGATGCTTGTCTTACTTTTCTCAAAAAGCCTGAAAAGGAGCCAGTCAGCTGTACACATTGTCATAGTATATTTGAATTAATGTCCAATATTACTTTTATACAAGATGACATGTTGTTAGAAGACAATCGTCATGATCGTCCTCTCTATTTCACGGGGTATGTGGACACCATGAAAGTCGATCGTATTCTGATTGACCCAGGGTCTGCTTTTAGTATCATGCCAAAGTCTTTGCTGGATGCTTTGAAGATCCCAGTACATAATCTTTCTACAACTACCACTACCATCTTGGGGTTCAATCAAGGAAGAAGTGAACCTTTGGGGAAGATACGCCTGAAACTTTAAATTAGCAATCTTCGTACAAAGGTGACTTTTTATGTAATTGACAATCATGGCTCATACAATGCTTTGTTAGGATGGCCATTCCTCCACGAACACAATATTGTACCTTTTACTCTCCACCAATGTTTCAAATATGTGGATGGTAATGGAGAAGTTCAAAAAGAGGTTACAGATCTGAATCCTTTTAAAGGAGTTGAAGCATGCTGCAATGACTCTCGCATATACAAAGAGGATTCATAAAGGTGGTACTGGCAATGGACACAGATGAAGAACAAAAAGGCGTACCAAATGATACTCTTGTGATCCCTATCAAAGGGCGTACTTCCTGTCCTCAGTCTTCCAAACCACTGACTATCTACCTTCCTTCCCACAAGAAGCAGCTTTCTGGTGATAGTCAGGAACAAAGGGAGCTCACCTCTTCTGAGCCGCTTATAATCGACCTTCGTCGTAAAAAAACCCCTCCTCCTTCTCGTTCTTCTTCTCCTCCTCTAGTTATCAATTTGACTAAGCCTATTAAGGCTAAAGGTCCAGTTGTAAATGATGGTGTAAAAATCAACAAAGCATCTCCTTTGCAGTATACTGATGTCTCTTACTATACTCAATGTTATTTGGATATGCTAGATGGCTTTAAACCACTTACAATAGGAGTCGTTTCATCTCTACGAAATGTAGTATCATTGGATTCAATACAAGAATCGTACTTCTTAGTACCGTCTCGAAAGAAAGATGAAAGGCCTATACGTTTTAATAAAAGAGAGGAACAAAAAATTATGCTCTATAATGATCAAAGAGATGATACATGAAGACTATAATTACGTCGCTATAGTCCACAATCCAAAGCAATCATCCGTAAAATGGGCTATGGTTTCAGAACTGGTCTCAATAGCGGTAAAGAAAGGCAAACACCTATTCGTATTTCTATTCCAAAAAGAAAATCACAATAATACTATAGTAAAACGAAGAGGGGATTAGGTTATACTTCACCACCTCCAACTCCAGAACCATCCGAATCTGATAAAGAAGAACGATCTAACTCTTCTGATTTTATCTCATGGGATTCTGATACCAGCGTTGGTCATGTGCATCGGGTGATAGTATCTTCTAACATGGTGTCTGTCGAATTCTCGAAAGATGATGAAGATGACATTAAAGAAGCTCCTGAAGTAGACCCTTGGGCACAAAGGATGGACAATAAGTGGGAACTTTGTTTTAAACAATGAGAGCTACCTACTGAGGATCAACTAGTCCAAATCGATGTTGAAAAGAAGGACGTGTCACGACCAATCTTCATTAGCAAAAGTCTCCCTGAGGATGATATACAAGAACTAATTCACCTTATTCGTGAATATATTGATGTCTTCGCCTGGAGTTATGAAGATATGCCGGAATTAGATCCTCAAGTTGCAACTCATAAACTTAATATCTTGCCGAATGCTAAGCCAGTCAAACAACAGCAACGGTGATTCAAGCCTGAAATGATGGATGCAATTGATGATAAAGACAAAAAGCTTATAGCTTGTGGTTTTATCAGAGAAGAACAACATCCTGACTGGATAGCCAACGTTGTACCAGTTTTGAAGAAGACCGGAAAGGTTCGGGTTTGTATAGACTTTCGGGATCTCAATGATGCTTGCCCAAAAGATGAATTCCCTCTCCCAATTACTGATATCATGATCGACAATACTTGTGGATTCGAACGAATCTCTTTCATGGATGGGTTTTCTGGATATAATCAAATCCGGATGAATCCTGAAGATGAAAAACACACTTTATTCCGTACTCCTCATGGAGTATACTGTTATACAGTCATGCCATTCGGTCTTAAGAATGCAGGTGCAACTTACCAGCGGGCTATGAGTACTATCTTCGAGATCATTTACGGAAGACTGTCGAATGCTATGTTGACGATATTGCTGTCAAAAGTCGTCTAAAGGAAGATCACATTCAAGATTTAAGAACTATTTTCAATCTAATTCGCCAGCATCAACTCAAAATGAACCCCACCAAGTCTTTCTTGGGTGTCTCTAGTGGCAAATTCTCGGATTCGTCATTACCTCTAAGGGTATACACGTTGATTCCGAGAAGATCAAAGCCGTTCAAGAGATGCGTCCTCCACGTAACCTAAAAGAGCTACGAGGATTTCAAGGTCGACTTGCGTACATCAGGCAGTTCATTTCGAATTTATCTGGACGTTGTAGACCATTTACTCAGTTAATGAAGAAAGGTGTATCTTTCGTTTGGATGGAAGAATGTCAACGAGCATTTGATGACATAAAGCGGTATTTAATGAGTCCACTGGTTCTTGTACCACCGATCTCAGGAATACCTTTCTTGATGTATGTCCGGGCCCATTCATTGGGAGCTTTGCTGGCTCAGAAGAACAAGGAAGGTCATGAACAAGCCATCTACTACCTTAGTCGAACGATGATTGGAGCTGAACATCGTTATAGTCCGATGGAGAAGGAATGTTTAGCCTTAATGTTTGCCATTCAAAAGACAAGACATTACATCATAGACCAAAATATTCATGTTATATCTCGAGTCAATCCCCTTCGGGTCTTAATGAAGAAGCCAAGTACACTTAATTCCAGGCTTGCTACATGGGCCATATTATTAGCACAATATAATATGGTGTATGTTCCCCAAAGGTCTGTGAAGGGCCAAGCATTAGCTGATTTCTTAGCAGCTCATCCTGTCCCTGAAACATGTAAACTCTATGACGAGATTCCAAACGAAACATTGGAATCAAATATGACCTCAGAAGAATTTCCTACTTGGCGTTTATTCTTTGATGGAGCATCTAGAATTGGACTTGGAGGCATCCTGGTTGCTGGAGTAGGAATTATTCTTGTTTCACCAAATAGATTAGCCATTCAGAGAGCTTATTCTTTAGATGAGTCGTGCTCCAATAATGTAGCAGAATATAATGCCTTGCTCATTGGATTCCAATTAGCCAAACAACTGGATATTGTATACCTCGAAGTATATGTCGATTCTAAACTGATTGTTAATCAGGGTAGAGGCATATATGAAGTCCGACATCAAGATCTGGTACCATACCATGAAGCAGCAATCAGAATAGCTTCTTCGTTCAAAGGGTTCTTTATCGAACATGTACGTCACGCATGCAATACAGAAGCTCATGCCTTAGCTAACCTAGCTGCAGTATTAGCAGTTCCAGTCAAAAGATAGCAAATGGTTGTTATCTCTAATAGAGAACTATTTTGTGTTGAGAATAACCATAACATTGAATTCAGCAATTCAACTGAAGTCAATGTCATTAGTGAGGACTGGAGAGCACCTTTCATTGATTTTGCAGTACATGACATATTGCCAAAAGATCCTAAGGAAGCTATAAGTATTCATCGCCGATCACTTCGATTCTATTATAATTATACTACTAAAACTCTCTATCGAAGAACTTTTGATGGATTACTTTTGAGATGTCTTGCTGGTGATGAAGCAAAGCAGATATTACGCGAAGCTCATAATGGCATTTGTGGAGCACATCAGCCTGGTCCTAAACTACAGGATCGTATTTGACGTATGGGCTATTACTGGCCTTCTATGGTATCAGATGCCATTGACTATACAAGGAAATACTGAGCATGTCAGATTCATGCAGATTTCATTCACCAACCGTCGGAGTTTCTTCATCCGACTGCTGCCTCATGGCCCTTCGAAGCTTGGGACATGGATATAATTGGTCCTATCAATCCTCCTTCATCTAAAGGACATCGGTTCATCTTGGCTATAACCGATTATTTCTCTAAATGGGCTGATGCTATACCTCTGGCTGAATTGAAGACTAATAGTGTCATCAACTTCATCAAACATCATGTGATATACAGATTCGGTGTACCTCGTCGAATTATCCATGATAATGGGCCATAATTTGTCAGTCAAAAGTGTAACGCCCCAGTCACAAAATACATAGGACTAAAACGTAATCATGCCAGCTGTATACATATGAAGTATATGGACCCTCGTATATATACATAAGCTGTAAAATACAGTAACCAAGGTACTAAATCTCATCCACAAAGATAAGTATGATATAAATGCAACTTTGAATTTGTCATGTATACAATCGTTGGGCGAAGACAAATCCACTACCAACAAGTAAAGAAAATACATGGAAAATACAATGTATTTGGCGGGCGAAGCGAAGCCGATCAAGGCGCAATCATCCTCGAAGAAATGGTGACAATCATGGCCATGGTTAGAACACCTACGAAACATAAGAACATATACCTGGCGAGACAACCAGGTCCTCAAAGGGACGTAACAAGATACAATAAACATGCCATATAAATACTGAATATAAAATATGCCACAATCAAAGAAAGTGACAAGACACAATAAGGTAATCTAACCATACTAAAGTGAACATGCAGTGAGAACAAACCTTTCGTCGCATGAGCCCTGGATGTAAATGGGATCTGGTATAGTCCCTACTTGGGCACCAGTGACCTAAGAGCATGACGTTCAAAAACGACAATGGCCAACCTGAGAGGCTCATACCCGTATCTCCAGTGGAGCTTCCGGGTTACAAGGGAAGTGTAATAGAAGCCCATACGATAAGGAAATGTTCTCCCCACCCAATGTACCTATCATGTCGTATCCACGACCATGTAACACTACTAACCGTCAAGTCTTCTAACATGCAACTATTGACAGTTAGACCTAACGCACGTCCTGTACGCATCAGTGATCAGCCAACACGCAAGTCCATAGGCTATATGCTACTCATAACTCACACATCTCGTGGCACAACAGTGTCAAAGTCTATGCAATGCACTAAGCTAGTGGTAGTCCCTTAACTCTAGGTCCATATGCAACCAAAGGATAAGTAACAAGGTACAACTAATATCACTGAGCATGCAGTAATCAAGAACTAGAAATAAATGAACAGTGATATGTAAATAAAAATGCAAACTAAAAATAAACAGTATAATGGAAAGGTATCTTGCCTGGGGTGTCGCCTGGTGGTGCGATGTTCCGACAAGTCCTGATTGTCCAATGGCTATGATCAACGTGCAGAGGTCCAAAGTCGCGAGGAAATAGGAACACACGATTATTCAAGATCAATGATAATGATCAAAAAGAAATTTGCACAATAA
The DNA here is from genome assembly GCA_029216955.1 of Iris pallida. Classification (NCBI taxonomy): domain Eukaryota; kingdom Viridiplantae; phylum Streptophyta; class Magnoliopsida; order Asparagales; family Iridaceae; genus Iris; species Iris pallida. The sequence continues at coordinate 14,654,526 of JANAVB010021800.1, read as the reverse complement.
ATATAACTTATTTTTAGAAAATTATTTATAATTTGGAAACTAAAATTTTATTTGTTAAAAATAATAAACATTTGGAAATCTAGGAAATCACTTGTAAACTTAGTTTTATTAAAATACACTATTTAGGTAAAAATTAATATTAAGTTTAGATATAAAATTATACATAAAGATTTTTAAAATTTCACATCATAATATAATACAGCTAGAGCCCAAGCTTAATATGACTTTGTTACAAAAATATATTTTTTTCCAAAATATATATATATTGGTAAATATTATAGATATATTTTATTAAAAAGTAATGATAATACTAATGTTTTAAGAAAACAATAATAATTTTAATGATAATATTAACAATACTTAATAATGATAATAATAATAATAATAACAATATCAGTAATATATAACAGCAATATAAAATAATAATAATAATAACAGTAACAGTAACTTATTATAATAATAATAATAATAATAATAATAATAAAAATAATAAATGATAATAATATTAATACTAAAAAAAACCCAATCTTCCCAATTGTCACAGTAGAGAGAGAAAAAGCTAGGAAGAAGAGAGAAAAGGGGCGGGAGCTTACTGGGGCGATAGGTGTCGAGTGGCGGCGGCGCCGGGCTGGAAAGGAGGAGAGAGGAGGCGCGGGGTCTCGGTGGTCGGGCTCAGGCGTAGGGCGGAGCGGCGTCGGATGGGCGCGCTGGCCGGAGCGGCGTCGGAAAAAGCGGACGCCGTACGCCGACGGGCGGCGAGGAGCGTAGAGGAGATGGCGTCGGGGGCGGCCGGGATGCCGGAGGAGCGGGGGCCAGCAGGCGGCTACGAGATGGGGACACCTAGGGCGGCGCTCGACGAAGTTTGGCAGACGCGCGGCGGCGCATCGGAGGCGGTTCGGGAGGGAGCGCGGCCGTGTGGTTCTTCGGCGGAGCTCCGGCACGGTCGGAGCTGAGAGGAGGTGGAGGCGCCGGAGAAGATGGTGGTTTGGGTGGCGGATCGTCCGGCTGTGCGGGAAGGCTCGGGGGTCGGGCGCCGGCCGGAGGGTTTACCGGCGTCGGCGGCGCGAAGCTGGTGGCCGAGGACGGAGGGGCACGCGCGGTGCTCTGCCCGACGTACAGCGATCTGCCGAAGGGAGGAGGGTTCGCTGGAGGCGGACCGGCCACGGTGCGGGTGCGGCGATACGGAAGGCCGAGGCAGCGGATCTGAACCACCGGGAGGTCGACGGAGGCTGGAGGTCAGGTTTGGGTTTTCACTTCCTTTTTTTTCTTGCGTCCTCTGGTGTTGGTGGTGGACGACGACGATGATGGGTCGGTTGGGTTTGTTTTGGATGGTGTTGGGAGTACGTGGTCGGTGGCGGCCGATGGTCGTGTGGTGGAGTTATGGCCACGGCGATGAAGAGCTGCTACGGAGGAGGAGTTGGTTAATGGCAGTGGTGGTTGAAGAACGACGGGGAAGAAGGCCTATGTCGTGTCCTGCGAGGCACGGGGCCGGTGTGTCCGGGATTGTCAGACACGGAGTGAAAATGTATTTGTACAATAGAAATAAAGTGGATGAGACACCGACATAATGCACGGTTTGGTTGTGGATGGAAAAATTGCTGGAGGAGTACCTCTCCTTTTATAGGAGGTGGGAATTCCAAGTTGGATAGGGATTGGGATGATTTAAATCCCAATTAGATAAATCTCCTATTAATTTAAGCTGATTTAAAAATAACACAATCCAAAACAAATCAAATCTAGTTAAATTCTATCCTTAATTTAAACTATTTTTAAATAAAGTCAATAAAATTTTTTGCAATTTAATTTAACATATTTAATCAAATATTAAAATTAACAAAATCCTAAATATTATTTTCATAATTAAATAAATATGGTAATAATTAATTTCAAAAATCACGATAAATACTTAACTATTAAATCATAAACTAGTTTATATAAATAACAAAATTTATTAATAAACAAATTTCACCTTTCGCAAAACATTGGAAACATTTAAATTTTCAAATTACTACTTATTTTTAAACGACGAACAAATAACACTTTTTAGAAATTAAAAATATTTATCACATATTATTTGAACATGTACCTAAAAATAAAATTTATAATAAAATATTTTTCTAACATATGTACCTCGAAACATATTCGCACTCGTCGAGTATTTACGAAGCAAAATTCCCGCACGTTACGCAAATACAACAATGAGAACTCGTATGCGACGTGCAGATACAAAATACAAAATGAATACAAAAATAAAAAAAATGTAGTAGAAATTTAGGGGGTTTACATCCTACCCAACTTAAAAGAATTTCGTCCTCAAAATTTAGGAAAAAAATTTATGTAGGTAGGGAGAAGGGGATGGAATAGTTTATCGATAAGCAATCGATCATTTTATCTGACGAGGTGACGGAAAGGCATACATCAGAAAATAACCAATCTTTTGAATGATCGGAATTTAGATATCTAAAATGAATAGATTCCCGGCACAGTGTAGACGATGATCATATGACACCCATCAATCGCAATGTATAACACAAAATAGGGTAATAACTTTCTCGACAAAATTTAGAGCAAAAGCTCAATATCTGAGTTGTGTTAAATATCGTCAAGCTCCTCGATTCGCCACTATCCTTTTACTCATAATAACTCTTTCAAAAAGTTTGATTTTCTTCTTGAGATTCATATTCCAATAAACTTAAGTTCACTTAAGATACCCTCTTCCTTTTTCTTCATAATTACATAAAATTTTGAACTCCAAAATTTCACCATCTTCAACATATTAAATTCAATATTCTTTATTTGAAATTTAATAAGTCCACGAAGTTGAATTCAAAATCTCTAATAACTTCTCTCACATATCTGTATATATCCATTTTCCTCAAAACAGATCTTCAATATGTTTAGTCAAATGTTAAATCAATATTCTTTGTAGGAAATTCGTACTTATCCTTAAAGTACCCAAAATAAGCTATCACCTTCAATATTTGTTGATCATATCTTCACAACACAACCCTTCATCATTACAAATGAAAGTCCTTTACCTATTAGCGTCTTCTTCAGGAATTGGAATCCATTGATCTTTTAATTCATGATGGTAAAAATGAAACCCGTCTTACTTCATATTCATAATCATCTTTAGGGTCGTATTCCTTAATTCGTCAAAATGTAAGCAATTTCTTTCTTCAACAATTGGTTATCCTTGAAGCCTATTCTCTTCATAACACTATAATTTATCGAAGGCAACGTTAACATTGTCTTTATCGAGAATTTGCATCCATCAATTTAGTATATAAATTTGGTTCTTAAAACACCAACACTTTAAGAATTTCTTCGCTCAATATTTTGTTACCTCGAAACAAATTTGTAAATTTGAGAAGTAAATACCTAAGCTTGTTTTATCATCACAATCTAACATTTCTCACTTCATCTATTGGAATTATCGCACTTTTTCATTTATGTCCAATAATCTCATAATTATCTTAACAAACTATAGTATTTATCCACGTTGTGGGGTTCTCCAATCCAACCTCTACTAACCCAATAATGTGATGATCAACTTTCATTTCTCATAAGGGAATCATACAAGGAATAAGGTTGCATAAGCTATAGAGGAATCATAGTGAAGTATGAGAAAGCAATTTTAATTGGAAGGGAGAAAAGTAAGTGTTGCTAATATTGTATGAAGAGTAAAAGGCGTTATGGTTCTAAGTAAATCAAGATAATACAAGAAAATAAAATGACAAGGGTTAAGTAGTCAAGATAAAACGCAAGGTTAAGCATTTAATGGATTTAGTAGACCGTAATTGGGCCGAAGATTTGAGTCGAGATCGAGTCCAACTATATAGTCAAAAGTATATCGGTACCATGGTATAGGTTATAGTTAGTCTTTATGACCTGAAAGTCATACCATAAAAATAGAGTACAAGGGGACGTGTTTTAGTGGGACATGATATACCTACATGAAGGTGAGCTCGTCTAGGTTTTGCATGTGAAATTTGTTGGAAGAAAATGTCTAGTATTATGCTCCAAATATCAAAGTCACGATAGGGAATGCCAATAGGTCTAGAATAGAAAGTGGGAGTTCATAAGGTGACATTTACGCACAAATAAGATGGATCCAGTTAAAGCACAAAATAAAGATAATTAGAAAATCTCGTAGATCAAGGTAAAATAAGTTAGAGACACTGTTTCTAGACAGGAAATAGTCTCATAGATAAGGGTACGGTCAAGGGAACGACTCTAATCATTTCTAAGTTTCAAACAATTAGATGGTCACAAATAATGATCTAGACTTGAGGGGAGGTCGAGTAAGTCAAAGATATGTTTATCGGTTTGGTCGATGATTAACTTGAGTATATGCAATATCATAATCATAGGTGGTAAGTCAATCTAATGTGGAATACTTCTATCTCACTAGGGTAACCTTACTTGCTTCTTGGTCTTCTACCAATATATGATCTAATCTAAAATTTTAAGTTCCTCAAAATTTTCTCAATAAAATTTCCAAGATACTTCGCCAAAATTTCAATTATCTTAGACTGTCAACTTTAATCACAATTTTAAATCTCTAGTCAATCTCGAAACAACCCTTGTATATCGCAACTTGAATAATAACTTCTTTTTTTTCAAATCTAGAACTCAACATTTAATAAGTTTATCCGTCGAAATTTATACTACAAATTGGAACGTTTAAATAACTCCCAAATTTTAATTCTATATCCTTCAAATGTGTATATCTAGCTTCCAATAAGTCACATCTCCTCTACAAAAGTGTTTTTTTTACCAAAATTTAAATATCCATAATCAAGGCTTTAAACTCAAAATCTAAATAACTTTATATATCATAGATCATATGAGCAGATTTTAAATATTTAAATTTTTCCTTCAAGTCGATTTCATATCTTCCAAAAATATTTCAAACAAAACTTTTACCATTATCTCTTCAAGCTCAAAATTAATACTTATAATTCGTAAATCGTAGAATCAATTTAAAACCTCAAGCTCTCTAATAAACCGTAAATCATAAACCCTTCATATTCTCTAGTCGTTACAAAATCATAACTTATGATTTAAAACTCTCTCTAATAAATTTCAAGATAAACTTTATCATATTACAATCCAAATTTGAACTTAACCGTAAATCATGTGTCACAATTTAAAAATGTTTCTCAAATCGGTTTTATTTTCCCATAAATCATAAACTACTTTGCAATTTCTAAAAATCATAAGTCGTAAATTTGTTTTCGCGATCTAGCTGTCCTCTTGTGTATACCACCTTGTAATAGTAAAATAAAATTCCAACTATCCATTGAAGGCGATAATATGCTACTACCCAACTTGAAATTAACTAATCCTTAAAATCATACTTTCTAGAAAATAAATTCCTTTATAACTCAAATATAATTCCAATGCATATTAATTGTCAATGCAATCCATCTAGCCATGTGTTTAACCTATGGGCATAAACTAGTTTAGTCATCTTACTAAACACGAACTAAGAATTTACGGTAGATAGAGTCAATCAAGATGTAAATCAAGGAGGCCGAACGAGAGTTAGGAATCTGAAGTCAAGAAAGGAAGTCAAGTAGGTGGATGAGATTCTAAACTCTAATCCTATATTGCAGGTCCGTTTGGTTCAATCATGTAACCAAAACGGCAAACATGACCTGCATGGGCCACCACAAAAACATGTAACGCCCCAGTCCCAAAATATGTAGGACTAAAACGTAATCATGCCAGCTGTATACATACGAAGTATATGGACCGTCGTATATATACATAAGCTGTAAAATATAGTAACCAATGTACTAAATCTTATCTACAAAGATAAGTATGATAAAAAGTAACTTTGAATTTGTCATGTATACAATCCTTGGGCGGAGAAAAATTCACTACCAACAAGTAAGGAAAATACATGGAAAATACAATATGTTTGGCGGGCGAAGCGAAGACGATCAAGGCGCAATCATCCTCGAAGAAATGGTGACAATCATGGCCACGGTTAGAACACCTGCGAAACAAAAGAACACACACCTGGCGAGACAACCAGGTCCTCAGAGAGACGTAACAAGATACAATAAACATGCCATATAAATACTGAATATAAAATATGCCACAATCAAAGAAAGTGACAAGACACAATAAGGTAATCTAACCATACTAAAGTGAACATGCAGTGAGAACAAACCTTTCGTCGCATGAGCCCAGGCTGTAAATGGGATCTGGTATAGTCCCCACTTGGGCACCAGTGACCGAAGAGCATGACGTTCAAAAACGACAGTGGCCAACCATAGAGGCTCATACCTGTATCTCCAGCGGAGCTTCCGGGTTACAAGGGAAGTGCAATAGAAGCCCATACGATAAGGAAATGTTCTCCCCACCCAATGTACCTATCATGTCGTATCCACGACCATGTAACACTACTAACCGTCAAGTCTTCTAACATGCAACTATTGACAGTTAGACCTAACGCACGTCCTGTACGCATCAGTGATCAGCCAACACGCAAGTCCGTAGGCTATATGCTACTCATAACTCATACATCTCGTGGCACAATAGTGTCAAAGTCTATGCAATGCACTAAGCTAGTGGTGTCCCTTAACTCTAGGTCCATATGCAACCAAAGGATAAGTAACAAGGTACAGCTAATATCACTGAGCATGCAGTAATCAAGAACTAGAAATAAATGAACATTGATATGTAAATAAAAATGCAAACTAAAAATAAACAGTATAATGGCAAGGTATCTTGCCTAGGGTGTCGCCTGGTGGTGCGATGTTCCGACAAGTCCTGATTGTCCAATGGCTATGATCAACGTGCAGAGGTCCAAAGTCACGAGAAAATAGGAACACATGATTATTCAAGATCAATGATAATGATCGAAAAGAAATTTGCATAATAAATATAACTTATTTTTAGAAAATTATTTATAATTTGGAAACTAAAATTTTATTTGTTAAAAATAATGAACATTTGGAAATCTAGGAAATCACTTGTAAACTTAGTTTTATTAAAATACACTATTTAGGTAAAAATTAATATTAAGTTTAGATATAAAATTATACATAAAGATTTTTAAAATTTCACATCGTAATATAATACAGCTAGAGCCCAAGCTTAATATGACTTTGTTACAAAAATATATTTTTCGAAAATATATATATTGGTAAATATTATAGATATATTTTATTAAAAAGTAATGATAATACTAATGTTTTAAGAAAACAATAATAATTTTAATGATAATATTAACAATACTTAATAATGATAATATTAATAATAATAATAATAATAACAATATCAGTAATATATAAAAGTAATATAAAATAATAATAATAATAACAGTAACAGTAACTTATAATAATAATAATAATAATAATAAATGATAATAATATTAATACTAAAAAAAACCCAATCTTCCCAATTGTCACAGTAGAGAGAGAAAAAGCTAGGAAGAAGAGAGAAAAGGGGCGGGAGCTTACTGGGGCGATCGGTGTCGAGTGGCGGCAGCGCCGGGCTGGAAATGAGGAGAGAGGAGGCATGGGGTCTCGGTGGTCGGGCTCCGGCGTAGGGCGGAGCGGCGTCGGATGGGCACGCTGTTCGGAGCGGCGTTGGAAAAAGCGGACGCCGTACGCCGGCGGGCGGCGAGGAGCGGAGAGGAGATGGCGTCGGGGGCGGCCGGGATGCCGTAGGCGTGGGGGCCAGAAGGCGGCTACGAGATGGGACCACCTAGGGCGGCGCTCGACGGAGTTGGGCGGACGCACGGCGGCCCGTCGGAGGCGGTTCGGGAGGGAGCGCGGCCGTGTGGTTCTTCTGCGGAGCTCCGGCACGGTCGGAGCTGAGAGGAGGTGGAGGCGCCGGAGAAGACGGTGGTTTGGGTGGCGGATCGTCCGGCTGTGCGGGGAGGCTCGGGAGTCGGGCGCCGGTCGGAGGGTTTACCGGCGTCGGCGGCGCGAAGTTGGTGGCCGAGGACGGAGCGGCACCCGCGGTGCTCTGCTCGACGCACAGCGATCTGTCGAAGGGAGGAGGGTTCGCTGGAGGCGGACCGGCCACGGCGCGGGTGCGACATTGCGGAAGGCCGAGGCAGCGGATCTGAACCACCGTGAGGTCGACGGAGGCTGGAGGTCAGGTTTGGGTTTTCACTTCCTTCTTTTTCTTGCGTCCTCTGGTGTTGGTGGTGGACGACGACGATGATGGGTCGGTTGGGTTTGTTTTGGATGGTGTTGGGAGTATGTGGTCGGTTGCGGCCGATGGTCGTGTGGTGGAGTTATGGCCATGGCGATGAAGTGCTGCTGCGGAGGAGGAGTTGCTTAATGGCGGTGGTGGTTGAAGAACGACGGGGAAGAAGGCCTATGTCGTGTCCTGCGAGGCACGGGGCCGGTGTGTCCGGGATTGTCGGACACGGAGTGACAATGTATTTGTACAATAGAAATATAGTGGATGAGACACCGACACGATACACGGTTTGGTTGTGGATGGAAAAATTGCTGGAGGAGTACCTCTCCTTTTATAGGAGGTAGAAATTCCCAGTTGGATAGGGATTGGGATGATTTAAATCCCAATTAGATAAATCTCCTATTAATTTAAGCTGATTTAAAAATAACTCAATCCAAAATAAATCAAATCTAGGTAAATTCTATCCTTAATTTAAACTATTTTTAAATAAAGTCAAAAATTTTTTTTGCAATTTAATTTACCATATTTAATCAAATATTAAAATTAACAAAATCCTAAATATTATTTTCATAATTAAATAAATATGGTATTAATTAATTTCAAAAATCACGATAAATACTTAACTATTAAATCATAAACTAGTTTATATAAATAACAAAATTTATTAATAAACAAATTTTACCTTTCGCAAAATATTGGAAACATTTAAATTTTCAAATTACTACTTATTTTTAAACGATGAACAAATAACTCTTTTTAGAAATTAAAAATATTTATCACATATTATTTGAACATGTACCTAAAAATAAAATTTCTAATAAAATATTTTTCTAACATATGTACCTCGACACATATTCGCACTCGTCGAGTATTTACGAAATGAAATTCCCACACGTTACGCAAATACAACAATGAGAACTCGTATACGACGTGCAGATACAAAATACAAAATGAATACAAAAATAAAAAAACATAGTAGAAATTTAGGGGGTTTACAAAAAGTTTATTAGGTTCTGTGATGACAACAAAATCAATAATGTTGCTTCTACAGCCTATAATCCTGCAGCTAACGGGTTAGCCGAAGCATTCAATAAAACTATTATCAAGCTCCTTAAAAAGTTTGTTTCTATTAACAAACGTAATTGGAGTGAAAAACTTGGGGAATGTCTATGGGCTTATCGTACTACAGTCCACAATCCCACAGGTTGCACACATTTTTCTCTGGTATATGGATGCGAAGGTGTCTTACCACTAGAAATTCAAATTCCATCTTTGAGAATTGCCATTGCTAATGAACTTACTACATAAAATAATTATCGTTTTTGGCTTCAAGAATTGGAGGCGCTTGATGAGAAAAGGCTACTGGCTCAACAGCATATCGAACTTTATCAAGCCCAGATTTTAAAAGCTTTCAATCACAAAGTCAGAGTGCGAACATTTCAGGAAGGCAAGCTAGTTTTTACAGTCAGACGTCCTATGACTATGACTCATATAGGCAAAGGCAAGTTTGAGGCAAAATGAGAAGGTCCATATGTGATAAATAAAGTTTTCTCAAATGGAGCCTATCAATTAACACATATGGATGGCAGAGTTGCTATGGTGCCTATCAATGGCAATTTTTTCAAGAAATATTATCTATAAAAGCAAAATATACTTTATTTCAGAGAAATAATGTAAATAAAGTTCATTTTATTCAAAAGCAGAATGGAATTACATAATATTATCGACGGGAAGGAGGCCCCGATCCTTCATGATTAAATGCATAGTTTGCCAACAGTTCAAACATCTCGTTGTCTGAACGTACCAGAAACTCACAAGCAGCCATCCTCAATGCCTCTTCTTCTACACTCTTCCCAGGCTCCACTACTTTGGCAATCAAGTCCTGTCCTGGTGCAGGAGCAGTTGAGCCTTCACCCCTTTCTTTCTGAGGAGGCATCGGAGGCACAGCAGGAGGCGTCTCGGTCTTTCCTTCAACCTTCGGAGTGAGCAAATCTTTGGAATACATTTTGTACAGAAAGAAAAGAAATTGACGATATCTACGAAAGTTTTGCTCTATTTATAGACAGAACGACTAGATAGTCGATTTCGAGAACCGATGCGACCTTTTGAAAGAAGTCCAACTGTTCATTCATTTATAATTGTTCATTCATTTATTTTCTTCCCCGAGAATCGAGGCAACTGTTCGTTCATTCAGCATCTTTTCCTCGAAAATCGAAGTGACTGTTCTTTCATTCGCTTTCTTTGACTTATCATTCATTTGGCATTTATTGTCTCTTATTTTGAATAATATGAATTCATGTCCCCCATACCTCTAAATTTCGATTATTTACATCAGCAATTTGTCACATCCATATTTCTTCTGGATTCTATTTTCCATACCATCACATCAAAATCAAAATCATAAAGAAAAAAAATCATTATTTATTCCTTCTTTAAAAACATAGATACATCTTGATGGAAATCTACTACATCTCGGATTTTCATTCTAAATATAGCAAATGAAGGTCTATTACATCTTTGGATCTTCTTATTTGATGCCAGTTCCTTGTCATCTCGACCTGAAGCAGCGAGCAAGACAACGGAATCAACTTTGGTCTTCTATCTCAGAAAGACGAGAGGAGAACCACAGAGTACAGCAGCTCAAAGATAAGCTGTTGTCAATACAACTGGTGGAGAAGAGATGACCTGTCATGAGAACTAGGAATGAGATCACCCTCATGATACGATTCCTAATTCTGTCTCTCCATCATCCAACTCTCATGTATAAAGGCTCTTCCTACCATCTGAGGAAGACCGTTCTGGAACGTGGAGAGTCCTGAGCTGTCTTATTTGAGTGTCAGAATCATATGAGCTGTCTGATGTGGGTGTCAGAAGAATGCTCTTCATAGCATCTAGGTCACCGATGCCAGTTTTGAAGAAGCTTGTCAACCAAATTTCTGCAAATATTAACAAAGAAAGAAAAGTTAGTAAAATTTATCAAAACTGCGCGCCTTTGATCAACAGGAGCATATCAACAGTGTGCGCCTCTAACTGAAGTCAGACACTGGATTGCAGCACGTGTCTCTTCTCAGAATAACATGCACATATCAACAGTGTGCGCCTCTAACCGAAGTCAGGCACCGGATTGCAGTGCGCATCTATTCTCAGAATTACATACGCATATCAACAGTGTGCACCTTTGACCGAAGTTAGGCACTGAATTGTAGTGCGTGCCTATTCTCAAAATTTTATGCGTATATCAATAGTGTGCGCCTCTGACTGAAGTCAGGCACTGGATTGTAGTGCATTCCTATTCTCAAAATTTCAGGCGCACGTCTATAACGTGCGCTTAATTTCTACAAGTCAGCGCCTGTCTTCAAAACTGTCTTAGTAAAAAGTGGTGCAAAGTAAACACAACTCATAGAATGACGCTCATGTATGGAAACTACTAATTCTTTGTTGGGACTTACCATCAAAATCAACGGTGTTTGTGTTGAAGAGCGTCAATGATATGGAGCACGGCAAACCAACATCCGAAGGCACGGCATGCAAAAGAATAGCATCAGGTTGAAATGGCGCAAGTGAACGTGTGGATATCGACTGTTTGCTGGACAGTAGAACCTTGTGAGAAGTCATCTTTTAAAAAATGAGAAAGCATGAATTTTTTTCCTTTCGTCTCAGCTATCCTTTAAAAAGTGTTGAAGATGTGAACAATACGTTGTTCTAGGAGTTTATTTTAGGAAAGAACTAAACAAGAGGTGCTTGTAACCACATGATGAATGCCATGTGTCGCTCAAATAATAGCAAGCATTGAATTAGTCAAAGAAGCACATTTATGTGTGCCACTTGAATCACAAAACGGTCCTATAAATAATAGCCGCACAATAAAGTAAAGGTGCTAGAAATTATAAATTTCATTTTATAAGAAGGGGTAGGCCCCTACAGACACATAGGATATGACACATGAAAAGAAATAAAAGCTGGCACGCTAAACATTGCTTCTTTTTCTCTTCTTCATCATTTGTCTGACGAAGGGCAGCTTCCAACTCTTGCATGTTGTGGATCCCCGAGCGACGCATCAGACTAAGGAATCCCTCCGGATCGCCGTGCTCTTCAGAGGAAAGTGATGGCCCACCACTCGAGTGATTGAAGATTGTTAGAGTTAAACCAAAACAGTCTATAAAGTTTGCCGCCCTTAGTGACAAGTCAGCCTCCAACAGATAAGTCGTAGGCATGACATCAGGTTTTACTTCAGGGGATTTGACTTCAATGTCAGCATTGGTCTCCATCTCCTTCTTCTTAGGCGCCATGGAAGTACAGAAGTGAAGAATAAGTACAAGGACCTCTCCCTATATATATAACCAACCAACTCTTTATATTCCTCATTGGAAACCGAATATCATCAATAAAACTCGGGAAGACGAAGAGGAGATCGAATGTTTTCGAGAAAAAATTTATTATGACGGTTGGACATTGACTGGCCCAATCTAAACAAAACTAGCATAATTCAAAGTATTTTAAAACTTTGAAGTATTCTTAAGTTTCGAAAACTTTGAAGGGGGTCTTGTAAAGCCTAAAAATCAAGTTGCACCATATTTTTACTACTCAACAATCAAGTTGCGCCCCAGCAATCAAGATGCACCACTGTTATGAAGCTCAGAGATCAAATTGTGCCATTGATTTTGTTGCGCCTGACATCAGGCTGCGCCTAATCTATATTGTGCCAAAGTCTACGTGGCGTCTGACATTTAATTGTCGGCATTACCTGACAGCACTGACAGTTGACAGCACAGTAAACGAAAAAAATCTCTTCGAATCCCTCACGTGCCGCTCGAGGAGATTTAATTGACAGCTGTCCTGCACATCTTGTGAGTTGCGCCTATGCGTAATCTAAAATAATTTCTTAGTAGCGCCTAAGCGCAATCTGGATAAATTATTCTTATATATTCAAAAGTTGCCACGTGTCTAGGTGTAGCCCAATCAGACGCAGTCTGACTCGTTGACTGAAGTTCGCGCAACCTGATGAAGTTGAGACAACTTACATTCTAAAACAGGATGACGTGGCGCACATGCCACTAATCTCTCAAAACCTGTCCACTATTCTATACACGACCATGCGTATCTTAATCACATGATGCCACCGTCTAAATACAGTTAGGACACAATTGTTAACTGAATGGAAGTTGGCGCAACATAAGGTTGGCGCAACCCAAAGTGGCGCAGTTCAGCCTTGCGCACATCAGAATAACTGCTAAAATAGTTATTTCTGGAACTCTATAAATAGAGTTTTCAATCATTTTTAAGGGATGACACAGAGATCAAGTATTCTTGCAAAATAGTTGTTGCATTCTCCAGAGGCTCTAGTCGTCAAATTCATATAGTCCAAGGGATAAAGTGATCGTCTTCTGATCAAATTTCTACAGTTGTACTTCCTCAGAATTCAAATTGTACTTTTGTACTATTTTCTAAGTTTTTTATAAAACTTTTTATTTTTGCAAACACCATAATTTGCGATTTTTCATATCTCGCTAAGCGGTCGCTAATCGTCTTACAGATGTGCGCCCCTTAAAGATTATATCCTTCCTAGGCCGAACGTTCCCGGTGCCTCGGCGCAACCTATTCGAACGGAACACCTGTGCACGGGAGATTATAACATCATTTTCGTAAGTCCATTCGACCATGCAACGCACTATTATTCAAACAACCAAACATAGTCTTTAGTCCGAGACTCAAACTTTATCATCTCTTATTTCTTCCATTAACTTGATATGTTCTCACATTCCATACTTCGTTTCAATGTTCAATGACATCATGCCTCAACTCAATGTTCGTCAACCGTATGACCCGAAGGTCCCGAACACTTTTCGAGGTATCGGGTCACATATGACGGTTCCGTCACCTTCATGCCACAACTGTTCTCTTCGCAACAAAGCCATATTTTATGATTCTCGTGCACGTAGGCACGCTTTGACATGATTGTTCCCATTTCTTTGGGTTGTGCATGCGATACACGCCTCGATACCGTAATTCTATATTCTTAGCCTCAATATTCAATGTTCATGGCTTGCACGCTAGGGCGCTTGTTTTCATAATCTTTCATTGTGCTAGCCTTTCTAACTCGTGCACGAAGGTACGGAATGGCTCGTGCACGAAGGCACTCGCCGAATACAGTTATCCCATGTTCTTGTAGCTTGCGCACCGAGGCGCTCGCCTTTACGATATCCAATGTTTTATAGCGACTCGTGCATTTGATGCACGTTTTATTTCAATTGTTCTAACTAGTGTTCGACACACACTATGATTTATCTTTCGATCGGACCATGCCCATGGCGTCGATAGGTTAACGTAGCATACAATGATACATTTTTACTTAGGCATGAAGGAGTAAAAAGAAGAGTCAGTCCCCCCAACTTAAGCCGATACGCCTTGTTGTTTGCCGAGCCAATGCGTCTCGATTTCATAACTTTGTTGTACGACCAAATCTTCTTACTTAGCCATTCGAGCACTTCTTGTTTCATTGAACTACTCGATCGATTTCGCACTACCATGCCCAAGTCTCAGCCCGTTGCGAGGTGGTGATTTGGTTTTACGGACCCGTTGCGAATGAGACAAAATGCCGACCTCTAATATTTCAGCGTAAACGGATAGTCTGCACATGAAACCAACTAAAATCAATACTTGCATCGATTTGGACTTCGTCTTGTGTCGATTCAATTTCTTAGAATCTTCGAGCCGACTCAACGCACTTATCCTTCGGGGCAATGCAGCGCTCCGCATCGATTCAACTCAATGCATTCTTTGGGACAATGCAACTCTTCATATCGACTTAGTTTGATGCATTTCTCGGGACAACGTAACTCTCGTATCGATTTGCATCGATACATTTTATTTGGTCAACGTTGACTATTTGAGTCAACGTCTCAGCGTAATGTGCTGTGCGGAGCGGGGCATTACAATTTGGTCCAAAAAATTGGGTCAACCCAATTGACCGTCAATGTTGGACAGAATCCGTAAAATATTGGAGGGGGGTGACTTACATTACGATAAAGCGCTGGGTTGTCCCTTAAAATATGACCAATAAAGTGGAGTGCGACTCAAAATTTCTTTTGTTTTTAAATGTAACAATATAAGTAACTTCTCAAAATAATCTTCTAAATGCTTTCAAAATATACCCTAAAATGGATTACATTTGAAAAACAAGTATTTAATAAGCTGTTTTATCAAACAACTATTAGGGTTACTTCCTTATTAAAAAACACACACACAATTATTTCCAACCTAAAAAAAATCTGGTATAATGATATTCACATTGTCGGGATAGTAAGAAGTCCAAATTTATAAATGCAAATCTTGCAAATCTTAATATTTTATAACTTGCTTTTCAAAAATGTTCAATAGAAACAATGTTTACAAGCAATTCGTGTCAAATTCATAATTAATCCTAAAATTAAACTACTCTTTCCACAAACGAAATCACAAATTATGTAACCAAATAATTTTTATAACTATTTTTTTCTAAATTAAAGAAAAATAGCTTTAAACACCACTTAACATGGAAACAGAACTTACATGTAAGGTGTTTAACATGGAAGCAGTATTAACAAACACGTGTGTCCGATAAGTGGGCCATGTTGGGGGCATATGTCGAATCTCATCTATGGTCCACCTTTCATTTAGACTCTTCACGTCCATGCTCAATGCTCAAAAGAGTCTAGTTTTGTTTATCCACCAAAACTTAAATAATATTCATCATTCTACTTAATGGTTGCCACGTGTCAATCTACAACTATTTTTTTATTCACCATATCTATGTTCTATAAGTATTACATGATATACCTATTTTGAAACTAATTACATAGACTACTCCTCTCCTTTATTAAAAAAAATTAAATTTGTTATAAAAATAGAAGAGAAAGAGAAGAAATTGCTAGCCAAAAAGAATGTCCGTAGCTTTCCTCATTGATAACATATATATTAAGGGGAAAGAGATAAAGGGAGTTATGGGTATTGATATGGGCATCCATATTTGGGTTTATCTAAATCACAACATCCCCCTTGGATGCCCACTTTAGTTATTGCCTCTTTACAGACTTTTCTAAGGAAAAACCCATCTCTTGGAAAAAATTCGTAGAAAAGAAAAGAGTACAATAATATTCTTCAGAAATATGATTATTTAGGAATCCAAGTGGTTGCGACTTACATTGCCTCATTAAAAATCTTTGGAAGAAAATCCGAGGAAAAAACCTCAATGAAGGAAAAGAGTACAATGCACAAAGATATACTTTCAGATGTCTCTATCAGTATCTTCAGAATGCATGCATCTTCAGGATGCTCCTCCTCAAATAAAAATTACATTCTTGTTCTTACATAAAAAAAATACAATTTATATATATATTACATCTCACCCCAATACTATATTTGCCTATACTCATATCCTTATAAAGAGACTGCATATTTTATTTGTGATTCCTAAAAGCTCGTAACTCCCCTTGATATGTTGAACTATTAACATCATAGCCATGCACATGATTTGATGAAGTTGCCACAGTAATTTTCTTTAGTTCTCTCTAAAATATCCATAATATTGTTTATAAAAGATATACCTTATTTGTGATACCCCTTGAGAAAGATCAGATAAATACCCTACACTTGAATATCTCATTTTCAAAAACATTAATGATGATATGTCATTCCAGTGTATGTGTGTAGATGCATATCAGCAGATTCACATAAAATATTGTGCTGAGTGAATGACAAAAGAATATGGTACTTCGGGACCCAGAACATATTATTTTATTTTTTCGGCGGATAATGACCATTATATACTACTCATATTAAATCTCTTCAAGAGATTTATTTCTACATGAGATTATCTCTTCAGGAGATCTATATTATCTTATCTCTTCAGGGTATAATAGTAGATCTTTTCTAGAGATTCATCCTTTCGTGAGGTTACGTAAGATCTCTTCTTGAGATTCATTTCCAGTATCTTTAGGTGATATTTCACATATCTGCAGGAGATACTATCAACTAAAATCTCTTCAGGAGAAACTATCAAATCAAATCTCTTCAGGCGATACTGTCAAATCAAATCTCTTCTGGAGATCTTCTCTTCGGGAGGTACTTTCAATCTTTTTAGGAGATTTATCTCTTTTGGAGATCTTCTCTTCTTGAGGTATTTTTGTGTATATAGAAAGTCGTTTTATCGATCGATTCCGTTAAGGGATTTCTTCATAAATATGATTGTATATTTATTATCTTTCCCAGACATATACTAATGAAACTATCACATTCTTCTCGACGATTTTAGTCCATATATGGTTCACTTGCAATTTCCTTTGGGGATACCATGGTAATTTCAAAATCCTTCAAGGATATACCTGAAAAGTTTAAATCCTTCAGGGATTTTACATATATCTTATCGTCTAGGTATCATGATCGAAGAATATTTGTTTATATTCTATTCATGATTATTTCTAGAATCATTGAGATAACATTGCTCAATACATTTGGATCTCTCTTTTTCATTTAAACCTCTCGAATTTATTTCTTTTATGTTTTGTACCCAAAGACTGAACACTCCACGTTGTGCGAGAGATATCACACCTTTCCATTATCATTTTCTACATTCAAGGATTATTTGTTGTTTAGTGTTATCATTTATTTTGTCACCTTTTTTTTATTTGATAATGTCATCTACGAGAAGTTTTTTGATTCCGAATTTCTCTTGACTATGCATAAAGCATAGATTTCTTAGATACCGGTACCTTTTTCTTAGTCTCTTCTAGGATCTGAGGTATATCCTCGACCGAAGCGGTATAATTAGAGAAATTGGATCTTTGGTTCATGACATCTTTCGGATCGTCATGAACTTTCTCTTCAGGAGATGCTACTGCAGGAGCTGCTTCTTCAAGAGCATTTAGGGTATGTTATATTACTCACTTTCTTCTTCTGGAGAGCTGAATATACAGTTCTTAATGTAGAACTTATTGATGACATCTTACAGATCGTCATGAACTTTCTCTTCAGGAGCTGCTTCTTCAAGAGCATTTAGAATGTGTTACATTAATCTTTAGAACCTTTAGGTCATATGCGTTCTTAATGTAGAACTTATTCATTTGCTGCCTTTAATTGGTTCTTTTGGTACTTTACTTCTATTAGAAGATAGATTTATAGTTGGTATAACTATTTATACAATATAATCAAGTAATTGTCTAATTTAATTGTAATGAAGTACAAAAAATAATTTCTTTGAGATTAGATAAAGTGGAAGTATGCCATTATACAATCTTCTGGAATGACGTTTTACGACATTCTTCTGGAAAGATGATTCCTGAAGTTCTTATATAACGATAATTTACGATGTTCTTCTGGAATAAGGCATTTATCTTCTTCATATCTTGCCCTAACGACGCAAATTACGTCTTATTAACGTGGCAGATAAGAAAAAACTTATGTCTACAAGATATAATAACTAAGGAGATTAAAATTCACAACCAATATTATAGTTTCAAATATATATATATATATCTTTTATAGTTTCATATATATATATATATATATATATATATATATATATATATATATATATAAGCCAATATATATATATATATATATATATATATATATATATATATATATATATATATATATATTGGCTTATATATATATATATATATATATATATATATATATATATATATATATATATAAGCCAAAAATGTGCAATTCGAAACTCTGCTACTAGTTATTCAGATACAATCTTCAAGATTGATGGTTTAGAAACAAACTTATTCTTAAGATTGAGAGTGTATGCTGCAATTTGGTAAGAGACGATCACACAAATTACTATCATAACTCTTATCATCACTGCTTTGGGTGTTCATTATTTTGGGTGTCTTGTCGATCATGTCACAATTTAGAAGTTATAGGATCATTTGGCTTCTGGCTCACAATGGACTTGTATGATTTGAGCATCTGGCTTAACGTAGTATATGAATTGACATCCCTAATGTGAGTAAGGTGTATCCCTAGTGAATAGCTGGATAATATCTTTTGGACGAACTTCTCGTTCCCTAGGATGAACTTCTGGTTCTTCTCTCAAATTTATGCTTTATTGCCCTCGTTCATGATTTCAATATGATACCCATTTGTCCTTATGTCCTTAAACTCTATAACTTTTTTCTAGAATTATGAGAGTATAATATATTTTGTATAAGTAGGTAGGTTCCGTTGGATAAAATTAAGTTTTCTTTGCCGGAGCCATCAATAATATGAGCCTAACCAGCTATCTTGTATACTACTCACACTAGTACTTACATTGGAAAAAAGATCCTAATCATAAGAATGGTGTTGGTAGTATCACTATTAGTCACGCATAATGTCTCTATCTATTTTTTCCATAGATTCCAGTTTCTAGATATGACAATATCTTATCAATAGTTGCAAATAAAGATATTATTAATCAATAATAATAATTCTAAACATAGAACTTCAAGTCTATGATAGTTGGTAAGACAATAATGCATCTGTAGTATCCCTACGGATAAAACAACCTTAGGCGCCCACTTTAAATTTTTTCTAATTTATACGAGATTTGCAACTTTAAAACATACGCGACTATGAAATACCAACATTCAGGTTGGTTTATATACTACCTATGAACTACCTACTTGGTTCCCCAGATATGCAGCACAATATCTATCATGCATGTACCATTTGGGTGGTACGAAACTCAAGCAAGCAAATGGCTTTTATTATGCAAAGATAAAAAAAATATAATTCTCCAACATAATATAGCCTTTTTAACTTTTAGCAGATGAAAGGCATGATAATAATGGTATAATTAAACAAAAAAGTAACTTCATGTTTTTGTTTTACTCATGAATGATTACACAATTGTAATCATGAAAAAGACATAATTGAAGAACAAGCATCTACTAAAATTGTGTAAACGACATGCGTACACTTCCACCATTACAATAAACTATTTAAATAATTTTCCAACTACTATGGAAAACGAAATCACAAATTGAGTGAAAATAATACAACAACAAGTTGTGTCCACTAATGAATGTGGCCTTCCACAAATACAACAGTGAAAGAAAAAAAATCCAATGAACAGTCATCTACTGGGATAAAATTGGATGATACTGCTACATCGATTATGATCATATCTTTTGGCAGATATTTTTGGAATATTATAGTTGCAAACATGTCTCACCTTACAAATAAAACGACAAAATGAAGTAATTTCTATTACTTTACTAATAACACTTGTCATTATGATAATTTCTTCAGTCTCACCTAGACAAAGTCCAGATAACATCTAGATACTGTATAGACCCCAACATATATAAAATTTGAGGTGATGAACTACAAATCAATTTTGAATTTCAAATTTCGACAAAGGAGTAATTTATGGATCTTAAAAATGTCAATTATACGATATAATTATCAAACGTCCAATACTTGTTCCCCCCCCAAAGTATTGATAAAAACCTTTAGGCCAAACATATACACCCCAATTATCATCTCCATTATTGAAAGAGAACAAAATAATATAATAATAACTCTAAAACAAAAACATCATCATTAACATGAGTAAATGCACAATTGGTATGATTTATATCTTAACAAGGAAAAATAAATTTAGGTAGCGCAAGTATAAGCTGATGACTTCTACAGAAAATTTAGACAGAACAATTTTTTTAAAAAAGGTTTAAGTTAAATCTTAGATGACTTCTACCAGAAAATTACATACATAAGCACTTTTCGATAAGAAAAGTCCACTAAGTTACATATGATCATCACTGAAAGGAAAGCATATTTTACTATTGTTATTTCCGAAACAGATCTAGATGGAA
Organism: Iris pallida; assembly: GCA_029216955.1. Taxonomy (NCBI): domain Eukaryota; kingdom Viridiplantae; phylum Streptophyta; class Magnoliopsida; order Asparagales; family Iridaceae; genus Iris; species Iris pallida. The sequence continues at coordinate 14,633,509 of JANAVB010021800.1, read as the reverse complement.
CAACAATAATAAATTACAGACATCTTGCAAATAAATTTGCTCTCTATCCTGATAAAGCAATAGTCAGAAGCAAAGACCTCTTACAAATAAATTTGCTCTCTATTCTGATATTGTAGGATTTAGAGACCTCTGGCAAACAAGTTTGTTCTCCTAATTTCCTTAAGCCATTCGGAGAAAAAGATGAAGAAAGAGAGAAAGACAACACTGCTGGGGTGATTAAAATCATCGTTGCTCAAAGCAAGATTCGTCCTACCGCGATCTGCTTCCAGGAGTGTAAGACCTCTGTAATTTTGACATTATATATATATATATATATATATATATATATATATTATTTGAATTATATATTGGTTAGTATATATTTTCCTACTTTATTCATGATCATAAAATGTACTTTTCTATAGCTTTAATTTTTGGAGCACAGGAAATGCCAAACTCTAGAAACTTCCCTCGTGAGTTTTGACCAAGACAAATTTAACTTTGATTTGAAATATCATGCCACTCAAATATGACTTCTTGTATTCTATTTGTTTTGCATAACTTCGGGGTCAATTTAGGCCAAGAAGTTATCTACAAAGAGATTTGTCGTAACTTCTAACTTGAATTCGGGACTCGACATCGATCCAATCTAAACGATCCAATATGTAGTTTTGACTATTTTTGAGCCTACGACACACATGTCTAGGGTGTCCCACTCAATCAAGGCCCCATGTGCTATTTAAATTCAAATAGCACATAAGACCCCATATGTGACTTTTTAAGCCTATTTTTAAATCGGATAATTCTTCTTGAGCCTAAACTTGTCTAACAAGTTATAGATGACTCGTTAGGTCATCCCCACTGATAGGGTCATCCTAGATTTTTTATTTTAGATTTTTGGAGACTTTAATTGGGTCAAACCTATTAGGGAAACTCCATCAATGTAAGTTTCTAAATTTGGAAACTTGTATCTTCATATGTCAATCTCTCTTGTATTTGGTTTCAAAAACCCATCAAACCTTAACCCTACCCACACTAGAACAGCCCATAACCGACCCCCTAGCAAACCTCTATATATATAGCATACTAACCTACCAAAAAACCCTCTTTACAAACCCTAACCCAACCCAACTTCATTGCCAACTGCTGCTGCTGCTCCTTCTTCTTCTCAATGTTGTTGGGACCATAGACGACCACTTCCAACCAAATCACCTGAGCACCGACGTGCCCAAGAACCCCCTCCACCTTCCCAAGACCGGCCATCACCGGAAATGACTCCTATAGGTCGCAAAAGCCCGCACATGACACCCTCAATTTGCTTTCCAAAAATACAACAGTTAAGTCCATTTTGTGAATGCATTTTCTCCACTTCTAGATATCAAAACTTCATGGGACCAAAATTTTTGGATTTTCCTATGTGTCTACTACCTTCATATAAAATTCCATGTCGAAATTCTTTCTTGATTTTCTAGGGCACACGTTTTACCAATGTATGTGCAGAATTGACACTGTTCAGTGCGTGACAGTTTTGAACCGAAGAACTTAACTTTTACCATTGATGTCATATATATAAATGACCGTATTTCGATTGCATAAAATTCTCCTTAAATGAGTTTTACATAATTTTGCTGTTTTAATTCTTGAATCATTTGATCTTTGAAGGAACAATTTTGCCGTAAAACGAACTATCAATATTACCATCTTGTGAGTCCCAAATAATTTTGTGTGCATACAATGTCCCATATTATCAACCCTCGAGTCATGATCATGAATATTTGATAATTTAAATAATTGTTTACCATTTATTTCAGAATATTAAAGTTAGTTTATTCATGGTTAAACAAGTTATAATAACATTTATTTATCAATGTTGGTATTAGTTTGATCATGAATTGGCTTCTAAATGGATTTTTATGCAATATTAATTATGCAAAATATATTTCCTAAATTATATAGAATTATTTTAGAGTTAATACTAAATATTTTCTATTTATATTTTGTTGAATTTTGTTAGCCGTATTAGGAGTATTATGACTACTTATGACTGGTATATAGTTAGATAATTCTATATACTATATATATATAAAATATATATATATATATATATATATATATATTTATATATATACATATATATATATATTTTTTATATATATATATATATATAAATATATATATATATATATATATATATATATATATATATATATATATATATATATATAAAATATATATATATATATATATATCAATGATAGTAATATGTTAGTGTTGTTATTAATGTTAGTTATATACATTTATAGGAGTTCGTGAGACCGTGATTGTGGAGGGTGACGCCGGATCAATACTTTTTCCTTTGCTGCAAATCCAGACAAGATACCTTGCTACCTCTCTTATTTTATTTAATTACATGGTTTGTTGTCGAGCATAGAAATATATGTGTTAGTGGTGTGCGTCCAAATGAGACTTTGGTGCTATCGATGATTTCATCTATATGATAGTGCGTATGTGACTTAGAGGTCTGTAGACTCTCCTGACTAACAATAAAGTTATTTTCTGCATAAACAACAGCAGCACTTTGTCCAGCACCAGAAATGGGGCAAGGCTTTTGCCATGACGGCCGAGGAGAAAGAAGCATCTACTGACGTGATAGCAGGTTCCATTCTCTTTGAAACCTTTTCAGCTATTTCTTTGTTTGATTCGGGTGCCAGTCATAGCTTTGTATCTGTAGCCTTTGTTTTTAAACATAACAATGCATCTGAGCCCGTAGATAGTAATTATAAAATCTCGACTGGCGGAGGAATTATCCTAGTCAAGGATATTTGCGTCGGACGTCGCATTACCTTAGGAGACTGAAAATTGTGCCCCAGTTTACTCGTAATGCCACTCCCATCCTTTGATATAGTTCTCGAGATGGATTGGTTGAGTAAACACCATGCCAGTATTGATTGTCATTGCGGACATATTGTGTTTAGTCCACCTAGTGGGACTACATTCGAGTTCGCTAGAGGAGCAGTAGAGCAGCATAGCGAGGCTATTTGTGGAGCTATTGTAGAGGAGAAAGAGCTACCGCATCCTATCATCGCAGAGTTTCTTGATCTATTTCCCAAAGAATTGCCCAGACTACTATTTGATAGAGACATGGAGTTCTCTATTGATATTGTGCCAAGCGTAGAACCAGTGTCGCAGTGTGTATACTGGATAAATAACAAGGAAGCTGTAGAATTGAAGAAGCATATTTATGAACTGCTTGAAAAAGGATTCATTAGATCGAGTTCGTCGCCTTGGGGTGCTATGAGTTGTTCGTACCGAAGAAGGATGGGTCGGTGCGTATATGCCTCGACTACCGGACCTTGAACAATATAACAATTAAGAACAAATATCCGCTACCAAGAATTGATGATCTCTTTGATCAGTCGAGCGGTGCACGAGTATTTTCAAAGATTGACTTGAGATTGTTGGAGTGGGTGGGGTTTCCAACCTATGTGGAGAAGACCCCGGAGTGCGACGAGCGCCGTTCGTATGTCGAAGAAGCTCGGGAAGTAGGCGACGGGGAGTTGTTACTGCTGCTGCAGCTCCTAAGGGAGATTCTGGCCTGGGCCTGCCGAGTTCGGCCCGAACTCGGTCCCAGGCCGAGTTCTGCCCGAACTCGGTCTGGCTCCTCCAGGGTTTGGCGAGTAGGTGCTGGATGCTCGACACAGAGTTCTGGCCGAACTCTGTGTCGTCGGGGCTGAAGCGGATTTTCGGGTGAGTTTTCACCACTGGATCTAATCCAACGGTTCAGGTTTGCTGCGGGATTAGGGAGTTATATTGGGATTTTCCAACCCTAATTTATAACGCAATATTATCGCAAAGTAGCACAACTTTGAGAGAGGAAGGAGGTAAGAGTGCCATTACAACTTCGGAAGAGAAGACGGAGGATTGAAGGTCGTTTTCGAAGGAGATCGTGTTTTGGGTAATCTCTACTCGTCGTTCTCGCTCTTCGTAGCCTTGTAATCATTGTTCTTACTTCTGAGTGTTGTGGGGATCCGATTTGGATCGGAAGGAGTTTGTAGAGGGTGTAATTCTTCTATTCCATTAGTGGAGGCTTCTCAGGGTTGGACTCCGATCGTCCTGTGGTTTTTCCCGCAAGGGTTTTCCACGTCAAAAATTCTCTGTGTCTGCGTGGATTATTTTGTGTGTTTGTTTTTTGGGTTCTTGCGTTGTTTTGCTCGGTCCTCTCGCAGGTACTCTCCGGTTTGGGGAAAGGTTTCTGCACTTCTTTCCCAACAGAGTGGTATCAGAGCCAGGTTCTGGAATTCAGAAGGATGTCAGGAGTTGACAGAAACCAGAGAGGAGAGATAGACGTGAAGCCGGTGCACATGGTGAATCTTAATGGCACAAACTATCATTATTGGCGGAGCAAGATGAAGGATTTGCTATTTGTCAAGAAGCTGCATCTACCCATGTTTGCATCCGAGAAGCCAAGTGATAAATCCGAGGAGGACTGGACATTCGAGCACATACAGGTGTGTGGGTACATACGACAGTTTGTTGATGAGAACGTGTACAACCACGTTGCCAATATTGAGCACGCGAAGATGTTGTGGGATAAGCTGGAATCCTTGTACGCGAAGAAGACCGGGGTAAACAAGTTGTTCCTGATCCGAACGATGATGGGTCTGCGGTACAAGGATGGAGCATCTATTTCGGATCACTTGAGTGAGTTCCAGGGCGTGGTTGACCAGCTATCTTCTATGGGAGTCAAGTTCGACGATGAAGTTCAGGGACTATAGCTACTGTGTACATTGCCAGACTCGTGGGAGACCGTACGAGTATCTATGATCGCTTCTGCTCCAGAGGGCGTGGTTAGTCTGGAGTTTGCCAAGAGCGGGGTGTTGAATGAAGAGATGCGGAGACGTTCTCAGGGCACTTCGTCCACATCCCACCACTCAGAGGCACTTATTTCAGAGAGCCACGGAAGGGGCAAAAGCATGGGTCCAGGTGGTGGCAGAGACAAGAGCAGGGGGAAGTCCAAGGGTCGTTACGAGGACTCAGAGTGTTACCATTGCGGTAAGAAGGGCCATATCAAGCGGAATTGTTTCGCTTGGAAGAGAGAGAAGAAGGGCGACAAGGGGAAGCAAAAATAGAACACTACAGCGGCGGCCTCGGTGCATGGAGGCGATGTGATCGTCGTAGGTGATGAGGTCATTACTAACCTCGCCTGCGATGACAATTCTTGGCTGGTGGACTCAGGGGCTTCAGCACATGTATCTCACAATAGGGCACTGTTTGCCACTTACACGACAGGCGACTGTGGCGTGTTGAAGATGGGCAACGGAGATGTGTCGAAGGCAGTTGCCGTTGGAGATGTGCATTTAAGAACGAAGACGGGTGCAGTTCTTGTTCTCAAGGATGTTCGTCATGTCCCTGATATCCGTTTCAACCTGGTGTCGGTTGGAAGGTTGGATGACGAGGGATTCTTCAGTCTCTTCGGGAACAGTCAGTGGAAGCTTTCCAGAGGTTCGATGGTGATTGCCAGAGGGAGCAAGAAGTCCGGTCTCTACTATATGGAGGGGAGCGCAGAGGGGGCACAGGAGGTGAACGCTGTCAGTGATGCGTCTACCGAGTTGTGGCACAGACGGCTCGGCCATATCAGCGAGAAGGGAATGAGCTACTTGATGAACAGGAAGGTGATTCCAGGGCTCAAGTCTACAAAGTTGGAGAAATGCACGCACTGTCTAGCTGGGAAGCAAAATAGGGTGTCTTTTCAAAGTCACCCAAGTTCGAGGAAGCCGGCGTTGCTCGAGTTGATTCACTCGGATGTCTGCGGTCCTATGAAGGTAAAATCTCTTGGTGGTGCTTCTTACTTTGTAACTTTTATTGATGACTGTTCCAGGAAGGTTTGGGTCTATGCCTTAAAGACCAAGGATCAGGTGCTGCCTACTTTCAAGGAGTATCAGGCCTCTGTTTAAAGGGAGACGGGCAAGAAGTTGTTGTGTGTTCGGTCCGACAATGGCGGCGAATACATTGGTCCCTTTGATGCGTATTACAGAGAGCAAGGGATATGACACCAGAAGACTCCGCCAAAGACACCTCAGCTCAATGGTGTAGCGGAGCGCATGAACAGGACACTGATGGAGAGGGTGCGGTGTTTGCTGTCAGAAGCAAACTTGTCGGACAGTTATTGGGGTGAGGCTCTTCTCACAGCTGCTTATGTTATTAATTGGTCTCCTAGTGCTCCTTTGCAGGATGATGTGCCTGATAAAGTATGGTACGATAAAGAGCCGTCATACAATCACCTGCGGGCGTTTGGTTGTAAGGCCTTCATACATGTACCGAAGGACGAGAGGACCAAACTTGAGCCGAAGACGAGGCGATGCGTCTTTGTCGGCTACGGTCGGGATGAGTTTGGCTATAGACTCTATGACCCAGTGGAAGAAAAGCTCTACAGAAGCAGGGACGTGGTATTCGTCGAGGATCAGACCATGATCAACACTCAGGATTCCGAGACGCCTTCTGAGGCTGAGGAATTGCCTGAGTTAGAGTCATTTCGCTTCGAGCAGTTTCCAGAGAACATTGCAGAGAATCTAGTTATGGGGGAGCCAGTATATAGAGTTGCTCCCAACCTTGATCATCAGCCTGCTGATGGTGGTCAGGGTTTCCCTCAGGAGGATGAGCATGCCGGAGAGGTAGTTCCTGAAGGGGAGGAGGCTGTCGGTATACAGCCAGCACCATTAGTTCCTTTGAGGAGAAGTGACAGGGATCGTCGATCATCTACGAGATACTCACCAGATGAGTATGTGCTATTGACTGACGGGGGAGAGCCCGAAAGTTTTGCAGAGGCTAAGGAAGACGAACACAGGCAGGAGTGGTTGGTGGCTATACAGGAGGAGATGAGTTCCTTGCACACCAATTCTACTTATGATCTGGTGCGGTTGCCAAAGTGAAAGAAGGCTTTGAAGAATCGATGGGTGTTCAGAGTGAAGGAGACGGATGATGCTACTCGCCCTCGATACAAAGCAAGGCTGGCAGTCAAAGGCTACGGCCAGCGGAAAGGCGTGGATTATGATGAGATCTTTTCGCCTGTCGTCAAGCATTCGTCTATTCGGGTGGTGCTAGCATTAGCAGCCAGTCTCGACTTGGAGGTCGAGCAGATGGATGTGAAGACGGCATTCCTCCACGGTGATCTTGAGGAGGAGTTGTACATGGAGCAGCCGGAGGGATTCCGTGAGAAGGGCAAGTCACATTTGGTCTGTCGGTTGAGGAAGAGCTTGTATGGTCTGAAGCAGGCTCCGAGGCAGTGGTACAGAAAGTTCGAGTCGTTTATAGGGGAGCATGGTTATGCACGGACGACGTCGGACCATTGTGCATTTGTGAGGCATTTTGTCGAGGATGATTTTATCATTTTATTGCTCTATGTTGATGATATGCTATTAGTGGGTCGGAATGCCACTAGGAAAGCGGAGCTGAAGAGCCAACTGGGCTCAGCCTTCTCTATGAAGGATTTGGGCGCAGCGAAGACTATTCTTGGGATGGAGATCAGCCGAGAGAGAGAGTCCAAGCTGCTACACTTGTCCCAAACGAAGTACATTCACCGGGTACTTCAGCATTTCGGGATGGACGGGTCGAAGAAAGTGAGTTCCCCTCTTGCGGCTCACTTTAAGCTCACTGAGGAACAGTGTCAATCTACCGAGGACAAAAAAGAAGATATAGAGCGGGTTCCATATGCTTCAGCTGTTGGGAGCCTGATGTTTGCCATGGTATGTACGAGGCCAGATATTGCTCATGCAGTTGGTACGGTTAGCAGGTATCTTTCAAATCTTGGAAAGGTACATTGGAGTACGGTCAAGTGGATTCTACGATACCTTCAGGGCACTGCCGGTTGGAAACTTTCCTTTGGTGGTGACGAGCCGAAGCTGGTTGGGTATACCGACGCTGATATGGCTGGAGATATAGATACGAGACGATCGACTTCAGGCTATGTGATGATGTTTGCGGGAGGAGCAGTATCGTGGCAGTCGCAGTTGCAGAAGTGTGTTGTCTTGTCGAAGACAGAGACAGAGTACATTGCGGTGATGGAGGCTTACAAGGAGTTGCTGTGGATGAAGAAGCTGCTGCAGGAATTGGGACTGAAGCAAGAGCAGTATACTTTGCTTTGCGACAGTCAGAGCGCTGTCCATCTGTGAAGAATCAGATGTTTCATAGCCGGTCCAAATACATCGAGACTCGGTATCATTGGATACGAGATGTGGTTGAGAAGAAGGACGCGGAGCTTGAGAAGGTTCATACAGATGACAACGGAGCTGATATGTTCACGAAGATTCTACCAAGGGGAAAGTTTGAGTACTGCAGGCAGGTCATCGGGATGACGACATCCTCCCCATAGTTGTAAAGGAGGAGATTTGTTGGAGTGGGTGGGGTTCCCAACCTATGTGGAGAAGACCCCGGAGTGCGACGAGCGCCGTTCGTATGTCGAAGAAGCTCGGGAAGTAGGCGACGGGGAGTTGTTACTGCTGCTGCTGCTCCTAAGGGAGATTCTGGTTTGGGCCTGCCGAGTTCGGCCCGAACTCGATCCCAGGCCGAGTTCTGGCCGAACTCGGTCTGGCTCCTCCAGGGTTTGGCGAGTAGGTGCTGGATGCTCGACACAGAGTTCTGGCCGAACTCTGTGTCGTCGGGGCTGAAACGGATTTTCGGGTGAGTTTTCACCACTGGATCTAATCCAACGGTTCAGGTTTGCTGCGGGATTTGGGAGTTATATTGGGATTTCCCAACCCTAATTCATAACGCAACATTATCGCAAAGTAGCACAACTTTGAGAGAGGAAGGAGGCAAGAGTGCCATTACAACTTCGGAAGAGAAGACGGAGGATTGAAGGTCGTTTTCGAAGGAGATCGTGTTTCGGGTAATCTCTACTCGTCGTTCTCGCTCTTCGTAGCCTTGTAATCATTGTTCTTACTTCTGAGTGTTGTGGGGATCCAATTTGGATCGGGAGGAGTTTGTAGAGGGTGTAATTCTTCTATTCCATTAGTGGAGGCTTCTCAGGGTTGGACTCCGATCGTCCCGTGGTTTTTTTCGCAAGGGTTTTCCATGTCAAAAATTCTCTGTGTCTGCGTGGATTGTTTTGTGTGTTTGTTTTTTGGGTTCTTGTATTGTATTGCTCGGTCCTCTCGCAGGTACTCTCCGGTTTGGGGAAAGGTTTCCGTTCTTCTTTCCCAACAGAGATTAGGGTACCATCAAGTGAAAGAGAAGAAGGAGGATATCCAGAATCCTTCCGGACCAAATACGGCCAGAATGAGTTCGTGGTGATGCCGTTTGGGTTGACAAATGCCCCGGCAGTCTTCATGAACTTGATGAACAAGGTGTTCCACCCATACCTTAACCAGTTCATCATGGTGTTCATCGACGACATACTGATCTATTCGAAGTCACTAGAGGAGCATCTAAGGATCGTGTTGGAGACCCTTAGAAAGGAGAAGCTCTACGGAAAACTCTCAAAATACAAGTTTTTCTTAGACAAGGTGGAATTCCTTGGACATGTAGTGACAGGAGACGGTATATCCGTAGATCTGAAGAAGATTGCTACCATAGAGTCTTGGACTACTCTGACTACTGTGGCAGAGATCCGAAGCTTCTTAGGATTGGCTGGGTACTACAAGAAGTTCATATAGGACTTTTGATGAGAACATAAAATATTATATTATGTCCCATAATGTCTATCATTTTATGCTCATTTTATGACTAAGGTACTCATTATATTTATATTTTGCTTTAGGATGCAATTGGAGGCACTAATTGCAAAATAGAGCTAAATTGCAATTTTGGACAGTTTTGACACCTTTTGACCAAAATGGGCATAACGTTCTCCTCCGTAAAGCAATTGAGATGATTCAAAATGATTTGGAAAGCTAAGACAAAGGGCTACAAGTTTTCTATTTTTAAATTTTTCGAGATTTAGGATTCATTATGGACGAAATCAGGCTTGAAGTTGGGTCAAAGATGTTGTGAACAAAAATAGGAACCAAAATAACTATTTTCCTACTTGTTCTATGACTTAGTTTTTTTATTTGAGAAGTTGTAACTTTTAAAGGATTTGTGGAAAGATATTGCGGGCTTCAAAAAACTAATTTATGGTGTATAAAAGTGGTAGAAATCAAGGGAAAGAGGACCACACAACACAACTCTTCTCTTTCTCCAACTTTTCTTTTGAAGTTTTGATGAACATGTGCGACTAGAAGTCTTGTTGGTCGAAGGAAACGGAAGCCTTGGAATCAATAAACTTGTGAGATCTAATTTTTTTTATTTGTTTGATTTATACTTTGAGTATTGAATGTTTTTCTATGCCCATTTTCATGATTGTTTTGTTTAATTACTAGGAGGCCTAATAGTTTATTATTCATTTCGATCTACTACTTAATTATATATCAAATTCATAATTGTTTGATTTTTATAATTTGTGAAGCAACCAATATTTAATAAATTGCTTTGTTTTATTTCAACTTAGGAGAAATTTTTTTGATAAAACTAAATGCAACCGCTTGTGCTTGTGTTGTTTTGATTCATCGATCTCTTGATTCTTAAAAAAATTGCTAGATTAAATCTTTAGCACTTGTCTTGGATTATTTAGTAACTATAGTTAATTAGATCACTCGTTTTTAAGTATGAGTTAATTTATGCTTGCATCGATGATCAATTTTAATATTCCAATTGTGAATGTTAACTGAGACCAATATTTGTTCCTTTGATTTATTTCAGTACTTTAATTATTTTTAGCTATTATTAAATTTTTTTTTATCATATTCAAAACTTTCTCCCCCCGTTCTTGTTCACATAGCATAAAATTGTACTAATTACTCTCCGTGGGATCGATCCTTACTCTCACTTTTACATATATTTTTAAGAGTAAAGGTTTTATTTTTGGGTGTTTAGGACAGCACACCAAATTTTGGTGTCGTTGTCGGGGAGTAATCATAGTTTATTTTTGTTCTTTTTAGGATATTTTTTATAATTAATTATATTTTTATTCATTTACAAAAAAAATCATTAGTTATCATTCTCATTTTTTAATTGCTTTTCATATTGTTCTTCTTTGTTTATGGTTGTGACTCGATCTTCTAATCAAGGTGATTCTCAGAGCGATCCAGAAATAGAAAGAACTCTGCGCAGGTTAAAGAAGGAAACTCAAAGAGACTCTAACGAGAACAAGCTTGCTCCGGATTTCATATTCTCTTACATTTCTAATCCTGAAGGAGTCATGGCTGCAAATAGAACTTTGAAAGAACTCGCTTCCCTTGATTTGAACCAACACCCTTTATACATAACATTTCCTAGTTTAGATGCTAATACTACTTTTGAATTAAAATCTGGACTTATACATTTATTGCCAACTTTTTATGGTCTTGCAGGTGAAGACCCCCACAAGCATCTAAAGGATCTTCATGTAGCTTTCACAAGTATGAAGCCAAAGGGGGTGACTGAAGAACAAATCAAATTAAGAACCTTTCCATTTTTCTCAAAGGATTCGGCTAAGGATTGGATCTACTACCTACCCTCCTGAAGTATTGTCACATGGAACAAGATGAAAAGATTATTTCTAGAAAAGTACATTCCAGCTTCAAGGGCGGCCAATATCCGAAAATAAATGTATGGGGTAAGGCAACACGGTATAGAGTCTCTCCACGAGTACTGGAAACGTTTCAAAAAGTTATGTGCAAGCTGCCCCCATCATCAAATTTGTGAGCAGCTACTTATTCAGTATTTCTATGAAGGCCTTCTATCAAATGATAGAAGCATGATAGATGCTGCGAGTGGAGGAGCTTTGGTAGATAAAACTCCTGAGGCTGCAAGAAATTTAACTGCAAATATGGCGGATTGTGTCCCTTATTATGATTATGTCCCTTTCTAGTGAAACCTTAGAACTACGTAGCCTAGAGACTAACCATGACCATGGAGACCTAACAAATGTGATTAGATTAGTTCACTACTGTAGAAGCATGGAAAAGGACAAAAAAAGCCCATGCGGCTCCAAACAGAAGGAGCCTCATGCGGCTCAGGAATCCTTCAGAACTTTATGCGGCTCGGAACTCCCCAACAGCTCCATGCGGCTCAGGCAAAAACACGTGGCCATACGCTGTCCGCTTCTACAGTTGGCCATAAAACAGCCTCCCAATTAATTGCTCTGATGACAGCTCTGACGCAATGAATGACAGCTCTGACACAATGAATGACAGCTCTGACATAAAGCTGAAATAATGATGGCGTGCTCCTTGGGAAAAGAAGAAAATCTTTTATAACTGGCAGGATCCGCCGAGTCCCAAGCACCCCTACGTGGCTGCCCGCCTCATGCGGCTGCCCACCTTTATGAGGCTGCCACCCCTATGCGGCTGTCCGCTTCATGCTGCTGCTACCCCTATGCGGCTTCCCGCTTCATGCGGTTGCTTCCTTCATGCAGCTGCCCGCTTCATGCGGTTGCTTCCTTCATGCGGCTGCCCGCTTCATGCGGCTGCTTCCTTTATACGGCTGCCTTCTTCATGCGGCTGCCTCCTCCATGCGGCCGCCTCCTTCACGAAGCTGCTACCCCCATGCGGCGGCTACCTTCATGCGGCTAGGATTGTAGGGGGCCACCCGTATGCGGTTCACGTAGACCGCACTCATACGGCTCTGCCAGATGCCCCGCTCATGACGTTGGGACACGTGGCGGTCCTCGCGACAGTTGAGACACGTGGCGGTCTTATCCCCCTCAGAGTTATGGCTGCTAGCACATCAGAATAAACCCAGATTTGTTCCAATCATCTTAATTACCCGAATCAAATCAAATTAATTACAATCAAGCATAATGAACACGTGGCAGGAGATCTAAGTTTATCACGAAGATTCATGGCAATCAGTATTAATTGCCCATACGGATTTGGTGCAATAAAAAATTAATTTCTCAGATTTGATGCAATCAAGATTAATGGTCCAGATTATTGGCCGTCGACTTTTTAAGGGGGAATCATTGCAAACCCTAATGATCACACCCCACTCCTATAAATAGCAAGGTGCCATTCCCTTGCAAAAGGATCCGAAAAAGGAAAAAATATATAGCAATGTGCCATTCCCTTGCAACAGAGATTCTCTCCACCCGACTGGACGCATAGAGAGTCAAAGGCACGCACAGAGGAGTCTTTCCACACATCCCGGGAGCATTTATTCATCAGAGCCAAGGCTACGTCCGATCGTCCAAGGAGTAAGGCAGAGCTGCCGTCGCTTTTCCGAGCCTCTATCGTCACCCCCCAGAATCAAAAATAAACAATCGTACTTAGATTGCTGTACCTAGGTTTTCATTCCTAGGCTTTCTTTGTACGAGCGAGTTTGTATTGTGAGTCTAAGTTCAGTCCTCCTATAAAATTATTCTGTACTTTTATAATCAATGGCAAACACGATGGCGACTCTGCTGGGGACTAACTTCTCCACGGCTGAGGAGTTGGTGACGCAATCGGACGCAGCCAAACTTGGCTCCACTCAACAAATGCTGGTCGCCCCGTTCGACCAACAGGCGTTTGAAGAAATGCTCTTCGACGGGAGCGCTGGCCCGGTCCAGTGGCGAGCCCGCACAAAGAAGGCCCGCAGGGAGTGGAGGCCCAAATCATTCGCTCCTCCCCAAGCTCTCGAAGAAGTACTCTCTGTTGCCCGAGACAGCGGAGAAGTCTCGCTTGCGGCCCCACTTCAGACCATAGAGGACTCTGCTGTCCCCAAGTCCGACAGAAGAAAACACTATGATGCTGGACTTGCAGGGGCAAAGAGGAACTCTATGCAGTCCAAGCCGCATAAGGGTGCCAGCCGCATGGAGAAGGCTCATGCGGCCACAACTACCAACCGCATGGAGAAAACTCATGCGGCCACAAAAGTCAGCCGCATGCAGAAAGCCCATACGGCCAGAACTGCCAGCTACATGCAGGCAGCCTATACGGCCATGACTTCTAGCCGCATACAGAAGGTTCATGCGGCCACAAAGGATAGCCGCATGCAGATAGCCTGCACGGCCACGACTTCCAGCCGCATTCCTAAGGTTCATGCGGCCACCGCTTCTAGCCGCATACAGAAGGCTTATGCGGCCACAAAGGATAGCCGCATGCAGACAGCCTGTACGGCCACTGATCCCAGCCGTATACCATCTGTCCCATGCGGCTCACGGTCAGTCTTCGACCGCCTCTCAGGCGATCCTGATCCCAGATGCTCTCATGTGCCAATCTCCGCGGACTCTTCCTACTATGCAATCTCAGGTGCTAGAATGAAGAAGTCTCGGGCAGCGCGGGCTCGGCGAGCTCAGTCGGCTGTCCCAACTTGTGACTATCAGAGCGTCCAGCTGACTATTACGCGAGCCCCTGATGGAAAGTTGTACAGAACTACCCGTGTCCAGCCTCCGACGGCCAACGAACAGGATAGTTATTAAGAATCTCCCAACAAGGATCAGGGACAAGTACTTATGCTACCCCCACCTTAGGGAGCAGGCAGGAGGCCAATACACTCATGGGCTCAGAACTCCCGGGCCCACAAAATGGGCGACTTGTGCAACATGATTCTTCGCAAACGCAAGGAAAGAGACGAAGATTTGATGTACAAAGAGTCCTGTCAGGGACATCAATGCACCTAAGTCATTGTCAACTGCTACTGCAATAAGGCAGTAGTACAAAAAGACCGACGGTCCGTCTTCCAATGGCTGCAACACACAAGCTCAGAAGATGAGGCGCTTATCGTCGCCTCCTGCAATTCTGTCATGAAGATTCCTGGCAGCGGTAGAGGGAAGAAAACAAATATCTCCAGTCCGAAAATCTCAACCGACGTAACCAAGAAACTCTCTTTTAAGCGGTTGTCTACCACCGTTACAGCAGTAGTTTACCAAGGTACCCGTTCAAAGATAATTCTGCCACACTTGGAGATTCGTCGTCCACATCTCTAGAAGGCACTGGAGCCGGAGGTAGCACTCCTCCCAGGGTATCCACGTAGACCCTGAGAAGACGAAGGCAATCATGGAAATGGGTCCCCCGAGAAATCTCCGTGAACTCCGAGGTCTTCAAGGGCGGCTAGCCTACATCAGGAGGTTTATCTCCAACCTCTCCGGACGATGTCAGCCTTTCACCCATCTCATAAAGAAGGGAGTTTCATTCGTATGGGATGAAGAATGCCAGCGAGCCTTCGACAGCATCAAAGAATATCTGACGAACCCTCCAGTCCTGGTAGCCCCGGTTGCTGGAAGGCCATTCCTGTTCTATGTACGAGCAATGGAACATTCTCTCGGTGCTCTGTTAGCACAAAACAACGATTACCTCAGCCGAATAATGATGGGGCCGGAGCATCGATATACTGTCGTAGTAAAAGAGTGCCTTGCTCTGGTTTTTGCCATTCAGAAGACGCGACACTACGTCACGGGACAAACCATCCATGTCATATCAAGAGTCAACCCCCTCAGGGTCCTCATGACCAAGCCAGGTGCACTCAACTCTCGCCTCGCTACCTGGGCAATTTTATTGTCTCCCTACCACATGATCTTCGTCCCACAGAAGGCTTTTAAAGGTCCAGCTCTGGTAGACTTTTTAGCAGCTCATCCAGGATCGGAGTCAACCAGAATAGACGAAAAGATTCCAGATGAGGTCACCAATTCAAATGTGGCCTCCCATGATACCGTATGGCGAATGTTCTTCGATGGCGCTTCTAGAACTGGGCCCAAGGGCAACATCGTCGCTGGAGTCGGAGTGGTGCTGATTTCTCCAACCGGGCTAGTAATCAATCGAGCTTATTTCCTCACAGAGCCCTGTTCAAATAATATGGCCGAGTACAATGCTTTGGTCATTGGCCTTCGACTTGCAAAAGAACTGGGGGTAGAGCACCTTGAAGCATACGGCGATTCGCAGCTAATCGTCAACCAGATCCGTGGCTCATACGAAGTGCGTCATGAAGACATGATCCCCTGTCACCAAATAGCAATTGACATCATCTCATCCTTGGGAGGGTTCTTCATAGAACACGTTCCCAGGCTCCAGAACATTGAAGCCGATGCCCTAGCAGGTCTGGCCGCTTCCCTGGCAGTACCGAATCATGCTCATCATCTGGTCGACATCATAGGAATAATATTCAATGTGTTGAGAGTTCCTCCATGCTGACAGTCGACGAAGCACCAGACTAGAGACAACCATTCGTTGACTTCGTAGTCTACGATATCCTGCCAGAGAATTCGAAGGAAGCCGCTTCTATCAGAAGACGTTCTCTCAGATTTTTCTACGATACAGAGACGAAAATGCTATATCGGCGATCATATGATGGATTACTGCTTCAATGTCTATTGAATGCAGAGGCCAAAGAAGCCGTGCATGAAGCTCATGATGGCATCTGTGGGGCCCATCAGCCTGGCCCGAAACTACAGGATCGCCTTCGCCGAATGGGCTACTACTGGCCCACGATGGTTGCGGATGCAATAGACTATGCACGAAAATACAAAGCCTGTCAAGTCCACGCAGACTTCATTCACCAATCATCCGAGTTTCTACATCCGACGGTGGCGTCCTGGCCATTCGAAGCATGGGGAATGGACATCATTGGTCCGATCACTCCAACTTTGTTCCGAGGACATCGCTTCATACTCGCAATCACAGATTACTTCTCCAAATGGGCGGAGGCTATTCCGCTGGCATAAGTCAAGACTTCAAACGTGATCAGCTTCCTCAAGCATCACGTCATCTATCGCTTTGGACTGCCCCGAAGGATCATCCATGACAATGGTCCGCAGTTCGCGAGCCACTCCTTCTATCGGTTTTGCGACAAACATCGAATCCAAAATATTGCCTCAATACCGTACAATCCGGCAGCGAATGGGTTGGCAAAGGCATTCAATAAAACTATAATCAAGCTTCTCAAGAAGTTCGTGTCATCAAACAAATGCGACTGGAATGAAAAGCTCGGCGAATGCTTATGGGCGTACCGTACTACAGTACGGACCACTACCGAGAACACACCATTCTCTCTGGTATATGGGAGTGAGGCAGTTCTCCCACTAGAGACTCAAATTCCCTCACTCCGTGTCGCTCTCACCTACCGATTGACAACAAAAGATAATCACCATCGCCGACTGCAAGAGTTGGAGGCCCTAGATGAGAAGCTCCTGTTAGCTCAACAGCGAATCGAGCTGTACCAAGCACGTATCTCCGGAGCCTTCAACAAAAAGGTTAAAATCAGAACATTCCAAGTGGGCGATCTTATTCTGGCAGTTCGGAGGCCGATGGTTATGACTCACAAAACTGTCGGCAAGTTCCAGCCAAAGTGGGAAGGTCCGTTCATCATCGATGCTGTATTCTCCAGTGGAGCTTACCGCCTCACAAAACAAAATAGAGACTTGCTCATGTTGCCCATCAACGGCAAGTTCCTAAAGAAGTATTACGTCTGAAACGACATCTGCCAGGGTGATGAGTTACGTACCCGTTGGTACCGCTGAACTCACATTCCGACTACAAATCTACCAAAATGATGAGTTACGTACCCGCTGGTACCGCTAAACTCACATCCCGACTACAAATCTACCAAAATGATGAGTTACGTACCCTATGGTACCACTGAACTCACATCTCGACTACAAATCCTCCAGATTGTCGAGTTACGTACCCGCAGGTACCGCTGAACTTACATTCTGATCCCAAATCTCCAGATTGTCGAGTTATGTACCCGCAGGCACCGCTGAACTCACACTCTGGTCACTACAGATAAATTTATATTGCGTCTTTTAGGTGGTAAGTCATGTATGATTATACCTCTGAACTTTCCTCCTAAAAGAGCTCCCTCCTTATGATCCAATACCCGCACTCTCAGTGCATAAAAAGGGTAACAGATCCACAGATTCTCTGAAACTACCACGTCGATGTTACCTCTGAGTTGTTTCCCTTCCATCAAAAACAAACTGCCCCTCACATAAGAACTTCCACGTCCTTATTACCTCTGAGTTGTTCTATGTCCCCTTCATGGAGCCCACTCCAGCCATGTCCTTATTACCTCTGAGTGGGAAGGCTCCATCGAAGAAACCCTCATATTTACCATGTCCTCATTACCTCTGAGTAAGTATGTTGGTTCTCTCCCAACTTATTATCCGTATCCAGAACTAGGGTACGCCAAGGATAATATGTCTACAAAAAGTCTTCCATTGGGGCAACTACTACAAGCAAAGAATAGAGCGAATGTATTCTGTTTATTCAAAATCAGTTACATTCACATGACTACATCTCATGAGCAAGCCAGAAAAGTTCTAGATCATTTCATTCAGACAAAAAGGAAGAAGATTACATTGATGTCCAAAAGAAGCAAAACACAAACTGCAGCTAAAGACAGACAGAAATACTAAGACAAAAGACGGACATTTATGAGAGCCTACGAATCCTAGTTACGGAGGTGCATATACCAGTCCCTCAATCATTTTTCATATGAAGAATTTACTTGAGCAAAATCCTCGTCCAGAGCAGGAGGGTCAGAACTCCCAATACTACCGCCGTCAGACTGGGGCTCCTCCTTTACAGCAACTTCAATAGGCGCCAGCCCTCCTTTCCGTTCCTCCGTTTTTGGGATGCTGCAAGAATCAAAGATAAAAAGAAACAAATTTAGAAGATGGCCAGAGCCTCATACGGCTCATTCCAGATGAACTTATACGGTCCTGTTTGATAGGGCTTCATGCGGTTCGATTCAGAGGGACTTATGCGGCTCTGTGCGACGGGTCATTATGCGATTCAGTTTGTGAAGTGCATGTACGGCTACTAGACAAACCCCCATGCGGCTCGGACGTAGGACGTACATACAGCCCATACAATTTGAACAGTTCGACAAAAATGAGGAACGCATTAAAGGCTTGTGCATAAAGCATGCAACAGAGCCGTCTTTGTTATAGGTTTTAAAGTATACGATCCGCCCAAACCTTTACCAGTAATGGGGGGTGAACGTCGGGGTGGACTTCAGGCACCGTGGCTGATGAAGAAGCCACTCCCTTACCCTTCGCCGCGGCTGTAGAAGACTTGGGGGCCATTGTTGACTGATGAGCGGAGAAGGAAGACGAAGACAGCAACTTAGGGCAAAAAGAGTTGAAGACAGAAGAAAGTAAAGAATTCTCTCTATCCAAGAATGCTCCTATTTATAGGCAGAAGGAGAGGGAGGAATGCTTCGATCCGCGTACTGCAAAACCGACTCTTCAGTCATCGAGGCAAATCCGGACCAACCCTTGGGATCCTGCCCCAAAAGGAGGCTTTAAATCCAAAGCAAATAAAGGGCAATAAATGAGATGCATACGTGGTAGGGAGACGTGGCAGAGAGCCTATGCGGTAAGACAGTCCATGCGGCCAGACAGTCTATGCGGCCAGAAACGACCCATGCGGCTAGGAAGTCCATGCGACTAAGAAGTCCATGCGGCCAGAACATCCTATGCGGCTAGGAAGTCCATACGGCCAGAAGAGCTTATATATAGCCATGCTTCTTATTCAAAGTATTTCAATTTTTCAAATTGAAAACTTTGAAGGGGGTCTTGTAGAAGCATGGAAAAGGAGAAGAAAAGTCCATGCGGCTCTAACAGAAGGAGCCTCATGCGGCTCAGGAATCCGTCAGAACTTTATGCGGCTCGGAACTCCCCAACCATAGAAGCATGGAAAAGAATAAAGAAAGATCCATGCGGCCAGGGAGCCCCATGTGGCTCAGAGAGTTCATGCGGCTCAAGGATCCATGCGGCTTAAGTGTCTATACAGCTCAAATAAGTTCCATGCAGCTCAGAGAGGAGCCACGTGGCATGCAAATAGCTCTTCCCTTTGTCCTTTTCTGCATTAAATGCCTTTACGGCTGACAGCTCTGTCACATGACAGCCCTGACACAAAAATACAATTATGACTCCGTCATAATGGCAGACTCCTAGGGAAACGAAGGAAATCTCTGACACAATCTTCTGAAATCCAGAAACCTTTATAAGGACTTGACACGTGGACAGTCGCATGCGGCTCAAGTAGAGACCACCCCATGCGGCTCAGGCCGAAGCTGTCCCATGCGGCTCAGACTGAAGCTATCCCATGCGGCTCAAGCAGAGGCTGCCCCATGCGGCTCAAGAGGACTGTCTCCATGCAGCTCACAAAGAAGGCACCCATCATACACTCATGCGGCTCAGATCATTACCATGCGGTTCAAATGTTCAGGGGGCCACTCTCAAGCAGCCTTGACACGTGGCCAGTCTTATGCGGCTCAATGAGGAGTAACCTTCCTGCGGCTCAGATTTCTGCAGTGGATCGCAGTTAAGACACGTGGCATGATAGAGGGACACGTGGCATTAAATCGAGCGAAATCCATCAACAAATCCCAATAAAATATTGGGATCAAATCAGATCATTTGCAATCGAGCAAATCAATGACACGTATCGGGAAATCCGAGATTGGCATGACAAATCAGGAGGATTTATGTCAATCATCATTAATTACCTACAAAATATTTGATGCAATTACATTAATTGCTCAAATCTCTTATATTCAAGATGAATGGCCCAGATTCAGTGATCCTTAGCCGCCGACTTTTAAGAATGGGCAATCATTGCAAACCCTAATGATGCTCCCCACTCTTATAAATAGCAAGGTGCCATTCCCTTGCGAAGGAGAAGATTCTCGAATAAAAAAAAAGAGAGACACAGAGGGCCAGAGAGCTAGAGAGAGAATATACAGAGGTCAAAAGGAGAGCATTTCTTCACCAACGCCAAGCAGTTCTTCTACAGAGCCAAAAAGCTGTACCCGATCGTCCAAGGAGTAAGGCAGAGCGGCCGTCGCTTTCTCGAGCCTCTATCGTCAACCCCCAGAATCTAAAATAAACAATTGTACTTAGATTGCTGTACCTAGGTTTTTTTCCCTAGGCTTTCTTTGTACAAGCGAGTTTGTATTGTGAAGTAAAAGTCCAGTCCTCCGATAATTGTTCTGCTCTTTTATATTTCATGGCAAACACGATGGCGACTCTGCTGGAGACAAACTTCTCCACGGCTGAGGAGTTGGTGACGCAATCAGATGTAGCCAAACTTGGCTCCACGCAACAGAAGATGGTCGTCCGCTTCGACCAACAGGCGTTTGAAGAAATGCTCTCCGACAGGAGTGCTGGCCCAGTCTAGAAGCAAACCCGCACAAAGAAGGCTTGCAGGGAGTGGAGGCCAAAATCATTTGCTCCTCCCCAAGCCTTGGACGGTGTACTCTCTGCTACCCAAGATGACGAAGACGATTCTCATACGGCTCCACTTCAAGCCAAAGAGGACTCTGTTGTCCCCAAGTCCGGCAGAGGAAAGTACTACGATGCTGGACTTGCAGGGACAAAGAGTGATTCTATGCACTCCAAGAAGAAGCCGAACACTCATGCGGCCAAGTCTGTCAGCCGTATGCAGGATGCTCATACGAATGAAACTGCCAGCAGCATGAAGGAGGTCTATGCGGCCAGATCGTCCAGCCGCATGAAGAAAACTCATACGACCGAGACTCCCAGCCGTATAAAGAAAGCCTATACGGCCACAACTGCCAGCCCTATGAAGATTATTGATTCCAGCCGCATGACGCCTATTCCATACGGTTTTGTCTTCGACCGCCTCTCCTATGGTCCTGATCTCTTGTGCTCCGAAGAAGACATGTCTGATTCTCTCCAGCACCACTTAGACTCTTCCTACTTTGTGCCCTCACGCACTAGAGTGAAGAAGTCTAGGGCAGCACGAGCTTGGCAAGCTCGGTCCGCTGATCCGACCTCTGACCATCCGAGCGTCCCACATACTGTTATGCGGGCCTCTGATGGGAAGTTGTACATAACCACTCGAGTCCAGCCCCCGACGGCAAACGAACAGAGAGGTTCCCAAAAGTCTTCCAAAATCCAGGGAGCAAACATGGTCGATCCGGACCCATCTGACTTGCGTGAGGCCATCCTCCACAAACGCAGGGAAAGAGAAGGTGCCTCGGGGTGCAAAGAGTCCTCCCACGGACGTCACTGCACCCAAGTCATCGTCAACTGCTGTTGTAATAACGCGACGGTACGAGAAGACCGGCAGTTCGTCTTCCAAAGACTACAACAACCATGTTCAGAGGATGAGGCACCTCCCGTCGTCTCCTGCAACTCTACTCAGAAAATCCTCGTCGATGGGAGAGGGAAGAAGATAAACGTCTCCAGCCCGAAGATTTCAACCACTGCGACTAAGAAACTGTCGTCTAAACGGTTGTCCACCACCGGAGTATTCCAAGGTACCCGTTCGAAGACGAAATCTACTACAGTAGAAAATTCATCATCCACACCACTGGGGGTTATTGAAACTGGGGGTAGCACTCTTCCGAACCTCCACGACAATCCGATGTTCCAAAAAGATGAGCTGGGGGAAATAACTCTCCCATCAGATACAGCAAATCTCGACCTCCCTGAAGACGTCCACGACTCTCAAGATGAAGCAAACCCTAAAGCCGGGGGTACTATCCCTTCTGAATCCGAACCAGAGGAAAACATTCCCACATACCCCGATAACTTCTCGCTACAGGGGTATGATTCGGAGGGCACGTCCTCTACCGTTCCTTCCATCTCTCCTCATATAAGGACGGTGTTCATGATGGACAGCAACCAAGGTGGTTCCAGTGATCGCCAGCGCATCGACACTCAAGAGGCCATACTGCATGCCTTGGTCAAGTCTGTAGACGAGATCAAAATGGCCCTTCTAACTCTGCAAGGAGGGACGCCTGGCCAAACAAGCGCGGGTCCCGCGGTCAATGCGAACTCAAATTCAGCGGCACCGAACCTGGGCAATAATCCTCCTAAAACGTCAGCTTCCACCGCTGCGGATGACGCCAGAGAAGCGAGAAAATAGGTCCAAGAGCTCCGAACCATGTTTCATGCTCGAGAAAACTCTCAAGACCTCAGAACACGGCAACCGTACCCTGCTGTATGGAGGAATGTCCCCTTCCCGCCAAGATATAAGCCGTTCAACATCAACCCTTATGATGGCAAGACCTCCGCAAGTCGGTACATCACTTACTTCGAGGTCACCACCGACCATCTGCCCCATGACGATGCCATCCTCACACGATTATTCATTGGGGCATAGGAAGGAGTCGCCTTCGACTGGTATTGTAACCTGCCAGACAACTGCATCCACTCCTTCGTCGGCTTCAAGCGCATGTTCTTGGAGAGATTCTACGAAGTAGGGCAGGACATCACAATGTCCACCCTCATGGACGTCGTCCAAGGGGAGAAAGAGCTGACAAGGAACAATATCGAGCGGTTTTGCCAAACCGCAATGAAGTTGACGTCTGGTAACCCGGATTCCTCCTTAATTAAAATTTGCCAAAAGAGATTGCTCCCAATAATCAGTCTCTGGATGGGCAAAAGTCAATTTAAGGACTGGAGGACGTTCATCATCAGTGCCACTAACACCGAAGAACGATTGAAGAAGGCTCTCCAACTGGGATTGCACATCTCAGAGGGAGAGAACAAGGGCAAGCGTCCTAATAGCAACAACGACAATGGGGGTAGCCCCTCCAACTATCGGGACAGCAGGGGTAAGCAGGCTATGGTGGCCGACACAGCCCAAAAACCTGAGTCAAAATCGGCAGACAAACAATGGCCGCAAATTACTTACTCCTTCGAAGACGGTCACGTCAAGCCCATCTTAGACATGGTCATACAAGGAGACAGAATTCAGCTCCCTCCACCAAAACGGGAACCTCGCCCGACAGATATGGAGAGCCCGAAGTACTACCATTACCACCGCTATGTCCACCATGCTACACACGACTGCTACCAATTGAAGCGATACATCCAACATCTCATCGATTCGAACGCTCTGGCCATCGATTTTGAGGAGGTAACCGTAGCGGCCAACATGGTGCCCGTACAATTCGGTAGCTTCCCTCCAACAGAGACTCAAGACGGTGTGATACCCATCCCTCTGGCAACCATGGAGATTGCGAATCTTTTACCTCCCCGAGATCAGGCTGCTGGTCTAGTGCCCCTCACCACATCACGGGGAGAGGTCATGTGGGTCCATCCGGACCTGGTACTTGAAGTGACTCAGTCCACACCACCTCCCATTCGTAAGAAGAAGGGTGAAAAAGTTAGATCCTGCCACACAATATCAGCAGATGTCGAGGAAGCCACAGCTGTCGTCACTTGGTCTGGGACACAATCCCAACCTGTGGCTGAGAACTCAACCGAAAATCATCAGCCAGCTACTGCTGACGCCCTAGGACCTTCCCAGCCTCCGACGACTGACAAGCCTAGGCCGAAGGAGACTCGCTTTGACAAATTCCTTCGAAAAGATGTACCTCAGGGGCTGGAGAGGCCCTACAACTTCGACATCTTGGCACAATTGGCCAACACACCGGCCAAATTATCATTATACGAGCTCCTGAGGCTCTCAAAGGATATTCGCGCGGCTTTGAGCGATGTACTCCAAAATACCGACGCATATCTGGCTCAGGTCAACCTCACAGGAGAGAGCCCGCCTGCAAACCTCGAAGACAGCGCTTGCACGGGAGCAATACCCAATATTGTCTTCACTCCTCAGGATATGCTCATCAAAACCAATCTCCATGATCGTCTACTATACTACACCAGATACATCGGAGACGTAAAGGTGGACCAAATGCACATTGATCATGGTTCTTCCATAAGCATCATTCTGAAGGGTCTGCTACATCATCTTCGTATTCCGATGCATCGCCTGACGCCAACAAGCACCGCTATCAGCGATTTCAATTCGGGCAGGAGCTACCCGATCGAAAAAATTCGCCTGAAGTGCCAAATTGGCGATCTCCAGTCAGAAGTCACCTGTTACGTCATAGATGCAGACACTTCTTACAACATCCTCTTGGGGTGCCCTTGGATACACGATTATATGATCGTGCCTTCCACGCTGCACCAGTGCTGTAGAAGCATGGAAAATATCAGAACGATGATCTATGCGGCTCAGAACAGGAGAACCCCATGCGGCTCATACAGGAGCAGACCCATGCGGTTCAGAGAGACTCTTAGTCTCATGCGGCTCGAACAGGAGAGTCCATGCGGCTTACATAGGGACAGTCCTATGCGGTTCAAAGAGTCCCCCAGCCGCATGCAGTTCAGAAGTACATACGGCTCACATTCGACCAACAGAGATATGCGGCTCGATCAACGCCACGTGCCCCCATGGGACCCCTTCACATAGCTGGCCATCGAGCAATGGCCCTATTTAATGCTCTGCCATAATTTGACAGCTGACGGCTCTGACATGAAGTGTCATAATGGCCCTGTCATAATGACAGACTCTTTAGGAATAGGAGAAAATCTCTGACACGATACGAGATTGACACGTGGCTACCTCCATGCGGCTTCAGTAAAGAACAGCTTCATGTGGCTGGCAAGAATCGTCTTCCTGCGGCTTACCAAGAAGCCATCCCATGCGGCTCGCAAGTACTACACTTATGCGGCTCATCGAGAAACCATCCCATGCGGCTCGCAAATACTATACCTATGCGGCTCATTGAGACGCTGTCTCATACGGTTCATGGATATCATGCAGCTCTGGCAGAATCCATCATTAAGACACGTGGCAGAGATCCAATTGCCCCCACGACTTTACAGCTGGTAGCAAGGATGATTATGAGATGCAAATCAATCAGAGATTTACCAGATCCCAATGACCATATTTAACATTATCCTCATAATTAATGAGATAAGGTCATATCATTCATGATCAAGCCAATGGGACACGTGGAGAGAGATCCAAGCTTGACACAACCAATCATGAAGATTTAAAGCAATCAGCATTAACCATTCGCAGGATTCAGTGCTATCCCTATTTATGGCCCCGTTCCTTCACGATTAAAACGAATGGTCCAGATTGATTAAGCATCAGGCGGCCGCCACTTTGAGAATGGGTAATCATCCAAACCCTAATGATGCCCCTCCACTATTATAAATAGCAGGGTGCCATTCCCTTGCAAGAGAGAGATACAAGGAGAGATATACGCTATCAGAGAGAAAAAATACACAGAGAAAGAGAGAAGCCAGAAGAGCAATACGAGGAGAGCTAGAAGAGCATTTTTTCGTCAACGCCAACCATCTCGTCGCAGGAGCCAAGGCTGCATACCGATCGTCCAAGGAGCAAGGCAGGGCTGCCGTCGCCTTCTCGAGCCTCTATCGTCACCCCAGAATCTAAAATAAACAATTGTACTTAGACTGCTGTACCTAGGTTTTCGTCCCTAGGCTTTCTTTGTACAAGCGAGTTTGTATTGTGAGTCTAAGTTCAGTCCTCCCATAAAACTGTTCTGTACTTTTAAAATCAATGGCAAACAAGTGCTTCAAATATGCCGACAAATACGGTTTCGTGAGGACAGAATTTGCCGACATCGATCCCTTCAAAGGGGTCGAATCCTACTACTCAGACTCCTGTCTATACGAGAGGTCGAAGAGGCACCTGGATGGAGATGTACAAACTCAAACTGAGATAGCCACAGGATCAGAAGAACCTTTGACGGTCCACCTTCAAGCTCGCAAACCTGGCAAGTCCGCACCCCTTATGACCACTCTGCGTAAGGACGCGATCAGCCTCTCAGCACAAGAAGAGCAAATGATAATCAGGCTGCCAAGGTCTGGCCAAGTGCCAAGACCCTCAACGGAGCCACTGACAATTAGACTGCCAAGAGTCAGCCAGCCAGAAGCGGAGAAGTTCAATCCCTCAGACAAGCCAATGATGATACGCCTTCCCAAGAAGAGTCGTCACCCCGATACAAAGTCTGGGGCTTCTAGCGAGCCAACAACTCCCTGCCCAGCATCGAGTACCAAACTGGGGGTCGCTAGTTTTCCAACGACTCCACGTTCTGCTCCACCGATAGAACCCCTGACGATCAAGCCGCCCAGGTCATCCTCTCAGTCTTCATTTATACAGGGGGTAACCGAAGAAGAACCGGAGCTAGCCAAGTATATGGCTGCCCACACCGATGTTCCCTCCGTAGATGATGTAATCCCGCTAGAAAAGATACCTTACTTCATCAATAAAGGGCTATCTTTGAACTACATCGAGCTTAATAAGCTTTGTACAATGTATGCTATGGAACACAGTATAGGCACTCACCTACACACACAGGTGACGAATGTTTACACCGCATACCAGCTTACTCCAGTGGAAGACGCTTACCGCATAATCGAGGGACGGGACCATCCAATCATCTTCGGCCGGAAGGACGACCTACAGCCCTTCACCATAGAGAAGGTCGATCTCAAATCAGATGCCGGGAGACTACCTCTTTATCTGTATAGCCCCCAATCCAAATATCTCATGCAAAAACAGGGGTATGATCTGGAGACCACGCCAGGCTTGAACTACGGCACTGGTCGACGACTACCTTTAAAGTCGCCAGTCCCGACAGAAAAACTACGAGATTACTACAACAAAACCAGATGTGGGCTAGGTTATGTCACACCCGCAATAACCCCTGAAAGCTCAGACGAGGAATGCGATTGGCATTCACACTCAACCGGATCACCCACTTTCGATTCAGATGTCAGCATTGGGGACATGCTCAGGCAAGTCTGGTCCGTCAATATGGTATTCGCTGACACTTACGAAGAAGATGAAGACATTCCTGAAATCCTCGAGCTAGAGCCGTGGGCCCAACAGCTGGATGCACCATGGGAAATGGTTCGAACAGATAGAGCCTCCTACTGAAGATGAGGTCATACAAGTCGACCTCGGCAGCAAATCTTCTCCAAAACCAATCTTCGTCAGTAAAAGCCTAACAGACGAAGAGCGAGAATCGCTACTGGAACTTCTCAAAGAATATATTGATGTGTTCGCCTGGAGCTATGAAGACATGCCAGGACTAAACCCCGAGGTTGCCCTTCACAAGTTCAACATTCGGCCAGATACAAAGTCGGTCAAACAACAACAGCGACGCTTCCGCCCGGGCATCATGGATGCGATCGAAGCTGAAGTCAACAAACTAATAGCCAGCGGCTTCATTCGTGAGGAATAATATCCTGACTGGGTCGCCAATATAGTACCAGTCCTCAAGAAGAATGGAAAGATTTGAATCTGCATCGACTTTCGCAATCTGAATGAGGCATGTCCAAAAGATGAATTCTCCCTCCCTATTACAGACATCATGATCGACAATACATGCGGTTTCGAACGCATGTCATTCATGGATGGCTTCTCGGGGTACAACCAAATTAAGATGTCTCCTGACGACGAGAAGCATACATCATTCCGAACACCGATTGGCACCTACTGCTACACAGCCATGCCTTTCGGTTTAGAGAATGCTGGCGCTACATACCAAAGAGCCATGAGTATCATCTTCAGAGACCACTTGCGTAAGACTGTGGACTGTTACGACGATGACATTGTCGTCAAGAGTCGATATAAGGGAGACCATCTGTAGGATCTACGGACGGTATTTGACCTGATGAGAGCACATAACCTGAAGATGAATCCCATAAAATCCTTCTTGGGCGTATCCAGCGAAAAATTCCTGGGTTTTATTATTACTTCCCAGGGAATTCATGTAGATCCAGAGAAGACGAAGGCAATTATGGAGATGGGTCCCCCGAGAAATCTCTGCGAACTCAGAGGCCTTCAAGGGAGGTTAGCTTACATCAGGAGGTTCATTTCTAACCTCTCCGGGCGATGTCGGCCATTCACCCATCTCATGAAGAAGGGCGTCTCATTTGTATGGGACGAGGAATATTAGCGTGCCTTCGACAGCATCAAAGAATATTTATCGAACCCTCCAGTCCTGGGGGCCCTGGTTGCTGGAAAACCATTCCTGCTCTATGTACGAGCAATGGAGCATTCCCTCGGTGCCCTGCTGGCACAAAACAACGATGCGGGCCATGAACAAGCTATATATTACCTCAGCCGAATTATGATAGGGCCAGAGCACCGATACACCACCGTGGAGAAGGAATGCCTTGCCCTGGTGTTCGCCATTCAAAAGATGCGACACTATGTCGCAGGACAAACCATACATGTGATCTCACGAGTCAACCCTCTCAGGGTCCTCATGACTAAGCCAGGGGCACTCAGCTCCTGTCTCGCTACATGGGCAATATTGCTGTCTCCTTATCATATGATCTTCGTCCCGTAAAAGGCTGTTAAAGGTCAAGCTCTGGCAGACTTTTTAGCGGCCCACCCAGGTTCAGAGTCGTCTAAAATATATGAAAGAATCCCAGATGAGGTCGCCGACTCGCATGCAACCTCTCACGATGATATATGGCGAATGTTCTTCGACGGTGCCTCAAGGACCGGACCTAAGTGCAACATCGTCGTCGGAGTCGGGGTGGTGCTGGTTTCTCCTTCCGGGTTGGTGATCAATCGTGCTTACTCCCTCACAGAGCCCTGCTCTAACAATGTAGCCGAGTACAATGCGTTGGTCATTGGCCTCCAACTTGCAAGAGAGCTGGGGGTAAAATATCTTGAAGCATACGGCGATTCGCAGTTAATCTTCAATCAGATCCGGGGTTCATACGAAGTCCGCCATGAAGACATGATCCCCTATCACCAAATAGCGATCAACATTATTTCGTCATTTGAGGGATTCTTCATCGAACACGTTTCCAGACTCCAGAATATCGAAGCCGATGCCTTAGCTGGCCTTGCCACTTCCCTAGCGGTTCCAAACTATGCTCATCAATCGGTGGATGTGATAGGCCACGAACTGGTCTGTCCCAAGAACAACGTTCAGTTTGTAGCGAGTTATTCCGCTCATACGGTCGACGAAGCGCCAGACTGGAGACAACCATTCATAGACTTCGTAGTCTACGACATCCTGCCTGAGAACCCAAAGGAAGCCACTTCCATCAGAAGGCGTTCTCTCAGATTCTTCTACGATACAGAGACGAAAATGCTGTATCGCTGATCCTACGATGGATTATTACTTCGGTGTCTATCGAACGTAGAAGCCAAAGAAGCCGTACGCGAAGCTCATGACGTTGTTTGCGGGGCCCATCAGCCTGGCCCTAAATTACAAGACCGTCTTCGCCGAATAGGCTACTACTGGCCCACGATGGTAGCAGATGCGATAGACAATTCAAGAAATTGCAAAGCCTGCCAAGTCCACGTGGACTTTATCCACCAACCATCCAAGTTTCTACATCCGACAGTGGCGTCCTGGCCATTTGAAGCATGGAGAATGGACATCATCGGTCCGATTACTCCACCGTCCTCCCGTGGACATCGCTTCATACTCGCGATCACGGATTACTTCTCCAAATGGGCGGAAGCTGTCCCGCTCACAGAAGTAAAGACTTCAAACGTGATCAGCTTCCTCAAGCATCATGTTATCTATCGCTTTGGACTGCCCCGAAGGATCATCCACGATAATGGTCCGCAGTTCGCAAGCCACGCCTTCCATCAGTTCTGCGACAAGCACCGTATCCAGAATATTGCTTCAACGCCATACAATCCAGCAGCAAATGGGTTGGCAGAAGCATTCAACAAAACAATCATCAAACTTCTCAAGAAGTTCGTGTCGTCCAACAAATGTGACTGGAACGAGAAGCTTGATGAATGCTTATGGGCATACCGTACTACAGCCCGAACAGCCACTGGAAACATACCATTTTCTCTGGTATACGGGAGTGAGGTAGTTCTCCCATTAGAGACTTAGATACCCTCACTCCGCGTAGCCATTACTTACCAATTGACGACGGATGATAACTACCGTCGTCGGCTACAAGAGTTGGAGGCCTTAGATGAAAAGTGCCTCTTGGCTCAGCAACGAATCGAGCTATACCAAGAACACATCTCTGGAGCCTTCAATAAGAAGGTTAAAATCAGAACATTCCAAGTGGGCGATCTCGTTCTGGCAGTCCGGAGGCCGATGGTCATGACTCACAAAACCGCCGACAAATTCCAGCCAAAGTGGGAAGGCCCGTTCATCATTGATGCTGTGTTCTCCAACGGTGCTTACCGCCTCGCAAAACAAAATGGAGACTTGCTCATGTTGCCCATCAACGGCATGTTCCTGAAAAAATATTATGTCTAAACGACATATTCCAAATCATCGAGTCATGTACCCGCTGGTACCGCTGAACTCACTTTTATAATATTCCAGATCATCGAGTCATGTACCGCTGGTGCCGCTGAACTCACATTCACAGAAATCCTAGATTGCTTAGTCATGTACCCTCTCGTACCGCTGAACTCACATCCTCCTTCCATAAAAATCCTAGATTATCGAGTCATGTACCCACTGGTACCTCTGAACTTACACTTTGATTCTAAAATTCATGGATTGTCGAGTTATGTACCCGATGGTACCCCTGAACTTACATTTCGGTCACTCTTTCGGGGGAATGTTATGTACGACCATACCTCTGAACTTTCTTCCTGAAGCAGCTCCTTCCTTATGATCCACTACCCGCACTTCCAGTGCACAAAAAGGGTAACAGATCCACAAATTTTCAAAACGACCATGTCGATGTTACCTCTGAGTCGTCTCAATTCTGCCAAAAACAAATCACCCCTCTACATAGAACTTCCATGTCCTCATTACCTCTGAGTCGTCCTATGTACCCCCCTTCATTGAGCCCACTCCTG
The DNA here is from genome assembly GCA_029216955.1 of Iris pallida. Lineage (NCBI taxonomy): Eukaryota > Viridiplantae > Streptophyta > Magnoliopsida > Asparagales > Iridaceae > Iris > Iris pallida. Next base: position 14,601,989 of record JANAVB010021800.1, on the reverse strand, counting down.
CCATGTCCTCATTACCTCTGAATGGGAAGGCTCCGTCGAAGAAACCCTCATGCTTGCCATGTCCTCATTACCTCTGAGTAAGTATGTTGATTCCCTTTTGACTTATTATCTGTACCCACAACCGGAGTACGCCAAGGATAGTAAGCCCACAAATATCCTCCGTTGAGTCCACTCCTGCCATGTCCTCATCACCTTTGAGTAGGAAGATTTCGTGGTAAGAAAACCCTCATGCTTGCCATGTCCTCATTACCTCTGAGTAAGTATGTTGGTTCCCTTTCATCCTATTATCCGGATCCTAAACCAGGGTACGCCAATGGTAATAGGCCCACAAATGGCCTGTGCTAAATTTTTTAGCAAAGGCCTATCATTTCTTATTATGCCCCGGGAGCCCAGCTGCTCCATGGCATTCTTTCTTTCGATACTCGAAACATCCACGACACCATTACTGTGAACCGTTCTAAGTATCCCCAATCAAACTTGTTACTCGTACCTGAAACTAAGGTATGCCAGGGGTAACAGGCCCACAGATAAGTCCCCCATGCGGGGCAAACATCACCACAATACCACAGGCACAACAAGTAATACAAATGAAGGGTAGAATGGAAAGTACTCTTTATTTGAAAGTCGAAAAAGCATTACATATTTTGGGGACCACGTCCCTCTCAAAAGAAAAAAGAAAAGAAAAGGAAAACAGAAATAAAAGAAGGAACGACCGACTATAGTTCGGCATTACACAACTCCAAGAGGCGGTTCCTCACCAAGGCAGTACCCCACTCAAGCCTCTGTCTAGCTTGGCGCTCAGCCTCCTGGGACAACTGCTCCCCATTATCTAGGTCCATGAGTGCCCGCCAGTCGTCTTCCAACTTCTTTAGAGCCATTTCCAGGTCAGCCGAAGCTTGATTAACTCTGTCAGCCTCTTGGATAATTAGCCCCCTGTCGATATGGGCAGCCTCAAGCTCAGACTCATAGAAAGTTAACTTCTTCTGAAGCTCAAGGATCTGCTCCCGCGTGTCAGTGATCCCGCGGGAGGCAGTCGCTTTTCGAGCCGTAATATCTTCACTCTCATGGCTCAATTGATCATAACGATCAGACAGAGCGCGGAGATCCTTCAGTATGGCCGGCTCGGTTTTATCCCGAGCAGTCCTCGCCTTCTCTATAGCAGTTGTGAGGGAACCGCGCTCCTGATCTATAGCAGCAGGCAGATCAGTCTGCCGCAGTACATAAAGCTGGGCCACCAGCTGATCAGTCTCCAGTAATTTCACCTCCAAAAGAGCAGCCACCCCTGCCCCACCGGGAAGGACCTTAAGGATATCAATTTGACCCTGGGCGCATTGCCGGGCCAAGACGAAAGAAGTCCCTCTTTCCACAGCAGCTTCTATCCCCCTTTTCAAGTGACGATAAAAGCTGTCGACCACGTCCTGTAACGCTTCGTCCAGGACCTCTAAAGAGGACGGCGTCAGAGGAAGCATGGCCGACAACATCGAAGGAATTGTGCTAGAACTTGCCACCAGGGAGGCAACTTTCAAGCAGAACGATGCACGGATAGCGGCTAACTCTTCCTCTGCCACCCGAAGAGCCTGGACACTTGGCAGGGCGGAGAGATCGACTCTCAGAGCCGCCCGAGCAGAGAAAGAAGCAAGGACCATCATCCCCTGCCCCGGCTGTCCCATCACCAGACTTTCCGAACTCGAGCCCGCGGGAGGCCCATCAAGACGAGCCGAAAGGGGAGGGGGTACGTCCCTCTCCGCCAGTACCCCTTCGACAGAGTCCGTCTCAACAATGTCCATCCTCGGCACTAGAGAGGCAGGACCTGCATGTCCATGACAACAATCAATCGACGTGACCCGAAGGATGTGATGATAGAGCAGATAGGCCTCCTCGCAAGTTAAGATTCGGCTTATCTTACCAGGGGAGGAGTATGGAGGCTGCAGCTCGTTCGCAGCTGGCATGGTCTCCTTACCTACGATCTCTAAGTTAAATTCGGCCGGCTCCTCTGTCCCAGCCACCGCGGAGGGAGAGGCTACTCGATCAACACCATCTTGATAGAATTCAACAATTTCAGGGGCAGACTCACCGGAGCCCCCGTCATCCCGAGTTACGACCTTGGCAACTTGAGAGTCCTCTTCTTCTAACACCTACAAGAGGGAAGGAAGATGATTAAAACCAAAGCTAGAATAAAGGAAGAACCGGTAGTAACTTATTTACCTCTGACGCGGGGTCAACTTCCTCGCCTCTTTCCCTTATAGTTAGCTTGTGGTATCTGGTCACAGCCAGCTTTCGGGAGCGAGGAATACCGCCAACAGGAGAAATATGCCTGCTACGCTTTTGTGCAGGGCCGGGCGCAACGGATGACTGATCCACCACCATCTCATCTGGCAAAACAGGCTGCTGACCCGCCCCTACATCTGCCACCGGAAGGGAAGAGTCATCCCCATCATGCTCGTCGCCTTCATCATCTGCAATAGCGGAGTCCGAATCTGGCACTTCGACTCTATTCTTCCTCTTTCTCGTCTTGGCCCCCTGGAAACTCTCATCCAGGCCAGTACCAACAATAAAACTGGCAACCGGATTAAAATCGACAGGGGCTTGTTTGCCATGACGGGGTACAGAGCCGCCATAGACAAGATCTCTATCGACGCCTTGATAGCAGGAACTGAGAAAACGGTACGGGTATGGAATGTGTCATAGTAGTGCCAGGCCATGATGACGTCAAGAAGGCTACCTTCAAAACCCAGACAAGAGCTGGGGCTGTCTAGAAAAAGCTGACTGTATCCAAACTGCCGGGCGAACCTGCTAGGCAGATAAGGCTCCAGAAAGACAGTGTTACGATTGCGATACACCAGATGAGCGGGGCGGATGTTACGCAGCCACAGAAGCATCTGGCCGTCCAAAAGTTGAGGGGGCCCAATACCGTCAAGATGTACAGTCGTTATTTCTTCAGCAGTAAAACGAGGGACAGATACGAAAATGTTGTACATATCTGCCCTCGCCAGTGCCATCCGGCAAGCACGCATGGTCTCGTACGTCCAAGACTTATTACGATAGCGGAAGGTAAAAGCGTCGTCATCAGTTACGTCGTCTTCAGAGCCTGGTCTCATCAAAGACGGATAATGCATCAACAGCCACCCCATCAGATAATGATAGGACAGCTCAGTCCGTTCAAAATCGTTCGTCACATCGCGGGCAATAACCTTGGATGTGAAAGTACGAAGGCCACGGTGTATGTTGCACACCATGGCCGGGAGGAGAGCTAGCCTGACTCGCAAAACTAACTTCACAGCTGGAAGGATGAGGTTACGACCGATCCTCTCGATAGAACCAGCTCCCTCCGAGACTACACAATTTTGTAGCCATATCATCAAGAATCCCGCCAGGAGCGCCTTCTCTGACAGTTCTTGGGTATCCTGATAAAAATAACCAAGGGAGTCGGTTTTACTCCCGAATCTGTCACTAGTGGTGGCCACCCTCTTAGCCGACGACACTAAGGCCTTAACCGCCTCCCCGGATTGAGGACGTCGGGAAGTAACTTGACCTGAGGCGTCCGTCGTGAAGAGATAGCGCACCCAGTCCTTGGTACGGGCGGCGTTCCCTTCCGAGCTGCTATCCTTTTTGGCTATCTGATGACATGTGCTATAATAGCATAATATCTCTTGATAAAGAGCCACGAAGCCTGGATACCTTCTTTCCAACTCTTCGAACTCCTCATTCGTGGGAGTATACGCCTAAAAAGCTTCGTCCCCCCAAGAAAGCTTAGAGACCGCATGCATTTTGTGGAGCGCAAGCCCCATTTCCCCTACGGGTGTATAGAAGGTTCCCGTACGGCGGTTATACATCTCCAACAGAGATATAAATAATCTCTTGTTTATAGGCAAGCCATGGCTGGTGCCCCGAATAGCATGGTAAAGACCAATCTCACACAGAAAGGCCTCATACTTTCGCAAAATCCACATAGACAGATTGGTCCACGAGGGAATGGGATGTATCCAGCTAGGGAGCATCAACCGACCAATGGGATAGGAGCCCTTCCGAGCAAGTTGGTTCATAAAAGTATCGGCTGTAGAAAACGTGAAATTGGGACCCGGCACATTCAAGAAAGTACCCGGGGCCAATACCATTACAGAACGGCTGGTGTGCACCTTGCCCGCACACACTGACTTCAGGCTGTTGTTATAATGGATGTCTTCCACAAACATCCCACTTCGGATAGGAGTTAAAGACTCTTCCATCTTTCGGTCCAGTGGGAGCATATTGAACCAAGATAGTAGGAAGTGACGCTCCATTTGCGGAATGCGGATCGCCATCCCATTAGAAACAAAACTCCAGTTCTCCGACACCTCCAGAACCTGACTGTTCTTCACAGTCAAGGCATCTCTAAAGAAGAATGCAGGCTTCAAGTATTCCCCTTCTAACTTCTTCGAGCTCATCATAGCGTTAAGAAAATAGAAAGGCTAGTTCTTGAGGGCATTCAATCTCGCCGGAGGCTCGTCACTCGGAAACTGGTCCGCTACATGCCTAACTATATGGTCGTACCTATAACCCAGAGCAGCTTGGACAGGGCCTACCAGGAGTTCTCCAACAGCATTAACCGACAAATTTACTGAGAAGAAGACAGAAAAAGATAAGTTAAAAAAGATGGACAAAAAGAACCAGTAGGTGTTTTCGAGTTTATGCGGCTCCAACTTAACGAAGCCTCATGCGGCTCAAGAGAACACTTATGCGACTCCAACTTAACGAAGCCTCATACGGCTCAAGAGAACACTTATGCGGCCCCAACTTAATGAAGCCTCATGCGGCTCAAGCTCAGAAGAACATTTATGCGGCTCCATTCAGTGAAGGTTCATGCGGCAGTGCTTTCATAGGGCCCTCAGGGATCGGATAAGTTCGAGCGGACCACGTGACAAACAAATGTGTACAAATCTATGCGGCTCAGCGTAGCTTATGCAGCTGCGTTGGCGAAGCGCGTATGCGGTCGCAGTGGCTATTCTTATGCGGCTCGCGGCTCGGCCATAGGACGAACATGCGGCTCACATAAAAATAAAGGCTCGTGCATAAAGCATGCGACGTAGCCATAGCAGTTAGTGTTCTTTAAACCCACATAAAGTCCTTACCAGCAATAGGGGGAAGGACGTCAGGGTGAGCTGCGGGCACGTCGGCCGGCGGAGGAGCGGCCGTAGTCGAAGTAGAGGCAGTCTTCTTGACCTTCGCCGCCGTAGACGACGGAGATGCCGCCTTCTTGCCCTTCGCCGCAACGGTCTTCTTGGGAGCCACTAGTGATCGAAGAAGAGGATGACAATCGGGGTAGGGAAGGTTCGAAGTAAAGGAGAAAGTAGAGAAGTTTTCTCTCTTAAACTCCTCTTATTTATAGGAGGACAAGAGAGGGAGGGACACGTAGACTAATAACCGCCTCGGAAAAGATGAAACCGACTTCTCGAATTTCGTCCCCTCTCCCATAAAGGAGATTCACCCAGGGCATAAAATCCAAAGATTTAATGAGCCGACCCTTGGGATTTCCCCTAAAGGCGGTACTAAAACGAATTTGAGGCAATTAAAGACACGCATACGTGGCAAAGAGCTATGCAGCCCGAAAGTCCCTGCGGCTGATTGACTCAATACGGCTGAGACATCCATGCGACCGACACATCCATGCGGCCAAGACATCCATACGGCCAGGACATCATATGTAGCCGGGAGAATTTATACATGGCCATGCTTCTTATTCAAAGTATTTCAATTTTGCAAATTGAAAACTTTGAAGGGGGTCTTGTAGAAGCATGGAAAAGAATAAAGAAAGATCCATACGGCCAGGGAGCCCCATGCATCTCAGAAAGTTCATGCGGCTCAAGGATCCATGCGGCTCAAGTGTCTATGCGGCTCAAATAAGTTCTATGCGGCTCAGAGAGGAGCCACATGGCCTGCAAACAGCTCTTCCTTTTGTCCTTTTATGCATTACATGCCTTGATGGATGACAGCTCTGACACATGACAGCCCTGACACAAAAATATAATTATGACTCCGTCATAATGGCAGAGTCCTAGGGAAACGAAAGAAATCTCTGACACAATCTTCCGAAATCCAGAAACCTTCATAAGGACTTGACACGTGGACAGTCGCATGCGGCTCAAGTAGAGACCACCCCATATGGCTCAGGCCGAAGCTGTCTCATGCGGCTCAGACCGAAGTTATCCCATACGGCTCAAGCAGAGGCTGTCCCATGCGGCTCACGAGGACTGTCTCCATGCGGCTCACAAAGAAGGCACCCATCATACACTCATGCGTCTCAGATCATTACCATGCGGTTCAAATGTTCAGGGGGCCATTCTCAAGCAGCCTTGACACGTGGTCAGTCTTATGCGGCTCAATGAGGAGCAACCTTCTTGTGGCTCAGATTTCTACAGTGGCTCGCGGTTAAGACACGTGGCATGATAGTGGGACACGTGGCATCAAATCGAGCAAAATCTATCAAGAAATCCTAATAAAATATTGTGATCAAATCAGATCATTTACAATCGAGCAAATTAATGACACGTGTCAAGAAATCTGAGATTGGCATGACAAATCAGGAGGATTTATGTCAATCATCATTAATTACCCACAAAAGATTTGATGCAATCACATTAATTGCTCAAATCTCTTATATTCAAGATGAACGGCCCAGATTAAGTGATCCTTAGCCGCCGACTTTTAAGAATGGGCAATCATTGCAAACCCTAATGATGCCCCCCACTCTTATAAATAGCAAGGTGCCATTCCCTTGCGAAGGAGGAGATTCTCGGATAAAAAAAAAGAGACACCGAGGGCCAGAGAGCTAGAGAGAGAATATACAGAGGTCAAAAGGAGAGCATTTCTTCACCAACGCCAAACAGTTCTTCTACAGAGCCAAAAAGTTGTACCCGATCGTCCAAGGAGTAAGGCAGAGCGGTCGTCGCTTTCCCGAGCCTCTATCGTCACCTCCCAGAATCTAAAATAAATAATTATACTTAGATTATTGTACCTAGGTTTTCGTCCCTAGGCTTTCTTTGTACAAGCGAGTTTGTATTGTGAAGTAAAAGTCCAGTCCTCCGATAATTGTTCTGCTCTTTTATATTTTATGGCAAACACCAACAGCTTCATGCGGCTCAGGCAAAGACACGTGGCCATACGCTGTCCGCTTCTACAGTTGGCCATAAAGCAGCCTCCCAATTAATTGCTCTGATGACAGCTCTGACACAATAAATGACAGTTCTGACACAATGAATGACAGCTCTGACATAAAGCTAAAATAATGATGGCATGCTCCTTGAGAAAAGAAGAAGATCTTTTATAACTGGCAGGATCCGCCGAGTCCTAAGCACCCCTATGCGGCTGCCCGCCTCATGTGGCTGCCCACCTTTATGCGGCTGCTACCCCTATGCGGCTGCCCGCTTCATGCGGCTGCTACCCCTATGTGGCTGCACCATTCATGCGGCTGCTTCCTTCATACGGCTGCCCGCTTCATGCAGCTGCTTCCTTCATGCGGCTGCCTTCTTCATGCGGCTGCCTCCTCCATGCGGCCGCCTCCTTCACGAAGCTGCTACCCCCATGCGGTGGCTACCTTCATGCGACTAGGATTGTGGGGGGCCACTCGTATGCGGTTCACTTAGACCGTACTCATATGGCTCTGCCAGATGCCCCGCTCATGACGGTTGAGACACGTGGTGGTCCTTGCGACAGTTGAGACACGTGGCGGTTTTATCCCCCTCGGAGTTATGGCTACTAGCAAATCAGAACAAACCCAAATTTGTTCCAATCATCTTAATTACCCGAATCAAATCAGATTAATTGCAATCATGCAGAATAAACACGTGGCAGGAGATCTAAGTTTATCACGAAGATTCATGGCAATCAGTCAAAAATTAATTGCTCATATTTGATGCAATCAAGATTAATGGTCCAGATTATTAGCTGTCGACTTTTCAAGGGGGAATCATTGCAAACCCTAATGATCACACCCCACTCCTATAAATAGCATGGTGGCATTCCCTTGCAAAAGGATCCAAAAAAGAAAAAATATATAGTAAGATGCCATTCCCTTGCAACAGAGATTCTCTCCACCCGGCTGGACGTATAGAGAGACAAAGGCACGCACAGAGGAGTCTTCCCACACATCCCGAGAACATTTCTTCATCAGAGCCAAGGCTACGTCCGATCGTCCAAGGAGTAAGGCAGAGCTGCCGCCGCTTTCCCGAGCCTCTATCGTCACCCCCCAGAATCAAAAATAAACAATTATACTTAGATTGTTGTACCTAGGTTTTCATTCCTAGGCTTTCTTTGTACGAACGAGTTTGAATTGTGAGTCTATGTTCAGTCCTCCTATAAAATTGTTTTGTACTTTTACAATCAATGGCAAATAACTACCACATTCTAGGATAATGATATTTTGGTAATTTGTGAATTATTATTATTTTTGAATTTTAATTAATTAAAATTGTGCTTTGTGAGATATTTGGCCTAAACCTAGAATTACCCTAATCTCGATGTTGATAATGAACCTAGAGGCTTAGTTAGTAGAAATAAACTAAATGACTTAAGTTTTAGAATATCTAGATATTATGTTAATGTTGAGATATTTGTAGGAAACCCTAATTGTTTGGGCCTTTACTAAGAGGCTTGAATTACAACTAAAGGGGGCTTTAAAAACACAATTGAACCTAACCAAACCCTAGCCCAACCAAGTGACAGCCAAGGGCAGCCCCCTCACCTTATATAACACATCATTGGCCTCTCTCCTTGCCTCTTTCATTGAAACCCTAACCCTAATAGTATTCTTCTCCAAATTTGCCGCTTTTACCAAATCAACTCCAAATTGAGCCAAATCAATTGCAATACACTTCCCTAGTGTAGAGGAGGTCTCTATTGGATAGCTAGCAAGGATTGGGAGCAATTTGGCCATAGGAATTGGTGTGTGATCATTTCAAGTGCAATTTTATTGAGATTCCAACTCTCAATAGGTAATGGCCTCTAAACCTATTAATTTTCTGATTTCTTTCCATAGATGCATTCATTTAGGGTCCTCCTAACCCTAGGCTAGGTTCGGGTTCAAATCGAATCCATTTGGTATGTGTTTCGGAGGAGTATCGGAGAACTATTCAATGTGTTCGATGAAATGCCTCTTAGAACATTTTGTTCATGAATTTCTAAACTAATTACATGATTTTGTAGATAATATTGAGTAGTTTAATATTCTGTGTGACTGAGTCAATTTTGGTAGCATTTTCGGGTCAGATTTGGACACGGGGACACCACACGAGACTGTGGTGCAGTGTCCTGCTACCCCGAGCCTAGAACTAGGTGGATACGACACAAGATGACACAAAACTTGGTGCATAGCTTGGGGCAGTGTCGGACACGACACCTACATAGTTTGGGATAATTTTATGGAGGATTCGAAGAGTTATTTGACCTGCTAGTTCCAGTCGAGTGTACTGTTCACACGAGTTTTTGTTTCTGACATGCACTGTTTGACACACTTCAACACCACTTGGACACGATCCTATTAACTCTGTGGACACGTGGACACCTAGTTGACACACTGAGACACTCCATGACAATCTTGCTTGGATACTTTGTTCACACACAAGCTTGACACACACACACGCACACGATTTTCTGGTACTCTTTGATACATGTCTATTCGACTCTGTTTTGGTCACTTTCACACATTTATGGACATTGGACACACTGATACATGTTAGACCAAAGCATGGAGATCAGGTTTGAGTGGTTTGAGTGTTGGAAATAGGTTAGCTTTGGTCTTGAGTATTTGGTTAGTGTGGTTTGAGCCACGTGGGCAGTGAAGAGAGAGATGTATATGAGATATGTTACTACGTATATATACATGTATGTTGAGGATGTATTATATATATATATATATATATATATATATATATATAATATATATATATATATATATTCTTTTATATATATATATATATATATATTCTTTTATATATATGTGTGTGTGTGGGGGGGGGGGTAGTATGTGTCTGTGGTTGTGTCAATCCTAAGAGACTAGATTGTATCCTATGTTGGCATCAAGAGCTACAGTTTGGTACCAGTTAGGATATCCACTATGAGAATCCTAATATTTTAGAGAGTTATGTTAGTAACAGTAATGTGATTTAGGGTATTGCTTGTATCAGTTGGGTTATGGGACAAGAGTGAGAGAGGCCTTGTTTAGGATGCATAGGCTTTACCTTGTTTGCATTTACCTGCTGGCTTGGGCTTTGCATATGCAAATACAAGCAGCAGCAACATTGCAGCATCATGCAGCAGTAGCAATGCATTAGTATGATAGTGTAAGAGCATATCTATAGCAAGGAATTGTTAGTTAGAATTAGGATTTGATTTCAGTTATCTTCTTAGAAATTAGGATCTGTAATATAACTTCAGTTGGTGTCATATAATTTCATTTAGAAATTAGGTTATGTTAGTTAGTTCAAGAGGATTTGGTAGAATGTTAGATTTGACCATAGGCTTGAGTGTGAGTGTTTCAGCCAAGTATCATTATGGATAGTGTCATTTAGAGTATCATATAGATGAGTTTTGAGTGTTAGCATTTAAAAAGATATCAGTTTAGAAGTGATTAGTGAGTGATGGGTAAGGATATCCAAGTAATGTATCTTAGTGTATTAGAGGATATATAGGTGTGTGTTTATATAGATATAAGTATCTATAACTAATGTAACTTGAATGTGTCTATATTATACATATATCATATGTTGGTCGTCATGAATAGGGATAAAGGAAATTGGTTTAGGACATATGGGCACAGGTAGTTAGTAAGTGGGTATTGGATAAGGTATAGCTAAGGTAAGAGTAAGGGCTAAGGTATTGATGTCCCAAGGTTGTGAGCCAAGGTACATTGATACCAAGGCATATAGGTATGGTTATCCTATAATACTTAGTGATTAGTAGAGTATCTTAGGACTCTAAGATAACAGCTAGCTTCTAAGATACTTTGATTGATAGCTAAGATATTTAGATAGCTAAGTGTAAACCATTAAGTGAGTGATATAAAGGATAATCATGATTTTATGATTTGATTTAGTGTTAGCCTAAGCTAGATTGATTAGAAGTTGACCAGGGTTGACTGTGGAGTTGACTTTGACCTAGATTGACCTAGAATCATATAGATTATATTACAAATTTCAATTATTACATGTTGAACATATTATAACATGTTTTTCTCTAAATAGGACTCTGTGACCCCGGTTTGGACATCTATACATATCAGTTGCTCAGGTTATCAGGCGAGTACATTCTCTGATAGTTCTCTTTATTTGATATATCCTGTGATGCATGTTATACTAGTGTTTTATCTTAATTTTGACACGATGGACTCACGGTTTGGTATTTTATGGATTTCATGACTGGAGATACGTGGTTTCATGCCTATCTTGACTAATATAAAATCATGACTAATGCATCTATCACGACTAATGAAATGCGTACCGAAGAACCTGGATTCCATGTGTACTAGTCGGGCTGGAAAATACCTAGGAGACATGTGAACATACCCATTCTATCCTATTGGTCTTACGTGAATAATAGCGGCCACACATGTACGTGTATGGTTTACTGGATATCCCTCTCTAGCCATTCACATGTCAACTTATTATTTCAAAACACTGGTCAAAACACTGATTCCCTATGTTGTCTGTTATATACCTTGCATAACAGATTTACCATTATTACATATCTGCATGTTTTCATATTTTATATGTTCTCTATACACTTGTCTTTTCCTTGTACATTATCTCTATAACCTGATCATCAAAAATTTCATTATTATTACATACTCATAGCGTTTGTCAATTATTTTGAACTGTTAGAGGTAATGTACTCGTTCCATCCTGACTGGATATGTTGACAAAATATTACAGATGATATAGACGACTGTCCTACCCACTATGAGGCATACGAGGGTGGCACACAGGAGCTTGTGGAGGATCCAGCCCAGTAGAGAGTGCCCTAGTTATAGATTAGAACTTTTAGCTTTCAGTTTGTATCGGATTATTCCGATTGTTAGTAGAGACTTATTTATATTAATGATTTGTATTTATTTTTGTTAGACATCTAAACTGTGTGTTGTGATAACTCTACTCTTATTCAGTTATCTTCTTTATTATCTATTTCCATATCGTTCTCTATCTTCCTTAGACTTGTGATTGAGATATTATAGTTGTTGTCATATTATACCTCCATGCGGAGATGACAGGTTTATATTTCCTTATTGTTAGATGTTAGATGTTATAGATGACCTATACAGCATTCTACCGCTGACACTGCGGCGTAGGCTGGACGTACCCACGTACTCGTGCCCCTAAACACGGTACAGGTCATGATAGCCACAAATATCGGTAATATTCGGAAGAGCTTCAAAAAATGGGTTTAGCAACCTAAGCTGAAGTGATTGCCATCATACCATTGGTAGAGTCTATTCTGGCTTCAATGAATGTTAGTGACCTTCATATAGTTAAGGGTCGGCGGGCTGAAAGTGTATGCACACTGGATCCTGTACAAAGATCACTTAAAATATAACAGAAAAAGTTGGTAGGCATATTTACCTCGCGTCGGTACAAGGGTGATTGCGTCGATGTTGGACATAAGTCTCCATAAAACAATACGAGATTGATATTGGTTGCCTGTTTGCTTACGTGAATAAATAATAACATGCTTGCTATGTAATAAATGCTTTACTACTTAGTATATGCCATAAAACTGATCTAAAGGTAAATATAGAAAGATCACAAGTTAAGCTTCATGATTCATAAATTATTTAATGTCGGTTTAGTAAAGTGGTTCAATATCAATACACGAGAGGATTGGTACTGATCCACCACCGGATTGCTTCTAGGATGCAGGGAATGGATAGATGGCGGTGGAGCTTCATTTGAACGCGTTGATGCATGGAATACTGTAGCGTTTTGAGGCGTGCGATGCATTGATGCTCAGACTTGCAACATGATGATGCGGTCGAGATATAGAAGACATGATATATGGAATGGTGAAATCCTTTGCGGGCAAGAGAGAACTTGAGCGTTGTAAGACAATCTGGCATGATTTAATTGGGCTATTGAAAGCCTTTATAATTCTGCTACTTATTGAATGAAAGAGAATTGTTTCGTATACTCTGTTTCTTCCGCTACTAAATATTGAATCAAAGATAACCATTTTGAGAACATGTCATCTTGCCTTGTACGAGTGCAACTCCAGACTCGTACAACATCACGCCCAGCGTAGACGATCGATTTGGTGAAATCAAGCAAGGACGAAAGATTTTTCGAGTCGGGGCGTGATAATTGGTATCAGAACTCTAGGTTTAATTTCCTCAAGACGCTTGCTTCGTTTCAATTCCAAAAATTGTCCACCACGATCGAATGACTCTTGACTCTACTCGATGCCGCTCTGGATGTTCCATACAATAAGTCTAATACAAAGTTGCATAAATTTTCCATACATGTTACAAAATTTACATGATGTTTGCTGAGTATAGTCGTAAAATGCTTATTGCAATGAGTGCAATAAGCCGTGAAGTATTTGTTTTTGTAAGTGCAACAAGTCATGAATTATGAATTAAGATGTTTGTTGCAACATGTTGTAAAATGTGAATTGAGATGTTTGTTGCACAATGTAGCAAGTCGGCATGAGAAATGTTGGTTATATCTATATTACAAAAGTTGTAAGATATTTTATTGCATAAATTGTAATGAGTTGAATTGTGATTTGTACGTTGTGAAAGAACATGAAAGTTGATAATGAATGTGTTGAACGGATTCGAGTATTAGCTTTGAATGTCGAAAATGAAACGTTGCACGAGATGCAGCGGATGGAACTAAAAGTCGTAAATCGATAGGAACGAATCCTTTCGGTAGTGTGCCGAACTTGAGTTGGCAAAATGAATACATTGGTCGAGTTATGTCGGATTTTAATTTCATCGAAAGTTACGATTGTCATCGACATGATCAATGTGGAATAGTGAGTCCGAATAGATTGTTGATTCATACCGAGTATGATGCGAGAGAAATGACTTGATTCTGAGTGGCATATGCCATACCACCTATGCGATGAATGACTCGATTCTGAGTGGTATATGCTATGCCACTTGTGCAATGTATTGTATCGACATATTGTGTGAATTACAGAAGGTTTGCCCGCAATGGACGGGATAGCACCGAGATTAGATTGAAAATTTGTATGACGGTTTATTGATGCAAGTATTCTTCAATAATCGGTTAGAGCACAAGGCATAAACTTGTATCAATGAATGATACGTCGGATTAAAATTTATAAGTAGGTCAAATGACTGAGACTAGCAAAACGATTATGCTTCGAGACAATAATCTAATCAGCAGGATAGGAAACTTGAACGTTATAAACGAGTCGCATGACTTGCGAGCTCGATAAAATTTTGGTCGATGCGAACTGTAATCAGATTGCACGAATTGTGACTTGATGAAAAGTTGGTTGATGCGAATAATCGTGCCTAAGAAGATAGTTGGTTATATTGCAACAAAACTCATATAAGTACGACTGAATCACATGAAACTTAGAGGGTATGATCGTATGACCCAAGGTTTCGATGTTGGTTAATCGGTAACTTAGTTACGTGATAGAAGTATAGCAGGATACGGCAAAATAAAAAACAATATGATGCATATAAGAAAAGTACGTTGTGAACTTTGATGTATGCGATGCGAGTTAAGTTGATGTTGATACAGATTCTAAGTCGACCCTCGCGCTATCGAAATTAATAAGCAAGAAAACATAAAAACGATATTTTTGCCATCGCTTCATGATGCTATGATGGAGAGCTTTATAGGTTGCAAACGAGAATGTAATTGGAACTCCAGAACATGAATCTTCCAATTAACTTTGTATCTGATCTGGGTCGTAATGATAGAGGATTGATTATTTACTACGTTGACGATTTGACTGTGAGGGAGAACTGTCGGACTTAACTTCACTAGCTAAGGGAAGCAACAAGAACTCTCTAGAGTGCTCAAAAAATCTTAAGGGAATAGGGGGAACCATGGGGTTTGAATGGAGGAGAGCCCTCATATTTATAGCTGAGGGAAAGAGTGGTGCACACGCCTATGAGCAGGCAGGCGCATGGGTCTTCAACTTCTATGTGCTGCTCTTAAACAGGAGTCAGTTATAGCCAAGCGCGCACTTCACTGGTGTGGGGTTATGGCTGAATGCCACATAGCAAATTTATTAGGATTTACTGTTGAAGAAGATCTCGAGCTGCTCAGAACCCGTTCTTTGACGGGACTAGGTCTTCGACACGTGCACGTGCCAAGTTCCGCTACAGCCAATATGATACCCGCACCTAGGAATAACTATCCTAGGGGTCTTGTTTGTTCAAATTGGGAGGGAACTTGTAGGCGCAGGGGTAGAAGCGTATGCGCCTGGGAGATACTCAGGGCGACACATGCCTGAGTTCGATCAAGTAGCACACGCCTAAATATAATCAAGCGATACGTGCCTGTCTACACTATTTCCAAGGAGAATGAACTTTGACTTCTGTGTTTATTCTTTGTACGAGAATCAAAGAATCAAGTCGAAGTCTCGAGAGGAGTTAAGCTCATTAAATACAGCATCGAGAATAGCAACCGAGAGGCATAGGTAGGATGCAATGGATTAGGCGCACCTATATATGTGAGGGGCGAGTAGGAGGAGGGGCACATCTTTAGCGAGGCATTAGTAGCCCAAGTAATCATGATTGTGCTTTGACTGTATTTTGCATAGAGATCGAGGCTTTCTGGCCAAGGTTTGAGGGGTAGGTGTCATGATGCCTAGGTGAGGCATGACCATCATGCTACTTTGATGAGGGGTGGGTAGCTCGACGCCTAGCTGGCGCCCAAATGAGGCACGGGATCACTCTTCTTTCTAAAGCGCATGATCTATGCTTCTACAAACTTGTGTCGAGAAGTTTTGCACTGTTGTTCTCCATCGGATCTAAATCTTGCTTTGAGATTATTAGTCCCGAAATAGATCTAGATGGAGAGACGATTAAAAACTAGAGATTTTCAGCTAAGACTAGCTCTCTAATTTCCTTAAAGGACGAGATAATCAGCAACTTGAGATTTTTAGCTAAGACTAGCTCTCTTACTTCCTAACAGGACTTCGGAGATTCCTGTAAACGAGTTTGCCCTCCAAAAGTACTAGAAGCCACAGAACAAGTAGAAGAAGAAGAAGGAAGAGAGAAAGAAAACTCTGATGGGGTGATGAAGATCACCGTTGCTCAAAGCAAGATTCGCCTTTATATGGTCCGCTTTCAGGAACCATCAAGTTCTCAAAGAACTTCTTGAACGCTCATTAGTAAACTTTTTGTGATTCGAATGGCTTCCTTTTCTCTCTTTTTTGGTGCCTCTGACAAAGGAGGCCAGGGGCTCTATATATAGAGTGGAATGAGACTTCACTTCTTCACCTATTTGATGTGGGAAAAAATACCAATACTCAAAATAGAGTTTGATATTTTAGATCATCCTGCAGTCAGCGTAGTCGTCTGTCAGTCCATGCCTACCCCCTCATACGTGCCCGTGCATACACGAAGCATCCTTGAGCCTGTGTCCGAGTCCGAGCAACATACTTTTTTCTATGCTTCTACAAGACCCCCTTCTAAGTTTTTAAAACTTGGACAAGTTTTGAAATACTATGAACAAGAAGCATGGACAGTAGAGCTGTTTAGGAAAATAACTTTTTTGTGGTTTTTGGTGTGACAACCCTATCAGAGGTAATATGGACATGATAGGTTTGGCTAATTTTGCTGGAGACTTTATGTAGACTCATCATCTTTGGTATACTCAGAGCTAAGTACGGATGGTAAGTTGAGATGACAGACACCATCAGAGGTATTATGGACGTGCTGGTAAAAAGTCAATTGGTAGGATGTTTTTTCAGGGGTGATGTGGATCTAATAGGGGAATTTGTGGACTCACTATCCTTAATGCACTTTAAATATGGATGGTAAGTAGGAATGATAGGCACTGTGGGGGGTGATTAATCGAAGGATGAGAATGTTTACTCAGAGATGATGACAAATATCAGATTCTAGGCAGATAACTTACTCAGTGGTTAAAAGAACATGGTAAAAATGTAAGAACAACTCAGAGGTAATATAGATATGTTTGTTCTTTCAAGAATCCTTTTTTTGTGGACTTATCATGACGAATACACCTAGGACTAGACGCGGATGATAAGTTAGAATGACGATTTTATCAATATAGGTAATATGGACATGTCGAAAAAAAATCGAGAGGTAAGAATGTATACTCAGAGGTAGTATGGATGTGGTAGACATTCAAATACGGATATGATATGAACAATGTAGGAATGAAGATTAGACTTAGGGACACTTTCACTCCCATCTTTGCTTAAACATAGTATTTCTTGAGGAAATTGCCATTGATAGGCATCATAAGCAAGTCCCCGTTGGGTTTAGCCAGCGGGTATGCATCGTTAGAATAAACAATGTTCACAACAAACAGCCCTTCCTATTTAGGTTAGAACTTTTCAGCTGTCTTGTGGGTCATGATCATTGGTCTTCTAACTGATAAGACAAAATCGTCGACCCAGAATGATCTTTCTTTAACTTTCTTGTTGAAAGCTCCCAAGATTCGTGCTTGGTATAGCTCAATACGCTGTTGATCTAGAATGTGTTTCTCGTCCATTGCTTCTAATTCTTGTAGTCGCAGACGGTGGTTATCTTCAGTAGTCAAATGACTATTAAGAGCCACTTACAGAGAGAGGATTTGGAGTACCAGAGGGAGCACAACTTTGCCCCGTATATCAAGGAAAATGGCTTGTTGTCGGTGTGTCACGACCCGGTCCCAAATTGTTGGGTCGAATCGGATCATGCCCAGCCTGCACCGTTGTTGAGACGGCGGCAGTAAGCTGTATTCAGTAGTGAAACACATGCAGATAAAAATTCTAACGAATATAAAATCTTTTATTCAATTTAAAATTTTGAAATACAACAACCATTAATACAACAATTACACTTGATACATTGGTTACAAAAAAATTTACTATCCAGCTCTACTGATCTTGGGTTCCAGGTTCTGCGGGAACAGGCATCAGGTCTTCAACGACTCAAACACCTAAAATGTTGGTCTCCAGTCAGGAGGGAGCAAAGTACAATTTATGCTAATCTTGACAATTAATTTAACAATAAAATCATGCACTTTTAAACAGTTTTGAAGATGAACAGTTTTGAAATAATACAGTATAGTGATGTGAATAGGTAATGAATATGACCGGTTTGGGTTACAATAGTATCCTAGCGATACGGTATGGCTTGTCCCCGTGTGAAGAGGGGAAAGCTAATACATTCATTATCCTAAGTTTAGATTTGGTCATATCCACTACTCTACTCCCCCAGTCCCCAACAGTATAATCAGTACTCCCGAAGGAGTTTCGTGTTTGAACAGTGATTTAAAATTGCAGTGAAGTGATTATTAAATAATTGTAATCAACATAAATGTACTTGCCTTCGATTATGACTGGATTTGGAAAGTCTCCGAGATGATGCTAATACAGTCCTCGAAACCCTACAATTTGAGAATTCCTGACTTAGCACCAATATTGAACCATATCTAGGTGTGCTAGTTGCAATCTCTAGAATTTTGTCCTAGTCAATTTTAATCTTTTCTTACATTATCACAACAAACGCAATTACTAGCGAGTTGTATTAAAATTACGAAGAAAACTCACTTTACATTTTAATCTCGGGAAAAACTTTATATAAATCAGTTTATTGGCAAAATTTGGTAGTTTCATATTTATACGTAAAAAAACTAGGACTTTTCTTTAAGTGAGAAATACGTGAATTTCTTATCTAAATAATATAATTTAAAAATTCTAACATGATAAAACATTTATTATTTTTTTCTTTTTATAAAAATAATAATTAATTTCGTTTTCGCAGCAAATCAACAATAAAAACAAAATAAAGAAAAAACTAACTATTACAATTCCCACCAGAATAAATAAATGGGCTTATGCCCTTACAGACCATTACATGAATTTAAATAAGAATAGAACTTGGTTAGTTTCCAAAATTATCCTACAATTTAAAATAAAATATATTAAAATATTTATGAGTCTCAGATTTTTGGTCCAATCGTCATTTATAGCTAATGCCTCAACGTCCGGTCGAACCGGTGCGTTTGCATTTCGCTGGGGCCCAGTGACCGTTAGGTCGTCGCCCAAAAATATTATAAAATAATATTTTTATATAAAAAAAAATCATTTTTAAATCATTTTAAAAAAAATTTCCGAAAATTTCGGCAGCATTCCCTCTGTTTTCGGTCAACCCAAAAACTGGGAAATGCTCCATTTACCTGCAAAATAACTCCCAAATCCGAAATTCAGAGAATATAAATATTTTCAAAGCCAATACAGTATTTTCCATACTTCCCGAAATCAATTCGGGAAACCCGATAATATTGGAAAGAACCATACTTTGCCAACAAACCATTCTCAATTTTTAACCCAAAGCCCCAACAGAACTAATCAAAAATCATCCCACCATTTTTAACATAACCAACAGAGAACCAACTATCCAGTAGAAAATATTTCCATCACAAGTATAACAATAATAACTCTAACAGAACCTTTATTCCGAGAAAACTTCAGAAAACAAATATAACAAAATTGTCCCGCAAACTCTCGAAAAATCCGAGAAAACTTCAGAACTAGGTTCTGCCAGCAAAATCAAACCACAGCATAGTTCCGATAATTTTCGGAAGAACCGAAAATAGCAACGTAAATATTACGTTGTCGAAAACCGAAATCCCGAAGGATTCAGGGACCAGATTTCATCATAGACTATAAAAAAAGTAATCTACGGGATCCAGAAATTACCCAAACGACGGAATCCGAAGGGATGCCTCGGATTCGGGCAATGCCTCGCCGGGGTACGGCTGCACAACCACGGAACAGATCGGGGACGGAGACCCGAACAAAGCGCGGAGGGCGAGGGGGCCGGTCGACGGCGCTCGGGCTGGTCGCCGGGCTGGCGCGCTGGTTGCCATCGGTGTCGGGTGGGCGCGGATCGGCCGCGGGGTCGGCGGAGGGTGGCGCTGGCCTCGGGATGTGGGGTGGCCGGAGTATTGAAGTTAGGGCTTGGTTTAGAGGAGAATGATGGTGATGAAAGAGGATGGTTTGGAGTATAGGGGCTTATATAGGAAATGGAGAAAAGGGGTTACCACATGGAGGAAGATGAGCAGCCCTAGGCCATTCATGGCCGCCGGCGGGGGAAGCCAAGAGTTGGCCATTTGGTCGGGGAGGAAAGGAAAGGTCCCGGAGTTGAATGAATTTATTCATTCCTCCCATTCAATAGTTACAGCAAGCATTGTTGTAGGGAAATAAATATTGGGTTGGCTTAGGGCTATGGGTTTGTCACCCATTAATAGGTTTTGGTTATGGGCTTAAAAGAAAAATGGGCTTAAAAGAAAAATGGGCTTACAAAAACAGACTAAATGGGAAGAATGGAAAAATAGGTTTTAAAGAATTGGGTTTATATATATATATAGTAAAAGGATTTAATATGGCTAAGAATTCGGCCTAATATCAATAAATATGGTATTTGTAAATATTATTTATATTTCATAATTCTAATATTTTATTTTAAAAAATATTTTGAGTCCAAAATTGGGTTCGGTCTGGGTTGACATACAAAAGTCCCAGTTAAATTATTTTAAAAGAATAATTTTTATACTAAATAAAATAATACCAATATTAACTAATTATTCTTAATCAACATTTAACATTATTCTTGTAAAATTTTATTTAACAACTAAAGATTAAAGAAAAATAATTATGCAAACTAAAAACTATGGGTTTCACAACCTTCCCTCCTTAGAAAATTTCGTCCTCGAAATTTAAGACAGGGTAGGGTACAATCATGCAGTCATGTCTCAAATCAGTTTGGACATTATTCCTTAATAGTCTTATACCTAAGTAGGTTAACAATCCCAAAAAAATCATCAATTTTATCCACTATTCAATTTACATTCTTCCCTCCTTAGAAATAAAGTTATTCTCCAAGATTATGAGTTCCTATTCTCACCTTTTAAAATTTTGTCTTCCACATTTTAATTTTTGAACACATCTCATATTCCCTCTATAAAATATGTATTTCTTCTTCCTAATATATTCAAATTAACTCTATGCTTTGATATTTCTTGTCTTAATACTTCAGTGTCAAGTCTCGATATCTATTTATCAACTTTAAAATCCAACATCACGTTCTAATCATTCCTTACTCACAGGTGAACACTCTGTGATTACATGTACATACCTTGATTCCAACTATTCCTTTTCGAATTTTCTATGAAATCATGATTAAACTCAAATCCTTTATTTGACCAAACTTTTCTCTATCAAAAGTATATCTTATTACATCTTTCAACTTTTATATTATTTTCATTTCGGGTTTCTAATTTGTAATATTGGCACCCTTTAATTCATACAATTCGTCATCCTCAATTATTTACATTTTAAGTCCAATATTTCTTGTTTCAATTATCCTTTATATATCTCTTAATTCGCCGTGCACCTTCCTAGAGTGCATCTCTATGCCTAACATTGGCAACTTTTAATCTTCAATGTTAGATTATTCTATATTCACAAACTTTCCTCGATACCAATCACCATTGTTCATTCTATCTCCTATATCTCATGCATTCTATAAATCCAAGCTATAAATTGTTCTAGGTTTACTTCATAAGGAAAAAAATCAGATTCGAGACATGATTACTAAATAAAGATAAATATAAACATGTTTAGAATCTTTAGAATATTTTGTTGTGATCAAAATCATGAGTAAACATCGAGATATAAATTAAATAATCATAATGAGTTTAAAGTTTTAAAAGAGATCATATAAAACAGAAAGCTCATAAAGAATACGACATCAATAATTTATTTTGAGAAACAAATGATAATGTAATTTTCCGAAAAATTTCAATTCAAAATGAAATGATGTATAAGAATTTGTGCCTCAGGAAAGAAATCAACAAGTTGTATGATTTTAAGAGAGTGAAGAAAAATATAGTCATGACAAGACTATAACCTGATAAGATATTTTTGAAAAATGAAGACAAACACTATAATGCAAAATCCTCAAAATGATTAAAGATAACCATGATATGAGTATAGTCTTATTAATATTCGAAAACCAAATTATTTTCTAAGTCACTTTGTTTCAAATTCATGCCTCGCCAGTGTACACCTGGCTGCAGTGAATTTTGACTCCATAACTTGAATTATTTAGTTTGCCGAGTATTCTTCCAACTTTATCCATTTCATGGCTCAACAACATAGGGCAAAATCTCAATAATATTTGGAAACCTAATTACCTGTCATTATTTCAACTTAGAGTTTATGCCTCGCCAGTGTACAGCTAGCTGCAGTAAACTCGCAGTTTTCCATAATTCAGATAAATGACAATCACGCAAATGTGCAAAGTCATGTTAGGTTGCTAAATATTTTCTCGCCTTTGTCCATGTAAATTTCAGAAGAAAAATTCAAACGAGTTGAAAGTTCTATACAGGATAGAGAATGTAGATGTCGGTTCTTCTGAGATCAAGGGATTTATTAAAATATGTGTTTGAGATTCAAGAGACTGGTTCTAAAATCAAGAGGAGTATCTGTTCTCCGATATTTTCTTTTACAAAGATGAAACTTATGAAATCGATCAACCTGAATTTTTGATTAATCGAGTTAGACATAAGATCAGATAGAAAGATTATAACTTCGGATTAAATAAAAAGACCAATGAAAAATATTCCTGATAAATCACTCAGGGAATACGGAACATTTCACAAATAAGGAAAATTGGGAATTTGCTGGATAAATGAGAGAAGGTAAGTCTCATTGATTCAAGGAAATCAATTTTGAAATTGTTTAATAAGCCAATGATTAAAATGGTTTTGAGACAACTCAACGAGAATATTTCCATGACTAAAGGAAATTCAAAGATAGAATGGATTCAAAATTGTGATCAATTTTCTGGCCGTTCCTGCTTCATGATCATAGAAGCTTTCCAGGCCTTGATTTGATCAATAGAGAAAGTAAAGTTTCAAGATGAGTGGAGGAAGTCAACAGTTGAAAATATTCTCGGTCTTTGGAATAACTTAAGAGATAACAATCAATATTAAAATTGAAATAACTCCTTGAGAATCATGAACTGACTAACTAACTCTTCTGGTCATAATTGACCTTGAGGTCTAATGGTCCCAGAAGAATTTTAGTTCAGGATTGATTTCGAGAAAGTCGGTCAATTAAAATTAATGTCCAAGCAAAATGCTTGACATAATGGTTGTAGATATATATATATATTGTGTAGATGAGAGTTTATTAGAGTTGCTAAGAGAATTCAAAACTCTACATAGCAATCAAATCAAGATTCAAAATAAAGGTAGCGAAGTTTTGATCAACCAATGGAGAAATTGGAATTAGATTTGATAAAGAAGAAGAAGATTGAAAAATTCAGTCTTATTCCAAAAAGAATATGGATTCCTAAAGTATGCTAGGACCTGATAAAGACATAGAAGGAGATAATCCCGAGAGTCATGGGATACTCAAAGATACAATTGGCCTAATCTAGATAAGGTTTAGGTACAAGCACAAACAAGGTATCCTATGAATCTATAAGCAGGAAAAGTAAATTTTAAATAAATAATCTCGGCCCAATGATATAATATGGAGTAAATCATCTAAGTGTTCTAGTTGTTTCTAGAGTCTGTTTTCCTAAAGTCTTTTCTATTCCTAGGTCAAGTTACAGAACTGCGTGATGGTCTAGACTAAGTTGACTAGACCAATTTACAGATCTGACCTGCATGGGCCACCACTAAAAACATGTCACGACCCGGTCCCAAATTGTTGGGTCGAATCGGATCATGCCCAGCCTGCACCGTTGTTGAGACGGCGGCAGTAAGCTGTATTCAGTAGTGAAACACATGCAGATAAAAATTCTAACGAATATAAAATCTTTTATTCAATTTAAAATTTTGAAATACAACAACCATTAATACAACAATTACACTTGATACATTGGTTACAAAAAAATTTACTATCCAGCTCTACTGATCTTGGGTTCCAGGTTCTGCGGGAACAGGCATCAGGTCTTCAACGACTCAAACACCTAAAATGTTGGTCTCCAGTCAGGAGGGAGCAAAGTACAATTTATGCTAATCTTGACAATTAATTTAACAATAAAATCATGCACTTTTAAACAGTTTTGAAGATGAACAGTTTTGAAATAATACAGTATAGTGATGTGAATAGGTAATGAATATGACCGGTTTGGGTTACAATAGTATCCTAGCGATACGGTATGGCTTGTCCCCGTGTGAAGAGGGGAAAGCTAATACATTCATTATCCTAAGTTTGGATTTGGTCATATCCACTACTCTACTCCCCCAGTCCCCAACAGTATAATCAGTACTCCCGAAGGAGTTTCGTGTTTGAACAGTGATTTAAAATTGCAGTGAAGTGATTATTAAATAATTGTAATCAACATAAATGTACTTGCCTTCGATTATGACTGGATTTGGAAAGTCTCCGAGATGATGCTAATACAGTCCTCGAAACCCTACAATTTGAGAATTCCTGACTTAGCACCAATATTGAACCATATCTAGGTGTGCTAGTTGCAATCTCTAGAATTTTGTCCTAGTCAATTTTAATCTTTTCTTACATTATCACAACAAACGCAATTACTAGCGAGTTGTATTAAAATTACGAAGAAAACTCACTTTCAATTTTAATCTCGGGAAAAACTTTATATAAATCAGTTTATTGGCAAAATTTGGTAGTTTCATATTTATACGTAAAAAAACTAGGACTTTTCTTTAAGTGAGAAATACGTGAATTTCTTATCTAAATAATATAATTTAAAAATTCTAACATGATAAAACATTTATTATTTTTTTCTTTTTATAAAAATAATAATTAATTTCGTTTTCGCAGCAAATCAACAATAAAAACAAAATAAAGAAAAAACTAACTATTACAATTCCCACCAGAATAAATAAATGGGCTTATGCCCTTACAGACCATTACATGAATTTAAATAAGAATAAAACTTGGTTAGTTTCCAAAATTATCCTACAATTTAAAATAAAATATATTAAAATATTTATGAATCTCAGATTTTTGGTCCAATCGTCATTTATAGCTAATGCCTCAACGTCCGGTCGAACCGGTGCGTTTGCATTTCGCTGGGGCCCAGTGACCGTTAGGTCGTCGCCCAAAAATATTATAAAATAATATTTTTATATCAAAAAAAAAATCATTTTTAAATCATTTTAAAAAAAATTTCCGAAAATTTCGGCAGCATTCCCTCTGTTTTCGGTCAACCCAAAAACTGGGAAATGCTCCATTTACCTGCAAAATAACTCCCAAATCCGAAATTCAGAGAATATAAATATTTTCAAAGCCAATACAGTATTTTCCATACTTCCCGAAATCAATTCGGGAAACCCGATAATATTGGAAAGAACCATACTTTGCCAACAAACCATTCTCAATTTTTAACCCAAAGCCCCAACAGAACTAATCAAAAATCATCCCACCATTTTTAACATAACCAACAGAGAACCAACTATCCAGTAGAAAATATTTCCATCACAAGTATAACAATAATAACTCTAACAGAACCTTTATTCCGAGAAAACTTCAGAAAACAAATATAACAAAATTGTCCCGCAAACTCTCGGAAAATCCGAGAAAACTTCAGAACTAGGTTCTGCCAGCAAAATCAAACCACAGCATAGTTCCGATAATTTTCGGAAGAACCGAAAATAGCAACGTAAATATTACGTTGTCGAAAACCGAAATCCCGAAGGATTCAGGGACCAGATTTCATCATAGACTATAAAAAAAGTAATCTACGGGATCCAGAAATTACCCAAACGACGGAATCCGAAGGGATGCCTCGGATTCGGGCAATGCCTCGTCGGGGTACGGCTGCACTACCACGGAATAGATCGGGGACGGAGACCCGAACAAAGCGCGGAGGGCGAGGGGGCCGGTCGACGGCGCTCGGGCTGGTCGCCGGGCTGGCGCGCTGGTTGCCGGCGGTGTCGGGTGGGCGCGGATCGGCCGCGGGGTCGGCGAAGGGTGGCGCTGGCCTCGGGATGTGGGGTGGCCGGAGTATTGAAGTTAGGGCTTGGTTTAGAGGAGAATGATGGTAATGAAAGAGGATGGTTTGGAGTATAGGGGCTTATATAGGAAATGGACAAAAGGGGTTACCACATGGAGGAAGATGAGCAGCCCTAGGCCATTCATGGCCGCCGGCGGGGGAAGCCAAGAGTTGGCCGTTTGGTCGGGGAGGAAAGGAAAGGTCCCGGAGTTGAATGAATTTATTCATTCCTCCCATTCAATAGTTACAGCAAGCATTGCTGTAGGGAAATAAATATTGGGTTGGCTTAGGGCTATGGGTTTGTCACCCATTAATAGGTTTTGGTTATGGGCTTAAAAGAAAAATGGGCTTAAAAGAAAAATGGGCTTACAAAAACAGACTAAATGGGAAGAATGGAAAAATAGGTTTTAAAGAATTGGGTTTATATATATATATAGTAAAAGGATTTAATATGGCTAAGAATTCGGCCTAATATCAATAAATATGGTATTTGTAAATATTATTTATATTTCATAATTCTAATATTTTATTTTAAAAAATATTTTGAGTCCAAAATTGGGTTCGGTCTGGGTTGACATACAAAAGTCCCAGTTAAATTATTTTAAAAGAATAATTTTTATACTAAATAAAATAATACCAATATTAACTAATTATTCTTAATCAACATTTAACATTATTCTTGTAAAATTTTATTTAACAACTAAAGATTAAAGAAAAATAATTATGCAAACTAAAAACTATGGGTTTCACACGGTGGGTGTTCGGAATGTAGTTCGATAAGCCCAGAAGTACTCCCCGTGCTTCTCACTCCAGTTGCGTTTGTTAGAAGACACTACTTTCTTGAGGAGTTTAATATTCATCTTGTTGAAAGCCTCCGCCAACCCATTTGCTACTGGGTTATATGCAGTTGAGACTATACTCCGAATCTGATTCTGGTCTCAAAATCGATGAAAGGTGCTGCTAACAAATTATGGGCCATTGTCGTGGATGATCCTTTGAGGCAACCAGAACCGGTAGATGACGTGATGTTTAAGGAACTTAATCACATCCGAGATTTTTACGTTGACGAGCGGTATATTGCTTTCGTCCATTTGGAAAAAAATTAATTATAGCCAAAATGAACCGGTGACCTTTTGATGACGTCAGGGTGATTGTGTCGATGATATCCATTCCCCACGCCTCAAATGGACAGGATGCAACTATCAGGTGTAATAATTCTGATGGCTGGTGGATGAAGTCTGCATGGATTTGGCACATTCAAAATTTCTTAGCGTATGCTAGTGCATCTGTTATCATCATGGCTAGTGACAGCCCATGCGTCTAAGTCATTCCTGAAGTTTAGAACCTGGTTAGTAGGCTCCGCAAGTACCATCATGAGCTTTACGAAGTGCTTTCTTAGCTTCTGTACCCGTTAAACATCGAAGTAAGATGGTGATGAGGGCGGAGGTGGTGGCAACGATTATTCTAGGGGTTCTGTCGGAGTGGCACACCGGGGTAGCGGTGGATGGTGATGGGTATACGGTGGCCGTGTCGGTGTTGTGGCTATGATGAGGAGGTGGTTCTGTTGGAGTGTGGAGGGTGGCGATTGGCGGTAGGAGTTTGCTGGAGTGGCCGGTAGTTAGGCGGGGGTCTCTGACTGGGGACGGCAGTCGGCTATCGGAATGTATTGGGGTGATGTCGGTTGCGGGTGGTCTCGCCTGGTTGGCCGGGGTTGGGTTTTGGAAGGGGATGGATCAGGGAATAGGCTAAGGTTTTTTCTATTTGGTTGTACGTGTCGGGGTTATCGACACGGAGGAATATTGTATAATGTAAAATATGGAATAAGATTGCGGACGTCGACACGATGCACGATACTCGTGGGGGAGAAGAAATTTGTGGAATAGAAATCGTGGAGAACTCAATGGGAAGCTTCCCTATTTATAGGGTAGAGAATTACGATTAGATATGGGATAGGACTAATTTAAAGCTCCCTTTGATAAATCACTATTAATTTAAATTAATTAAAACCAATCAAATTTAAATCAAATAAAAATTTATATATATCTATAAGTTCAAAATAATTTAAAAATAAATTTAATAAATCAAATCTTAATTTAATTATCATTAAATATAATTTTCAAAATATCTTTATAATAAATAATATTAATATTTAATTTTGAAAATCATAAAAATATTTTAATAATAATAGGAACTTCGAAATATCGTTTCCATAAATTAGGATAAATACTAATAGAAATTTTCAAAAATTGTATCTCACAAAATCATTGTTTTTCCTAAATTACTATTATATAAATTAAAATAAAATATCATTTTGGAAGAAAAATATCGACGGACGCTTTTTTTCCCAACTTTAAGAAAAAAATAATTATCATATATAAATAAATTTTATAATAGAAAAATGTTTTTTTAAGAATATGTACCTCGCACATATTCGCTCTCAACGAGCAATAAAAAAATAAATCCATATAATAAAAATAAAAATAATTATAGTAAAAATTTAGGGAGTTACACCATCGTAAGAACGACGGTACAACATTTTGGTAGCTGTGTTATAGAAGAATCGGAGGGAACGTCTCCTAACGGAAGCCGCCTCCTTCGGGTCATCGAGTAGAATCCCGTAGACCGCATAGTCGATGAACGGGAAACGCCAGTCCCGTACGTCTATATTAGCCTCCTCTTGAACTGAGTAACTTTGGCATTTGTGTAGAGCGTTCTTCGGATAGACAAGTTCTCGCCCCATCACCCTAACGATGTATTGAGATCTTCCAGGAGCTGCGAGAGAAGCGGCGAGACCGGCGAGGGCGTCGGCCTCCAAAATTTGTAAATGTGGCACATGTTCTATAAAGAAATCTATGAACGTGGAGATGATGTCTATGGCCGCTTGATGGTAGGGGATTAGGTCCTCATGACGGACCTCATATTGCCCTCGAACTTGGCTAATGATAAGCTTTGAGTCCCCATAGGCTTCGATGTAGTCAACCCCCAACTGTTTAGCGAGTTGTAGGCCCAACGATGAGGGCATTGTAATCAGCAATGTTGTTGGTACATGACTCAACGAGACTGTTGGCTTGTAGTAAACCCTCATATCTAGACAACCGTGACCGTATAGTTGAGATGTATTCTATTTCAATATACGTAGCTGGCTATGTACGCCCCCGCTCTCCAGTATTCTGGTTTTGGGGCGTGACATGGTTTAAGTGGTGGCCCATACAGGTCTTGTCAATCAAGAAATGTGAGGGTATACCGAATAGATGTCTCAATC
Organism: Iris pallida; assembly: GCA_029216955.1. Taxonomy (NCBI): domain Eukaryota; kingdom Viridiplantae; phylum Streptophyta; class Magnoliopsida; order Asparagales; family Iridaceae; genus Iris; species Iris pallida. The sequence goes on along the minus strand of JANAVB010021800.1, from coordinate 14,572,554 downwards.
ATTAATCGTCCTTGATCTCCGTTCATATCCTCTGAATCTCTGGATTCTTGCCTTTATCATATGCTTGTATCGTTGATCTGTCCTGGTCCTTCCTTATTGTTTTCCCTGTGTCGTCTTCTTCAGCGGCACTGTACCTGACCCCGCCGATCAGCAAGGTGGAGCACCTTCCGCGGACCAGCAGCAACCTGGAGATCAAGCCCAGCATTCCGGAGTTGCCTCCCGAGTTATACCTCTTGGAGGAGAGCCCCCAGTTCAGCCTGTTCAGCCTGCTGAGCCGGATGATGGTACCTTGGTAGGTCTCATCAGGGCCTTGATAACTTCTCATGATCGCAGAGGAGACGCCTTGCACCAGACAGTGGCAGATGCTTTGACCAGAGGTGGTCATCCAGGGAACAGTGCGGCCAACAGCTTCAAGCGCTTGAACCCTCCCTTCTTTGACGGCAGTGAAGATGCGATTGCTGCGGACGCTTGGCTTCAGGATACCGAGGTGATTCTGGAAGCAGCTAGGATACCTGAGAATAAGAAGGTGGCGGTGGTACGTCTGCAGTTGCTGGACTTAGCTCGCAGTTGGTGGGCGACGTAGGCCATGGGATTAATAGCACCCATTGCTTGGGCAGTATTTAGAGAAAGATTCCAGACGAAGTATTTCGATGCTGTGGCTCGGTACGACCTGCAGACCAAATTTACCAACTTGAAGCAAGGAGGCAGAACAGTCAACAGTTATGCATCAGAGTTTTCTAGACTCAGTAGGTTTACCCCCACCTTGGTGGCGACCGAGTTTGATAGGGCCCAGTGGTTCCAGCAGGAACTGTATTTGGAGATCTTGTTGGCAGTCGAGCAGTTCGAGCACCAGATGTTCGATGCAGTATTGAGGGCAGCTAGGAGGCATGAGTACACCTTCCAGAGGATCGTGGATAGGACCGGAGGTAGGAAGCGGTCCCACAGTCAGATGCACCAATCATCAGCCCCGGCCCCGGCAGCTAGAAGTTTGACCATTAGAATTCTGAGGCGGGCGGCCTCAGTGACGTCGGTTCAGCATTCGACCCCGACATACCCGCAGCAGCAGAAGCAGAAGCAGACTTCCGCGATGGGATGTTCTCATTGTGGGAAGCCAGGCCATGTAGTAGCAGATTGTCGTAGGGCACAAGGATTGTGCCTAGCTTGTGGAGCGGCAGATCACAAGATAGGAGCCTGCCCGAATAGGGGTAGTTATTCCTCTTCCAACCTAACCAGTCCATCGGTTAGGGGACCAGCACCCATGCAGCAGCAGCAGTACCCAAGGCCATTGTTGCCTCAGGCCCAGGCATTCCAGCAGCAGTGTGCCCAGGCCCCAGTGCAGAGCAGGCAGAGAGGTTTCCAGCAGAGGGGACCCGCAGCTAGAGGTCAGGCCATGATGATGGCTATGGAAGAAGAAGTTGCACCAGGTGAGGTAGTGGCAGGTACTATTTTCGTCAACTCCTTTTCAGCTTCAGTATTATTTGATTCTGGTGCATCGCATTCATTTATGTCTACACGATTCGCGACACGGATAGGATTGGAGCCAGAGTCATTATCAGTAAGACTCAATATACTTATTGGTAATGGTCTTGTGGGAGTAGATCGAGTGTTTTCCTCGTGTCGGATCGTAGTTAGCGGTATAGAGTTCCCCGCTAGATTTATAGAATTTCCTATGGCAGGCTATGATGTAGTCTTATGCATGGATTGGTTGAGGAACCAGTATGCTAGGATAGACTGCCATGTTGGCAGGGTTGTCTTTAGTATTCCAGGCGAGCCAGAGTTTTTATTTTTCAGAGGCACGGTGGAACCATCCTCCCCAATATTGCGGATGGCAATAGCAGCAGTGCAGTTGCCCAGGGTAGTTGAAGAATTTCCAGATGTCTTCCCAGAGGAACTTCCAAGGATGCCGCCAGAGCGGGAGATCGAGTTCACCATAGACTTGATCCCCGGGACAGCACCAGTATCAGAGAGAGTCTACAGAATGGCGCCTTCAGAGTTGGAGATTTTGTACAAGATGATTGAAGAACTCAGGACCAAGGGATTCATTCGTACAAGTGGATCGCCTTGGGGAGCCCCGATGCTTCTTGTGAAAAAGAAGGATGGTACGTCCAGGTTATGTGTAGATTATCGTACCTTGAACTCAGTGACATTCAAGAACAAATACCCTCTTCCGAGGATAGATGACTTGTTTGATCAACTCAGAAGGGCTTCAGTGTTCTCGAAGATAGACTTGCGGTCAGGATACCACCAGATCAGAGTCAGAGAGCAGGACATCCCGAAGACAGCGTTTAGATCGAGGTATGGACATTGGGAGTTCCTTGTTATGTCCTTTGGAGCGACCAATGCGCCGACAGTATTCATGGAACTCATGAATCGCATTTTTATGCCTTACTTGGATCAGTTCGTGATCGTCTTCCTAGATGATATCCTGGTCTACAGCAAGAGCGAAGTAGAGCATGAGCAGCATCTCAGAATCGTCCTTCAAACGCTTAGAGAGCACCAGTTGTACGCCAAGTTCAGTAAATGCGAGTTCTGGCTCGATCGCATTTCGTACTTGGGTCACATCATTACCCAAAGAGGAGTAGAAGTGGACCCCCAGAAGATTGTGGCTATCGAGACTTGGCCAGCACCTAGTTCAGTGGCAGAGGTTCGCAGCTTCCTTGGATTGGCCGGCTACTATCGGCGATTCGTTTCAGATTTTGTAAGGATTTCAGTACCGATGACCCAGTTGACTCGTAAGGATGTGCCGTTTATTTGGACAGTGGAGTGTCAGGAATCATTCGAGAAGTTGAAGCGAGGTTTGATAACGGCTCCCATTCTCACACTTCTAGATGGGACCGGAGGATTCACAGTTTATTGCGACGCTTCAGGCATAGGATTGGGATGTGTCTTGATGCAGCATAGGAAGGTAATATCTTATGTATCACGCCAACTTCGTGACCATGAGAAGAGTTACCCGACCCACGACTTGGAGCTAGCAGCAGTTGTGTTTGCACTTAAGTTGTGGAGGCACTACTTGTACGGAGATAGAGTGGAGATATTTACTGATCACAAGAGCCTGAAGTATGTTTTCACCCAGAAGGATATTAACATGTGGCAGAGAAGATGGCTCGAGCTACTGGTGGACTACGATGTCGATTTACAGTATCACCCAGGGAAGGCCAACGTTGTAGCAGATGCGTTGAGCAGGAGAGCCGGAGTTTATTTCCTGACGGCGCAACCAGAGATATTGGCAGATTTTCAGAAGATGGGAGTTGAAGTAGTTCTTCCTACCAGCGTGGCATTGATGGCCAGTCTACAGGTTCAGTCCAGCATAGTTGAGAGGATCCGGATGGCGCAATCTACAGATTCCAGGCTTCAGCGACTCAGAGCAGAGTATGAGGCAGAAAAAAGGCCAGAGTTATGTATCCATAAAGATGGTACGCTTCGGCACGGCACTCGTCTTTGTGTACCCAGTGGAGATATCAGACAGGAGGTTATGGCAGAAGCTCACAGTTCACAGTATTCTATTCATCCCGGTGGCACGAAAATGTACCGTGATATCTGTCAGCACTTCTGGTGGAATGGCATGAAGAGGGAGATAGCCCGGTTTGTCTCTCGGTGTTTGGTTTGCCAGCAGGTTAAAGCTGAACATCAGAGGCCCGCTGGACTTCTTCAGCCCTTGTCGATTCCAGAATGGAAGTGGGAGCATATGACCATGGATTTTATGACTGGATTGCCTAGATCCCCGCTGGTCGAGATGCTATTTGTGTTATAGTTGACCGGCTCACGAAGGTGGCTCATTTTCTTCCATTTAGAGTTGGGCAGTCAACGGCTCAGCTAGCAGAGATGTACCTCAAGCAGATTGTCAGGCTTTACGGTGTCCTCGTCAGTATTACCTCGGACCGAGATTCAAGGTTTACATCGCACTTTTGGCGTAGCCTGCAAGAGAGTTTGGAAACTCGTCTCCAGTTCAGTTCGGCATATCATCCGCAGACAGATAGCCAGTCGGAGCGCACAATCCAGACTCTTGAAGATATATTAAGGTCTTGTACCCTCGACTTCGGTGGTTTGTAGGAAGATCACCTGTACCTTGTGGAATTTTTGTACAACAATAGTTTCCAGGCCAGTATCCAGATAGCTCCGTTCGGGGCTCTGTACGGTAGGAAGTGCAGATCCCCGCTAGCATGGGATGATGTTGGAGAGAGGCAGATGCTCGGTCCAGAAATGATTGCCCAGACAGTTGAAGTGGTCAGAAGGATCAGAGATCGTCTTCGAGTTGCCCAAGATCGCCAGCGACATTGGGCCGATGCTCATCGACATCCCTTGGAGTTTGCTATCGGCGACCATGTATTCCTTAGGATCTCGCCTAACCGTGGCGTTATTCGCTTTTGCGTGCGGGGAAAGCTTAGTCCTAGGTATATAGGGCCGTTCGACATCCTGGAGCGAGTAGGACATGTATCCTATCGTCTTGCTCTTCCGCCGTCGCTAAGTGAGGTGCATGATGTATTCCATATGTCCCAATTACGACGGTATATTCCGGACCCGAGCCATATCCTAGACCATTCAGAATTGGTTGTTGGTACCAACCTTTCGTATGAGGAGAGGCCCGTGTCTATATTGGACCGAAGAGAGAAGATACTCAAGAATAAGACTATTAACTTAGTCTGTGTTGCTTGGGGTCATCACTCTCTAGGTGAGTCAACGTGGGAGCGTGAGGATGATATCCGATCGCGATATCCCTACCTGTTTGACTCGTAAGGTATAATGTCTTCCTTATGCCTTATGTTTTCCATCCCTTGCTTGCATGTACGATTGTCTGATTGCTTGCCTGGTTATAGCTTGCCTGTGATTAATATAGCTTGTCCTTGTCTCTCTAGCCTCTTAACTAAATTCCGAGGACGGAATTCTTTTAAGGTGGGTAGAGTTGTAACACCCATATTCTGAATGCGTATTTTGTCAAGTTTGCATGTATTTCAGACCTGTATTTATTTTCTCGGATTTTGGCATGTACATGTAATTGGCTTGACTTGCAGATTTTGGTTCTCGTAATTGGGTTTTACATGACTTGGTTTTATTTTGTGGAGGAGAATTGGTTTGATTTGGTTTGGCTTGGTTTAAATGCATTGGAACACCTTAGCCTATGCTCCACCCTCAACACAACACACCCACCTCCATTAAATCCCACCTAACTTTTCTCTTTCCTCTTTATTTTTTATTTACTTCTCCATCTCCTTCTTCTTCCATCCTCTACACAACTCACCAACACCCATAGGCAAGTGCACCTTGCCACCACATGAGAACCATATTTTATTTATTCATTAGCTAGATTAGGCCATGGTGATCAACATTAAAACTTGACATTTTGTGATTTGGAGTCTCTATTGTTCTAGATCTAGGTTTTAACTATTTTTGGATTTACATGGTTTTGATCTATTTTGGTTGGATTTTTGTGGGTTTTGATGCTTCCATGTGGAAGAGAATTCAATTTCACTCAAGTTAGAACTTTGAAAATCTAGATTTGGCTTTGATCTGACAAAGATATGAAAATTTGAATTCTTGGTGTTCTTGGTGTTCTTCTCGGCCTGGAGTAGCAGCCTGCAGCCTGCGCTCTTTAGCGCAGTACTGGACAGCGCAGCCCCTCTCGGCCTGCGCTCTTTAGCGCAGTACCGACCGTGCAGCTTGCCCTATGGTGAACTGCGCTCAGCCCCATGCGCCAACCATTCCTGCGCACTTCACCCCTGCGCAGTTCACTCCTGCGCAGTCTGCTCATGCGCAATCCACCCCTGTGCAGTTCACTCCTGTGCAGTCTGCTCATGCGCAATCCACCCCTGCGTAGTTCACTCCTGCGCAGTCTGTTCATGTGCAATCTAACCCATGCGCCATCTGCCCCTGCGCCCTGTGCCCCTGCGCACTTGGCACCCTGCGCAGCTGACACCTGCGCAATCCAACCCCCTGACCCCTTGCGCAATCCATTGGCTCTTGGAGTTTTGGTTTTATTTCTCTAAGCTTGGCTCTTCTATAGCCCTGTATTTTGTCATGAACTTGATTTTACTTAACATGTTTGGAATGACTATTGTACATGGCATGGTATGACAAAGAACTAGCATAACACGACAGTGACCCGTAGTGGTGCACTCCTGATATGACCAACCTAACATAATAGTAGCCCGTCGTGGCACACTCCTGACAAGTACCCTGACAAGATTTACCTTGATAACTTGATAGTGGCCCGTGGCGGCGCACTCCTGACTTGACTTGACTTGTAACTTGTAACTTGACTTGACTTGATGATGTTGTGACAGCTAACTTGACTCGTATAATCAACTTGACACCGTGGGTGTTCCTGCTTGCTTGCTTGTGCAATCCACTTGTCTTGTCTTGCATCATGTCTAGGACGTGACTCCCTGGTTCCCACGGTCAGGGATTCATACTGAATACGGATTAGGCTAATGACTAGATCAAACTATAGTTCATGGAGAATTTCCAGTCACAGGCAATCTCGTTATCTGGGCGCTCTTAATTGGACTTGTAGCTTGCCGACGAGTAGAGCACATTTCCAGCGCACTGTCATGTGTTGCACCCTCTAAGTCACCTAAGGGTATATCGTCTCCGGGGCGATGTACCCAACCATACTCTCAACCCGCGGAAGGATAACTGGATGGTCTGCAGGGCTTGGGACTGGGAAATTCTTATTGTATCTTGTTAGTAATTAGGCTTGTGACAACCCTAGTTAGTTAAAGTAGTAAGCCGTAGTAATTGCTTGGCCGCTCGTGAATGGATGGAGTCCAGCCTTGTCTAAGTCTTGTCTAGTACCAGTACCTGACTACTCTTGAACTTGACTGTTTTACTTATTATTAAACAATAAATGGGTGGATACAGAGTGCTATTCAGGCGAAGGGTTACAACCCCGGTCCTTGTCTGGTTTAAGGGTTGTAACCTGGCTCCCAGATTGGTCCCACGTCACTAGTCGTTTATTGTCCTGTTGCACTCTTTATTTACTTGTACCTTCTTCTATTCCTTTTCTTATGTTCTGATATGCTGGATTTTGTTCTTATTTCGTGGCCTCCTTTGTGGCACTTGTTCTTTCTGGGGTTTGACCCAGCTGGTTTTGTGTGGCCAGATTTCGGAGCAGCACCCGAGAATCTACCGAACCTCCAGCCCGATGGTGGCGACTAGAAGGAACCCGGGCTACGAGTGTGTTTTCTATTTTGTTTCGCTCACTCTATAGTAAAGTTATTCTTTTGAGGCGTTTAGCCGACGAGCACCTGTTAGCTCGATGCATTTTACTTACTGTCTGCCTATGGGCTGTAAACATGATTAACAAATCCTAGGGTTGATCATGTATGACTTAACTCTTGCTAGTCCTAGCATTTTGTACGACTAGCTTCATGATCAGCTGATATGTAATATTTGGGAAGCCTTTTATTGTATATTTGGTGGTCAACATCTTGTAATTATATTATTTGCTTAAGATTGAGACAGTAGGCTTGGCCTTTAGAGACTGTTGGCTTGTAGTAAACCCTCATATCTAGACATCCGTGACCGTATAGTTGAGATGTATTCTATTTCAATATACGTAGCTGGCTATGTACGCCCCCGCTCTCCAGTATTCTGGTTCTGGGGCATGACAACTGGAGACGCCTAGGAAGGACTTGACCGAATTCATCTTTAGTTGGTGCACCCACGTTATGTCGAACACTGTTCGTACGTCGTCCAAGTGGTTGGACTTGACTTTTGCTCTTGACGACAATGTCATCGACGTAACACTCCACAATCTTTCGAAGATGTTTGCAGAATGTGGTACTCATAGCCTGCTGGTAGGCTGCGTCCACATTCTTCAATTCGAAGGGCATAACTATATAACAATATATTCCTTTCGGAGTCCGGAATAAAGTATGCTTTTCGTCCCTGGGAAACACTTTATTTGGTTGTAGCCTGAGAAGCCATCCATGAAGGACATATGCTTAAAGATACAAGTGTTGTCGATCATCAAGTCTGTGATTGGGAGAGGAAATTCGTCTTTTGGACCGGCCGAGTTGAGATCCCGGAAGTCTATGCAGACTCTAATCTTGTTCTTCTTGGTAACCGGCACGATATTGGCCACCCAGTCCGGATGCTGTTCTTCGCAGATGAAGCCACTCACAAGGAGTTTATCGACTTCTTCTTCGATGGTGTCCAAAATATTGGGACGTAAGCGACGCTGTCACAACCCGCACCCTAGAGTAACGGTACGAGAAGTGGGTACGTCCAGCCTACGCCACAGTGTCGGCAGTAGAACGCTGTCCTAGGTCAATCATCTAACAATATAAGGTACATGTACAGTATATACACTCCGAATGGAGGTGACATAGCAAATACAGTCTCAATCACATCTAAGGTAGAATACGATAAACGATAGATAGATAAAACTGAAATCCACAAGAGATACAGCAGATAGAAGTCCAAGTGTCTAGGATATCACAAATCCAGAAACATCTCAAATACAGTAATCCATAGAGTAAATACAACTCAAAACAACTCTAGCTATCTACTCCAACCTCTACTGTGTCTCCTCTAGGCTAGCAGGTAACCTCCAAGCTATCTGTAAAATTTATTAACAGGTCCAGTCAGGATGGGAGCGAGCAAAATACATCTCACATAGTTCATAATATGATAGGATATATAAATATGCAATAGAGTAAGATACATGAAACGCTGCAGAATATACATGAAGTAAAAGAGAGAGCTGTAATGTAAATAGATACTATAAGTAGAGAACTAACGGTGAACTAGTGATTTAGAGTACAAGATGAACATGTGAACGGCTTGAATTTTCACATGAGTAATCTAAGAGTTTGCACATGAGTATACTACTTTGGAATTGTTCACATGACCATTTATACTCTCCCGTACCCCAATCAATACACAAGGATCCAGACAGGTTATGTTATTGCACATGATATCATATGAAGGCCCATAATAGGGTACACATGATTGTATACATGAGGGATCCGTGAACATGAGAGTACTTGAATCACGAAAGTGCACATGAATGGTAAAAGCACCGGAGTACATGATGAAAGTGAAACTCACATGACATACTGTAACCCGATGCTCCCGAGGAGGATAACATCTCATGAAGGGATCCATATAGTACCAATCCGTGTTAACATCGTGACAGCATCAAGTAAAGTAATCTAGAGCGTAAATGTAAATCCTATCAAGTATGAAACGGTCAGAGAATGTACTCGCCTGATACCCTGAACAGCTGATATGAAAAGATGGTCAACTGGAGTCACAGAGTCCTAGTTAGAGTAACACAGGTTATAAAGAGTTCAATTTATATGGTAATTGAAATTATAAAGCAATCTACATGAGTCCAAGTCAATCTAGGTCAAAGTCAACTCTTGGTTAACTCTGGTCAACTATAAAGTCAAGCTAGGTCAACTCTAGTCAATTGTGGTCAAACTAGCTAGGGTTGGGTCAACAATGGTCAACTAGTCTAGATTAGTTAATTCTAGGTCTAAACAAACTAAGTCTATGCAAATAAAGTATCCAATATAGCTACTAACTCATAGCCTAAGTCACTTGCTAAACCATGCACAAAACTAAACCATAAGCTAACAAGGCACACAAACTTAGTCATAATATATATATATATATTATTCTCATTCACATATTCATATACATAGATATATATAGGAAAGCTATATATATAGGCACATACATATATATATATATAAAGAAGGAGAGGTAAAAGAGTAAGTGTGTGTGTGTGTGTGTGTGTTTGCATGTGTATGAAAGGATATGTGTTAATGTTCTCAGATTTAGTGTTAAGTAGGTGTATATGACATGGGATACATGGTGTCAAAAGGTGTATGAATGCATGTGTGTAAAAGCTTATAGGTTAACTCAGTTTATAGAAATGCATACATTCATACTTACATTGCTTACATGCATGCATAGATATCATGTATACATACATATATTACATACATGCCTACATACATATCATATATGCATACTTGCATTCATTCATGCACCTATACATACATACATAGATGCATACTTACATATTTGAATACATTATATACTTGCATACATTCATTCATGCACCAATATATACTTGCATACATTATATACTTGCATTCATTCATGCACCTATACATACTTACATGCATCTATACATTATATACATTGTATACAACATGTAAAAATAGAAGAGAGAAAAAAGGGAAAAAACTAAAATGGAAAGGAAATGGAAGGAAAAAATGTAAGGAAAAGGGAAAACAGTGGACATATACATGCTTGCATCATATATTCTACATTACCATACATGCTATCATTATATATTGCATTACATTAAGTATACATTATGCATTCATATCTATCATTACATGCATACCTTGCATTCATATCTAGCATTCATTATATACTTTCATGCATACATTGTATATCATTATTTTATTCATGCATTTATGCATTGCTTACATACATTACATTGATTGCATTCCTACATGCTTGCATTCAACCATATATATACATTAATGTAAAGATGATACATATCATATATATATATATATAATTTCATTCATTTAACATATTATGCATTACATACTCTACATTCATTTAATATCCATACTACATAGGCTCATAGGTTACACAAAATGCCTATGTCGTATAGTCACTCTTCTACTTAAAACAAATACTGTACCAATTGGGCCTTCCCTAAATTCTAGGATTAAATTATGTCGTAGCCCCTCGTGTTAGCTTTCCGAAACTTCAAACGGATCACATTTTTGTGTCCGGAAGCTCCCGGAATCGCGAAAACACCGAAACGCGTTTGTCTTTCGGACAGCTGACACTCAAATAGTTTTACAGAAAGTTTTAGAAAGAATTTGGTTTATTAAAATATATATTTGGAAATCTAACTTCGATACGGTTCTTTTATAAAAAAACGGGAGATAAATCGGAGTTCTAAGCTAAAAGTTATGACATTTCTATGTTTCTTTGGTTAATAAAAACGTGGATGAATATTATGATGAATTTGAGTTGTTTTGGACAAAAGAAATACATGTAGGCCAAGAAACTTGGATACCAACATAGGTATCCAAATGAAACTCATTCTAACCATCCTAACTTATAAGATCAATCCACTCTCTAACCATTGTAAAATTTAATTTAAATATCTATTTAAACTATTAGCATACAAACATACACATGGGGTGTCCTAATTTGGGATCTATCAAGTAGGACACAAGACACATGTCTAAAATCCTCAAGAGAGCTCCAAATGGCCTCAAATTTGAATCTAAAGGGGACACATGCATGAGGATGGATTCTACGGATTCAAAACTAATTTATATGCAAAGGAAAACGATTTAGAGGATGGATTTTACCTATTGGGAGTGGAATCCCAATGAAATCCTTCAGGACACGGCTCCGATACGAAAATCCCTCAAAGTGGACACTCCTCCTTGTACTTCTCTACCAATCCTTGGTAGCACCCTTCCCTTGGAGAATGAGAATGATTGAAGGAAGATTTGGTGAAGGAATGATTTGATTTAGAGATCAAATCAAAGGGAAGGCTCTCTAAAATTAGGGAAGAACAAAAGGAAAATAAAAGAGGCAAGATTGTAATGAATGAAATGAATCATTCTCCCCTGAAGGTGGCTGCCATAAAGATTCCATTAGGGCTAATGAAAAATGTCCTAATTGCCCCTTTTTAGTCTCATATGGTTAAGTCTAGACTAGGTTCAAGTTTGGGGTCAAAAGGATCTAGTTTTGAGTCTCTAACTTAACCATTCTAACATGATAAAAATTAGTCTAACTAACTAACTTAAATGTTGGGTTTTGTGGGCTATGCTTAACTTAATATTGGGTCCCATCTAGAGTTTAAGCTACCCGGGTCACAATACAAGTCGGAACGAGACGAAACTCAAACCCGACTAAACAAATCCAATAAAAACAATATTAAAAATATAAAAAATTTCTAAAATATTAAAATATGATAATTGACCAAAATTATAATACATCAATTTAAATATTATTAAAATAATCTAAAATTCACCAATTAATTAAAATCTTAAATAATTCAAAAGGCACAAAATAACCAAAATACCCTTAGCCTAAAAAGTTATAAATAGTCATTCTAATCACATGGTTAGGTTCCCATGGTCATGGTTAGTCTCTACGCTCAACAGTTCTAGGGTTCACTAGCTAACACATCAAAATTATAATTCACCAATTTTAAATAGTATTAAATTAATTAAAAATTCCTATAAATTATAAACCCTATTATTAAATAATAAACTTTTACAAAAGTTCAAAATTACCCTCATTTTAGAAAAGTGGGTGTTACAAGTCTACCCTCCTTAGAAAATTTCGTCCTCAAAATTAAGATGGTCGTACTTCTTCTAGAGTCTCGTCTCTAACAATCAAAGTCTCAGAACTTACCTAAATCATATAATTTAAAAGAATGGCATACAGGGTCATGGCATACGGTGGCAGTTGAAAGTCTCATCTAGGTATACTAGTCATGCTAAACCAAAACGGTCATAGGGTATCAAAACATACAAGCAATCTAGGGTGTTAAACTAGATAAGTTACAGAAACAACAAATCATCAAGACTGTTAGGCAGTCTACCATCCTATATGAAAACTGGTAATTATCAAAAATAAAATAAGATAACTACTAATCATCTATAAAGGGGTACTATTCAAGAAAAATCAAAATCAAAAGTTTAAAGAACGAAAGTCAATAGCAATGAAATCCAATCACAATATATATATATATATATATATATATATATATATATATATATATATATATAGAGGTAGTGTTAGAGAGAGAAAAGCTAGCATTATGTAAAGGTTATGTGGTTCGTATGTGTATGGGTGTATGTGGACATGTTAATATGGTTAGATAGTAGGCATGTGTGTGTGTGAAATATACATGAAAGTGTATAGGAGGATTTGGGTTTCAAAACAATAGCTATCAAGTTACACTACTCATGGCATATTGGTTAAACAATCTACATTGCACAACCTATTTACTCATAACATGCATGGCTAACCATATATATATATATATATATATATATATATATATATATATATATATATATATATTCTCATGTCCCAATATAAAAATCAAATTCTATATCAAGACCAACATTTAGATTCCTACCAAGATTGCAAAGTAGGTGATTGATGTAATCAAGACAGTTTTATTAATTTTTTTAAAAAATAATAATACAAGAAATATTGGCAAGAAGGAAATAATGATAAAAATCTGTTCTGCTTATCTGTTTAAAAAAAGGAACCATTTTGAAACCAGAGCTATAATATCAATCCAAGATAAGGTCTAGCAAAAATCATCGATTCATTGTATTATGAAGAAATTCATAGCAAGAAGTTACACAAAGGTTTATAATGACAGCTAAAGCTACTCCTACTCCTACTCCCAAGTTAATAATGAGAAGTAAACAAAAGAAAACAATAAAAAATTTGAAGGACTGAAACAGAAGTAGAGAAAACATGTTCAAAAGCATTTAAGGTACAATCTGATAATCATATGCGTCTATCCAAAAGCATGGTACTCTAAATCCTCGTCATAAAAGTAAGCAAGGCTACGATAATCACAGAGTCCTCTACTAAGGCACATACCTCTAGAATCATGGTATTTAAAATTTTGCGATGCCTCTAGCTTGGCTGCAAAAACCTAAAATTCCCACACCCGAGAAATATATCCAAAATCAGACTATATGTCCTCACCATGCTGGCTAATGTGACTGTAGAAGACTAGATTCCATAACTGAGATGACCTAGCCCATATAATTTCATCTTGACAAAAAAATAATTAAATTAACAATGGATACCAAAAATCAAATTCATTAACTAACCAAGAAAGGTAAATATAAACTGGTAAAATCAAATTTTGAGATATTTATAATGAGATTCTCAAGGGTCATCCCAGGAATCTCTCAAGGAATCCTAACTATGATTGAGTACCTTCAAAAATACATCCTAATCCTACTGCAGGCTGTAGTGATACTCTAGTTCGAATACCACTACATAAACTCGACCTGCATGGGCCACCACTAAAAACGTGTCACGACCCGCACCCTAGAGTAAGGGCACGAGAAGTGGGTACGTCCAGCCTATGCCGTAGTGTCGGCGATAGAACGATGTTCTAGGTCAATCATCTAACAATATAAGGTACATGTACAGTATATACACTCCGAATGGAGGTGACATAGCAAATACAGTCTCAATCACATCTAAGGTAGAATACGATAAAAGATAGATAAAACTGAAATCCACAAGAGATACAGCAGATAGAAGTCCAAGTGTCTAAGATATCACAAATCCAAAAATATCTCAAATACAGTAATCCATAGAGTAAATACAACTCAAGACAACTGAAACTAAAATAAGAAAAACTCTAGCTATCTACTCCAACCTCTACTGTGTCTCCTCTAGGCTAGCAGGTAACCTCCAAGCTATCTATAAAATTTATCAACAGATCCAGTCAGGATGGAAGAGAGCACAATACATCTCACACAGTTCATAATATGATAGGATATATAAATATACAATAGAGTAAGATACATGAAATGCTGCAGAATATACATGAAGTAAAAGAGAGAGCTATAATATAAATAGATACTATAAATAGAGAACTAATAGTAAACTAGTGATTTAGAGTACAAGATGAACATGTGAACGGCTTGAATTTGCACATAAGTAATCTAAGAGTTTGCACATGAGTATACTACTTTGGAACTGTTCACATGACCATTTATACTCCCCCGTACCCCAATCAATACATAAGGATCCAAACAGGTTATGTTATTGCACATGATATCACATGAAGGCCCATAATAGGGTATACATGATTGTATACATGAGGGCTCTGTGAACATGAGAGTACATGAATCACGAGAGTACACATGAATGGTGAAAGCACCGGAGTACATGATGAAAGTAAAATACACATGACATACTATAACCCGATGCTCCCAAGGAGGATAACATCTCATGAAGAGATCCATATAGTACCAATTCGTGTTAACATCATGACAGCATCATGTAAAGTAATCTAGAGCATAAATGTAAATCCTATCAAGTATGAAACGGTCAGAGAATGTACTCGCCTGATACCTTGAACAACTGATATGAAAAGAGGGCCAACTAGAGTCACAGAGTCCTAGTTAGAGTAACACAGGTTATAAAGAGTTCAATTTATATGGTAATTGAAATTATAAAGCAATCTACATGAGTCCAAGTCAATCTAGGTCAAAGTCAACTCTTAGTCAACTCTGGTCAACTATAAAGTCAAGCTAGGTGAACTCTAGTCAATTATGGTCAAACTAGCTAGGGTTGGGTCAATAATGGTCAACTAGTCTAGATTAGTCAATTCTAGGTCTAAATAAACTAAGTCTATGCAAATCAAGTATCCAAGATAGCTACTAACTCATAGCCTAAGTCACTTGCTAAACCAAGCACAAAACTAAACCATAAGCTAACAAGGCACACAAACTTAGTCATATAATATATATATATTATTCTCATTCACATATTCATATACATAGATATATATAGGAAAGCTATATATATAGGCACATACATATATATATAGAGAGAAGGAGAGGTAAAAGAGTAAGTGAGTGTGTGTGTGTGTTTGGCATGTGTATGAAAGTATATGTGTTAATATTCTCAGATTTAGTGATAAATAGGTGTATGTGACATGGGATACATGGTGTCAAAGGGTGTATGAATGCATGTGTGTAAAAGCTTATAGGTTAACTCAGTTTATAGAAATGCATACATACATACTTACATTACTTACATGCATGTATAGATATCATGTATACATACATACATTGCATACATGCCTACATACATATCATATATGCATACTTGCATTCATTCATGCACCTATACATACATACATACATACATACATACATACATACATACATAGATACATACATACATATTTGAATACATTATATACTTGTATATATTATATTCATATATGCATACTCTACATTATATTACATACTTACATGCATCTATACATTATATATATTGTATACAACATGTAAAAATAGAAGAGGGAAAAAAGGGAAAAAACTAAAATGGAAAGGAAATGGAAGGAAAAATGTAAGAAAAAGGGAAAACAGTGGACATATACATGCTTGCATCATATATTCTACATTACCATACATGCTATCATTATCTATTGCATTACATTAAGTATACATTATGCATTCATATCTATCATTACATGTATACCTTGCAGTCATATCTAGCATTCATTATATACTTTCATGCATACATTGTATATTATTCTTTCATTCATGCATTTATGCATTGCTTACATACATTACATTGATTGCATTCCTACATGCTTGCATTCAACCATATATATACATTAATATAAAGAGTATACATATCATATATATATAATTTCATTCATTTAAAATATTATGTATTACATACTCTATATTCATTTAATATCCATACTACATAGGCTCATAGGTTACACAAAATACCTATGTTGTATAGTCACTCTTCTACTTAAAACAAATACTATACCAATTGGGCCTTCACTAAATTCTAGGATTAAATTATGTTGTAGCCCTTCGTGTTAGCTTTCCGAAACATCAAACGGATCACATTTTCGTGTCCGAAAGCTCCCGAAATTGCGAAAACACCGAAACGTGTTTGTCTTTCGGACACTGACACTCAAATAGTTTTACAGAAAGTTTTAGAACGAATTTGGCTTATTAAAATATATATTTAGAAAGCTAACTTCGATACGGTTCTTTTAAAAAAACGGGAGATAAATCAGAGTTCTAAGCTAAAAGTTATGATATTTCTAAGTTGCTTTGGTTAATAAAAATGTGGATGAATATTATGACAAATTTGAGTTATTTTGACAAAAGAAACACATGTAGGCCAAGCTACTTGGATACCAATATAGGAATCCAAATGAAACTCATTCTAACCCTCCTAACTTATAAGATCAATCCACTCTCTAACCATTCTAAAATTTAATTTAAATATCTATTTAAACTATTTGCATACAAACATACACATAGGGTGTCCTAATTTGGGATCTATCAAGTAGGACACAAGACACATATCTAAAATCCTCAAGAGAGCCCCAAATGGTCTTAAATTTGAATCTAAAGGGGATACATGCATGAGGATGGATCCTACGGATTCAAAACTAATTTATATGCAAAGGAAATCGATTTAGAGGATGGATTTTACCTATTGGGAGTGGAATCCCAATAAAATCCTTTAGGACACGACTGCGATACGAAAATCCCTCAAAGTGGACACTCCTCCTTGCACTTCTCTTCCAATCCTTGGTAGCACCCTTCCCTTGGAGAATGAGAATGACTGAGGGAAGATTTGGTGAAGGAAAGATTTGATTTAGAGATCAAATCAAAGGGAAGGTTCTCTAAAATTAGGGAAGAACAAAAGGAAAATAAAAGAGGAAAGATTATAATGAATGAAATGAATCATTCTCCCCTAAAGATGGCTGCCATAAAGAGTCCATTAGGGCTAATAGGAAATGTCCTAATTGCCCCTCTTTAGTCTCATATGGTTAAGTCTAGACTAGGTTCAAGTTTGGGGTCAAAAGGATCTAGTTTTGAGTCTCTAACTTAACCATTCTAACATGATAAAAATTAGTCTAACTAACTAACTTAAATGTTGGGTTTTGTGGGCCATGCTTAACTTAATATTGGGTCCCATCTAGAGTTTAAGCTACCCGGGTCACAATACAAGTCGGAACGAGACGAAACTCAAATCCGACTAAACAAATCCAATAAAAACAATATTAAAAATATAAAATTTTTCCAAAATATTAAAATATAATAATTGACCAAAATCATAATACATCAATTTAAATATTATTAAAATAATCTAAAATTTACCAATTAATCAAAACCTTAAATAATTCAAAAGTCACAAAATGACCAAATTACCCTTAGCCTAAAAAGTTATAAATAGTCATTCTAATTACATGGTTAGGTTCCCATGGTCATGGTTAGTCTCTAGGCTCAACAGTTCTAGAGTTCACTAGCTAACACATCAAAATTATATTTCACCAATTTTAAATAGTATTAAATTAATTAAAAATTCCCATAAATCATAAACCCTATTATTAAATAATAAACTTTTATAAAAGTTCAAAATTACCCTCATTTTAGAAAAGTGGGTGTTACAGACGCTGCTGCTGTTTGACAGGTTTGGCGTCAGGTAGAATGTGAGCCGGTACGCGGCGACTTGTGGGTCCAAACACGGTATATCTTCATAGCTCCAGGCAAAGACGTCTATATACTCTCGGACCAGCTGTACTAGTAAATCTTTGTCATCTTCTGTCAGGCTTTGCTGACAAAGATGGGTTTAGGGGAAGTTTCATCCCCTAAGTCGATCTGGACGACTTCGTCCTTGGTTGGAGGCTCTCGCTGTTCGAAACGTCATTCCCACTGAGAGCCAAGGCATTGAGCCCAGGGCTCCTCTTCGAAGAAATCGAGTGCCTGGTCTTCTTTCTCTGTGGGATCGTCTGTGGAAACCATGTTGACGGATAGTACATTCTGGAGGTCCCAGCCTATACTGGTATCAGAATCCCAAGTTAAGGAGTCGAAAGAATGAGAGTGTAGTGGAGCCTCCGGTTCTGAACTTTTTGAAGTGGTTATTGGATTAATATACCCCAACCCCCGGCGAGTACGTTGGTAGTAGTTCTGAGACTTCTCCTTCGGAGTACGAACTTGTAAGGAAAGCCGCCGACCTTTGCCGTAGGTTAGCCCTTTGTTGCTGTTCAGGTCGTATCCCATCTTCTGGATGAGATATTTGGCTTGATTAACATAGCGGTAGAGCTGCATCTTGCTGTCGTTGGGTTCCGGTTCTCCTAGGGCTGGCTGCTGCAGATGTTCCAGTTGACCGAAGACGATAGGTTGCTCCTCCGGGTTCCTTGGCGGGACCAGAAAGTAAGAGCCTTTGGAGGGGACAACTCGGTTTACAATGTTGCGGTTGTCACTTACGTTACATAGAGCGTTGTCTAAGAAGTACTTAGTGTTCTAATGCGCATAGGAGTAATTAAAAGATAACTTCCTATTAATAAAATACAAAATTTTATCCCAAGGGATTACATCATCTAAAGACTGTGCCTCGGTATTGGCACATACATCATCTTGTAATTCCTCGTGGGCAAGAGCTGCAGAAGGAGGTGGAGGAGATTTTTGCTTCATCTTGATCACCGCGAGAGGCGCAGCCAGAGTATCCTACGGCTTGGAAGCAGATGTCGGGGCATTTTGGGCGAACTTTATTTGCAGGGGCTCCTGGCTTGATGCCGTCGGAGGCGGCCGTGGTGGAGCCTTGTCCCAGAGTTTGATGACCAAGCGGGTTGGAGTCTTAGGTGGCTTCCCTTTCAGTCGAACCCTTATGGGTCCTTTCGTGACGGCTGCAGCTTCTGCTTCATCGTCGACATCGTTGGACTCGTCGTCCCAGGGGAGTGGTTTATACAGATCGGCATCCGTATAGTATGCTTCGAGACCTTGAAACGGGTCGATGTCATGAAACTACGTCTTGACGGTCGCGTCACTGGCCACATACTTCATGTGCTGGTGAAGGGTGGAGGGGACGATCATGTACTTATAGATCCATGGCCGTCCAAGCAGCATATTGTAGTTGATATCTGCATCGATGATGTAACAGGTAACCTCAGTATAAAAATCACCTATTTGACACTTCAATCGGATCTTGCCCAGAGGCTCACTCTTTTCTGCATTAAAGCTGCTGATGGTGGTGTTCGATGCTGTAAGATGGTACATCGGGATCACTAGAGCTTGGAGCAGACTTCGAGGGATGATGCTAAGCGATAAGCCCGGGTCGATGTGAATGTAATCGAACTTGATGGCACCTACGTATCCTATGAAGTATAGGGGTCGGTTGTGTCGATTGTTCTTTAGCAGCATATCGTATTGTGTGAAGGTGATGTTGGGAATCACTTCGACCACGCTATGGCAATATGGACATGCCGTAGGGTCTTCCTTGGGCTGCTTCACTTGCGTGAGGTAAGTCTCTGCATTCGGCAGCGCCTCGCTGAGGGCATCCCGAGTTGCTTTGGAGAGCCGGAGAAGCTCGAAGAGTGATAACCATTGGCCAGCTACGCCAGTATATCGAAGTTGTAGAGCTTGATCGGGCCTACTGCCGAGTCCTTTAATAGAGGCTTATCAAAGCGGACCTCCTTCTGTTTCTGCTTATCAGCGACAAGAGGTTGAGAAGGTCCGGTTTGTGCTGTATCGGGAGTAGAATGGGTCGTCGGTGGGGGCGTCTCTTCTTCAGGAGCCTGGTTTTCCTCTCGTTGGAGAGACGAACGAGTGGTCACCCTGGTGTCTTCTGTCGAGGAGGAGACCATGCGACATGTCCTGACCTTCCTCCTTTTAGCCGGGTGTGCTATTGGAGAAATCATGTCAGGAGTGATATCTGGATGAACCCACATCACTTTACTTTGTACTGTTGTGAAGGGGATGAGGCCCTGAGCATTGTCACTGGCGGATGGAAGGTTGACGACTTCCATCATTGCCTTTGGGATAGGGACGATGCCGTCTTGAGTCTCGGCTATCGGAAAGCTCCCGAATTGTATCGTGGCCATCACAGTCTTTTCTTCGTAATCGAGGGAGATAATTTTGGCGTCGACAAGATGTTGAATCTATCTTTTTAACACATAGCAGTCACGTGTTGAGTGGTGGATGCACTGGTGGTAATGGCAGTACTTACGATTATCCACCTTTCCCACTTTGTTAGGATGCTTGGTAGGTGGAAGCTGTAGCCTGTTGCCCCTGGTCAGCATCTGGAATAATTCGAGCGTATCATTATCACTGAAGTAGTAGGTTTCCTTCGGCTTCTGCGCTTCTGTAAAACCCCAAATTTTAGAAATTTATTTATATTTTTATATAATTTCATGACTTTTAAAAAAAGAAAATTTTTATTATATTTTTATTATTTAATTTGGTAGCAAGTGGATGCCACACCCTATGTATATAGAAATTTTTACATTTACAAATATTCAGAAAAATATTGTTAATCGTTTTGAACAGGTTTAAGGAACTTTTACATTATTTTTATAATAACTTGGTATTTAAATATAAACATTTGTTAATACCAAATGTTTTAAGTAATCACTACATCATATATAAATAGAGGTAAATATGGTGCTAAATGCTTACTAGAATATTTTAGACATATTTTTGGAAATTTTAGGAATTTTATTAATTTATTTAGAATTATTGGTGTATATGTTTATACATATGCATATATATATAGTTTTATATAATTAGTTAAAAAAATGAATTTTGTAATTAACTAGAACTTTATTAAATGTTATATTTTTTATGTTTTATTTGTTAAAGAAAAGAAGTGAAAAAAAATGAAATGAAAAGAAAGGAAAAAAAAAATCAACCCAAGCCCAAAAGGGGCTCAGGCCCGCAAGAGCTCTTCCCCCCTTATATTCGCTCGGGAGAACAGGGGAGGGGGATCGAGAAACCAGACTCAAACCATAAGCGTCGTAGACCCCCACCCCTGACGAGACATGTACGCGTGCCATTGTGGTAGCACCGCCCTAGTCGGCCGACCGCCGGAGAGGCGGTACACAGTGTCGGCGCCACCGCACAAATCACCAACAGCAGCAGAAGTAATTTTTGCTCCACTTTGCGAGGTGCGTTCTCCCTCCATGATCAATGCTTTCGTGAACGAACTGCTCTGGTATGATCACAACCCTACCCACTTCATTATCCTTTAGGTCGATTAAATTAGATCGCAACATGTGCATAGAAATTTGAACCCGAAGATCGACGAAAATTGTTTCGTAAATAGCAAAACAGGGCAGTACAGGCCCCAACTTGGAAGGCCAGTCACGGCCAACCTACTAACAGTTTTCAAAACCAAATTTAAAACAGTCCAGGCCAATATATACGAGAGTAAAACCCTTTTTATATTATTTGATTTTGTCGTTTATGCATCGAGTATTTTGAATTCAAAAATCAGAAAAAATAATGTTTCAAAATATTGAAATTTTAATAAAACTCCCCGATACGACATGCGTCCCGCCAAACCAGGCAACGTGGTCGCAAACCGAAAGCATCGAAAGATGCGTATCGGTTTCGCGGACTGTTTGTCATTGATTATAAAAGTACAGAACAATTTTATGGGAGGACTGAACTTAGACTCACAATACAAACTCGCGCGTACAAAGAAAGCCTAGGAATGAAAACCTAGGTACATCAATCTAAGTACAATTGTTTATTTTTTGATTCTGGGGGTGACGGTAGAGGCTCGAGAAAGCGACGGCAGCTCTGCCTTACTCCTTGGACGATCGGACACAGCTTCAGCTCTCCGAGGAAGAAATACTCCTGCTTGGGTATGGATCGCTCTGTATCTGGCTCTGTGCGTATAACTCCATGCTCTCTCTTCCTTTTTTTTACAAAGGAATGGCACCTTGCTATTTATAGGCATCATGAGTAGAGGTGTGTAGCCACGTGGCGGATTCTGAGCCCCGGATCATTATGTTGATTGCCATAAATCTGGTTTGTTGCGATTGTAATATATCTGGGCAATTATGTTGATTGCCATAAATCCAGATTGTAATGATTGCATTAAATCTGGATGAGTATGATGATTGTAATAAATCTGGCTTGTTTGGGATTTAACCAAATTTGGACGGTTATGTTGATTGCAGCAAATCTGAGTTATTGAGATTTGATCGAATCCTGCCACGTGTCCCTCACTGACTGCAATAAATATGAATTATTGAGACTCGATCAGCTCCCACCATGTGTCCCAACTGCTTCGAGCCACATTGAGGACTGTCATAGTTGGGTCGCATGAGTGTGGCCTTTAACCGGACCGTATGAAAGTCCTTACCACTGAGCCGCATGAAGGTGGCCACCGTATAAGGGGGCAGCCGCATGAAGGTGGAAGCCGCATGAAGGTGGCAGCCACATGAGAATGGCTGCCGCATGAGGGTGGCAGCCACATGAGGATGGCAGCCGCATGAGGGATGGTAGCCGCATAGGGGGCTTCGAAATTGGCGGATCGTGCCAGCTATAAAGATTTTCTTGTCTTCCCTAGGAGCACGTCATTATGTCAGAGTCATCATTACAGCTCTATGTCAAAGCTGTCAATTCACCTTTATGTCAGAGCTGCCTTGTTGCGTCAGAGCATTAAATGAGGCCGCTGCTTGATGGCCACCTATAGAGGCAAACCGCATAAGGCCACGTGGCTTTTACCCGAGCCGCATGGCTATATTGGGGACTTTTGAGCCGCATGAAGCTCTAGGGGACTCTTGAGCCGCATGAAGCTCTGAGAGATTCTTTGAACCGCATGAGACTCCCTCTGTTTTGAGCCGCATGGACTTTTCTGTTCTTTTACATGCTTCTACAAGACCCCCTTCAAAGTTTTCAATTTATAAAATTGAAATTCTTTGAATAAGAAGCATGGCTATGTCCACATAAGCTGTTCTGACCGCATAGGATGTTCTGGCCGCATGGACATTTTAGCCGCATGGCCTTCCTGGCCGCATGGACTGCCTGGCCGCATGATTGAAGAGTCGATGACTGAAGAGTCGATTTTGTTCTTTAGGCGGCACACGAATCGAAGTGCCCGTCGGTTTATGAGCCTCTGTCCGCCTATAAATAAGAGTAACTTTTAGGGAGAAACTCTTTACTTTCTTCTTTTATTCGAACCTCTCTTGCCCTAGCTGCCGTCTTCTTCCTCTTTGCTTATCAATGGCTCCCAAGACTTCCAAGGCTTCCTCTGCTGCGGCGAAGGGTAAGAGAGTGGCTTCTACATCGACTGCGGCACCTGAAGTTCATCCCGATGTCCACCCTTCCATTGCTGGTAAGGATTATGTGGAGGACCGTATGCTTCGAACCCTAACAAAAACTGGCTCTGCTGCATGTATTATGCACAAGCCTTTTTTTCTTGGCATTTAATGCATCCTTCGTCTTTATTGAACTTCCCAAGTTCAGTACGATAAAGCCGCATATGTTTTATAGGCCGCATAGACTTCTCATACCCGAGCCGCATGGGGGTATGCCCCATGTTTGAGCCGCATGAGGGTCGTCCTGTGGCTGCATAAGTACTTCGCAGAACTGGGCCGCATGAAGTTCCAACAGACAGAACCGCATAAGCGCCCTCGAACTGTGCCGTATTAGGCCCCATCAAATTAGAACCGCATAAGCTCACGCTAAACAGAGCCGCATAAGCTTACGCTAATCAGTACCGCATAAGCTCATGTTCAAATAGAGCCGCATAAGCACTTTTAAACAGAATCGCATAAGCGAGCGCTAAACAGAGTCGCATAAGCTCACAAAGCTGCATAAGCTCATGATGAACTGGGCCATACGAAGTCTCTTTGAACGGAACCGCATATGGACCCATCAAGGTAGAGCCACATGTACTCTGTTAAAACCGAGCCGCATAAGGACCCGTCCGAACAGAACCGCATGAACTCTTTTACACGTTTTCTGGTGACCTCCTGACTTTGTTTCTTCCCTTTTCCAGTGAATTTGCCAATTAATGCTGCGGGAGAACCTCTGGTGGGGCGCGCCCAATCTGCTGTGGGTTATAGGAATGACCACATAGTCGAGTATGTGACGAACCAGCTTCCAAAAGATGAACCTTTGGAGAGGCTGAATAACATAAAGAAGCAGTCCTTCTTTTTTATTTCGGGGATGATGAACTCAGGGCTGCTGGGGGGCAAATACTTGAAGCCTACGTTCCTCTTCGGGGACGCCCTGACTGTGAAGAACTCCCAAGTTCTGGATGTATCTGAGAGCTGGAGTTTCACTTCTAACGGGATGGCGATCCATATCCCCCTGATGGAGCGTCACTTCCCACTATCATGGTTCTACATGTTGCCCATGACCAGGACGATGGAGGATTCCTTGACTCCGTCCCGGAGCGGGATGATTATAGAAAAAATTCACTACAACAATAACATGCGGTCAGTGTGCGCGGGCAGGGTACCAGTCAGCCGTTATGTGATGGGGTTGGCCCTGGGCAGTTTTTTGAATGTGCAGGGTCCCAATTTTACGTTCTCTGAGGCTGACACTTTCATCAACCAACTTACCCAGAAGGGGACCTATCCTGTTGGCCGGTTGTCGCTGCCGAATTGGATACACCCTCTCCCCTCGTGGATCAACCTGTCTACGTGGATTACGCAGAAGTACGAGACTCTCCTGCGCGAGATTGGACTCTACCATGCCATTCGGGACACCAGCTGTGGCTTGCCCATAAACAAGAAATTGTTCATGGCTTTGCTGGAAATGTACAACTGCCGCACGGGGACTTTCTTCACACCCTTGGGGGAGATGGGACTCGCTTTGCACGAGATGCATGTAGTCTCCAAGCTACCTTAGGGAGACGAAGTTTTTGAAGTGTATACCCCAAAATGGCTGAATTCCGACAGATGCTGTTGCTGGGGCAGAGGGAGCCGCTACATTCGGCTCGAATGTTGCTGGCAAAAAGGCTATAGTGGCTGCGAGTGAACCTCAGCCCCTACAACCCTTCCATGGTAAGATAAGTCAAGTTTTGACCAGTGAGGAGGCTCATTTGCTCTATCGTCACATCCTTCGGGTTAAGCTAATTGATAGTTGCTCTGGACATACAGGTCCTGCCCCTTCACTGCCAATGACGAACATTGTCAGGGTAAAATTTGCCAGAGGGGATTCGTTGGAAGGGAGTGTGCCCCCTCCTCATCCAACTTATATTGAGGGCCCTCCCGCTGGATCAAGTTCGAGAAATCAGATGGCGGCACAGACGGGGTAGGGAGCAATGGTCCCTGTGTCCTCCTCTGCTCATGTGGCTTCGGGGGTCGACCTTTCCGCCTTGCCGAGTATCAAGGTTCTTCGGGCCTTGGAGTAGAAGTTAGCTGCTATCCATGCATCTTTTCGCTCGGAATTTGTTTCCCTGGTGGCAGGGGTGGCAAATTCTGGCACATCTTCTTCGACACTGCCAGCTAAATTTCCTTTGACGCAGTCCTCTACGAAAGTTCTGGATGAAGCGTCACAGGATGTGGTTGACAGTTTCTACCGCAACCTGAAGAGAGGGGTCGAAGCTGCTGTGGAGCGTGGGACCCCCTTTACTTTGGCTCGACAATGTGCCGTGGCCAAATTGAAATTCTTAAAACCCTCTCTGGTGGGACAGGGATAGTTGCGCTTCTGGAGCCCAAATTGCTAGAGGCTGATCAGCTTGTGGCCCAGTTTCAAGTGCTGCGACAAGTTGATCTGTCTGTATCAATAGATCAGGAGCGGGACTCTCTTACCACTGTCCTGGAGAAGGTAAGGGCTGCACGAGATAAGTCTAAGCCGGTTATAATGAAGGACCTCGGCGACCTATCTCAGCAATACGATCAGTTGAGCCACAGGAGTACGGATTGCATGGCTCGGGAAGCAGCCGCCTCCCATGGGGTAATTGATACCAGAGAGCATATCCTCGAGCTTCAGAGGAAACTGGCTTTCTTGGAAACTAAGATCGAGGCCGCCCGCACGGATGAGGGGCTGATCATCCAGGAGGCCGACAAGGTTACTCGAGCTTCTGCTGGTCTGGAGCGTGCTCTGAAGAAGCTTGAGGATGGCTGGCGGGCTCATGCGCATCTGGAGGATACGGAGCGGCTGACTCAGGAGGCCGAGCGTCAGGCCAAGCAGCGGTTTGAGCGGTCGACTGCTTTGCTGAGGGACCGTCTCATGGAATTATGTATCGCCGAACCATAGTCGGCCTTTTTCTTCTTTTGTTTATGTTCTTTTCCTTTTTTTGGGAGGGACGTGGTCCCAACACATGTAGTACTTTTGACTTTCAAATAAAAGAGTATGTTTCATTTTATCCTTTATTTGGATTGCTTATTGCGTTTGTGGCGTTGTGGTATTTGCCCCATTGGGGACTGTTTGTGGACTTGTTACCCTTGGTATACCTTGGTTTTAGGTACGGATAACCAGTTTGATGGGGATACTTAGAACTATTCCACAGTAAGGTGGCCATGGACGTTCCTGGTATCGGGAGAAAGAATGCCATGGAGTAGCTGGGCTCCCGGGGCATGATGAGAAATGAGGCACATGTAATAGGAAACTTAGTACAGCATTTGTGGTCAACAGAGGACATTTGTGGGCCTATTATCCTTGGCGTACTCCGGTTTTGGGTACAGATAATAAGTCGAGAGAAAATCGACATACTTACTCAGAGGTAATGAAGACGTGGTAAATATGAGGGTTTCTTCGATGGAGCCATCCTACTCAGAGGTAATGAGGACATTGCAAGAGTGGGCTCCATGAAGGGTACATAGAACAACTCAGAGGTAATGGGGACGTGGAAGTTCTACGTGAGGGGTGGTTTGTTTTTGATGGAAGTGAAACAACTCAGAGGTAACATCGACGTGGTTGTTTCGGGAAATTTGTGGATCTGTTACCCTTTTTATGCACTGAAAGTACGGGTAGTGGATCATGAGAAAAGAGCTCTTTTTAGGAAAAAAGTTCAGAGGTATGATCATACGTGACTTACTACCCAAAAGATGCGATATAGATTCATCTGGAGTGACCATTGTGTAAGTTCAGCGGTACCTGCGGGTACATAACTCAACAATCTGGGAGATTTGGAGTCAGAATGTAAGTTCAGCGGTACCAAAGGGTACATAACTCAACAATCTGAGAGATTTGGACGATGTCGTTTTAGACATAATACTTCTTCAGGAACTTGCCGTTGATGGGCAACATGAGCAAGTCTCCGTTTTGTTTTGCGAGGCGGTAAGCACCATTGGAGAATACAGCCTCGATGACGAATGGGCCTTCCCACTTTGGCTGGAATTTGCCGGCGGTTTTGTGAGTCATAACCATCGGCCTCCGAACTGCCAGAACGAGATCGCCCACTTAGAATGTTCTGATTTTAACCTTTTTGTTAAAAGCTCCCGAGATACGTGTTTGGTATAGCTCGATTCGTTGTTGAGCTAACAGGCGCTTCTCATCTAGAGCCTCCAACTCTTGTAGTCGGCGATGGTGATTATCATCTGTCGTCAATCGGTAGTTGAGGGCGACACGGAGCGAGGGGATTTGAGTCTCCAGTGGGAGAACCGTCTCACTCCCATACACCAGAAAGAATGGTGTGTTCCCAGTGGCCGTCCGGACTGTAGTATGGTATGCCCATAAGCATTCGTCAAGCTTCTCTTTCCAGTCACGTTTGTTGGAAGACACGAACTTCTTGAGGAGCTTGATTATAGTTTTATTGAACGCTTTAGCCAACCCAATCGCTGCCAGATTGTACAATATTGAAGCAATATTCTGGATTCGGTGTTTGTCGCAGAACCGATAGAAGGCGTTGCTTGCGAACTGCGGACCGTTGACGTGGATGATCCTTTGGGGCAGTCCAAAGCGATAGATGACGTGATGCTTGAGGAAGCTTATTACGTTTGAAGTCTTCACTTCTGCCAGTGGAATAGCCTCCGCCCATTTGGAGAAGTAATCTATGATTGCGAGTATGAAGCGATGTCCTCGAGATAAAGACAGAGTGATCGGACCAATGATGTCCATTCTCCATGCTTCGGGTGGCTAGGATGCCACCGTCAGATGTAGAAATTCGAATGGCTGGTGAATGAAATCTGCATGGACTTTACAGGCTTTGCACCTTCTTGCATAGTCTGTCGCATCTGCTACCATCGTGGGCCAGTAATAGCCCATTCGACGAAGACGATCTTGCAATTTTGGGCCAGGCTGATGGGCCCTGTATATACCGTCATGGGCTTCGGGTACAGCTTCCTTGGCTTCTGTATTTGACAGACACCGAAGCAGTAATCCATCGTATGATCGCCGATACAGCATTTTCGTCTCTGTATCGTAAAAGAATCTGAGGGAACGTCTTCTGATAGAAGTGGCTTCCTTCGGATTTTCTGGCAAGATGTCGTAGACTACGAAGTCGATGAATGGTTATCTCTAGTCTGGTGCTTCGTCGACTGTTAGAGCGGAGTAACTCTCAACACATTGAACATTATTCTTGGGACAGACCAATTCACGGCCTATTATGTCAACCAGATAATGAGCATTATTCGGTACTGCCAGGGAAGCGGCTAGGCCTGCTAGGGCATCGGTTTAAAAATTTTGGAGTCTGGGAATACGTTCTATGAAGAATCCTTCCAAGGACGAGATGATGTCGATCGCTATTTGGTGATAAGGGATCATATCTTTATGGCAAACTTCGTATGAACCCCGGATCTGTTTGACGATTAACTGTGAGTCACCATATGCTTCAAGATACTCTACCCCCAGCTCCTTTGCAAGTCAGAGGCCAATGACCAAAGCGTTGTACTCGGCCACATTGTTTGAACAGGGCTCCGTGAGGGAGTAAGCCCGATTGATCACCAGCCCGGAGGGAGAAATCAGCACCACTCCGATTCCAGCGACGATGTTGCCCTTGGGCCCAGTTCTGGAAGTGCCGTCGAAGAACATCCACCATACGGCATCCTGAGAGGCCACATTTGAATTGGCGACCTCATCTGGAATCTCTTCGTCTATTCTGGTTGACTCCGAACATGGATGAGCTGCTAAAAAGTCTGCCAGAGCTTGACCTTTAACAGCCTTCTGTGGGACGAAGATCATGTTGTAGGGAGACAATAATATCGCCCAGGTAGCGAGGCGAGAGCTGAGTGCACCTGGCTTTGTCATGAGGACCCTGAGGGGGTTAACTCTTGATACGACATGGATGGTTTGTCCCGTGACGTAATGTCGCGTCTTCTGAATGGTAAACACTAGAGCAAGGCACTCCTTTTGTACGGTAGTGTATCGATGCTCAGACCCCATCATCATTTTGCTGAGGTAATATATAGCTTGCTCATAGCCTGCGTCATTGTTTTGTACTAGTAAAGCCCCGAGAGAATGCTCCATTGCTCGCACAGAGCAGGAATAGTTTTCCAACAATCGGGGCCACCAGGACTAGAGAATTTGACAGATATTCTTTGATGTTGTCGAAGACGCGCTGGCATTCTTCATTCCATATGAATGAAATGCCCTTCTTCATGAAGTGGGTGAATGGCTGACATCGTCCGGAGAGGTTAGAGATGAACCTCCTGATGTAAGCTAGCCTCCCTTGAAGGCCTCGGGGTTTACGGAGATTTCTCGGGGGACCCATCTCTATGATTACCTTCATCTTCTCGGGGTACCCTGGAAAGTAATGATGAAACACAAGAACTTTCCACTGGTTACGCCCAAGAAGGATTTTGTGGGATTCATCTTCAAATTATGCACTCGCATCAGGTCGAACACTGTCCTCAGATCATACAGATGATCTTCCTTCGAGCGACTTTTGACGGTGATATCGTCGATGTAGCATTCCACTGTCTTATGCAAGTGGTCTCTAAAGATGATGCTCATAGCTCTTTGATAGGTGGCGCCAGCATTCTTTAAACCGAAAGGCATGACTGTGTAGCAGTATGTGCCAATTGGTGATCGAAATGATGTATGCCTTTCGTCATCAGGAAACATCTTGATTTGGTTGTACCCCGAGAAACCATCCATGAATGACATACGCTCGAAGCCACAGGTGTTGTCAATCATGATGTCTGTGATAGGGAGGGAGAACTCATCCATAGGACATGCCTCATTAAGGTTCCGAAAGTCGATGTAGATTCGGATCTTTCCATTCTTTTTGAGGACTGGTACTATATTGGCTACCCAGTCTGGGTATTATTCTTTACGGATGAAGCTGCTGGCTATCAGTTTGTTGACCTCAGCTTTAATGGCATGCATGATGTCGGGGCGGAACCGTCGTTGCTGTTGCTTGACCGATTTTGTGTCCGGACGAATGTTGAGTTTGTGAAGTGCAATCTCGGGGTGGAGTCCTGGCATGTCTTCGTAGCTCCAAGCGAACACGTCGATGTATTCTCTGACGAGTTGCAGTAGCGATTCTCGCTCTTCGTCTGTCAGATTTTTGCTGACCAAGATGGGCTTTGGGGAGGACTCATCACCGAGATCAACTTGCACAACCTCATCTTCGGTGGAAGGCTCTCTTTGTTCGAACTACTTCTCCCATTGCGCATCTAGTTGTTGTGCCCACGGCTCTAACTCAAGAAGTTCCGGAATGTCTTCATCTTCTTCATAGGCATCGGCGAATGCCATATTGACGGACAAGACTTGCCTGAATACGTCCCCGATGCTGACATCCGAAGCGGAAGTTGGTGATCCGGTTGAGTGTGAATGCCAGTCGCATTCCTCATCTGAGCTTTCAGGGGTCGTTGTAGGTGTAACATAACCTAGCCCACATCGGGTCTTGTTGTAGTAATCCCGTGGTTTTCCAGCCGGGACCGACAATTATAAGGGTAATCGCCGTCCAGTGCCGTAGTTCAAGCCTGGCGTAGTTTCCAGATCATACCCCTGATTTTGTATGAGGTACTTGGATTGGGAACTATACAGATAAAGTGGCAGTCTTCCGGTGTCGGGTTCGAGATCAACTTCTTCTATCCTGAAGGATTGTGGATCATTCTTTCGGCCGAAGATGATTGGATGGTCTTCTCCTTCGACTATGAAGCAAGCGTCTTCCGCGGGAGTAAGTTGGTTCGCGGTGTAAACATTTATCACCTGTGTGTGTAGGTGGGTTCCTATACCGTGTTCCATAGCATACATTATACAAAGCTTATTAAGATCGAGGTAGTTCAAAGATAGCCCTTTATTGATGAAGTAAGGTATCTTTTCCAGTAGAATTACATTATCTGCGGATGGCACATCAGTGTGAGCAGCCACATACTTGGCCAGCTCTGACTCTTCTTTGGCTACCCCCTGTGTCAATGAAGACTGGGAGGATGACTTGGGCAGCTTAATCATCAGAGGCTCCACTGGTAGAGCAGAACGTGGAGTCGTTGGCGTACTAGCGACCCCCAGTTTGGTACTCTGTGCTGTGTGGGGAGTTGTTGGGTGGCTAGCAGTCCCTGGCTTAGCGTTCGGCTGCCGATTCATTCTGGGAAGACGAATCGTCATCGGCTTGACAGAGGGATTGAGCTCCTCTGTTTGTTGCTGGCTAGCTCTAGGCAGCCTGATTGTCAGTGGCTCCGTCGTGGGTCTTGGCGCTTGGCTAGACCTTGGCAGTCGGATTATCATCTGCTCCTCCTGTGCAAAGAGGCTGATTGCGTCCTTACGCAGAGTAGCAGTAAGGGGTGCAGTTCTGCCAAGTTTGCGGGCTTGGAGGTGGATCGTTAGAGGTTCTTTCGATCCAGTTGCCGCCTCAGTTTGAGCTCGAGTATCTCCTTCGACAAGGTATTTTTTTGACTTCTCGTACAAGCATGAATCTGAGTAGTAGGATTCGACCCCTTTAAAGGGATCGATGTCGGCAAATTCTGTTCTCACGAAGCCGTGCTTATCGACGTACTTGAAGCACTGGTGCAGTATAGAAGGCACGATCATGTAATCGTGTATCCAAGGACGACCCAGGAGAATATTGTAGGAAATGTTCGCATCTATGACATAACAGGTCACTTCTGACTGAAGATCGCCGATTTGGCACTTCAGGCGAATCTTTCCGATCGGATAGCTTCTGTCTGAATTGAAACCGCTGATAGCAGTGCATATCGGCGTCAGATGATGCATTAGGATGCACATATGGTGTAATAGGCTCTTCGGGATGATGCTTATGGAAGAACCGGGGTCAATATGCATCCGATCCACCTTGATATCGACAATGTACCCAGTATAATATAGAGGGCGATCGTGCAGGTTGGCCTTGATAAGCATATCCTGTGGAGTGAAGACAATGTTCGACATTGAACCTGTGCAAGCACTGTCCTGGAGATCTGCAGGCGAGCTCTCCCCAGTGAGATTGGACTGAGCCAGATATGTGTCGGCATTTTGGAGTGCCTCGCTCAGTGCGATGCGAACATCTTTGGAGAGTCTCAGGAGCTCATATAGCGATAATTTGGCCGGTGTGTTGGACAATTGTGCCAAGATGTCAAAGTTATAGGGCCTCTCCAGCCCATGAGGCCTCTCTTCGGAGCGGTTTGTCAAAGCGAGTCTCCTTCGGCCTAGGCTTGTCGGTCGTTGAAGGCTGAGAAGGTCCTGGAGCATCAGCAGTAGCCGGCTGATGATATTCAGCCGAGTTACCTGGTAGAGGTTGAGTTTGTGCACCGGATCGGGTAACAACAGTCGTAGCTTCTTCGATCTCTGCCGAGATTGTGCGGCATGATTTGACTTTCCCACTCTTCTTCTTGCTGATGGAGGGTGGTGCAGACTGAGTCACTTCAGGTACCAAGTCCGGATGGACCCACATGACCTTTTCTCGTGATGTGGTAAGGGACACTAGACCAGCAGCCTGATCTCGGGGAGATGGAAGGTTAGCGACCTCCATCTTTGCTCTGGGGACGGGTACTACTCCATCTTGAGTCTTTGTCAGAGGGAAGATACCGAATTGTACTGACACCATGTTGGCTGCCACGGTCACCTCTTCGAAATCAATAGCCAGGGCCTTAGAATCGATGAGATGCTGGATGTATCGCTTCAGTTGGAAGCAGTCTTGCGTGGCATGGTGGACATAGCGATGGTAGTGGCAGTACTTGGGGCTCTCCATCTCTACAGGACGAAGCTCACGCCTTGGAGGAGGGAGCTGAATTCGACCTCCTTGTATGAGCATGTCCAAGATGGGCTTGACATGGCCGTCCTCGAAGGAGTAGGTCATCTGAGGCCACTACTTTTCTGCCGGCTTTGGTTCAGGCTTCTGGGCTGTGTCGGCTACCAGAGCCTGCTTGCCCTTATTGTCTCGGTTGTTAGAGGATTTGTCGTCGTTGTTGTTGTTGGCATTACGACATTTACCCTTGTCCTCTCCCTCCGAGATATGCAGTCCCAATTGGCGAGCTTTCTTCAACTTGTCTTCTGCGCTAGTGGCACTAATAATGAACGTCTTCCAGTCCTTAAACTGACTTTCGCCCATCCAGAGGCTGATTGTGGGGAGCAGCCTCTTTTGGAAAATTTCAATTAAGGAGGAATCAGGGTTACCGGAAGGCAACTTCATCGCGGTTTGGCAAAACCGCTCAATATAGTTCCTTGTCAGCTCCTTTTCTCCCTGAACAACGTCCATGAGGGTGGACATCGTCACGTCTTATCCTACTTCGTAGAACCTCTCCCGGAACATACGTTTGAAGCCAGCGAAGGAATGGATGCAGTTGTCCGGTAAGTTACGGTACCAGTCGAAGGCGACCCCTTCCAATGCCCCGATGAACAATCGCATAAGGATAGCGTCGTCATAGGACAGATGGTCGGTTGTGACCTCGAAGTAAATGATGTACCGGCTCGCAGAGGTCTTGCCATCATAGGGATTGATGTTGAATGGCTTATATCTTGGTGGAAAGGGAACATCTCTCCATGCAGCAGGATACGGTTGCCGTATCCTGAGGTCTTGGCAGGTTTCTCGGGCGTGAAACATGGCCCGGAGCTCCTGGACCTCTCGTCTTGCCTTCCTGGCCTCGTCTGTAGTGGTGGGAGTCAATATTTTAGGAGGATTATCACCCGGGTTCGGTGCAGCTGAGTTTGAGTCCGCGTTGACCGCGGGATCCAAGTTTGTTTGGCCAGGTGTTCTTCCTTGCAGAGTTGGAAGGGCCGCTTTGATCTCATCTACGGATTTGACCAAGGTATACAGTATGGCCTTCAGAGTGTCGATGCGTTGGCGATCACTGGGACCGTCTTGGTTGCTGTCCGTCATGAACACCATCCTCACGTGAGGAGAGATAGAAGGAATGGTGGAGGACGTGCCCTCTGAGTCGTACCCTTGTACAGAGAAGTCGTCAGGGTATGTGGGAATGTTCTCCTCTGGTTTGGACTCAAAAGGAGTGGTACCCCCAGCTTCAGAGCTTGCCTCATCGTGAGAGTTGTGGACGTCCTCGGGAACATCGGAACCTGCTGCATCTGTTGGAGGAACCATTTTCCCTGGATTATCTTCTTGGAACACCGAATTGTCGTGGATATTTGGAGGAGTGCTACCCTCGGCTCCAGTGCCTCCTAAAGATGTGGCATATTTCGTCTTTGAGCGGGTACCTTGGTAAACTTCTCCTGTAACGGTGGTAGACAACCGCTTAGAAGAGAGTTTCTTGGTTACACCGGTTGAGATTTTTGGACTGGAGACATTTGTTTTCTTTCCTCTCCCGCTGCCAGGGATCTTCAGAGCAGAATTGCTGGAGGCAATGAAAAGCGCCTCGTCTTCTGAATTTGGGTGTTACAGTCGTTGGAAGACGGACCGCCGGTCTTCTTGTATTGTCGTGTTGTTACAGCAGCAGTTGACAATGACTTGGGTGCAGTGATGTCCATGGAAGGACTCTTTGCATACCGAAGCTTCTTCTCTTTCCTTGCGCTTGTGAAAGATTACGTCATACAAATCAGCTGTATCTC
Organism: Iris pallida; assembly: GCA_029216955.1. Classification (NCBI taxonomy): domain Eukaryota; kingdom Viridiplantae; phylum Streptophyta; class Magnoliopsida; order Asparagales; family Iridaceae; genus Iris; species Iris pallida. Next base: position 14,537,173 of record JANAVB010021800.1, on the reverse strand, counting down.
GAGCAACCATGTTCGCTCCCTGATTGTTGGGAGACTCTTGGGAACCACTTTGTCCGCTTGCCGCCGGGGGATGGACAAGAGTGGTTCGGTACAACTTTACCATCGGAGGCCCGCATAATAGTATGCGGAGCGCTCGGATGGTCAGAGGTTGGAACAGTTGACTAGGCTCGGCGAGCCCGCGCTGTCCTAGACTTCTTCGCTCTAGCACCCGAGGGTGCTTAATAGGAAGAGTCTAAATGGTGCCGCACAGAGTCTGGCACATTTTCTGAGGAGCATCTGGAGTCAGGATCGCATGAGAGACGGTCAAAGACTGAACCCGAGCCACATGGAGTGTTCATGCGGCTGGCATTTGTGGCCGCATAGGAATTCATGCGGCTGGATCTGTTGGCCACATCAGCATTCATGCGGCTGGATCCGCTGTCCACATTAGCATTCATACGGCTGGATTTGTTGGCCACATCAGCATTCATGCGGCTGGATCTGTTGGCCACATCAGCATTCATGCGGCTGGATCTGCTAGCCTCATCAGCATTCATGCGGCTGGATCTGTTGGCCACATCAGCATTCATGTGACTGGATCCGTTGGCCACATCAGCATTCATGCGGCTGGATCTGTTGTCCATATCAGCATTCATGCAGCTGGATTTGTTGGCCGCATGAGCCTTCTTCATGTGGCTGGCACCTTTATGTGGCTTCTTCCTGGACCGTATAGAGTTCCCATTTACTTTCTCAAGTCCAGCATCGTAGTGCTTTCCTCTTCCAGACTTGGGAACAGCAGGGTCCTCTGCGACCTGAAGTGGGGCCGTATGGGAGTCTTCTCCACCTTCTTGGGCAGCAGAGAGCATTTCTTCCAGAGCTTGGGGAAGAGCAAATAATTTGGGCCTCTACTCCCTGCGAGCCTTCTTCGTGCGGGCACGCTTCTGGACCGGGCCAGCGCTCCCGTCGGAGAGCATTTCTTTAAACGCCTGCTGGTCGAAGCGGACGACCAGCATCTGTTGAGTGGAGCCAAGTTTGGCTACGTCCGATTGCATCACCAACTCCTCAGCCGTAGAGAAGTTAGTCCCCAGCAGAGTCGCCATCATGTTTGCCATTGATTGTAAAAGTACAGAACAGTTTTATGGGAGGACTGAACTTAGACTCACAATACAAACTAGCTCGTACAAAGAAAGCCTAGGAATGAAAACCTAGGAACAACAATCTAAGTACAATTATTTATTTTTTGATTCTGGGAGGTGACGGTAGAGGCTCGGGAAAGCGACAGCAGCTCTGTCTTACTCCTTGGACGATCGGACGCAGCTTCGGCTCCGGAGAAGAAATTCTCCTGCTAGGGTGTGTATCGCTCTGTGTCTGGCTCTGTGCGTATAACTCCGTATTCTCTCTTCCTTTTTTTACAAGGGAATGGCACCTTGCTATTTATAGGCATCATGAGTAAAGGTGCATAGCCACGTGGCGAATTCTGAGCCCCGGATCAATATGTTGATTGCCATAAATCTGGTTTGTTGGGATTACAATATATCTGGGCAATTATGTTGATTGCCATAAATCTAGATTGTAATGATTGTATTAAATCTGGATGATTATGATGATTGCAATAAATCTGGCTTCTTTGGGATTTGACCAAATCTGGACGGTAATGTTGATTGCAGCAAATCTGAGTTATTGAGATTTGATCGAATCCTGCCACGTGTCCCTCACTGACTGCAATAAATATGAATTATTGAGACTCGATCAGCTTCCGCCATGTGTCCCAACTGCTGCGAGCCGCATGGAGGACTGTTATATTTGGGCCGCATGAGTGTGGCCTTTAACCGGACCGCATGAAAGTCCTTACCACTGAGCCGCATGAAGGTGGCCACCGCATGAGGGGAGCAGCCGCATGAAGGTAGCAGCCGCATGAGAATGGCTGCCGCATGAGGGTGGCAGCTGCATGAGGATGGCAGCCGCATGAGGGATGGTAGCCGCATTGGGAGCTTCGGAATTGGTGGATCGTGCCAGCTATAAATATTTTCTTGTCTTCCCTAGGAGCACGTTATTATGTCAGAGTCATCATTGCAGCTTTATGTCAGAGCTGTCAATTCACCTTTATGTCATAGCTGTCTTGTTGCGTCAGAGCATTAAATGAGGCCGCTGCTTGATGGCCAGCTATAGAGGCGAACCGCATAAGGCCACGTGGCTTTTACCCGAGCCGCATGGCTATGTTGGGGACTTTTGAGCCGCATGAAGCTCTAGGTGACTCTTGAGCCGCATGAAGCTCTGAGAGATTCTTTGAACCACATAAGACTCCCTCTGTTTTGAGCCTATGGACTTTTTTGTTCTTTTTCATGCTTCTACACGGATGTGTGGGCTTCGACGGAATTCAAATTGGTTGCGTGTGCGCGACGAATTTAATGCGTATCCGTCAAAAATCACCGTATCGACCTCTTTACACATTCCCCAATTACTTCGTGCATGTTCGTCGGATCGACACAAAACTTGCGCCATCAGGACCGTATCGTTTTTCTGGTCCTGTATGCCAAGTTTGGTTCGATTCTCAGAAGGTCAACTGGAATAGCTATTTGGCGAGCCCGCGACCCGCTCCAAAGGGCAATTTTATGCACGACTCAGCGAATCCAAAATTGGACATACCGTTGGGTTCATCTCCTCAAATCAGACCCGTAGATAAGTAGTTTGACGACTTTAGAGATCATAGGTTTTGACACACATTTCGGAGCAAAACGGGTCCAACGGCGGACATCGTTTTGACCTGAAAGTACGATTTTGCCCTTGTTCCAGAATTAGACTTTTGGACATGCATTTCCTAGACATATCTTATATTTCGAACACGTTCGTGGTGTTTCTTTCAGCATTCGAGGACGTATGCGGGATTTGGCTTTCATTGCTTCACTATTCTGACGGTTCGAGCTATGGGACGTCGCCCTTTTGCACACAACCTCAGGCAAGATACCTTGCCATATTTACTGCTTATATTTAGTCTGCATTTTTGTTATTGCTTATCACTGTTTACTTATTTCCAGTTCTTGTAGCTGTACCATTATTACAGTTCCTGATTTATTGTCTGCTCAGTGAAATTAGCTTTACTTTACTTATTATCCTTTGATTGCATATGAACCTAGAGTTAAGGGACTACCATTCGTAGTGTATATCATAAACCTTGACATAGTTGTACCATGAGGTATGTGTGAGATGAGTAGCATATTGAGGTACTTGCATGATGGTTGATCACCTGTGCGCATGCGTTAGGGCTAACTGCTAATAGAAACATGTTAAGAGACTTGGCAGTTTGTAGAGGTATAAGAGTCATGGATGTGACTCTACTAGGCATTGCGTGGGAAGAACAGTTCCTTAACGTATGGGCCACGTATGCACTTTCCTATTATTGCCGGTTATCTCCGCTGGAGATACGGTCCTGGATCCTGATACCTGATTTCTTGCTGGCCTCTGACATTTGATGAATATTATGCTTTGAGGTCCCTGGTATCCTAATGGGACCATACCTGAGTTCCTGCTCCTGTAGCCAGAGTGCCCACGCATTGAAGGTTTGTTCTTAACTGCATAAACACATTAGAATGGTTAGATAACCCTAGTCAATGTCATGTCACCCCCGTTCCATTAGTAGCTTGGGACAATGTCGCATCGCGGAATAATGTTCTACCCCTTGTCCTTGTTTGCTTGTGGGGTAGTCCACTCTTTCGATGATGAGGTATTGGATCTTGTTATGATTGGGCCTATTTTACTTTACTTGTGGCTTGTGACATTATATATATTCAGTTTATTATGGAATGTTCTTCCTGTATCATGTTACGTCCCTCTGAGGACCTGGTTATCTCTCTAGGTGTGTGCTTTGTGACTTTTCACAGGTGTTCTAGCCAAGGCCCTGATCTTCTCTAGTCCTTCGATGATGATTGCCCTTGGTTCGCCTTGTCATTTTCATCTATCCTTTCCTTGTATATTTCTCCCTTTTAAAATAGTTGGTAGTGGATGTAGAGACTAAAAATTAAGCTGCGCCACCTATTAAAGTGTTCGATCATCAGATGGTGCCAAAATATTACATTGCGCCAAACAATCAAGTTGCGCAACATCAGGTTACGCCAATGTCAGGTTGCGCGGGAGTCAGGTTGCGTGAGCGCCACGTGGTGCACTTCCTCGAGAAGCTGTAACGGCATCATCATTACCTGACAACTGACAGCACGGAGATCAAGGAAAATCCATCCGAATCTCGCGCAACGCGGCGCTCGAGAAGATTTTATCAGCATGTAATTAATGCTGACAGCTGGTTTGCACAAGTCATTATATGGCACGAGAATTAACCAGTACAGCACTGAAGACCAAGTCAAAGGTGCCAGTTGTTGAGTTGCACCATGCGTAGTATGACAAATTGGCGCCACTTGATCAATCCTTATTTTAGAACAGGGTGACGTGGCGCGCAAGCCACCAAATTCGCTGAGCGTGCCTACTACACTGCCCATGACCACGCGTATCTCAATCAAACGATGCCACGCGTCCACAACAGTTGGTGCAAAATGCTCGCACAGGTTGTTACATTGTGCCCACGAGCAACCTGATGAAGCACGCGCAATGTGATCAAACAGTATTAATGTCAGAGTGACGTGGCGCACAAGACACTAACTTCGTAGAACGTTCTCACTATACTGCTCATGACCACGTACATCTCAATCAAACGATGCCACACGTCTACAACAGTTAGTGCAACCGTTTGCACAAGTGAACATGAGGAGCGCAACCTGAAGTACGCGCAACCTAGAATAACTGCTAAACAGTTATTTCAAAAACTCTATAAATAGAGTTTCAAATCAATCTCAAATTATGAAAAAAGATCATAATTTCTTGCTAAAGTGTTGTTGCATCCTCCAGAGGCTCGTGTCTTCGATATCACATCGTCCAAGGAATAAAGTGATCATCTTCTGATCAGATTCCTATAGTTATACTTCCCCTGAAATCAATTGTACTCTTGTATTCTTTTCTAAGTTTGTAATAATGACTTTTGTTTTTGCAAACAAAATGGCGACTCTGCTTGGGACGACTTTCTTCTCCGACGAGAAAGTGACAACTCAATGTGATACCGCGTCAATCGGCAAGACGCAGAAGACCCTGGTCGTTCAAGTCGACGAGACAGCCTATGAGGCCATGATCAATACTGGGGGTGCCAAGCGCAATGTTGCCGCTGTTAAGAGCAAGACACGCTCTGTTTGGACTCCTAAGTCCTCGACGGCACAATCCCCTGCCTCTGTGCAACTTGCGCCCATCATTTCCTTGGCACAATCTAAGGGAGACAGTCTTTTGGCTAATCCTTCCACTTCTCTGATTCTGAAATCGAATGAGACTTTGTCTCGACACACCGATGTCCAAAATAAGGGAAGCGCCCTTTGGCCTTTTCTTTCCCGCCACAACCTGCACCTGTTCTTGCTTCTACGCAACTTGTGCCCATTACTGCCTTGGCGCAACCTAAGGGAAACAGCCTTTTGGCTAACCCCTCTACTTCTTCGATTCTGAAATCGAAGGAGACTTCGCCTGGACATATTACTGGACAAAACAAAGGAAAGTGCCCTATGGCCTTTTCCTCTCCGGCACAACCTGTGCATGTTCCTACTCCAGCGTAACTTGCGCGTGTTCCTTCTCTGCCGCAACCTATTCCTGTTCATACTCTGGCGCAACCCGCACATACTTCTGAACTAGCGCAACGTAAAGGGAAACATTGTTTAGTGGCTCCCTCTTTGCCACCAAACCAGAAGCTTGATAAAAAATCACTAAATCTGGGAAAACGCTTTTTACCTTTTTCTCATTCTGCTTGAGTCATTGACTGGATGGAAAGTACTGCTAATTCAAATAGAAATCCTACTCACCTTAACAGATACAAATAAATCTCTGCCATGAAGATGGGTTCTATTCAGAATGAACTTTCCACACAAAGGGGTATTATGCCTACTCCAAAGAGGTCAGGGCAAGATCTACCGACCTTACATATCTCAAGGTACCGATAAGTCAAACTGCTAGTGTCTGAAGTAGATGCACAAGAAACACCCCTGTCAGACTTGCCCACCTATATTAATAGGTGTCAATCAAGGTCGACCTCAGGAAGACACAAAATGCAACCTATATCAGTTGCTAACTTGCACCCAAAGAAGAATGCTGAGGTGAAAAATTCCATGAATTATGCTAACCAACTTAGCACGTCCTTTTACACTCAAGGTACGGGACACCTCAGGAACAAGAATCATGTCCCGAATATCGTCAAGGATTACATTCTTGCAACCTCTTCTCGTCCTATTAGTGACCTCCGTGAACTCTTAATACAGAAGTGGAAGGTTGCAAATCCATCACGTCCAATGGTGGTCCAAAAACAAGAACATCATTGTAATCACCACCATAAAGTTGTCATCAAATGTTGCTGTCAGTCGGCCATGCAGTCTATCTTTGACCATTTGAATTATGTTCAGACTCCTTAACCAATCCTGGTGGACGAAGATGAATTACTCTATGCTCCTGTCAACATGACATCTCGAAGCACTTGGGGTGGAAAACGTCCAAGACGTAATGCATCCCGCAATCCCAGTCAATAGTACTTAGATCGGATTCATGAATCCGATAAAGGAGTATATCGATATACTAGATCAAGAAGCCGAGAAATAATCGGTAAAAGGAATCTTCCTTCCAACCAAAACATAATCGGTCTTCTTGATTCGAACTAAGATTCCTTCAGACAAAAAGATATCCCTATCACTTATTCTGGGGGTAGTTCTTTATGTGACTTTGATGTTGATAGTGAAAGTTCTGAAAGGACCATCCTTTCCACTAGCTCATCTTCGAGGGCTAGAGAAGTGACTGCTTATGCCGTCACAGAAGATCAAGATACTTCCTGTTCTAGCAGTCAAGAGCAAAGAATTGCTGCTTTGGAGGCTAATTTGAAGAATTACATGGCTGAGATGATGACAGGAATGTATGCTGTGATTATGGCACAATATACAGTTCCACTGGTCACGAATCTGATTCCTACTCAGGAACCTGTAACAACATCAGCTCCCGTCAATATTGATCTAGGGGTACAATCTCCTCACACCGCTTCCATTCTTGCGTAGGCTATTCCAAGTCAATCTAGTACCGGGGGTGGTACCTATCATGCAGTACCCCCTCCTAACCTATCAAATTAATCCACTCCTCTATAATCAAGAGGAGATACCAATGAGACCGTAAAACTTTTACGTACTCAATTTGAAGCTTTCAAACAGAAGGATGGCCTGCAGAAGCTTGGGATCAAACAGCCCTATCCCATATAATAGAAAGAGGTCCAATTTTCTCCCAAATACAAACCCCCTACTATTATGATGCTTGATGGCAGCACATTTCCAAGTCAATACCTCAATCACTTTGAAGTAATGACTGATCAACTTCAACCAAACGGTGCTCTTCTTACTAGAGTATTTGTCGGCTGTTTAGCTGGTGCAACATATGACTGGTATCGTAGTTTACCAGATGGGTGTATAACCTCCTTCGCTAGCGTTAAACAAATTTTCTTGGAATGATTTTATAAAGGAACCAACAACATGACTATGTCTGCTCTCATCAAAATCAAACAATGACATAATAAAACTACTAAACGTTTCATTGAACGGTTCTGCCGTGAAGCACTCAAAATGCCTTTCGGAACCCCAGATGCTTTGACTATAGACACTTGTAAATTAAACCTGTTGCCTATAATCAGCATTTGGACAAGATCAACACAATTCCAGGATTGGCCTTCCTTCATAATGAATGCCAAAGCAGCAAAAGAGAGCGCTGACAAGTTCAAACAATTAGGCATTCAAATGCCTAATCTTGACAAAGATGAACGCACTACACTAGTAGCCATCAGAACAATCGCAAGAGCAAGGAGACTTTGGCCATTAACCTCAAAGGCAAAGAAGCCCTAGCCATCAATGAAATCAGCCAACATCTACCCCAACAGCACCACCACAACGGGCACCACGTCCAAAAGAGGAATACTCTTTTGATGATGATAATATCATGAGTATCTTTTATTGCCTCATCAAGAGCAATAAACTCCAACTGCCAAAACCAAAATGGCCAGGTGAAGTTGGTAAGACTGACCATCCGAAATATTATGTTTACCACAGGTTTATTGGGCATCCAACTCGAGTCCAACTCGAGTGTGCTGTGCTTCAGGGTAAAATTCAGGAGATGGTTAATTCCAATGCAATCACTCTCCAGCAAGACGAGAAAACTGTAACGGCTAATGTCGTCTCTATATAGTTTGGAGATTTTCTAGCTCAACTTATGCAGGATGGTATCATCCCCATCCCGAGAACTACTCTGGAGATTGTTAATCTTTTACCTGCACGAACTGAGGGTCTTGTTCCTCTGTCTATCGATAAAGGGAAATTATATGGATCTATCCAGATTTAGTGGCGGACTTTGAAGCACCATCTTCTTCTACCACGTCTAAGAAGGCCACTAAAAATAAATTATGTCATATGATTTTATTTGGTGAACATTATCTTCCACCCCTAACTACTACCTTCATCTCAGCAGCAGATAATCTTTCTTCTTCTTCCCCTGATAAGACAACATTGTCAAAGTTAGAAGCCAAATACCAACCAGCTTTACATCTATATAATCCACAATCTCGTAAATAAATGACGAAAATGGGATATAATCTACAAAAGGCTTCTGGTATGAACCATGGAAAAGGATCTCCTGTACCTCTTTTTCGATGTCTTTCTTATAACCAATCTCGGGTGGGTTTCGGTTACTGGACAAACTCTATATCTTGCCAAAAAAACCTTCTAGAAATAAGATCCAGGAAAAGAGTTGCAATATGGTATCCTTTGAGCCTGTATCCGAAGAAGAAGTCTTAACTGGTACCAGGTCTGGGAAACCTTACCTAAGAGACTATTGAGAAGGTAAAGAAAACCCTGCTCCAGCTCTGGAGGCTCCTCAAGCACCATCTTCTCTTGCTGTCAATGTTCCATCAGCTTCATCACCTCCAATAGAGCTAACTCTTCCCAAACCGACGACAAATGACAAAGAAAAATAGCCTGTCCGTTTTGATAAAGTATTGAAGAAGACTCCAACTTTGGGACTTAAGAAGCCATATAACATTGATATATTGGCTCAGCTGGCTAATACACCGGTAAGATTGTCAATTTTTGAACTACTCCGTCTTTCGAAGGAAATTCGAGAGACATTGAGTGAAGCTTTGACGTAAGCTGATATTTGTCTAACACTTCTCAAGAAGCCAGAGGATGAGCCTATAACATGCCTTTATTGTCATAGTGTGATAGAATTTATGCCAAACATCACCTTTACACAAGATGATATACTGTTGGAAGATAATCGTCATGATCGACCCCTCTACTTCACATGATATGTCGATACCGTGAAGATTGATCGTATTTTGATCGATCCTGGGTCTGCACTTAGCATCATGCCAAAGACTCTACTAGATGCATTAAAGATTCATGTACACAATCTTTCAACAACCATCACGACAATCTTGGGATTCAATTCTGACATAAGTAAACCTTTGGAAAAGATTCGCCTGGAAGTTCAAATAGGCAATCTTCATATAAAGGTTACTCTATGTGATCGATAATCACGGCTCTTACAATGCTTTGCTGGGAAGACCCTTTCTGCATGAGCATAACATTGTACCATCAACTTTACATCAATGCTTCAAATATGTTGATGTCAATGAGATGTCCAAAAGGAAATAGCCTACCTAAATCCTTTCAGGGGCATTGAAGCATATTTTATGGACTCTCGGATGTACAAGGAGGAGTTTATGAAAGTTGTATTGGCGAAGGATAGTGGGGAAGATCAGAAACATACTTCAAAAGTTGTTCTCATGATCCCCGTCAAAGGACGTGTTATTCATCCCTCTTCTTCTCAAACATTGACTATACATCTTTTCTCTCATAACAAATAGCCTCCTGATGTAGAAAAGGAACAAATGGAGCTCACCTCTTCTGAGCCTCTTGTTATCGACCTTCGTCGTAACAAACCTTCTCCTTCTCCTTCTCCTTCTCTGGTTATCAACCTTACTAAGCCTTCTGTTAAGGCTAAGAATCATGTTGTAAATGATGATGTACAAATTAATAAAGTAGCATCTCCTTTACAATATACTGATGTCCTTTATTATACTTGATGTTATTTAAAAATGTTAGATAACTTCGAACAACTTACCATAGGAGCAGTTGAAGCTTCCCAAAATAAAGTATTGCTCGAGCCAATGTAGGACTCCTTCTTCTTAGTTCCTTCCAGGAAGAAAGATGAACTTCTTATACTTTTTAATAAAAGGAACGGAATAGAAGATCATGTCCGATAGTGAAGAAGAAAATCACGATAACGAAAGACTTCAACTACGTCGTTATAGTCAGCAATCAAAAGATATCATTCAAAAGATAGGCTATAATTTTAAAGCTGGTCTCAATGGCGGCAAAGGAAGGCAAACTCCTATTCGTATTCCTGCTCCGAAAGGAAAGTCATAACAATACTACACCAAAATGAAGCGGGGATTAGGTTATACTTCACCAATTCTGACTCCACAAGCCTCTGAATCCGGTGAAGAAGAACGATATAACTCTTCTGATTCTATCTCATGGGATTCAAATACTAGTGTAGGGCACGTCTATCCCATGACTCTATCTTCCAATATGGTAACTGCCGAGTTCTCGAAAGATGACGAAGACTTTGTCGAAGCCTTTGAATATGATCCTTGGGCACAAAGGATGGATACTCAATGGGAGCTTCGCTTTGAACAACGGGAGCCACCTACTGAAGATCAATTGGTTCAAGTCAATATTGGAGATAAAACTTTCCTAAAATCGATATTTGTCAGCAAAAGCCTCCCTGAAGCTGATAAATAAGAACTAATCCAACTTATTAGGGAATATATTGATGTATTTGCTTGGAGCTATAAAGACATGCCGGGGTTGGATCCTCAGATCGCTACCCACAAGCTCAATGTTCTGCCAAATGCGAAGCCGGTCAAACAGCAACATCGTCGATTTCAACCCTACATGATGGATGCTATAGAAGCTGAAGTCAAGAAACTCATCGCCTGCAGTTTTGTCAGAGATGAACAACATCCGGACTGAGTGGCTAATATTGTCCCAGTTTTGAAGAAAATAGGGAAAGTCCGGGTCTGCATCGACTTCAGAGACCTTAATGAAGCTTGTCCCAAAGACGAATTCCCTCTTCCAATCACTGATGTCATGATCGACAATACTTGCAGATTTGAATGTATGTCCTTTATGTATGGATTTTCAGGATACAATCAAATTAAGATGCATACAGAAGATGAGAAACATACATCTTTCCGCACTCCTCTTGGAGTCTATTGCTATATTGGCATGCCATTTGGTCTTAAGAACGCTGGTGCAACTTATCAGCGAGCCATGAGTACCATCCTTCGTGATCATTTACAAAAAAACTTTTGAATGTAATATTGACGATATTGCTGTCAAATGTCGTCTAAAGGAAGATCACATTCAAGACTTGAGAACTATTTTTGATCTAATGCGGCAGCATCAACTCAAGATGAATCCCACCAAGTCATTCCTGGGAGTCTCTAGTGGCAAATTTCTCAGATTCGTCATTACCTCTAAAGTATACACGTTGACCACGAGAAGATCAAAGCCATTCAAGAGATGCATCCTCCACGCAACCTAAAAGAGCTACAAGAATTCCAGGAACGGCTTGCGTATATCAGGAGATTCATCTCAAATCTCTCTGGACACTTTAGACCGTTCACTCAACTCATGAAGAATGGTGTGTCTTTTATTTGGACTGAAAAATGTCAATAAGCATTTGAAGACATAAAGCGGTACTTGATGAAGCCTCCAGTTCTAGTGCCTCCAGTGTCATGAATACCTTTCATGGTGTATGTTCGAACAATGGACCATTCTCTAGGTACTTTATTAGCTCAGAAGAATAAAGAGGGTCATGAACATGCTATCTATTACCTTAGCCGTATGATGGTTGGAGCTGAGCATCGATACACTCCAATAGAAAAAAATGTTTAGCTTTAATGTTTGTTGTTCAAAAAATGAGACATTATGTCACTGGCCAAACTATTCATGTTATTTCTAGAGTTAACCCTCTCTGGGTCCTGATGAAAAAGCCCAGTACACTCAATTCCAGGCTTGCAACATGGGCTATATTGTTAGCACAATATGATACGGTTTATGTTCCTCAAAAGTCTATTAAAGGTCAAGCCCTTGTTGACTTTCTGGCAGCTCATCCAGTTCACGAAACGTCTAAACTCTACGACAAAATTCCAGATGAAACTTTGGAGTCCAACATGATTTCAAAAGAAACTCTTACATGGCGTCTATTCTTTGATGGAGCATCCAGAATTGGACCAAAAGGTGCTATTGTTGCTGGAGTTGGAATCGTCCTCGTCTCACCAGAAGGGTTAGCTATTCAGAGAGCTTATTCTTTAGATGAGCCGTGTTCTAATAATGTGGTTGAATATAATGCTCTACTTATTGGTCTCCAATTGGCTAAACAATTAGATATTGAATATCTTGAAGTTTACAGAGACTCTAAACTTATTGTCAATCAAGTTAGAGGCACATACGAAGTTCGACATCAAGATCAAGTTCCGTATCATGATGCAGCGATCGGGATGGCTACTTCATTCAAAGCCTTCTTCATCGAGCATATACGTCGAGCGTGTAACACAGAAGCTGATGCACTCGCTAATCTTGCAGTAGTATTAGAAATTTCCGTAAGAAGGCAACAAATGATCGTCATCACTAATAGAGAGTTATTTTTTGTCGATAATAACTTAAATACTGAAGTTAACAACCCAAACATAGAATTCAACAATTCAGTTGAAATCTGTGTCATCATGAAGACTGGATGAATCCTTTCACAGACTTCGTGGTCCATGATATCTTACCCAAAGATCTTAAAGAGGCTATAACCATTCGTCGGCGGTCACACAGATTTTATTATAATCATACTATAAAGACACTCTGTCACGACCCGCACCCACTGTGAGGGTACGAGTACGTAACGACGCCCAGCCTACGCCGTAGTGTCGGCGGTAGAGAGCTATCCTAGGTTACTATCTAACCAACAACTCACGCAATATATAATGTACTCATCATGATCAACTCCGAACGGAGGACAAGTATAAGATATTGAACTCAATCACAGTCTAAGCACGATATGATAAACACAGAAGAATTAAACTAAGAATAGAAGAACAACTACTAAAATAATAACAACTCTCAACAAATCTCAAGTACTACACAAGTCTCAAAACTTCTATAACAAGATCAACATGAAAACAGATACTAGTCTACTAAACTAAATCCCGATCACTCTTGAGAGTCGGGGCCAAAGGTAGTCATCCCGTCTCCGGGTCCATAATATGTAGGACATGTATCCTCAGGGCAATCATCTGTAAAATTTTAATAGGTCCAGTCAGGACAGGAAGGAGTACAACTTATCAAGAAATCCCAATTAAATGACAGAGAACTATAAAGCAGTTATAAACAGTTTTATTGATGAAATATGGCAGTTTATATTCAGGTGATGGTAAGAAAGAGAGATAAAGTGCAAGGAAAGTAAATGCTAAACAAGAGAAGAATCATAGCAATGAAGACTGTAAAAATAGAACTAGCTGAACCAGGGTAATATGATATAAAGTCCAGACAGAAAATGTAAACCAGTGTAAAACCTATATAAATCCAGTACGGGATGAATCTAATACAAGATAAATCTAGTAAGGGACGATTCCAGTTATAGTGATCAATGATTCCAGGGTGAGTCCAGCCTATACTCTAGCAGTGTGTTTTAAAATATCGGGATCGACATGTGAACGGCTGTAGGTAATACGGCATATCGCACACCTGGCCGGGTGTGAGATGGCTATCATTCCAGTATAATTCCAAGGGAGTGGTTCCAGTATTTGGGTATGTTCACATGCCTATTCCAATATTTTCCCGCCCAGCAAGTACAAGTGAATCCAGAAAACGACACGAGAAATCGGAATGAGTCCAGCCAAACATAATGATACCAGCAAAAGATTCCAGGGTGATTCCAGTAGGTGATGCCAGTAGTGGTTCCAGAAGATGATGCCAGTAGTGGTTCCAAAAAATAGAGGCCAGACAGATGGTATGTATGTCGTATACATAAATCCAGAATATCCATACGTGTTGTAAGAATCACATAAAACTATCTAGAACTGAAGTACAGTAATTGACAAGTAAATGGAAGAACTATCAGAGAATGTACTCGCCTGTTACTCTAAAAAGAGTAATAAAATATCAGATGTCTGCACCGGAGTCACAATGTCCTAAATAGAGCCGTATGGGTTATGACATGTTTAAAATAAGGTAAATGAAATCTACGATGCAATTTACATAATTTCTAGGCCAATCTAGGTCAAAGTCAACTCTTGGTCAACTCTGGTCAACCAAGTCAACTACACTAGTCAAACTAGGTCAGTTGGTCACATCTAGACTCAATGTTGACTTTTGGTCAACTCCAGTCAATTCTGAACTATTGGGTCAAACCATGGTCAACACTCTAGTCCATCAAGTCTCACTAGGCCTATCCCAAGTCTATACTAGCAATCCAGAACAATTACAAGCCAACTAGGCTATACAAGTCAACCACACACCTTAATTGGGCATCCATGCCATAAACATAGGTTATGAGCCATAGGTTAGAGGCTAAGCACACAATAGTCCATTCAACATATTTCACATACTCTCACATATATCATATATCAACTACATCTAATTTAATTTAAATAGCACACATATACCCATAGCTACATGATAAAATAACTCACATATATAGATATATATGTATATATATGCATGGGTTAATAGGGAGAGGAATACATGTGTGTGTGACATGGTATTAAAGTGGCAGTGTGGTACAAAAAAGTTTGTGAACAGTGGTGTGTTGATAAGTGTGTGTGTGTAGAAAGTTTAAGGTAGAGTATAAATGAGGGGGAGTGAACCTAGAGTGTATGTGATAGCTTAGTGTCACATAGGTAATGGCAATGAAGTTGTGTGTAGTGAAGGGTGTCCACATGACAGGGAACAATGTGTGTGTCATGGGTTATCATATGACAGTGGACCAATGTGAAGGGGATGTTGTGTGTGACTAACAGGAAAATCAGTGTCTTATTTATAGAATTAGCAACCAGTGTAAACCATGTGTGTGCTAGGATTACAGTAGAAATAGCTCATGTGACAGCCATTCACAGGAACCCATTTCCAGGATTCCAATCTCAGGTCAGTTTATAGGTTAGCTAGCATATAAACTCAGTTATAGTGCTGTGTGATTTGTGACAGGGAATTAAGGAATAAATAGGAAACAATGAACACCACGTCAGTTTAGGAACTCAATATGACAGTTCACCCTTTGTCCAAACTAATGTCAATGGATGTAGGCCCTGCTACTGGCCACTGCAAATGGAAAGCCAGGCCAAGCCAAGCCAAAACAAGGCAAGCCAAATGGAACCCTGGGCTTAAATAGGAAATCAATGCAAGGCATGTGGGTAGTGCACAGTTCAAATTAGTGTGCAAAAACTCTCAGTTCAGATGTGCAAAGCTCACAAAAGCCTCAAATAGAATGGTTCTCCAAGCCTCAAAAACTCCCACAAATTGATCCTACTCTGAAATATTCTTGCACAAACAGAAAGAACAGAAAAATTAGGTCCTAACGCAATTGATTTGAAGGAAAATGGAGTTGAAATGGATTTCCTATGATTTTAGAAAGATGGAGGCTCACCTCTTCCAAAACTTGCACAAATCCCAATGGAGGCTAGCCCTAAATTCTAGGAGGGGATTAAATAGGGGGAAGGGATCACTAGTGGCTGCCATGGGCTGATTAGGGCTAGGTTTGGTTCATGGTGTGGGCCTATGGGCTATAAGTCAAGTCATTAATCATGACTTATGAAGTCATAAGCCATATTTGTCATATCAACTCCAAATCTCTCCAAACAAGTTCCAATGACTTAAACTTCACTAAATTAGGTCAAACCAAGTTTACTTAACCTAACCAAGGGGTCTTAACCAAGGTTAGTCACTAGGTTAGTCTTCTAGTCAACACTAGTCAAAGTCAACTATAGGCCCAAAATCAATTCTACTAAAAATTACTAAAAATCATCATATAAAATAAATATCCTTAAATAATAATTATAATTACAAAATTTTAAACTACCCTCATCTGGAAAACTGGGTGTTATAATCCTACCCTTCTTAGAAAAATTTCGTCCTCGAAATTAAAATGGTCGCACCCCTTCTAGGTCAAACCCAAACAATCAAGGTCAAGAGATAATCATGCAAACAAAATCTTACTGGTCGTGATTCCACAGTCTCGTACAGGGTAGCTATACTATCTAGCAATCACAAACAATATCCTGGCAGGTACTAAGGGAATCACACAGGAAAGTGGGGAGGAAGAATGAGAAGGACAAACCTGCTAACCCATCACCTGCAGCGTCGGTCTCCTCGACCGCCATCGCAAAAGCTCTATCCCTCTGGTGCTGAGCTACAGGTGGCCTAGCTCCCTCATAAGGAGGTGCAGCGGGACAATCAATCATCTTGTGAGCACCAGACCCACAAAATAGACAAACCTTCAGCCTCCTCCTACAAGACTCCCAAACATGCCCTGCCTTCCTGCAGTAGGCACAAGTCGGCACCTCGCGGTCCTGTCCTCTGTGCTGATGCTGTGCCTGCTGCACTCTCACTGGTGCCTGTGCCTGCTGAGCCTGCACATGGGGCCTCTTGGCCTGACCCCCGCTGCTGCTACCACCCTGGGAGTCTCACCCCCTCTTGAGCCTAAGCTCAAGATCATCCTCTGCAGCTAGTGCGTCCACTAGGATCTCCTCAAATGTAGTACTGCGGGCGTTCTTGGTGTAGGACTTGACCTCCTTTACCAAGCCCTTTCTGAACCTCCGGGCCTTCGTCGTCTCCGACAAGTCCTCCATAAATCTGCTCAGGCGGCAGAACTCTCCTGCGTACTCCTCCACGGACTGGGTCCCCTGAACTAAGGCCTCGAACTGGGTCTCGAGGGCTCCCAGTGCTACGTCTGGAAAGAACTTCTCCTTGAACAGCTTCTTGAATGCTGCCCAAGTCTGTCCTGCTGTGCCAACCCTCGGGTCGGTCTGGTACCATATATGGGCCAGATCCTGCATCATACTGGCCGCTGCCTCTATCTGGAGCCTCGACGGGATCTCAGCCAGCCTGAAGATCTCCTCTATATGTTCGATCCACTCATCGGCATACAGGATCCCCTCTGTCCCTCGAAAGTCTCTCGGGTGCATCTTCTGGAAGTCCTGGATGCCCTTCTACCGTGGCTGGTACGGCTGCGGGGCTGCCGCTGGCTGAGCTACGACTCTCTCCACTGCCGTCACTACCAGCTCAATGCCTCTGCTGAGCTCTGCCGTGTGCCTCTGCTGCTGGGTCTGCTGACCCTCCATGTACTGCCTGAAGAAAGCTAACAGTTGAACGGCGTCAACTGTCCCGGCAGGTGGCTGCTGATGCTGCTGCTGAAACATCTCAGGAATGACTGGGGTCGTCCCCTGAACAAGTAGAGGCATACCCCCAATGGCTACAGCAGCTCCTGTCTGATCAGGAACAGAAGGTGCTATAGTCTCAACAGGCTACTACAATGGACGAGAGGTGGCAGACCCCTCTCCAGCGGCTACTGTACCAGAGCGATGTGATCGTGTCTCTACCATCCTGAAGACAGATCGAAAAGGAAGTCAATACTGAGCAGGAATCGATAAATCAAAGGAGGACAGTTTATTGCAAAGAAGACAAGTCAGTAAGATATGTAGATGGCATGAATTGAAGCAGAATCTTCCTAACTGTGATTGAGTACCTCTCCGTTAAAGCCTATCTCTCAATCCTATCGTAGGCTCGCAGCAGTACAACTAAGTCGTCGTCCTACCACGATATCGCTCTAATGCGACTCTCGACCTGCATGGGCCACCACTAAAAATGTGTCACGACCCGCACCCACTGTGAGGGTACGAGTACGTAACGACGCCCAGCCTACGCCACAGTGTCGGCGGTAGAGCGCTGTCCTAGGTTACTATCTAACCAGCAACTCACGCAATATATAATGTACTCATCATGATCAACTCCAAACGGAGGACAAGTATAAGATATTGAACTCAATCACAGTCTAAGCACGATAAGATAAACACAGAAGAATTAAACTAAGAATAGAAGAACAACTACTAAAATAATAACAACTCTCAACAAATCTCAAGTACTACACAAGTCTCAAAACTTCTATAACAAGATCAACATGAAAACAGATACTAGTCTACTAAACTAAATCCCAATCACTCCTGAGAGTCGGGGCCAAAGGTAGTCATCCCGTCTTCGGGTCCATAATATGTAGGGCATGTATCCTCAGGGCAATCATCTGTAAAATTTTAATAGGTCCAGTCAGGACAGGAACGAGTATAACTCATCAAGAAATCCCAATTAAATGACAGAGAACTATAAAGCAGTTATAAACAGTTTTATTGATGAAATATGGCAGTTTAAATTCAGGTGATGGTAAGAAAGAGAAATAAAGTACAAAGAAAGTAAATGCTAAACAAGAGAAGAATCATAGCAATAAAGACTGTAAAAATAGAACTAGCTGAACCAGGGTAATATGATATAAAGTCCAGACAGAAAATGTAAACCAGTGTAAAACCTATGTAAATCCAGTACGGGATGAATCTAATACAAGATGAATCCAGTAAGGGACGATTCCAGTTATAGTGATCAATGATTCCAGGGTGAGTCCAGCCTATACTCTAGCAGTGTGTTTTAAAATATCGGGATCGACATGTGAACGGCTGTAGGTAATACGGCACATCGCACACCTGACCGGGTGTGAGATGGCTATCATTCCAGTATAATTCCAAGGGAGTGGTTCCAGTATTTGGGTATGTTCACATGCCTATTCCAATATTTCCCCGCCCAGCAAGTACAAGTGAATCCAGAAAACGACACGAGAAATTGGGATGAGTCCAGCCAAACATAATGATACCAGCAAAAGATTCCAGGGTGATTCCAGTAGGTGATGCCAGTAGTGGTTCCAGAAGATGATGCCAGTAGTGGTTCCAGAAAATAGAGGCCAGACAAATGGTATGTATGTCACATACATGAATCCAGAATATCCATACGTGTTGTAAGAATCACATAAAACTATCTAGTACTGAAGTATAGTAATTGACAAGTAAATGGAAGAACTATCAGAGAATGTACTCGCCTGTTACTCTGAAAAGAGTAATAAAATATTAGATGTCTGCACCGGAGTCACAATGTCCTAAATAGAGCAGTATGGGTTATGACATGTTTAAAATAAGGTAAATGAAATCTACGATGCAATTTACATGATTTCTAGGCCAATCTAGGTCAAAGTCAACTCTTGGTCAACTCTGGTCAACCAAGTCAACTACACTAGTCAAACTAGGTCAGTTGGTCTCATCTAGACTCAATATTGACTTTTGGTCAACTCCAGTCTATTCTGAACTATTGGGTCAAACCATGGTCAACACTCTAGTCCATCAAGTCTCACTAGGCCTATCCCAAGTCTATACTAGCAATCTAGCACAATTACAAGCCAACTAGGCTATACAAGTCAACCACACACCTTAATTGGGCATCCATGCCATAAACATAGGTTATGAGCCATAGGTTAGAGGCTAAGCACACAATAGTCCATTCCACATATTTTACATACTCTCACATATATCATATATCAACTACATCTAATTTAATTTAAATAGCACACATATACCCATAGCTACATGATAAAATAAGTCACATATATAGATATATATGTATATATATGCATGGGTTAATAGGGAGAGGAATACATGTGTGTGTGACATGGTGTTAAAGTGGCAGTGTGGTACAAAGAAGTTTGTGAACAGTGGTGTGTTGATGAGTGTGTGTGTGTAAAAAGTTTAAGGTAGAGTGTAAATGAGGGGGAGTGAACCTAGAGTGTATGTGATAGCTTAGTGTCACATAGGTAATGGCAATGAAGTTGTGTGTAGTGAAGGGTGTCCACATGACAGGGAACAATGTGTGTGTCATGGGTTATCACATGACAGTGGACCAATGTGAAGGGGATGTTGTGTGTGACTAACAGGAAAATCAGTGTCTTAGTTATAGAATTAGCAACCGGTGTAAACCATGTGTGTGCTAGGATTACATTAGAAATAGCTCATATGACAGCCATTCACAGGAACCCATTTCCAGGATTCCAATCTCAGGTCAGTTTATAGGTTAGCT
This sequence comes from Iris pallida, assembly GCA_029216955.1. Lineage (NCBI taxonomy): Eukaryota > Viridiplantae > Streptophyta > Magnoliopsida > Asparagales > Iridaceae > Iris > Iris pallida. The sequence goes on along the minus strand of JANAVB010021800.1, from coordinate 14,516,882 downwards.
AACATGTAAACTCAGTTATAGTGCTGTGTGATTTGTGACAGGGAATTAAGGAATAAATAGGAAACAGTGAACACCACATCAGTTTAGGAACTCAATATGATAGTTCACCCTTTGTCCAAACTAATGTCAATGGATGTAGGCCCTGCTACTGGCCACTGCAAATGAAAAGCCAGGCCAAGCCAAAACAGGGCAAGCCAAATGGAACCCTGGGCTTAAATAGGAAATCAATGCAAGGCATATGGGTAGTGCACAGTTCAAATTAGTGTGCAAAAACTCTCAGTTCAGATGTGCAAAGCTCACAAAAGCCTCAAATGGAATAGTTCTCCAAGCCTCAAAAACTTCCAACAAATTGATCCTACTCTGAAATATTCTTGCACAAACAGAAAGAACAGAAGAATTAGGTCCTAACGCAATTGATTTGAAGGAAAATGGAGTTGAAATGGATTTCCTATGATTTTAGAAAGATGGAGGCTCACCTCTTCCAAAACTTGCACAAATCCCAATGGAGGCTAGCCCTAAATTCTAGGAGGGGATTAAATAGGGGGAAGGGATCACTAGTGGCTGCCATGGGCTGATTAGGGCTAGGTTTGGTTCATGGTGTGGGCCTATGGGCTATAAGTCATGTCATTAATCATGACTTATGAAGTCATAAGCCATATTTGTCATATCAACTCCAAATCTCTCCAAACAAGTTCCAATGACTTAAACTTTACTAAATTAGGTCAAACCAAGTTTACTTAACCTAACCAAGGGGTCTTAACCTAGGTTAGTCACTAGGTTAGTCTTCTAGTCAACACTAGTCAAAGTCAACTATAGGCCCAAAATCAATTCTACTAAAAATCACTAAAAATCATCATATGAAATAAATATCCTTAAATAATAATTATAATTACAAAATTTCAAAAATACCCTCATCTGGAAAACTGGGTGTTACACACTCTACCTACGAACGTTTGACAGTTTACTCCTACACTGTATTGTGGGAGAAGAAGCAAAACAAATACTTCGTGAAGCTCATGACGGTGTTTGTGGTGCACATCAACATGGTCCTAAACTACAGGATCGTATTCGCCGTATGGGCTATTTTTGGCCCTCGATGGTATCTGATGCCATCGAGTATACAAGGAAGTGCCGAGCATGTCAAATTCATGCTGACTTCATCCATCAACCATCAGAATTTCTTCACCCGACGGCAGCATCTTGGCCCTTTGAAGCTTGGGGAATGGATGTCATAGGTCCTATCAACCCTCCCTCGTTTCGAGAACATCGGTTTATATTGGCCATCACTGATTACTTCTCAAAATAGGCTGAAGCTATACCTCTAGCTGAGGTCAAGACAAGCGGCATCATCAACTTTATCAAGCATCATGTGATTTATAGATTCGGTGTTCCTCGGAGAATCATTCATGATAATGGGCCACAATTTATCAGCCATAAATTCACTCGATTCTGCGATGACAACAGGATCAATAATATTTCTTCTACAGCTTACAATCCTGCAGCTAACGGGTTGGCAGAAGCATTTAACAAGACCATCATCAAACTCCTCAAGAAGTTTGTTCCTACCAACAAACAAAATTGGAGTGAGAAGCTTGGAGAATGTTTGTGGGCTTACCGTACTACTATACGTACTCCTACAGGCTGTACACATTTCTCTTTGGTATATAGATGCGAGACATTTTACCATTAGAAATCCAAATCCCTTCTCTAAGGATTGCCATTGCTAATGAACTCACAACTGAAAACAATGATCATCTAAGACTTCAGGAGCTTGAAGCGCTTGACGAGAAACGGCTCCTAGCTCAACAACATATTGAGTTATACCAAGGTCGTTTATCAAAAGCCTTCAACCGTAAAGTCAAAATTCGAGCATTTCAAAAGGGAGAACTAGTTCTAACCGTCAGACTTCCTATGACTATGACGTAGATAAGCAAAGACAAATTCGAAGCAAAGTGGTAAGGACTCTACATTGTAAGCAAAGTTTTCTCCAATGGAGTTTATCAATTGACTGGTATGGATGGTCGAATCGCCATGATGCCTATCAATGGCAAGTTTTTCAAGAAATATTATGTTTGAAGACAAAGAAGAAATATCAACACAGAGACTTAGAATGTAAATAAAATTCCTTTTTATTTGCATAAATTCAGACTGAAGGAAATACATAAAATTAACGAGGACCGGAGCCCTCTTGATTGAAAATATATGTCCTAAGATGCTTGAAGACGTTATTGTCCGATCACACCAGCAGTTCACAAGCAGCTTTCCTCCGAGCTTCTTCCTCGACAGTACTCCCAGGCTCCACAAGTTTGGCAAGAATGTCCTGCTTTTGTCCAGGGACAGCCGAGCTTTCTCCGATTTCTGGCTGAGTAGGCGGTGGAAGCTCGTCAGAGGAGTGTCGAGGCTGGCTTCGATCTTCAGGATGACTTTCGCCTTCTTAGGCATATCTTCTGAAGACATTTGCAAAAAAAAAAAGAGTGAATGATGCTCTCAGAAAAGTTCTACACTATTTATAGACAAAAAGGCCAAACATTCTGCCTCAAGAATCGAAACAACCTTTCCTCGAAAAGGCATGTTTGTTCATTCATCTCCTTTCATCTTGTGAAGAGATCTTCATTTACTCTCTGTCTTGAGAATCGAAGCGACCTTTTGCTTGAAAAGACATACTTATTCATCAGTCTTTTCATCTATATTTTATTTCGTGAATGGGCCTACATTTATTATCGCTTTTTTACTTTTTCGTAAATAAAGCCACAAGATAATAAAAACTCAAAATCCCCTGTGGAGCACATACGAATCATCAATTCTGTCTTATGAAATCCAGCTGTTTTAAAAGATATCTTTTCTTTATGATAAAATCTGTATTATCACAGATATCGTCTTTTTAGACATATTTTCTCGTCTTTGAGTCCCAATTGACCTAAAGATTATCAATATAAAAAAATGAATGTATATCCACATTACCTCTGGATTCTATTTTCTATATCATCACATCAAATCAGATCATAAAGAAGTAAAAATTATTCTTTATTCCTTCTTTAAAAAAATAGATACATCATGATGGAAATCTATTAAATCTCGGATTTTTATTCTAAATCTAACAAATGAAGGTCGATTACATCTTTGGATCTTCTTGTTGATGCCAGTTCCTTGTTGACTCGACCTGAAGCAACGAGCAAGGCAACGGAATTAACTCTGGTATTCTCTCTATTAGAAAGTCGAGAGGAGAACCACGGAGTGCAGCAGCTCGAAAAAATGTTGCTGCCAATACAACTGGTGGAGAAGAGACGACCCTTTATGAGAAGTAGGAACGAGATCACCCTCGTGATACGATTCCTAATTCTGTGTCTCCACCATCCAACTCTCATATATAAAGGTCCTTCCGACCAACTTGAGGAAGCCCTTTAAAGCATGAAGAGTTCTGAGCTCTCTGATGTGTGTGTCAAAGTGGTTCAACTTTATAGCATCCAAGCACCGATGCCAGTTGTGGGAATTTTTGTCAGTTGGTCTCCTGCAAACATCAGAAAGAAGAAGAGAATACAGAAAATATTCTTTTCTTATCGCAACTATTCATGTCCAATTGAAGCTGAAACATTTTGCGCGTCTATAGGCGTATATTTCGGGAAAAAAATGCTATGTGGTATTCGAAAGTTGATATTGTTAGAACCGAGAAAGTTCAGCATATATCAAGATAGTAACACAACAAAGCTGACATATGCCTAAAATTGAGACGCGTCAACACAGTTACTCGACAAAAGTTCAAATGTGCCAGGATTTATAAAGTTAAATTATTTTTCATTTCATAATGAAAAGAAAATGATAGACACTAAAACGCACTATTGCTATTATGTAAAAATGATGATCTTATGTCACGTCATTTCTTCTTCCCACTATCAGCCTGGCGTAATGTAGAGCTCAACTCATCTATATTATGGATCTCCGAGCGATATATTACACGGAGGAATCCTTCCCTCTGTTCCAGTGTGCCACGATCTTCGAAAGATAATGGCCCACCTTGGGAACGAGCGAAGACTGATGGGGTCAGGCCAAAGTAGTTCAGGAAGTTCTCCGCCCTCAGGGACGGGACGGCTTCCAGCAGATACGTCGTAGGCGCAGAATTCGACTTCTCTTCAGAAGCCTCGCCATCGACAGTGAGGTTCACCTTCTTCTTCATGCTCTCCTTTGGCGCCATGAAGTAGTGAATGAAGATAAAGGATAGCAACCTCATACCTATATATATACAATAAAGGTCGGTTCCCGCCGACTCTTCATCTTCCCATTAAATGGGCACATATCACTTAACGAGGGAGAAAGTAAAAAGAATTTTTGAAAAAGTGCACCCCATAAATAGGTTCATCGTTGGGAATGAACCGAGTATTTAATACTATTTTTAGTCAGGTTGCGCGATACTCATATTACGCCGCACTCAGCATGCACAGCCATCAGGTTGCGCAACAATCATGAATATGCCGCTTTTTGCCGTACAATGCGTCAAAATTGCGCTCAAAATACAACACAGATTTCGAACCATCGTGCAACATGGGTCGACAGTAACCAAACCGTAAAAAGGGAGGCGCAAGTTATAAGTTGTGCCACACTCTAAAAAGAGTAGGTGCACGACGTCAGGAGCCGGCCAAACCCTAAATAGGGTGATCGATGATCGGGTCTAATACTTACCTTCCATGGCTGGGTTAACAGTCTCTCGTCGTGACAAAGGTGGAACGTACTGATACGCACGTCGGTGCTCTCTGCATGATGAAGCACAAGATACAGGCTCGGTGAAGCCCTTTCCTTTCTTAATATTGAATCTCCTGGGCGCCATTAGGGTTTGTCGAAGATGCTTCCGAATCAGGAAGAAGAAGGGACGAAGGGGTTAAAGAAGGAGGTAGGATTTCGAGAAAATCACGTTAGTGAAATGAAAGGCACAGAGTGTACGGCTATTTATAGCCCAAACAGTTACACGATCCATGCTGAAGAATCGGGCTCGAGTTGACTGGTGCAACACAAACAGTTCCCTGGCGCAATCCAAACAAAACTAGAATAATTCAAAGTATTTCAAAACTTTGAAGTATTTTCAAGTTTCGAAAACTTTAAAGGGGGTCTTGTAGAGGCTAAAAATTAAGCTGCACCACCTATTAAAGTGTTCGATCATCAGATGGCGCCAAAACATTACATTGTGCCAAACAATCAAGTTGTGCAGCATCAGGTTGCTCTGGAGTCAGGTTGTGTAAGCACCACGTGGCGTACTTCCTCGAAAAGCTGTAACGGCACCATCATTACCTAACAACTGACAGAACGAAGATTAAGGAAAATCTATTCGAATCCCATGCAATGCGACGCTCGAGAAAATTTTGTCAGCATGTAATTAATGCTTACAGCTGGTTCGCGCAAGTCATTGTATGGCGCAAGAATTAACCAGTACAGCACTGAAGACCTAGTCAAAGGTGCCAGTTGCTGAGTTGCGCCATGCGTAGCCTGACAAATTGGCGCCACTTGATCAATACTTATATTAAAACAGGGTGACATGGCGCATAAGCCACCAACTTCGTAGAGCGTGCCTACTACACTGTCCACGACCACGTGCATCTCAATCAAATGATGCCACGCATTCACAACAGTTGTTGCAAACCGCTCACACAGGTTGTTATATTGCACCCATGCACAACCTGATGAAGCACACATAAGGTGATCAAACAGTATTCATGACAGAGTGACGTGGCGCGCAAGCCACTAACTTCATAGAATGTACTCACTATACTGCTCACGACCACGTGTATCTCAATCAAACGATGCCACACATCCACAACAGTTAGTGCAACTGTTTGCACAAGTGAACAGGAGGCGCACTACCTGAAGTGGGCACAACCCAGAATAACTGCTAAATAGTTATTTCAAGAACTCTATAAATAGAGTTTCAAATTAATCTCAAATCATCAAAAAAGATCATAATTTCTTGCTAAAGTGTTGTTGCATCCTACAGAGACTCGTGTCTTCAATATCACATCGTCCAAGGGATAAAGTGGTCATCTTCTGATCAGATTCCTATAGTTGTACTTCTCCAAAAATTAATTGTACTCTTGTATTATTTTCTAAGTTTGTAATAAAGACTTTTGTTTTTGCAAACAGTGGATTTGTCTCCGCCAACTACATGTATAAATGATAAATTTTATAGTTGATTTATATTATTATTCTCTAATTTGGTGGATGAGATTTAGTTATCACGGTTTACTGTATTTTATAGCTTATGTTTACATACAGGGGTTCCATATATTGGAGTATACTTCGTATGTATACAGCTGGCATGTCTACGCACTTCGTCCTAAGAATTTTGGGACTGGGGCGTTTCATATTTTTGTGGTGGCCCATGCAGGTCTGTTCATCACTTTGGAAACGTTACGGTACCGATGTGAGCCTGCAGATAGGATTAGAGTCTAGAATCTCATCCACATGCTTGACCTCCACCTTGACTCCAATTTTGAACTCTCGTTCTGTCACCTTAATTTTTTTCTGCTTGATTCCTTTCAATGTAAATCTTAACTATTCCTTCGTGCCTGATAGAAAGGTTAGAAAGATAACTTGACTTTTATAAGTTGGGTAGTTTGCCTCATGGCCTGTCACCCCGTAATCTTATAACCCCTTAATGAAGTATAACTAAGTGGCACAGAATTTATGCTAGTGTAGGAAGATATGTTTACCTAGAATATAGAGTTTTAGTAACCCATATCCCATTGGTCCACCAAGGCCTGATACCAGAGAGAGTAGGGCGACTGTATAAGCAGGAACACCAGACAAGACTTGGATCTTTGTGAAACTTGAACTATTTATTACTGCTTTCGACGTTATCTACCATACCATTACTTTACAGTATCAAAAATGAAGTTGCTATTATAGCCTAGTTTTGCAAGCTTACTCTTTATCGAGCTTGTTCTGGACATATGTATACTGGGGACGCCCACAAGCATATTGTCTAATTAGAATCAATGTACTATGGTCTGATCAACCATAAGTGCACTTAGTTCGCTCTTTATATGATTATCCCATGTGGATTAAGATGTAGAGGTATCTAGGGTCTCATCTGTGAATGCCTTGACATACTTCTTGAATTATACATTCGTCTTTGAATCGCATAATTGTATTCGATGACATCCTTCTTGAACTCTTTAATGCTTTTGTCTTTCACTGATTGGGAAGACGAATGCTTGCATTTTATAGATAGCTATAGAGTATCCCCCATGGCCATGAAAGGCTATATATACACAAGTATAGCAACCATCGGCCAAACCTTAAGACTACATCCTTGCCTTGGGTTACTCGTTCTCTCCTCGACCCTAAAACTACTATCGTGAACTTCTAATCACTTGAATTTGATGATGATTAGAATCATACCCTTGGTCAAACACCAACCAAGACGACTATCTAATCTCTAGGAATCAATTATTATGAGCCTCCAATTATTCATCTTGATTCTTGGCTTAACTAGCAACCCGTATGCCTCAACTCAACCCTTACTTGACTAGGCCTCCACAGTTTAGACAAAAGAGAAATTTGGGGTGAATAGATTCTAAGCCTTCTAAGCCTTCTAAAATAGTATGAGTTACTGGTTTACCAATTGATCAGAATAAGTTGATCTCCATTAGGATGATAATTAGTGACTTATAAACTTCCACTTTCTTTTTAGATCTTTTGGTATCCCTTACCATGACATTAATATTCGGAGCACGAGACCAACTGTTACCTTCCAACAAATTGCACGTACAAGATCTAGACGAGTCCACCTTCATATAGATATATCATGTCCCACTCAAACATGTCTCTTTGTATTATATTTTTATGATACGACTTTTAGGTCAAAAGGGACTAGTGGTCACCCATACCATAACACTGATGTACTTTCCGACTGCAACTAGAGATCAAACCTTGACTCAAATCTTTTGGCCCAATATATGGTTGTGATCTATTTGAAGCCCTCTACGCACTTGCCACTAGTGTGCCACTAAATAGAGGCCCCTTGGGCTACTTAAACACAAAAGTCACAGAAGGCACATCTTCATGACTTATAGAACCTATTCTACCAACACGACTGATGTCACTACCACATTTTAGATTGAGGGTATTTTGGTCATTGTGAATTTTTGAATTTAATTTAATTTATTGAATTGGTGATTGTGATTTTTGACTTGGACTAGTTGAGACTTTGTAGACTAACCTAGGTGTTGACCCTAGTTATAGTGACTTGGTTAGCATGATGAGACCCTAGTCTAACTTAAGTTAATCTAGGTTAGTCATTTAGAAATAAAGATTTGAATAGGAGGATTGGTGATTTGGTCCATAGGCTTGAGACTTAGAATTGATTTCTTGACTAGTGCAACTAGGCCCATAGCCCATAGACTAAACCCTAACCCTAATTTCCTATGCTATGGTCGGCCAATAGGGCTCCCTCTTTCCTATAAATAATCTTCTAATTTGTTCTTGCCTCTTTTGTATTGAAAGAGCACATAGAGAATGAAAGGTTTGTCCATTCTTCTCCAATCTATAGATTCTTCATTTTAAATCCTTTTTCACTCTAGTTTTTTGCATTAGAGCCTAATACTCTTCTATTTTCTGTTTATGGAGATTAATCCCAACTTTTGGTCAATTTGGAGCATTTGGCTAGTAAGGAGGAACCATTTGAAGCTTTTCTTGCTATTTGCACCTATAGGTAAAACTCCTCTAATTGTTCTAATATTCTATTTTCTTTGTATTTTTGGCTAGATCTAGGTGTCCCCTAGCTGTCCCTAAAGTTTGGGTTAAAATTATGTCCATTTGGTGTCCGTATCGGACACGTGTCATAGTGTATAAGAAAGTATTTGATAGAATGCCCCTTAGGAATTTATTTCTGATTTTTGTTAAATTAATTACATGGATCTCTATATCTAGGTGTGTACAATGATGTTTGTGAAGATCGAGTCATGATTGGTGTCATTTTTGTGTCCTATTTTGTGCTGGACATGCAGCACGAGGGCTCGGTCGGGTGTCTTGCTGCCCCTGTCCGAGTTCTCGTTGGACACAGCACTTCGTGACACCAAAATTGGTGTGTACATTCACAAGGTGACTGACACCAAGCCTATAAAATTTCAGTAGATTTTATTGAGTGGTTTAGGAGTATTTTTAGTCGCATGGATTTGTGCTGACATTGCACAGTCGGCCAGCAGGCCCTGACACTGTCTTCATGTCACATGAGGAAACGTCTTGGACACGGCTCAGGGTGGTCAGCCCCTAGCCCTATCCTAGGCGAACCCCTAGACACGAGTACATGTTTTATTTTGCGTCGTATCGTGTCCACGAGTGTTGTGCACGCGTGCACGACGCTGTCAGTGCATAATTTTATGTCTGTATATCGTGTGGTTGTTTGGACACAAATTATGTCCAGCTCTTGGATACTGGGACACCCCACTGCACAATCACAAATGTATCATTAATTACCAACCCTCTGTATTGTATTTTAGTTGTTAATTTCAATTCGATTTGTGAAATCTCTTATTTTTCTGATACATGTAACAGTCATTGATTCCTGGAAATTTGAATGTATGTTAACCTACTTTTGTGTGTTTAATTCAAACGTTTGTATACCCATATGCATCTGGGGATTAGCTAACATGTTAGAGTGATGATTAGCATGGGTTTCAGTCTTCAAAATTTCATTTTGGCTTTGGATTGCAATTGGGCTGATGCACTGATAATAGGCTTTTAATTTTGGCATAGGAATTACTTTTTTTAAATTGCATTTGGTTTTGAACTGAACTTTAACTAATATACTATTTTCCTATTTATCTACATACACTGAATTGTTCCCCCATATACACACTGTCTAAATTTTTGAGAACCTATGACATTGTTGTTGCACTCACAAATCTGAGAATGGTTGGCACTATTAAACTGTAAATCTGAGAATTGAACACATTGAATCACATGTTTATTCACACTATGCACTGTTGAAAACTGAGAACATGATGGCCCCCATATACACACTGTCACATGTTTTCCTGGGAATCACAAATATACTTATTCACTCACACACAAACAAAACTGGAACCTGAAAACTGTTAACCTGAAACTAAGAATTTGCACACTGTTTTCCTAATTTCCTAAGAACCTATGATTTGAATCTGAGAGTGTATCACACACCCATCTACACTGTCACAACTGAGAGCACATATAGCCTATATACACACACACAATGTTGTTTACATTAAAATCTGGAAATGGATACACATGTGCACTTTACACACTATTTTCTAACAGTGATTCATATGATTTTGGTGATATATTTATTTCACACACTTGCACATTGTCTAATCTTATATGGCACACGCACATACAGAAAACTATCTAGACACACACACATGAGAACACATTTCACACTGATTTGTGTACAAGCTGAAATCTGAGATTGACACTATCCATTAACCTGAAACTGATATGCCACACATACACCCATCTAGACACACAAACATTGATCCTATATCTCACACGTACATATGTAATTGTTCCCCATCTTTCTATATGTGTACAAATATATATATAATATATAAAGTAATGAGATATATGTAATGTAATATAGATATTGCATTTGTCTATATAAATAGTATGTATATAGATATATGAAATAGATATGTGTGTATTGCCTAATATGTGAATATGGCTCATGGCCTATGTAAAGTAGCCTATGGGTATCCTTATGTGCAAGTCTTGTGTATATGGAATATATACAAATAAGTTTAGTCGGTTATGTTAGACTTGTGTGACTTGTATTGATGTGTGCTTGCTAGGATAGACTGGTTAGGCTTAATGAGACTTGTTGGGCTAGGTTTGACCTAGTTGACCTAGTTTGACTAGAGTAGTTTGACTAGAGTTGACCAAGGGTTGACTTTAGCTAGATTGACCCAAACATCATGTAGAATGTATCGCAGCAGTTTATTTTACCAGTTTGGATATGTTGTGACTTGTACTGTTCTGAATAGGAGCCAGATACCACTCCTCAGGCAGTATTTTATTCAGTCACTCAGGATATCAGGCGAGTACATTCTCTGACCGTTTCATAGTTGCTAGGTAATATTCTTGCTCTAGATTACTTTACTTGATGCTGACACGATGGAAACACAGATTAGTACTATATGGATCTTTTCATACGATGTTATCCCCCTCAGAAGCATCAGATACATCATGTCATGTGTGTATCATGTATTCTTGTGCTTTCACCATTCATGTGTACTCTCGTGATTCATGTACTCTCATGTTCACGGAGCCTCCATGTTTATATTTACGTGCACCCATTTATGGGCCCCCATATGAAATGATGTACAATAACATAACTTGAACAGATCCTTGTGTATTGATTGGGGTACGGGGGAGTATAAATAGTCATGTGGACAATTTCTAAAGTAGTGTAGCCATGTACAACCTCTCATGTTTATTATCAAGCCGTTCACATGTCTAGCTTGTACTCTAAATCACTAGTTCACTGTACTTATAGTAGATATTTCATTACAGTCTTCTCTTTTACTTTATGTATACTCTTCAGCGTTTCATGTATCTTACTCTATTGCCTGTATTATATTTCTGTCATGATATGTACTGTGCTTGCTCCAGTCCTGATTGGACCTGTTAAAATATTATAAATGACCTTCAGGAGCTGTGTCCCACTTATTACGGAGCAGGCCTAGATGACACATGTGAGATGGTCCCTCAGGAGGACCCAGCACTTGCAGATGATATTACCCCAGTAGACTAGGCGAGTTAGCTAGGATAATATCTATTTATCATTCTGTCTATTGGATACACTTGTATTTATTTGGAGATTATCATTTTGGATTTGTGGAGTTGTTTATCTTAGACTTCTAGCTATCTCTCTTATATGTATTTATCATCTGTGGATTCTGTGTTTTCATCTATTATATCTTACCGTAATTTCTTCCTTAGTTGTCATTGAGTTGTACTTTATTATGTCACCCCACAGTCGGAGTGTATATACTGTATAGGTACCTTTTAACTGTTAGATGTATGTGACCTAGGACAGCGTTCTACCGCCGACACTGCGGCATATGCTGGACGTAACCACTTCTTGTGCCCTTACTCTAGGGAGCGGGTCGTGACACATTTTTAGTGGTGGCCCATGCAGGTCGAGTTTTAGAAATACAGTGGTATTCGAACTAGAGTATCACTACAGCCTGCAGTAGGATTAGGATATTTTTGATGGTACTCAATCACATTAGAAAAAACTTTTTATCAAATTCCGTATATCTACATTTTGCTGATTATTGTCTTCCAATGAATATAAACTGTCCTCCTTTGCTATTTTGACTCATTCTCAGTAATTATTTCCTTGTTTGATCTGTCTCCAAGATGGTCGAGACTAGATCACATCGCCCAGGTCAGGGGGACACTGATGAGAGGTCTGCCACCTCTCGTCCTCAGTAGCCAGCCCCCAGTATCGCAGCCCTAGTCATGCCAGCTGGGGTGGGTGTTTCAGCTACATTTGGAGGAGCCCCTCCACCAGTAGAGCACAGGCCGAGCCCGGTGGTTCCAGAGATGCTCCAGTAGATACAACCACCTTCGGGGATAGTTGATGCAGTTCAACTGTTCACATTCTTTCAGCAGTTCATGGAGGCCCAGCAAGCCCAGTAGCAGCGTCAGACTGCAGAGTTTAGTCGGGGCATCGACCTGGCCCTGACTACAGTTGAGAGGGCAGCAGCTCAGACCGCGGCAGTTCAGCAGCCACATTCGTCGAGGGAGAAGGGCATCCAAGACTTCCAGAAGATGCACCCAAGGGATTTCCGGGGTACAGAGGGCATTCTGTACACTGATGAGTAGATAGAGTATATGGAGGAGATTTTCAGACTGGTAGAGATTCCAGCGAAGCTTCATATTGAGGCAGCAGCCGGCATGATGCAGGATTTGGCCCGCACTTAGTACCAGACCGACCCAAGGGTTGGAACACCAGGGCAGACTTGGGCAGCATTCAAGAAGTTGTTCAAGGAGGCGAAGTCCTATACCAAGAGTGCCCGCAGCGCAACTTTCGTGGAGATCTTGGTGGGTGCCTTAGCCGTAGAGGATGATCTTGAGTTGAGGCTCAAGAAGAGGTGAGACACCCAGGGAGCTAGTGGTAGCGGAGGACCGGCCAAGAGGCAGCACTTTCAGTCGTAGCATCAGCATCAGCAGCAGCAGAGGTAGTTTCAGCCGTAGCAGTTCCAGCAGCCGAGATATCTGCTAGTGCAGAATCAGCAGCCGAGGAAGCAGCAGCAGGCCCCGAGGCAGCAGGCTACCAGTTATACCTTCTGCAAGAAGCCGGGGCACGAATGGACTGAGTGCAGGAAGAGGCTAGGGAAGTGTCTTCTCTGCAGATCGTCAGAGCATCAGCTGAGGGACTGTTCCCTCTTTGCAGGCAGAGCAGCTCAGGGAGCCGGAGCTAAGGCTCCAGTGGGACCGTAGAAGGCACCGTTGCCGACTCAGCAGCAGCGGTTCGTACAGCACCAACAGCAAGCCAGGGGAGGCTAGCAGGAGCGAGCTTTCGCCATGGCGACCGAGGATGCGGAGGCCATTGGGGAGTTGATTGCAGGTTTGGTTCTTCTCGACTCTATTCTAGCTTTCGCTCTATTTGATTCCGGGGCTTCCCACAGTTTTATGTCGGTATAATTTTGTAACGCCCCAGTCCCAAAATACTTGGGACTAGATACGTATCATGCCAGCTGTATACATACGAGTAAATATATGACTCGTATATATACATAAGCTGTAAAATGTAGAGAACCAAGACATGCTAAATCTCATCCACAATTATATAATAAAATAAAGATAGAATCAACTTGAACAGTTATGGTACAATCGTTGGGCGGAGACAAAGTCTACTACCAACTATCTCAATGAAAGAAATGTACAAGAAAGCGAACGACAAAATGATGAAACGAACCAAGAGCAATCATCTTCGAGAAATGGGGAAGACCACGGTCATGGCTAGAACACCTGCAGAAAACATGAACACACACCTGGGAAAAAAACCAGGTCCTCAGAGGGACGTAGCAAGACACATAATATCATGCCATAAACTGAATAGTAAGAGCTCAATAGAAAATATACATGCGTTAAGGTTCCTAACCATTCTATGTGATATATACTTCGAGAAGACAACGTTCTACGCAGGAGCTTAGGTGTTCAGCGTAGATGGAGAGAGAGTAGTAGTAGGTAGCGCTCATAAGAGGCACTATAAACTATGGGCAGAAAGTAGTTCTCATATGAGAACTATCGGCCTCGGGGCAGTAAGTAGGGCTCATCCGAGACACTATCGGCCCAAATCTATATGTGTACTGAACATGTAGCCCCTACGCTAATAACTGTCTTCCCCCTCCCCATGATACTATACATGTGTCGACTCCACGACACTGTTTAATCCTTAATAACTGCCAAAGTCTTCTACACAATCTATTAGCAGTTATATCTTAACGCATGCGCATGGGGGATCAGCCTACACGCAAGTGACCTCTATATGATACTCACAACTCTCACACACAACTCGTGTATAATCGTGACAAGTCAATGTGACACACTAAATTTGACAGTAGTCCCTTAACTCTAAGCCAATTTTATAAAATACTGTAATTTGCATCTACATATAATTTAGAAAGAAACAACTTGAAAATAAACACAACATGCATGGTATTGAGCAGGAAATTTAAACAGTAAAGGCAAGGTGTCTTACCTGGTGGGCCGCCTGGGGTACAATGATTTAACAAGTCCTGAGTAGTCCATTAGCCCAGATTGATGTACAAGGTCCGTAATTCACGAGAAAAAAAATGCACGATTAGTCGTGATCGAAGGGATATTTGAGGAGAATTTATGGAGATAGTTATATATACAAATTTTAGAAAATATTTTCTTGATCAAAATATTTGTAGGTAAATATCCCGAATAACTATTTTTGAAAATTCTACTAAAAATCAATTTAGGTCATGACTATAGTATAAACAAAAAAATTTGGAATATCATAACATAATTTAGGCTAAGTCATATTCCATATTTTGGTACCCTAATAATTTTGAACTAATATACAGAATTTTCAAATACTTTATTTTATTAATAACCATACTAACTATTACACATATATATACTATCTTGAAAAATATGTCATTATTACTACACAAATAATATTTAATAATTTTGATAGAATAATAATAATAATATTAATAATAATAATAATAAATAAGAAACTAATCAATTGATAACAATAATAATAATAATACTAATAATAATAATGATAATACTAATAATAATATTAATGATAATAGTATACAGTAATGGAAAATATTAAAACTAATGATGATTATTATATTAATAATAATGATAATGATTATAATATTAACAAAAATTTTCTTCAAAAAAACCTTATCCCCAATTCGTACAGCAAGAGAGAGTGAGAGAGAGAGTGAATGGAAGAGGGAAAGTACGGGAGAAGAGGGCGCTCACCGAGGAAGGGGTCGGCGGTCCGTTCGTCGGTCGGTGCGGTGGTCGACGCGCGATCGGAGACGAAGCACGGCGGTGGCACGTCGCGTGCTGGCTCGTCGAAGCTCGGCCGCTGGGCACGAAGGCGGCGACGGAATGGAGCAGATGCGGAGCCCACCAGCGGCGGATGGGCAATCGACTGCGGCGGAGCACGGGTCGGTGCCGGACGGTGGTGATCGAGACTGCGACGGCGCGTCGGGCGGTCGCTTGGAGGAGGAGCGGTGGACGGAGATGGGAGGCGCGGTGGCGGATCGGCCCTCGTCGGTGGTTGCGGAGGAGACCCAGGGTCGGCGGATGACCGGCGTCCAGCGGTGGGTGGCCGCCGCAGGGATGCGCGGCGAAGTTGGGAACGCCGGAGGGTGACTCCAGCCAGGGCGGATCGGCGGCGGTCCCAGGTGGAGGCGGGTGCGCGCGCTGGAGGCGGCTTGGGGACAGAGATCGACGCATGGACGGCCTCACGGCGGAGGGATTTCTCCGGCGGCTTCTAGCGCGCACGGAGGAGGACGCTGGAGGCGGCAGACGCTGGTCGCCGCGGTGCTGTGCCTAGCCCGGCGGCATTGTGCTCGCCCGGGTGGCTCAGGTGAGGGTTCTTCCCCTCTCCTTTACTCTTCTGGTGTCGGTGGTGGAATTAGTTTGGTGGAGCGGGGCCATGACCGGGATGGCGAGGTCGAAAAGGCTGGTGGCGGGGGTGGTGTCGTCGGGCTGCTGATGTGCGGGGAGGTTGTGGGATTAGGTTAGGGATTGGATTGGTGTCGTCGTGTCGGGGATGTGTCTCGACACGAGGTGGATGGAGTCTGTACACGTGTCCTGCGAGACACGGGACGAGTCGGTGTCCGGGACTGTCGGACATGGATGCAGAATGTATTTGTACTAGAAATATAGTAGAAGAAAAGACGACACGGACACGATGCACGATGGATATTTTGGTGGAGAATTAGATTGTGGAAAAATTATGGAATTTATGGAGGAGTACCTGCCTATTTATAGGACATGGGAATTCCCATTAGGATAAAGATTAGGATTGTTTAAATCCCCATTAGATAAATTCAATATTAATTTAAATAGTTTAAAAATAATTGGAACGAATCCAAATCAAATATGGATATCTCCTATATTTAAAAGTGTATTTAAAACAAAACCTTTCCCAATTTAAATTATCCAAATTAATAAACTATTAAATTAAACATGATTAAAAATATCTTTTTCACATCTAATAAAATATGCTATTAATTAATTTCGAAAATTACATATATATACTGCTAAATAATTTTAAAATATAAAACTTGCTTTTCTAATATACCATTTTATAATAATCATATCTATTATTATAACTATGTAAATAAAGGCTTTATAAATAAAATAACAAATTTGGAATTTTGGAACGATAACTAAAATACTTATTATATATATTTTGAAACTATAAAAAAATATGAAAAATGTTTTTCCTAAAAATATGTACGCTCGCACATATTCGCACTCGTCGAGCAATTACGAAAAATAAAATTTCGTGCGCGACGTAAAATACGACTACGCGACGTACAATACAAAAATTTAAATCAGTACCAAAATTTAAATAAAAAAATAGTAGAAATTTAGGGGTTTTACACATTTGCTATTAGACACTGCCTAGTATCTGAATCATTGCCTAGGACTTGTAAGATCACGACCGGGGGTGGTGTTATCCTCGTGAGTGATGTTTGCAGAGGGCAGAGTGTTATTTTAGGAGGCCGAGAGTTGAAGGTGCGTCTGCACGTAATGCCACTACCGAACTATGATATCGTATTAGGTATAGATTGGTTGAGCAGGCATCGTGCCAGCATAGATGTCGAGGGGGTAGAGTTCTGTTTGGAGCGCCAGGAGAGCCAGAGTTTGAGTACACCCGATAGCAGGCTGAGCAGGACATCGGACTTTTCTGCTGAGCTTCAGTTGAGGAGTAGGCACCTCCACATCCTTTGATTGCAGAGTTCATGGACATCTTTTCGGAGGAGTTGCCAGGGATTCCACCAGATAGGGATATTGAGTTCTCGATAGACTTGGTTCCCAGCGCAGAGCCGATTTCTCAGCATGTCTATCGAGTGAACAACAGTAAGTTGGTGGAATTGAAGAAGCAGGTGGATGAGCTGCAGGACAAGGGCTTCATCCGATCGAGTTCTTCACCTTAGGGTGCACCGGTACTCTTTGTACCCAAGAAGGATGGGTCGGTACAAATGTGTATCGACTACAGGACACTCAACAACCTGACGATCAAGAACAGATACCCACTGTCGTAGATCGATGATCTCTTTGATCAGTTGAACGGAGCTCGGGTTTTTTTCAAGATTGATTTGAGGTCAAGTTATCACCAGGTGAAGGTGAAGAGGGAAGATATCCCGAAGACCGCTTTCAGGATGCGGTATGGATAGTTTGAGTTCTTGGTCATGCCGTTTGGGCTGACCAACGCCCCGACGGTATTTATGAACTTGATAAACAAGGTGTTCCACCAGTACATGGACAAGTTTGTGGTGGTGTTCATCGATGATATCATGGTATATTCGAAGACTGAGGAGGAGCACGAGGAGCACTTGAGAGTGGTTCAGGAGACACTCAGGAGGGAGAGGCTGTATGGCAAGCTCTCGAAGTACAAGTTCTTTCAGGACAGAGTTGACTTCTTGGGTCATGTGGTGACTTGAGAGTGGTTCAGTGGACCCGAAGAAGATCACAACAGTTTAGGCATGGGCAGCACCGACTTCAGTAGCAGAGATCAGGAGCTTCTTGGGACTAGCAGGCTACTACAGGAGGTTCGTATAGGATTTCTCCCAGATTGCAGAGCTGTTGACCAGGCTGACCCGGAAGGATGCTGAGTTTGTTTGGTCAGAGGAGTGTTAGGCTACTTTTGATGAGTTAAAAAAGCGGCTTACGACAACTCCAATTTTGACATTGCCATCAGGTTCAGGAGGGTTCACTATCTATATTGATAATTCAGGGAAGGGGTTGGGTTGTGTCTTGCAGCAGCATGGGAAGGTGATTGCCTATGCTTCCAGGCTGTTACATCCCCGAAAAGAACTAGCCTACCCATGACTTGGAGTTGGCAGCAGTGATTTTTGCTTTGAAGTTGTGGAAACACTACTTATATGGAGAGAGGGTGGAGATCTTCACAGATCATAAGAGCTTAAATTATGTGTTTATACAGAAGGAGCTCAACATGAGGCAGCACATGTGGTTAGAGCTGATGAAGGACGTCGACATCTCACTACAGTATCACCCAGGAAAGGCCAACGTGGTTGCCGATGCCTTGAGTAGGTATCCAACAGCCATGTGTTTGACTATGGACCGTCACTTGCTTGCTGACTTGGAGAGCCTAGGGATTGAGGTGATTGTGCCAGGAGTTCAGATGCAGATGTGGGGCCTTCAGATTCAGTCGGACTTGATGGAGAGGATCAAGACGATAAAGTTCGAGGATGTTGCTCTGCAGTATATCCGAGAGCAGGTTCGAGCAGGGCTGGTGGATGGTGAGTTTTCTCTTACAGAGGATGGTGCTTTGAGGCATGGTTCCAGGCTGTGTGTTCCCAGTGGAGAGCTCAGGGAGAAGGTCATGCAGGAGGCCCACAGATCTCAGTACTCTATACATCCTGGTGCCAACAAAATGTACAGGGATCTGAGGGAACATATTTGGTGGTATGGGATGAAGCGGGAGGTAGCTCGCTTCGTAGACAGGTGCTTGGTCTGTCAGCAGGTCAAGGCAGAGAGGCAGAGGCCAGGAGGTTTGTTGCAGCCATTGCCCATTCCAGAGTGGAAGTGGGAGCATATCACGATAGATTTTGTATCTGGATTGCCATGTACACTAGGAGGGAAGGACGCGATTTGGGTCATCGTTGACAGGTTGACCAAATCGGCCCATTTTTTGCCATTTAAAGTGGGTACGTCTACTGAGAGGCTTGCAGAGATGTACATACGGCAGATTGTCTGGATTCATAGAGTTTCGGTCAGCATCATCTCGGATCGGGATAGTCGCTTTACTTCCTATTTCTGGCGGAGTCTGCAGACTAGTTTGGGCACTCAGCTCAAGTTTAGTACTGCATACCACCCCCAGACGGACGAACAGTCAGAGAGGACTATTCAGACGCTCGAGGACATGCTGCGGACGTGTGTCTTAGATTTCGAAGGATCCTGGCAGGATCACCTGTACTTGGTGGAGTTTGCTTATAACAACAGTTTCCAGGCCAGCATTGAGATATCACCTTTCGAGGATCTGTATGGGTGTAGGTGTCGTATACCCTTATCTTGGGATGATGTTGGTGAGCAAGCTTTATTGGGACCTAAGATGGTTGTTGATGCAGTCGAGAAGGTGAAGTTCATCAGGGACAGACTTCGCGTGGCGTAGGACAGACATCGACATTGGGCCGATAGCCACCGGAGGCCTTTGGAGTTTGAGGTACAGATTAGAGATAGGATTAGAAGTAGGTTATTTGTTTTTGTTTGTTTGATCATTTTTGATTATTTAGTAACTTGAGACCTTGTTTGTGTTTAGGTCGGAGACATGGTTTTTCTGCGGATATCTCCGACTCGTTGTACCATACGTTTTGGTGGAGGTGGAAAGCTTAGCCCGTGCTTCATCGGACCTTTCGTGATCAACGAGAGAGTCAATGACGTGGCATACAGGCTAGACTTGCCACCTGTACTAGTGGGTGTCCACAACGTATACCATGTATCACATTTGAGACAGTACGTGGCTGACCCTAGCCATATACTTGATCATTCGGAGATTGAGGTGGGACCTACTCTCAGTTATCCAGAGCAGCCAGTGGAGATTCTGGATCGCCGAGAGAAGGTACTGAGAAACCAGGTGATACCCTTGGTTCGCGTCTTATGGAGGCATCATTCTCCTGGAGAGTCTACCTGGGAGCGGGATGGTGAGATGCGCGAGCGATACCCTTATCTTTTTTGACCTTGAGGTATGATTGTCTATCTTTCTCATCGTTTAGTTTTGCCTTTTAATTTTGAGGACAAAATTTTTTAAGGAGGGTAGATTTGTCACTACCACATATTAGATTGAGGGTATTTTGGTCATTGTGAATTTTTGAATTTAATTTAATTTATTGAATTGGTGATTGTGATTTTTGACTTGGACTAGTTGACACTTTGTAGACTAACATAGGTGTTGACCCTAGTTATAATGACTTGGTTAGCATAATGAGACCCTAGTCTAACTTAAGTTAATCTAGGTAAGTCATTTAGAAATCAAGATTTGTATTGGAGGATTGGTGATTTGGTCTATAGGCTTGAGACTTAGAATTGATTTCTTGACTAGTACAACTAGGCCCATAGCCCATAGACTAAACCCTAACCCTAATTACCCATGCTATGTCCAGCCACTAGGGCTCCCCCTTCCCTATAAATAATCTCCTAATTTGTTCTTGCCTCTTTTGTATTGAAAGCGCACATAGAGAAAGAAAGGTTTGTCCATTCTTTCCCAATCCATAGATTCTTCATTTTAAATCCTTTTCCACTCTAGTTTCTTGTATTAGAGCCTAATACTCTCCTATTTTCTGTTTGTGGAGATTAATCCCAGCTTTGGGTTAATTTGGAGCATTTGGCTAGCAAGGAGGAACCCCCCCATTTGAAACTTTTCTTGCTATTTGCACCTATAGGTAAAACTCCTCTAATTGTTCTAATATTCTGTTTTCTTTGCATTTTAGGCTAGATCTAAGTTTTCCCTAGCTGTCCCTAAAGTTTGGGTTGAAATCATGTCTATTTGGTATCCGTATCGGAACGTGTCATGGTGTATAGGAAAGTGTTTGATAGAATGCCTCTTAGGAATTTATTTTCGATTTTTGTTGAATCAATTACATGGATCTCTAGATCTAGGTGTGTACAATGATGTTTGTGAAGACTGAGTCGTGATTGGCGTCATTTTTGTGTCCTATTTTATGCTGGACACGCAGCACGGGGTCTCGGTCGGGTGCCCTGCTGTCCATGTCCGAGTTCTCGTAGGACACGGTACTTCGTGACACCAAAATTGGTGTGTACGTGCACGAGGTGACTGACACCAAGCTTATAAAATTTTAGTGGATTTTATTGAGTGGTTTAGGAGTATTATTGATTCATACGGATTTGTGCTGACATTGCACAGTCGGCCAATAGGCCCTGACACTGTCTTCGTGTCACACGAAGACACGTCTTGGACATGGCTCAGGGTGGTCAACCCCTAGACCTATCCTAGGCGAACCCCTAGACACGAGCACGTGTCCTATTTTGTGTCGTGTCGCGTCCACGTGTGTTGTGCACGCGTGCACGACGCTGTCAGTGCACAGTTTTGTGTCTGTGTATCGTGTGGTTGTTTGGACACAAATTGTGTCTAGCTCTTGGACACTGGGACACCCCATTGCACAATCACAAATGTATCATTAATTACAAACCCTCTATATTATATTTTAGTTGTTAATTTCAATTCGATTTGTGAATTCCCTTATTTTTCTGATACATGTAACAGTCATTGATTCCTGGAAATTCGAATGTATGTTAACCTGCTTTTGTGTGTTTAATTCAATCGTTTGTACACCTATATGCATCTGGGGATTAGCTAACATGTTAGAGTTCTGATTAGCATGCGTTTTAGTCTTCGAAATTACATTTTGGCTTTTGGATTGCAATTGGGCTGATGCACTGATAATAGGCTTTCAATTTTGGCATAGGAATTATTTTTTTAAATTGCATTTGGTTTCGAACTGAACTTTAACTAATACACTGTCTTCCTATGTATCTACACACACTGAATTGTTCCCACATATACACACAGTTTGAATTTCTGAGAACCTAAGACACTGTTGTTGCACTCACATATCTAAGAATGGTTGGCACTATTAAACTGTAGATCTGAGAATTGAACACATTGAATCACATGTTTATTCGCACTATGCACTGTTGAAAACTGAGAACATGATGTCCCCCATATACACACTGTCACATGTTTTCCTGGGAATCACAAATATCCTTAATCACTCATGCACACACAAAACTGGAACCTGAAAACTGTTAACCTGAAACTAAGAATTTGCACACTGTTTTCCTAATTTCCTGAGAACCTATGATTTGAATCTGAGAGTGTATCGCACACCCATCTACACTGTCACAACTGAGAGCACATATAGCCTTACACACACACACATTGTTGTTTACACTGAAATCTAGAAATGGATACACAGGTGCACTTTACACACTGTTTTCTAACAGTGATTCATATGATACACACACATTGATGATATATTTATTTCACACACTTGCACAATGTCTTCTCCCATATGGCACACACACACACAAGAAACTATCTTGACACACACACACATGAGAACACATTTCACACTGATTTGTGTACAAGCTAAAATCTGAGATTGGCACTATGCATTAACCTGAAACTGATATGCCACACGTACACCCATCTAGACACACAAGCATTGATCCTATATCTCACGCATACATATGCAATTATTCCCTATCTTTCTATATGTGTACATGTATATATATTATATATAAACTAATGTGATATATGTAATGTAATATAGATATTGCATTTGTCTATATAAATAGTATGTATATAGATATATGAAATAGATATGTGTGTATTGCCTAATATGTGAATATGGCTCATGGCCTATGTAGAGTAGCCTATGGGTATCCTTATGTGCAAGTCTTGTGTATATGGAATATATACACATATGTTTAGTGGGTTATGTTAGACTTGTGTGACTTGTATTGATGTGTGCTTGCTAGGATAGACTGGTTAGGCTTAGTGAGACTTGTTGGGCTAGGTTTGACATAGTTGACCAAGTTTGACTAGAGTAGTTTGACTAGAGTTGACCAAGGGTTGACTTTAGCCTAGATTGACCCAAACATCATGTAGAATGCATCGTAGCAGTTTATTTTACCAGTTTGGATATGTTGTGACTTGTACTGTTCTGAATAGGAGCCAGACACCACTCCTCAGGCAGTATTTTATTCAGACACTCAGGATATCATGCGAGTACATTCTCTGACCGTTTCATACTTGCTAGGACTATATTCTTGCTCTAGATTACTTTACTTGATGCTGACACGATGGAAACATGGATTAGTACTATATGGATCTTTTCATACGATGTTATCCCCCTCGGAAGCATCAGATACATCATGTCATGTGCGTTTCACTTTCATCATGTATTCTTGTGCTTTCACCATTCATGTGCACTCTCGTGAT
The DNA here is from genome assembly GCA_029216955.1 of Iris pallida. NCBI lineage: Eukaryota > Viridiplantae > Streptophyta > Magnoliopsida > Asparagales > Iridaceae > Iris > Iris pallida. Next base: position 14,493,145 of record JANAVB010021800.1, on the reverse strand, counting down.
TCATGTACTCTCATATTCATGGAGCCCCCATGTTTATATTCATGTACACCCATTTATGGGCCCCCATGTGAAATCATGTACAATAACATAACTTGAACGTATCCTTGTGTATTTATTAGGGTACGGGAGAGTATAAATAGTCATGTGGACAATTTCCAAAGTAGTGTAGCCATGTACAACCTCTGTCATGACCCACACCCTAGAGTAAGGGCACGAGACGTGGGTACGTCCAGCCTACGCCACAGTGTCGGCGGTAGAACGATGTCCTAGGTCACAACATCTAACAGATAAGGGTAAATAAATAGTTATACTCCCCGAATGGGGGTGACATAACAGAATATATCTCAATCACATCTAAGGTAGAACATAAAAGGAAAGATAGATAAATATCCAGAAATGAAACACAGAGATACGATCCAGAATTCTAAGTGTCTAAATAAGTACATATCCAAAATAAGTTCTCAGAAACTCAATACAGAATCCAGAAAGATAAAGACATCCTAATCTAGGAAAGTATCATCAACTGCTAGTAGGTCCAAGCCACTAGTGATGTCTAATGCTGCACCAAGAGGGGTAGACACCAGAGCGTCATCATTCACTGTAAAATTTTCAACAGGTCCAGTCAGGACGGGAGCGAGCACATATCTCTCAACAGTTCATAACAGGTTAGGAGTATAAATCATGCAATAGAGTAAAATACAGGAAGTGCTGAAAAGGAAGTACGAGTAAACAGGAGATATTTGTAACTGAAAGTAAATACATGATAAGTAGAGACTGTAAGTGGCTAAGTGATTTAGAGTACAATATGGTTATGTAAACGGCTTAGGGGCACATGAATACAAATAAGAGGCACATTTATACAGCTACTGGGGATAATGATCACATAACCAATTCTACTCACCCCACCCCAATCAATACACAAGGATCCATTCAAGTTACGTTATAAGCACATGAATACAGCTAAGGATACATGAACTCATGTAATGAGTAGTACATGAGGCACGTGATAAAGCACATAAGAACATGTAAAAACATGAACTAGTACGAGTACGAGGAGTACCTGATGCACATGATAAAGTACATGAACATAAAATACCCGATGCACCCGTAGAGGGATAACATCTCAGGAAAGGATCCATATAGTACTAATCCATGAAGATACGTGTCAGCATCATGTAGAGTAATCTAGAGCAAGAATATAGTCCAGACAGGTATAAAGAGATCAGAGAATGTACTCGCCTGCTAACTGAATGTCCAAGATGAAAGTACTGTCCGAGGAGTGGTGTCTGGTTCCTATTTAGAACAGTATAAGTCACAACAAGTCCAAAATAGTAATAAAATGCACTACAATGCGTTCTACATAAATCTAGGTCAATCTAGACCAAAGTCAACTCTTGGTCAACTCTGGTCAACCCTAGAAGTCAAACTAGGTCAACCAAGTCAAACCTAAGTCAAACTAGTCTATACTAGGCTAACCAGACTATTCTAAGTCTAACAAGTCTAATCTAGACTCTACACTGACAAGCAGGCACAACCATAGGCCATAGGCTAAGAGACTAGGCCATAGGCTAAGAGATGCCTAAAACCAACCATACATCACACCTAGACAAGGCTATTCTATATCTAAAATAATACACAAATTATAACATGACTTTATAATCTAATATAGGGATACACACATTAATCTATTTAGATAGGCTAATAGGAAACATAGCATATAGGCTCCTATGCAATACCATATACAACATTATATGTCAATACATATATATATATATATGTATAGAGAGAGGGACACATGTGCTCATGTGTCATGTGTGTGTGTGTTAGACATAGGCATGTGTGTGTGTGACTTGAGAGTGAACTCAAGTGTGAGTGATTCATGTATGCTAATGTGTGTATGAAGAGGAGACATGAGAGTTCAGTCATGTGAGGATGTGAGTGAGTGTCCTATGGTATGTGTGATAGAGTGTTCATGTGAGAAACAGTGAGGTGTGTGAATGTGTGATGATACATGAGGGTGTGATTAGTGTGTAGGACTGAAAACAGTGAGGAACAAACAGTGTAACAGTCCCATTCAATTTCAGTTAACACATAGAAGAACCCCCTTCAATTCCCAGTTAAAAGCAGAACCCAAACTCAGTCCATACAAACTCAGATCAGCATATAAAAGGAAACATAAAAATTCAGTTTAAAAGAAACCCAAAAACAGTTTCACAATCCCCCCCTAAAACCATTCTCAGATTTTAATACATTGAATCAAAATAGTTCAAACAAACTCAGATATCACATATCCCAAATCTCAGTTTATAGAGACCCACATGCATCCAGAAATCTCAGTTTTTCAGTCCCTATTGAATTTCCAGATTTTTTAACCCAATCCTCCTCAAATGAAACCCAAATTCAACATACCATTAGATAACATGTAGGTGTACATATTAGAGGTTAGAAACCATGCAATTAACAACATTAGCTTGGTTAAAAATCAATACTAAAATCGAATTTATAAAACTGGACAGAACAGAAAGTATAGACTGATACTAAGGATCAGTAAAAATAGGGAAGTTGAGAGATGAACAATGAATTTAAATTAAAACAGCAATACAGTGGTTGGTAAAGTGAAAACACATTGTACATGTGTCGTGTGATGAGTTTGTGTCCACCAAAGTGGACACAAACGTGTCCAATCATTTAAAACCCAAAATCAGGAAAATTGGACACAGATAGTGTGCAATCATCGTGCACGTGTTCACAGTGTCCGTGCACACGATACGATATGACACAACCCACGTGGTCGTGTCCACGTGTCGACCAAGACTAGGGCTAGGGTTAGGACACCCTGCCAAGTGTCCACGATACGCGTGCGTGACACAGGACACGCGTATCAGTGCTCGATTTATCAGCCGCCCGTATAGTGCACAAATCAGTGCACGCACTCGTACGTGTCCGATACGACACGTGGGGCTCTGAAATTTGGGGAGCCCCGTGTCAATGTCAGCCCCAAGACACACGCCAAGTTTTACGTGTCGGGGAGCCGTGTCCAGCGCGCTATGTCCCCCGCAATACAGGGCATGTACAGTACCTGTGCACGCACGCGCGCGACAGTGTGTTCGCATGTCCGTGCAGACTCGACACGACACTAAGACTACACAAAAACACAAAAAACACATAAGCGACACATAGATCTAATTTCCTATACAAATGCAATCCCAAAATTCATTCGAAATGCCCATTGGGGCATTTCATCAAACACATCAAGCAAGACACTGATACGTGTCCAAATAGGACACGAAATGGACACGAATTTTAGGGCTTCCTATTCCTAAAGTTAGGTTAGGGCTAGGGCATCCTAGAAGTGCAATTAAACAGAAATTTCATGGAATAAAATAAATTATACCTATTGATGTGCAAAGCTCACAAAAACCCCAAATGGAATGGTTCTCCAAGCTTCAAAAACTCCCACAAATTGTCCCTACTCTGAAATATTCTTACACAAACAGAAAGAACAGAAGAATTAGGTCCTAATGCAATTGATTTGGAGGAAAATGGAGTTGAAATGGATTTTCTATGGATTAGGGAAGATGGAGACTCACCTCTTTCTAAACTTGCACAAATCCCAATGGAGGCTAGCCCTAATTTCTAGGAGGGATTAAATAGGGGAGAGGGGACCTAAGTGTGGCTGCCATGGGCTGGAATGGGCTAGGTTTAGGTTCACTTGGTTGGGTTGGGCCTTTAAGGCTTTAAGTCATAAGTCATGACTTATGAAGTCATAAGCCATTCTAGCCTATTCAATTTCTAATCTCTCCAAACAAGTTCCAATGAGTTAAACCTCACTAACTTAGGTCAAGCTAAGGTTACTTAACCTAACCAAGTGGTCATGACCTAGGTTAGTCTCCTAGTCAACACTAGTCAAAGTCAACTATAGGCCCAAAATCAATTATACTAAAAAATGACTAAAAATCACATTAATTCTAATAAATCTAATTAATACTAACTATCACTAACCATGGTTTGCTAAGATTAGCTATGACTAATCTAAGTTAGGTCCAAACCAAGTTAGGCTAATCACAAAACATGGCAATCAATTAAATAATATTAAAAACACATCATTCTTAATTATACATTAAATTCCAAATAATATATATTAAATTTAATTAAATTCAAAATAACAAAAGTACCCTCGAACTGGAAATGATAAATGAAACACCCTAATCACATGGCTAGGCTCTAAGTTAAGCTGTCTCTAGTGTTACACTATCAAAACAGCAAAATCATAAGTCAAGATTTAAAATAGTTTTAAAATGATTTAAAAAAATTCCAAAAAATCAGATCATGAGTTAAATATCACTATTAAAAGATTAAAATCACAAAATTTCAAAATTACCCTCATTTGGAAAACTGGGTGTTACAATCCTACCCACCTTAGAAAAATTTTGTCCTCGAAATTAAGATGTTCGCACCCCTTCTAGGTCAACCCAAACAATCAGGGTCAAAAGAGAACTTATCTAAATCATGCAATTGGAAGGATATCATATAGGATTTGGTAAGTGGTATCAGTCTGAGGTCTCATCTAGCCATTCTAGTCATATTAGATCAAGAGCAATCATAATGTATCAAAACATACAATAATATGGTAGGGTGCATCAATTTTCAAAATCTGGCTAAGATATAGGTCAAAACTCACCTCCAACTAGGTCTGGTGGCTGGAACTCCCTTCCGAAGAAGGAGTCTTGGCTGGAATAAGTGCAGCAGGACAGTCTCGCAGCCTGTGTGCAGCTGACCCACATAACAGGCACACCCCTCTTCTCTTTCTACAGTTGTCCCACACATGTCCAGGCTTCTTATAGAAGGTGCAGGTAGGCACTCTCTCAGCTGGCCTCTGCTGAACAGGAGTCTGGACTGGGTAGGCTGGTCTAGGCTGATAGTCTGGGTGCTCACGGGGCTCTGGGTATACACTGCTCCTCGGCCTCTTAGAACTAGACTCTCCCCCTGAATGTACCAAATCCCACAGCAGTTGGATACCGCGGCCCTGCTCCTTCAGGATCTCAGCCTGAACTCTCTGTGTCTCCAACACATCCCGGAGAAGTCTGGATATCTGAGCTCCGTCAGAAAACAAATATGCCGAGGGTATGGTATGGGGTACCGTCCCTGGAGGCAGAGGAGGAGACGGGGAAGGACTCTTGGTCTCAGATGAGGCTGCAGTTCTCTCCTGGGTAACAGGTGGTGGAGGGAAACTCTCTGGTAAGGATGCTAACACCTCCTCGATGGCGGGAGGTGCCACTACCCTTGGGTCAGCTTGAGGGGTCACTACCTCCTGAGTAATAGGAGGTGGAAGCACACTATCAGTAGCTGCAGCTGCTCTCAGACGACAGGCTCGGGTCATGGGTGCCATACTGGAAAGGATAAAAACACAACAATCATTAAGGCTGTATGGCAGTCTACTATCCTATCTGAAAACTGGTAATTATCAAAAATAAAATAAGTTAACTACTAATCATCTATAAAGAGGTACTATTTTAAGAAAAGCAGAACCACTAGTTTAAGGAACGAAAGTCAATAGCATTGAATCCAATCACAATATAATATATATATAGAAGGAGAGAGAGTGTTAGAGAGGGAAAAGATAGCATTATGTAAATGTTATGTGGTTTGTGTGAAATATACATAAAAGTGTATAGGAGGATTTGGGTCTCAACTATAGCTATCAAGTTACACTATTCATGGCATATTGGTTAAGTAATCTACAAGGCACAAGCTATTTACTCATTACATGTATGGCTAACCGTATATATAAGTATATCTATATGGCTACATGAACATAACATAGAGATGAAGGGTTAGGTTTACATGGCAGTTGTGAACATTAGTGTAGAGTGTCAAGTGTACATGGGTTAAAACTTGAAACAAAGGGTTCGATCTTCCAGTTTAGCTCAACATTACATATTAGATCTGAAATTGAACTACACATTTGAAGACAATATAAAATGTTAACATGTATTCAGTTTTCAAAATTTAGGAGAAATTTGAACATCAAAACCAACTCAATGTTTACCACAACCACAACCCAACATGTAAGAGTATGAACCTAACATTATATACCTGCACACAACCATGTATACAGCTCAAAACATTACAATTTAAAACTGCAATTTGAACTAAACACTTAGAATCCAAGGTTAAGGGTTTACAATGTACACATCCTCAGATTTAACAATTCAACACAAAACTCAACCAATTTCTTTAAGAAATGAAACCCTGTATATAACATACATGTGTAGTGATGTAAGCAAAACTAATATCATGAAATTTAAATTTAAATTATGAATTTAATACGGAAAAATAGAGAACTAGTCACTGATACTGCACTATATTATAATACTAGGGTTTTGAGAACTTAACATCAATCATATTAACATGCATTTAGATAGGTTGGTAAACAAGTGTAGCATGCATACGTGTCAGGCAAGCATCTATGTCCACTATATATATATTTTAGGGTAATACAAGAAATAATGGCAAGAGAAAATATTGATAAAATCTGTTCTGCTTATCTGTTTGAAAGAGGAAACTATTTTGAAACCAGAGTTACAATATCAAGTCCAAGTTAAGGTCTAGCAAAATCATCGATTCGTTGTATTAGGAATAATTTATAGCAAGAAGTTACACAAGGTTATAATAATAGCTAAGCTACTCCTACTCATACTCTTACTCCTACTCCTAAGTTATTTGATGATGGGGTACAATTTATACAACAGAATGGTACGATAGAGATGATATGTTTAAAAACCTTCTCAAGATACAATCTGATAATCATATGCGTCTGTCCAAAATCATGTTACTCAGAGTCCTTACCATGCCAGTAAGCAAGGCTACGATAAACGATAGATTCCATATCTGGGGCATGCACCTCTATAATCATGTCATCTGGAATTCTCGCTATGCCGACTAGTATAGCTGCAAGAAATTCCAAATCTCATAACCAAGATACGTACATCCGAAGTCAGGTCTCTATGTTTCCGCCACGCCAGCTAATATGGCTGCGATAAACTACAGGTTCCATAATCAAGCAAACGTTTTACCATCCCTATTATTCCGTCAACATATGTTATCAGAAAATATCGTAACCCAGGCCATAAAATTTATCTCGATAGGAAAATCAAAATCGACAACGATCCATCAAAATCAAATTCAATAATCAAGGAGTGAGAGCGAACAAAACAAGGGAATGGATTTTAAATTGAAGTTTAAATAAGATTCTCAAGGGTCGTCCCAGGAATCTTTCAAGGAATCCTAACTGTGATTGAGTACCCTTAAAAAAATATATCCTAATCCTACTGCAGGCTGTAGTGATACTCTAGTTCGAATACCACTACATAAACTCGACCTGTATGGGCCACCACTAAAAACGTATCACGACCCACACCCTAGAGTAAGGGCACGAGACGTGGGTACGTCCAGCTTACGCCGCAGTGTCGGCGGTAGAACGCTGTCCTAGGTCACAACATCTAACAGATAAGGGTAAATAAACAGTTATACTCCCCGAATGAAGGTGACATAATAGAATATATCTCAATCACATCTAAGATAGAACATGAAAGGAAAGATAGATAAATATCCAGAAATGAAACACAGAGATACGATCCAGAATTCTAAGTGTCTAAATAAGTACATATCCAAATAACTTCTCAAAAACTCAATACAGAATCCAGAAAGATAAAGACATCCTAATCTAGGAAAGTATCATCAACTGCTAGTAGGTCCAAGCCACTAGTGATGTCTAATGCTGCACCAAGAAGGGTAGACACCAGAGCCTCATCATTCACTGTAAAATTTTCAATAGGTCCAGTCAGGATGAGAGCGAGCACATATCTCTCAACAGTTCATAACAGGTTAGGAGTATAAATCATGTAATAGAGTAAAATACAGGAAGTGCTGAAAAGGAAGTACGAGTAAACATGAGATATTTGTAACTGAAAGTAAATACATGATAAGTAGAGACTGTAAGTGGCTAAGTGATTTAGAGTACAATATGGTTATGTAAACGGCTTAGGGGCACATGAATACAAATAAGAGGCACATTTATACAGCTACTGGGGATAATGATCACATAACCAATTCTACTCACCCCGCCCCAATCAATACACAAGGATCCATTCAAGTTACGTTATAAGCATATGAATACAGCTAAGGATACGTGAACTCATGTAATGAGTAGTACCTGAGGCACGTGATAAAGCACATGAGAACATGTAAAAGCATGAACTAGTACGAGTACAAGGAGTACCTGATGCACATGATAAAGTACATGAACATAAAATACCCGATACACCCGTAGAGGGATAACATCTCAGGAAAGTATCCATATAGTACTAATCCGTGAAGATACGTGTTAGCATCATGTAGAGTAATCTAGAGCAAGAATATAGTCCAGACAGGTATGAAGAGATCAGAGAATGTACTCGCCTGCTAACTGAATGTCCAAGATGAAAGTACTATCCGAGGAGTGGTGTCTGGCTTCTATTTAGAACAGTACAAGTCACGACAAGTCCAGAATAGTAATGAAATCACTACAATGCGTTCTACATGAATCTAGGTCAATCTAGACCAAAGTTAACTCTTGGTCAACTCTGGTCAACCCTAGAAGTCAAACTAGGTCAACCAAGTCAAACCTAAGTCAAACTAGTCTATACTAGGCTAACCAGACTATTCTAAGTCTAACAAGACAAAACAAGTCTAATCTAGACTCTACACTGACAAGCAGGCACAACCATAGGCCATAGGCTAAGAGACTAGGCCATAGGCTAAGAGATGCCTAAAACCAACCATACATCACACCTACACAAGGCTATTCTATATCTAAAATAATACACAAATTACAACAGGACTTTATAATCTAATATAGGGATACACACATTAATCTATTTAGATAGGCTAATAGGAAACATAGCATATAGGCTCCTATGCAATACCATATACAACATTATATGTCAATATATATATATATATAAATATATATATATATATATATATATATATATATATATATATATATATATGTATAGAAAAATATATATATATATATATATGTATAGAGAGAGGGACACATGTGCTCATGTGTCATGTGTGTGTGTTAGACATAGGCATGTGTGTGTGTGACTTGAGAGTGAACTCAAGTGTGAGTGATTCATGTATGCTAATGTGTGTGTGAAGAGGAGACATGAGAGTTCAGTCATGTGAGGATGTGAGTGAGTGTCATATGGTATGTGTGATAGAGTATTCATGTGAGAAACAGTAAGGTGTGTGAATGTGTGATGATACATGAGGGTGTGATTAGTGTGTAGGACTGAAAATAGTTTGGAACAAACAGTGTAACAGTCCCATTCAATTTCAGTTAACACATAGAAGAACCCCTTCAATTCCCAGTTAAAAACAGAACCCAAACTCAGTCAATACAAACTCAGATCAGCATATAGAAGGAAACATAAAAACTCAGTTTAAAAGAAACCCAAAAACAGTTTCACAGTCCCCCCCTAAAACCATTCTCAGATTTTAATACATTGAATCAAAATAGTTCAAACAAACTCAGATATCACATATCCCAAATCTCAGTTTACAGAGACCCACATGCATCCAGAAATCTCAGTTTTTTAGTCCCTATTGAATTTCCAGATTTTTGAACCCAATCCTCCTCAAATCAAACCCAAATTCAACATACCATTAGATAACATGTAGGTGTACATATTTGTCATGCCCCAGTTCTGAAATACGGAGACGTATACGGCCAGCTACACCGTATAAGGTACGAATAAGCTATACGGTGATGACGGCTGTCCAGTCTGGTTGGGTATTCTAGCATACAATCAATCTATGGCCTAAATCCGATCTCATATCCATAGGTAAAACACAATGAAACAATATCAAGAGAGATAATCATATGAAAAACAGGAAATACTCATATGAAAATCTGGAATCTACAGTACAAGATAATAATGTAGACAAGTATACCTTCCCACAGTTCCTAGCATGGTCGAGAACTGAAGCACATCCTCCAAGTCGAGTCTGGAAGATCCACAGGGTCGGTCTCAGGCAATCTGGGAACAATCCAGGGTTGGTCAGGCCAACCGTAGCAAGTACCAAAAAGGAAAGCTCAAGGATGGGCGAAGAAAACCAGCAGGATAAAATATGACAAGGATAACATCTAAAAACAGTAAATAAAGGTAAGGGATCGTGCGGTACCAATGCACGATAACAAATCCACAAGTATAGTGAAGCTAACACAATCATAATCTTCCTAGCATCCACTAACACCTGTACTGCCAGCTGAAAATCAATATCAGCTGGCTAGCAGGCAACAAGCCAAACAACACAGAAGGACAAGCGGCCACACAATGCCTACGGCTTGCTATTATTAGCTAACTAGGGTTATCACAGGCCTAATTACTAACAAGATGTAATAAGACTTAAAAGTCCAGCTCCTGCTTGCTACTACCCGAATGGCCCCAGCAAAAGAAAAAGATAGATATAGCAGGCACACTGCAGTAAGATACATGTGCCCTAAATAAGTGCCACACTCGACGGAGGGCTGGGAATGCGCTCATCTCGACGGATAGCAACAAATCCCTAGTATATATATAGATACATAGGGCCGGGGTCAGACAAGCAACAGGTCACTGGGAAGTCCCCATGAACTACATGATTAATCTAGTTATTAGCCTAGTCAGTTTTATTATGGATCCCTGACCGTGGTACTCAGGGATTCATGTCCTAGACATGATGCAAGACAAGACTGGACTGGTGGCTTATACAAGCACAATCAAGAGAAATCAACCACGGTGTCAAGACGGGGTCATGCTGAGCAAGTCAGGACTGGCTGTCGCAACAGCAATCAAGAGTAAATATGCTATGTCGAGAGTACTAGTCAGGATTGTGCCACCACGGGCCACTATCAAGAATCAAGAGTATACATGCCAGGTTTACTGTCAAGTCCAGAGTGCTAGTCAGGAGTGCACCTCTACGGGCCACTAATCAAGAATCAAGACAGGTCCAGGTCATCGTGTAATACCAGGAACAAGGTCAAACCTATCAGTCACAAGAAGTCACATGTCCAAATCGTGACATGGATATCAAGTCAGTTACAAGATCAAAATCTCCACTATAATAGTCTCTTAAGTACACATGGGAACCTACAACTCAAACCATCAAGTTGGTCCATCCACCAGATCAATCTAGCAAGGGTCTCCCATCCATGATGGAGTGAATATCACATCAATAAAGACAACCACCAATACCAAGCTCATTCCCCTAACAATGCTAGGCCCTCGGACACACAAGAATCCTCCAAGTCAATGATCACAAGCCACTAGAAAACAAGCCCCTCAACTACCAAGACACAGCAATCAAACCAGGTTCTCCAACTACCGGAATACACAAAGGTACCAGATTTTGGACGTTTGGGAAGTCGAGTAAAAATTATATAATAATACCCTCGATATTCTTCTCGTTCCACGAAATATTCGAAATCACCAAAATCTAAGAATCCACACAGATCCACCAAGTCCATATCCCGAGATCGTACTCTCCATAATACTCAATCCTCAGTCATATCCACAAGTCACAACTCCCAATACATAGGACAACTGTCAGCTCTATCTGGTTAGACTAGGACAACCCCTAGGATGAAGGGTCAAGGGACAAGAGTCTGGTAATAAATGCCGTCGGAAGTGGCAAGGATTACATGGACCGCTCTGGAGCAAATCTACAACCCTTAAACCAAACAAGGACCAGGGTTGCAGACCGTCTCTCGAGTGGAACCGCTCTCCTTACGCTATCTGACGGACAAGACAGGTCAGGAGCTAGGCGACTAATCTAGTATGGAGTCTACCTAGCAAGCAATGGGATCAGGTATACTATACCAAGGTGAACAGGCACGAGCCCAGTCCAGCAAACCAAAGGAATGGTTCTGCCCAGTCTTTCGAACCAAATTCCCGATCGAGAATTTTGGAAGAATCCGGCAGAGTCTCCTTTGTATTCTGGACAGGAGCTCCCAGCGAGTTGGGGCTAAAATCCACTCGGCGCAACCCGCTGCGGAATTGCAGAATCGCAGACTGAGAACACTAGGTCTCAGCTACCAGCAGCACTATAATGCGTACTGGGAACAAATCGATAGCCGAGAACACTAAGCCCCGGCCTCCAGCAGCGCTACGAGGCGTACTGGAAAATCAATCGAACCCGAGACCACTAATGTCTCGGCCTCCAGCAGCACTACAATGCGTACTGGGCGCCAAGCCAACATGCATAATAATAAAATAACCGCCTCGCAGGGCGCACCATAACACATGTCCATAAATCCCTAACCCAAGCACAATCACCGCCACAAGTAAAATTAGCCAAGCCGTTACCCGACCGCGAGTCAGACACGGGGCATACAGGGACAATCCATACATGTGAGTCGTGCTCGTGTCCTCGGAGGTGTGGATGACCCATCCGAGTTGCCCGATACGGTCTATCCCAGTATCGGACCAAGCTAGTCTAGGTTATCATGGCAGTTCTACTACTAAGCTACACTACTCATGATTATACAATTTTACAATAAATTAAATACAATAAAATCCAAGAGAGATGGCAAGAGCCGTCGATGAGCAAGGGATACTTGCCTAGAGGGCTCGGCTAGGTAAGCAAGTCTTCGGTAGTCGCGATCCAAGCTAGCACGCCAATCGAGATCCTCAGAACACACAATAAACAATTATTAGAATTAAATAATAAAATAATGACAAAATCATGAAGAATTAGCACGAGGCTATACCGTACGGGTCCCGCAAGCAGCACAGAGATCGGGCACGGAAACCGAGGCACACGAATCGATACGGGCACGTAAATCGAGATGCATACGTATATCGAAACATGTACGAGAATCGAGAGAACACGAATATCGAGACGAACGAAAAACATAAATGTACACGTAAATCGAGATGTACACGTAAATCGAGACGACCCAAGGTCTAAGGAGCACGTAAATCGATGCAGCACACAAATTAATGTATGCACGCAAATCGAAAAGGTGCAGAGTCCAATGTGACACACAACCGAGGCGGCACGCAAATCGGTGCGTGCACGCAAACCGAGGCAACACAAGATATAATATGACACGCAAATCGATACGACACGCAAATCGGTCGTGCACGTAAATCGAGGCGGTACGGGTCACGAGGTAGGCACAAAGGTCGAGATACGAAAATCGAGACGGTATACAAATCGAGATGGCACAGTGCCCGAGGCAGCACGGGGCTCGAGGCGTCCCGCTGCCCAAGGCAGCACGTAGACCGAGGTACACGTAAAACGAGGCGACACGTACACCGAGGTGCACTCGACCCGGAAACACGAGGAACGAGGAAGTGCACCAACCGAGATGCGCTGCCCGAGGTGACACGCTGCACAAGACAGCGTACTGCTCAAGGCAGTACGCTGCCCGAGGTGCGCCGATCGAGGGGCTCACTCCCCGAGGAGCTCACAGCCCAAGGGAGGGGGAGAGAGGGTGCGGAGGAGCTCGGCCATGGTCGGGTCAGACCACCGGCGGAGGGAGAACAGAGGGATAGGGGAGAAGGAGCTCACCAAGGGGGTGATCGGCCAGGTCGAGTCGGCCCCGCGGTGGAGAAAGGACGACGGCGGCAGCAGCTGCACCAAGGGGCGGGGGAGATGGTGGCACTGGCGTCGGCGGAGGTGGCGGCGGAGGTGATGAAGACACCGAAGGTGGTGGTGGCAGAGGAGGCCGACTGAGAGGGAGACGGCGACGGCGACGGCGACGATGATGGTGGTGCAAGTGGTGGCGGCGACGGCCAGGCAAAGGGGTTGGCTGCGGTGGAGATGGGGGCAGCAGCGGTGGTAGGTGGTGGAGGAGATGGCGACGATGATGGTGGTGGTCAGAGCAGTGATGGTGGCGGTGGAGGCTGATGGCGGTGGCCGCGGAGAAGGGGGGCGGTCATGGGGCTGGTCGCCGGAGATCGGGTCGGGGAGGAGGTTGGAAAGGAGAGGGAGGCCAGGAGATAGAGAGAGTGTGGGGAGAGGGTGAGGAAGAGAGAGAGTTAAGCGAGAGAGAGAGAGTGGTAGAAAAATGGGGGGGAGAGGCTGGTTCTCCAGCACATGAAAGAGAGAGAGAGAGAGTGATGGGATGGGTGAGGGAAAGTGATGGGATGGGTGAGGGGTAGGGTTAGGTAATGGGAATAATAATAATAATAATAATAATAATAATGATAATAAAATGGTAATAACAATAGTGGCAAGAATAATAATGTGAATAAAATTCACCCTCAAGAAAATATCAATAAAATTTTAACAATACCCCCCAAAAATACAAAATACAGTCAGATACCTATTTCAAAAATAGGGATTTGACAATATTAGAGGTTAAAAACCATGTAATTAACAGCATTAGCTAGGTTAAAAATCAATGCTAAAATCGAATTTATAAAACTGGACAGAACAGAAAGTATAGACTGATACTAAGAATCCGTAAAAATAGGGAAGTTGAGAGATGAACAATGAATTTAAATTAAAACAGCAATACAGTGGTTGGTAAAGTGAAAACACATTGTACACGTGTCATGTGATGAGTTTGTGTCCACCAAAGTGGACACAAACGTGTCCAATCATTTAAAACCCAAAATCAGGAAAATTGGACACAGACAGTGTGCAATCATCTTGCACGTGTTCACAGTATCCGTGCACACGACACGACACGACACAACCCACGTGGTCGTGTCCACGTGTCGACCAAGACTAGGGCTAGGGTTAGGACACCCTGCCACGTGTCCACGATACGCGTGCGTGACACAAGACACGCATATCAGTGCTCGATTTATCAGCCGCCCGCATAGTGCATAAATCAGTGCACGCGCTCGTGCGTGTCCGAAACGACACGTGGGGCTCTAAAATTTGGGGAGCCCCGTGTCAGTGTCAGCCCCAAGACATACGCCAAGTTTTACGTGTCAGGGAGCCGTGTACAGCGTGCTGTGTCCCCCGCAATGCAGGGCATGTACAGTGCCTGTGCACGCGCACGCGCGACAGTGTGTTCGCATGTTCGTACAGACTCGACACGACACTAAGACTACACAAAAACACAGAAAACACATAAGCGACACATAGATCTAATTTCCTACTCAAATACAATCCCAAAATTCACTCGAAATGCCCATTGGGGCATTTCATCAAACACATCCAGCAAGACACTGATACGTGTCCAAATAGGACACAAAATAGACACAAATTTTAGGGCTTCATATTCCTACAGTTAGGTTAGGGCTAGGGCATCCTAGAAATGCAATTAAACAGAAATTTCATGGAGTAAAATAGATTATACCTATTGATGTGCAAGGCTCACAAAAACCCCAAATGGAATGGTTCTCTAAGCTTCAAAAACTCCCACAAATTGTCCCTACTTTGAAATATTCTTACACAAACAGAAAGAACAGAAGAATTAGGTCCTAATGCAATTGATTTGGAGGAAAATGGAGTTGAAATAGATTTTCTATGGATTAGGGAAGATGGAGACTCACCTCTTTCTAAACTTGCACAAATCCCAATGGAGGCTAGCCCTAATTTCTAGGAGGGATTAAATAGGGGAGAGGGGACCTAAGTGTGGCTGCCATGGGCTAGAATGGGCTAGGTTTAGGTTCACTTGGTTGGGTTGGGCCTTTAAGGCTTTAAGTCATAAGTCATGACTTATGAATTCATAAGCCATTCTAGCCTAATCAATTTCTAATCTCTCCAAATAAGTTCCAATGAGTTAAACCTCACTAACTTAGGTCAAGCTACGGTTACTTAACCTATCCAAGTGGTCTTGACCTAGGTTAGTCTCTAGGTTTGTCTCCTAGTCAACACTAGTCAAAGTCAACTATAGGCCCAAAATCAATTATACGAAAAAATCACTAAAAATCACATTAATTCTAATAAATCTAATTAATACTAACTATCACTAACCATGGTTAGCTAAGACTAGCTGTGACTAATCTAGGTTAGGTCCAAACCAAGTTAGGCTAATCACAAAATATGGCAATCAATTAAATAATATTAAAAACACACCATTCTTAATAATACATTAAATTCCAAATAATATATATTAAATTCAATTAAATTCAAAATGACAAAAGTACCCTCGAATTGGAAATGATAAATGAAATACCCTAATCACATGGCTAGGCTCTAGGTTAAGCTGTCTCTAGTGTTAAACTATTAAAACACCAAAATCATAAGTCAAGATTTAAAATAGTTTTAAAATGATTTAAAAAAATTCTAAAAAATCATATCATGAGTTAAATATCACTATTAAAAGATTAAAATCACAAAATTTCAAAATTACCCTCATTTGGGAAACTGGGTGTTACAACCTCTCATGTTTATTATTAAGCCGTTCACATGTCTAGCTTGAACTCTAAATCACTAGTTCACTGTAGCTCTTTACTTATAGTAGATATTTTATTACATTCTTCTCTTTTACTTCATGTATACTTTTCAGTGTTTCATGTATCTTGCTCTATTGCCTGTATTATATTCATGTCATGATATGAACTGCATGAGATGTACTGTGCTCGCTCCAGTCCTGACTAGACCTGTTGAAATATTACAGATGACCTTGAGGAACTGTGTCCCACTTATTATGGAGCAGGCCTAGATGACACATGTGAGCTGGACCCTCACGAGGACCCAGCACTTGCAGATGATATTACCCAGTAGACTAGGCTAGTTAGTTAGGCTAGTATCTATTTATCATTCTCTCTATTGGATACACTTGTATTTATTTGGAGAATGTCATTCTTGATTTGTGGAGTTGTTTATCTTTGACTTCTAGATATCTCTCTTATCTTTATTTATCATCTGTGGATTCTGTGTTTTCATCTATTCTATCTTATCGTACTTTCTTCCTTATTTTTGATTGAGTTGTACTTTATTATGTCACCTCCATTCAGAGTGTATATTCTGTACAGTTACCTTATAACTGTTAGATGTATGTGACCTAGGACAACGTTCTACCATCGACACTACGGCATAGGCTGGACGTAACCACTTATCGTGCCCTTACTCTAGGGTGCGGTGTTGACACAAAGTCACAGTCAACCAAATATTGATAATATTGACTAAATAATACTTGTGATAATTCAATACGACACACGACGTCTCTATTCTGCTCAAGCCAGACGACAGCTCAGTTGTGCAAATACAAGTCGTTTTCGTGTCTGTACTTTTATATTTATTGAGTCTAGAATGATTGTAAGCTGAGTTATGCTAGGATCTTGAGACTCAACCCACAACCCATCCAAAATCCATAAAGCTCCACATCCAAACTTAGCCCATTGGACCCTTGGACCAGTTCTGTGCTCTAGAGACAGAGTTCAGGCCGAACTCTGCCTCCACACAGAGTTCGGGCCGAACTCTGTCCCCTAAAAATCAGCACCCTAATTTTTAGGGCTGGCTGGTTGCTAGTTGTCCAACGGCCAAAATTTTGAAATTCCTACCAGAATTCTGGCCGAATTTTGCCTGTTAAAAACCTATAAATAGGCCTAGAATTCTCTCATTTCAAATCATCCAATCTTTTCTTCTCTTCTCTCTTAAGCTCAATGTAAGCCTTACCCTTCTTCATCTACTAGCCACAAGTTTTCTAAGTCTCGAGTGCTCAGCATCTCTCAGTTAGGAGTCTTATGCAAAAGTTCAAGAAGTAGCTTGGAAAATTCCAAGCATCGCTACTGCGATCCATTGTAAGAAGTTGACGTGCTCTTCTGAAGAAAAGATACGGGGTGTAACTACTATTTCACAAATAGTGGATTTAATCCTGAGCTAGAGTTCTCAGGCCTGGACTAGTCCTCCACGAGGAAAACCAGGTTAAAATCGGCTGTGTTTGCGTATGCTTTCTTGCTTCTCATTTATTTCCGCATTTACTCTGATTATTTTTAGATTGTGATAGAGTTGAATTTTTAATTGGCTATTATTGCTATAAACTCTATTCACCCCCCTCTAGAGTTGTCATCTGTTCTTCAATTGGTATCAGAGCTCTGTTCTCTTTACAAGGACTTACATCCTAGAGCTGATCCATGGCAACCACACAATCCTTGATTTCCAATCACGGTGAAGGACAGTCCACTCATAGGCCTCCCCTATTTGATGGAACTAACTACACGTATTGGAAAACAAGGATGTGTTTTTATCTCAAGTTGCTAGACTTTGACCTGTGGACTATCGTCACTGACGGTTACAAAAAGCCCGCCAGAATAGTTGTCAACGGTGATCTCGTTGAGAAATCACATGACAAGTATTCTGACGAGGAGAAGAAACAGGCAAGTCTAAACGCGGAAGCTATTAATGCTTTATTCTGTGCTATAGACAGAAATGAGTTCAACAGGGTATCTACATGCACCACACCTCACGAAGTATGGAGACTTCTAGAAGTGACGCATGAAGGAACTACCCAAGTCAAGGAATCAAAGATAAGCCGTCTCACTCAAGAATACGAGGCTTTCGAGATGAAACCAAATGAGACGATCACGCAAATGTTCACAAGATTCCTCGACATCATCAACCCCCTGTCTTCGCTCGGCAAGCAATATTTAAATTACGAGAAGATTCGCAAGCTACTTAGGGGGCTACCAAAAATTTAGAACCCTAAGGTGACAGCCATCATAGAAGGAAATGATCTCACAACCATGTCCATGGAGACCTTGATGGGAAAGCTAATGACTCATGAGCTTGACTTCAAGGACTTCGAAGAGCCTGCTCCTAAGGCTAAGAAGATCGCACTCAAAGCTTACCGACGGAGGGCTGAACCCGAAGAGACGGATGATGACAACTCAGAAGACGATGATCAAGCTCTTATGTTCCGTAACTTCAAGAAATTCCTCCGCTTCAATCGAAGAAAGAAGGAACCACAAGAAGATGGCAAAGAAGAGCCAACCTGCTACGGTTGCAAGAAGACTGGACACGTCCGAAAAGACTGTCCATTCTTGAAGAAAGGCAACCGCTATGAGAAGCCATGGTCAACATAGGAGCAATGGTAAATAAGACATGGTCAACATAGGAGCAATGGTAAACATAGGAGCAATGGTAAATAAGTAATGCCTAGCTTCTTAATAGAATTAGTGGCTACGACCAGAAGCACCACATATCCTCATATATCTGTAGAAGCATGGAAAAGAATAAAGAAAGGTTCATACGGCTCAGAGAGCCCACGCGGTTCAGAGAGTCCATGCGGCTCACACATCTATGCGGCTCACGCGTTTATGCGGCTCGGATAGACCCAGAGCCACGTGGCCTTCAACAGCTCTTCCCTTTGTCTTCTACTGCATTTAATGCCTTGACGGCTGACAGCTCTGACCAATAACAGAAAGATACAATAATGACTCTGACATAATGGCAGACTCATAGGAAAACGAAAAAAATCTCTGACACAATCCGTCAAACCCCAAAGACCTTTATGCGGCCTTGACACATGGACAGTCGCATGCGGCTCAGATAGAGGCTACCCATGCGGCTCAGACAGAGGCCACCCATGCGGCTCAGATAGAGGCTACCCATGTGACTCAGGCAGAGGCTACCCATGCGGCTCACGAGGACTATATTCATGCGGCTCACTGAGAAACCACCCATCATGCGGTCGCCTACGCTCATGTGGCTCCGATCATCCCCATGCGGTTCAAATGTTCAGAGGCCACTCCCAAGCAGCCTTGACACGTGGCCAGCCTTATGCGGCTCAATGGGGAGTGCAATCCTCATGCATCTCAGATTTTCTAAGTGACTCGTAGTTTTGCCAGCGTCCATACAGCTATCAGCCTAATAATAGTAGGACACGTGGCAAGATTCATCAACAGATCCTAACAACCAGGTTTAGTGCCATCCTCATAATTACTGGGATCAAATCAGATCATTTGCAATCAATTAAATTGAACACGTGGCAAGAGATCCGAGCTTGGCATAACAAATTATGAGGATTTATGGCAATCATCATTAATTGCCCACAGAGATTTGATGCAATCAACTTAATTGCCTAAATCTATTATAAACAGCCCAGATTTATTGATCTTTAACCGCCGACTTTTGAGAATGGGCAATCATTGCAAACCGAAACCAATTCTCTGGAAGGCTTGCCAAAGAAGTTCTCTTTCAAGCCATCATATCCAGAAAATTTGGTAATCGGCGAGGTCTTACGTGGAGTAACTACTAGATCATCATTAAGAGACTCTATTGCTAGCACTGCCTTTATTTCACAAATTGAGCCAAAAAACATTTTAGAAGCTTTCAATGATGAATTTTAGATTTCTGCTATGCAAGAGGAACTCAACCAATTCGAGAGGAGCCAAGTATGGGAACTCGTTCCTAGACCGGCTAATCACTCGATTATTGGTACTAAATGGGTTTTTAGAAACAAAGTAAATGAAGATGGTTTAGTCACACGCAACAAAGCTCGTCTAGTAGCCCAAGGATACAACCAAGAGGAAGGTATCGACTACGATGAGACGTATGCTCCTGTTGCTAGATTAGAATCCATTCGGATGCTTTGTGCATTTGCAAATTTTCAAAATTTTAAATTATTTCAAATGGATGTTAAAAGTGCTTTATTGAATGGTTTTATTAATGAGGAAGTTTATGTAAAACAACCTCCTGGCTTTGCAAATCATAAATTTTCCGACCACGTGTTCAAGCTAAAGAAAGCGCTATATGGCCTCAAACAAGCCCCTAGAGCTTGGTATGAACGGCTAAGCAACTTCTTGCTTGAGAAAGGTTTTTCAAAAGGGAAAATTGACACTACACTTTTCATAAAATCTTTCAAAGACACTATTCTTTTAGTACAAATATATGTAGATGATATTATTTTTGGTTCTACTGATGAAACCCTTTGTCAAGATTTTGCCAAGTGTATGCAGACCGAGTTTGAGATGAGCATGATGGGGGAGCTCAACTACTTTCTTGGGCTGCAAGTCAAACAAATGTCAAATGGAACCTTCATCTGTCAGTCCAAGTATACAAAGGACATGCTGAAGAAATTCGACCTTGATAACGTCAAACCAATCAGCACTCCTATGGCTACTTTAACCGAACTGGAACCAGATGATAGCGGCAAACCCGTAGATCAACGTAAGTATCGAGGTATGATAGGCAGTTTACTCTATCTTACTGCTAGTCACCCTGATATAATGTTTAGCGTTTGCCTGTGTGCTAGATATCAAGTGAATCCTAAGGAATCACACATGACCGCAGTTAAGTGTATCTTTCGATACCTTAAGGGTACAGTTACAGTGGGCCTATGGTATCCCAAGTCAACATCCTTTGACCTCATTGGTTACTCTGATGCTGACTTCGCCGGATGCAAGGTCGACCGTAAAAGTACGAGCAGCACGTGTCATTTATTAGGAAAGGCTTTAGTCTCTTAGTTTAGCAAGAAGCAGAACTCTGTCGCACTATCCACAACAGAAGCTGAATACATAGCAGCTGGGCGTTGTTGTGCACAAATTCTGTGGATGAAGCAAACCCTTGAAGACTATAATTTATCTTTTATGCATATTTCAATCTTTTGTGACAACACTAGTACAATAAATCTTACTAAGAACCCCATTTGTCACTCACGTACGAAGCACATTGAGATACGATACCACTTTTTGCGTGATCATCAGCAAAATGGCACGATTAACTTAGAATTTATTGACACTGATCATCAGTTAGCAGACTTCTTCACCAAACTATTATCCGAAGAGCGCTTCAATTTTCTTTGTCGTGAACTTGGAATTTTAGATGAAGCTGTTATAAATTAAAATAAACCTGCGTAAATATCGAATATATTGTGATTCTCTTATGATAAACTTGCTATGGGTATAAGCCGAAAGGGTCCTTCTGACAACAAGGCATAAAAGCCTAAGCGACACGGTACACTAGTCCTCAGGACTACCGCTAGCTGGGATCCGGCCGCTGCAGCTAACCCATGGCAGCTTCAAAATATTGAATTATGATATAATTCCTTGTTTATTATACGGTTCATTTTTATTTATCACTTGCTGAAATACTAATTTTTTAAACTTCATATTACTGCTTTGAACTTACTATCTGCTATCCATCTATTTACTTATTGGATCTTTTTCTGTACTTATACTCATACAGTATATTGGTTTTTATCTTTACTTAACCAATTTTTGCTCAACTCAGCCTGATTCCTGTTCTGTCCCCAGGATCCGGAATTTGGGCCGAACTCTGCCCCTACCAGAGTTTGGACCGAATTTGGCCTGCCTATTCCAGAACCGGGAACAGGCTCAGCCGTTGATCCAATTGTTGATCCAATGGTCATTAATTGACCCGACCAAGAGAAACCCTCCCCTATTTTCTCCTTTCTAGAGCTCCATTCTTCCCCAAACTCAAGGAGGAGGCTTGGTTTTCAATTCTCTTTCATAATCTTTCAATATTTTGAGGTATAACTCCTTTTCTTTCTATATCTCAAATTTCTTTATTATCTATGTATTGTGTTATGGCTCCACGATTGCTCAACCGTGGAAAGAGACTTCGGACCGAGGGCGCGTCCTCGTCGAATGTGCCTCCTCCCGTTGAGCCGCCCGTTACACCACCCGTTGCACCGGGAATTGAACAACAAACCCATCCGTTGTTCAATCCTCCACGTCCACATGATCCAAACACTTTCGACGACCGAATTTTTATATCACTAGACGCATCCAATGAATGGTTTAGTGATTTTCGGACACGTCCGGTGTTTGCAGGACACCCCATAAACTTTACAATTTTCTCTCAATATGATGCACACTTTAATGACCTTTGCCTTGACGAACTTGTTACCTCAAATTCGGTCATATATCGTAGTGCAATACAAATGTTTTATTGCAATTTGACTCATGATGATACTCGCATCTATTCACGTGTTGCGGGTATTGATATCTCATTTGATGATTTTGAATTGGCCGAATATCTTGAACTTCAAGAGCCAAATTCTTGGGAAAAGCTTGTTGAAGCAAGATCTTTCCAATTTCTCGAAGGAATTTTACTTGAAAGCTTCAAGGACGACTTGTGTAGCCCTAACACACATCCTCGTAAGCTTTTGGCTAAATTCCTCAACCCTTATTTTTATGAACTTCATCGGATCATTTTCAACACTATTCTACCCAAAGCGGGCTCTACCGATGAAGTTACTTATTTTGAAATATCGGCCTTATACCATCTCCACTTCCATGTTTCCTTCAATCTTCCACGCACAATGATGGATTGGATGATCAACTGTAGAAAGAAGCCAAGATCCTTGGTTTATGCTTTATATCTTCCTATGATCTTTCGTGCGTTCCATGTACCGCTTGATGAGTATCCATTCTTACCTGCCTCTGCCTTTCTCTCCAAGGCAAGGAGGCTTCACGCGGCCGTTGGCTCCCCGGTCGTGTCTGAGCATTATGAGGATGAGCCAGATGCCCCTCCTCTCGGACAGGATCCTCCTCCTCCTCCTGCCACTCTCGAGTCTCTTCAGACTATGCTCCGAGATCGTTTTACTTTGGAGGACGATCGTTGGACTCAGCTGGATTATCGGACCACATTGCAGATGAGTGCTATCAGCAACTCGCTGCATGACATCCGGTATTCCATGTCTCGCCATCCTACCATGCCCATTCCTATGGAGCGAGATCCCGATCGTGAGGGCTTTCGTATTGATGATCCTTGGGTCCGTCGCTACATGGATCCAGATGCGGCATTTGTGGACCCACGTCGCTCCTTTACTGATCCATTGGACGATGCCGGGCCCTCTCGTGCTTGTTGATGGTTTTGGACTGCTACTTGAGGCTGCTACTGGAGATCTTAGATTATGTTTTCTGCATTTTTAGTTACTTTTTTGTACTAGCTTTGTAGTAGACTTATTATGAGTTGTGCTTTTGAGACATTGGTAGATCTATTATCAGTTTCTATGACTCTTGGTCATTATCTTATTTTATATGCAGTTTCTTCTCCTTTACGTGTGTTTTGCCAGTTACTCTTTATCTATCTCATATTGCTAAATGCCAAAAGGGGGAGTTATGTGTATATTCTGTTTGTTTGGTTTATATATGCGTTTGGAAGAATATTATTAACAGGCCAACAAAGATTCACAGCATTGTTCATGGGGGAGCTACTCTTAAGCTCGGCACTTATTATGCGGGAGCTATGTCGTTACATGTGTCCAGGTATGGATATTGAATATACAATTATTATTTTGTCAATTATCAATATGGGGGAGATTGTTGACACAAAGTCACAGTCAACCAAATATTGATAACATTGACTAAATAATACTTGTGATAATTCAATACGACACACGACGTCTCTATTCTGCTCAAGCCAGACGACAGCTCAGTTGTGCAAATACAAGTCGTTTTCGCGTCTGTACTTTTATATTTATTGAGTCTAGAATGATTATAAGCTGAGTTATGCTGGGCTCTTGAGACTCAACCCACAACCCATCCAAAATCCATAAAGCTCCATATCCAAACTTAGCCCATTGGACCCTTGGACCAGTTCTGTGCTCTGGAGACAGAGTTCGGGCCGAACTCTGCCTCCACACAGAGTTCGGGCAGAACTCTGTCCCCTAAAAATCAGCACCCTAATTTTTAGGGCTGGCTGGTTGCTAGTTGTCCAATGGCCAAATTTTTGAAATTCCTACCAGAATTCTGGCCGAATCCTGCCTGTTAAAAACCTATAAATAGGCCTAGAATTCTCTTATTTTAAATCATCCAATCTTTTCTTCTCTTCTCTCTTAAGCTCAATATAAGCCTTACCCTTCTTCATCTACTAGCCACAAGTCTCCTAAGTCTCGAGTGCTCAGCATCTCTCAGTTAGGAGTCTTGTGTAAGAGTTCAAGAAGTAGCTTGGAAAATTTCAAGCATCGCCACTGCGATCCATTGTAAGAAGTTGACGTGCTCTTCTGAAGAAAAGGCACGGGGTGTAACTACTATTTCATAAATAGTGGATTTAATCCTGAGCTAAAGTTCTCAGGCCTGGACTAGTCCTCCACGAGGGAAACTAGGTTAAAATCGGCTGTGTTTGCGTATGCTTTCTTGCTTCTCATTTATTTCCGCATTTACTCTGATTATTTTTAGATTGTAATAGAGTTGAATTTTTAATTGGCTATTATTGCTATAAACTCTATTCACCCTCCTCTAGAATTGCCATCTGTTCTTCAATTGGTATCAGAGCTCTGTTCTCTTTACAAGGACTTACATCCTAGATCTGATCCATGGCAACCACACAATCCTTGATTTCCAATCACGGTGAAGGACAGTCCACTCATAGGCCTCTCCTATTTGATGGAACTAACTACACGTATTGGAAAACAAGGATGTGTTTTTATCTCAAGTCGTTAGACTTTGACCTGTGGACTATCGTCACTGACGGTTACAAAAAGCCCGCAAGAATAGTTGTCAACGGTGATCTCGTTGAGAAATCACATGACAAGTATTCTGACAAGGGGAAGAAACAGGCAAGTCTAGACGCGAGAGCTATTAATGCTTTATTCTGTGCTATAGACAGAAATGAGTTCAATAGGGTATCTACATGCACCACATCTCACGAAGTATGGAGACTTCTAGAAGTGACGCATGAAGGAACTACCCAAGTCAAGGAATCAAAGATAAGCCGTCTCACTCAAGAATACGAGGCTTTCAAGATAAAACCAAATAAGACGATCACACAAATGTTCACAAGATTCCTCGACATCATCAACCCCCTGTCTTCGCTCGGCAAGCAATATTCAAATCACGAGAAGATTCGCAAGCTACTTAGGGGGCTACCAAAAATTTGGAACCCTAAGGTGACAGCCATCATAGAAGGAAATGATCTCACAACCATGTCCATGGAGACCTTGATGGGAAAGCTAATGACTCATGAGCTTGACCTCAAGGACTTCGAAGAGCCTGCTCCTGAGGCTAAGGAGATCGCACTCAAAGCTCACCGACGGAGGGATGAACCCGAAGAGACGGATGACGACAACTCAGAAGACGATGATCAATCTCTTATGGTCCGCAACTTCAAGAAATTCCTCCGCTTCAATCGAAGAAAGAAGGAACCACAAGAAGATGGCGAAGAAGAGCCAACCTGCTACGGTTGCAAGAAGACTGGACACGTCCGAAAAGACTGTCCATTCTTGAAGAAAGGCAACCGCTATGAGAAGCCATGGTCAACATAGGAGCAATGGTAAATAAGACATGGTCAACAAAAGAGCAATGGTAAACATAGGAGCAATGGTAAATAAGTAATGCCTAGCTTCTTAATAGAATCAGTTGCTACGACCAAAAGCACCACATATCCTCATATATCTGTAAAAGCATGGAAAAGAATAAAGAATGGTTCATGCGGCTCAGAGAGCCCATGCGGTTCAGAGAGTCCATGCGGCTCACACGTCTATGCGGCTCACGCGTCTATGCGGCTCGGATAGACCCAGAGCCACGTGGCCTTCAATAGCTCTTCCCCTTGTCTTCTACTGCATTTAATGCCTTGACGGCTGACAGCTCTGACCAATGACAGAAAGATGTAATAATGACTCTGTCATAATGGCAGACTCCTAGAAAAACGAAGGAAATCTCTGACACAATCCGTCAAACCCCAAAGACCTTTATGCGGCCTTGACACGTGGACAGTCGCATACGGCTCAGATAGAGGCTACCCATGCGGCTCAGACAGTGGCCACCCATACGGCTCAGATAGAGGCTACCCATGCGGCTCAGGCAGAGGCTACCCATGCGGCTCACGAGGACTATATTCATGCGGCTCACTGAGAAGCCACCCATCATGCGGTCGCCTACGCAAATGTGGCTCCGATCATCCCCATGTGGTTCAAATGTTCAGAGGCCACTCCCAAGCAGCCTTGACACGTGGCCAGCCTTATGCGTCTCAATGGAGAGGGCAATCCTCATGCAGCTCAGATTTTCTAAGTGACTCGCGGTTTTGCCAGCGTCCATACAACTATCAGCCTAATAATAGTGGGACACGTGGTAAGATTCATCAATAGATCCTAACAACCAGGTTTAGTGCCATCCTCATAATTACTGGGATCAAATCAGATCATTTGCAATCAATCAAATTGAACACGTGGCAAGAGATCCGAGCTTGGCATAAAAATCATGAGGATTTATGGCAATCATCATTAATTGCCCACAGAGATTTGATGCAATCACCTTAATTGCCCAAATCTATTATGAACGGCCCAGATTTATTGATCCTTAACCGCCGACTTTTGAGAATGGGCAATCATTACAAACCCTAATGATGCCCCCCACTCTTATAAATAGCGAGGTGCCATTCCCTTGCAGAGAGCAGAGAAAAAAGCAGAGAAAAGAGCAGAGAGCAGAGAAGAGAGAGAGAGAGAGAGCACACCCCCCCTCGGATCCAGAGAGTCAGAGAGAAACTGAAAGGAGAGCATTTCTTCATCAATGCCGAGCAGTTCTTCTACAGAGCCAAGGCTGCACCCGATCGTCCAAGGAGTAAGGCAGAGCTGCTGTCGATTTCTCGAGCCTCTATCGTCACCCCCCAGAATCTAAAATAAATAATTGTACTTAGACTGCTGTACCTAGGTTTTCGTCCCTAGGCTTTCTTTGTACAAGCGAGTTTGTATTATGAGTCTAAGTTCAGTTCTCCGATAATTGTTCTGTTCTTCTACAATCAATGGCAAACACGATGGCAACTCTGCTGGAGACAAACTTCTCTACGGCTAAGGAGTTGGTGACGCAATCGGATGCAGCCAAACTTGGCTCCACGCAACAGAAGATGGTTGTCCGCTTTGACCAACAGGCGTTTAAAGAAATGCTCTTCGACGGGAGCGCTGGCCCGGTCCAGAAGCAAACCCGTACAAAGATGGCTCGCAGGGAGTGGAGGCCAATCATTTGCTCCTCCCCAAGCCCTGGACGGAGTACTCTCTGCTATCCAAGACGGCGAAGGCGACTCTCGTGCGGCCCTACTTCAAGCCATAGAGGACTCTGCTGTCCCCAAGTCCGACAGAGGAAAGCACTACGATGCTGGACTTGCAGGGGCAAAGGACAATTCTATGTGCTCTAGGAAGAAACCAAACAAGGGCACTAGCCGCAAAATGAAGACCCATGCGGCCAAGATTGCCAGCCGCATGAATGATGACCATGCAGCTGAAACTACTAGCCAAATGTATAATACTCATGCGGCCAGGATTTCCCGCCGCATGGAGAACACTCATGCGGCCAGGATTTCCAGCCGCATGGAGAAGACCTATGCAGCTACGACTGCCAACCGCATGAAGATTAGTGATTCCAGCCGCATACTGCCTACTCCACGCAGCTCAGGCTCAGTCTTCGATCGCATCTCCTATGGTTCTGATCTCTCATGTACCTAAGAAAATGGGTCTGACTCTCTGCAGCATCATTTTGACTCTTCCTATTATACGCCTTCAGGCGTTCGAGTGAAGAAGTCAAGGGCAGCGCGAGCTCGGCGAGCTCAGTCGGCTGTCCCAACCTCTGACCATCTGAGCGCTCCACATACCGTTATACGGGCCTCTGATGGAGAGTTGTACAGAACCACTCGAGTCCAGCCCCCGGCGACAAACGGACAAAGCGGTTCCAATAAGTCTCCCAAAACCCAGAGAGCAAACATGGTCATTCCAGATCCATCTGACTTGCATGAGGCTATCCTCCATAAGCACAAGGAAAGAAAGGGGGCCTCGGAGCACAAAGAGTCCTCCCACGGATGTCACTGCACCCAAATCATTGTCAACTGCTATTGCAACAATGCGACAATACGAGAAGACCGGTAGTCCGTCTTCCAAAGATTACAACAGCCGAGCTCAGAGGACGAGGTGCCACCAGTCGTCTCTTACAACTCCACTCAGAAAATCCCCGCCGATGGGAGAGGGAAGAAGATAAACGTCTCCAGTCCGAAGATTTCAACCACTGCTACTAAGAAATTGTCGTCTAAATGGTTGTCCACCAACGGAGTATTCCAAGGTACCCGTTCGAAGACGAAATCTGCTACAGCAGGAGATTCATCATTCGCACCGCTGGGGGTCGCTAAAACAAGGGGTAGCACTCCCCAGAACATCCACGATAACCCGATGTTCCAAGGAGACGAGCCCGAGGAAACAACCCTTCCGTCAGATACAGCAGATGCCGGCGTCCCCGAGGACGTCCACGACTCTCAAGATGAAGCAAGCTCTGAAGCTGGGGGTACTATTCCTTCTGAGTCCG
Source organism: Iris pallida (assembly GCA_029216955.1). Lineage (NCBI taxonomy): Eukaryota > Viridiplantae > Streptophyta > Magnoliopsida > Asparagales > Iridaceae > Iris > Iris pallida. Next base: position 14,463,956 of record JANAVB010021800.1, on the reverse strand, counting down.
AGCTAGAGGAGAACATTCCCACTTATCCCGATGACTTTTCGATACAGGGGTATGACTCGGAGGGCACGTCCTCCACCATTCCTTCTATTTTTCCTCATATAAAGACGGTGTTCATGACGGACAGCAATCAAGGTGGTTCCAGTGATCGTCAACGCATCGACACTCTGGAGGCCATACTGTACTCCTTGGTCAAATCTGTAGATGAGATCAAAGCGGCCCTCCCAACTCTACAATGAGGGACGCCTGGCCAAACAAGCGCGGGTCCCACGGTCAATGGGGACTCAAATTCAGCGGCACCGAACCCGGGCAATAATTCTCCTGAAACGTCGGCTCCCACCGCTGCCGATGAGGCCAAAGAAGCAAAAAGAGAGGTCCAGGAGCTCCGAGCCATGTTTTACGCTCGAGAAAATTCCCAAGACCTCAGAATACGACAACTATACTATGCTGCATGGAGGGATGTCCCCTTCCCACCAAGATATAAGCCGTTCAACATTAATCCCTATGATGGCAAGACCTCCGCAAGTCGGTACATCACTTACTTCGAGGTCACCACCAACCACCTGTCCCATGACGATGCCATCCTCACATGATTATTCATCGGGGCATTGGAAGGAGTCGCCTTCGATTGGTGTCGCAACCTTCCAAACAACTGCATCCACTCCTTCGCCAGCTTCAAGCGCATGTTCTTGGAGAGATTCTACGAAGTAGGATAGGACATCACAATGTCCACCCTCATGGACGTCGTCCAAGGGGAGAAAGAGCTGACAAGGAACTATATTGAGCGGTTTCGCCAAACCGCAATGAAGCTACCGTCTGGTAACCCGGATTCCTCCTTAATTGAAATTTGCCAAAAGAGATTGCTCTCAACAATCAGTCTCTGGATGGGCGAAAGTCAATTGAAAGACTGGAAGACGTTCATCATCAGTGCCACTAGCGCCGAAGAACGGTTGAAGAAGGCTCGCCAACTGGGATTGCATATCTCGGAGGGAGAGAACAAGGGCAAGTGTCCTAATACCAACAATGACAATGGGAGTAGCCCCTCCAACAATCGGGACAACAAGGGTAAGCAGGCTATGGTGGCCAACACAGCCCAAAAACCTGAGTCAAAACCAACAGACAAATAATAGCTGCAAATCACTTACTCCTTCGAAGACGGTCACGTCAAGCCCATCTTGGACATGCTCATACAAGGAGACAGAATTCAGCTCCCTCCACCAAGACGGGAACCTCGGCCGGCAGATATGGAGAGCCCAAAGTATTGCCATTACCACCGCTACATCCACCATGCTACACACGACTGCTACCAATTGAAGCGATACATCCAACATCTCATCGATTCGAACGCTCTGGCCATCGATTTCGAGGAGGTAACCATAGCGGCCACTATGGTGTCCGTACAATTCGGCAGCTTTTCTCCAACAGAGGCTCAAGACGGTATGATACTCATCCCTCTGGCGACCATAGAGATTGCTAATCATCCACCTCCCCGAGATCAGGCTGCTGGTCTAGTGCCCCTCACCACATCACGAGGAGAGGTCATGTGGGTCCATCCAGACTTGGTATCTGAAGTGACTCAGTCTACACCATCCTCCATTTGCAAGAAAAAGAGTGGAAAAGTCAGATCCTGCCACACAATCTCAATAGATGTCGAGGAAGCCGCAGCTGTCGCCACTCGGTCGGGGACACAATCCCAACCTATGGCTGATAACTCGGCTGAAGATCATCAGCCAACCACCGTTGACATTCCAGGACCTTCCCAGCCTCTGACGACCGACAAGCCTTGGCCAAAGGAGACTCGCTTTGACAAATCCCTCCGAAAAGAGGCACCTCAGGAACTGGAGAGGCCCTACAACTTCGACATCTTGGCGCAATTGGCTAACACACCGGCCAAATTGTCATTAAATGAGCTCCTGAGACTCTCAAAGGATGTTCGCACGGCTTTCAGCGATGCACTCCAATATGCCGACGCCTATCTGGCTCAGGTTAACCTCACAGGAGAGTGCCCGCCTGCAAATCTCCAAGACAGCGCTTGTACAGGAGCGATGCCCAATATTGACTTCATACCGCAGGATATGCTCATCAAAACCAATCTGCACGATCGTCCGTTATACTATACCGGATACATCGGGGATGTAAAGGTGGACCGGATGTGCATTGATCCTGGTTCTTCCATAAGCATCATCCCGAAGGGTTTGTTACATCATCTCCGTATTCCTATGCATCGCCTGACGCCAACAAGTACCGCCATTAGCGGTTTCAATTCAGGCAGGAGCTACCCAATTGGGAAGATTCACCTGAAGTGTCAAATTGGCGATCTCCAGTCAGAAGTAACCTGCTATGTCATAAATGCGGACACTTCTTACAATATCCTCTTGGGGCGCCCTTGGATACACGATTATATGATCGTGTCTTCCATGCTATACCAGTGCTTCAAGTATGTCGATAAACACGGCTTCGTGAGGACAGAATTTGCCGACATCGATCCCTTCAAAGGGGTCGAATCCTACTACTCAGGCTCCTGCCTATACGAGAAGTCGAAGAGGCACCTGGATGGAGATGTACAAGCTCAAACTGAGACGGCCTCAGGATCAGAAAAACCTCTGACGATCCACCTTCAAGCTCGCAAACCTGGCAAGTCCGCACCCCTTACGGCCGCTCTGCGTAAGGACGCAATCAGCCTCTCGGCACAAGAAGGGCAAATGATAATCCGGCTGCCAAGGTCCGGCCAAGCGCCGAGACGCACAACGGAGCCACTGATAATCAGACTACCGAGAGTCGGTCAGCCAAAAACAGAGAAGCTCAATCCCTCTGACAAGCCAATGACGATACGCCTTCCCAAGAAGAATCGTCACCCCGATGCAAAGTCGGAGGCTTCTAGCAAGCCAACAACTCCCCGCCCAGTATCAAGTACCAAACTGGGGGTCGCTAGTTTGCCAACGACTCCACGTTCTGCTCCACCAGCAGAACCTCTGATGATCAAGCTGTCCAGGTCATCCTCTCAGTCTTCATTTATACATGGGATAGCCGAAGAAGGACCGGAGCAAGCCAAGTATGTGGCTGCCCACACTGATGTTCCCTCCGTAGATGATGTAATCCCGCTAGAAAAGATACCTTACTTCATTAATAAAAGGCTATCTTTGAACTACCTCGAGCATAATAAGCTTTGTACAATATATGCTATGGAACACGGTATAGGCACTCACCTACACACACAGGTGACGAATGTTCACACCGCAAACCAGCTTACTCCAGTGGAAGACGCTGACCGCATAATCGAGGGAGGGGACCATCCAATCATCTTCGACCGGAAGGACGACCCACAGCCCTTCACCATAGAGAAGGTCGATCTCGAATCAGATGCCGGGAGACTGCCTCTTTATCTGTATAGCCCCCAATCCAAATATTTCATACAAAAACAGGGGTATGATCTGAAGACTACGCTAGGCTTGAACTACGGCACTGGTCGAGTACTACCTTTAAAGTCGCCAGTCCCAGCTGGGAAACCACGAGATTACTACAACAAAACCAGATGTGGGCTAGGTTATGTCACACCCGCGACAACACCTGAAAGCTCAGACGAGAAATGCGATTGGCACTCACACTCAACCGGATCACCCACTTCGATTCAGATGTCAGCATCCGGGACATGCTCAGGCAAGTCTGGTCCGTCAATATGGCATTCGTCGACGCTTACGAAGAAGAAGAAGACATTCCTGAAATCCTCGAGTTAGAGCCGTAGGCCCAACAGCTGGATGCACAATAGGAAAAGCGGTTCGAGCAGAGAGAGCCTCCTACTGAAGATGAGGTCATACAGGTCGACCTTGGCAGCGAATCTTCTCTAAAACCAATCTTCGTCTGTAAAAGCCTGACAGACGAAGAGCGAGAATCGCTACTGGAACTTGTCAAAGAATATATCGATGTGTTCGCCTGGTGTTATGAAGACATGCCAGGAATAAACCCCGAGGTTGCCCTTCACAAGCTCAATATTCTGCCAGATGCAAAGCCAGTCAAACAACAATAGCGACGCTTCCGCCCGGGCATCATGGATACGATCGAAGTCGAAGTCAACAAACTGATAGCCAGTGGCTTCATTCGTGAGGAACAACATCCTGACTGGGTCACCAACATAGTTTTGGTCCTCAAGAAGAATGGGAAGATTCGAATCTGTATCGACTTCTGCAATCTAAACGAGGCATGTCCCAAAGATGAATTCCCCCTCCCTATCACAGACATCATGATCGACAACACATGCGACTTCGAACACATGTCATTCATGGATGGCTTCTCGGGGTACAACCAAATTAAGATGTCTCCTGACGACGAGAAGCATACATCATTCCGAACACCGATTGGCACATACTGCTACACAGTCATGCCTTTCGGTTTAAAGAATGCTGGCGCCACATATCAAAGAGCAATGAGTATCATCTTCAGAGACCACTTGCGCAAGACTGTGGAATGCTACGTTGATGATATCGCCGTCAAGAGTCGCTATAAGGAAGACCATCTGCAGGATCTGAGGACGGTATTTGACCTGATGCGAGTGCACAACCTGAAGATGAATCCCACAAAATCCTTCTTGGGCGTATCCAAAGGAAAATTCCTGGATTTTATTATTACTGCCCAGGAATTCATGTGGATCCAGAAAAGACAACGGCTATTATGGAGATGGGTCCCTCGAGAAATCTCTGCGAACTCAGAGGCCTTCAAGGGAGGCTAGCGTACATCAGGAGGTTCATTTCGAACCGCTCCGGGCGATGTCGGCCATTCACCCATCTCATGAAGAAGGGCGTCTCATTCGTATGGGACGAAGAATGCCAACGTGCCTTCGACAGCATCAAAGAATATTTGTCGAACCCACCAGTCCTGGTGGCCCCGTTTACTGGAAAACTATTCGTGCTCTATGTACGAGCAATGGAACATTCCCTTGGTGCTCTGCCAGAGCACCGATACACCGCCGTGGAGAAGGAATACCTCGCCCTGGTGTTCGCCATTCAAAAGATGCGGCACTATGTCACAGGACAAACCATACATGTGATCTCACTAGTCAATCCTCTCAGGGTCCTCATGACTAAACTAGGGGCACTCAGCTCCCGCCTCGCCACATGGGCAATATTGCTGTCTCCTTATCATATGATCTTCGTCCCGCAAAAGGCTGTTAAAGGTCAAGCTCTGGCAGACTTTTTAGCGGCCCACCCAGGTTCGGAGTCGTCCAGATTATATGAGGGAATCCCAGATGAGGTCGCTGACTCGCATGCAACCTCTCACGACGATATATGGCGAATGTTCTTCGACGGCGCCTCAAGGACCGGACCTAAGGGCAACATCGTCGTCGGAGTCGGGGTGGTGCTGGTTTCTCCTTCCGGGTTGGTGATCAATCGCGCTTACTCCCTCACAGAGCCCTGCTCTAACAATGTGGTCGAGTACATCGCTTTGGTCATTGGCCTCTAACTTGCAAGAGAGCTGGGGGTAGAATATCTTGAAGCATACGACAATTTACAGTTAATCGTCAATCATATCCGGGGTTCATACGAAGTCCGTCATGAAGACATGATCCCCTATCACCAAATAGCGATCAACATCATCTCGTCATTTGAAGGGTTCTTCATCAAACACGTCCCCAGACTCCAAAATATCGAGGCCGATGCCCTAGCAGGCCTTGCCGCTTTCCTAGCGGTTCCAAACTATGCTCATCAATTGGTGGATGTGATAGGCCATGATCTGGTCTGTCCCAAGAACAATGTTCAATTTGTGGCGAGTTATTCCGCTCAGACGATCGACAAAGCACAAGACTGGAGACAACCATTCATAGACTTCGTAGTCTACGACATCCTGCCCGAGAACCCAAAGGAAGCCACTTCCATCAGAAGGCGTTCTCTCAGATTCTTCTATGATACAGAGACAAAAATTCTGTACAGCCGATCCAACGATGGATTACTGCTTCGATGTCTGTCAAACGCAGAAGCCAAAGAAGCCGTATGCGAAGCTCATGACAGTGTCTATGGGGCCCATCAGCTTGGCCCAAAATTGTAAGACCGTCTTCGCCGAATGGGCTACTACTGGCCCACGATGGTAGCCGATGCGATAGACTATGCAAGAAAGTGCAAAGCCTGCCATGTCCACGCGGACTTCATTCACCAACCATCCGAATTTCTATATCCGACAGTGACGTCCTGGCCATTCGAAGCATGGGGAATGGATATCATCGGTCCGATAGCTCCACCTTCTTCCCGAGGGCATCGCTTCATACTCGCAATCACGGATTACTTCTCCAAATGGGAGAAAGCTGTCCCGCTTGCAGAAGTAAAGACTTCAAACATGATCAGCTTCCTCAAGCATCATATTATCTATCGCTTTGGACTGCCCCGAAGGATCATCCACGATAATGGTCCGCAGTTTGCAAGCCACGCCTTCTATCGGTTCTGCGACAAGCACCGCATCCAGAATATTGCTTCAACGCCATACAATCCAGCAGCGAATGGGTTGGCAGAAGCATTCAACAAAACAATCATCAAACTTCTCAAGAAGTTCGTATCGTCCAACAAACGCGACTGGAACGAGAAGCTTGGTGAATGCTTATGGGCATACCGTACTACAGTCCGAACAGCCACTAGAAACACGCCGTTTTCCCTGGTGTACGGGAGTGAGGCAGTCCTTCCGTTGGAAACTCAAATACCCTCACTCCGCGTCGCCCTTACTTACCAATTGACGACGGGTGATAACTACCGTCGTCGACTACAAAAGTTAGGGGCCTTAGATGAAAAGTGCCTCTTGCTCAGCAACGGATCGAGCTATACCAAGCACGCATCTCCGGAGCCTTCAACAAGAAAGTGAAGATCAGAACATTCCAAGTCGACGATCTCGTTCTGGCAGTTCGGAGGCCGATGGTTATGAATCACAAGACCCGCTGGCAAGTTCCAACCAAAGTGGGAAGGCCCATTTATCATTGAGGCTGTATTCTCCAACGGTGCTTACTGCCTCGCAAAACAAAATGGAGACTTGCTCATGCTGCCCATCAACGGCAAGTTCCTGAAGAAATATTATGTCTAAACGATATTTCTCAGATTATCAAGTCATGTACCCGTCGGTACCGCTGAACTCATATCACATTTTCTAGATTACCGAGTTATGTACCCGCCGGTACCGCTGATCTCACATTCACAATCCCAGATTACCGAGTCATGTACCCGCTGATACCGCTGAACTCACATTCATAATTTCCTAAATTATCGAGTCATGTACCCGTTGGTACCGCTGAACTCACATTTCCAAAATTCTAGATTATTGAGTCATGTACCCTTTCGTACCGCTGAACTCACAATCTCCCAGATTATCGAGTTATGTACCCGTAGGTGCCTCTGAACTCACATTTCGGTCACTCTTTCAGATAGTAAGTCATGTATGTCCATACCTCTGAACTTTCTTTCTGAAAGAGATCCTCTCTCATGATCCACTACCCGCACTCCCAGTGCACAAAAAGGGTAACAGATCCACAAATTTCTAAAACGGCCATGTCGATGTTACCTCTGAGTCGTTTCACTTCCGCCAAAAACAAATCACCCCTTTACATAGAACTTCCATGTCCTCATTACCTCTGAGTCGTTCCATGTACCCCCCTTCATTGAGCCCACTCCTGCCATGTCCTCATTACCTCTGAGTGGGAAGGCTCCATCGAAGAAACCTTCATGCTTGCCATGTCCTCATTACCTCTGAGTAAGTATGTTGATTCCCTTTCAACTTGTTATCCGTACCCACAACCGGAGTACGCCAAGGATAATAGGTCCACAAATATCCTCCGTTGAGTCCACCCCTGCCATGTCCTCATTACCTCTGAGTAGGAAGGCTCCGCGGTAAAACCCTCATGCTTGCCATGTCCTCATTACCTCTGAGTAAGCATGTTGATCCTTTTTCGACTTATTATCCGTACCCACGACCGGAGTACGCCAAGGATAGTAGGCCCACAAATATCCTCCGTTGAGTCCACTCCTGCCATGTCCTCATTACCTCTGAGTAGGAAGACTCCGCGGTAAAACCCTCTTGCTTGCCATGTCCTCATTACCTCTGAGTAAGTATGTTGGTTCCCTTTTATCCTATTATCCGTTTCCTGAGCAAGGGTACGCCAAGGATAATAGGCCCACAAATGTCCTTTGCTAAGTCTCTTAGTACAGGCCCGTCATTTCTCATCATGCCCCGGGAGCCCAACTGCTCCATGGCATTCTTTCTTCCGATACCAGGAACGTCCATGACCATCTTACCGTGGAATTGTTCTAGGTATCCCCATCAAACTTGTTATCCGTACCTAAAACCCAGGTATGCCAAGGGTAACAGGTCCACAAACAGTTCCCCAGTGGGGCAAACACCACCACAATACCATAGACCGACGTATCGATCCATGTGCAGTGTAGCCGACTCTTCGGTTATCAAGGCGATCTGATTATTTAAGGCTAAACTCTTGGGATCCTGCCCCAAAAAATGGCCTTAAATCTGACAGCAAATCAAGGGCAATTAATATAAAAGATTTACACACATGGCATAAAAACGTGGCAAGGAGTCCATGCGGCTCAGATGGCCATGCGGCTGGAACGACCATGCGGCTCAGATGGCCGTGAGGCTGAAAGGGGGGCCTACGGTAGGAACATTCTATGCGGCCAGAGGAATTTATACATAGCCATGCTTCTTATTCAAAGTATTTCAATTTTGTAAATTGAAAAATTTGAAGGGGGTCTTGTAGAAGCATGGAAAAGAATAAAGAAAGGTTCATGCGGCTCACAGAGCCCACGCGGTTCAGAGAGTCCATGCGGCTCACACGTCTATGCGGCTATGCGTCTATGCGGCTCGGATAAACCCAGAGCCACGTGGCCTTCAACAGCTCTTCTCTTTGTCTTCTACTGTATTTAATGCCTTGACGGCTGACAGCTCTGACCAATGACAGAAAGATGCAATAATGACTCTGTCATAATGGCAGACTCCTAGAGAAACGAAGGAAATCTCTGACACAATCCATCAAACCCCAAAGACCTTTATGCGGCCTTGACACGTGGACAGTCGCATGCGGCTCAGACAGAGGCTACCCATGCGGCTCAGACAGAGGCCACCCATGCGGCTCAGGTAGAGGCTACCTATGTGGCTCAGGCAGAGGCTACCCATGCGGCTCCTAAGGACTATGTTCATGCGGCTCACTGAGAAGCCACCCATCATGCGGTCGCCTACGCTCATGCGGCTCCGATCATCCCCATGCGGTTCAAATGTTCAGAGGCCACTCCCAAGCAGCCTTGACACGTGGCCAGCCTTATGCGGCTCAATGGGGAGGGCAATCCTCATGCAGCTCAGATTTTCTAAGTGACTCGCGATTTTGCCAGCATCCATACAGCTATCAGCCTAATAATAGTAGGACACGTGGCAAGATTCATCAACAGATCCTAACAACCAGGTTTAGTGCCATCCTCATAATTACTGGGATCAAATCAGATCATTTGCAATCAATCAAATTGAATACGTGGCAAGAGATCCGAGCTTGGCATAACAAATTATGAGGATTTATGGCAATCATCATTAATTGCCCACAGAGATTTGATACAATCACCTTAATTGCCCAAATCTATCATGAACGGCCCAGATTCATTGATCCTTAACCGCCGACTTTTGAGAATGGGCAATCATTGCAAACCCTAATGATGCCCCCCACTCTTATAAATAGCGAGGTGCCATTCCCTTGCAAAGAGCAGAGAAAAGAGCAGAGAGCAGAGAAGAGAGAGAGAGCACACCTCCCTCGGATCCAGAGAGTCAGAGAGAAATTGAAAGGAGAGCATTTATTCATCAACGCCGAGCAGTTCTTCTACAGAGCCAAGGCTGCACCCGATCGTCCAAGGAGTAAGGCAGAGCTGTTGTCGCTTTCTCGAGCCTCTATCGTCACCCCCCAGAATCTAAAATAAACAATTGTACTTAGACTGCTGTACCTAGGTTTTCATCCCTACGCTTTCTTTGTACAAGCGAGTTTGTATTATGAGTCTAAGTTCAGTCCTCCGATAATTGTTCTGTTCTTTCACAATCAATGGCAAACAACATCTTCCTGAAATTTGAAGTTCTTAGAAGTCCTATTATTGTGATTCCCGTGATTAACCAAATTTCTGTAACCTTATACTTAGTGTCCCCTACCTTGTAGAATGAGATGCCAAACTTGGATCATATTCGTAACTATTCTTCCATCTATTTGGAAGTTGCACCTTCTTACTACACTCCATATCCTTTTGCTCGTGCGTCAAGATAACCACGGTAGAGATTGCAACCTTGATTTCTTAAATTCTGTGCCATAAAAGAAACATATCTTCATTTAAGTCGAGAATAAAATTTTTGAGGGGTATAGATACCAAGCCTCTCTAGAACATTGGGACTCTTGAACTAGCAAATGATCGGAATATATTGGTTCCAAATGAACTAATAAGCGGTGATTATACCATCCCCTCATATCGGTAACATATGATGACCTCAACCTTGACCTCGATATTTGGAACACAATACTTACCAATTCATATTTTACAGCATTGTTCTTCACTTGTTATAGTTCCCATCTCTTGGCCATGAAAGGGTTTCCCCTAAGCGCCCCAACCCTACCTCTTAGTTATCCAGGTTAGTCGGAGAGTAAAATTCCTTGGACCGACACGTTCTAGTAAAATTCGAACGAGGGTTTCTACCAACTTGTGGGAAGCTCGACACATAGAAACAATGTTAAAACGGTAGAAATTATCTTATGGAAGTTATTGACCAAGAATGCCATGACAATATCTAGGCTCACTTAGAATCTATGACTAAAGTTAGAAGTGTCCAATATTCTCATGTCTCTCGTTAAAAATTACCCCTCTCAGAAGTTTTCTAACGACAATTGTTTACGGGTAGCCAATTTTTATAAGTTGGGTAGAGTCTTGAATAAAGAATACCCTATCATGTAGATAATGACCTTAAATTTGGATTTCTTTTTAATTACCACCTCCATGTTCTCGAAAACCGAGTATGATTTTTGGGTTAGTTTCCTTTAATCGCATTGCATCGCGACTCCCCTACCGTAGACTTAATTTCGAGGACGAAATTTTTATAAGTTGGGTAGGATGTAACCCCAAATTTTAGAAATTTATTTATTTTTTATATAATTTCATGACTTTTAAAAAAAGAGAAATTTTTTATTATATTTTTATTATTTAATTTGGTAGCAAGTGGATGCCACACCCTATGTATATAGAAATTTTTACATTTACAAATATTCAGAAAAATATTGTTATTCATTTCGTACAGGTTTAAGGAACTTTTATATTATTTTTATAATAACTTGGTATTTAAATATAGTTTTTTGTTAATACCAAATGTTGCAAGTAATTACTACATCATACATAAATAGAGATAAATATGGTGCGAAATGCTCACTATAATATTTTAGACATATTTTTGGAAATTTTAGGAATTTTATTAATTTATTTAGAATTGTTGGTGTATATGTTTATACATATGCATAAATATAGTTTTATATAATTAGTTATAAAAAAATGAATTTTGTAATTAACTAGAACTTTATTAAATGTTATATTTTTTATGTTTTATTTGTTAAAGAAAAGAAGTGAAAAGAAAAAAGAAGAAATGAAATGAAAAGAAAGGAAAAAAAATCTACCCGAGCCCAAAAGGGGCTCAGGCCCGCAAGAGCTCTTCCCCCCTATATTCGCTCGGGAGAACATGGGAGGGGGGATCGAGAAATCTGACTCAAACCCTAAGCGCCACAGACCCCCACCCTGACGAGACATGCACGTTCGCCATGGTGGCAGCGCCGCCCTAGTCGGTCGACCGCCGGAGAGACTGTGCACAGTGTCGGCGCCACCGCACAGATCACCAACAGCAGAAGCAGTTTTTGCTCCACTTTACGAGGCGCGTTCTCCCTCCATGATCGATGCTTTCACGAACGAACTGCTCTGGTACGATCATAACCCTACCCACATCATTATCCTTTAGGTCGATTAAATTAGATCGCATCATGTGTATAGAAATTCGAACCCGAAGATCGACGAAAATTGTCTCACAAATAGCAAAACGGGGTAGTACAGACCCCAACTTGGAAGGCCAGTCACGGCCAACCTACTGACAGTTTTCAAAAACTAATTTAAAACAGTCCATGCCAATATATATGAAAGCAAAACCCTTTATACAGAATTTGATTTCGTCGTTTATGCATCAAGTATTTTGAATTCAAAAATCAGGAAAAATAATATTTCAAAATATTAAAATTTCAATAAAACTCCCCGATATGACGTGCGTCCTGCCAAACCGGGCAATGTGGTCACGAACCAAAAGCATCAAAAGGTGCGTATCGGCTTCACGGACGTATGGGCTTTGACGGAATTCAAATTGGTTGTGTGTGTGCGACAAATTTGATGTGCATCCGTCAAAATTCACCGTATCGGCCTCTTTGCAAATTCCATAATTATTTTGTGCACGTTCATCGGATCGACATGAAACTTGTGCCATCAGGACCGTATCGTTTTTTTGGTCCTGTAGGCCAAGTTTGGTCCTATTTTGAGAAGGTCGATTGGAATGCCTATTTGGCGGGCCCGCGACACGTTTTAACGGGCGATTTTGTGCACGGCTCACCAGAATCCAAAATTGGACTTACTGTTGGGTTCATCTCCTCAAACCGGACCCGTATACATGTAGTATGACAACTTTAGAGACCATAGATTTTGGCACGTATTTTGGTGCAAAATGGGTCCAACGGCGGATATCATTTTGACCCGAAATTATGATTTTGACCCTGTTCCAGAATTGGACTTTTGGACAGGCGTTTCTTAGACATGTCTTATATTCCGAACATGTTTGTGGTGTTTATTTCAGCATTCGAGGACGTAGGCGGGATTTGGCTTTCATCGCTTCACTATTTTGACGGTTCGAGCTATTGTACGTCGCCCTTTTGCACACAACCTCCGGCAAGATACCTTGCCATATTTACTGCTTATATTTAATTTGTATTTTTTTATTGCATATCACTATTTACTTATTTCGAGTTCTTATAGCTGTACCATTATTAGAGTTCTTGATTTATTGCCTGCTTAGTGATATTAGCTTTACTTTACTTATTATCCTTTGATTGCATATGAACCTAGAGTAAGGGACTACCATTCGTAGTGTATATCATAAACCTTGACACAGTTATACCACGAGGTATATGTGAAATGAGTAGCATGTAGAGGTACTTGCGTGATGGCTGATCACCTATGCGCATGCGTTAGGGCTAACTGCTAATAGAAACTTGTTAGGAGACTTAGCAGTTAGTAGAGGTATAAAAGTCATGGATGTGACTCTACTAGGCATTGGGTAGAAAGAACAGTTCCTTAACGTATGGGACACGTATGCACTTTTCTATTATTGTCGGTTATCTTCGCTGGAGATACGGTCCTGGATCCTGATACCTGATTTCCTGCTGGCCTCTGATATTCGATGAATGTTATGCTTTGAGGTCCCTGGTATCCTGATTGGAGCATACCTGAGTTCCTGCTCCTGTAGCCAGAGTACCCATGCGTTGAAGGTTTGTTCTTAACTGTATAAAATATTAGAATGGTTAGATAACCCTAGTCAATGTCATGTCACCCCCGTTCCATTAGTAGCTTGGGACAATGTCGCATCGCAGAATAATGTTCTATACCTTGTCCTTATTTGGTTGTGGGGTAGTCCACTGTTTCGATGATGAGGTATTGGATCTTGTTACGAATGGGACTATTTTACTTTATTTGTGGCTTGTGACATTATATATATTCAGTTTATTATGGCATGTTCTTCCTATATCTTGTTATGTCCCTCAGAGGACCTGGTATCTCTCCAGGTGTGTGCTTTGTGACTTTTCGCAGGTATTCTAGCCAAGGCCGTGATCTTCTCCAGTCCTTCGAAGATGATTGCTATTGGTTCGTCTTGTCATTTTCATCTATCCTTTCCTTGTACATTTCTCTCTTTTAAAATAGTTGGTAGTCGATTTGTCTCCGCCTAACTACATGTATAAATGACAAATTTCATAGTTAATTTATATTATTATTCTCTTATTTGGTGGATGAGATTTAGTTATCATGATTTACTGTATTTTATAGCTTATGTATACATACGGGGGTTCCATACATTGGAGTATACTTCGTATGTATACAGCTGGCATCTCGACGTACTTCGTCCTAAGTATTTTGGGACTGGGGCGTTACAGCTTCGACTGGCTTGGAGCTCACGAGCGCTGGACCCTTTGTAATTTTGACGGCCATAGCTTGCTTGCCTTTACCGTCCCTTACTCGCTTCCATTTATCTTCATTAGAGGGAAAGTTTAGTCCCAGGAGTTGTGCATCCTGTGCCTTCTTCTGAGCTACGTCTGCTTCAGTAATGAAGGGTGTCCACTCGGTACGGTGAGCATTGTGCCACAGTTTGATGGCAGGGAGCATATTCTTGCGGCACGAATTCATAAGCATGGGCTAAGGCATGCCTGGTGGTAGCCTTAGGGTAGCTTGGTGGAAGCATTCAATGTACGCTCGTATGGGCTCCTTTTCTTTCTGAATGATGTCCTTGAGAGTAGACATTGTCATGTCTAGCCCTCATTCGTAGAACCATTCCAGGAACATGTTCTTCAGGTCTTCAAACGATTTAATACAGTTGTTGAGCAAACTGCAGAACCATTCATAGGCCACCACTTATAGAGCTCCAATGAAAAAGCTGGTGAGAAAGGCATCGTCCTTTGGCAGGTGTCTTCTTACTGCGGCAAAGTACCTCAAGTATCGTCTGGACAACTCCTTAGTATCATAAGTGGTGATAGTCTATGGTTTATGTTTGGGAGGATAAACCACATTGTTCCACTCAGTAGGATAAGGCTGCCGGATGCCCATCTTTCGGAGTGTGGCTCACTTTTCTTTGACATCATGGCGAGCATATAACTCTTCGAGTGCTTGTTGTATTTCATTAGATACTGCTGGATTGATGGTCGACGGAATAGCCGACGACTGCACAACTTGGTTTATGACGGGCAGGGTACTAGACCCATTACAAACCATCGGAGCCATAGGTGTGAAGGTAGTGGGAACCAATCTGTCCTTGATCTCCAGAATGACAGAGGCTAAAGTCTGCATGGATATGTTTAACGCGTTAAGACTTCCTTCGAGAGCCTCAATGTGTTTCTGCTGATCAGCACTTGTGCTTGATTCTTCGTTGTCATTAGCCGCCATGTGCACAGATGCTATGTGCGTGTAAGTAGAAGGGGTAGTAGATCTTTTGCTTTGTGGTTTGGAGTGATGGTGTTCATCGTCTTGTGGGAAAACTGGCAAGTTGCGATCGTCCTCTGACTCGACATTGTTCCTACTCCCGGTCTTCTGACTGCTTGTGCGTACAGAAGTGTCGGTGTCAAACGTCTCTTTGTCATGCTGAAACGAAGGGTTGTTATGCATCGTAGCAGGCTGGCTACCCCCAGCAGGTGTAGCAGTCGATGAACCGTCTTCTTGCGACGATGAGCCATCATTGGAGAACGTTTGTTGGAATACGCCTTCCTTGGACACAGGCTTCTTGTTACCCCCAGGCCGGTATTTGGACTTGCCAATCGAGGAAAGGGGTTTCTTGGATAGCATCTTCTGGGACGGAGAGTCCCGAGCAATATTGCATGAAGCAACGAGAAGCTCTTCTTCTTCCTCATAAGTTTTCGGTCGCAGCCTTTGAAAGACGGACCTCCTCTTTGGCGGTAATGGATCTGCTTGACAACAGCAGCAGTTGATGGTAATCTGAGTACAGTTGGGTCTTGATTTAGACACCAGCTGTATCTCAGATCCTTCTCTCGTCATACGCTCGCAAGAGGCCGACGAAGTCTTCATGCCTTTACTTCCTTCGTGTACACAGTCGAAGGGATATAAAGATGGCATTCTTCCTTCGAGTTTCTGTGGGTGAGGTCCGAGTATGTCTCGATCAGAGAGTCGCTGATGACGTACCCCCGGCCTTGAGTAGTATGAGTGGATGCTCAATGGATGACGGGGTTCCGCCGAATGAGGCTTCGGAGAGTCTGGGATGGTCTTGTATAGCTTTCCATCGGCAACGTGCGTTACTATCAACGCGGGCCTCCGGTTCGCCATCGACGTAGTACTTTGATCGCATGGGGCGAGTGCTGCCTTGGATCTCCTTCTACCACGATTAGATGATGCATAGTATTCGAAATCCAATATGGCCATACCTGATGGACCGGTTATTCTATCGAAGATAGAAGTTCTCTCCGGTACAGCATCCTCCACGAACGGGCAAACCGTCATCTGCTCCTTTAGGCGTTGTGCCTTTGTTACGCTTACCATAGGATAGCCGTGATCTTCTCTGCATTTCCCGAGCATGGGATTTGAGAGAGATGGCCTGGCATCAGCGGTCGAAAGGATCTTCGAGTCTTCATCGATGAGGGGGGTCTGAGACGGAGTCCCCTCCGTCATGCTGCTCGTCGCAGCCGCCTTAGGCACACAGGCCCATCGAGTCTTCTTCGATTTTACGAACTGCTTCACAGGGTAGACTTCTCTTCAGAAAGGAGATCTTCAAAAGCTTGATGGTCGAAGCGTACGACCAACATCTTCTGAGAGGATCCCAGCAAGTCATCATCAGATTGTGTCACCATCTTCTTGTTGGAGGAGAAGGTAGCCCCCAGCAGAGTCGTCATATTGTTCGTCATGACAAAAGGTTGAACGAATTATTTGTATTATGAACGTAAAAAAGAGTACAATCGATTCTTTAAGAAGAAATCTATGTACAAAAGTTTTTGGAAAAGTGTGATGGTGGAGATCGAGTACTGCAGCGGCTCCTTTACTCTGTTGTCGATTCGATGATGATATGAGACTTGCTCTGACTTCTGGTGCCTTTGATAGAAATCTAGGGTTGCCGATTAGAGGGACGCCGAAGTTGAAGATTTTGATAATTTTGTGGATCTTCTTCTCCTTGTCGATCATGTTGTTGGAGAAAACCTCTCATATTTATAGGGGAGAGGGGCACATATGCGATGTGCATTAGGGTTTTGAGATATGAAGGAATCTGTCATCTTTGTACGGTACGGGCTTTTGTGGCGCTGACACGTGGCGGATGTTGAGAGTCCCCTCAAACAATATCTCTGGTGGTTATCAAAATAACCGAAGGAGGTGACACGTGGCGCATGCCGGTTTGCTTGTTTGGATGTAGCTGAGCAAATCTTGGGATTTTATCTCAGATTTTGATTCTGTGTAATCTTCGTCCGAGATTTAAATCAATCTGATAAGATACTCGCATTTATCAACTTGATCAATCCTAATTTTGTCTTTGAAAGAGGCAGTTTAAGCAAACCGATTGGCTGGGATCATGCCATCTGTGCTTTAGGTAAGGCTGGCTACGCTTCTGGGGTGACGAGTAGACTGTGCTTCTGGAGATGATGGTGCCTCTGTGCTTTAGGATGACAAGTGGACTATGTTTCAAAGACAATGGGGCCTCTGTGCTTTTAGGGGCAACGAGGAGGCTCTGTTTTGGGTAAAGTCACTGAGCTTTAGGGCGACAAGTAGGCTACACCTTAGATAGACCATCTTACTGTGCTTTAGAGTAGCAGTCGGGCTTGTGCTGGAGGCAAACGGTGTCTCCCAAGTCTTTTCTAAGAAAAAGGGGACCGTTGAACGGGCCGGGTACTTGGATCGAACCAGCTATCTGCGCTTTTGAGAGGGGGATGTACTATCTGTGTCTTAGAGGCAAAGGAACACAGTGGGGTACCTACGCCTTCGGTGGGAGATAGCTTGGCTTTTAAGTCTTCTTTTTAGGAGAAGTAAATGACTACCCTTGAATGCAGACTCCTTATTAATTACCACCGTTAATTGGGGAATTCCAGGGAGCATTTGAACAGTTTGGAGATTCACTTGAATTGGCCTATTAATTGAGATCGATTGTGCCGAGTCCTAGGCTCATCCCATTAATAAGAGAATTTTGATCATCGGCCAAGTGGCCTGTAGTTTGGACCACTCCCGATCCTATAAAAGGGAAAGTGTTCCTCTTAAAAGTTACTATCTTCTTCCTGGAACCCTTCACCACCATGTTTGATCCAGACGGCCGTTGGCCTTGCATATGTCGGCTGTTGGTTGGGGCTTCTCCCGTTCGAAGGGGCCTTGTTCTTGTAGAAGAACTCTCTATAGAAGGAGTCGTCACTGCTCTTGAGAAGTATTCAAGTACCCTCCCTAAGGAGTTTGACTCTGGGCGACGTCTTGGTGGTCTTGGAGGTCTAAGCTATGGGGTTAGGATTGGTTGCTCATCCGATGAGCAGCCGGCCATGCTCTTCTCCACTCATTGAGGACTTTGCGACCTATTGCGCCTTCAGGGAGCTCGGGCCAATAGCTTCCTTAGGAAGTTGCTTGCTTTGGCAGAGCAATTGACGCGCATTTGAAGGGTTGCACGTACAAGAAAGTCAGAATGCACATTGATGGAGATCAATCTTCTAGTATGCGCACCAAGAAGAAAGACGTCTGCACTTTGATGAAGAATAAGTCTATTATAGACTTTTCTAGGGTCTGTTGAACCTGTGATCGATCGTTTGTAGAAGAAGTAGGATTAGTCTTTTATGTATAGCCTTGATGAATCTGTACTAGATCTTTGTAGACATAATAATAATAGAACTTCTTTCTGTATCTTCTATTGTCTTTTTAATACTCGATCTGCGGCTTTGTATCACCTGCGCTATGGTGGAGGAATGTTATCAGCTGAGATTTTTCATGCTTTTATAATTGTCCGATTACACGGAGTTCCTATGAGCAGAATGTCTGATCGGGACAACAGATTCATATTTCATTTTTTGAAGAGTTTACATGCTAGCTTGGGCACTCAGCTCAAGTTCAGTAACTACTATCACCTTCAGACGGATTGACAGTCGGAAAGGATTATCAGGCGCTTGAGGACATGCTTCGGACTTGTGCGTTAGATTTCGATGGCTCGTAGGAGGATCATCTTCACTTGGTAGAGTTCTCACACAACAATATCTACCATGCCAGCATCAAGATGTCTCCTTTCGAGGCATTGTATGGGCGGAGGTGTCCTACCTCGTTATCTTGGGATAACATGGGTAAGAGAGCCTTATTGGAACTGGAGATGATTGTTGATACTGCGGAGAAGGTGAAATAGATCAGGAAGAGGCTTCATATGGCTCAGAACCGACAAAGACACTGGGCCGACAGCCACCGAAGACCGTTGGAGTTTGAGGTAATAGTGTTTTGCTTGTATGTGATGTTTAGGTTAAGAATTTTGTTTTGTGATTCCTTGTTTGAATTTTGTTGTTCTAGGTTTGAGATTTGGTGTTTCTGAGGATTTCTTTGGCACATGGCACAATTTGTTTTGGCCGAGGCGGGAAGCTTAGCCCGAGACTCATCGGACATTTCGGTATTCTCGAGAGGATTGGTGTTGTGGCTTATCGACTGGACTTATCGCCTACCTTAGAGGGAGTACACAATGTGTTTCACGTGTCGCAGTTGAGACGAAATACGACGGACCCCAGCAATGTATTAGACCACTTAGGGATCGAGGTTGGACCGAGTCTTAGCTATCCTGAATAACCCATGGAGATTCTGGATCACAAGGAGAAGATACTGCACAACCAGACGATTCCTTTGGTTCGTGTCGGGTGGCGGTATCACTCTCTCGAAGAGTGCACCTGGGGGAGAGAGAGAGGACAAGATGCGTGCGTGATACCCCTATCTTTTTGAGCCGTGAGGTAATTTTCATTTGGTTGTGCTTGTGCTATTCTTAAATTTCGAGGACGATTTTTTAAAGGGTTAGAGTTGTCACTACCACATTTTCATATAGGAACAATTTTTCCAATTAATTAGTGGGCCATTAGAATGTTATTTATCTTAATTTATTGACTAGAAATTTAGAGTTAGGGCTAGACCCAATAGTTATGGTTTAACTATGCCCATAGACTAGAATTAGATCCTAAAGTCTTAACCAAACCCAAGTACACAAATTTCCATTTAGGCTATTAGTTAATCAAATGGATTAGAGGCTTAGCAGGGGTTGTTTAGGCACAATTAAGGCCCAACCCAGCCATCACTTTGCCAGCCACTTAAGGGAGGGGAGCACTATTTATTTCTTCTTCCTCAAGTGTCTCCATTCTTCCAATTTCTTCTCTAGACTTCCATAGGAGCTTCAAATCCCTAATTCTCTATTTCCTCTTCATTTCTACTCCAATTCAAACCTCTTCATGGATATTCATGGCACGGAGAGCACCATGGGAGCTTAGTGTAGGCCTCAAAAATGAAAGTCACGCTGAGTTGATCAGAACAAGTCACGCAGAGTGATCCAAGAAGCAGCACAAAAGATACGCTAAGTTCTGCCTGGCCATCTCCTTTAGAAGTCACGCAGAGACAGCTCAGCCATACGTCAGAATCATAATGACTAACAACACAGCAGTCGAGAAACGTCTCCTCGTATACCACGTATGCACAGAATTCGAGATATCATCGCCGTCTTTTGCGTGATTTTCGAAATCTTCCTTAGCAATACTCACTCTTCACCAAGTTGGCGTGACTTTGGGTCTTATCTTCATTTAATGCGGCTGACAATATAATCAATGTCAGAGATTTTGTGTCAGACGAAGCGTGCCAAATCAAGACAGCTGGCGGTTTGCGTGGATTCTGAACCTTCTCCTTCCTCAAAACATTTGCGTGACTTCTGAGTTATTCTTCTCAAAGCCTGCGTGAATTCTGAAGTATTCTTCTTCAAAGCTTGCGTGGATTTCGCCTTCAACGAGTCTGCGTCAACGAAACTGCGTGGATTTTTTGCCTTCAGCAAGACAGCGTAGATTTCATTTCAACTGGAGTACGTGGCAGCCATGCCACCGATCTCTCTCTCGCGTGCCCAGTAACTTGCACACGACCCATGCACTAATGCCATGTGTCCAACAGTTACGGGCCACATCCAGTAACTACTCACTAACCCTGCGTGTATTTAGAGTCTGCGTGACTTTTCAAATGCACTAGTGGTGAGGTAGTTATCTTTTCAGTTACTGTTTTGACTCTATAAGTAGAGTTCTTTTTTTATTCATTGTACAGATACATTGATATCTACTATCAAAATTTTGAGAGCTTTTCTTCTTCGCATAGTCCAAAGGATAAAGCGATCGTCTTCTAGATCGGATTCCTACAGTTGTAATTTTCTCAGATACAAAATAAATAAAGTGAATTTATTTATGGAAAACAAATTGGCGACTCTGCTGGGGAAAACCATCTCCTCTTCTGAGATGGTAACAACTCAATGCGATACTTCGTCTATCGGCTCGACGAAGAAGGTGATGACGATCAAATTCGATCAACTCGCCTATGAAGAAATGCAGCGGGCTAAGGGTGGCAAGCCCATTCCAGCCTCCATTATCACTGCCAAGTCGAAGGGACACTCTGTCTATGTCCCTAAGAATCAGTTGGCAGTCAATGGTGAAGTCTCTGCCACAGTGTCTACTCCTAATACTGGCAAGAACTCCATTGCAAGCACGCACACTCTTGTGCGCTCGAAGATGACAGTAACTAAAAGTCACGTTGACAGTACTGGCTCCTTAGCCGAATCTGTTCCAGCGTGCAAATTCAATTCTAAAAGTCACGCTGACAGTACTGGCTCTTTAGCCGAATCTGTTCCAGTGTACAAATTCAATTCTAAAAGTCACGCTGACAGTACTGGCTCTTTAGCCAAATCTGTTCCAGTGTGCAAATTCAACTCTAAAAGTCACGCTGATAGTACTGGCTCCTTAGCCAAATCTATTCCAGTGTGCAACCCCACATTCAAAAGTCACGCTGACAGTATTGGCTCCTTAGCCAAATCTGTTTCAGCGTGTAATTCTAAAATCAAAAGTCACGCTAACAGCTCTGGTTCTTTAACCAAGTCTGTTTCAGCGTGTATTTCATCAGAGAAGAATAACTCCTTAGTTATCTCTTCTTCTTTACCGAGTTCTACTAGAACTGGGGGTGGTCTTCCACACAAAGTCCCTTCGAAAAGGAATAACTCTTTAGTTGTTTTTTCTGCTCCTGTAGTTTTTACTCCAGGAACAGCTTTGACTGATACTTTTGTTAGTCAAAGGAAAGGAGTTGGTCTTTTGACTACTCTTCCTTCTGGACATTCTATGTCTCAATATCTGAATGAGTCTAAGAAGAAACATTCCTTAATGTCTTCTTCTTTGATTTCTTCAAATTGGGCACAGAATCTGTCCATTAAAGAGGGTCTGTTACCAACTCCTAATCAAGGGAGTGGTTTAACTCTTCCTTCTCTGCAAATATCCAGATCAATGGAAGGAAAACTCCATGTTTCCAAAGTTAATATGTTACCTTCCACTGATTTAAAAACAAAACTCAGCACTCCTGGTGTTAAGAAACCATACCAATTGGATATGAAGATAAAAGATCCAGATGCAGAGTATGCAAGAAATTATGTGGCTCACATTAATCACTCTTTGTATAATCAAGAGCCATCAAGACCCAAGAACAGGAAGTATATTCCTCAATCTTCACAAATAGATTTACGGGAATATCTTCAACAGAAGAGAAGGAGTAATTCTATATCAAAGGAACATGCTGAATGTGACTTTTATCCAAGAGTCATAATTCAGTGCAGATGTGAATCAACAGTTCAAGACCATGGTGATCATACTGAATGTGACTTCCAGCCAAGAGTCACAATGCAATGCAGATGTCAAAATAAACGACAGTCTGTCTTTAATAGGATTCAGTATAAACCTATGCCTGATGAAGATGAGCCTTTGTTTGCCTCTGTCAACATGACTTCTCGGGACACCGGAGGTAGAGTTGATAGTCCAGATGGAGTATATAAAAACACCAGAGCAAGAGTCCTAGCTTCTAGTCAAAGAAATTTGATCACTGAAATTGATTCTGAATTTCTTGGAGAATCTAACTTCCCACCTCTTCCTACTGGAGATAATTCTCCTATAGTTGACTTTGATACACGAAGCAATGATTCAGAGCATACAACATCTACTAGTTCATCAATAATCCCTCATACAGTCACGACTTACATGGTTGATGGGAATACTGATGAACCCTCTTCTTCCCTGACTCCTCAAGATCAAAGAATTACTTCTTTGGAACAGCGAATGAAGTCTATGACTGACACAATGAAGTCAATGTATGAACTCATGACAGCTCAGTTGCAAAATCGACAGACTGTATCAGATGCCATACCAGTTGATACTGATATAAGTCCAGTACAAGTTCCTCCAGCAGTACAATCCAATACTCCTGGACCTGCTCAACCAAATCCTAGTCTCTCTGGAGCTGGGGGTAGTGCTTACAATGCTGTTCCTCCTCCTAACTATTCTCTACAAGCCACAACTCCACAATCTTCGGGAGTTGTCTCTGAAGAATTGAAAAATCTCAAAACTCAATTCGAGGCATTTAAACAGAAGGATGGTTTACAAAGGTTAGGCATCAAGCAGCCTTATCCGATAGAATGGAAGCAAGTATCATATCCTCCTAAATACAAGCCTCCTACTATCTCATTCTATGATGGAACCACTTCTCCAAGTCAGTTTATCAATCACTTTGAAGTAATGACTGATCAATTACAACCAAGTGATGCTCTCCTTACTCGGGTATTTATTGGATGTCTCAAGGGAACGGCTTAAGAATGGTATAGAAGTCTCCCAGATGGGAGTATTACCTCATTTGCTGGTTTCAAACAGATGTTTCTTGAAAGGTTCTATGAAGGGCTTAATGACATGACTATGTCTGCTCTTATTAGAATCAAGCAGAAAAATAATAAATCTACAGAGGAATACATTGAACGGTTTCGAAGAGAAGCTCTGAAGACGCCTCTTGGAACTCCTGATGCTGTCACCATTGACACGTGCAAATCAAACTTGTTGCCAATCATCAGTATGTGGACAGGGTCCACTCAATTTCAAGATTGGCCTTCCTTCATAGTCAGTGCTAAAGCTGCAGAAATCAGTGCTGAAACCTTCAAAGGTTTAGGAGTGCAGATGACTCCTAAAGAAACAGGACAAGGGGCTAACAATAAAAATAATGCTCGCAAAGGAAAAGAAACTCTAGAAGTTAATCTTCAGAGCAAAGATGCATCAAATGTTCAAACTCCTGCCTCTACAACTCAACAATCAAGAACACCTCGCCCCAGAGAAGAATATTCTTTTGATGACGACGATGTCTTTGGTATCTTTGAATGTCTGCTGAAAGGTAATAAAATACAATTACCAGAGATCAAGAAACCTGATGAAGCTGGTAAGACAGATCATCCTAAATATTGTCCATATCACAGAATGCTGGGTCATACAATTCGTACATGTTATGTATTGAAAGAAAAGATCCAAGAAATGATTAAATCTGGAGCTATCTCTCTTACTCCAAAAGAGAAGACCGTCACCTCCAACGTCGTCTCTATGCAATTTGGAAATTTTCCTCCTCAACTCCTTGAAAGTGGGATTATTCCTATTCCCAAGGCAACTCTTGACATAGTGAATCTTCCTCCTCCACAGTTTGAAGGATTAGTGCCAATCACTTTAGAAACAGGAGAAATCATGTGGATCCATCCTGATCTAATGGCAGATTTTGAATCGCCTTCTCCTTAAAAGATTTCTTCTCAAAAATCCAAGAAGGCTGGAAAGATCAAGTCATGTCATATGACTTCTCTTGGGTCTACTTCTGACACAGAGCCAAAAGATAAAGAAGAAGCACTTGTTAGTGCTACTCGAACGGGAAAACCTTACCTAAAGGATTATTCTAAAAATCCTGAAGATCCTACTGATATCCTTTCAGATGCTAAAGATGCTCCTAATGTTCCTCCCGAGGAAGAACCATCTACTGAACCTGTTCCTCCCAAGCCTACGGCTCTGGAGAAAGGCAAACAACAGGCTCGGTTTGATAAGCCAATGAAGAAGTCTTCTCCTCTTGGACTTCAGAAGCCTTACAACTTCGACATTTTGGCTCAGCTTGCTAATACTCCCGCTAGAATGTCCCTTTTTGAACTTCTACGTCTTTCCAAAGAGACTCGGGAGACGTTAAGTGAAGCACTTCTACAAGCTGACTCTTGTCTTGCACAATTGAAGAAGCCGGATGCGGAACATGCCACTTGCTTACATTGCAACAGTGTACTGGAGATTATCCTAAATATCACCTTTACACAAGACGACATATTACTGGAGGATAATCGACATGACCGACCTCTCTACTACACTGGTTATATTGATACGATGAAGATAGATCGTATTCTCATTGACCCAGGATCTGCTATAAGCATAATGCCAAAGAGTTTGTTGGATGAACTAAAAATCCCTCTTCACAAACTCTCCAAGACGGTTACTACTATCTTGGGATTCAATCAAAGCCGAAGTGAGGCTTTGGGAAAGATTCATCTGAAGCTTCAGATAGGTGATTTCAGATCTAAAGTCACTTTCTATGTGATCGAGATCGCGGGATCCTATAATCTTCTTCTGGGGAGGCCCTTTCTTCATGAAAATAATGTGGTGCCATCTACTCTTCATCAATGTTTTAAGTACATTGATAGCAATGGAAGAGTACAAAAAGAAGTTGCTGATATAAATCCCTTCCATAGGGTTGAAGCTTATTTCAATGATTCCCGAATGTATAAAGAAGAATATACAAGGATCATACAAGCTATGGAGAAAGAAGATGCACAAAGTGAGACTTTAATAATCCCTGTTAAATGTCGAACTACTCAGCAACAATCTCCTAAACCCTCTGGAGAAGATTCTTTCATCATTCCAGTAAGTGGACGGATCTCTCCGTTACCTCAGTCATCTACTCAGAATACACTGATCATTCCTGTCAGTGGGCGTACTACAGTTTCTGTACCTTCACAAGATACTCTGCTAATTCCAGTTGGAGGGCGGACTACTCTTCCTACTCAAACTTCAAGGGAGCTCACCTCTTCTGAGCCATTTGTTATCGATCTTAATCGAAACAAAGCTTCTTCTTCTTCTCCTTTAGTCGTTGACTTGGCTAAAATCTCTAAGGCTCAGCCTTCTCCCAATGTAAATATTGTTGCTTTTACATTTAATGAAAAGTCTCCACCTTTGCAGTACGTTGATGTGTGTAATTATGTTCATAGTTATTTACATCTGTTAGATGACTTGAACACAATCACCATAGGAGTTGTACAGACTGTTCATACAGATGTATCCCTAGAACCTGTACAATCTTCATACTTTCTAGTTCCTAGCAGAAAGCTAGGAGACATTCCAATATTCTTCTACAAAGGGCCTCAAAATCCTTCTGATCTTGAAGATGATGACAAAAATGATGATACTGGAAGATTACAACTACGTCGTTATAGTCAGCAATCTAGAGACATCATCAAACATATGGGCTATGACTTCAGGACTGGCCTTAATAATAGAAAAGGAAGAAAAATGCCTGTCCGGATTCCTCTTTTGAAATATGGAAGGACGAAATGCGGATTGGGTTATACTGCTCCTACTCCTTTCATCAATATTATCCATGAAGATCTTGAGTTTGACGAAGATAAGAGATCTGATTCTTCTAGTACCACTTCTTGGGATTCCGATACGGGTATCGGTGACTTCTACTGCAACCTTCTGTCTTCCAATATGGTTTCCATTGACCATTCTGAAGAAAGTGATGAAGACGAAGAAGAGTTTGAAATCTCACCTGAATCAGAACAGTGGGCCCAAAGATTAGATAATCAATGGGAGTTCCGTTTCGAGCAAAAAGAACCTCCGACTGAAGATAAACTTGTTCAAATAGATGTTGGTGAAGAGGGGTCTCCCAAACCAATATTCATCAGTGAAAGTCTTTCAGAAACTGATAAGAAAGACATAATCAAACTCATTCATGAATACATTGATGTCTTTGCTTGGAGTTATGAAGATATGCTAGGTCTTGATCCACAGATTGCAACTCACAAGCTCAATATCTTGTCGAATGCTAAACCGGTCAAACAACAACATCGACGATTTTGTCCGGACATCATGGATGCAATTGAAGCTGAAGTCAATAAACTCATTACATCTGGGTTTATTAGAGAGGAACAACATCCCGATTGGGTGGCTAATATTGTTCCTGTTCTTAAAAAGACTGGCAAGATCAGAGTATGTATAGACTTTCGCGATCTCAATGCGGCATGTCCTAAAGACGAATTCCCTCTACCAATCACTGATGTCATGGTTGATAATACCTGTGGATTTGAACGAATGTCATTCATGGACGGGTATTCTGGGTATAATCAGATCAAAATGTTCCCAGAAGACGAGAAGCACACTTCTTTCAGAACGCCGATTGGTACATACTGTTATACAGTTATGCCATTCGGTCTCAAGAATGCAGGAGCAACTTATCAACGAGCTATGAGTACTATATTCCGTGAACATTTGCGGAAAACAGTCGAATGCTATGTTGATGATATTGCAGTCAAAAGTCGACAAAAGGAGGATCATATCCAAGATTTGAAGACTATATTTGATCTAATGCGTAAGCATCAATTAAAGATGAACCCTACTAAGTCCTTCTTAGGCGTCTCTAGTGGTAAATTTCTCGGCTTCGTCATTACCTCTAAAGGTATACACGTGGATCCCGAGAAGATCAAAACCATCCAAGAGATGCGTCCTCCACGCACCTTAAAAGAGCTACGAGGATTTCAAGGAAGAATTGCTTATATCAGGAGATTTATCTCTAATTTATCAGGACGCTGCAGACCATTCAACAAACTTATAAAGAAAGGTGTCTCTTTTGTCTGGAATGATGAATGTCAGAAAGCATTCGATGATATAAAATAATATCTGATGAGCCCTCCAGTATTGGTACCTCCCGTCTCAGGAATACCGTTCCTCCTCTATACTCGAGCAATGAGTCATTCATTGGGTGCATTACTCGCTCAAAAGAATCAAAATGGCCATGAACAAGCCATTTATTATCTCAGCCGCACTATGACCGGAGCTGAACCTCGATATTCACCAGTTGAAAAAGAGTGTCTAGCCTTGATGTTTGCTGTCCAAAAAACACGTCATTATATCATTGGTCAAACTATTCATGTCATCTCCAGGATCAATCCTATACGGATCATGATGAAGAAACCCAGTGTTTTGAATTCTCGATTGGCTAACTGGGGAATCCTACTTGCTCAGTATGATATGCACTATATTCCTCAGAAATCCGTCAAAGGACAAGCTTTAGCTGATTTTCTGGCTGCTCACTCAATTCCAGAAAATTCAAAACTCTATGATGAAATCCCAGATGAAGTCCTAGATTCAAATCAAATTGCTGAAGAAGATCCTACTTGGCGTCTATTCTTCGATGGAGCGTCAAGAATTGGTCCTAATGGCGATATTGTTGCTGGAGTTGGAATTGTTCTTGTATCGCCAGAAGGTCTTACCATCCAAAGAGCTTATTCTCTCGATCAGCCGTGTTCAAACAATGTAGCTGAGTACAACGCATTGCTTATTGGTCTTCAACTCGCTAAACATCTGAATATTCAACATTTGGAGGCGTATGGAGACTCTAAACTTATTGTCAATCAGATCAGGGGTACTTATGAAGTTCGCCATCAAGATCTGGTTCCTTATCATAGAGTGGCCATATCTATGGCCTCATCATTTAAGGAATTCTTCATTGAACATGTTAGGCGAGCATGTAACACAGAAGCTGATGCCCTTGCTAATCTTGCAGCGGTGCTGGCTATTCCAATCAGACGGCAACAAATGATTGTTGTTCATAGTCGAGAATTATTTCATCTTGAAAATAACCTGACTCTAGGACTTCCAGTTGACATTGAAGAATCAACATCTCATGACGTCAACACAATAAGAGGATTTGGATTTAGTCGTAAATCGATATCATCTTCATCCGATTCTAGCATGGAATTCATCTTCAGTAACTCGACTGAGAATCAGAATACGGATAAAGATTGGAGACTTCCTTTCTTAGATCTTGTATTGTATGATATTCTTTCGGACGATCCGAGTGAGGCAGCATCTATCAGACGATGATCACTCAGATTCTATTACAATCATACAATAAAGACCTTATATCGTCGAGCTTATGATGGTTTACTCCTTCGGTGCATTGCCGGTGATGAAGCCCAACAAGTTATTCGTGAAGCACATGATGGAATTTGTGGAGCACATCAACCTGGGCCAAAACTTCAAGACCGTATTCGACGGATGGGTTATTATTGGCCAACTATGGTATCAGATGCCATTGAATATGCAAAAAAATGCAAAGCTTGCCAAATCCATGCGGATTTTATACATCAACCTTCGGAATTTCTACATCCGACGGCAGCATCATGGCCCTTCGAAGCTTGGGGCATGGACATTGTCGGCCCGATCAATCCTCCATCATCTAAAGGTCATCGGTTCATTCTCGCAATAACCGATTACTTCTCCAAATGGGCCGAAGCTATTCCTTTATCTGAAATTAAGACGTCTAATGTCATCAGCTTTATTAAGCACCATGTCATCTACAGATTTGGTGTTCCTCGACGTATTGTTCATGATAACGGACCACAGTTCGTCAGCCAGAAATTTACTCGATTCTGTGACGATCACCGGATCAATAATGTTACTTCTACCGCATATAATCCAGCAGCTAACGGATTGGCAGAAGCTTTCAACAAGACTATCATCAAACTCCTAAAGAAGTTTGTCTCCACTAACAAACGTAATTGGAGTGACAAGCTCGGGGAATGCTTGTGGGCTTATCGCACTACAGTCCGTAATGCTACTAAGTGTACACCTTTCTCTCTGGTGTATGGATCTGAGGCTGTTCTCCCATTAGAGATTCAAATTCCTTCTTTAAGGATAGCAATCGCTAATGAACTCACTGCCGTCTTCGACTTCAAGAATTGGAGGCTCTGGATGAAAAACGGTTATCTGCTCAACAGAATATTGAATTCTATCAAGCTAGAATTTCAAGGGCTTTTAACAAGAAAGTCAGAATTCGAACATTTCAGAAAGGAGAACTTGTGCTTACTGTCAGACGCCCGATGACTATGACACACATGAGTAAGGGCAAGTTTGATGCAAAATGGGAAGGTCCATTCATTGTCAATAAGATCTTTTCTAATGGGGCTTATCAACTCACTACTCTAGATGGTAAAGCCACTATGATGCCCATCAACGGCAAATTCTTGAAGAAGTACTACGTCTGATATTTCTATCAAAATTGTCCTCCCATCACTCTCCAGCTGTTTCACTGTTCTTTCCGAAGAATCATTCTGATATCTATTATCCCCAGTAGAGATAGGTATTCTACTTTGTATCGTTTTCTCAACAAATTTGATATCCAGAAAATCATGTCCACATTACCTCTGAATTTTCTATCTCAATATCATATTTATGAAAATGATATTTAGTCTTTCTGATTTCTGAGTCAAAAGATCAATGAATAAAGGCAAATATAAAGTGGGAAGGATATATCGTAAACAAAGTTTCCTTAAACGGAGTTTATTTGAGACAAATTCCTCAAGAAAAAAAAGTAAGTACATCATCATGGAAGATCACTATGATCCCTTTCATATTTGGGACGAGGACCACATACATAATCAGCAAAAGAATTGAATACATCTTTTCCTGACCGCACCAAGAATTGACAGGCAGCCAGCCTCATTGCTTCTTCTTCTTCGGTTTCTCCTGGTTCGACCAGGAAGTCCAGGATATCTTTTGGCGGCTTGGGAGTAGACGAGCTTTCGCCCATTTCCTTCTTCTGCGGAGGTGGATGTTCTTTAACACCTTCAGTAGCTTCAAGGGCGACTTCAGCCTTCTTTATGTTCTCTTCAAAAGACATTGTGGATAAAATGCGATCCTTCTATTCAAATATATGCTCTATTTATAGGCATATGGTTACAAGGATCGAAGTGACGTATTCTTTCCCGATATTCAGTTCATCCATTCATTTCTCATATTCATCCGACGTTTCACATGTTCATTAATACTTGACGGTTCGTCCGTTCATTTATTACATTCACTCGACAGTTCATCTGTTCATCGTTTCTTAACGGTTCATCCGTTCATAATCTTCTATCAGTTCATTAAGTGGGGATTCGTTATTTATCATGTTTTCATAACCTCTGAATCAAATCCGAATCTACTTACTCATTTGTCATATTTTGACCTCTGTATAGAAATCAATCTATTTTCTTTCGAGTTCCTATATATTATCATGTCCATAATACCTCTGATAATATCATATACTCTAAAAACAGAAAAGATGATTTTATTATCTATCATGTCCACAATTCATCCACAAATACAAATCATTGAGCATAGAAGAAATGTCATTTCCATTCCCATTTCACCACAAAAAAAGTCTATTACATTTTCTTAGACTTTCCTACAAATCATAATGGAAATCTATTACAAATCTTGGATTTTCATTCTATGTACAACTGAGATCTATTTCTTCTTGGATCTTCTCTGGCAATCTCGTTGTTTGTGGCAATTCCTGGGTGTCCAGCAGGAATCAAACTCTGGTCTTATCTCTCAGACGAGAGGAGAACCACAGAGTAGGGCAACACGAAAACGTGTTGCTGCCAATACAACTGGTGGACGGGGGTAACCTCTCAAGGAAGACATGAATGTATCCAAACCTTGGGATACAATTCCTAGTTCTGCCTTGAAAGGAACTCTACTACCCAATTTCTCGGTAGTAGAGTTAACTCCACCATCCAACTCTCGTATATAAAGGCTCTTCCTACCATCTAAGGAAGACCCTTCTATCCCACGAAGAGTTCTGAGTTGTCTGATGTACGCGTCAAAAGCGTATGAGCTCCCTGATGTTGGTGTCAGCAGGATATTCTCCACAGCATCCACATCACCAATGCCAGTTCTGAAGAAAATCTTTAGCCGAGCTTCTGCAGAAAACAGCAAGGAAAAAGAGAATTAATCAACAGAAATGTCATTTAACATGCACTAACTGGTCAAGCGTGTATTGTTCAATCAGAAACAGAAAGCCTATCTTCAACAGCAAAAATAGTACGCGTACTATACTGGACTTACCTTCAAGTTTGTTGCTAAGGATTGACAGATCCATGTCTGGTAGCGTGCACAGAGATTTGACATCAGACAACATGGCTTTCCTATTTTATTCTCATAGAAAATTCATTCTCAGAAGAGAGGAAGAAGAATGGGAAGATGAGTTTGCGTGGAGTTCATCCATCTATTTAAAGGGTCAAGTGCAGGTCCATTCTTGGAAAAGATCCGCATAAATAGCGCTCGTAAACCATGGAATGAATGACACGTGTTCTTTGGAAGACCGTGCAACATTGGAAACAGTCAAAGAGTGCTATCTTTATTAATGCACGCTGTTCAATGCAAAAGTTGTACTACATTCTTCAAGACAGGCACTGATGGCCTTACAAAATACAAGACAAAAAGAGTACAACAAAAGCATAAAAGTCACGCTCTATTTTCCAGAGCGACTGAGCTTAGTACCTAGTTCTTCTACGCTCCTAACTCCCAGACAGTGCAACAGAGCTTTAAACATTTCACGCTGCTCTATGAAGCTGCGCCCATCAGAAGAGGACGAGCCATCCAAGCCAAAATAGCTCAAGAGATTCTTGGCTAGCTGCGTGGAGTCGTCCTTTAGCTCGATGACGACAGGTTCGGGTTCTTTGCCCCCAAAAGTGGGGTCACCATGGGAACAAAAGCCCAACTTGCGTGCTTCCTCTTCGGCTGCTTCCTTTGGGGTCATATTTTCGAGAGATGAAGTCAAAACTGAGAATCACTCCCTGTTTATATAACAGATCTCGTCGACAGTTCATATTCCACCATAAATTGGACGCAATCAGTCTCGGAGAACGAAGAGTCATTATGACATTTAATAAGTTCATTTGGATGTTTTCAAAGAACTTCGAAGTCTTTTCAACTTTCGAAAAATTTTGGAGCCATCTTAGCGTGACTTTAACTTATTTCATCATCTCTATTTCAAAGTATTTCGAAAATATTTTATCATTTTTTCGAAAACTTTGAAGGGGATTTTGTAGGCCTCAAAAATGAAAGTCACGCTGAGTTGATCAGAACAAGTCACGCAGAGTGATCCAAGAAGCAGCACAAAAGATACGCTAAGTTCTGCCTGGCCATCTCCTTTAGAAGTCACGCAGAGACAGCTCAGCCATACGTCAGAATCATAATGACTGACAACACAGCAGTCGAGAAACGTCTCCTCGTATGCCACGTATGCACAGAATTCGAGAGATCATCGCCGTCTTTTGCGTGATTTTCGAAATCTTCCTTAGCAATACTCACTCTTCACCAAGTTGGCGTGACTTTGGGTCTTATCTTCATTTAATGCGGCTGACAATATAATCAATGTCAGAGATTTTATGTCAGACGAAGCGTGCCAAATCAAGACAGCTGGCAGTTTGCGTGGATTCTGAACCTTCTCCTTCCTCAAAACATTTACGTGACTTCTGAGTTATTCTTCTCAAAGCCTGCGTGAATTCTGAAGTATTCTTCTTCAAAGCTTGCGTGGATTTCGCCTTCAACGAGTCTGCGTCAACGAAACTGCGTAGATTTTTTGCCTTCAGCAAGACAGCGTGGATTTCATTTCAACTGGAGTACGTGGCAGCCATGCCACCGATCTCTCTCTCGCGTGCCCAGTAACTTGCACACGACCCATGCACTAATGCCATGTGTCCAACAGTTACGGGCCACGTCCAGTAACTACTCACTAACCCTGCATGTATTTAGAGTCTGCGTGACTTTTCAAATGCACTAGTGGTGAGGTAGCTATCTTTTCAGTTACTGTTTTTACTCTATAAATAGAGTTCTTTTTTTATTCATTGTACAGATACATTGATATCTACTGTCAAAATTTTGAGAGCTTTTCTTCTTCGCATAGTCCAAAGGATAAAGCGATCGTCTTCTAGATCGGATTCCTACAGTTGTAATTTTCTCAGATACAAAATAAATAAAGTGAATTTATTTATGGAAAACACTTAGGAGGAGCTAGCTTGGAAGGATTGAATCCAGGTCACCCTCCTCGTGTCTGACACCATAGTGGCATTGGGAACCTCTTCCCAATTGGTAATGATTTTATTTTTCTTCAAAATTTCATGTCTAATTGTAGGAAAAACCCATAGGAGTCCCAAATTCTTAGATCTGTTACATTAGAATTGGAATCGAGGAGTAGGAGGCCCAATTTCATTAGATCTAGTGGCTAAGAGTAGGGATCTAGCTTGGGGATGCAATTCATGTCCACCAAGTGTTTGATCCATGGTTAAGCAAGGTTTGGAGTCCAATTTAGTGTGAATTGACCTCTACGTGTCCAAAGTAGGATACATGGCACCGTATCATGACAAATTGTGATACGTACGTTCAATTTGGATTTAAAAGGGTATTGGAGCGATACGTGTCCATTGACATGTGTCAACATTACATGTGTTTTTTAGCCTAAATTGGATATTGGCATAAAATTGGGAGAATTTTGTAGGTGTGTCATTGTATAATTATGCATGGATATTATTGGGGGCAAGCGATATGTGTGTGTGTGTGTGTGTGTGTGTGTGTGTGTGTGTGTGTGTGTGTGTGTGTGTGATATATATATATATATATATATATATATATATATATATATATATATATATATATATATATATATATATATATATATATATATATATAAAATATATATATATATATATATAGCTAATGACCTCTAGCTCAAGTGGTTAGAGTGAGGCACATCCTCCCAAGAGGTTGCAGGTTCGAGCAACAGGAAAAGCACATTTAATTCTATGTGGAGGAATAAATGTGAATGCGGACCAGATGCTGTGAGATACAAGTATGGGTGCATGCCTTTGGGCCAGGAGTCTGTAACGTAATTACATGTTCCAATATATATATATACATATATATATATATATATATATATATATATATATTTTTCCACAAACCACTGCTTTATTGAAAATTTAAAAGAATATACAACCCTCAGAACTTACTGCAAAACTGCAGGAAAAGTATCAACATGACGACACTTAGTTAGAGCTTTCTTAATTTGTCTCCTAACTTCAAAAAAGAGCTGATCCTGATTGTAGGCATACGATTCATAGCGCCATTTGTTCCTGTTCTTCCAAGCCACCCAGCATACAACACCGATAGTAACTTCTTTAATATGCAAGTTGTTTCTAGTCCACCATAATTTTAAATAAGCAAGGAGAGAACGTCTTCGGCCATGAATACCAAAGCCCGCTTCCAATCTTCCCCAGACATCCGCAATTAGCTCCCCTTCCTTGAAGATGTGGATCAAAGATTCCTGTGCAGGTTACCGACAGCAATGGCACTTCGATGCCAACTGGAAACCTAACTTCTGAATGTTATCATCGGTAGGCAATTTGTCTAGTAGTATCCGCCAAAGCAAAATTGACCACTTTAGTGGAATACAAGAACCCCATATATGCTTATAGTGAGATTGTTGCATAGCAGGAATCCTAGTATTAGTCCAAGCAGATGACAGACTGAAAGTACCTGTTGGTGAAGGAGACCAACGCCAACTAAGATTTCCCGCAATCTAGGATGAGAGAATAAGATGATTGCTTAGCTCTCTACCTTGAAGTAGTCTCTTCCAGACTCTCGAAGATTGAGGATTGGAGATAACTGAATCAATATGCTGTCTCGAGCAATATTTAGCTCGAAAGAATCTAACCCATAACAGATCCTTCGTCTTCAATTTCCACCACAACTTTGATGTAAAAGCATCCATAATTTCAGTTAAACTACGAACTCCCAATCCAGCTTCTTTGTGAGGTCGTGCAATAGACTTCCAGCCTACCCATGTACGTTTGTCCACTCCGTCCTTTGTGCCCCAGAAAAAGCGTGCAAATAAGGACTCGAGCTGAGTAATGACACTAATAGGAGGATTGCAAGCCGCCATTGTATAAATTGGAATCGACGTCAGCACAGACTTTAAAAGAACAAGTTTCCCTCCACACGAAAGAATACGCTGCTGCCATCCTTCAAGCCTCTGCCGAACCTTCAATATGAGTTCTTTATACATGCGAGCATTATGCCTACCCGCCATCAGTGGACATCCCAAGTAAGTAAACGGCGGGGAAGCAATTTGAAAGCCTGTGATCTCATGTAGGTTTTGAGCTCTCTCGAGAGGGAATGTGTCAGGAACATAAATGGACGATTTGGCATGATTAATTTTCTGACCAGAAACTAATTCATACCGATTCAGCACCCTGATGATATGTTGAATAGATGTAGAATCGCCAGATGAGAACAGGATGAGATCGTCCGCATATGCTAAATAAGTGATCGGACGGCAACCACTTGGGACATAATAATTGTTGAAAGAAGGCTTCTCCAGTAGGATATTGAGGTTGCGAGAGAGAGCCTCAGCTGCTATAACAAACAAAGCTGGTGATAGTGGATCACCCTGTCGAACTCCCCTAAATGACTTGAAGAAACCCGAAGAAGCACCATTGACAATTGTAGAAAACCAAACATTATTCAACAGTCTGTAGATGATATCAATCCAGGTTTCGTTGAAACCAAATTTTCGCATGACCGCCATAAGAAAACTCCAATTCACACGATCATAAGCTTTCATCATGTCGAGCTTTATAACAATATTACCCCCTCTAGATTTCTTCTTCATTTTGCTAATCATCTCTTGAGCCAAAATAACATTATCAACAATTTCATGGCCCTTCACAAATCCACTTTGTTCTTCCGATATAATTTTGGATAAAATCGGTGCTAGACGAATAGATAGCAATTTAGAAATAATCTTGTTCATCACTGAACAAATACTAATAGGCCTGAAGTCCTTCATAGTGGATGGATGTTTAGACTTCGGGATTAGAACAAGTGATGTGGAAGTGATCGATTTAGTGAGATGAAATCCAGACATGAACAATGATATAGCAAGAAGAACATCCTGCAAAATAATATCCCAACAGGATAAAAAGAAGAGAGAAGTATACCCATCAGGTCCAGCAGCACTCTGTGGATCAAGGCCACGAATGACTTCGAAAACCTCCTCCTTCGTAGGCTGCATTGTGAGATCCTCATTGTCCTGCCTCGTGACCAGCAGAGGAATGCAATTCAAGAACTCCTCATCTTGCACAATATCCTCAGATTGGAATAGAGATTCATAATACCCATTGACAATGTCTTGAATATCCGTTAAGGAATCCTTAGACACACCATCTTCCCCAATTAAAGAATGAATTCGAAGTTTGCGGTGCTTGGTATTAACACATTCATGAAAGTAAGCAGTGTTCTTGTCCCCTTCCAAATCCCAACGAAGCCGAGCTTTCTGACGCCAATAATCTTCTTCAATGTTCACTCGACGTTTAAGGTTGGCCACTGCCTGATGAAGAGAAACTTTATTCTCCAGAGAAGCATCAGCCTCAAATTTGAGCTCCGCAGCCAAGACATTGTCTTCCGCCTTCTTCACCTCTTGGAAAATATTGCCAAAAGTATGATGACTCCAAGCTGATAGAGCCTTACGACATGCAGTCATCTTCAACCCTAAACTTATCAAACCATCATGATGGTTAACAGATGTCCATGCTGATTGAACGACAGATTTAAAATCCTCATGCTTCGTCCAGAAAGACAAAAATCTGAAGTGCTTCTGTCCCCTAGCTTGTGAGTTACGCAAGGACAAGAGCAATGGAGCATGATCAGATTCAGTACGGTTAAGATGATCGACAATCGAAGATGGAGCAATTCGAAGCCAATCATTATCCAGCAGGACTCTATCCAGTCTCGAAGCCTGTCTATCCCCGTCAGTAGATTTGAGCCATGTGAAAGTGCTCCCCTTGAAAGGGATATCAGAGAGACCTGCAGCCAATTGAAAATTAAGAAATTCCTGCATGGATACTGTGCATGGAGGCAATCCCCCAACCTTTTCAGCAGAATGACAAATTGCATTAAAGTCGCCCCCAACTGCCCAAGGCAACTTATATGATCTCTGAACCCCAAGTAGTCTACTCCATAACAGCCGTCTGCCCTCCTTCTTGCCATGGCCATGAACCAACGAGAACAAAACTTCCGTTGGGAACACCTATTGGGAAATAGAAATAGTTATAGCCTGATCGAACGAGTCCCTCAAGGTCATGTTACAAGTAGGTTTAGAGAAAACCCAAATGTTACCCCGATCATTAGCTAAAGCAGCACCAAACCCTAACTTCAACTGATAAGTAAGCAACTGAGAGTTATCAACCTTCGGTTCAATAAGAACTAGGAGTTGAATTTTATGAAGTCTGCAGAGACTTTTGATTCTTTTGAAAGTAGGTTTAGCAGCAGCCCCTCGAACATTCCATAATAATGTGTTAAACATTAAGGGAGGTGGAAGAGGTACCAGTGATAGTAAGTTTTCCTGAAGATCTCGTGCATCGGTCTGTAGGTTCAGGAGCTTTCTTTTGCCTCGTCTTTTTAGTTGGTGGGGCTTCATTAGCAACATCCACTTCATCAGCCCATGAAAGAGTAGTCGTTTGAATCTCTCCCTCTTCTGGATCCTGCTCCCCTCCCTGCTCTTGGTCACCGTCAGTTGTCCCTTCACCATCCTCGTGGTCAGTCGCCACTTGAGTATCCAGAACAGAAGCGTGATCATCATGCTGCTAGACTTGGACAGGCGGAGAGGCATTAGGAGGCTCATTTATCTCTTGAGTAGCCGTCACTGGGACATTTAAGGCTGCTTGCGCCACATCAGGGTTCATAGGAATAAGAGCTGCATTAATAGTGGTTGTGGGGGTTTCAATCTCCAACTGAGTTGAAGCCTGTCCCACATTCTCGGGGGCAGCAGTAGATGGTTGGCCTTCATTAATGGAGGCTGGTTCCTTACTAGGCTCATTGATGAGTGGCTCCTTACCCCGGTTAGTTTTCTGCTTGACCACTTTGCACGAGTCTGCTACATGTCCCTGATGTTTGCACACAGAACAGTATAACGGGGAAGATTCATAATCGACTGTTTGCCAAAAACTTTTGCCACGAGGCAAATTAATTCGAATCCGCTGTTGCAATTATTTGGAAGCATCAACTTCAACAAAGACTCTTGCCATGCTAGGTCGCGATAGATCCGAAGTCGCCTTGTCAATTTTTAGAGGAGTGCCAATGGATGAAGTGATGGCAAATAAAGCCTCCTTGCTAAACAAATGATGCGGGAGGTTGGGAAGAGAAACCCAAGTGGGCATGATAGAAGACTCACATGATGGAGAAAAATCTGGATCCCATTTAAACAAGCGCATCGGTGCCCTGGCAATATACCAAGTATCTTTTGAGCGAAGACATAAATAATCTTCAACATTGGAAGGACGAATAAGGATGTGTTTGCCATCAATAAGCCCAGCTTTAATGGAACCAGTAAATTCAAACCCCGACAGCGCTTTACGAATTAAATCGATAGGCGGTCGAGAGTGTGAGAACTTCCCAACTAGCGCATATTTTAAAGGATCCATCAAGGACTGCTCTTCCTCCTCCGAGAAGGAAACCGCCGGAGCCCCTTTAAAAGAGGAAATGACTCTTGGGGGGAAGGCGGGTGGCGGTCGAAACTTGGCCCCCAACCACCTCCGCAAACGACTTTGCCATGGAACCCTAACACAAAGAAAGAAACTATGGGGACAGGCGATGGCCAAATGGTCCAGTCACCTGCAGAGAGGACCCCGGCCTGGCCTAGGGCCACGCCGGTGTCGGTGGAGATCGGGAAGGTATTAGGGTTTCACAATCGCCTCGGAGCCGCGATCCATCATCCACATATAACTTGTCTATATATATATATATATATACCTTACAAAAAAAAAAATATATATATATATATATATATATATATACCTTACCCCCAATAATATAATATCCATGCATAATTATACTATGACACACCTAAACAATTCTTTCAATTTCATGCCAATATCCAATTTAGGCTAAGAAACACATGTAATTGTGGACACACACAAAAAAGAAGAAGAAACGATGTCTTTTCTTATTAGCGTAAGACACCACAAATCGAGTACGTCTGAGAGATCCTGCGTTGAGGATCCCCGAGTGCAAAAAGAATTTTGGGGAATGAGACGATGGAGATCGAGCGGCAATTGCTCCTTTACTTCGTTGACACTCCGATTACAAAAGTGGGAGGAAAACCTAAGAAAATTGCTAACTCTCGGCTCACTAGCAAGAAGGGCAGCAATTTGGCTATTAAAATGCTCTCCGTTCTGTCTTTTGAAGAGGTGTGAGACCCCTTTTTATAGTCGTTTTCGTGTTAGAGTGATGTTATGCGCCCATGTGAGAAAATACACTAATTTTCATGTGGGTGCATAGTCCTGCTTTGGGCGCATAGAGTGTAGGCGCATGCAGACTGCGTGATCGTGGGGTTGACGTGGCCGCATGCTTCGGTGCACGACTGCTCGTGGAGACTGACGTGACCATATGCTTCGGTGCACGATTGATCGTGGGTGTTGACCGAGTCAGGGGGCTGTCCTGACTTGGGCGCATAG
This sequence comes from Iris pallida, assembly GCA_029216955.1. Lineage (NCBI taxonomy): Eukaryota > Viridiplantae > Streptophyta > Magnoliopsida > Asparagales > Iridaceae > Iris > Iris pallida. The sequence goes on along the minus strand of JANAVB010021800.1, from coordinate 14,423,516 downwards.
CCTAAAACAGGGCTATGCGCCCCCTTTTAGAGGAGTCCAAAGTGGGCGTATAGGGGGTGTATACCATCAACATGGGCTCATAGCTTGCTCTAGTGACTTGGGCGCATGTGGGCTCTCCTGGCTTGGGCGCATATGTCTCCCTGGCTTGGGCGCATATGACTCCCTGGCTTGGGCGCATGGTTGTCAAGAATACTAAAATTTTCATGCTTCTACAAGACCCCCTTCAAAGTTTTTGATACTTGAACCAGTTTGAAATACTTTGAAAAAGCATGGACCGTCTTCTCATGATATAATGGGAGCATAGCATAGCTCTTCCTTTGGGCGCACAGAGTCTGGCCAGCCTGTCAGAGAGATGGCTGTTGAGATCTTTCTCGAAAATCTGAACTGACAGAATCATCAGAGTAGAATTTGAAGAGGTTCATCCTTCATGCGTTGTCCACGTGATCAAGTGGTAGTCGCATAATGTGCAAGAGACTGGGTCTTCATGTGAGCACATAAGCCGTAGTGAACGCATAGTATGCAATAGGCACATAGGCATATAGGAGTAGTGGGCGCATAGTGTTTGGCCCATGCCTATAAATAGGCCTTGAAGAGAGAGAAGATTCATTACTCTCTTTTCCTTCAAAACTTTCAAAAGACTTTTTGTCATGACCCGCACCCTGTGTAAGTGCATAGTGCGTAACAGCACCCAGCCTATGCCACAGAATCTGTGGTAGAACGTTATACAAGGTTACTATCTAAACAACAACTCACGCAAATATATAATGTACTTGTCAAAACTCAACTCCTAACGGAAGACAAGTATAAGATATAATAATACTCAATCGCAGTCTAAGCACGATATGATAACATAGAATCACAAAAGCTGTACTAACTCCAAAACAACAACAACTCTAATCTACAACTAAAATAATAATGTCTCAAACAATCTTAAAACAAAGTCGAGATCTCAACTTATTACAATACAAGTTCAATATGAAAGTCTAAAGCAAGTCTATTAAACTAATCTCTCGATCACTCCTGAGTGTCGAGGTCTAAGGTAGCTATACCGTCTCCGGATACCAAGCAAGTAGGGCAAGTGTGCTCAGGGCAAACATCTGTAATATTTTCAACAGGTCCAGTCAGGACAGGAACGAGCACAACTCATATAGAAATCCAAAGTAAATGATAAAGACTAAAAAGCTGAGAAAATAGAACGACAGTTAGAACAAGGAAAGTAAAGCTGAGAAACCAAAAGATCATGGCAATGAAGACTGTATATAAAAGCTAGCTGAACTAGACTAATGATGATATAAACCCAAACAATACAATGTAGGACAAGTGTGATTCTTGTACGAGATGAGTCCAGTAAGGTAATTCTTGTAATAATTCTTGTAAGGTGATTCTTGTATGAGTCTAGACAATACCCAAGTGTGTTTTAAAATATTGAGATCGACATGTAAACGGCTATAGAAAAATCTGGCACATCTCACACCTGGCCGAGTGTGGGATGGCTATTCTTCTTATATGCTTCACAATGGAGATTTTTGTATTTTGGAAATGTTTACACGTCTACTCAAGTATTTCCCCGCCCGACAAGTACAAGTGAAATCCATAATCCGATACGTAAATCGAGAATAAGTCTAGTCGAACATAAAGATGTTTGTAAGTGATTCTTGTATGATTCGAGTCATGATTCTTGTAATAGAGGCTAGACAAGTAAGGTAAGTGTGTTCGAATGCATGAATCCAGAAATAGCAACCCGTGCTGGTAACAAAGAATTAATAAACTAACTAGAACTGAATACCGAAATTGACAAGTAAATGAAAGAACTATTAGAGAATGTACTCGCTTGATACCCTGTGCAACTGATGGAAATAGATGTTTGAACCTGAGTCACAATGTACTAAATAAAATGATATAGGTTATGCTATGTTCAAATATGTAATAAAGGAAGTCTACAATACAACTACATGATTCTAAGTCAATCTAGGTCAAGTCAACTCTTGGTCAACTCTAAGTCAGCTCTGGTCTACCTTGGGTCAAACTAGGAGTCAAGGTTAAGCTTCTAGGATTTTGGTCAAACTTAGATTAGTGGTCAACATCTATGATACTTAGGATATATTAATATATATACATACCACATATATCTTTACCCATATAGTACCACCCTGACACACACACACACACACACACACACACACAGAGATATATATATATATATCAAGTATATACATATCCTCACTATGAACCATAACCTATATCTATATACTCTCATAATATATGTAGATACTATATAACCCAAAAATATATATACCTATCTATATAACCCTTCCACAATCTAACATTACCTACTCAAACTCAAACACTTAGACACTAACCCAGTAATACTAGGATACCATATCAACCTTGGTCATATTGGCATCCTAATACCAATACCTTGGTTGGAGTCCAATACCTTAACTGGGTAAACCTAACCTTACCTTGATATCTTGGTACCTTATACCATACCTTGTCATAGGTAAAATAATCATTTACCTTGAAGGTAAAGGTAATTCACATTTACCTTAAGATACTAACTTGGTATCATGAGATACCAAGATACCCCTCAATTATCTAATTAACTAACTATATAATGTACTAACATAACATCTTAACTAATATCTAACATATAGCCTATAGAGACTAACTTGCTAACATACCAATATCTAGAACTAACATAACCAACCAACATATCAATATCTAACATACTAGATATCTAACAAGAAACTATCTAACAAAATATCAAATATGTAACAAAATACTAATCTTTACTATCTAACTAACACGCATACTAAGAAATATTACCTAACAATAATTTATATATATGTACTATATCGTACATATACTCTATGATACCTACATTCACTTAATATCCATACTACATAGGCTCATAGGTTACAGAAAATGCCTATATCGTATAGTCACTCTTCTACTTAAAATCAATACTATACCAATTGGGCCTTCACTAAATTCTAGGATTAAATTATTTGTAGCTCTTCGTGTTAGCTTTCCGAAACTTCAAACGGATCGCATTTTTGTTTCCAGAAGCTCCCGGAATCGCGAAAACACCGAAACGCGTTTGTCTTTCGGACAGATGACACTCAAATAGTTTTACAGAAAGTTCTAAAATAATGTTGGCTTATTAAAAAAATATTTGGAAAGCTAACTTCGGTACGGTTCTTTTAAAAAAATAGGAGATTAATCGGAGTTCTAAGCTAAAAGTTATGATATTTCTAAGTTGCTATTGCTACTAAAATGTGGATAAATATTATGACGAATTTGGGTTATTTTGGACAAAAGAAACACATGTAGGCCAAGATACTTGGATACTAACATATGTATCCAAATGAAACTCATTCTAACCATCCTAAGTAAGATCAATCCACTCTCTAACAATTCAAAAACTGAATTTAAAATACAATTAATCCTATTAGGCAATAAACCAAACAAATGGGGTGTCCTAATTTGGGATCTATCAAGTAGGACACCAAAACACATATCTAAAATCCTCAAAAGAGCTCCAAATAGCCTCAAACTTGAATCTAAAGGGAGTTCATGCATGGGGGTGGATCCTATGGATTCAAAACTAACTAATATGCATAGGAAATCAATTTAGAGGGTTGGTTTTACCTATTGGGAGTGGGATCCCAATGATACTCTCAAGGACACGGCTTCGATACGAAGATCCTTCCAAAATGGATACTCCTCCTTGCACTTTGATCCAAATCTTTGCTAGCACCCTCCATTGATAGTATGAGAAGGTTGGATGAAAGTTTTTTTGGGGGGCGAATGAAGAGATTTGGAGATCAAATCAAAGAGGGAAGCTCTCTAATTAGGAGAAGAACACTTTGTGAAGGAAAAGAGGCAAGATGGAATGAAATGAAAGAAATGGAGGCTAACCTAACTATAGTGGCTGCCATTAAACCCTAGTGGGCCTTGGGGAAAGCCCATTAAGGCCTCAACTAGTCCTCTTTGTTAATTTTAACTTAGGTTCAAGTTTGGGATCAAAAAGGTTAAATTTAAGGCTCTAACTTAACCAATCTAACAAGTAGGATTAGTCTAAACTTACTAACTTAATTAGTGGTATTTAGGGGCCATGACTAACTAATCTTGGGGCCCCGTCTAGAGTCTAAGCTACCCGGGTCACTAACCACAAGTCGGAACAAAACGAAACTCAAACCTGACTAAACAAATCCCATAAAATTAATATAAATATAAAAACTCCTAAAATATTAAAATATGAAAATGACAAAAATTATAATACCAATTAATCAAAATCATAAATAATTGAAAAGTCACAAAATGACCAAAATACCCTTAGCCAAAAAAGTAGTAATTAGCTAATTTAATCACAAGGGTTAGGCCTCCATGGTCATGGTTAGTCTCTAGGCTAAGCAGCTCTAAGGTTACACTAGCCAAAGAACAAAATCACAAAATACTAATTTAATGATATTACAATAATCAAAATTTACCAATAAATCAATAACATGGTTTAAACCTATTATTAAATAATCAATTTTACAAAAGTTTAAAATTACCCTTATTTTAGAAAAGTGGTGGTTACAAATCTACCCTCCTTAGAAAATTTCGTCATCAAAATTAAGATGGTCGTACTCCTTCTAGGTTAAATCCCCCAACAATTAAGGTCAAGAAAACTATATCTAAAATATGCAAATTGTGGTCATACTAGTCGTGATATCACGGTCTCGAACATGGTAACTACACTATCTAGCATATCACAAGAAATATCCTGACAGGTACTAATAGAATCACACAACAAGATAAAAAGGACAGAAAAGACAGACATGTTAACCCGTCTCCCATAGCGTCGGTCACCTCGACCGGCAGTACAGAAGCCCTGTCCATCTGGTGCTGGGCATGGTGTTGTGCCACAGGTGGCCTAGCTCCCCCTCTCTGATCCTGTGCTCCAAGAAGTGGGGGTGCCGTAGGGCAATCCACTTTCTGGTGAGCAGTGGATCTGCAGAATAGGCAAACCTTCAGCCTCTTCCTACAATACTCCCTGATGTGTCCCGACTTCCTGCAGTAGGAACAACTGATCGTCTTTGGGTCCTAATCCCGATACTGATGCTGCACCTGTTGAACTCTAACCGGTGCCTGCATCTACTGTAGCTGAGGCTGCTGCTAAAACTGCTTCTGCTGAGAGTGAGGTCGCTTAGCCGGCCCTGCACTAGAATCATCTCCCATGGCATCACCACTCCTCTTAGACCTAAGATCGTGGTCCTCCTCTGCTATCTGAGCATCCATCAGGATCTGCTCAAAAGTCGCCACGCGACGCCCTGATGTACGAGAGCGAACTGCGTGGATCAGGCCCCTCCTGAACTTGCGGGCCTTCTCTTCATCATCCCGAACCATCCCTAGGGCGAATCGGCTTAGGCGAAAGAACTCTGCCGCATATTCATCCACCGACGAGTTCTCCTGTACCAATCCCGCAAACTGGCCCTCCAATGCGCTAAGAGCCGCATCAGGGAAAAACTTCTCCTTGAAGAGTTTTCTGAAGTTCTCCCAAGTAATCCCTTTTATCGATGCACGAGGGTCCGTACGGTACCAGGTCAAAGTGATATCGAAAAACTGACTCGTTGCTGCTGCTACCCACAGCCTCTCTGGAAGCTCTGCCAGCCCCAGACTCCGCTCCACATCCTCCAGCCAATCATCGGCATAAAGGATGCCCTCGGTTCCCTTGAACTCTCTGGGGTACATCTTCTTGAAGTCCTTGACAAAACCCTGCCTCGCTTGCTACTGCTGGGCAGGAGCACCCTGAACTGGAGCTTCAGCCCTCCTCTCTACAGCTGCGAGAGCCAACTGAGTATTTTCCATACTCTGCCTCAGCACCTCTGACTGGCGCTGCGATGCCTCAGCCTATGCTCGCTGTGCCTCCATCATCTGGTGAAGGAATGCGAACATCTGAGTGGCATCGATCGAAAATGCAGGTGAAGGCGGAAGAGTATCGAGAATAGCTGGAGAAATCCTCGAAACAGGTGAAGGAGGACCCCCAAAAGTAGCAGATACTCCTACGTGAGCAGACGTAAGGAGTGGTGCAGTCCCAGCTGCAGGCTGTACCAGAGAGGTGGCACTCCTCTCAGTATCCGCCGGCACAAAGTGATGTGACCTAGTCTCCACCATCCCGATGACAGATCAAACAAGAAAGTCAATAGCGGTTCAAGGATGATAGCATCAAGAAGGATATGTATAAAATAGGTTATTTAGATTTGAACAAATATCAGTAGATTAAAATCCAAGGAAATTTCCTAGTTGTAATTGAGTACCCTCTCCACTAAAACCTCTCTCATTCCTATCGCAGGCTCGCAGCAGTACAACTAAGTTGTCGCAATGCCACGATATCGCACAAATGCGACTCTCGACCTGCATGGGCCACCACTAAAAATATGTCACAACCCGTACCCTGTGCAAGGGCACAGTGCGTAACAGTGCCCAGCCTACGCCACAGAATTGATGGTAGAATGCTGTACAAGGTTACTATTTAACAACAACTGACGCAAATATATAATGTACTTGTCAAACTCAACTCCGAATGGAGGACAAGTATAAGATATGATAATACTCAATCACAGTCTAAGCATGATATGATAACACAGAATCACAAAAGCTATACTAACTCCAAAACAACAACTCTAACAAACTACTAAAATAATATTATCTCAAACAATCTTAAAACAAAGTTAAGATCTCAACTTATTATAAAATAAGTTCAATATGAAAGTCTAAAGCAAGTCTACTAAACTAATCTCCCGATCACTCCTGAGTGTCGAGGTCCAAGGTAGCTATACCGTCTCCAGATCCCAAGCAAGTAGGGCAAGTGTGCTCAGGGCAAACATCTATAATATTTTTAGTAGGTCCAGTCAGGACAGTAGCGAGCACAAACATCTAGAAATTCCAAGTAAATGACAAAGACTATAAAGCAGTTATAGACAGTTATATTGATGAACATGGCAAGTTTAGACAGTTAAAGGAAAATAGAACGACAGTTAGAACAAGGAAAGTAAAGCTGAGAAACCAAAAGATCATGGCAATAAAGACTATATATAAAAGCTAGCTGAACTAGAGTAATGATGATATAAACCCAAATAGTACAATGTAAGACAAGTGTGATTCTGGTACGAGATGAGTCCAGTAAGGTAATTCTTGTAATGATTCTTATAAGGTGATTATTGTATGAGTCTAGACAATACCCAAGTGTGTTTTAAAATATTGAGATCGACATATAAATGGCTATAGGTAAATCCAGCACATCTCACACCTGGCCGAGTGTGGGATGGTTATTCTTCTTATATGCTTCGCTGTAGAGATTCTTGTATTTTGGAAATGTTTACACGTCTAGTCAAGTATTTCCCCGCCCGACAAGTACAAGTGAAATCTATAATCCGACACGTAAATCGAGAACAAGTCTAGCCGAACATAAAGATGTTTGTAAGTGATCCTTGTAGATAATTCTTATATAATTCGAGTCACGATTCTTGTAATAGAGGTTAGACAAGTAAGGTAAGTGTGTTCGCAAGCATGAATCCAAAATTAGCAATCCGTACTGGTAACAGAGAATCAATAAACTAACTAGAACTGAATACAGAAATCGATAAGTAAATGAAAGAACTATCAAAGAATGTACTCGCTTGATACATTGTGCAACTGATGGAAATAGATGTTTGAACCTGAGTCATAATGTCCTAAATAAAGTAATATAGGTTATGATGTGTTCAAATATTTAATAAAGGAAGTCTATAATTCAACTACATGATTCTAAGTCAATCTAGGTTAGGTCAACTCTCGGTCAACTCTAAGTCAACTCTGGTCTACCTTGGGTCAAACTAGGAGTCAAGGTTAAGCTTCTAGGATTTTGGTCAAACTTAGATTAGTGGTCAACATCTATGATACTTAGGATATTAATAAATATACATACCACATATATCCTTACCCAAATAGTACCACCCTAACACACATACACACACATATATATATTTTTGGAAAAGGGGACTTATTAATGTATCAAGTACAAAATGCCGAAGCCTATACAAGTAAAAGTGCCACACGCCAACAAAAGGAAAAGACCTAAGAAGGGCAAGAAGCTGCCCGAGAAAAGGGAAGAATGTTAGGACAAGGCATCCCAAAAGCTGTCCTCGGAGTAAGAGCAGCGATGCCTGATGCAAAGGGCTTAACGGAGAGCCTCTCTAAGGATCTGGTGAGGGAGGAACTGACGGCCCTGGAACCTGAACTTGTTTTGATTTTTTCAGAGAACCCAGATACCGGCGGCTGTAACGATCTGACGACCATGAGAGCGGCCCAGTAGGCAAGGAGATCGGTGAAGACTCCGGGATGTGGTTGAAGCTAAAGCTTGGTGTTTAGGTTGGCCTACAACTATGTCGCCAGGTCTCCGAAGAACAAAACGTGGTCCACCAACTCTACGTGAGGAGAGAAACAGCAGTGGCATCTCGAAGCGAGGCTGAAGCCGAAGGAGGTGATGGTGTCGTCGGTGGGAAGTTTCCTTCTCTGCATTCTCCAGATGAGAATGGACCATTTATAGGGGAAGCAAGATTGCCAGTAAGGGGCGATGAGGGGAGATAGAGTGTCGGTCCCCTGACTACCGTCCTAGCCGATGCCAGCGAGAAGGCTCCATTAGAATTGGGAGTCCACCTTAGGGAGTCCGGTTCGTTAGAGATTCGGAGATTAGCGACAGCGAGAGTGGTGGCCGCTTCCTGCCCCAGGCCATCTCTGACTCTGTTCCAAATCCATCCCGAATTGATATCCCACAGATCGCGAATCTCCCAGTTGAGAGAATTGTGACCGATGTGGGGGTTATCATCCAGCCAACGCTCATGACTTGCCGAGGTGTGGCCGTCACCTAGCAGCAAACGGATAACAGGTTCCACGAGCTCACGACCCCTGGAGATGCGTCGCCACGAGGCCGGGGACCTGTTGTTCACTAAGGCCGCCGAAGGGTGAGTAAATCTGAAGTATCTGGCCTTCATGAACCTAGTCCAGAATGAAAGTTTCGTGCGCAGCTTCCACCAAAGCTTCATGGAGTGACCTTCTACTAGATGTGCCAGTCTTATGAATCCGAGTTCGCCCTCCTCGGTGGGTTTGGCCATGGTGGCCCAACTGGCCCAGTGGTGCTTCTCTTCCCCATTAGAGTACCCCTAGAAGAATCTGGCAAAGAGGGATTCGAGCGATAAAAGAACCTTCTTGGGAGGGCTGCAGGCCGCCAAGATGTGGGCAGGAATGGAGGAGAACATGCTTGATCAGAATCATCTTCCTTCCCGGGGATAGGTCGCGTTATGCCAACCCGCGACCTTCTTCCTGATGTAGTTAACAAGGGACTCGTAGATGCTGGAGTTGGATCTGCCATACACAAGCGGGCAGCCTAAGTAGAAGAAAGGAGGATATGAGATGGCGAAGGAAGTCAAGTTAGAGATCCTAGCGGAGTAATTCCTGTCCGCCTTGTGGGGGTGTAGATGTCGCTTTTGTTGTTATTGACCCGCTGGCCGGAGCATTTGGCGTATCTTTCCAAAGTTTTATGAACGACCTCAACCGAACTGATGTCTCCGAAGGAGGAAATAAGGACATCGTCGGCGTAGGTGAGGTGAGTGATGATGGGGCAACTTGTGGTGGTGTAGAAGTGGTAAAATTGAGGGCTGCTGATCATGCTTTTGAGATTTCTGCTGAGGGCTTCAGCTGCGATGATGAAGATGGTGGCAAACAACGGGTCTCCCTGGCGAACACCACGACTCGAGGGGAAAAAACCTTCCGCTTGACCGTTGATGACGATAGAGAACCAGGAATTGCTGACCGATCGAAAGATAATGTCGATCCACGCTTCGGCGAAGCCAAAAGCTCTGAGCACCCAGATTAAGTATTGCCAGTCCAGTCGATCGTATACTTTCTCCATATCTAGTTTGATGGTGACGTTTCCGCCTCTTGCCAGGAATTTCATGCAGGTGACCATCTCTTGGGCAAGGAGGATGTTGTCGATGATATTACTACATCGAACAAAGCCGCTCTGCTCCTCTGAGATGATTTTGGGCATGAGATCAGACATTCAGCTGGCGATGATTTTGGAGATGATCTTGTTGGTGAAGTTGCATAAGCTTATGGGCCGAAAGTCTCTGAATGTCTCCGGATTCTCTTTTTTGGGAATGAAGATGAGGTTTGCCCTGGATATGGATTTCGGGTATCTCTTCCCTTGGAGGAAAGCAGCGGTCGCTTCTAGCAGTTCAGGGGCAATAATGTTCCAGCAAGAACGGAAGAATACGACTGAGAAACCGTCTGGACCTGGGGCACTGCGCGCCTCTAGAGCCCACACCGTGGATTTGACTTCTTCCACCTAAGAAGGGGCGAGGAGCCGGTCGTTATCTCTGTCGGAGACGATGTTGGGGACCTCTGAGAGAAACTCTGCGTCCCTGGTGATCGCCTCTTTGGAGAAAAGAGAAGAATAAAAGCGAGCGGCTTCCTCCTGAATGATCGACTGGTCTAGAAGACGATTGCCATTGTCGTCCAAGATGCGATGAAGGTTAAGCTGTTGTCTACGCCCTTTGACACAAGCGTGGAAAAAAGCTGAGTTGCGGTCTCCTTCCAAGTTCCAAGCTAATCTAGCTTTTTGCTTCCAGAATTCTGTCTCGACCTTAAGTCAAGATTTAAGAATGGCTCTGGCAAGATTGAGCGCAGCCCACACCTCCTGAGAGTTTTCTGATACGACTTTAGATTTTGTTCGGGTGACATCGTCCTCTGCAGTTCTCATCGCTTGAAAGATGTTATCGTAGGCGGCCAGGCTCCAGGCCGATAGGGCCTTGCTGGTGGCTTTGAGTCTAGCTGTAACTCTGGGCAGTGGGTCAAGATCGTCGACCGAGTGCCAAGCGGCGATCACAACTGACTTGAATTGGGGGTGATGTCTCCAAAAGTCCAAAAATCGAAACGATTGTTGATGTGCCGAGAGTGACTTCTGATCTCGATAAGGAGAGGGGAGTGATCCGATTCTGTAGAGTTAAGGTGAGAGAGGTTGAATGAGACCCAATCTGACCAAAGGTCGTTGATAAGAGCTCGGTCCATCCAGAGTATTGCCGCCTGGCTCTTACTGCATGTTGCACCAGTAAAAGAGTTGCCAGAGAAGGGGAGGGGTTGAGATGGGCGTTAAACATGAAGTTGTTGAAGTCTTCCATGGCCGGGCGCGGGGGCGAGCGGCCTCCTGACTTCTCGGAGCTGCAAGAGATCGTGTTGAAGTCTCCAATGCATAGCCACGGAAGATCGCTGAAGGGGAGGTGGCTGGTGAGAATGTTATCCAGAGGGTCCTACGTTCGACGAGGTCACAACTGCCATGAGTAGCAGAGGTCACAATTGCCAAACATGATACCAGGGGCAAAGAAAATCTAGATGTCATGGCATCCTAACTGCATTGTGGAAACCAAGCTTGAGTTGGATACCTTTGATTCCTTTCTGAGGGATTTGGGTTCAATGACGACTAAAATATCTATTTTGTAGGTTTTCTTGAGGCTGATGAGTCTATTCAGCGTCGGATTATTGGCTAGCCCTCTCATATTCCATTAAAGGATGTTAATCATTGGTGGCGGAGAGGGGATCGTGGGTGTGTAGTTTCGCGGCTGACCGTGTGGTCCTAGCCGATGTTGTCTTTGGTTTTTTTTTTTTCTTTTTGTGAGCTTTATTGGGGCCTTTTTTGCTGGCTCCGGAGGGGTCCGGTACTGATCCAGGAGGGACATTGGGATGGTCCCGATGCTAATAGACTGATCGGAGGTGGCATCATCTTCGAGTCTGTAGGTTCAGCTAGAGCGCACATCGGGTTGGTGGGGTCTAGGAATCCTGCTTCCTCTGCTAGTCTCCGCCTTTCTGAGGTCTCTTTTCTAATGGTGAACTGCTGGGATCTGCTGGGATCGGCGAGGAGGGGATGTCGGTCTCCTGAGCTGGGAGTCGCGTTTCTATGGTAACCTCTGATGACCGGGGGCCTCTGTGGTAGTTCTTTGAGCGGTGTTTTGTGTTGATTTGTTGGGGTTTGTGAGTATCTTTTCTGCTTCTTTGGTTAGGGTATATGCGGTTGTGTGGTTTCCGATGTTCGATGGGATTTATGGTGCCTCTCCTTCGTTGGTAGTGTCTTCTGAGCTCAAGCTTCGAACCTGTTGTAGTAGGAACCAGATTAGATTTTGTGTTAGGAGGGGTGCTCTTGCGTAGGGGAGGAAGGGTGATAGCATGGGTCTTGTCAGGGCTATTATCGAATCTGAGATGTGAGTTAGTGTTGTGTTAGGATTGTTTCGTCGCCTCGCTGCTTCTGCGACGGGCTAGACTTGTTAGGCTATTGTCTCTTTTGTTTCAGCTCTGGGTGGGCTTTGAAGCAGAACTCTGTGAGATGTCCTCTGATGTGGTAGTGATTACAGAAGAGAACATTGTTGTCGAAGATGAGCGTTGGATGAGGGTCTGATTCCCTAACTCAATGTAGATGAATTTGGGAAGGTCCTTGGAGATGTCAAGTTCTACGCAGAATTTGACGTAATTGGCTTTAGTAAATTCCTGGATTCCTCCACCATAGCCACAAAGGTGCCAAACAAGTTAACAATTTGTTTGAGAGCCGCCTGGATGAAGCAGATCAGTGGAGGATTGGGGAGTATGACCCATGCGGCCACGATTGGCGATTCCTCCCTTGGATTGAGAGTCACAGACCATCTGACCACTGTCATGGTTTTGAGTCCATTTGCTGGTGCCATGTGTCAGAGCGATCCTCTGATCTTCTGCCAAGGAAAGATGTAGCAAATGTTTTTGGGGTCCATGGGAGCAACTCTGTATGGCGATCGGAGGTGCCTTTTGGCTATGACTTCTTGGACTCTGGGGAGCTTGGGCATCCCGAGGAGAATTAAAGCAGAGAGGTGAAGGAAACCGCTTGTGGAGGGAGGTCAGATCTGCTTCGGAGAAGGGGATCGAGATGGGCTCTCCGGCAAGAGCGGGTGAGTAAGCGATCTTGGGAAGTGGGACATCGGGAAGGATAAGGGTCTGCCGGACCAAATCAGCCAAGAGACCGGCAGCGAGGACCCGTGAGGGGCTGGGGAGCCGGGGGATGGAGGTAGAACCGTCTGAGGGAGGAGGGGGCCTGGCGCTACTACGGAGGCCGTCGATCGCGGCTGCACTGGCGTAGGTGCCGCGAAGAATGTCCGGTGGGGCAGGAGTGACGGGGTACACCATGGACTAAACCAGTTGAGGAGGAGGGGGCTCCCTGGGTGCATAGGACTGGGGCGTCGGAGAGGGCAAGCACCCGAGCGCGAGAGGGGGATGATGATAGAGCAGCCCCACGGTCGGGGGTACCTCATGCGCCGCAGGACCAGGGGACGCATATAGGGGGAGGCCAGCTCTAGCGCATAGTACATTGAGAAAGACGCATGGGAGATTGAGGAAGCCGGGAAGAGTGGAACAGTGGGCACATGGCTCAGAAGCGGAGCCGGCACTGAGGGACAGAAGTCTCCGGAAACCTCCGAGCGGAAAGGAGGGGGCGTATAGGCGACCCCGGAAGGCGCATGCTCAATCGCCTGAACAGGCAGATGGAAGGGAGGAGGCACATCTGGTGGCCAGAGGGCGCATGGCCCGCAAATTGGGCACATGCCCCGGCGAAGAGCAGAGGGAAGGGGATGGGGCGCATAGTGCTAAAGCGGCAGGATCCGCGGATGGGGTGATAGGATTCGAAATTCGAATCACCGAGGGGATCGAGCGGGAAAGGACGACAGGAATCCCGAGGATGTGAGGAGGGGAAGGGGAGCTGGAACTCCGGAGCGAAAATCTGACGACGACGAGGCTTGGTGGCTGAAGCGGCTGCCGGTCGAGTGCCTGAAGAGGAGGTGGTTAACGACGTAAGGCTGCTGCGGCAGACCAGGGACAGCTGAGCAGTGTTCCAGTCCAGGGTAGGGGGCTCCGAGGACTGATAGGAAGCCCGCGTCGCCGAGGGGTGGAGGCGGTTGATGAGGGGGGCGGCGATGACGGCAGGGATGAGGTCGATTAGGGAGTAAGGCAGCCGCTATCGTCCGGCAGAGGGACTCCTCGACGGAGAGACCCGGAGGACGATCTAGAGGAGCTCGGGAGGGGGACATAGAAGAGGGAGAGGGGGGAGGGGGCGGCCAAGTTTCACCGGCGGTCGGGTGACCATGCTGGGAGAGCAGCTACGGAAGAGCTGGAAAGGATGACATGATCACACACACGCACACACACACAGATACACAGATATATATATATATAATATATATATATATATATATATATATATATATATATATATATATTAATATATATATATATATATATATATATATCATATATCATATATCAAGTATATACATATCCTCACTATGAACATAACCTATATCAATATACTCTCTAAATATATATACTATAACCGAAAAATATATACCTCTATATAACCCTTCCACAATCTAACATCACATACTCAAACTCAAACACTTAGACACTAACCCCTAACACTAGGACACCATATCAACCTTGGTCATATTGACATCCCAATACCAATACCTTGGTTGGAATCCAATACCTTAACTTGGGTAAACCTAATCTTACCTTGATATCTTGATACCTTATCTTGGTACCTTGATACCATACCTTGGTCATAGGTAAACTAATCATTTACCTTAAAGGTAAGTTAATTCATATTTAACTTAAGATCTAACTTGGTATCATGAGATACCAAGATACCCCTCAATTATCTAATTAACTAACTATCTAATGTACTAACATAACATCTTAACTAATATCTAACATATAATCTATAGAGACTAACTTGCTAACATACCAATATCTAGAACTAACATAAACTACCAACATATCAATATCTAACATACTAGATATCTAACATGAAACTATCTAATAATATATCAAATATCTGACAAAATACTAACCTCTACTATCTAACTAACACTCATACTAACAAATATTACCTAACAAAAATATATATATATATATGTACTATATCATACATATACTCTATGATACCTACATTCACTAAATATCCATACTACATAGGCTCATAGGTTACACAAAATGCCTATGTCGTATAGTCACTCTTCTACTTAAAACCAATACTGTACCAATTGGGCCTTCACTAAATTCTAGGATTAAAGTATGTTGTAGCCCTTCGTGTTAGCTTTCTGAAACTTCAAACGGATCGCATTTTCGTGTCCGGAAGCTCCCGAAATCTCGAAAACACCGAAACGTATTTGTTTTTCGGACGGCTGACACTCAAATAGTTTTACAGAAAGTTCTAAAACGATTTTGTCTTATTAAATATATATTTGGAAAGTTAACTTCGATACAGTTCTTTTAAAAAAACGAAAGATTAATTGGAGTTCTAAACTAAAAGTTATGATATTTCTAAGTTGCTATGGCTACTAAAAACGTGGATGAATATTATGACGAATTTGGATTGTTTTGGACAAAAAAAAACACACGTAGGCCAAGATACTTGGATACCAACATAGGTATCCAAATGAAACTCATTCTAACCATCATAATTAAGATAAATCCACTCTCTAACCATTCTAAAACTGAATTTAAAACACAATTAATCATATTAGGCAATAAACCAAACACATGGGGTGTCCTAATTTGGATCTATCAAGTAGGACATAAAACACATATATAAAATCCTCAAGAGAGCTCCAAATAGCCTCAAACTTGAATCTAAAGGGAGTTCATGGATGGGGGTGGATCCTATGGATTCAAAAATAACTAATATGCACAGAAAATCAATTTAGAGGGTTGGTTTAACCTATTGGGAGTGGGATCCCAATGATACTCTCAAGGACACGACTCTGATACGAAGATCCTTCCAAAATGGACACTCCTCCTTGCACTTTGATCCAAATCTTTGCTAACACCCTCCCTTGATAGTATGAGAAGGTTGGATGAAAGTTTTGGTGGAGGAATGAAGAGATTTGGAGATCAAATCAAAGAGGGAAGCTTTCTAATTTGGAGAAGAACACTTTGTGAAGGAAAAGAGGCAAGATGGAATAAAATGAAAGAAACGGAGGCTAATCTACCTATAGTGGCTGCCATTAAACCCTATTGGGCCTTGGGGGAAAGCCCATTAAGGCCTCAACTATTCCTCTTTGTTAATTTTAAGTTAGGTTCAAGTTTGGGATCAAAAGGGTTAAATTTAAGCCTCTAACTTAACCATCTTACAAGTAGGATTAGTCTAAACTTACTAACTTAATTAGTGGAATTTGTGGGCCATGACTAACTAATCCTGGGGTCCCGTCTAGAGTCTAAGCAACCCGGGTCACTAACACAAGTCGAAACAAAACGAAACTCAAACCCGACTAAACAAATCCCATAAATTAATATTAAAATATAAAAATTCCCAAAATATTAAAATATAAAAAATGACCAAAATTACAATACATCAATTTAAATATTATTAAAATAATCTAAAATTCACCAATTAATTAAAATCATAAATAATTCAAAAGTCATAAAATGACCAAAATACCCTTAGCCTAAAAACTAGTAATTAGCTAATTTAATCACATGGGTTAGGCCTCCATGGCCATGGTTAGTCTCTAGGCTAAGCAGCTCTAAAAGGTTACACTAGCCAAAGAACAAAATCACAAAACACTAATTTAATGATATTAAAATAATCAAAATTTACCAATAAATTAATAACATGATTTAAACCTATTATTAAATAATCAATTTTACAAAAGTTCGAAATTACTCTCATTTTAGAAAAGTAGTGGTTACACTTTTCATCTCTTCTCTGCACGAACCATTTCTCCCAAGGTCGCCAAGAGATCTGCGAAGGGCAAGGGGGCTGCACCGAGTGGCTCTCCTCCTGCGACAATGTCCTCGCTAGTCCAAGACCCGATCCTGGATGAGGCTACGCCTCAAAACAAATTATTGAGCGTTAATTTCTGACGCTCAGACTTTTCCTCTGCCTGAGCGCATGCGCCCTAAGACAACATGTTTCTGTGAGCATTCGTATGCGCCCACGGAAGCATGCGCCCATACTGTGGTGTGTTATGCGTCCACATACTGCTGCATGTTTATGCGCCCATATGATGTTTTGGGCACATAACCCATTGGGCGCATAGCCCTTTGGGCGTATAGGATTCCTCCAGCACTTAGTTTTTTTCTGCAGATCCTGAGTCTGACTTTCTCTTGCAGTTGACATGTTTGTCCCGGAACTTGGTGGAATCCCTTTCGGCTCTGCTTGCCAAGTCCTCGGTACAAGTCTCATAACCAACATGGTCAGAAAGGTTCAGGCCAAGATCAGTCATAACTAACCTACGAAATGGACGATCGGCATACTTGAACAGAACAAGACCTTCCTGAAGCAGATGATTAACGACGAGAAGTTCTTGCTCGGAGGGGAACGTCGTTTCAATAAGCCGTACTTCCTATTCGGTGACAGTGTGGAGTTCGAAGATGGCGAGACGATACGCTTGAGAAGTCCACTGGTGGTCAGGCTAAACAATCAGAGAATATGGCTACCGTTGATGGAGCGTCAGTATCCGTTGTCTGCGTTCACTATCGTAGCCTCACGCCGACAGATGAAATGGAAGCTAACCCCTGAGCTCCCCGGGGTCGTCTTCGGAAGAATACAGTTCGACTTGGGGGATCGGAAAAAGAATACTTTCAAGTGTGTCAGGGGCTCTACATCTTACTCCACGAGGGGATTGCAACCTGGTGTCGTAATAAACGACATCCCGACTGACCTCCACCCTTATGCTGTCGACACGCTTTGCAATCTGATGATATTGGAGGACGTGTCGTATCCCGTGGGGAAGATACGGATGGAAGGCTTTAGGTATCCAGTTTCATTATGGAGCAACCTCACTGACTGGGTGCTTTCCATGTATGAAGCCACCTTGAAGACTGCTGGCCTTCTTTTATGCTATTAGGGCCACCCAATATGGTGTAAAGGTCAACTGGTCAACGTTTGTCTCCTTGGCGGAGTTATACAACCTTCACACTTGTACTTTCTTTACTCCGGACGGGGAGATGGGATTGGCTCTCCACGAGATACAGGAAGTGTCAAAGCTTCCTTGGGGCACAGAGCCGTATGAAGAGTACGTGCCTTGTAATGAGGAGCTCCAAGACCTGGAGAATGAGAACTCCGAGATGATGGATGTATACAAGGAGTTATTCAGCCACCTCCTTATCTGCCATAGGATCAACAAGAAGGAAGGACCGAGGGAGACAATCCCCACACAAGTGCTTGGACGGGCTACGTCTTCGTTCAAGGAGAAAGAGAGGATCCGACCTCCTTTTCGATTTTAAAACCTATGACCAAGTCCGAAATAGAAGTCTGGATGGCAGATTATGATACAGCGGATGCTGATGACAGTGATGATCCTGAGGGAAAGTTCCCGATCGGCTACTACTTCCGTCAAGCTACATATCCGTTGTCGGAGAAAGCCGTGCTGGCAGCTTTCTTGATGATTTAGCTTCGTGACTGTATAGTCCCTAGGGGTTCAGGGACTATTGAGAGGATAAGCCAGAGCATAATACTTTCGACTGTAAAGCTGGTGTTCGGATATCGGCTTGCCTTGTGTAGAGCCTAAAAATCAAGTTGCGTCTTCAATATACTGATCAGTGATCAAGTTGCGCCCCAAAAGTCAACTTACGCCACTGATATGAAGTAGACTGCGCCACCGATCAGATTGCGCCTGATATCAGACTACGCCCAATCTTTTTGCTCCAAAGCCTACGTGGCATCTGACACTTAATGGTCATCATTACCTGACCATACTGACGATTGACACAACAGAGAACGAGGAAAATCTCTTCAAATCCCGTGAAGTGTGCCGCTCAAGGAAAAAGTTGGTGGACAGCTGTCCTATACATTTCGTGAGTTGCGCTCAGGCGCAATCTAAACAAAATCCTTAGTTGCACCTGGGAGCAACCTGAACGACTTTTACTCAGAAGCTGCCACGTATGTAGGCGCAGCTCAAATCAAGCGCAGGTTGACTTGTTGACTGAAGCTCGTGCAACTGGATAAAGTTGAGACAACTTACATTCTAAAGCAGGATGACGTGGCACACATGCCACTAATCTCTCAAGACGTGTCTACTATCCTGTACACGACCACGTGCATCTCAATCATACGATGCCATATGTCTAAATACAGTTAGTACACGATTGACAACTAAATGGAAGTTAGCGCAATAGGAGGTTGGCGCAATCCAGTATGGCACAATCCAGCCTCGCGCACATCAGAATAACTGCTAAAATAGTTATTTCCTGAACTCTATAAATAGAGATTCCAATCATCATCAAGGAAGATCAAAACTCTTACAAAATTGCTGCTGCATTCTCCAGAGGCTACAGTCTTCAATTTCACATAGTCCAAGGGATAAAGTGATCGTCTTCTGATCAGATTTCTAAAGTTGTACTTCCCCAGAATTCATTGTACTTTGTACTCTTTTACAAGTTTGGAATAAAACAAAAATTTTTGTTTTTGCAAACAAAATGGCGACTTTGCTGGGGACGAGTTTCTCCTCCGACGAGAAAGTGACAACTCAATGTGACATTGCGTCGATCGGCAAGACGCAGAAGACTCTGGTTGTTCAAGTCAACTAGACAGCCTACGAGAATATGATCAACACCAAGAGCAATAAGCGCGCGATGGCTATTGTCAAGAATAGGGTTGTGTGGACTCCTAAATCCCCTACAGTCGCTGTTGCCCAGGCGCAACTTGAGTGTTCAATGATCAAGGCACAATCCGCCTCAGTGGCTCCAGTACCGTCTGTTTCTGTTGCTAAGGCACAATCTGCTCCCTCTGCTGCCCGTGCACAGTCTACCAAAGTTGCTGCCAAGGCGCTACCAGTAGTCCGTAGGACTATGGCGCAACTCAAGCAATCTGCTACTACGGCACAACTTAAGGGAACTAGTCTTTTGGCTATACCCTCTTCTGATTCTCAAGTTCTGAACTTAGAGAATTCATGTCCTAGTGGTAACACTAGACAGAACAAAGGATAAAGTCCTATGTCATTTTCTCAATTGGCGTAATCTATGCCTAAAATGATCACACAGCAGAACAAAGGGAAACGCTTCTTAGCTAACCCTGTTCAAAATAAAGGAAAGCACCCTTTGGTCTATCCTCAAACTTTCCTGATTTATGACTCAGAGGAAGATGTATCAGATTCTATTCCTATAAATAGAGGTCCTCGGATCTCTGATACTGGAAAGAATATTGATCACAGAGGTATCTTGCCTACTCCTATGGGGTCTGGCCAAGATCTTCCTACCTATGCCAAAGGCCAATCTGCATCAAAAGCCAAAGTTTGAAAAGAAAGACCCTTCTACCTATGCTAATGAGTTGAGTACATCTTTGTACACTCAAGGAACCAAACACCTGAAGAACAGGAGACATGTTCCTAACATCATTAAGGAATATGTCCCTCCGACTTCTTCTCGTCCTGTGGTTGTAACTGATCTCCGGCAACGTCTTACACAAAGACGGGAAACTACGGGAATTCTTTCCTCACCTCCAAATCGCGCTTCAAATCGCCATTGCCTACATGAAGTTGTCATCAACTGTTGTTGCCAATCGGCTCGACGATCTGTCTTCGATCGTCTGAACTATGCTTCAACTCCTGAGCATATAATAGAAGACGAAGATGAACTATTATATGCTTCTGTTAACATGACTTCTCAAGGCAATGGGGGTAGGAAACGTCCAAGACGTAATGCATCCTGTAATCCCAGTCAACAATACTTAGACCGGATCCATGCATCCAGTAAAGGTGTCTTTCAATACACAAGATCAAGAAATCGACATTTGAGCCAAGGTGTCTTTAATCAAGAAGATCTCCCTATTACCTATATGGAAGAGGACTCTCTTTCAGAGTTTGATGCAGATAGTGAAAGTTCTGAACAAACTATCTCGTCAATAGCTGCAAGAGAACTGACGGCATATACCATTACAGAAGATCAAGATGCTTCTATATCAACCAGCCAAGAGCAACGAATTGTTGCATTAGAAGACAAATTGAAAACCATGGCAGAAATGGTTGCAAGCATGCACACCATAATGGTGGCTCAACATACAGTACCTCCGATTGTAAACCATTTTACAAATTCGGAGCTTATAGCATCTTCTGTACCTATTAGTCTGGGGGTACCGGCCCCTCAGGTCGCTTCTGTGCCAACTCAAGCTGATCTAAGTCAGTCTGGTGCTGGGGTGGTAATTACCATGCTGTTCCTCCTTCTAACAATCCTAACCAGCCCACCAATTCTCAAACATCAGGGGATGCAAATGAGGCTGTGAAACTCCTGCGCCCCCAGTTTGAGGCCTTCAAGCAGAAGGATAGCCTACAAAGATTGGGCATAAAGCAACCATATCCTACAGAGTGGAAGGAAGTTCCATTAAATCCTAAGTATAAACTCCCAACCATTATGCTGTTTGATGGTAGCACTTCTCCAAGTCAGTACATCAATCATTTTGAAGTGATGACTGATCAATTACAGCCAAATGATGCTCTCCTTACCAGAGTGTTCGTCGGTTGTTTAGCCAGTACAGCATATGACTAGTATCGTAGCTTACCTGATGGTTGTATCACTTCTTTTGTCGGTTTCAAACAAATATTCTTAAAACAATTTTATGAGGGAGTCAACGACATGACAATGTCTGCCCTTATTAAAATTAAATAGAGGCACAATGAATCCACAGAGAGTTTCATTGAAAGATTTCGCCGAGAGGCACTCAAAAATGCCTTTAGGTACTCCATCTGCTGTAACAATAGACACTTGCAAATCAAACTTGTTGCCTATTATCAGTATATGGACGGGATCTACACAATTCCAGGATTGGCCTTCTTTCATTGTTAATACAAAGGCGGCAGAAGTGAGTGCCAAAAAGTTCAAGCAGTTAGGAGTCCAGATGACTCACCCTAACCAAGATGAACATTCTATACCTGGGGGTAGTAATCGCCAGAATAACCACAAGAATAAAGAAACATTGGCCATCAATCTTAAAGGCAAAGAGTCTTTGGCTGTCAATGTTACTCAGACGGCATCCACCCCATCAGCACCACTGCAAAAGTCAACTCGTCCAAAAGAAGAGTATTCTTTCAACGAAGATGATACGTTGAGCATCTTCGATTGCTTGATCAAAAGTAATAAGCTTCAGCTTCCAGAAGCAAAGCGACCAGAAGAAGTTGGTAAAACTGATCACCCTAAATATTGTGTTTATCACAGATTCATAGGACATCCAACCAGAGCATGTTATGTGCTCAAGGGCAAAATCCAAGAGTTGGTCAACTCTGGAGCAATTACTCTACAGCAGGACGAGAAAACAGTGACTGCTAATGTGGTTTCTCTCCAATT
The DNA here is from genome assembly GCA_029216955.1 of Iris pallida. NCBI lineage: Eukaryota > Viridiplantae > Streptophyta > Magnoliopsida > Asparagales > Iridaceae > Iris > Iris pallida. Next base: position 14,401,145 of record JANAVB010021800.1, on the reverse strand, counting down.
TGGCAATTTTCCACCACAACTCGTACAAGATGGAGCTGTCCCCATTCCAAAGACTACTCTAGAAATTGTGAATATCCCGCCTCCTCAAAACGACGGTCTTGTTCCGATGACAACTGACAAAGGAGAGATTATGTGGATTCATCCAGATCTGGTTGCAGAATTTGAAATGCCTTCCTCTTCTAAACAAAAGAAGCATTCTAAGTCTAAATCAAAGAACTGCAAAATGGTATCCTTTGAACCATTAACAGAAGAAGAAATCCTAATAGGCACTAGATCTGGGAAACCTTATCTTCGGGAGTATTCCAAAAATAAAAAAAACCCTGCTATATTCCCGGATGCTCTTCCTCCATCATCTTTTCCTGCTGAAGATGTACCGTCTACATCTGAGCTAGTGGCCGAACCATCTCCTCCTAAACCAACATCAGCAGACAAGGGAAAGCAACCTGTTCGCTTTGATAAAGTATTGAAAAAGTCATCATCTCTTGGACTTGAAAAGCCTTACAATTTTGATATATTGGCTCAATTGGCCAATACTCCAGCAAGATTGTCAATCTTTGAACTTTTACGTCTCTCAAAAGAAACTCGTGAGACGTTAAGTGAAGCTTTGATGCAGGCTGACACCTGCTTAACTCTTCTCAAGAAGCCTGAAAAGGAGCCAGTCAGCTGTGCACATTGTCATAGTGTATTTGAATTAATGCCCAATATCACTTTTACACAAGATGACATGTTGTTAGAAGACAATCGTCATGATCGTCCTCTCTATTTCACGGGATATGTGGATACCATGAAAGTCGACCGTATTCTGATTGATCCCGGGTCTGCACTTAGCATCATGCCAAAGTCCTTATTGGATGCTTTGAAAATCCCAGTACATAATCTTTCTACAACTATTACTACCATCCTGGGATTCAATCAAGGAAGAAGTGAACCTTTGGGGAAGATACGCCTAAAAATTCAAATTGGCAATCTTCGTACAAAGGTAACTTTATATGTTATTGACAATCATGGCTTATACAATCCTTTATTGGGAAGGCCATTCCTCCATGAACACAATATTGTACCCTCTATACTCCACCAATGCTTCAAATATGTGGATAGTAATGGAAAAGTCCAAAAAGAGGTTACAGATCTGAATCCTTTCAAAGGAGTTGAAGCATATTACAACGATTCTCGTATGTACAAAGAGGAATTCATGAAGGTGGTACTAGCAATGGACACGGATGAAGAACAGAAGAGTATACCTAATGATACTCTGGTGATTCCAGTCAAGTGACGTACCTCCTGTCCTCAGTCTTCCTAACCACTGACTATTTATCTACCTTCCCATGAGAAGAAACCTAAAGATGATAGTCAGGAACAAAGGGAGCTCACCTCTTCTGAGCCGCTTGTAATTGATCTTCGTCACAAGAAGCTCCCTCTTCCTTCTCGTTCTTCTTCTCCCCATCTTGTCATCAATCTGACTAAGCCTACTAAGGCTAAAGTCCCTGTTGTAAATGATGGTGTAACGATCAATAAAGCATCTCCTTTGTAGTATACTGATGTCTTTTACTATACTCAGTGTTATTTGGATATGCTAGATAACTTTAAGCCACTTACAATAGACGTCGTATCATCTCGACGAAATATGATATCACTGGATTCAATACAAGAGTCGTACTTCTTAGTACCGTCTCGAAAGAAAGATGAAAGGCCTATATTCTTCAACAAGAAAGAAGAACCAAAAATCATGCTCTATAATGATGATAGAGATGATACAGGAAGGCTACAATTACGACGCTATAGTCCACAATCTAAAGCCAACATCCGTAAAATGGGCCATGATTTCAGAACAGGTCTCAACAATGGTAAAGGAAGGCGAACCCCTCTTCGTATTACTGTTCCAAAAGGAAAATCACAATAATACCACAGTAAAATGAAACGAGGACTAGGTTATATGCCACCACTTCCAAATCCAGAACCTTCTGAATCTGATGAAGAAGAACGTTCAAATTCTTCTGATTCTATCTCATGGGACTCTGATACCAGCATCGGTCATATTCATAAAGCGATAGTATCTTCTAATATGGTGTCCGCCAAATTTTCAGAAGACGACGAAAGTGACATTGAAGAAGCTACTAAAATAGATCCTTGGGTACAAAGGATGGACAATCAGTGGGAACTTCGTTTTGAACAACGAGAACCACCTACTGAAGATCAACTGGTCCAAGTTGATATTGGAGAGAAAGGTATATCACGACCAATCTTCATCAGCAAGAATCTCTCAGAAGATGATAAACAAGAGTTACTTCACCTTATTCCTGAATACATTGACGTTTTTGCCTGGAGTTATGAAGACATGCCAGGATTAGATCCTCAAATTGCAACTCACAAGCTTAACATCTTGCCGAATGTCAAACCTGTCAAACAACAACGGCGATTCAAGCCTGAAATGATGGATGCAATTATGATGAAGTCAAAAAGCTTATAGCTTGTGGCTTTATCAGAGAAGAACAACATCCTCACTGGGTGGCCAATGTCGTCCCTATCCTGAAGAAGACCGGAAAGGTTCGAGTTTGCATAGACTTTCGGGATCTCAATGATGCTTGCCCCAAAGACGAATTCTTTCTCCAAATTACTGATGTTATGATTGACAATACATATGGATTCGAACGAATTTCTTTCATGGATGGGTTTTCTGGATATAATCAAATTCGGATGAATCCTGAAGATGAAAAACATACTTCGTTTTGTACTCCTCGGAGTGTGTACTGTTATACGGTCATACCGTTTGGCCTTAAGAACGCAGGTGCAACTTACCAGCGGGCTATGAGCACTATCTTTCGAGATCATTTACGAAAGACTGTCGAATGTTATGTTGACGATATTGCTGTCAAAAGTCATCTCAAAGAAGATCACATTCAAGATTTAATGAGCCGGCATCTTTTCTTTGAAAATTGAAGTGACTATTAGCTCATTCACTTTTTTTGATTTATCATTCATTGGACATTTATTGTCTCTTATTCAAATAATTTGAATTCACGTCCTTGTACACCTCTGAATTTTGATTATTTATATCAGCAACTTGTTATGTCCTTATTACCTCTGATAAAGTTGTCCATTAAAATAACAGTATTGCTAAATTTTATATTCTGCCACGTCCACATTACCTCTGAGCAGATATAATAAATATTGTTATTTTCTAAAATCTTGAAATATATCACGTCCAGTACCTCTGAATATATTTTCTATTCTATTACTTATATCTATAACAAGATATGCAACAAGTAATGAAACTACATAAAAGTTTTTACTATTTCTTTTCTGCAAAAGAAGAAAAAGAGTACATTGAAGAAAAAAAAGAGAACAACAGCATTTGCCCATTTTTCACTCTGAAGGATAGATGATAAGTTATGCAATTTGTTTCTTCAGAATTTGAATTCTTCCGTCACGAGAATCTAGCACTCTCTGCCTAGCTTTAATTCGTCCTGATTCCGGATCGAAAGGTTGCAGAGCAGCAGTTCGGCGTTTTCGCTCTTCATTATGAAGATGTTCGAATTCCTTCTTTCGATCCTTCAAAGTATCGACCTATTCAACAGTAGATCGATACAACTGATTTTCTTGTTCTATGTTCTGCTCAGTATTTTGGAGTTCTGCCTGAAGTCGAGCAATTTTGGCTTTTAGATCAGCAGCCTTTTTCTCTTCTTCTATAGCCTTAGTCTTATGACTCTCAGCAACAACAGTTACGTCAGAGATTTGAACATCTAGCTCATAAGACTGTCTATTAAAAGCTAACAGGAATGTCTCAAAATCAGCTTTACTAATCTCTGCTTTTTGGACCATGGTTTCATATTCCGTGTTTACAAGCAGCTCGGTATCTCCTCCTTTCAACTCTTAGTAAGCCTTAATTGAACTCTCTAGTTCATCCAAAATATGTTCTAAAAATGAAGCTTGAGCTTCGTCTCCTTGACTCCGAATGCCTTCAATTAAGAATATAGTGGAAGTTCTAACAGTACTAAAAGGGTCATCTTCTCTTTCCATAACTCTATGAACTAGAGGCTCCAGAGACGTAAAGAAGACTCTTGTGAAAGAAGTCACTACAAATTTGTTAGTCGCCAGGGCCCCTGGAGTGGCTACTATATTTGAAGAAGTCTTCACAGCTTTAGCAGGAGGGGGTATTTCATCCGGATCACTAATATGAGAAGAGCATCCTTCCCCGGCTACAGTCCTCGTGGGTGCTGCTATAAATTACGTATGTTATGACTCATAATGCAATAACAAATCATTTATAGTGGGAAAACTTACTTTGGCTGAGTATATCATGAGGAGTTTCAATCATCTTAGCTGTCTCAGACTGAAGTTTAGACAGAATCTCTGTAGACATGGCGGCCTGACTACTCCCTGCTTCTGATTTAGTCGAAGGTGGTAGAGTTACTGGAGTTTCATTTATTTCAATTGTCTCCTTAAGTACTTCAGGTAGCTCAGTGGTTGCGGATTCCTTAACTCCAGGAAGATTGATAGGTTTCGCATCCCCCTCGTCTGTAATAGGCAAAGGATTTTTATCAATTGTAATTTTTTGCGATGGTGAAACATTCGCTAAAGTTTGTTTTTCTTTAGCAATGTTATCCCAATCTTCATCATAAGTCTCATCATCGAAATCACAACCATTCAATGCATCAATCACTGCTTCTCCTGAATGAGTAGATATTTGAGCTTGAGAAGTATCTTGTGGAGGTAGATCTTGTTTCAGAGAGGAAGCTTTTGGACTCATAGGAGTTGCAGAGGGAACCATTATCCCTGCTGCAGCAAGTACATTGGCCGGAACATTTACTGTCACAATGGCAGGAGAAGGATGGACATCTATTTAAGCAATAAAAAAAAGCAATTTAGAGATACATATCTCTAGTAAAAGTTAATAAGGAAGATATTTCACAGCTTCGATATTACCTTCTTGAGATGGTTCCTCATCAGTGATGTCCAACCTTCTTCTAACTTCTTTGAGTATCGGTGCGCTTAGCCCTGCAACAGCCCCGATATGAGTACCTTCTGGATCAATCAAGGAAGCAAAAGTTCTTCTTTCAGTAATCGTCCCTTGTTTCTGAATAGAAGAAGGAGTAATATCCTTCTCTCCTGATGAAGAACTAAGAAGTATCTATTTTGATTGAGAATGAGTTATTCTCATGGTCACTGGTTCATTAATAACCAGTGATGATCTTTTCTTCTTCTCCGGAGCCCTTGGATAATTAGGAAGATTATCCCGTTGAGGAGAGACTGTTGTCTCCTTAGTCTTTCTCTTCTTCATACCTTTGACAGGGGATTTGTCTTTCCGCATCTTTAGAGATATATCTAAAGGATCTTGAACGGGTCAGCAAAGTTCATTAAAATTGATGCTTCCAGGGGTACATCAGCAGGTTCCCTGTCTTCTATATCTCGGAAAGACTGAAGAGTGCGTTTTCCTTGTTTAATTCTCTTTTCAGTTGCAAAGCTATGTGGGGGATGGAAGTTTTCAGTAAATGTGTTTGCTGAAGTGTAAAAGTTTACATATGAATATAACATACGCGGACCTTGGGGAAGTTTGTAAGGCATGGAAAAAATAGCCTTTGTGCCCCGAGCATTATAATAATTCCAAGCTCTAGCCCTATCAATGAGATAGCCTGTAGCTTGGAGGCAAGTGGTCGCATTTCCTACATGAAGTTGATCATACCCGAATTGCCGTGCAAATCGACTCGGCAAATACGGCTCCAAACAGCATTCTTCCTCAAATCTATAAACCAAGTAGGACGGTCGGATTATTTTGAGACAAAAAAGATGTTTGGACTTAAACGGAGTGTTTCTTCGGGTAAATCCATTATCTGTGGAGGCATGGTATCATACCCTGTAGGAGGCCCAACACACTGAAAGAACCATCTTGATCCACGGTTCAGAGCAAGTCGGCATTCTATAAGAGCAGTGTATTTCCAGTAGGCATTAGCAAAACGCCCAATGAAATCTCCATCAGGAGGTCCCATATCCGGGTCCATCAAGCAAGGATGGTGTAGTAGTAACCTTCCAAACAAATAAGTGAATGGCATTTCTGTACGGGGAAAATCCAACCGATTATCATTTTCTTTCAGAATAGTATCCACAAAAGAACACAATCCTGCCTTCAGGCGACAGGTCATGGCTGAAAGCAGATCCATTTTGTATCCAAATACAAGACGTGTCGCAGCGAATAGGACACCCCGATGAAACCTGTCAACTGTACTAGCTCCTGGAACTACAAAGCGTCGGAGCCATAAAGATAAAAAGCCCGCCAACTGGGCTTCTGGAGACATAGGTCTGTAACCTTGTCGAAGATAACTTTGAAGAACATCGCCAGCCTTGAACTGACCCGAGTCCTCAGTCAGAGTGATATCCCCATGATTATGCTTCTCCATCAATAATTGTATATTACTCCTATCAAAAGGTTCAAAGAAACGGGGCGTACAAGCTTGACTGTCCAGTGGCTTGTCCTCCCACACATGACCCAGGAACAGATATGGCATCCATTTTGTAATATAACAAGTACCCGCAGTGGCACTTTCGTAATAGAGTGAGCAGATTTTATAGTGGCACAACAGCTCTTCAAAAACTGTGATCATCTGGGGATTCTCCTTTGCTAGAGCATCTAATTCATCATTTATAGGTACATATTCTTCATATCGGTTGTCACCCATCGGCAGATGAGAGATATATTCCATCTCGTTAAGAGCAAACCCCATTTCTCCATGAGGTGTCATGAAAGTCCCAGTACTTTTGTTATATCTCTCTACCAGAGCCAAGAACATGTAAGGATTAGGATGAATACCATATACCGTAGTACAGATGGGATTGTAGAGGCCCAGATCAATGAGCTTGTCTTTGAATTCCTCCAAAATCCATATGGACAAGCTACTCCAACGTTTCATTCCAGGGTTTACCAGGCCTGTCATTCGCATAGCACGGTCTAGATATCTTCCCTCAGCTTTTGCAAATGTATTTACAAAAATGGGTACTCTGACAGGAGGGAGCAGCGAGGAGTCCTCAGGAGGAATACAGCTCGGTCTTAAACCTCTCAAGTGTGTGCTATATTTCTCAAAAGTACTATAAAAATGGTCTCTGTTCTGTGGACCCACTTTATAACAGATTCAGTCGACTCTTGCTTGTTGAAGAGGAGTCAAATCCCATGCCATCCTCCTGGGATAGCTAGCAAAAGCATACTGAGATAATGCCATGGACCTGGATATTTCTGGCAGATGTATGGCATTATTTCCCTTTAAGAAGTATCTCGTCTCTTTTCTTACCTTAGGTTGGGAAGTCTTCTTGATTGCATCTCCAAATAAAAAGGAAGGTTTCTTGTGAACTGTAGTATCCACGCTCTGCAGAGGTTCATCGTTCATTAAGTTCAAAAGGGTTTGATTATCTTGATTTACGAGCAGACTCTTTCGTGCTTCAGGGCCATCGTAATGAGGAAAAGTGACGTGAGGTAAATTCTCTCTGTATTCTGGGATATTAAAAGTTGAAGCAAACTTCTCTACATCCGGGTCTTTCCTGAGATTGACTGCAGAGAGATGCATAAATATAAATTATTAGAAACAAAAAATGAAGATGTATGATTTCTCGTATCACACAGATTTTTTGAGTTACCCCATGAGATGTATTGCGCGAGACTTAAGTTACGTGATATATCGAGTTGCACGACAACCCAAGTTGCGCCACATAGTATGTTACACGAAACTCAAGTTGCGCCACACCTCAGGTCGTGCCACAATTTTTATTGTATGCAAACGGTATTCATAAAAAACAAACACAGTTCAAAGAGAGAGCGATCACACCCTAAGAAGGGGTAACGCAAGGTTTATGATGCACCATACTCTAAAAAGAGGGGCATAGATCAATTATTGATGAAATCATAAAAATCAAATCTGCTCGTCCTTAATCACCTTCCATTGCTAGATTTGCTGTCTCTCGACGAGATGAAGGCGGCACATATTGTGGCACATGGGCTGGTGGAACACGAGTTGAAGAAGTGGCGACGGCTTTTCCCTTGTCAGTAGCAGTCCTTTTTGGGGCCATGTCGTCAAGAAGATGATCGGAGAAGAGGGTTGCAAAAGTTTTCTCAGAAGATTAAAAGTGAAAGTAAAGAATCACAGTGGAGTAAACGGGGATTATTTATAGCCAAAAAATTAGAATCCTAACAGTCATCCCGAATCGTACATAACAGATTACATGAGATCGGCACAACCTGACTTAGTCAAAACTTTTATAAATTCAAAGTATTCCAAAACTTTACAATGTCTTTAAGTTTTGAAAACTATGAAGGGGGTCTTGTAGAGCCTAAAAATCAAGTTGTGCCATCAATATAATGATTAGTTATCAAGTTGCACCCCAAAAGTCAACTTGTGCCACTGATATGAAGCAGACTGCGCCACCGATCAGATTGCGCCTGATATCAGACTGCGCCCAATCTTTTTGTGCCAAAGCCTACGTGGCATCTGACACTTAATGGTCATCATTACCTGACCATACTGACGACTGACACAACAGAGAATGAGGAAAATCTCTTCGAATCCCGTGAAGTATGCCGCTCAAGGAAAAAGTTGGTGGACAGCTGTCCTGTACATTTTGTGAGTTGCGCTCAGGCGCAATCTAAACAAAATCCTTAGTTGCGCCTGGGCGCAACCTGAACGACTTTTACTCAGAAGCTGCCACGTGTGTAGGCGCAGCTCAAATCAAGTGCAGGTTGACTTGTTGACTGAAGCTCGCGCAACCTGATAAAGTTGAGACAACTTATATTCTAAAGCAGGATGACCTGGCGCACATGCCATTAATCTCTCAAGACGTGTCTACTATCCTGTACACGACCACGCGCGTCTCAATCGTACGATGCCACGCGTCTAAATATAGTTTGTACACGATTGACAACTGAATGGAAGTTGGCACAACAGGAGGTTGGCACAATCCAGTATGGCATAATCCAGCCTCGCGCACAACAGAATAACTGCTAAAATAGTTATTTCCTGAACTCTATAAATAGAGTTTCCAATCATCATCAAGGAAGATCAAGAACTCTTGCAAAATTGCTGCTGCATTCTCCAGAGGCTACAGTCTTCAAGTTCATATAGTCCAAGGGATAAAGTGATCGTCTTCTGATCAGATTCCTAAAGTTATACTTCCCCAGAATTCATTGTACTTTGTACTCTTTTACAAGTTTAGAATAAAACAAAATTTTTTTTTTGCAAACACCTTGCTTTTTGCGATGGTCTGTGCCACTAAACGGGGTCTACGAGATTTTGTTAGAAATGCGGTGACTCCTGACGGCAGAACCAACTTTGCCCAGACCGAACTTCCGTATCATTTCTTGATGGGGTGGCTGCTGCTGCACTGTCCTACCCTGATGAACGCTGGGCCAGTGGCGGACTCTTTGGCAGGAGACGCCTTTCTTCGCAGATTCTATGATGCAGACTGGGCCGTCACTGGTGTACCCGCTTGCAGAAGGGCTTTAAGCTTCTTGCAGAACTACGAGTTCTTCTAGGTATCCCTTCTGTCTGACAGTGGCAGTACAGGAGATACCTTAGTGGATGAGGGAGTTCATACCACTAGCTTGACTGCTGGGGCGATACCTTAGTGGATGAGGGAGTTCATACCACTAGCTTGACTACTGGGGCATTTTTCTGGCTTCAATCTATTAGGCCGTCGCATCTGGTGCTCAGAAACAGGAACCATGCCTATCTGGAGCCATACCTGCCGAGTCGTTTTGTACGACAGTTTGGCTACAGCCACCTCCTTTTGGGAAATGCTAGCCCGCATTTGGAGTCAATAGGCAGCATAATTGATGGGGCGCATGCCTGGATATATTATAATGCCGGATGCACGGGGGCAATCTTCACTCTACCTGCAAATAAGCCCGAGACCCACCTGTGCTATGTTGCCACCAAGTTTTATGTTCAGATCAATACCTTTTATCCCCGGTATGATCGTGAACAGAGCTTGATATTGGGGACTCGGTTTGGCCCCCCTTCTGTGAAATAAGCCCAAAAGGTGCCGAAGGGCCGTAAGAAGGAGAGCGATGCTCCAGCCATGAAGCCAGCCATAGCGCCATAGCCAAGGACTATCCTTAGGGAACCGACAATGCCTCTAAAGGAGGACACGAAAGATGATTTTGCTTTTCCCAATCCTCATCAGAAGAGGAAAGCTTCAACTGAATTAGCCCAGGAGCCAACTTTTAAGAGGAAGAAGAAGACTATTGCTCTAAGGAGAGCCAAGGAAGTGGGTGCTGGCTCACCTCCCTTGAGAAGGTCTTCCCGACAAACTGGAAGAAGTGGAACGGCGTCGCGGGCCGTTACCATTTGGGAGGTAGATCCCTTCCTAGACTCCATAGCCGTTTTAGTCAAGCCATTAGAAGCTTTCTCACTCTTACGTTTGTCCTTTACACAGGACCTTGAAGTTGCAGCTGAGGTAGGTGCCTCCTCGTCTGAGGAAGTGGACGTTACAACAGTGTCCCCTCCTTGTCCTAGACCGGCAGACGACGTTCAGCCTTCCCCAGTCAAGGAGGCTGAATCAAAGGATGATCAGGGCGAATGCCCGGATTATGGTGGCGACCCGAAAGCCAGTCCTTCTTTTGATATCTTCTTGGGGGCGATGTCTGAAATCGGGGCCATAATAAAAGAGTTGGACGAGAATCAAGTCCAATCGGCTCACCCTTCTGCGGGTACGTTATCTTTGCACCTCTCTTCGGATGAGATTTTTCGATTTCGATTTTGCGTGCTTCTCTTGAGGCTGACTGCCATTGTATATTCCCTTGTTGACAAGGAGAAGGAACCACTCATAGAGATAGCCCAAGGCATTGGAGGAGAAAAAGAGGTTATCCCTGGTTCCTCTAAATTTACTGGTGCAGAGGGATCTGTTAGTAGGCCGGCATCGACTACAGAAGGAGAGGTTGAACAGCCTACTGAGGTGGCTGTTGCTGAATCTGCTCCCGGTCCAGCTGGGGAAGTAGAAGATACCCAGCCTGATGCTGCTCGAGGCCTCGATATTGTTCTTCTTGAACAACCTGGGCCTGCTCTCGGTTTCCCTGAAGCCAAGATCGATGACTTAGCCCAAGTTGGCACTGAGCATATCGAAGATACAAAATTACAACTCTTTCACACTCCCCCTTTTTTGTTACTGATACATATATTGTTTTCTTGTCAGGTTTGGCTTCTTGTCAGGCATCTCTTCCTGGAGCGAAAGAACCTCATCAAGCTTTCTCCCCGACGACCTCCACCGAAGACGACGAGATGGCCCATGAAGTTGTCAAAGATTTTTATTCTATCTTAAAAGTAAAGCTTCCTGGGGTCTTGAACTAGAATGCCGCCTTTGGCTCTTTGAAGGTTGTTGCAGAATGCCAGGTGGCAGTCCTTGAGAGCATCGCCTGATATGAAGAGCGGACTAATGCTCTAAGGAGGGTTCTGAATGATCTGGAGAGTCAGGTGGCCAGATTCTGGGATGCCAAACAACGAAGCCTGACGTCGTTGTTCAGTACAGAAGACGAGGCCTTAGTCGCGGCTCTCGCGGAAGAGGGGGCTACTTTCCAAGCAAGGAAGGATAACCTCGCTCAAGAGATCAGTGAATTAGCTGATCAGTATGAGCAGTTTAACGCTGCGAGTGAGGCACGTACTGCTTCGAAGAATAAGCTAGCTGTGCAAATTACTGAGAAATATAATCACATTACGCAGATCTAAAGTAAGATTTCTCAACTGGAGGCCAGCTTGAGGACAGCGACGTCTGAACAGGAGGACTATTTGGTTCAGGGTGCCATGATCGCCACAACTTTCGACCACTTAAAAGAACAGCTGGTGAAGCTGGAGGGAGAGCACGTGAATCTGATCCCCTTCCAGGATGAGGCTGCTCGTCAAGAAGAGGCACGTCGCCGTGCTACCGCGAAGTCCAAAGCCAAAATTGCGGCTCTAAGGGATAGTATCAATCGATTGTGTATCCCTTAGATTTTCTCTTCTAATAGGCTTAATTAGCCATCAAGACTCCTGTATCTTTTTCTTTTCTTTGTCTTTTGATAGACGTTTTTAAAAAAGAATCTTTTGGCTTTCAAAATTCATGAATGAAGTTTGTGAAATATTAGAATTAGAGGTAATGTGGACGTAGTAAGGATATTTCTGGTAGGTATTTTGCTAGGGAATTTGATGTGGACTTATTATCCGTTTTATATTCAAGGATCTTGAATATGGATAATAAGTTGAAAGAAGCTGCTAATAGAGGTAATATGGACGTAATAGCAGAGGATGTTCTATATCTGACCAGAGGTAATATGGATGTGGAAGGATATATAACATTAGGTAGGAGTGGATAATTTAGAGGTAATATGGACGTGATTATCCTTGATGAATGCTTTGCTCAGAGGTTATATGGACGTGGCAAAACGTTTCTTAATCATCCCACGGGAGAAATAATTATCGAAAAACAGTTCAGAGGTAATATGGATGTGACTTGTTTTTGTCAGACCGAGTTTGGGCAGAGTCCAAAACAGAAATAATTCTACTGGGGAGTATTTTTAGAAGACCTATTATCCATGGCGTATTCAAGACTCTTGAAATACGGATAATAGTTAAATGATTTTTTTTGAATCACATAAACATTATACTGTACATTTATATGACTAAAATAGGGTATATGTGAACACTGTTCATGAAGGTTACACAAAATATTTCTTCAGGAACTTGCCGTTGATCGGCATCATGAGCAAGTCACCATCAGGTTTGGTTAGTCGATACGCACTTTTAGAATACACTGTTTCTATAACGAAAGGACCTTCCCATTTAGGCTAGAATTTTCTTTTTGTCCTGTGCGTCATAACCATTGGTCTTCTCAATTCTAAGACCAGATCACTAACTTGGAAGATTCTTTCCTTCACCTTTTTATTAAAGGCTCTGGAAAGGCGTGCTTGATATAGCTCAATATGCTGCTGAGCTAATAAGCATTTTTCGTCTAGCGTTTTGAGCTCTTGTAGTCGCAGATGGTAACTTTCTTCGGCAGTCAACTCACTGACTAGGGCTATTCAAAGAGAGGAAATCTGGATTTCTACGGGAAGAACTGCTTTGCTCCCATAAACCAGAGAGAATGATCTATTGTCTGTTGGAGTCTGGACCGTTGTACGATAGGCCTAGAGACATTCGTCGAGCTTCTCATTCCAATCGTGCTTGTTTAAAGACACGAACTTCTTGAGAAGTTTAATGATGGTCTTATTGAAGGCTTCTGCTAACCCATTAGCTGCTGGATTATAGGCAGTAGAGGCTACATTCTGGATTCGATTCTTATCGCAGAACCGATAGAATGCATGGCTCGCGAATTGTGGACCATTATCATGGATGATCCTGCGAGGTAGGCCAAAGCGATAGATAACATGATGTTTGATGAAACTGATCACGTTCTACGTCTTTACTTCGGTGAGCGGTATAGCTTCCGCCCATTTAGAGAAATAATCGGTTATAGCTAGGATGAACCGATGTCCTCTGGAAGATGGCGGGCTGATTGGGCCTATGACGTCCATACCCCAGGTTTCAAAAGGCCAAGATACTGTCGTCGGGTGTAGAAACTCTGAAGGTTGATAAATAAAGTCGGCGTGGAACTGACAAGCCCTACACTTCTTTGCATATTCAACAGCATCTGCTATCATCGTGGGCCAATAATAACCCATTCGTCTGAGGCGATCTTGTAATTTGGGGCCCGATTGATGTGCACCACTAACTCCGTCGTGAGCCTCATGGTGTGCATGTTTGGCTTTTGTGTCTGATAAACAACATAACAGTAGCCCGTCGTAAGAGTGTCGGTACAGCATTTTGGTAACTGTATTATAGTAAAATCTGAGGGATCGCCTTTGGACAGACACTGCTTCCTTTGGGTCCTCAAAGAGGATTCCGTAGATGGCGTAGTCTATGAAAGAAAATCTCCAGTCTTTAACGTTGACGTTTGTTTCTGTTGCATAACTTTGATGAATATGCAAGGCATATTTCACACAGAATAGTTCTCGACCAGACACTGTGATTGAATGCTGAGTATTGGTAGGGACGGTCAAGAAAGCAGCAAACTGGCTAAAGCATCTGCTTCTATATTCTGTAGTCGAGGCACGTGCTCGACGAAGAATCTAGCGAAAGCAGAAGCTAATTCGATTGTCGCTTTGTGATATGGGATGAGGTCTTCGTGACGAACTTCATAATCCCCTCGGACCTGACTAACTATTAGCTTAGAATCGCCGTAAGCTTCTAGATAGTCAACTCCCAATTGTTTTGCCAATTAAAGGCCGATCAGTAGGGCATTATATTCGGCCACGTTATTAGTACAAGGTTCTACGAGAGAATATGCACGGCATATAACCATATGGTCGGGTGACACAAGCACGATGCCTACTCCGGCCACGATATTTCCTTTAGGTCATGTTCTTGATGCACAGTCAAAGAAGATTCGCCAAATGGGGATCTCCTCAGTTGTGGTGTTATACTCCACTACTTCATCGGGGATTTCATCGTAGAGTTTAGAAGATTACGGCACCGGATGAGCTGCTAGGAAATCAGCTAACGCTTGTCCTTTTACTGCCTTCTGAAGGACGAACAACATATCGTATGGAGTCAACAGCATTGCCCATGTAGCTAAACGGGAATTAAGAGAACCCGGTTTAGTCATGAGTCACTACCAAAATACAGCCATTTGGCGACGGGGCATTAGCGACGGATAATGGCCGTCGCTAATAGCGACGGACTACCGAAAAAGTACAGACTGATTGTCGTCGAAAAGCTTACAATTATTTTTTTTATTTTAAGGGCAAGCAAAGGTCGTCCGTCCGTCGATACGTCGTCGGAGATATAGTGACGGGGCATGAAGCCGTCGCTATGCCGTCACTTAGTTGTCAAAATTGGCAAAAAATATTAAAAAAATTTACCAAATTTTGTCGACCACATAGCGACTGATATTCCGTCGGCCATCTAAGGGTATATAGCGACGGATATAGCGACAGCTATATCCGTCGCTAGTCCGTCGCTATATGTCAACCCCAACTTAAATTTAACCGACGGAAGGGAAACTTTTCATTCCCCCACCTAAATTCTCTCTCTCTCTTTGGTGCACGCAGAGCTCTCTCTCCCTCTCTCCAGGTAATCCCCTCCCTCTCTCTCTCTCTCTCTCTCGGTGGTCGGGGTGGTGGGGGTCGACAGTGGTGGAAGTCACTGGGGGGTAGGGAAGTGGAGGGGCCATTTTGGGGCGAGGTGGTGGAGGTGGGGGTCGCGGGGGGGGGAGAGGGAGTAGGGCAGCGGGGGGGTTGGGCAGCGGAGGGCGGTTTTGAATTCGGAGTAGGGTGGTGGAGGTGGGGGTCGCGGGGGGTTGGGCAGCAGATGGGGGTAGGGCATCGGAGGGGGGTTTCGAATTCGCGGTGAGAGGGGTAGGGCAGCGGAGGGGGGCCGAGGTAGGGGTGGTGGTGGTCGGCGGAGGTAGGGGTGAGGGTAGGGAGGGGGTGTAGGGCAGCGGAGGGGGGCCGGGGGGGATGTAGCGCAGCAGAGGGGGGGGCGGGGGCGGCGGAGGCCAGTCGGGGGTGGGGGGGCGATGATGGGGGCGATGGCCAGAAGGGGTGGGGATTGGCGGTGGTGGGAGTGGGGAGTTGGGGGTCAGCGGTAGTAACACACACACACACACCCCGCCCCCCCCCCCCCCCCCCCCCCCCCCCCCGAAACGGATTTTTTTTAAAATCGAACCGAATCTCTTATATATATATATATATATATATATATATATATATATATATATATATATATATAAACTTTAGACCGAAATCCTTTAGTATATAAATTAGTATATAAATTAGTATTTTTTTAATTATATATATATATATATATATATATATATATATATATATATATATATATATATATATATATATATATAATAAAAAAATAAAAAAAATTTATATATATATATATAATACTTCTCTTGCGAAGTAGAATACCATTACAAGGTGAACTATATGATCTGACATAGAACATTAAGTATCTTAATGTTCTATAGCTCTTAATGTTCCCGAACCAAAATCTCGAGCTAGAATACCATTGCAATAGAAGTATCTTAATGTTCTATAGCTCTTGAAGACAGACTGATCTGACATAGAACATTAAGATACTTCTCTTGCGAAGTAGGTTATGAACTCATTACGGCCGACAGCTATCGGATATAGCCGATACCGAATCGATACATCAAATACGAATCCTAGTTATACGGCCGATACATATCGGATAGGACAATACCAATTCGCTAAGGCCAATACCAATTTCATAGGGCATATACCAAACCTATAAACAGATACTAATCTGATACGGTCGATACTAAGTACATCAGGCGTATACCAACGGATCCACTAGTTACTGCACGGTGGGCCCCGAAGTACCCCCGGACTCAGTTACATCAGTTTACTGGTGAGTACATGATTATATACTAATTCTGTTTAGTTTGTCTTACGATACAGATTTTCACTTCCAATCTGTGATGGATCGTTACTTCGTTGATCGTACATGGATGTACAAATGACAACACGAGAGCAGAATAGGCGTGAGTGACGATTTTAGGCAGGCATGGAAGTATTTCTTAAGTATGCCATAAGCAAAGCTCAGTACATGGACGGTAACAAAATCAAGTGTCCATGTGGTAATTATCATAATAGACGTTACGAAGAAGTGGTGACTGTAAGAGATCATTTGACCCGTAAGGGTTTCGTACATGATTACGGCATGTGGTCATCGTAAGATGAACTATATGTGGAAAGACAGGTTGCGAATGCTGCTACTTATGCTTTTGATGATAATGTTGCAACGAATTTTGTCATCGAAGATGACGGATGCTCTGTTGATTATGGAGACCTGCAGAACCTTGTACGAGATATGGTGTACGATACGGCAGGGCCTAATTTTGATCCGGAGGATCCTATTTCCGAGGCGAAGGAGTTCTATGATATGTTTCAGGATGCAGATACTCCTTTATATCCTGGTTGTGAGACTCATTTCGTATTGTCAGTGACGATACGGTTGTTGAACATAAAGTCTGATTTTAACTTTTCTACAAGCTTGCTATGATCGGATTACACAACTAATCAAGGTGTTGTTACCGAAGGAATCAAAAGAGATCCCAAAAAACTTCTATAAGTCAAAGATGATGGTCCGACAACTGGGATTGGGGTACGAGAAGATAGATTGTTGTCGCAACGGATGCATATTGTACTACAAGGAGAACGAGGACATAGAAAGTTGCAGCTTCTGTAATGCGGATCGTTACAAGCCAGTACAGGGAAAAGGAAAGTCAACTAGAAAATAACGTCTTTACAAGTATATGCATTACTTTTCGATCATGAAGCGCTTGCAGAGGATGTATATGTCTCTGAATATAGCAGAACACATAACGTGGCACAACGAAGAACGCACAAAGGATGATGGAGAATTGTCACATCCTTCGGATGGAGAGGCGTAGAAACATTTTGATTTGTGTCATCCAGATTTTGCTACCGACGGGTTGGCGACAGATATGGCCGTCGCTTAAATGTTGAATTTTAGTCATGAGTATTCTGAAATGATTGACTTTAGATATGATGTGGATAGTCTGTCCAGACACATAGTGGCGTGTCTTCTGGATAGCATACCAGTGCGAAATGTCATGACCCGCTCCCGAATAATCGGACACAAGTCGGATACGCCCAGCCTTCATCGTTGGACACGATGAAGTAAGTTGTACCAATCTCTAGGGAAACTACAAGTCAAGATAAGAATGAATATAAACCACAGCATCTATAATATCGAATCCCAGAATCATAGTACATGTCTAAGAGTTATAACATTCATCTAGCTAAAAGAAAAGTAAGTCTGACATTCTCAAGTACAAAGAAATATAAACTGCATAGGGTAAGGTACTAGGCCTCCTCAGCCTCTAAGTCCAGAGCAACTCCAGCTGGCTCTACTGCATCTATAGGCTCACGGCCATAGTACGTGTCACACAGTACCTCTATCTCACCTGCAATATATCCTAGTCAGGAGTAGAGCAAAGTACAATTCTAGGTAATGAACAAGAACATCACGATATGGAAATAAATACAGGAGAACATGAAATAAAAAATACAGGAAAAGATCATGAAGGTACAGGAATATAAGTACAAAAAATAAAGTATAGGAATGTAAACTATGAACCTGAAGTACAAGACATGTCATGTGCACAATGTTTGAAATACAACTAGCCTATGTGACCGATTGGAGTGAGTACAGGAGTACATGAATATCGGTATGGCTTAGGACCCGCGTGCACAGTACGAGGCCTAAGCTATCTACATGAATTTTAGAACCGGGTTTGGTCACATAGCTAGTGTATTTCCCCTCCCCAACACAAGTAAGTACAAGAACGAGAAAGTACAAGGGTACAAGATATCGTGTCACATCGTGTCATCAAGAAAAGTACAAGATATGTAAATGCACAAAACCATAGAAAGTACTTGCCTTGCTCCGAAAAAGTACGGGTAATGAATGGAGCTGGATGTCCTAATGTTAATTTGTACAATGGATTATATTAGGTTCCAATTAAAGTCAATTCTTATAGTTTGATTCACCTACTAACTGTAACTTGACACACCAATGCTTAAGTTCCCATATCAACCCTATCTAAAAATAAGTTGATAATAGAAAAACAATAAAGGTTCCTGAAAGTAAGGTGACCAATCAACTAAAAAGTTGAAACTCATCTATCATACTTAAGTAACCAAATTTAACCGAGATAATCTCCTAGATTCCTATTACTGAAAATTTGAAGAAAAATTAAGCAAGTGACATTCTAAACAACACTGAACTGTTCACTTGACACAGAGTTTTCCCTCTATCAGTTTATAATTTACCTAACCCAAAATGGTCCTGAGCCTAAATCTTTCCATACACCAACTCAACCAATTCTGATTTAAGCTTACTGTCAGCTACAGTAAGTATGCCCTCCTGTTACCTTTGGTTCAAGTCAAAAGCCTGTTAGTATCCAAAATTAGCCATGATACACCATCTCCTCTTAGTCAATGAACATCTATCACTCACAGATTACTCTACAATGTGCTTAACAAAATTGTGTCACTCAAGAACTGCAACTAAACTCAGCAGTCAAAGCAAGGTTTAGCAAAAGTTAACTAATGAACCTACTGCTATTCACTAACAGGTTCTAAGAATCTGTTTAGTTATCATATCATTCAATCAGTCATAGGCTTGGCATGGTGGAGTAAACAAGTGACTATATAACTTCGTATTTAAAACCAATTTTGACTCACAACCACTCGAGCTATCCATAACTTCCTGTATATTTAGAAAACTCTGTTACACAGTGAGAGATCAAACCAGCTAATCATCAACCCAAACCTGCTACTATATTAGCTACTGAACTGCTAAAACCCATTCCTACTTGATACTTAACTTCTACTTTTCAGATACTCTTTGGTATTGAGCCTGAGAATCCCTTACCAAAAACCTATAACAGCAAACCATCAGCAAGGTAATAAGGTTCAGGGTTTAAGATACCTGGAATTACAATCTGGATACTGAGTCCAAGTGGACTACAGATATTGGATAGCCCATGTGAAAATGTATCACCACCCTAAAAATTGAGTATAAAATCTACCACTGCATCCCCCCGATTACAGTCCAACCATACACTCAACATTGGTTAGATATAATTGCTACTCAACTTGTCAATATATGAAAAGTATCATTAAAGTCCTCACAAGTGATTACCTAAAAGTTTTAGTGTTAAATGAATTGACATGGAGCCTGCAATTACTTATTATTAATTCTATATCATGTCTGATTTAGGTATCAGGTTCATTAATATCTGATACCAACAGTCCACAACAAAACTGATATATCATTGGCTAACTTGGATCTTAGAATCCATCCTCAAATAACCATAGTTTTACACTAGATTAACAATCCAGACTAGATTTAGAAATAGAACTCTAAGAATCTCTTGCAAATGTTCAGGGTACAGAGAACTTACCCGAACCAAATCTCTCTCGAGAGGTGAATCTCAGAATATCTGGTGTCCTGTATCAATATGCTGAGTCCTTACTCGTCCAATGGTTCAGTTACTCTGTTCGATCATTCAACAAATGAACATACAACACCTCTCCACGAATTGAACCACAACACAAAAATAAACTCATAATTCAACTTGAGGATCCACAGTTCATTCGAACATAGAAAAATCCTAAAGTATGCTATATGAATAGAATTTACCTGTTCGAATTTGATTCCCTGCATCACATGAACCTAGACACAATCTCCTTGTCAATAGATCTGATCCAAAAGCTCTTAAAACTCCCCTGCCTTTAACTCAACGATCAGATCTCACAACTTATTCTCGATTGAGCAATACCCTGCCATAATCCTATCGATCAACACAAATCTTTACTATTGAACCGATCCACTTCAGTTCTTAGGAATATTCAAAATTAAAACGGTTAACTCGAGATGAACTTAAAATAAAAAGAAATGTTGCGCTTCGAAGAGAAGATCAGAGTTTACTAAATGAATGAAGCAGTTATAATCTGCAAATTAAAATAAAAAGAGATCAATGAATGATCAGATCACGACAACGAAAATTTGACAAGCTCACCTCGTTCTTAGCCATTCAGAAATCAATCGATCAAAATGATCACTTGGTCTTGAAATCTTCAGATCTGAATAATTTGAAGGAAAATTGATCGAATCAATCAAGTAGTTCAAATGAAGATCCGATCATAAACCAAGGAAATCGATCAAATCCAGGAGTTGATAGTAATACTCACCTCGATCTTTGGTGATGGTCTCGATCGAGAAATTAAAGCAAGGGAAAGGCTTCTTCACGCTGTCTCTACCAACTGATAGCTGCCTGCACTGCTTGCCAAGCTAAGGAGGAGATTCGCCATGGCCAGCCAAATACTTCGTCGAGAAGACGAAGGAAGCAAGGAGAAATTGGCAGCATGTCCTTGTAAATGGCTGTGATGGATTAATTGAAGGAAAACTCTAGTTTATATAGAGTTGGAGAGGGGATCGATACTTGGAGAGAGGAAAAGAATTGGGTGGAAAGAATTTGGGGTCACTCTCCACTAGGCGACGGTTACAACCGAAATTCAATTTGAAATTGAATTGATTCTCTTTCCAGCTGAAAAGAAGCATTGGAAGCAAGAAGAAGGTCTCTCTCTCTCTACTCAGGGCTTTAAGGCTTAAAAAGGGGTTTGGGCCAAGATGAGCCCACAGCCTAAAACACAATGGTTAACCTAAAGTAAAAAATTTATAAAAGTTCTCAATCTTTCTAATAATTACCATACCATATAGAGACGAAAAAATTGTTAAAAATTTTACAGAATTCGAGAAGGTGGGGTTACATGAGATATTCCTTTTCCATAGGGGTGTATCTGTGCTCGGCACCCACCATCGTGCGGCTGAGGTAGTAGATTGCATGTTCATGGCCGCCTTCATTCTTCTGAGCTAATAGGGCACCAAGGAAATGGTCCATAGCGCGGACATATAGTAAGAAGGGCTTCCCCATTATTGGAGCTACCAATACTGGAGGGCTTGTGAAATACTTCATGATGTCGTCAAATGCGCATTGACATTGTTCAGTCCAGACGAAAGATACTCCTTTCCTCATGAGCTAAGTAAACGGTTGACACCTTCCCGAAAGGTTTAAAATGAATCGTCTGATATAGGCTAGCCTTCCTTGAAGTCCGCGTAGCTCTTTGAGATTTCTTGGGGGATGCATATCGAGGATAGCTTTCACTTTCTCCAGGTCAAGATGTATACCCTTTGAAGCGATAACAAAACCAAGGAACTTGCCGCTAGAGACTCCCAGAAAAAACTTGGTTGGATTCATCTTGAGTTGGTGTGTACGCATTAGTTAGAACATCGTTCTCAAATCTTGGAGGTGGTTGCCCTTGAGACGACTTTTAACTGCGATATCATCTACGTAGCATTCTACTATTTTACATAAATGATCGCAAAAAATTGTGTTCATAGCTCGCTGGTATGTCGCCACTGCATTTTTTAATCCGAAGGGCATCACTGTATAGCAGTATACCCCCAACGTTGTTCGAAAAGATGTGTGTTTCTCATCGTCAGGGAACATCTCGATCTAGTTGTATCCTGGGAACCCATCCATAAAGGACATCCGTTCGAAGCCGCAAGTATTGTCGATTATTACGTTAATGATCGGTAGAGGGAACTCATCTTTCGGACATGCAAAGTTCAAATCGCGGTAATCGATACAGACTCGAACTTTACCATTCTTTTTCATAACTGGCACAATGTTAGCGACCTAGTCAGGGTGTTGTTCTTCGCGAATGAACCTGTTTTAAATAAGCTTCTTGACTTCACTCTCGATGGCCTCCATGATATCTGGTCGGAATCGTCGTTGCTGCTACTTAATTGGCTTAGCTTTGGACGCGATATTTAGGCGGTGCATAGCAACTTTATGGTCCAAGCCTGGCATATCTCTATAGCTCCATGCAAAGACGTCAATGTATTCTCTTATAAGCTGTATAAGAGATTGTCCTTCTTCTCCATACAGACTTTTGCTGATGAAGATTATTTTAAAAGATGATTCATCTCCTAAATTTACTTGGACGACTTCATCTTCAGTAGGTGGTTCACATTATTCAAAATGTAACTCCTACCTAGTATCCGTCTTTTGAGCCCAATGTTCAAGCTCGATCGATTAGACATTATCTGCAATTTGGTCAACTAACACCATGTTGACAGACAAAGTTGCTTTGAATATGTCTCCAATTCTAGAGTCTGAATCCCAGAGGCAGGAATCAGAAGAATGAGAACAACGATCTGCTTCGACGTCTGATCTTTCAGGAGTTGTTGGAGGAGTAACGTAACCCAAACCAACACCATTTTGTTGATAATAGTTCTCGGGTTTGTCGGCAGGAGCAAAGTGACGTATTGACAATCGTCATCCTTGACCGTAGTTTAGACCTTGATCGCTTTTTATATCATATTCCATGTTCTGGATGATATTCTTGGCTTACGAACTATATCGGTAAAGTTGCATTTTTCCAGAGTCATAGTCAGCTTCAGTGTTGTGATTGGGAGAAGTAGAGTCCAGAACGAACTTTCTTTTGCCAATTATTCGATCGAAGATGATCAATTCTTCATCCTTCTTTCTAGCTGGAACGATAAAGTAGTGGATATCTTCTGGCCAGACTTTTTCCCGTAGACGAGACGTCGTGATCGGCATGCAGAGATGTGGTCATATGACGTGCTCTATGGCGTATATCATATCTATGTACTGGTTTACAGATTGGTAGACATCGGAGTAATTCAAAGATAAACCTTTACTTAGAAAATATGCAAGTTCTTCTTCAGGGATAACATCATCCACTGAAGGTACATTATTTTGAGTATTAATATACTCATTGAGGGGATCATTGTCTGGAACAGGAGCCACAGACTTGGCCAAGTTTGCCATATAGGGTAACTCCTCAGGATTGGGAGAACGGACTTCAGCAGGTTCTACCCGAGGTGTTTTGCGAAGAGTGATGGTTAAGGGTTTGACCTTATCAGAATTCTTCTTTTTAACCTAGATTGTGAGAGGCTTTGTAGTACTTTTTGGAGTAGTACATCCTTTGACTCGGATAATCAGCGAGGCTTTGACTTCAGCGAGATAAGAGTCGGCCTGTAGCAATATCTCACTTAAGGCCTTCCATGTTTCTTTGGAGAGTCGCAATAGATCAAACAAAGACAACCCGGCAAGTGTATTGGCCAGCTGTGCCAGTATGTCAAAGTTGTAAGGCCGATCCATGCCTTCGGGAGTTGGAGCCTTCAGAGACTTATCAAATCACGTCTCCTTCTGCTTGGCTTTGTTGGTAGTTGAGGGCTTAGATGGGCCAGCTTCTAAACTTGTGGGGACAGCAGGAGCTTGAGAAGGTACTGCTTCTTCTTGTACGGGGTCATAAGTCTGTTGGTAAGCCTTCCCAGATCGCGTCTCGCCAGAAAGAACTTCGTAAATGGAAGAAGACACCATATGACATGATTTGTATTTCTTGCCCCTCTTTACTTTGGAAGATACCACCCCCTGCGTTATTTTTTGTGCAAGGTCCGGATGGACCCACATGATCTCACCACGTTCAGTCGTGAGTGGCACCAAGGTTGAGTTGCGAGCTGCCGGCAGGTTGATGACTTCCATTATTGCCTTGGGGATTGGGACTACGCCGTTTGGGACTTCTGTGGGAGAAAAGTTGCCAAATTGAAGAGAGATCATGTTAGAAGATACGACCTTATCTTCAGCTTCGAGGTTGATCACTTGGCTGTCGATAAGCTGTTGTATCTTCTTCTTCAGGAGGATGCAATCCTTGGTAGAGTGGTACACGTACTGATGATAAAGATAGTACTTGGGATCATTGAGTTAGTTCACCTCTACAGGACGTCGTGGTGGAAGAAATGTCAATTTATTACCATTCATCAATGTGTGAAAAATGGTAATAACATCATCCTCATCAAATGAGAAAGCCTCCTTAGGTTTGTCAGGAGCGCCCTGAGAATTGGAAGCTCCCTTGGAAGTGTCGACCTTCAAGACTTCTTTCCCTTTACCCCCACGGACAGGGATAGTTTGAGGGTGCTTGTCTTTGTCTTCAGATTTGGGTGTCTTCAACCCCAGCAGCCGCATCAGCGGACCCAATAAAAGCTGGCCATGTATCGTACTTATGTATACCCAGACAGAACTTCACTGTAGGAAGGAAGTTATGTTGACAAGTATCCATAAGTTTTGAGTCTGGTATACCGAAGGGCATCTTCAATGCTAGTCGCCTGAAGCGTTCGATGAAAGGAATAACAAACTCAGTCCTCCTTTGCTTGATCTCGATGAGGGTGGACATACTAACATGCATGCCACTCTCATAAAACCTGTTGATAAATAACCTCTCCAAGTCTTTAAAGGAATTAATACAACCGTCAGGCAGACTACAGTACCATTCAAAACCTACCCCCGTAAGGTGCTAATAAATAGCTTTGATAAGAATAGATCATCCCTGGGTAAGTGTAGAGTCTGCGTGTTGAAGTATGTCATGTGTTGGCGAGGAGAAGTCATCCTGTCAAATGAATTTAGCGTCAGTGGCTTGTAGTTAGGAGGGCAAGTAGCATTCTCCTATTCAGGAGGATATGGTTGAGATATCCTCATCTTTTGAAGCTCATCTTTGTGTGAGATGGTATCGATACGGGAAATAAGAGAATCAATTCCATCATGTTAATTGAGCAGATGTTGAGAAACGGTTGTTGTACGGTTGTTAGGCATCGCTAGTGAAGGACTACCCCCAGCATTTGCAAGATTTGGAGGTGGCACAACGGAATAATACTCCTTCTGTAGTGAAGGATGGTTGTTGCTTTGAGCAGGACTAACATGAGCTGAGACATTTGGTTGAGGTGGAGGAACATCCCCAACGGTTTGGACTGCCATAATACTGGCATATCAGTGATCTTAGCAAATGTTGTTTCAAGACTCTCTAGCCGTTTATTGGTCTGATCACTGGCTTCTTCAGGTCTCTCTCCATCCGCCATGTACGTAGATAACATACGAGGATGAATAGAGAAGACAGTACAACTGGTGGAGATATTGTTTGTCTCTGAGTTGAAAATTCCCTCATCTTCAGGTAGGAGAGGTAGAAAGTCACCGTCAGACTCGGAGAGATCATAGTCATCTTGAAAGCTACCCCCGGTATGAAGGTCATCTGCTTCAGACTCTGAGGGAATACTACACCCAGCTGAAGGATCATCACCTCTAGCTTGGGAGTCCTCATCATCTCTACGAAATCTTGTCCTTGACCGAGTATCCATATAGACTCCTTCAGATGTAACAGCTCGTTGGCTATCTGTTGGCAGACTTCTTCTTCTTTTATTTGCAGAACTGGGAGAAAAAGTTGGGTTCGTGGTCTACCTTTTTTGACTGGAGCTCCCGTAAGGAGGACCCCATGAAGCCATGTTGGATGAAACACATAGCGGCTTTTTATCATCAGAACGATGCAGTCGTCGAAACACGGACTGCCTCTGAGGCACTCTCGTTGCTTTGGAGCAGCAACAGTTGATGACAATACTGGTGTACGGATGTACGCCATGAATTGTTGTATCCTTCCTCACTTTACGCTTATGATTTATCATGTCGCATAAATCAGCGGAAGGGAGTTTTGCCTTAAAACCTATGTCACATGCATCGTCGAGCTTTGTATATGGATTTGTAAGGGGAGTTGGCACATCCGGACTTAGTTCACGTACAGGGGCAACCCCCACACCTATGTTCTGTGATGACCTTGAAGACAGCCTCTTGCTATACGCGTTGGGGCCTGTCTTTTTGCTGTGGGCACATAGACCCTGGAGTCTGCCTTTGGGCGCATGCTTCCCAGAAGTCCTGGCAGCATGCCTGAGCTTCCTGGATGTGAGCGCATAGTATGGATCAGCAGAGCTTGGGCGCATAGCCTTGGGCGCATGACCTTGGGCGCATAGTCTGTCGAAAATAGAAGTCTTCTTGCCAGAGTTATATGCCCACACACCCTCTTGGGCGCATAGCTTTGGGCATATGCTTCGTGAAGCAGCGTTGTTTTCTTCCAGTTTTGCCTTCTTCGTTTGTGAGCCTCGTTGAGTTTGTCCAGAGTGTCGAACACTTCGATTCTTGGCATCGTAGTATTTTCCTTTGCCAAGTCTCGAGCATCGAATACTCTGTTGTTGATTATACAAGAAAGAAGTCGTTGGGCTAGTAGAGCCCGGAACGGTATGCGACTTCTTTATTTATGGAGCTTCTGTGGCAGAGCTATGCGCCCACATAGGAGCTCCATGCTCCCACGTGGACGACCTATGCGCCCACGTGACAGAGTTCTTTGGTTGCATATCTTCTACGACACTGGCAGGATATGCACCACGAGCCTTCGGAAGCCAAGTCTTGCGAGACTTGTTCGGCTTCACTAATTTTGAGGGAGTAGTGTCGTCCCTCGAGGGCATCTCTTCAAATACCTGTTGATCGAACTTTACGATCAACATCTTCTGAGTGCTCCCCACTTTATCGGTATCGGATTGCGTCACCACCTTCTCGTCAGATAAAAGATAGTCCCCAGCAGAGTCGCCATTTTCGTGGACACACACAAAAAAGAAGAAGAAATGTTGTCTTTTCTTATTAGCATAAGGTACCACAAATCGAGTACGCCTGAGAGATCCTGCGCTGAGGTTCCCTGAGTACAAAAAGAATTCTGGGGAATAGGACGATGGAGATCGAGCGGTAGTTGCTACTTTACTCCGTTGACACTCCGATTACAAAAGTAGAAGAAAACCTAAGAAAATTGCTAACTCTCGCCTCACTGGCAAGAAGGGCAGCAATTGGGCTCTTGAAATGCTCTTCGTTCTGTCTTTGGAAGAGGTATGAGACCACTTTTTATAGTCATTTTCGTGTTGGAATGATGTTATCCGCCCATATGAGAAAATATACTAATTTTTATATCGGCACATAGTCTTACTTTAGGCGCATAGAGTGCAGGCGCATGCAGACTGCATGATCGTGGGTTGATCGTGGGGTTCACGTGGCCGCATGCTTCAGTGCATGACTGCTCGTAGAGACTGACATGGCCGTATGCTTCGGTACAAGATTGATCGTGGGTGTTGACCAAGTCGGGGGGCTGTCCTGACTTGGGCGCATAGCCTGAAACAGGGCTATGCGCCCCCTTTTCGAGGAGTCCAGAGTGGGCGTATAAGGGGTGTATGCCATCAACATGGGCGCATAGCTTGCTCTGGTGACTTGGGCACATGTGGGCTGTCCTGGCTTGGGCGCATGTTGTTAGGGTTATATACTAAAAGTATCACTTTTGTAGTAACCTTATTTCCTTAAATTTTGAATGAGAATCATATGGGCAAATGTTTGCATATTGTATTTGTTGCAAGTGTTAATGCAAATGTCTGATATTCTATATTATAAATAATATGGTGTGTGGTGTCACACAGAAGATCATATTATCAGTTTTCTATGGAGTATATAAATAGTTCACAACCTAGATGGACTTGGACAATCTATTGAAAAGGTTGTAGTGTAATCTGGTATTAGTCTATCTTGACTATAGGTTTACACTAGTACACTTTGTGTGTATTGAACAGGACCACTTGAGGTTGTTCTCTTTGTACTGACTACATAAGAGAACAAACACCTCTGCTATTATGGATGCTTGTGCTCTTAATCCGGATATAATAATGGACATGTATATGCAGTGTACATTACTTTGACTCATAAAAGAGTGAGATTCATTATGGATCAACAACCTCTATGAATTGGGTAATAACATTGTATGTATGATGGGTTGTTGATTATAAATAGAATCTATGTCCCGATACATTGGGTTGATGATGTCCTCTTAAGGAGCTCATAAGGATTGTCATGTAAACCCCGCAGGTGGATTATATCCGACATGACAAATAAAGTTGAGCGGTACTACTTAAGGATAAAAGATGTCGAATCAATATAGTTGTCAGTAACTTAATTTGATCAACGGACATACGATATCTTAACATAGGGAGCCAAACGAGCATATAATAAAAGGAGCCCACAAATATAATTTGGGATTAGGGAGGTAGTGCAACAATAGCTCATTAGTGGACCGAGCTATTGTTAATGGGCCTGGATTGTGTGTTCGGGCTGAACACGGGATATCCAGATCCGTTAGGAGGTCTAACCCTAATTTCTCCTCATGGTCCCTGCCGTAGCCTATATATATCCTCTATTCTCTGGCCGCCAGATCACTAGAAAAAAATCTAATATTTTCTCTAAATTCGTGATTCACGTAAGGAGAGAAAGAGAGGACTGCCAAGGAGAAGAAAAGGTTGGGAGATCGTCGCCCACACGACGTCCAACTCGAGGAAGGAATACGTGCAGAAGATCTTGGGGTCGTCTGCTCGAGACTGCAAGGAATTACTTGTCTCCTTTCCGTCGCAGGTATAATTTGTGAACCCTAGTTTCCGCCTATGAAGGGTTAGAACACGTATTAGATCTGTTTAACTTTCTATCGATCAATACGCACACCAAAAGAAGGGTCGTGGGAATCCCCAGTTCCATCAATTGGTATCAGAGCCACTTTGGATCTACGTATTAATTGATACGTCCATGTTGTCCAATAAAACCTACACTATGTAATAGTCGGTAGATGTAGATCTGTTCTAACTCGGTTTTGCAGGCATCTTAGATCCAACTATTATGTTCCAATGCATGTTTTTATTGATGTGTTTTTTAAACCACGGACATGTCGTGGATGTTGTTGTTGCTGTAGATGTAATTAAAATCACGAGGGTTGATCGTGCTTATTTTTTTAATTTTTCAATCTAGATTATGTGTGAACTCCTTCGGGAGGCATAGGATTGATGTAATTTTAATTATTTTTTATCAATCGTGATGGCGGTGGTGGCTGTTTCTGATGCCGAACGAGATGCTGGTTTTAAGCAGTCCAGAGGCAGACAGATGATTTTCGATGAAGGAATCGACAGCCAAAACCTAAAAAAAATAATAGTTGAGGACGGAGCAGCAAAGATGACCATAATAGTTGAGGACGGAGCAGCAAAGATGACCATAATAGTTGGATATTTTCTCTTATTTTTGTCACTTTGCTTTTTCTGATTATGCATGTTTATTATTGTGTGGTTATTTTTTTGAAAAATCAAGCCTACATTAATAATGGACAGCATGGACATAATATCAACTAGTAGAAAAACCCTCATTGTTAAATAACTAAGTGGGAGAGGATTTTTATTTAGTATAAATCCTATGGTCTCCATTACTGGTTTGTAGGTGATGTAATTATACTTGCGTGTTGGCTTTAGTGCTTTACTCCATATCGGATGAGTATAATTATGGATCACCAGTACAAACTTTCTTAGGGATAATTGTAGAAAGTTACCTAGTATGTGTTCACTTCTCCATCTGAAGGAACTCATTACAAGGTAATGGACTTAGTATTAAATAATAGTATACACTTAGATACAAATAATGGTATCCTCCCCATCGGAGTCACTGCTATTATTTGTATGACCAGAGCAAAACCAGCATATTAATTTTATTTGTCATAAAGTTATATTGACATGATAGTAAAATCAATAAGAAAAATCTACTTGAACAAAGTTGAATTTGTATACGTCCACACTATCGTGGAATGCTAAATTAATGGTGTTCAAGGTGTTGGTGAATTTCTTACTATTGTTTGAGGGAATCAATATTTAGTTAATTCAAAAAGTTTTTTTTGCCCTACATAATTTTATTTATGTGATTCTTAGGATTTCAAAAATGGGTTCTTTCAGTCCACTTATAGTGATTCTGAAAGAAAACAAACTTACTGGACCTAATTATATTGACTAGAAACGTAATTTGGACATTGTTCTGACTGCTGAGGAGTACAAATATGTACTTGTTGAGGAATGCCCACCTAAGCCTGATGCTAACTCTGATGAAGAGGTCAAAGAGGCTTATAAGAAGTAGAAAAAGGCAGATGAGATGGCACGGTGTTATATTCTGGCATCTATGTCAAATGTACTACAACATCAGCATCAGGCCATGGCCACAGCTTATAACATGATGTATAACCTCAAGGAACTCTTCGAACATCAGAGTAGAGCAGCTAGGCAGTTTGCTATGAAATGTTTGATGAATACAAAAATGGCTGAGGGTACACCAGTAAGGGATCATGTTCTCAAGATGATGGATCATCTGAATGAGATGGAGATCCTTGGAGCTGAAATCGATGGGGAAACCCAGGTCGATATCATTCTCGGGACTCTGCCTAAAAGTTTTGACAATTTCTGCCTTAATTATAATATGAACAAAAGGTTGTATAGTTTGGCAGAACTTATAAAAGAGCTACAGGATGCTGAATCTCTCTTTAGGCAGAGTGGTTATGTTTTTGTTTCTGAAAAGGCTTCTACTTCTAAGCCAAAAGGCGGTAAGAAGAAGAATAACATTCAGAAACTGGCAAACTCAGCAAAGAAGGGCATAGGACCTCAAGGCGCGGTGAAAAAGCCGAAAGGCAAATGTTTCAAGTGCAAAGGGTCAGGACATTGGAAGACTGATTGTCCACTTCTCAAACAAGGGAACAAAGAAGGTATATCTCATTTACTAGTAGTTGAAACATGTTTAGCGGTGTTATCTACCGGCACCTGGTGTGTAGATACAGGAGCCACTAATCATGTCTGCAATACATTGCAGGGGTTCCAGGAAACCAGACGGCTCAGTGATGGAGAGATATGCTTGTTCATGGGTGATGCTACAAAAGTATCGGTCGTTGCATTAGGAGATGTTACTTTATCTTTTGGTAGAAATAAGTCTTTGACATTGAGAGATTGTCTTTATGCACCTTCACTTAGAAGGAATTTAGTTTCTGTTTCTATGTTAGTTAAGGATGGATATTCAGTTTATTTTAATGACAATATTGTTATTAGAAAGAATAAACATTTTATCTGTTCTGGTGCATTGGTTGATAATTTATATGTCATTAATCCTATTTCGCCCACAATGCAACTTATGGAAATGAATAATATGTCATCTAACTTAAATAAGAGAAAAGAACCTTCTTGTATGAACCAAACATATCTTTGGCACTTACGATTGGGGCATATTAACCTAAGAAAGATTCAAAGACTGGTTGAAGATGGACCTTTGAGTTCATTGGAAGTGGAGGCACTACCAGTCTGTGAATTCTGCTTGGAAGGTAAAATGACCAAAAGGCCTTTTACGGCAAAGGGGTATAGGGCCAAAGATGTGTTGGAATTGGTTCATTCTGATTTGTGTGGACCCATGACTATCCAAGCTAGAGGTGGCTTTGAATATTTTGTCACATTTATTGACGATTATTCAAGGTATGGATACATTTATTTGATGTGCCGTAAGTCTGAGTGCTTTGAGAAATTCAAAGAGTACAAGGCTGAAACGGAAAAACGTCATGGAAAATGTATCAAGTCATTACGATCAGATCGTGGTGGCAAGTACCTCTTTGGAGAGTTTAGGGATTATTTATCAGAGGCTGGGATTGCATCCCAATTGACTGCACCTGGAATGCCCCAACAGAATGGTGTAGCCGAAAGAAAGAATAGAACTCTTATGGAGATGGTTAGATCAATGATGAGTTATTCGGCTTTGCCAGATTCGTTTTGGGGATATGCCTTAAAGACTGCAGCTTATATTTTGAACTTGGTTCCTTCTAAGTCAGTACCTCTTACTCCCACAGAGCTGTGGATTGGGCGCAAGCCTAGTCTGAAGCATGTTCGAATTTGGGGTAGTCCAGCACATGTGCTGAGTCGGAAAGCAGATAAGTTGGAATCTCGTACAGAAGTACGCTTGTTTGTAGGCTATCCAAGAGGAACGAAAAGAGGTTTATTTTATAGTCCTAAGGATCAGAAGGTCATTGTTAGCACCAATGCCCGATTCTTAGAGGAAGACTATGTGATGAACCATAAACCCACAAGTAGAGTTGTTCTAGAAGAACTGAGACGTGAGACACCAAGTTCTTCAGTACCAACAGTATAAGAGGATGAACCACAAATAACTGCACAACGTATCACAAATGTTACACCACAACCGATAGTGCCTCGTCGTAGTGGGAGGGTTGTGATACAACCTGATAGATATATGTTCTTGGGAGAGTCGTCAGACTTCGTCCCTGAGGAACAAGATTATGATCCCTATACCTACAATAAAGCACTCCAAGATAAAGATGCAGAGTCTTGGCAAAAAGTAATGATATCTAAAATAGAATCTATGGATTCTAATCAGGTCTGGGAGCTTGTAGAACCACCCATTGGTGTAAAAGCCATTGGATGCAAGTGGACCTATAAGAGAAAAAGAGGATCAGACGGTAAGGTTGAAACCTTTAAAGCTCGGCTTATAGCAAAAGGTTTTACTCAAAGAGAGGGTATCGATTATGAGGAAACCTTTTCTCCTGTAGCCATGCTTAAGTCTATTCGGATTCTTTTATCTATTGCAGCTCATCTCAATTATGAGATTTGGCAAATAGATGTCAAGACAGCTTTTCTTAATGGAAGTCTTGAGGAAGACATCTATATGAAGCAACCAGATGGGTTCATTGAAAAGGGCCAGGAGCATCTTGTTTGTAAGCTCAAGAAGTCCATTTATGGACTTAAGCAAGCTTCCAGATCTTGGAACACATGTTTTGATCAGGTGATAAAATCCTATGGATTTGATCAATGTCAGGATGAATCATGTGTATACAGAAAGTGTGACGGAAACGTGGTGGTGTTCCTAGTACTTTATGTGGATGACATCTTGCTCATTGGAAACAATGTGAAGGTATTATCTGATGTAATGGTATGGTTATCCAAACAGTTTGATATGAAGGACTTGGGAGAAGTAGGTCACATCCTTGGGATCAAAGTTCTACGAGATCCCAAGAAAAGGATGTGGGGCTTATCCCAAGCTTCCTATATCGATACTGTACTAACTCGTTTTAGTATGCAAAATTCTAAGAAAGGTTTCTTACCTTTTAGACATGGAATTGCTCTATCAAAGGAGCAGTGTCCGAGGACACCTAAGGAGATAGAGAACATGAAGGCAGTTCCTTATGCTTCAGCAGTAGGAAGCTTAATGTATGCAATGCTATGTACGAGACCAGACATCTGCTTTGTCGTAGGCATGGTCAGCAGATATCAGTCTAACCCAGGACAAGAGCACTGGACTGCCGTAAAGCATATTTTGAAGTACCTTTAAAGGACTAAAGAGTATATGCTAGTTTACCAGGCAGATAGTTTAGTTCCCTTGGGGTATACAGACTCTAATTTTCAGTCAGATAGGGATTCCAGGAAATCTACCTCAGGTTATGTGTTTACTTTGGGAGGTGGAGCCATTGTGTGGAGGAGTATCAAGCAAAAATGTATTGCTGATTCCACTATGGAAGTCGAGTATGTGGCAGCCTCTGAAGCAGCCAAAGAAGCGGTTTGGCTCAGAAACTTTCTGTTGGACTTGGATGTGGTACCTAGTTTGCCTAAGTCTATTACACTTTATTGTGATAAAAGTGGTGCAGTTGCAAACTCGAAGGAACCACGAGCCCATAAGACAGGCAAACACATTGAGCACAAGTACCACCTGATACGAGATTTCGTAAAGAAAGGAAAAGTTGCTGTGATCAAGATAGCATCAGCCGACAACCTAGCTGATCCCTTTACAAAGAGCTTACCAGCTAAGGCTTTTGACAGTCATATTGAGGGAATGGGAGTCAGATGTGTAGCAGCATGGCTTTAAGTATAAGTGGGAGATTTATAACAGTATACTGAAAAGCAATGCTTTGAATATAAGTGGGAGATTGTTAGGGTTATATACTAAAAGCATCACTTTTGTAGTAACCTTATTTCCTTAAATTTTGAATGAGAATCAAATGGGCAAATGTTTGCATATTGTATTTGTTGTAAGTGTTAATGCAAATGTTTGATATTCTATATTA
Organism: Iris pallida; assembly: GCA_029216955.1. Lineage (NCBI taxonomy): Eukaryota > Viridiplantae > Streptophyta > Magnoliopsida > Asparagales > Iridaceae > Iris > Iris pallida. The sequence continues at coordinate 14,366,698 of JANAVB010021800.1, read as the reverse complement.
TAGATAATATGGTGTGTGGTGTCACACAGAAGATCATATTATCAGTTTTCTATGGAGTATATAAATAGTTTACAACCTAGATGGACTTGGACAATCTATTAGAAAGGTTGTAGTGTAATCTGGTATTAGTCTATCTTGACTATAGGTTTACACTAGTACACTTTGTGTGTATTGAACAGGACCACTTGAGGTTGTTCTCTTTGTACTGACTATATAAGAGAACAAACACCTCTGTTATTATGGATGCTTGTGCTCTTAATCCGGATATAATAACGGACATGTATATGCAGTGTGTATTACTTTGACTCATAAAAGAGTGAGATTCATTATGGATCAACAACCTCTATGAATTGGGTAATAACATTGTATGTATAATGGGCTGTTGATTATAAATATAATCCATGTCCCGTTACATCGGGTTGATGATGTCCTCTTAAGGAGCTCATAAGGATTGTCATGTAAACCCTGCAGGTGGATTATATTCGACATGACAAATAAAGTTGAGCGGTACTACTTAAGGATAAAAGATGTCGAATCAATATAGTTGTCAGTAACTTAATTTGATCGACGGACATACGATATCTTAACATGGGGAGCCAAACGAGCATATAATAAAAGGAGCCCATAAACATAATTTGGGATTAGGGAGGTAGTGCAACAATAGCTCATTAGTGGACCGAGCTATTGTTAATGGGCCTGGATTGTGTGTTCGGGCTGAACACGGGATATCCAGATACGTTAGGAGGCCTAACCCTAATTTCTTCTCATGGTACCTGCCGTAGCCTATATATATCCTCTATTCTCTGGCCGCCAGATCACTGGAAAAAAAATCTAAAATTTTCTCTAAATTCGTGATTCACGTAAGGAGAGAAAGAGAGGGCTGCCAAGGAGAAGAAAAGGTTGGGAGATCGTCGCCCACACGACGTCCAACTCGAGAAAGGAATACGTACAGAAGATCTTGGGGTCGTCTGCTCGAGACTGCAAGGAATTACTTGTCTCCTTTCCGCCGCAGGTATAATTCGTGAACCCTAGTTTCCGCCTATGAAGGGTTAGAACACGTATTAGATCTGTTTAACTTTCTATCGATCAATACGCACACCAAAGGAAGGGTCCTGGAAATCCCCAGTTCCATCACATGTCTCCCTGGCTTAGGCGCATGGTTGTCAAGTATGCTAAAATTTTCATGCTTCTACAGTAATCCACCTAATAACACATGTCGATAGACACGTATCACTCTAAGTTGATCGTGTGTATCACAATTTGTTATGATACGATACCTTGTATCATACTTCGGATACGTATAGGCCAATTCACACTAAATTGGACTCCAAAACCATGTTTAACCATGGATTAAGCACTCGATGGACCCAAATTGCGTCCCCAAGCTAGATCCCTGTAAATCCCCTATTTTTATATTTTTCTACTACCTAATATTATTTAAAGTAATTTCTTATTTATTAAATAGCTTAGTAATTAAACTTATGATTTCTGTAAATGCCAAAATTAGCAAGTAATTGCTACTATTATGTCAGTATTAGGTAATTTGTACAAATTATTATCTAAAAATATTCTAAAAATATTTTATGGATTTTAGAATTTTTTTAGAAATTTGTATTTGATTTTTACTTGAGCATATATATATATATATATATATATATATATATATATATATATATATATATATATATATATATATATATATATATATATATATATAAAAGAAATAATAATAATAATAATAATAATCCAGTATTGTTCCTATAGGAAAAGTACTCGTATTAGCCCGAGTGCTAGAGATGAAGAGAAGGTTTTGAAAAAAATTCAAAACCTAAACAAATATCGATGACACTTCGCCAAAAATTTTCTGTATAATCCTCAACCAATTCTTCCCAAAATACCCCAGAAATCCTAATCCAAATCTTGTTACAAATCCTCCAAAATCTCGATTTTAAATCCCTGCTATAAAAGAAAGGATCGAAGTTCTTTTGAAGAAACCTACCAAAAAAATTTCTCAAAACCAACTCCCAACACTACACCGACATCCCTTGACCTGTAGCGCATGTATCCAGCCACCTGCCCACAGTGGTGATCACCGGAGTGCCGCTCAAACCCGCTGAGTAACAGAGGGTGCTCTGTTTCGAGCACGGCCAGGTACATATCTTCGCGATTAAATTTCTTCACATATTCTTATTCATTTTCGATTCGTAAATTTCTCTAGAAAGCCTAATAACCTTCTCAAAATTTCCATAATTAGGTTTAGGTGTAGTCGAACAACCTGTCCAAGAAATTGATTCAAAAATCAAGGAATACCTGCCCAAAATAGAGTAGAAAACCAGTCCAATACCCTGATTTGGAAGGAAGTTTTTAAAGCAAATAGTAGGAATTTTAGAATTCTAATTGAAGATACCCTAGAAAACCTATAGGATTTTGCAACCCTTCTTGTGGATTTTGATTTCATCGACTATGCGTCGAGAAATCAGATTCCCAAAACTGAAAAAAATAATTTTCAAAATAGAAAAACATTTAGAAAATTTACCGATACGACATGCGCTCAAAAAAAGGGGGACGTGGTCGCGAACTGAAAGCATTGAAAGGTTCATATCGACTTCGCTGACGTGTGGGATTTGGCGAAACTTGATTTCGTTGTGTATGTACGACGAAATAGAAGTGTATCAATCGAGATATCCCGTATCGACCTCTTTCTAAACTAGCCTACAATATTGTGCACGTTCATTACCGCGAAACAAAACTTGCCACTAGATTCATGTAATTTTTTTGATCATATGAGCCAAGTTTGGTCCGATTCTGAGAAGGTCGACCGAAAAAATATTTTAGCGGGCCCAAGACACGATCTAACGGGCAAAATTATTCATGGCTCATCGGAATCCAACTTTGGACATACACTTGAGTTTTTATTATCAAACTGGACACGTAGATATATAACTTAACTTTAGAGACCGTAGATATTGGCACGCTTCTTGGTGCAAAGCGGGTCCAACGGCGGACACCAATTTGGCCCAAAATTATAATTTTACCCTTGTATCCAGAATTAGACTTATGGGTTGACAATATTAGACATTTGTCTTATGTCGGAAACTTTCGTGATATTTATTTCAGCATCTGAAGACGTTTGCGGGACTTGTAACACCCAGTTTTCTAGATGAGGGTAATTTTGAAATTTTGTAATCATAATTATTATTTATTTATATTTATATCATATTATAATTTTTTGTGATTTTTTAATCATTTTTAAACTATTTAAAATCATGACTTGTGATTAGGGTGTTTCATCTACCACATTTCTAGCTGGAGGGTATTTTGGTCATTTTAGAATTTTTGGGGTTTATTTGGAATTATTGTGAATTTTTGAGATTATTAGAATTTATATGATTTTTGGTATAATTTAATTAGGGGGTTATTCTAGACTTTGACTAGGGTTGACTTTGGAGCCTACCCTAGAAGCTAACCCTAGTTTTGGTGACTTGGTTAGATTATGAAACCCTAATTTGGTTTAAGTTAATCATATCCTAGTCATTAGAACCAAATTGGAAATAGGAATTAGAATAGAGTTTTGATAAATGGCTTATGACTTCACAAGTCATGATTAATGACTTAAGCCCATAGAAGCCCATAGCCCACACCATGTAAAACCTAACCCTAACCCTAGCATGGCCGGCCAGCCCACATTGGGAACACTCCTATTTATACTCTCCTCCATTTAAGGCTAGCCTCTTTTAGGAAAGAACAAGTTTAAAGAAGAGGTATTTTCCCAACTTCATTAATTCATAGAAATTCCATTTTGATTCCTTTTTCCCTCAAACCAATTGCATTAGATTCTAATTGTCTTCCTCTTACTGTTCATGGAGAATAGTCTCAGCTTTGGGACAATTTGGAGCTATTTGCTAGCAAGGAGAACCTCTCCCTATTGAAGCAATTTTCTTACATTTGGACATCAATAGGTAAAACTATCTAAACCCCATTAAATTCTAGTTTTCTTTGCATATTTGGAAAGCCCTAGGTCTACCCTAACTGTAGGTATAGCTAAACCTAGGTTTCGTGTCCATTTCGTGTCCTAAATGGACACGTATCAGTCCCATAGGTAAGGTGTTTGATGAAATGCCCCAAAGGGCATTTTAATTTGATTTTTGGATTGTTTTTGAATAGGAATTTAGATCTAGGTCTTGTTTGTGGGATTCCACTTGACTGCGCATGTTTTTGTGTGTGTCGGACACGCAATAGGACACGAAACCCACGTGTTCTGCACTGTACAGCTCCCCTGCTACTCGGGGGCTGTACCGGACACAACACGACACGGCTAGACACAAATTTTTGTGTGAACAATCACTAGGTGACTGACATTAAGTGTACAAATTTTTATAGGATTTTATTTAGTGGTTTGTGTGAAATCTTGCCCGCATGGATTGGACACTACCGTGCACAGACGGCCACGGGGCTGCTGACACTACCTTCGTGTCACACGAGGACACGGTATATACATGATACAGGGTGTAGGACACGAAGACCAATCCTAGGCGAACCTAGGGTTATGAACATGAGGCCTGGTTTGGCCTGTGTCGGGTGCACGACACGCGTGCACTTGTGCACGAGACTGCACTGGTTCAGTGTCCAGTTGTGTTGATTTTGGGTTTATTTGATTTGGACACGTCGTGTCGCGTTGTGGTGGACACAAGACACCTCCTGGGACACGTGCACACCTTATATTAGGGTTAACAACCTTTAATTTTGTATTTTAGTTTGTTTTCGATTTACATTTTTCTATTTACCCTAAAATCCTGATACCATATTATTTTCTGTATTTTTCAGTTTTGGGAATTAAACTTTGGCAGTTAATTTAACCTGTTTAATTGATTTTAATTACTTGTTTAAGAGTCTAATATGATGTACCTACTTGTTATCTAACTATGGGTCGATTTTGGGTCGAATTGGTTGTGTATTGATTCGAAATCTAGTTTTGAACCAAAAACTGAACTGTTTGTAAATAATAAATGAATTGGTTTCCTTTCCTTCCCTTCCCTGTTACTGTAACAGCCACTCACACTTGCACCCTCACTTTCCATGTACACTGTCACATATTCCCTAAACACCCTAACATACACAGTTAACCATTGACACTCTAACACACGCATTGTCTCACTTGTATTCACACACACACACACACACATGTCTAGATCACACATACTTCACTGTTTTTCTGTGCAACACACACACACACATTCTAAAACAGTTTTCAGCACACACATTGCCTCCTCTTGACACATAGACACACACATATCCTACACACACACACTGTCTTTCCTTCTCTCTATATACATATGTAATGTATATATATATAATATATGTATGGGATTAGTGATGTATCTACATATATTGTAACCTATATATATATGTATATAGTAAATGATGAATGAATGCAAGTTCTATATATATATATATATATATATATATATATATATAAAATATATATATATATATATATATATATATATATGCCTAGATAGTGATTAGCCTAGATAAAAAAAAATATATATATATATTTTATATATATATATATATATATATATATATATATATATATATATATATATATATATATATATATTATATATATATGCCTAGATAGTGATTAGCCTGGAATGGTTTAACTTGGACTTGATAGACTAGTATAGGCTAGTTTAGCCTTGATTAGACTAATATAGACTTGATAGGCCTGGTTTAGACTTGTATGGTCTTGTGGGTTTGTCTAGACCTAGAATGACTTGTTTGACCTAATTTAGACTTGTTAGACCTAGTTTAACCATAGTTGACCTAGTTTGAATTCTAGGGTTGACCAGAGTTGACCAAGAGTTGACTTTGGCCTAGATTGACCTAGATTCATTTAGAATGCATTGAATTGTATCTTGTTATCATTTTAGACTTGTTGTGACTTATGCTGTTCTGATTAGGAGCCAGTCACCTCTCCTCGGATAGTACATTTCATCCGGACACTCAGATACCAGGCGAGTACATTCTCTGATCATTTTATATATTGTTTAGAATTATTTTTCTGCTTTAAATTACTTTACTTGATACTGTCACGTTGGTCACACGGATTAGTACTATATGGATCCTTTTTTGAGATGTTATCCTTCAGGAGCATCGGATATTACATGTTATGTGCGTTTCACTTACATTGTGTATCACTATGCTTCATGGTTCATTGATCACTTGTGACATGTACTCTCATGATCACAGAGTCTCCTTGAATCTCCCATTTATGGACATTCCTAGAATCACCCATTTATGGGCATACCATGTATCACCCCTTGTGGGACATTACATGGAATCATAACATAACCTGGCTGGATCCTTGTGTATTGATTGGGGGTACGGGAGAGTAGAAGTAGACATGTGAATAATATCCAAGTAGTGTAGCATCAGAATCTTTTCGTAGTGTAGCATCAGAATCTCCTATGCCATTGACATGTCTATATTGTACTCTAACTCACTAGCCACTGTTAGTTCTCTATTTATAGTAGATATTTCTATTACAGTTCTTTCTCTGTTTACATACTGTATTTCTTTCAGTTCATGTATCTTACTTTACTGCATGATTATATTTTCTAACCTGCTATGATCTGTTGAGATGTATTGTGCTCGCTCTTGTCCTGACTGGACCTGTTGAAAATATTACAGAGGACGAGGAGGAGGCCTATGTGGATACCTTCTACGGGACAGCCCTAGACGACACTTGTGAGCTAGACCCTCAGGAGGACCCAGCTCTAGCTGATGACTTTACCCCTACTGCCTAGACTAGCTTAGTTAGGCTTTATCTTACTTATGTTGTCTTGAGACTAGTTTAGTTAGGCTTTATTTCTGTCTTTGAGATCTGGATTGTATATATTCTTTCATATTCAGTAGTTGAGACTTGTATTTCTGGATTTTGCTGAGATGTTATCTTAGACACTTAGACTCTTCTGATCATCTGTATTTTCTTTGAGTTCTATATCATATCGTGCTTCATCTTTCTTAGTTGTGATTGAGTTTACATTCTGCTATGTCACCCCCAATCGGGGAGTATAAACTGCTTAGAATTATATTGTTAGATGTTGTGACCTAGGACATCGTTCTACCGCCGACACTGCGGCGTAGGCTAGACGTACCCACTTCTCGTGCCCTTACTCTATGGTACGGGTCGTGACACGTTTTTAGTGGTAGCCCATGCAGGTCAAGATTCACATTAGTGCGATTTTGTAGTAGCACAACGACTTAGTTGTACTACTACGAGCCTGCTATAGGATATAGAAATTAAGATGTTAGGATGAAAGGATATTCAATCACTGTTAGAATTCCTTAAGAGATTCCTGGGATGAACCTTGAGAATCTCATTTTGAACTCTGATTTAAACTCCCTTTCCCTTATTTTGATTCACCTTTTTCCTTGATTTGAATTTGATTTTGGTGGATTCATTGTAGAACTTTGAATCCTGGTATTACTTGATGATTTTGATAAAATTCTGTAGTTGTTGATTTAAATTTTGTATTTAATATTTTCAAATTCAAGGCACTCAATCATACTTAGGATTCTTTGAGAGATTCCTGGGACGACCCTTGATAAACTCATTTTTGATCTTCAATTGGAATTCCTTTTTTCCTCTTGTTTGGATTCACCCTCATTTCTTGCTATTGAATTTGAGCTTGATGGGTTCATCTTGTTTGAACAAATGAGAAAGAACAGATCTTCATTATTCCTTCTTGCCATTATTTCCTTGCATTCTTATTTTCTTCTTATCTTAAACTCTGTCTAATTACACCAATCACCAATATCTTATCATCCCTACCAGATGTACCTCGAAACCTTTGAATCATCATATCTTCTGCCTGGGAAAGACTGAAGAAGTGACGTAAATCATGTAGCTCAGAGGAGACATAACTGATTATTATATGATGATCTAGAGAAAATCAAAATGTGGAGTGTTCAATATTGAAACCTTGAGATAGAAATGTGGTAAAGGTCTCGAATAGAATCAAGAGATGTATACTACCAATCTGGAAACAATCACACTTAGAGAGATTTTGGGGATTTAAGATAGTTTATAGTGTATTCAAACTGATGAGGATATTCAAGGTCAACCTAGATTTGAGAACCTCGAAAATCTGGTTATTGATTCTTGGGAAGTTTTACCCTAAGGCTATATAGAAGGTTAGTAATAGAAAAGAGAAATTAATTGCATTCAATAAGGATATTGAACAAGATATTGCAAGGAAATGACTAGGGATAGAGGGAACATAAGGTTATAGAAATTTAGAGAATGTTGTGGAAATTTTTTTTAGGAGAATAATATTCCAAGGTATATGTCGAAGAAAATACGGAAGTTGATTTTATGATGGAGGATAAGTTTTGTAAGGCCTAAAGGTATTTAAATTAAATAACACGAGGAGAACCATTTGAACAAGTTCAAGGAATTCGTAAACGGGATTTAGAGATTTTGGGCCAAATTTAAGACAAGGTGAAAGAATTTGGAAATTTAAATAAATGGTTAATGTTGATTCCTAAATGTGAAGGCTATGCTTCATGAGTAATGTTTCGAAATTGGAAATTGCCTACGATAGTCATGGTAAAGGCTTAGGTAAAGGTTAAATTTTTATATGGAGACTGGTGAGGTAAGGATACGATTGGCAAGTTATGACCAGATGAACTTAAGGGTATTAGAAATAGATGATTAACTTGATCTTCCTTATCTTGTGCATTTATTTACCACCTCTTGAACCCCCACTTTCTATTTGAGATCCTTTGACGTTCCTTATCGTGACCTTGACATTCGGAATGTAATACTAGCTGTTACCCTCCAACAAATCTTATATGCAAGACCTAGACGAACTCACCTTCGTGTAGGTATACCATGTCCCACTAAAAGCCGTCTCCTTGTATTCTATTTTCTTGATATGATTTTCTGGTCAAATGGCTAAACTATAACCTCTACCATGATACTGAATTATTCCTGATTTCAATTAGAGATCCAGCCTTGACTCAATTCCTTCGACCCGACATGTGATGATGTTCTGCTTGATTCCTTAAATGCTTAACCTTGTACCTTATCTTGATTGCTTGACCCATTTAGCTAAGAATCCGGACTATGTATCTTCGTTCATCACTACCACCCTTACTTATATCTTATGCTGCTAATTATCCTTAGTTTTACAAGCTTATCCTTTTCGAGCTTGATCATGACATATTTTATTGGGTGCGCACCTACTAACATATTGTCTAATCAGAACCGGCGTATGATGGTCTGATCAACCTATTGCATTTTGGTTCACTTTTTATATTAATCTACGTGGATGAAGACATAGTTAAACTTGCCCTAGAATCTTATCCGCAACAGCCTTGACAATTCTCTTTGGAATTATTTTTATCGCCTATGAACCTCGTATTCGTATCCAGTTGAATTAAATTTAATCATGACCTGGATCTTCATCATTGGATGCTCGTGCTCATACTTGATTTCATTGATTCCCCATCTTGCCCAAATCTCGATTTATCCCGAAATTGATCAACTTAGATCGTGTCAAGACAAAAATCTATTTGTGATTTGTTGTGCCTAAATTTTCAATTTTTACCATTTTATGGAATAGTAACCTTTTAATAATTTTTCAGTTGTTTGTTAATGACTAATTTTTTATATAGGATGGTAGACAAACCTTACAACCTTGATGGTTGTTGTTCCCTTACCTTCCCAATTAGGACACCCTAGATTGCTTGTGTGTTGATACCATAGTACTATTTTGACCTAGAATGACCAGTGCACCTAGGTGAGACTTCCAACTGCTACAGTATGCCCGGACCCTGTATGCTATTCCTTCAAATAGCATGGTTTAGATAAAATTCTTACGACCATGATTGTCGGGAAATAGGAATGTTACCCCCATTAGTATCAACTGTGGATATATATATAGGTTAGTCCTTGATGTGGGGAATGTGTGTTTATAAACCTGTAGCTTATGAGATTTATAGTATCAGCCCTGATAGGATTGGGAAGTTAAGAGCTAGCCTATTATAGAGTTTCTCTTTTTGCTAAATTCTGGTTGCCAACACTTAGGTAGCTAGCATAGGTAAAATCCTAAGAAGTTGACCAGCGGATGACCAAGTACTAGGATGTTTAGAAAATTGACTAGTGATTGACCTTTGACTATGTTTGACCTAGAAGGGGGTACGATCATCTTAATTTCGAGGACGAAATTTCTATAAGGTGGGTAGGATTGTAACACCCAGTTTTCCAGATGAGGGTAATTTTGAAATTTTGTAATCATAATTATTATTTATTTATATTTATATCATATTATAATTTTTGGTGATTTTTTAATCATTTTTAAACTATTTAAAATTATGACTCGTGATTAGGGTGTTTCATCTACCACATTTCTAGCTGGAGGGTATTTTGGTCATTTTAGAATTTTTGGAGTTTATTTGGAATTATTGTGAATTATTGAGATTATTAGAATTTATATGATTTTTGGTATAATTTAATTAGAGGGTTATTCTAGACTTTGACTAGTGTTGACTTTGGAGCCTACCCTAGAAGCTAACCCTAGTTTTAGTGACTTGGTTAGATTATAAAACCCTAGTTTGGTTTAAGTTAATCATATCCTAGTCATTAGAACCAAATTGGAAATTGGAATTAGAATAGAGTTTTGATAAATGGCTTATGACTTCACAAGTCATGATTAATGACTTAAGCCCATAGAAGCCCATAGCCCACACCATGTAAAACCTAACCCTAACCCTAGCATGGCCGGCCAACCCACATTGGGAACCCCCCCTATTTATACTCTCCTCCATTTAGGGCTAGCCTCTTTTAGGAAAGAACAAGTTTAAAGAAGTGGTATTTTCCCAACTTCATTAATTCATAGAAATTCCATTTTAATTCCTTTTTTCCTCAAACCAATTGCATTAGATACTAATTGTCTTCCTCTTACTATTCATGGAGAATAATCTCAGCTTTGGGACAATTTGGAGCTATTTGCTAGCAAGGAGAACCCCTCCCTATTGAAGCTTTTCTTGTATTTGGACACCAATAGGTAAAACTATCTAAACACCATTAAATTCTAGTTTTCTTTGCATATTTGGAAAGCCCTAGATCTACCCTAACTGTAGGTATAGCTAAACCTAGGTTTCATATCCATTTCGTGTCCTAAATGGACACGTATCAGTCCCATAGGCAAGGTGTTTGATGAAATGCCCCAAAGGGCATTTCGATTTGATTTTTGGATTGTTTTCGAATAGGAATTTTGATCTAGGTCTTGTTTATGGGATTTCACTTGACTGAGCATGTTTTTGTGTGTGTCGGACACGCAATAGAACACGAAATTACGTGTTCTATACTGTACAGCTCCCCTGCTACTCGGGGGCTGTACCGGACACAATACTACACGGCTGGACACAAATTTTTATGTGAACAATCACTAGGTGACTGACATTAAGTGTACAAATTTTTATGGGACTTTATTTAGTGGTTTGTGTGAAATCTTGCCCGCACGGATTGGACACTGGCGTGCACAGACGGCCACGGGGCTGCTGACACTACCTTCGTGTCACACGAGGACACGGTATATACACGATACAGGGTGTGGGACACAAAGACCAATCCTAGGCGAACCTAGGGTTATGAACACGAGGCCTAGTTTGGCCTGTGTCGGGTGCACGACACGCGTGCACTTGTGCACGAGACTGCACTGGTTCAGTGTCCAGTTGTATTCATTTTGGGTTTATTTGATTTGGACACGTCGTGTCACGTTGTGGTGGACACGAGACACCTCCTGGGACACGTGCACACCCTATATTAGGGTTACCAACCTTTAATTTTGTATTTTAGTTTGTTTTTGATTTACATTTTTCCATTTAACCTAAAATCCTGATACCATGTTATTTCCTATATTTTCCAGTTTTGGGAATTTAACTTTGGCAGTTAATTTAACCTGTCTAATTGATTTTAGTTACTTGTTTAAGAGTCTAATATGATGTACCTACTTGTTATCTAACTATGGGTCGATTTTGGGTCGAATTGGTTGTGTATTGATTCGAAATCTAGTTTTGAACCAAAAATTGAACTGTTTGTAAATAATAAATGAATTGGTTTCCTTTCCTTCCCTTCCCTGTTACTGTAACAGCCACCCACACTTGCACCCTCACTTGCCATGTACACTTCACACATTCCCTAAACACCCTAACAAACACAGTTAACCATTGACACTCTAACACACACATTGTCTCACTTATATTCACACACACACACATGTCTAGATCACATATACTTCACTATTTTTCTGTACAACACACACACACACATTCTAAAATAGTTTTCACCACACATAATGCCTCCTCTAGACACATATACACACACACATCCTACACACACACACTGTATTTCCTTCTCTCTATATACATATGTAATATATATATATATATAATATATGTATGGGATTAGGGATGTATCTACATATATTGTAACCTATATATATGTATATAGTTAATGATGAATGAATGCAAGTTCTATATATATATATATATATATATATATATATATATATATATATATATATATATATATATATATATATATATATATATATATATATACGGGCCTAGCTCTTGTGGTTAGGTGGTGTGGCTCTCCTAGGGGAGGGCTGGGTTCGAGCCTCCCCTCCCGCACCTGGGGTGGCTGGGCGGCCTTGGCCGCGGCCCCGGGTGGGGACCCTTTGCCGGACACCCCCCACCTGTCACGACCCGCACCCAATATTTGGGCATGAGCCGTGGGTACGTCCAGCCTACGCCGCAGTGTCGGCGGTAGAACGCTGTCTAGTCATCTCCACAATTTATCAAATACAACCACGCAGTTTATAGATTTCCACAAGAGAGCAAGTTTGCATATCAATCTCAACAGGAAATTATAAACACAATATCTAAGGTAAAAGAGACAAACTGATAACTGAAAAGATCATAAAGTGTAGAGACCAAATATGATAGAAGAATGATCTCAATATAATCAAAATGTACCAAAGGGATGTCCACTACTCAACTCTCATAATCCATAAATAAAAGAAATATAATAAAAGAGTTTCTGCGAGCGACTCATGCTCTATAAAGTGCTGTCTAGCTAATAATCTCCTGCGGAGGGTAGCCCCGCATCCAAGTCCTTCTGCATGCTCAGTTCAGGATTCACGGTATGCTCGTAGTAAGTGGAACAGCACTCCTCTAACTCATCACCTAAAATGTTGGTTATCCAGTCAGGATTGGAACAAGTACACATACGACCACTAGCCGAGCTCCAACAGAGTCAAAAACATGCATGCAACATATGGGAATGAAACCAGGAAGTAACTAGCATCATGGTACAAGAGAAAATACAAGTAAACTCTATCAATAAGAAATATCTACTAGAAAACGAATATGTAGATCATGGTGACATGGCAAGTGACAAAGCAATAAGGAATGACTGAAATAAAACTATCTACGTGAGTTGAAATATCCTGTTCGACGTGTGAACGGCTAAGGGGTAAATCCGGCATCTACACGTGTCGTGTGCAGATGCTATTGTTCACGAATAGACATCATGGGGATAGAATGGGTAGTCCACACGTCTACTAAGATATTTCCCCGCCCAGCTAGTACTCATGGAATTAAATGCAGTGAGAAATATATGTAAAGGACAGTCAATTGTACTATAATTCCATGAAACTAGTAATCGTGTGGCGATCGTGTCAACAAGCAGCAAGACATATGTGAGACATGTAAAGAAACTATCAAAGACGGTAATAATCAGCATATGCACTTGCCTGTCGCCTCGAGCTGTGAATACCAACTTAATGTTGAGTTGGAGTCCAAGTAACCTGTTTATAACATACATCTATTGTCAACATATAATCAAAAGTAGTACTTGTCTCTATTTATTTGCTAATTATTTAGTTTGACCCCTTCCTTACTTACTGCCTCATAGGTGTCACATACACATACTCTATCTCTCCTTCTATGGCCAACCTATCAAGTCATCCTCCTACCTACACCCTTGTCTTCCTCCTGGATGTAGAATTTGATTCCAGAAAGAGTCTCCCCCCCTTCCTGCACACAGGGTATAGCTTATCAATTATACCCAATACAGATTTCCTAGGTCATGTGTTCTTACACACTCAGGTCACTAGGACATATTCATGTCTGTACACAGGGCTATGTTGCTGCTGTTGCTAGTGGTTAAGGCCTGATTTCCCTTGCCTACACTCCCTGCAAGAGGCTAGATATAGGATCACAAACCTGTGGGTATACGCATACTCATAAGCACAACTGCCCTATCAATTTCCTGTACTACATTCCCCTCACTTTTACTCATTGATACCCTCATATGAACATTAGGATTACCTTTCCTTGCTGATCTATAGATAGGTTAAGCTAACTAGATTAAAAGAAAGAAGTAGTTCAACTTCATAGGTCTGAAACAAAATTCAGGACTGAGTTAAGGGTGCACTCAGGAATGCAGGCCAACCCATGTGGCTAATCAGAATTCAGTAATAAGATACTCAAGTACAGGACTCCAAAAGACTGGTTTCATGGCCAAAATCGAGTATGTTTAATCAATACACTAGCAATCAGTGAAAGGTGAACATCTGACCAGAATTTTTCCCAGATAACCGTTATTCCTGTAAGTTGTAACCGAATGATGCCACATTGTTGAATTCAAAGGGGAAGTGCTTGAAACTGAAGTGTGGTGTGTCCTGGGCCTATAGTAATCCTGGGATTCCTCCTTCCTAATATTATCTTTCCTGGGCTTTTGGGATTTAAAAGTTTACACCTGGTACCCCATCATTGCCTCTATTGTTTGCACTCGAAATTGGGTACACAGGGAGTCTTACTACTCCCTGTTGCTACTACGTGTGCTGGTTAGTGCAGCTATTGTTTACCATACTGCCATACGCATATGCTCTCCTTTACTCACACATGAACTCCTATACTGCTAGATATGGCCTAACCTGCCTTCGAACTCAGATGTGCATTCATGGGACCCCAACCTTAGCCTTCAACCTACCCTTACTCTTATGACAGGTGTTTAAGTTTGCTGCAGGGGTACGAGTGTCCTTATTTCTGTGATAACTCGTATCTGCTACCTAGCTACCTATGCTCACTACTGTCCTTGTTTTTCCTATTCAGGGGTTAAGGAAAATTGGATTCTTGAGACGTTCCTATCTCATATGAACCCACAAATTCTGACTCGAGATGGCTTGACATGTAGCTGTGCTAACTGGACCTACGTGGATGTATAGGTTTGCCTGTACTTGAGTGTTTTAACCATGTAACTCTCCTACTGATGCTATATACATGTAATAGCTACTGGTGCAGATGTTTGTGTATTTTTAGTGCGATAATTATAACCTCCTGTGAAATCAATATGTGTGAAATCAACGGATATCTCAAGGTACCCAACTGCTACTGCCCCTTACTAATATGTCGTCTCATGATAGGTGATCTAATGCAACTGAATATATATGGTAGAAAATTAGTGTGTCGGCTTATACTTATATTTATTCATCAGTTAACCTCTACATTACCCTCCCCCAACTGCATTTGTTATAAATTGGTGTAACGGTTACAAGGGGTATGCTTTGATACAAATGTCCAAACCTGTTATCAGGTATTCAACCTGAATATCAGCTGTTGAATCCGATACCAATACACAACCTGATACTAAGGGTTGAAATGGTACCCAGATCAAATTGGTCTGGCCATCCATATATAAATAGCTGGACAAGGGAATATTGGAACTGTATCATCTTGGAATTGAACGGGACATTCCAATATGCATGATTGCATATTATATAAATATACATAGGCCTGTACCATTTGTCAATGTGACAGGACAGAACCTGAAAGAACTTCTAATAGGGTTTAACATAGATCACTCAGGAATTGAACCTATATCTCAGGAACTGGAGAAATCAAGAAGGGCCTATATATACACACCAATGACAGTAACAGGGATTTGACTCAACCATTGATACTTCCATCCTATTACATAGTGAATCTTGTCGTTAGTGCAAGTTGGTACATCAAAGGAGACGCACAACTCTGCCTTTTTCCTATGTTCCTGATACCAACAACTCCTCCCCATGTTCTTCCTTACATTACTCCCTACAGATTTACCTATACATCAGGCATCTACTCTCTACAGGTTTGCCTATACATCAGGCATCTACTCTCTACAGGTTCTTCCCTTGGGACTCAAGCCTTAATGTCCTGTCACCTACCCAAAACAATATGAAAATATGTATCCCCTGTTAATACCAAATCGGATAACAAAGGGAAAGTACACCTGACAGTATCTAAGGGGATACAAGGAAGGCTCATATAGACTTATTCATTGAATACAGAGGTAAGCCCCCATACACACACCACTATTTCTTCATAAGAGCTATTCCTACATATGGTATACCTGTAGTTGCTGCACACAGGCTTCCATGTGTCGAAACAGAGTCTCCCTCAAGGGACACACCATTAGTTAGGTACTTACACACTGCTCTCAGGTTTTAATGGCTTGTGCACAAACTCAAAACCTTCTACCCATTGTTTCAAACACATGATACACATAACAGAGGTTTCAATCAAGGCCAGGGGAAATACCTGTAGTTTCGAAACAAAGTGTGGGTGATTCCTCAGTCTTCTTCCTGATGGTCGAGCGGCAGGGACGAAGT
Organism: Iris pallida; assembly: GCA_029216955.1. Classification (NCBI taxonomy): domain Eukaryota; kingdom Viridiplantae; phylum Streptophyta; class Magnoliopsida; order Asparagales; family Iridaceae; genus Iris; species Iris pallida. The sequence continues at coordinate 14,349,968 of JANAVB010021800.1, read as the reverse complement.
TGGGTTGCTAGGGTTTTGAGAGGATGGCAGGGACAAAGGCTACGCTATTTATATAGGCATTTTTGATAGCTCCGAATCCTTCCCAGAGGTTTGCTACGAGTTTGAATCTCACCTGAAGCCCAATCCTATCGAGATTTGAATTCCCGAATTTGATTCAAACTCATAGCCGTTTGAAAAAGGGGAACTTTGCATTAAAGACCTTAGGGTTTGGTTATTTGTGAACTATTCAAAGCATTATAGGGAAAGGGCTTAGGTAAACCCCTATTATTTACCATTTGGTCCACCTTACACATTACTTCACAATTAGGTTATTTACTATTATTATGAAAATAATTATTTAGAAAAAAAAAATGACAAATTGGGAATTTCGGGACAGGGGCTTACAAACCTATCCACCTTAAAATAATTTCGTCCTCGAAATTAAAGGTAGTTACAAGGGTAAGAATTTGAAATAAGGATAGCGCTCTCGCTTCTCGTTCTCCCTCTCCCAAGTGGATTTGCTCGGAGAATGGTGCCTCCACCAGTCGAGACTTTATAGGTGCTATCTAAGGCTTAGATATAATGCTATGTCTAAAGATAAGGCTGCAGATGTGAAGCTGTGACTGGCTCCAGAATCAAATAAGGCAATAGCTGAAAAGACTTAAGAAGAACAGAACCTGTTATTACATTAGGAGATACTAGGGTCTCCTCGACCGCCATGGGATAAGCTCTGCCCTGCTGCTGGTGCTGGCCGAAGCGCTGTTGTTGTGTGGGCAGTGGTCCCTTCTGCTGCTGGGGTATCGTAGGTTTCTCCGATGCTCCTGGGGCAGGTGCTGTTCTTTGTGCTGACGGGCACTGCCCTATCTGATGTGTGCTAGAACCGCAGAATAAGCATACTCCAAGCCATCTCCTGCATGCCTCCCATGTATGCCCAGGCTTCTTGCAGTAGTTGCAGGGCCCAAGTGGCTGTCTCTGTTGGTTCTGCGAAATAGTAGGGGCTCTGGCTGGAGGCTGGTACTACTGCTGCTGTGAACGGGGTTGTGGCTGATGCTGCTGAACTACGGTCTTCCCTGGGGCATTGGATCGTTTTGCCGACCCAGACTGGCTGTTGCCTCCTCCGTAAGTGTCTCGATCCCTCTTCTGTTTGCGCTTCAGCTCTTTCTCTACGTCTTGTGCAACTTTCAAGATCTTCTCATATGTGGTGGCTTGGCTGGTGGCTACGGCTATACGGATCTCATGTGACAGCCCCTTCCTGAACTTCTTGGCCTTGGCTGCAGGAGTCAAGGCATCTGCAAATCGACTGAGACGAGAGAATTCAGCAGAGTACTCGTCGATGGAGAGGTTGCCTTGTTCAAGACTCTCGAACTCGTTCTCCAATTCTTCGCGAGCTGCTTCAGGATAAAACTTTGCCTTGAATAGCTCTTTGAATTCCTCCCAAGTCACGTCTGGCTCAGTGAATCGGGGCTCGTCCCTGTACCACGTACAGGCGATGTCATAGAGCTGCATGCTCGCATTATCGACCTTCTGGTCTTCGGGGATTCGGGCCCTTCGGAGATTGCGGTCCACATTCTCCAACCAGTCATCGGCGTAGAGAATTCCCTCCGTACCCTTGAATTCCCAGGGCATGAGGTCTGTAAAATGTTTGGAGGTGCCGGGACGCTGCGGGGGAGCCTCTCTAGCCTGAAGAGCCTCGCGAAAGACGTCAGCCTGTCGGTTTTGGGAGTTCATGATCTGCTGGACGATCCCGAAGAGGGCAACATTGTCCAGCGGAGGTGGTGGGGACAGAACTGGTGCCGGATGCGGAAGGGGTGCTGGCTGCTGGAAAGGTACAGGCTGGTGGAAAGGTGCTGGTGGGGGATTCGGCGAAGTGAACTGCGGTGGAGGCGGAATATCATCACGGCGAAATCTCGTAGCCTGCAGCTGGGGAGTCTCGCCTAAGTAGGTGAAGTGACCTCCGTGAGTCGGTGGGGTACCATTCGTGGTGGACCCACCAACGTTTGCTGGGGTGTTCGAGTGAGCGGGGTTCCTGCCTTGATCCATCTAACTGTCACAAAGTAAAACTGTTAGTTGGTATGAAGATTCAAACAGGATGCAGATCAAAGGAATACTTGAGATCAAATGTAGAATTCAATAACGATGTTAGAATTGTGGAGATGATCCGTAAAGTCTACTTCCTACTCGCAGGCCTGCAATAGTACATCTAAGTTGAGTACTACCACAAGTTTCGCTGTGTTTTGCGAAATCTGACCTGCATGGGCCACCACAAAAACGTGTCACGACCCGCACCCAATATTTGGGCATGAGCCGTGGGTACGTCCAGCCTACGCCGCAGTGTCGGCGGTAGAACGCTGTCTAGTCATCTCCACAATTTATCAAATACAACCACGCAGTTTATAGATTTCCACAAGAGAGCAAGTTTGCATATCAATCTCAACAGGAAATTATAAACACAATATCTAAGGTAAAAGAGACAAACTGATAACTGAAAAGATCATAAAGTGTAGAGACCAAATATGATAGAAGAATGATCTCAATATAATCAAAATGTACCAAAGGGATGTCCACTACTCAACTCTCATAATCCATAAATAAAAGAAATATAATAAAAGAGTTTCTGCGAGCGACTCATGCTCTATAAAGTGCTGTCTAGCTAATAATCTCCTGCGGAGGGTAGCCCCGCATCCAAGTCCTTCTGCATGCTCAGTTCAGGATTCACGGTATGCTCGTAGTAAGTGGAACAGCACTCCTCTAACTCATCACCTAAAATGTTGGTTATCCAGTCAGGATTGGAACAAGTACACATACGACCACTAGCCGAGCTCCAACAGAGTCAAAAACATGCATGCAACATATGGGAATGAAACCAGGAAGTAACTAGCATCATGGTACAAGAGAAAATACAAGTAAACTCTATCAATAAGAAATATCTACTAGAAAACGAATATGTAGATCATGGTGACATGGCAAGTGACAAAGCAATAAGGAATGACTGAAATAAAACTATCTACGTGAGTTGAAATATCCTGTTCGACGTGTGAACGGCTAAGGGGTAAATCCGGCATCTACACGTGTCGTGTGCAGATGCTATTGTTCACGAATAGACATCATGGGGATAGAATGGGTAGTCCACACGTCTACTAAGATATTTCCCCGCCCAGCTAGTACTCATGGAATTAAATGCAGTGAGAAATATATGTAAAGGACAGTCAATTGTACTATAATTCCATGAAACTAGTAATCGTGTGGCGATCGTGTCAACAAGCAGCAAGACATATGTGAGACATGTAAAGAAACTATCAAAGACGGTAATAATCAGCATATGCACTTGCCTGTCGCCTCGAGCTGTGAATACCAACTTAATGTTGAGTTGGAGTCCAAGTAACCTGTTTATAACATACATCTATTGTCAACATATAATCAAAAGTAGTACTTGTCTCTATTTATTTGCTAATTATTTAGTTTGACCCCTTCCTTACTTACTGCCTCATAGGTGTCACATACACATACTCTATCTCTCCTTCTATGGCCAACCTATCAAGTCATCCTCCTACCTACACCCTTGTCTTCCTCCTGGATGTAGAATTTGATTCCAGAAAGAGTCTCCCCCCCTTCCTGCACACAGGGTATAGCTTATCAATTATACCCAATACAGATTTCCTAGGTCATGTGTTCTTACACACTCAGGTCACTAGGACATATTCATGTCTGTACACAGGGCTATGTTGCTGCTGTTGCTAGTGGTTAAGGCCTGATTTCCCTTGCCTACACTCCCTGCAAGAGGCTAGATATAGGATCACAAACCTGTGGGTATACGCATACTCATAAGCACAACTGCCCTATCAATTTCCTGTACTACATTCCCCTCACTTTTACTCATTGATACCCTCATATGAACATTAGGATTACCTTTCCTTGCTGATCTATAGATAGGTTAAGCTAACTAGATTAAAAGAAAGAAGTAGTTCAACTTCATAGGTCTGAAACAAAATTCAGGACTGAGTTAAGGGTGCACTCAGGAATGCAGGCCAACCCATGTGGCTAATCAGAATTCAGTAATAAGATACTCAAGTACAGGACTCCAAAAGACTGGTTTCATGGCCAAAATCGAGTATGTTTAATCAATACACTAGCAATCAGTGAAAGGTGAACATCTGACCAGAATTTTTCCCAGATAACCGTTATTCCTGTAAGTTGTAACCGAATGATGCCACATTGTTGAATTCAAAGGGGAAGTGCTTGAAACTGAAGTGTGGTGTGTCCTGGGCCTATAGTAATCCTGGGATTCCTCCTTCCTAATATTATCTTTCCTGGGCTTTTGGGATTTAAAAGTTTACACCTGGTACCCCATCATTGCCTCTATTGTTTGCACTCGAAATTGGGTACACAGGGAGTCTTACTACTCCCTGTTGCTACTACGTGTGCTGGTTAGTGCAGCTATTGTTTACCATACTGCCATACGCATATGCTCTCCTTTACTCACACATGAACTCCTATACTGCTAGATATGGCCTAACCTGCCTTCGAACTCAGATGTGCATTCATGGGACCCCAACCTTAGCCTTCAACCTACCCTTACTCTTATGACAGGTGTTTAAGTTTGCTGCAGGGGTACGAGTGTCCTTATTTCTGTGATAACTCGTATCTGCTACCTAGCTACCTATGCTCACTACTGTCCTTGTTTTTCCTATTCAGGGGTTAAGGAAAATTGGATTCTTGAGACGTTCCTATCTCATATGAACCCACAAATTCTGACTCGAGATGGCTTGACATGTAGCTGTGCTAACTGGACCTACGTGGATGTATAGGTTTGCCTGTACTTGAGTGTTTTAACCATGTAACTCTCCTACTGATGCTATATACATGTAATAGCTACTGGTGCAGATGTTTGTGTATTTTTAGTGCGATAATTATAACCTCCTGTGAAATCAATATGTGTGAAATCAACGGATATCTCAAGGTACCCAACTGCTACTGCCCCTTACTAATATGTCGTCTCATGATAGGTGATCTAATGCAACTGAATATATATGGTAGAAAATTAGTGTGTCGGCTTATACTTATATTTATTCATCAGTTAACCTCTACATTACCCTCCCCCAACTGCATTTGTTATAAATTGGTGTAACGGTTACAAGGGGTATGCTTTGATACAAATGTCCAAACCTGTTATCAGGTATTCAACCTGAATATCAGCTGTTGAATCCGATACCAATACACAACCTGATACTAAGGGTTGAAATGGTACCCAGATCAAATTGGTCTGGCCATCCATATATAAATAGCTGGACAAGGGAATATTGGAACTGTATCATCTTGGAATTGAACGGGACATTCCAATATGCATGATTGCATATTATATAAATATACATAGGCCTGTACCATTTGTCAATGTGACAGGACAGAACCTGAAAGAACTTCTAATAGGGTTTAACATAGATCACTCAGGAATTGAACCTATATCTCAGGAACTGGAGAAATCAAGAAGGGCCTATATACACACCAATGACAGTAACAGGGATTTGACTCAACCATTGATACTTCCATCCTATTACATAGTGAATCTTGTCGTTAGTGCAAGTTGGTACATCAAAGGAGACGCACAACTCTGCCTTTTTCCTATGTTCCTGATACCAACAACTCCTCCCCATGTTCTTCCTTACATTACTCCCTACAGATTTACCTATACATCAGGCATCTACTCTCTACAGGTTTGCCTATACATCAGGCATCTACTCTCTACAGGTTCTTCCCTTGGGACTCAAGCCTTAATGTCCTGTCACCTACCCAAAACAATATGAAAATATGTATCCCCTGTTAATACCAAATCGGATAACAAAGGGAAAGTACACCTGACAGTATCTAAGGGGATACAAGGAAGGCTCATATAGACTTATTCATTGAATACAGAGGTAAGCCCCCATACACACACCACTATTTCTTCATAAGAGCTATTCCTACATATGGTATACCTGTAGTTGCTGCACACAGGCTTCCATGTGTCGAAACAGAGTCTCCCTCAAGGGACACACCATTAGTTAGGTACTTACACACTGCTCTCAGGTTTTAATGGCTTGTGCACAAACTCAAAACCTTCTACCCATTGTTTCAAACACATGATACACATAACAGAGGTTTCAATCAAGGCCAGGGGAAATACCTGTAGTTTCGAAACAAAGTGTGGGTGATTCCTCAGTCTTCTTCCTGATGGTCGAGCGGCAGGGACGAAGTTGGGTTGCTAGGGTTTTGAGAGGATGGCAGGGACAAAGGCTACGCTATTTATATAGGCATTTTTGATAGCTCCGAATCCTTCCCAGAGGTTTGCTACGAGTTTGAATCTCACCTGAAGCCCAATCCTATCGAGATTTGAATTCCCGAATTTGATTCAAACTCATAGCCGTTTGAAAAAGGGGAACTTTGCATTAAAGACCTTAGGGTTTGGTTATTTGTGAACTATTCAAAGCATTATAGGGAAAGGGCTTAGGTAAACCCCTATTATTTACCATTTGGTCCACCTTACACATTACTTCACAATTAGGTTATTTACTATTATTATGAAAATAATTATTTAGAAAAAAAAAATGACAAATTGGGAATTTCGGGACAGGGGCTTACACCACCCCCCCTCCCCATCCCCCCCGGGCTCCCCCCTCCCCCGGACCCCCCCCCCCCCCCCCCAAAAAAAACAAAAAAAAATAAAAAAAAAAAAAAATATATATATATATATATATATATATATATATATATATATATATATATATATATATATATATATATATATATATATATATATGCCTAGATAGTGATTAGCCTGGAATGGTTTAACTTGGACTTGATAGACTAGTATAGGCTAGTTTAGCCTTGATTAGACAATATAGACTTGATAGGCCTGGTTTAGACTTGTATGGTCTTGTGGGTTTGTCTAGACCTAGAATGACTTGTTTGACGTAATTTAGACTTGTTAGACCTAGTTTGACCATAGTTGACCTAGTTTGACTTCTAGGGTTGACCAGAGTTGACCAAGAATTGACTTTGGTCTAGATTGACGTAGATTCATTTAGAATGCATTGAATTGTATCTTGTTATCATTTTAGACTTGTTGTGACTTGTGCTGTTCTGATTAGGAGCCAGATACCTCTCCTCGGACAGTACATTTCATCCGGATACTCAGATTCCAGGCAAGTACATTCTCTGATCATTTTATATCGTGTTTAGAATTATTTTCCTGCTTTAAATTACTTTACTTGATACTGTCACGTTGGTCACACGGATTAGTACTATATGGATCCCTTCTTGAGATGTTATCCTTCAGGAGCATCGGATATTACATGTTTTGTGCGTTTCACTTACATTGTGTATCACTATGCTTCATGGTTCATTGATCACTTGTGACATGTACTCTCATGATCACAGAGTCTCCTTGAATCTCCCATTTATGGGCATTCCTAGAATCACCCATTTATGGGCATACCATGTATCACCCCTATTGGGCCATTGCATGGAATCATAACATAACCTGGCTGGATTCTTGTGTATTGATTGGGGGTACGGGGGAGTAGAAGTAGACATGTGAATAATATCCAAGTAGTGTAGCATCAGAATCTTTCCGTAGTGTAGCATCAGAATCTCCTATGCCATTTACATGTCTATATTGTACTCTGACTTACTAGCCATTGTTAGTTCTCTATTTATAGTAGATATTTCTATTACAGTTCTCTCTTTGTTTACGTACTATATTTCTTTCAGTTCATGTATCTTACTTTACTGCATGATTATATTTTCTAACCTGTTATGATCTGTTGAGATGTATTGTGCTCGCTCCTGTCCTGACTGGACCTGTTGAAAATATTATAGAGGACGAGGAGGAGGACTGTGTGGATACCTTCTACGAGGCAGCCCTAGACGACACTTGTGAGCTGGACCCTCAGGAGGACCCAGCTCTAGCTGATGACTTTACCCCTACTACCTAGACTAGCTTAGTTAGGCTTTATCTTACTTATGTTGTCTTGAGACTAGTTTAGTTAGGCTTTATTTCTGTCTTTGAGATCTGGATTGTATATATTCTTTCATATTCAGTAGTTGAGACTTGTATTTCTGGATTTTGCTGAGATGTTATCTTAGACACTTAGACTCTTCTGATCATCTGTATTTTTTTTGAGTTTTATATCATATCGTGCTTCATCTTCCTTAGTTGTGATTGAGTTTACATTCTGCTATGTCACCCCCATTCGGGGAGTATAAACTGCTTATAATTATATTGTTAGATGTTGTGACCTAGGACAGCGTTCTACCGCCGACACTGCGGCGTAGACTGGACGTACCCACTTCTCGTGCCCTTACTCTAGGGTGCGGGTCGTGACAACTTGACTTTCATTTTTCTTGATTTCTGACGATCTAAGTTACTGGACGTTGCTATTTTCTGTACACCACCTCCAGCAAGATACCTTGCCACTATTTATTGTTCATTTACTACTATTTTATCATGTTATTTTATTTTATTTATTTATATGTTGCATGTTTCTATTACACTGTGCGTCCAAGTCATACTTGGGTGCGAGCAACTACATTAATCGTTTTATTGCTTTTATTTATTTTTTTGCATGATGACTGTTCGACATCACAAAAGGTTGAACAGACTTTTTGTTTATTGAACGTAAAAAGACCTATGTACAGAGAAGGAAGTCCTAAACAGGATATTCTAAGTACAAGGGGAACAGTTTCTAGGAAAGTGTGATGATGGAGATCGAGCACTGCAGCGGCTCCTTTACTCCATTGACGATCTGACGACGGGTTGAACTTGCTCTGACTTTCTGATGCCTTTGATGGAACTTTAGGGTTGCCGATCAAGAGGATGCCTGAAGCTAGAAATTTGATATTCGGTGGTCTCTCTTCTTTGTTGAAGGAAAACTCCTTTTATTTATAGGGGAAGAGAGCACATATGCGATGTGCATTAGAGTTTTGAGATATGAAGGAATCTGCCACCATTGTACGGTACGGGCTTCTGCGGCACAGACACGTGGCGGACATTGAGATTCCCCTCAATCGAGATCTCTAGTGGTTATCAAAATAATCGAAGGAAGAGACACGTGGCGTGTGCCGATTTGCTTGTTCGGATACAGCCGAATAAATCTTAGGATTCTATCTCAGATTTTGATTCTGATTGATCGTCGTCTAAGATTTAAATTAATTTGATAAGATATCAATCATGATTAACCACAATCCTATCTTTGAGAGAGTCGGTTTAAGCAAACCGACTGGGTGGGACCATGCTTCCTAGACCTCTGGCGAGGTCTGAGTGCTGTTGTACTTCTGGGGCGACGAATAGACCGTTCTTCTGGAATAGTGGAGCCTCTGTGCTTTCAGGCGATGAGTGGACTATGCTTCGAAGACGATGGAGCCTCTGTGCGTATGAGCGACGAAAAGGCTATGTTTCGAATGACAAAGTCACTGTACTTTAAGGCAACGAGTAGGTTTGTGCTTCAGGTTGACGAGATTACTGTGCTTTTAGTGCGGCAAGCGGACTTGTGTTAGATGCAATAGTATTCCCAAGTCTCTGACGAAAGGTAGTTGAGCTTCTGGGTCGGAGTAGAGTGTTGCATCGTTGTAGTTGAGGTGGTGTGAAAACATCACCAGTCTTTGCCTGAGGTTGGCGCAGGAGTGTAGCTGCGCCTCTGGATTGAAGGCATTGGCTTTGAAGTCTTCTTTCAAATAGCAATGAATGATCGCTCCTTAATGAACGACTCCCTCTTAATTGCCACCGTTACTTGGGGAATTTTAAGGGGTATAGGATAGTCTAGGACATAGTCGAATGAACTTTATTTAATGAGGTTCATCGTACTGAGTCCTAGGTTCATCCAATTAATGTGGGACTTTTAACCGTCGGCCATTTGGCCTATGTTTTGGACCATTCTCGCCCTATATAAAAGGGGGAGTTTTTTCTGAAGAGTCACGTATTCTTCTTCTTCTTCTTCTTATCCTTCTACACCATGCTGGATCCAGACTTAGCTTCGAGCGGCGGTTGGCCTTGCCTAAGTCAGGTTTTGGTTGAGGATTTCTTCGTTCAAAGGGGATATGCCTTCGTAGAAGAACTATTGATGAGCCTCGAAACGTGCTAGAACGCTTCTCATGAAGAGTTCGAACCGAGGCAACGCCTTGGAGATCTTGGAGGTCCTGACGACCGAGCTTGTGGGTGGATGGCCAACCTGAAGAGCCACGGGTTGTGCTCTACCCTGCTCATTGGAGGCGACGTGCTTTTGTTAGGCTAGAAGTGCCTCAGAAGCTGATCCCCTTTTGAAAAAGGGCCTTCCTGCTGCGCTGTGTCCTGAGGTTTCGGCGGGCCAATAGCTACTTCCGAAAGTGCTGTGCATTTGGAGGAGGGAAGCTGTGGTGGAGACTTTAATGGAGACTGTATTCACATCTTCTATCCACAGTGCCTCTCTCCATGATGATCACACTGTAAAGAGTAACCCCGGCGTAGATCCGTAGGAGTTTTCAATTCGGCACATGTAATCACAAAGTCTTTTGTAACAGATCCTTGTAATTATGTCTTTATGCAGTCTTTTATGTAATCATAACGAGTCTGTAGCAGATTATTAAAAAAAGACTTCTGAGCTTTTCATCTGTTTGTGACTTTTGTCTTTGTTGTGAGCGTGCTTGACCGTCTGCGCCTCTGTGCCTTGTATTATGCTGAGATTTTTCATGCTTCTACAAGACCCCCTTCAAAGTGTCCCAAACTTGGGTCAAGCTCGGGGTACTTTGAACAGAAGCATGAACACGTGTCTCTTTATAGGTAAAATGTCCATCACCTCTGTTGCCAGGCTGACATCGTGCTTAAGCTTCAACATTAAATGCCTCTGTGTATGTAACTACGAAGAGTCTGTAATAGGTCTTTGTAGACACATGCTTCTAAATAAGGACTTTTCTGTCTCTTTATTTTTTTTGGTTTAACGAGCTCAGGTAAAAGGTTTTCTAGCCCTTGATGACCATGACAAGGGGTCATCATGGAAGACATGCCTAACCAGAGGTAATATGAACGTGGCAGGCATAATCTTTGCTAGGATGTAGAACAACAATTCAGAGGTAGTATGAACGTGAACTATTTTCTAGATAGCCATGATAATCATAGGATCAATCAAGGAGAGGGCGACTACTCATAGGTAATATGGACATGGTAGCCGTGATTTCGGGTGTAGAGGAGCAATCCAGAGGTAATATGGACGTGAAGTGCTTCATCTACTTTAGGAAAAATATAGAAGAGAGGAATCCCTTTACCAGAACCCATAGGCGCCCTTAGGGGATATGGGAGCCTATGCCAGTTCCATCTTCAGGCGTAATACTTCTTCAGGAACTTGTCATTGATGGACATCATTAGCAAGTCGCCATTAGGTTTCGCCAGCCGGTAGGCACCATTAGAGTAGACCGTCACTATAACGAACGGTCCCTCCAACTAGGACTCGAAATTCCCTGTCATTTTGTGAGTCATCGCCATCGGTCTTCGGACTGCCAAGACGAGGTCGCCCACTTGGAATGTTCTTTCCCGTACCTTTTTGTTAAAGGCACCAAAAATACAAGCCTAATAAAGCTCGATTCTTTGCTACGCTAGCAGGAGCTTTTCGTCTAGCGCCTCTAACTCTTGTAGCCGCCAGCACTGATTGTCGTCGTCAGTCAGTTGGTTATTGATGGCTACCCGTAAGGACGGGATTTGGATCTCCAGGGGGATGACTTCCTCGCTCCCATAGATAATGGAGAATGGTGTGCCGCCCATGGGCGTGCGAATGGTCGTACGATAAGTCCATAAACATTCGCCTAACTTTTCATTCCAGTCGCATTTGTTAGAAGAGACGACTTTCTTGAGCAGCTTGACGATGGTTTTGTTGAATGCCTCGGCTAGTCCATTAGCCGCAGGTTGTAAGTCGTTGACGCCATATTCTGAATCCGATTCTTGTCGTAAAACCGATGGAACGTATGGCTTACAAACTGGGTGCCATTGTTGTGGACAATCCACCTAGGAACTCTGAAGCGGTAAATAATGTAGTACTTGATAAAGCTGATCACATTGGAGGTTTTCACTTCTATCAACGGTACTGCTTCTACCCACTTGGAAAATAGTCTACGATGGTGAGGATGAATCGGTGTCCTTTGGAGGAGGGCGGGCTGATTGGCCCAACGATATACATTCCCCATGCCTCAAATGGCCAAGAGGCCACCGTAGGGTGTAGGTATTCCGAAGATTGGTAGATAAAGTCAGCGTGAAACTGACACGCCCGACACTTCTTTGTATATTCTACGGCGTCTGCCATCATAGTGGGCCAATAATAGCCCGTACAGCACAGTCAGTCTTGTAGCTTGGGACCAGGCTGATGGGCTCTGCAGGTCTCATCATGTACCTCTGTCTGAGACAAACACCGTAGGCGGAGTCCATCGTATGAACGACAATACAGTATTTTGGTGGCTGTGTCATAGAAGAATCGGAGTGAGCGTCTTCTGACGGTAGTTGCTTCCTTTGGGTCTTTTATTGCGGCCTCTCCAGTGACCTCTAAGAGTCTGACTGATAAGGAATATTGTGCCAGACTTCTGCTGGAAACCATTCGCAATGCTTTGACTCGTGGTATAAAAGGCATTTTGCATGGTCAACTGTTGGCTAGATGGGTCCAGAATCTAGTAGAAGGCCAGTTGATGATCTTGCACGATTATTCGGAGTATGAGGCCCAGGCCGTGATCGCAAGAGACTTGTTGGCTGACCTAGATACCATTTCTCTGGAGCTTCAGGACCTGGAACGTAGCCTGCCGACCTTAATAGCGGCAGAGTTAGAGAAGATAGCCTCCGAAGAGTCCTATTACGAGGAGATTCACCGGGCCCTGGCCGATCGACTTGTCGAGGTCGAGTCAAGGATTGATGAACTGGTTAATGCTGAAGAGGCTCGAGTCTACCGTCATACAACTGTGGAGCATTAATATTGTACTCTCCGAGAGCAGATTCGCAGGTTAGAAGCGACCCTGGTTCTTGCTGAGAGGGACTTAGAGGCATCAGAGGACCAGAGGGAGGTTCTTCACAAACATTTTGAGGCCTTAGCTCAGGGGAAGAAGAGCATTGGCATCCGTCAGACCGAATTAGCCCTTTTATGCCAGGACTTGTCCCCTGTCAAAGACGAAGCTGCCCGGCATCAAGAGGCTGAGAAGAGGGCCCGAGCATCAGTCGGGCAGCAGAGGGCTCAATTGAGGAGCCGGTTAGAAGAGCTTAAGAACCAATCTTCCTAACTTTGACCTTTTGCTTCTTCTTGTCTCTCAGTTTATGAGAGACTATATATATATATATATATATATATATATATATATATATATAGTAATAGAAAACATCATCTCACTTATATATGAAATTTTTCACTTTTTTTTATCTGTCTGTCTTCATGGTTGTGTATATTGTACAGAAGTAAGAATTCCCTTTATAGTAGATAACTCTATTGGGAACTGGGTGTTTACTCAGAGGTGATATGGACATGGTAAGCACGAGAATTTTTGTAGAGACACTTTCCTTACTCAGAGGTAATATGGACATGGCAAGGATAGACTCCACGGGGGTATAGAATGACTCAGAGGTAATATGGACGTGAAAGGTTCTATGAGTAACAACCATGGGGGGTTGTTATGGAAAGGTTGCCTACTCAGAGGTAATATGGACATGGCAAGCACCCTTTTTCCAGAGTAACAGTTCAGAGGTAATATGGACATGAAATATATTTTTCTAGAGAACTATGACAACTCAAGGCTATTATAGGAAAAGTGTGACTATTCAGAGGTAATATGGTCATGGTAAACACGGTATAGAATGACATGACTTCAGAGATGATATAGACGTGAAATATTTTCTAGGTGGTCATGACAACATGGAGTCATCATGGGAGAGGCGACTACTCAGAGGTAATATGGACATGGTAGACGCAACTTGACTAAGGTGTAGGGAACCAATCCAGAGGTATTACGAACGTGGAAGGTTTTTCGCTAGGGAAAGCTATAGAAGGGATGAATTCTTTTAAAGGAATTCATAAACACTTACTGAGATATGGGAGATTTGGACTGCGTGCGGAACCATTTCTATTGAAATTATAGGCATTAAGCCCAAGGTTTAATCTCTAAGGTATTTCGAGTTCCTGGTCTTCGTCCTTGACTGGAGATCTTACAGAGGCCATGTTAGCTGACAACATCCTTCTGAAGACCTAGCCGATACTGGTATCAGAGCCCCAGGTTGAGGAGTCAGAAGAATGTGAGTGCATCATGACTTCTGTCTTCGAGCCTTTTGAAGTGGAAGTGGGCGTAATATAAGCCAACCCTCGGTGGGTGTGCTGGTAAAAGTTTTAGGCCTTTCCCTTTGGAACTCGAATTCGTAAGGGAAGGCCTTTACCATAGTTGAGCCCTTTGTTGCTGTTCATGTCGTAACCCATCTTCCGTATGAAGTGCTTAGCCTGAGTAGCGTAGCGGTAGAGCTGCATCTTGTCGCTGTCGGATTTTGGATCTTCGGAAACTAGTCGCTGACCAAAGATGATGGGTTCCTCTTCTTTCCTTCTTGCTGGAACGAAGAAGTAGGTGTCCCGGGAGGGGACAACTTGGCTCGCATGGTTGGTGGTTGTCAATTGCGATTGTAGCTTATATAGAGAGTTGTCTAGGAAATATCTAGTGTTCCAATATGCACAAGAGTAATTCAAAAATAATTTTCTATTAATAAAATAAGAGATTTTATCTTGGGGGATTACATCATCAAAAGAGTGCGCTTCCGTGTTGGTGCAGATGTAGTCTCCTAGCTCCTCATCGGTGAGGACTAGGGCTGTCGAGGGAGGAGGAGGAGGACACTTCCCTTTTAGTTTGATCACCAAAGTGGTCACGGTCGGAGGCTCTTGCGCCTTCATAGTTGGCCTTGGGGACCTCCGAGGTAGCCTTATTCGCATAGGCTCCTGGCCATCATCTGACGTTACTGAGGGTAAAGGTGGTGCTCTGCCTCGGGGCTTGACGATGAGAGGCACAGACACCTTGGGGGGTCTTCCCTTCAGTCGAACCTTTAGAGGTTCTTCGACAACCGATGTGCTTCCTGAGGCCGTTTTTGCCTCATCATCAGCATCATTGCCTCTATCGTCCCAAGGGACTGACTTGTATAGATCAGCATCCGTACAGTAGGCTTCAAGTCCCTGAAATGGGTTGATGTCAGCGAACTCGTTCTTGATAGTCCCGTCTTGGCCACGTACTTCATGCACTGATGGAGGGTAGAAGGAACGATCATGTACTCATGGATCCATGGTCGTCCCAATAGCATGTTGTAGTTTATGTCAGCATCGATGACATAGCAAGTCACTTCGGTGTGAAGATCGCCGATTTGGCACTTCAAGCAAATTTTACCCAGCGGCTCGCTCTTCTCCGTGTTGAAGCCACTGATTGTTGGGTTTGATTCAGTCAACTGATGCATCAGAATCCCTAGAGTTTGGAGCAGACTCCTTGGGATGATGCCGAGAGAGGAGCTCGGGTCGATGTGGAAGCGATCGACTTTAATGGCACCGACATACCCTGTATAGTACAGAGGCCTATTATGTCGGTTGTTCTTCAGCAGCATGTCTTATTGGGTGAAGGTAATACTGGGGATTACTTCGACCACGCTGTGATAATATGGGCAGGCCGCAGGTATTCGACGTAACAAAAGATTGAAAGAACTTTTTGCTTTATTGAACGTATAAGGTATCTGTGTATAAAGAAGGAAGTCCTAAACATGATATTCTAAGTACAGGGAGAAGCGGTTTCTAGAAAAGTGTAACGATGGAGATCGAGCACTGCAGTGCCTCCTTTACGCCGTTGATGATCTGATGAAAATTAACCTTACTATGGCTCTCTGGTACCTTTTATGGGACTCTGGGGTAACCGATCAAGAGGCTATCTGGATAAGAAGATCCCTTGAAGATGGTTGGTTCTTTGGTTGATATATGGATGAGGGTGGTCGACTCTTCGTAGATAGAAATTGCTGCTCCTTTGAAGATTGTCGATTGTCAATGTTTCCTCTCTCCTTTTTCTCTCCTTTGGTGGAAAAAGAACTCCTTCTATTTATAAAGAACCAGGCACATATGCGATGTGCATTAGCATTCCTAAGATATGAAAGAATATGCCATCATTACACGGTACGGGCTTCTGCGGCGCTGACACGTGGCATACATCGAGATTCCCCTCAAACGAGATCTCTTGTGGTTATAAACATAACCGAAGGAGGTGACTTGTGACGCGTGCCGATTTGCTTGCTCAGATACAGCCGAGTAAATCTTGGGATTTTATCCTAGATTTGGAGTCTAATTGATTTTCGTCTAAGATTTAAATCAATCTGATATGATATCAATCATGATCTAAACCCAATCTTCTCTACAAGAGGTGGTTTAAACAAACCAATTGGGGTGGACCCATGCATCCTCTGCCTCTGGTGAGGACTAAGTGCTGCTGTGCTTCTGGGGCGATGAGTAGACCGTACTTCTGGAGACGACGAAACCTCTGTGCTTTCAGGCTACGAGTGGACTTGGCTTCGAATGACAACGAGAATTCTGTGCGTATAAAGCAACTTATGAAGCTATGTTTCTGGCTACCAGAGTCACTATGCTGTAGGCGACAAGTAGGCTTCTGCTTCAGGTTGACGAGGTTAATATGCTTTTGGTGCGACGGGTTGACTTGCATTGGTTACGATAGGAGTTCCCAAGTCTCTTGTAGAGAAGTGACTTAAGCTTCTGATCCAGAGCAGATGACTGTGCCGTAGGAATGGAGATGGTGTGAGCATATCACCATCCTGTGCCTCATGCAGACACAGGTAAGTAGTTGTGCCTCTGAACAGTGAAGGCGTTGGCTACGAAAGGAATGGTACAACACCCTTACGCGTCTGAGATTGGCGCAGGCAGATAGCTGTGCCTCTGGAGTAAAGATACTGGCTTCTGGAATAAAAGAAGGGGAGAGGGGCTACCACCATCTTATTTCTGAGGTTGGCGCAGGGAGGTGGTTGCGCCTTTGGCTTCTTCAGTAAAGTACTGGGTTGCTGATATGCTTCTGAGAGGTTGCGCCCACAAGAAAATCAGAACATGCTTCAGTGAAGGTCAATTCTCCAGCGTGTGTATCGAGAAGAAGAAAGGCTGCGCTTCGATAAAGACTGCATCCCTTGTAGATCCCTCTAGGCTTCTGTCGAATCTGTACTAGATCCTTTGTAGAAGAACAGAATTAGTAACTTATTTATAGTTCTGATGTGTCTATACTAGACTTTGGTAGACATGACAATGAAGGGACTTTCCTCCTTATCTTCTGTTTTGTTTTTTTAGCACTGAGCCTCAGTCTTTTGTATCCTCTGTGCTTTAGCGAAGGGATGTCTTCAGCTGAGATTTTTCATCTACAGTAGGGTCTTCTTTTGGTGGTCGCACCTGAGTGAGGAAGGACTCGATATTCTGCAAAGCTTTGCTGAGAGCTTCTCGGGTCTCTTTAGAGAGACGTAGGATCTCGAAAAGTGACAATCTAGCCGGGGTGTTGGCTAGCTGCGCCAGTATGTCAAAACTGTAGGGTTTGATAAGCCCTACTGTCGAGTCTTTTCTGAGAGGCTTGTCAAAGCGAACCTCCTTTTGCTTCTGCCTATCGGTGGCAGGAATCTAAAACGGGCTTGCCTCTGATACATCAGGAATAGGGGCTATAGTTGGTGAAGGCGCTGCCTCCTTTGGAGCCTGGTTCTCCTCTTGCCGTTGTGCTGAGCGAATGGTCACCAAGGTGTCATAGGTCGAAGCCGAGACCATGCGGCATGTCCTGACCTTTTTTTCTTCGGCAGAAGGGGTTGTAGGCCCCATCATGTCGGGAGTCAGGTCAGGGTGGACCCACATGACCTCGCTTCGTGGTATGGAGAACAGAATGAGCCCTTGAGCATTGTCACGCGCTGGTGGAAGATTGACTACTTCCATTGTCACCCTCGGTATGGGGACGACCCCGTCCTGTGCCTCCGTGGTTGGTAAACTTTCAAACTGGAGAGTAAATATATTAGCCGTGACATTCTTTTGTTCATAGTCAAGTGATATGACTTTGGCGTCGATGAGGCGTTGAATCTGTCCTTTCAACACATAGCAATCTCGTATCGAATGGTGGACATACTGATGATAATGGCAGTATTTAGGGTTGTCCACCTTTTCCACTTTGTCGGGGCACTTTGGTGTTGGAAGAGACAGCTTGCCACTCTTCGTCAGCATATTGAAGAGTTCCAGCGTATCCTCGTCGTTGAAAGAGTAAGTCTCCCTTGGCTTCTTTACTTCTATAATATTGGGGTTCATGGTTACCGAATATTTTAAGATGTTGACGGTCATAGCTTGCTTGCCTTTTCCGTCCTTGGGATTATTGCTAGACGAATGTATGTATTCGAGAGAAGAAAAGTTCAATCCCAGGAGCTGCACGTCCTGGGCTTTCCTTTGTGCCACATCTGCCTCTTAATGAAAGACGTGCACTTTGTGCAAGGAGCACTGTGCCATAATTTTATCGCAGGTAGCATGTTCTTGTGGCATGAGTCCATAAGCATAGGCTCGGGCATACCAGATGGTAGCCTTAAGGCTGCCTAATAGAAGCGCTCAATGTATGCACGGACAGGCTCCTTCTCTCTCTAGACGACCTCCATGAGAGTTGACATTGTCATGTCCATCCCTCCTTCATAAAATCGATCTACGAATAGATTCTTCAGGTCCTCAAATGATGAAATACAATCGTCCGGAAGGCTGCAGAACCATTCATAGGCTACCCCTTATAGAGCTCCTATGAAGATGTTGGTAAGGAGGGCGTCGTCCTTCGGCAAGTGCTATGTCAATGAGGCAAAGTACCTCAAGTATCATCGGGGAGACTCCTTTCCCTCATAGGGCGTGAGCGTCTGTAGATTGTACTTGGGAGGATAAACTACGTTGTCCCACTCGGGAAGATATGGCTGCCGAATCCCCATCTTCCGGAGTGCTGCTTGCTTTTCTTTGGCATCATGGCGAGCATACAGTTCTTTGATGGCCTGCTACATTTCTGTTGACATTGTCGGGCCTGTAGTCGATGGAGTAGACGACGACGGTCCCGTCTGATGGACGGCGGGCAGTTTGCTGGATCCATCATTGGTTGTTGGACAAGGCGTAGGTGTGGAGGCAGTGGGTACCCAATTCCTTTTGATCTCCAGCATGAGAGAAGACAGAGTCTTCATTGTGGCATTTAACGTATCTAGGCTCGTCTCGAGAGCTTCGATGCGTTTCAGCTGGTTAGGCGCTTCACAATTATCTGCCTCATCACCCTCAGCCATAAATATAGTAGATCCTTCACTCTCTGGCTCAGATGTACGAGCCTCGTCGTCCTGAGGATAGACTGGGAGGTTGTGGTCTTCCTCAGAGTCATTACGGTTGCTACCTCGAGTCTGGTGGCTACCTGCGCCTGTGGAGGCATCCGTATGATATGGCTCATCCTCAGATTGGAATGCGGCGTTGTCATGAATAGTGGAAGGTTGGCTACCACAGCATCTGACGTGGCACCCGACGAAGATTTGGAATGTGTGCCTTGGAACACACCTATGCTGGGTACCTTTTCCTTGCTACTCTCTGGCCGCTTCTTGGGTTTGGTGGCCGATACGGAAGGATTCTTGGATGACTTCTTGATAGTCTTAGAACCCTGTGTCGCGTTGCACGTGGCGACATAGAGTTCATGTTCTCTCTTGCTCGTTGACCCCCTGTTGAGTCTCTGACATGCAATTGACATAGGTTGAAGTCGTTGAAAGACGGAGCGCCTCCTCGGTAGTAGTACAACCGCCTATTGACAACAGCAGTTGATGGTGATCTGGGTACAAGGATGCCTTGATTTAGGCATGCCCTGTACCGTCGATTCTTTTTCTGCTTGGTCAGTACCAGGTCTTCCGTTGGGGTACCCCCATTGTACGCGCAGAAAAGCTACACGTGGGTACGATCAAAGAGGATCTAGCAAGGCAGACTCCAATCAAGCTTGCAGGAATGCTGCTCCTACGAGTCTCTCTCTATAGGATGTACCCTCTGGCTTACATCACGTACAGGAGTGCTCAAGCGACAGCGGGGTTCAACTGGTCGAGGCATCGGAGCATGGGGACCAGTCTTGTATAACTTCCCATCGGCAGCACATGTGACTGTCAACACGGGCCTTTGTTCGGTCATAGGCATGGTACGTTTATTGCACAAGGCACGAAATGCCTTGAATTTTTGACTACGACCCCCAACGGGTGTATAGTATTTAGAATCCAATGAAGGCTCGCCTGATGGGAAGATGATTCTGTCAGGCCTGCCATAGAGACACCGTATTCCTCGCCATACTTTCCTAGGGTTGGAATCGAGCGAGAAGATATGGCCATAGCAGCCGAAATCTTCTCCGGGGCTTCGGTGTTGAGGGGGTTCTGGATCGTAGTTCCCTCCGTCGTGCTGCTTATCGCAGCCACCTTGGGCCTCCAGATACGTCGAGTCTTCTTCGGTTTTATGAACCGCTTCGAAGGATTCGACTTCTCATCAGAAAGAAGATCTTCAAAAGCTTGCTGGTAGAAGCGTACAACTAGCATCTTCTAGGAAGATCCCAGCAAGTCGTCGTCAGATTGCATCATCGCCTTCTCCTTGGAGGAGAGGTAGTCTCGAGCAGAGTCGCCAATTTGTTCGACATCACAAAAGGTTGAACAGACTTTTTGTTAACTGAATGTAAAAAGACCTGTGTATAGAGAAGAAAGTCCTAAACAGGATATTCTAAGTACAAGGAGAAGAGTTTCTGGGAAAGTGTGATGATGGAGATCGAGCACTGCAGCGGCTCCTTTACTCCATTGACGATCTGACGACGGGTTGAACTTGCTCTGACTTTCTGATGCCTTTGATGGAACTCTAGGGGTGTCGATCAAGAGGATGCCTGGAGCTGGAGATTTGATATTCGATGGTCTCTCTTCTTTGTTGAAGAAAAACTTCTTCTATTTATAGAAGGAATAGAGCACATATGTGATGTGCATTAGGGTTTTGAGATATGAAGGAATCTGTCGTCATTCTACGGTGCAGGCTTCTACGGCGCTGACATGTGGCGAACATTGAGATTCCCTTCAATCAAGATCTCTGATGGTTATCAAAATAACCGAAGGAAAAGACATGTGGCGTGCGCCAATTTGCTTATTCGGATACAGCCGAGTAAATCTTGGGATTTTATCTCAGATTTGGATTCTGATTGATCATCGTCTATGATTTAAATCAATTTGATAAGATATCAATTATGATTAACCCCAATCCTATCTTTGAGAGAGTCGGTTTAAGCAAATCGACTGGATGGGACCATGCTTCCTGTGCCTCTGGCGAGGTCTGAGTACTGCTGCGCTTTTGGGGTGACGAGTAGACCGTTCTTCTGGAAACAACGGAGCCCTTGTGCTTTCAGGCGAAGAATGGACTATGCTTCAAAGACGACGGAGCCTCTGTGCATATGAGCGACGAGAAGGTTGTGTTTCGAGCGACAAAGTCACTGTGCTTTAGGGCGACGAGTAGGCTTGTGCTTTAGGTTGACGAGGTTCCTGTGCTTTTGGAGCGGCAGCCGAACTTGTGTTGGATGTAATGGTATCTCCGAAGTCTCTGACGAAAGGTAGTTGAGCTTCCAGGTCGAAGCAGTGTGCTGCACTGTTGGAGTTGAGGTGGTGTGAAAACATCACCAGTCTGTGCCTGAGGTTGGCGCTGGAGTGTAGTTGTGTCTCTAGATTGAAGGTATTGGTTTTGAAGTCTTCTTTTAAAGAGCAATGAATGACAGCTCCTTAATGAACAACTCCCTCTTAATTGCCACCGTTACTTGGAGAATTTTAAGGGGTCCTAGGATAGTCTAGAACTTAGTCAAATGAACTTTATTTAATGAGGTTCATCGTGTTGAGTCCTAGGTTCATCCCATTAATGTGGTAACTTTGACCATCGGCCATATGGCCTGCGTTTTGGACCACTCCCGCCCTATATAAAAGGGGGAGTTTCTTCTAAAGAGTCACGTCTTCTTCTTCGTCTTTTTCTTGTCCTTTAACACCATGCTGGATCCATACTTAGCTTCGAGCGGTAGTTGGCCTTACCTAAGTCAGATTTTTGTTGAGGATTCCTTCGTTCAAAGGGGATATGCCTTCCTAGAAGAATTGTTGATGAGCCTCAGAACGTGATGGAACGCTTCTCATAAAGGGTTCGAACCTGGACGATGCCTTGGAGGTCTTGGAGGTCCTGACAACCTAGCCTGTTGGTGGATGGCTAACCCGGAGAGCCACAGGTTGTGCTCTGCCCTGCTCATTGGCAGCGGTGTTCTTTTGCTAGGCTGAAAGAGCTCAGAAGCTTATCCCCTTTGCAAAAGGGCCTTCCTACTGCGCTGTGGCCTGAGCTTTCGGTGGGCCAATAGCTACTTCCGAAAGTGATGTACGTCTGGAGGGGGTAAGCTGTGGTGGAGACTTTGATGGAGACTATATTCACATCTTCTATCTACAGTGCCTCTCTCTGTGACGATCACACTGTGAAGAGTAACCCCCGCATAGATCCGTGGGAGTTTTCAATTCGGCTCATGTAATCACAAAGTCTTTTGTAACAGATCCTTGTAATTTTGTCTTTATGCAATCATTTATGTAATCGTGAAGAGTCTGTAGTAGATTAATAAAAAAAGGACTTCTAAGCTTTTTATCTGTTTGTGAATTTTGTCTTTGCTGTTAGCGTACTTGACCGCCTGCACCTCTACGCCTTGTATTATGTTGAGATTTTTTAAGCTTCTATAATGAGTTAGTACTAGATGACCACCCTATTAAAGTAAGGTATTGTTATATCTCATATGGCCTTGACACTTGCTTTATCACGAGTTATGAGTCACATGTAGTCGGCTGGCCACTAATACATCTGAGACGCCCGACGGTTAGAATATAACTGTGAATAGAATTTGCATGATTAGTAGACTTGGCAGTTATTTGAGGTTCATGTGTCGTGGAGATGATATAGATTGGCATGGGGTGGAGAGAACAGTTCTTTAGCGTATGGGCCAGTATACACTAATTTTTTTGTACCCGAAAGCTCCGTTGGAGATACAGGCCTGATTACCCCCATTTTTTGTTCTTATTTGCCTCTAATGTTCGAGAAATGTCATGCTTTGAGGTCCGCGGTGCCAAGGAAGGGGGGCCATACCAATCCCATTATAACCAGAGTGCCTATGCGTTGAAGGTTTATTCTTAACTACACATTCACAGTAGATTGGTTAGGCACCCTACTACATGCATTCTTTATTTTATTACACAGTTCATATGGCCTATTTTTCTTGTATCTTGTTATATCCCTCTGAGGACCTGGTGATCTCTCTAGGCTTAGATGACCAGGATTATCCCCAGGAGTACGGCTCTACACTGGATCCTTCTTTTACAATCAATGAGGTCTCACCTACCGAGATCTAGTAGTTTTGTTTAGTAGTCACGACTTGCTACATTTGTAGTGGACATCTTTTATTTTATTTTATTTTATTTTTGGTGATCGGACTCCAGTTATCTCAGACTATTTTTCATAACTGTTTGGTAATGGATTTGTCTCCATCCGGCTATATATCATTGACTCTTTTATTTTAATTATCTGGACTATGTTTGCCATTGATTATAAAAGAACAGAACAGTTTTATGGGAGGACTGGACTTTTAATTCACAATACAAACTCGCTCGTACAAAGAGAGCCTAGGAACAAAACCTAGAAAAAGCAATCTAAGTACAATTGTTTAGTTTTTCTGGCAGGTGACGGTAGAGGCTCGGGAAAGTGATATCAACTCTGCCTTACTCTTTGGACGATCGAACGCGGACTTGGCTCCGGCGAAGAAGTGCTCTCTCTCTCTGCGTAGTGCTCTGTGTGCTTTTCTCTCTGTGTGTTCCTGTTGCTCCGTGTGTTTACAAAGGAATGGCACCTTGCTATTTATAGAAATTTATGATAAGTGGGGTGTGTAGCCACGTGGCAAATTCTGAGCCACACTCTTGTAACGGCGCCTTAAAAAGTGGGCAGTTGTGGATTGGTTAAGGTTGCTCTTTATCTGTGTGTTGCAATAAATCTGGATTGTTATGATTATAATAAATCTGGACTGTTACGTTGATTGCAATAAATCTGAATTATTGAGATTTGATCAACTCCTACCACGTGTCCCAACTGCCATTTTTGTGATGAGTCGCATGACTGAGCCGCATGAGCTCCTGGTGAACTGGTCTACATGAAGTCCTATTGAACAGAATCGTATGAGCTCCTAATGAACTGAGCCGCATGAAGTCTCATTGAACAGAACCACATAAGCCCCTTGTTAACTGGGCCGCATGAAGTCTCCTTGAACAAAACCGCATAAGCCCCTTGTAAACTGGGCCGCATGAAGTTCCATTGAACAGAACCGCATAAGTCCCTCATAACAGAGCCGCATGAACTCCATTAAAACTGAGCTGCATAAGGACCCATCTCAACAGAGCCGCATGAACTCCGTTAGAACTGAGCCGCATAAGGGTTCCCCCCAACTGAGCCGCATAAGCATGCTCTCATGTCAGAGCCGCATGGAAGTCTTTCAAGCGATCCGCATGGAGAGCTTTGGAATTGGTGGATCGTCTCAGCTATAAAGATTTTTCTCGTCTCTCTAGGAGCACGTCATTATGTCAGAGTCATCATTTAACCTTTATGTCAGAGCTGTCAATCCTTTGTGTCAGAGCTGTCGCATTGCGTCAGAGCATTTAATGAGCCAGCTGCACCAAGTATTTAAGGCCAGCTGTAGAGGCCCATAGGGCCACGTGGCTTTTTCCCAAGCCGCATGGAGCTATCGAGCCGCATGAAGCTCTAAGGGACTTTTGAGTCGCATGAAGCTCTAAGGGATTTTTGAGCCGCATGAGACTCCCCCATGTTTCGAGCCGCATGGACTTTCTTGTTCTTTACCATGCTTCTACAAGACCCTCTTCAAAGTTTTCAATTTGTAAAATTGAAATACTTTGAATAAGAAGCATGGCTATGTCCACATAAGCTCTTCGTACCGCATAGACTCCTCTGGCCGCATAAGATGTTCTGGCCGCATGGACTGCTCTGGCCGCATAGACTGTTCTAGCCGCATGGATTCCTCTGGCCGCATAGGATGTTCTGGCCGCATGGATCCCTCTGGCCGCATAGGATGTTCTGGCCGCATACTGGTCCTGTGCCACGTGGGCGTCTCATTTAATTGCCTTTGATTTATTTTGATTTAAAGCCGTCTTTTGGGATAGGATCCCAAGAGTCAGCTTTAAATATTGAGATTTGTCTTAATGATTATGAGTAATCTTTTGCATACAGGGGATAGAAATCCAAGAGTCGGCCTTATCTTCTAGGCGACGCATGATTCGAAGCGTCTATCGGCCTACGTGTCCTCTGTCCGTCTATAAATACGAGTACTTTTGGAAGAGAGAGACTCTTTACTTTCTTTTCTCTTCAACTTTTCTTGCTTTTAGTCGCCGTCTTCTCTTCCTTCTCTAATCAGCAATGGCCCCCAAAGCTTCCTCTAGCGCCGCAGCGAAGGGTAAGAGAGCGGCCTCCTCATCGACTGTGGCGTCCACAGTTCATCCCGACGTTTACCCCGCCATTGATGGTAAGGATATTGGGAGAAAATTGTATGAACTCAAAACCCTAACCGTCATGGCTACGCCGCATATTTATGCGCGGGCCTTCTTCGTCTTCATTGAACTGTTCAAGTACTTTGTGATGAATCCTCATACTGTGCTGCATGTGCCACATGTGTATCTCATGTCCGAGCCGCATGGTGGTACGCCCCATGTCTGAGCCGCATGAGAGTCGTCATTGTGGCTGCATAAGCACTCTACAAACTTGGCCGCATGAAGACCCATCGAGCAGTGCCGCATAAGCTTCCTTGAACTGTGCCGCATAAGCACCCGCTAAATAGAGCCGCATAAGCTCACTTGAACTGGGCTGCATGAGACTCCACTAAACAGACCCGCATAAGCTTACTTGAGCCGGGTCGCATGAGCATCCGCTAAACAGAGCCGCATACGCTCACCTAAACTGGGCCGCATGAGCACCCGCTAAACAGAGCCGCATAAGCTTACTTGAACTGGGCCACATGAGACTCCGCTAAACAGAGCCGCATAAGCTCATCTGAACTCGACCCCCGCTAAACAGGGCCGCATAAGCTCATCAGAACTCGGTCGCATGAGACCCCTCTAAACAGAGCCGAATAAGCTCATCTGAACTCGGCCGCTTGAGACCCCGCTAAACAGAGCCGTATAAGCTCATCTGAACTCGGCCGTATGAGACCCTGCTAAACAGAGCCGCATAAGCTCATCTGAACTCTGCCGCATGAGGCCCCTTTAAACAGAGCCGCATAAGCCCTATTAAATTGAGACGCATAAGGACCCGTCTGATCAGAGCCGCATAAGCTCGAAAACACTAATCAGTTCTCCCTAGCCATCTTTTAAATTGTTTCTTTTATCCTTTTTTCAGTGAATTTACCAGTCAATGCTGCGGGAGAACCTTTGGTGGGTCGCGTCCAATCTGCTGTGGGCTATAGGTTCGACCACATTGTCGAGTATGTGGTGGACCAGCTTCCAAAGGACGAACCTAACTAGAGGCTGGGAGACAATAAAAAGCAGTCCTTTTTTTTATCTCGGGGATGATGAACTCAGGGCTGCTGGGGGACAAACACTTGAAGCCTGCGTTCCTCATCAGGGACGTCCTGACCGTGAAGAACTCCCAAGTTCTGGACATATCTGAGAGTTGGAGTTTTACTTCTGACGGGATAGCGATCCATATTCCTCTGATGGAGCGTCATTTTTCACTGTCGTGGTTCAACATGCTGCCGATGGATAGAAAGATGGAGGATTTCTTGACTCCGACCCGGAACGGAATGTTTGTGGATGAAATTTACTATAACAATAACTTGAGGTCAGTATATGTGGGCAAGGTACCGGTCAGCTGCTACGTGATAGGGTTGGCCCTAGGCAGTTTTTGAATATGCAGGGTCCCAATTTCAAGTTCTCCTAAGCTGATACTTTCATGAACCAGCTTGCTCGGAAGGGGTCCTATCCCGTTGGCCGGTTGTCGCTACCGAGTTGGGTAAACCCTATCCCTTCGTGGACCAACCTGTCTATGTGGATCGTACGGAAATACGAGACTCTCCTGCGCGAGATTGGACTCTACCATGCCATTCGTGGCACCAGCTACGTCTTTTCCATAAACAAGAAATTGTTCATGGCTCTGCTGGAGATGTACAACTGCCGTACTGGGACTTTTTTTACACCCATAGGGGAGATGGGGCTTGCTCTCCTCGAGATACATGAAGTCTCCAAGCTGCCTTGGGAAGATAAAGGTTTTGAAGTATATACCCCGACAACGAAGAGTTCAAGGATTTGGAGGAGAGGTTCCCGGGCTTTGTTGCCGTCTATCGGGAATTGCTGTGTCATCACAGCACATGCCAGCAGATGTCAAAAAAGAAGGATGACAGCTCGGAGGGGAACCTCCCTCGCACAAAGGCCTGGCTCACTTATCTTTTTAAGCTCGGCGCCTCAGGTCGGGTTTCTTCCCAAAGTCCTCGAACTCGAGAGGAGGTGCAGGACCAAGTGTCCACCGCCAAGAGGGCAAGAACCACCGGTGACAGGTTCGGGAGTCAATCTGACTCTTTTGCTTATTTTTATCAAGACACTCAACCGTTGTCCGAGAAGGCCCTTCTGGCAGGGTTCCTGATGGTGTGGCTACGAAATTGCGTAGTTTCAGGAGGAGCTGGTTCTATTGAGAGGATCAGCCGCAACTTTATCCTCCCTGTCGTGAAGTTGGTCTTCGGGGTCAGATTGGCTCTTCTCCCGGCCATGGTGTGCAGCATACACCGTGTCCTTCACACTTTCTCATCCAAGGTCATCGTTCGTGACACGATGAAGGACTTCGAACGCATTGAGCTGCCCTATCATTATCTGATGGGGTGGCTGTTAGTGCATTACCGGTCTTTGATGAGGCCTGGCCCTGAAGATGGGACAACTACTGACGATGCTTTTATCTTCCAGTATCGCCGTATGCCTTAGGATTGCGAGACTATGCGTGCCTATCGGATGGCACTGGCGAGAGTGGACAGATACACTTTCTTCGTTTCTGTTCCTCAATTTACTGTCGAGGAAGTGAGGGTCGTACATCTTGACGGTATTGGGCCTCCCCACTTCTTATTCGACAAGATGCTCCTTTGGTTGCACAATATTCGTCCTTCCTACTGGTATACCGCAACCGCAATGCTGTCTACTTGGAGCCTTACTTGCCCAGTAGGTTCTTCCGACAGTTCGGGTATAGTCAGCTTTTCTTGGACAGTCCCAGTTCTTGCCTGGGTTTTGAAGGCAGCGTCCTTGATGGCATCAGGGCCTGGCTCTATTATAATACGGTTCACACCCGTACCAGCTTCTCAGTTCCTGATGCTGGGGAGTCAGAAGAGATCTTGTATTTGGCGGCTCTCTACCACGTCATGGCGAACAAGCCTTCTGTTGGTTTTGACCTGACTACCAGCTTCATAGTTGGTACTGGCTTGGAGGAGAATCCCAAGGGGTCCAAGGCGAGGAAGAAGAGGAAGAACACGGTTGCTGCCTCAAACTCGGAGTCTGCCAACACGGACGAAGAGGATGACGAGCATGACCCCGATAACTCTCTTACTTCTGCAGAAAATGTGGTGGCGGATCAGCCGCCTGTCGTGCTTGGTCCTTCACGCAAGTGAAGCAGGCGTGAGTCCCCTGATCACGGTATAACTTACTCCGTGAAATGGTCTGCGGTTAAGCCTCGTGGGCTGCTCATTAGGGATAGACGCGAGGATGTTGACGCCATTTCGGAGGTGAATTGAATTACAACCATCTTCTTCTTTAGCTCTTCTTTTTTCTAAACTATGACCTAATCTTTTTTTTCTCTGTAGTTGTCAGGAGAAGGGAACTTTCCAGAGTCGGCTGATACATCTGAAGTCGACCCGGCTCTAGCTACTCTAGTTAGAGATATGAGTGCCGGAATTATTGCAGCCGGGATTCTTCCAGTGACGGCCGAGGTTCCTGCAGTTATTAACGTCCCAACCCGGGGTGACGTAGGCTCTGCTGAACCCGTCTCCGAGACTGCTAAATTTTAGTCGGGTGATGCTGATCCAGTTGTATCTCCCTCCGGGGCGGCTAGGGCAGAGGAACCGACTGTATTCGACTCGGATGTCGCTGGTGAAGAGGCTACGGCGGCTGTGAGCGAACCTCAGCCTCAGCAACTCCCTCCTGGTAAGATAAGCCAAGTCTTGACTGGTGAGGAGGTTTATTTGCTCTATCATAATATCCTTCGGGTTAAGCTGATTGATAGTTGCTTCGGACATACAGGTCCTCCTCCTTCACTGCCAACGACGAACATTATCGGGGGAGAGTTCGTCAGAGGGGACCTGGTGGAAGAGAATATGCCTCCTCCTCCTCCAGCTTACATTGAGGGACCTTCTGCTGAATCGAGATCGGGAGGGAAGACGGCAGAACTATCGGGGTGGGAAGAAATGGTCACTGTACCTTCCTCTGTTCATGTGGCTCCGGAGGTCAACCTCTCCGCCCTGCCGAGTCTCCAGATCCTTCGGGCCGCGGAAGAGGAATTGGCCGCTATTCAAGCGTCATTTCGCTCGAAACTTGTTTTTCTTATGGCAGGGGCATCAAGTTCCAGTGCATCTTCTTCGGCACTGCCGGCTACACTTCCTTTGACGCCGTCTTCTGCAGAAGTTTTGGACGAATCGTTAAAGGATGTAGTTGACAGTTTTTACCGTCACCTGAGGCACGGAGTTGAGGCTACGGTGGAGAGGGGGACCACTTTTGCCTTGGCCCGCCAATGCGCCCGGGGCCAGATTGAACTCCTTAGAATCCTCCCCGCTGGGGCAGGGATAGTTGAGCTGCTGGAGCCGAAATTGCTAGAGGCGGATCAGTTTGTGGCCCAGTTTTAAGTACTGCGGCAAGTCGACCTGTCTTCGGCGGTATATCAGGAGCGTGCCTTCCTCATCACTGTTATGGAGAAGGTGAGGGCTGCACGAGATGCGTCCAAGCCGATTATAATGAAGGACCTCCATGATCTGTCTCTACAATATGATCAGCTGAGCCGCAGGGGAGAGGATTACATTGCCCGGAAAGCGGCAGCCTCTCGCGGGATAACCGACACAAGGAAGCAGATCCTCGAGCTCCAGAGGAAATTGGCTTTCTTAGAATCTGAGCTCGAGGCCTCCCGTACGGGTAAGGAGCTAATTGTCCAGGAGGCCGACCAAGTCACCCGTGCTTCTGCTGACTTGGAGCGTGCTCTGAAGAAGCTTGAAGATGGCTGGCAGGCTCACGTGCATCTAGAGGATGCGGAGAAGTTGGCTCAGGAGGCCGAGCGCCGAGCCAAGCGGCGGTTTTTTTGCTATCGACGGTCGTACTGAGGGACCGTCTCAGAGAGTTATGTATCGTCGAACCATAGTCGGCTTTTTCTTTTCTTTTTCTCTTTATGTTTTCTTCATCTTTTTTGGCAGGGACGTGGTCCCAAAGAATGTAGTAATTTTGATTTGATTTGAATAAATGACTTTGCTTGCATCATCCTTTATCTGTCATGCTTGTACTGCATTTATATGTTTGCCCTACTAGGGGCTTTTCTATGGACCTATTACCCTTGGCATACCTTGGTTTTAGGTACGGATAATAAGTTTGATAGGGATACCTAGAACGACTCCGTTGATAAGGCGGATAAGGACGTTCTTGGTATCGGGCGAAGGAATGCCATGGAACAGCTGGGTTCCACAGGCATGAGATTGTGAGAAAAGAGGCATATGTACTAGAAAACTTAGTATAGCATTTGCGGTCAACTGCGGACATTTGTGGTCAACTGTGGACATTTGTGGTCAAGTGTGGACATTTGTGGGCCTATTATCCTTGGCGTACCCTGGTTTTGGGTACGGATAATAAGTCGAGAGAAAACCAAAATACTTACTCAGAGGTAATGAGGACGTGGTAAGTATGAGGATTTCTTCAATGTAGTCTTCCTACTCAGAGGTAATGAGGACATGGCAGGAGTGGACACCATGAAGGGTACATAGAACAACTCAGAGGTAATATGGACGTAGAAGTTCTACGTGAGGGGTGGTTTGTTTTTGGTGGAAGTGAAACAACTCAGAGGTGACATCGACGTGGTTGTTTCGTGAAATTTATAGATCTGTTACATTTTTATACTAAAAGTGCGGGCGATAGATCATGAGGAAGATGCTCTTTTAGGAAGGAAGTTCAGAGGTATGATCATACGTGACTTACTACCCAGAAGAGGCGATATGGATTCACTTGAATGACCAGAGTGTAACTTCAGCGGTACCTGGAGGCACATAACTTAACAGTCCGGTTGATTCAGAGGATGTCGTTTAGACATAATACTTCTTCAGGAACTTGCCGTTGATGGGCAACATGAGCAAGTCTCCATTTTATTTTGCGAGGCGGTAAGCTCTATTGGAGAATACAGCCTCGATGACAAATGGGCCTTCCCACTTTGGCTGGAATTTGCCGACGGTTTTGTGAGTTATAACCATCAGCCTCCGAACTGCCAGAACGAGATCGCCCACTTGGAATGTTCTGAGTTTAACATTCTTATTGAAGGCTCCGGAGATGCATGCTTGATACAGCTCGATTCATTGTTGAGCTAGCAGGCACTTCTCATCTAAGGCCTCCAACTCTTATAGCCGGCGACGGTAATTATCATCAGTCGTCAATCGATAGGTGAGGGCAACGCAGAGCGAGGGGATTTGAGTCTCCAGTGGGAGAACTGCCTCACTCCCATATACCAAAGAGAATGGTGTGTTCCCGGTGGCCATCCGGACTGTGGTACGGTACGCCCATAAGTATTCGCCAAGCTTCTCATTCCAGTCGTATTTTTTGGAAGACACGAACTTCTTGAGCAGCTTGATTATAGTTTTGTTGAATGCTTCTGCCAACCCATTCGCCGCCGAATTGTACGATGTTAAAGCAACATTCTGCATTCGGTATTTGTCGTAAAACTGATAGAAGGCGTGGCTTGCAAACTGCAGACCATTGTCGTGAATGATCCATCGAGGCAGTCCGAAGCGATAGATGACGTGATGCTTGAGGAAGCTGATCATATTTGATGTCTTTACTTCTGCAAGCGGGACAGCCTCCGCCTATTTGAAGAAATAATATGTAATCGCCAGTATGAAGCGGTGCCCTCTGGATGAAGATGGGGTGATAGGACCAATGATATCTATTCCCCATGCCTCAAATGGCCAGGATGCCACTGTTGGGTGTAGGAATTCAGATGGTTGGTGTATGAAATCTACGTGGACCTGGTAGGCTTTGCACTTTCTTGCGTAGTCTACTGCATCTGCCACCATCGTGGGCCAGTAGTAGCCCATCCGACGAAGGCGATCTTACAATTTTGGGCCAGGCTGATGGGCCCCGCAGACGCCGTCATGTGCTTCACGTACAGCTTATTTGGCTTCTGTATTGGACAGACACCGAAGCAGCAATCTATCGTATGACCGCCGATACAGTATTTTTGTTTCTGTATCGTAGAAGAATCTAAGAGAACGTCTTCTAATAGAGGTGGCTTCTTTCGGGTTCTCCGGCAAGATGCCATAGACTGCGAAGTCAATGAATGGAAGCCTCCAATCCTGTGTCTCGTCAACCGTCAGGGCAGAATAGCTCTCAGCCAATTGGACGGTGTTCTTGGGATAGACCAACTCATGGCCTATTACATCCACCAAATGATGAGTATATTTTGGGACTGCCAGATAAGCGGCCAGTCCTGCTAAGGCGTCGGCTTCAATGTTCCGGAGTCTCGGAACATGTTCTATGAAGAACCCTTTCAGAGATGTAATGATGGCGATTGCTACCTGATGATAGGGGATCATGTCTTCATGACGAACTTCATATGAACCCCGGATCTGATTGACGATTAACTGTGAATCGACATATGCTTCTAGGTACTCTACCCCTAGTTCTTTTGCAAGTCGGAGGCCGATAACCAAGGCGTTGTATTCGGCCATATTGTTCGAGCAGGATTCTGTAAGGGAATATGCACGGTTGATCACCAAGCCAGAGGGAGAGATCAGTACCACTCCAACCCCAACGACAATGTTGCCCTTGGGCCCGGTTCTTGAAGCACCGTCGAAGAACATTCGCCAGACAGAATCATCGAAAGCCATGTTCGAATTGGCGACCTCGTCTGGAATCTCTTCATATATTCTGGTTGACTTCGAACTTGGATGGGCTGCTAAAAAGTCTGCCAGAGCTTGACCTTTAACAGCCTTTTGCGGGATGAAGATCATGTGGTAGGGAGACAATATTATTGCCCAGGTAGCGAGGCGAGAGCTGAGTGCACCCGGCTTGGTCATGAGGACCCTAAGGGGGTTAACTCTTGATATGACGTGGATGGTTTGTCCTGTAACATAGTGTCGCGTCTTCTGTATAGCGAACACTAGAGCAAGATATTCCTTTTCCACGGCGGTGTATCTATTCTCAGGCCCAACCATCATTCGGTTGAGGTAATAGATTGCTTGTTCATGCCCTGCGTTATTGTTTTGTGCTAGTAGAGCACCGAGGGAATGATCCATCGCTCGTACATAAAACAAGAACGGCTTTCCAGCAACCGGGGCCACCAGGACTGGAGGATTTGACAGATATTCTTTGATGTTGTCGAACGCGCGTTGGCACTCTTCATCCCATACGAATGAGATGCCCTTCTTTATGAGGTGGGTGAATGGTTGACATCGCCCGGAGAGGTTAGAGATAAACCTCCTAATGTTAGATAGCCTCCCTTGAAGGCCTCGCAGTTCACGGAGATTTCTCGGGGGAGCCATCTCCATGATTGCCTTCGTCTTCTTCGGATCTATATGAATTCCCTGGGCAGTAATGATAAAACCCAAGAATTTTCTACTAGACACGCCCAAGAAGGATTTGGTAGGATTCATTTTTAAGTTGTACGCTCGCATCAGGTCGAATACCGTCCTCAGATCCTGCAGATGGTCTCCCTTAGAGCGGCTTTTGACAGCGATGTCATCAACATAACACTCTACGGTCTTACGTAGGTGATCTCTGAAGATGACACTCATGGCTCTTTGATATGTGGCACCGGCATTCTTTAAACCGAAGGACATGACTGTGTAACAGTATACACCAATCGGTGTTCGGAATGATGTATGCTTTTCGTCATCAGGAAACATCTTGATTTGCTTGTATCCTGAGAAGCCATCCATGAATGACATGCGCTCGAAGCCACATGTCTTGTCGATCATGATGTCCGTGACGGGAAGAGGGAACTCATCTTTAGGACATGCTTCGTTTAGGTTTTGAAAGTCGATGCAAATTCGAATCTTTCCATTCTTCTTGAGGACTGGCACTATGTTGGCGATCTAGTCTGGATGTTGCTCCTCCCAGATGAAGCCACAGGCTATCAGTTTGTTGACCTCAGCTTTGATAGAATTCATGATGTTAGGACGGAAACGTCTCTACTGTTGCTTGACCGGCTTTGCGTCCGGATGAATGTTGAGTTTATGAAGTGCAACCTCGGGGTTTAGCCCTGACATGTCTTCATAGCTCCAGGCAAACACGTTAATGTACTCTCTGACGAGTTGCAAAAGCGCCTCCCGCTCTTCTCCTGTCAAGCTTTTGCTGACAAAGATTAGCTTTGGAGAGGACTCATCGCCGAGGTCAACTTACATAACCTCATCTTCAGTGGGAGGTTCACGAAGTTCAAAGCATTTCTCCCATTGTGCATCTAGTTGCTGGACCCAAGGTTCTAACTCAAGAAGTTCGGGTACATCTTCGTCTTCTTCGTAGGCATTAGCAAATGCCATGTTGACAGACAAAACTTGCCTGTATACGTCCCCGATGCTGATATCAGAATCAAAAGTTGGTGATCCGATTGAGTGTGAATGCCAGTCATATTCCTCATCTGAGCTTTCAGGAGTCGTTGCAGATGTAACATAACCTAGCCCACATCTGGTCTTGTTGTAATAATCTCGTGGTTTACCAGCCGGAACTGGAAACTATAAGGGTAACCGCCGACCAGTGCTGTAGTTTAAGCCTGGCGTAGTCTCCAGATCATACCCCTATTTTTGTATGAGGTACTTGAATCAGGAGCTATACAGATAAAGGGGCAGTCTCCCGGTATCAGGTTCGAGATCAACTTCTTCTATCCTGAAGGGCTGTGGGTCATTTTTCCAGCCGAAGATGATTGGATGATCCTCTCCCTCAACTATGAAGCAAGCATCTTCCACGGGAGTAAGTTGGTTTGCGGTATAGACATTTGTCACCTGTGTGTGTAGGTTGGTGCCTATACCGTGTTCCATAGCATATATTGTACAAAGCTTATTAAGCTCGATGTAGTTCAAAGATAACCCTTTATTGATGAAGTAAGGTATCTTTTCCGGTGGAATTACATCATCTGCAGACAGAACATTAGTGTGAGCAGCCACATACTTGGCCAGCTCTAACTCTTCTTCGGCCACCCCATGTGTCAATGAAGACTGGAAGGATGACCTAGGCAGCTTAATCATCAGGGGCTCCACTGGTGGAGCAGAACGTGGAGTCGTCGGCACACTAGCGACCCCAGTTTGGTGCTCAGTGCTGGGCGAGGAGTTGTTGGCTCGCTAGCAGTCCCCGGCTTAGTGCTCGGCTGCCGACTTATTTTGGAGAGACGAATCGTCATCGGCTTGACAGAGGGATTGAGCTCCTCTATTTGTTGCTGGCCGGCTCTTGGCAACCTGATAGTCAGTGGCTCCGTCGTGGGTCTTGGCCCTTGGCGAGACCTTGGCAGTCGGATTGTCATCGGCTCCTTCTGTGCGGTGAGCACCGGGAGACCAGTTGTTTCTCTATGCAGAGTGGCTGTAAGAGGTGCCGTCCTGCCTGGTTTGTGGGGCTGGAGGTGGATCCTCAAAGGTTCCTCAGGCCCCACAATGGCCTCCGTCTACTCTTGAACCTCCTCATTGATCAGATGCCTCTTTGATTTCTCGTACAAGCAAGAATCCGAATAATAAGATTCGACCCCTTTGAAGGGATCGATGTCAGCAAATTTCGTAATTACGAAGCCGTAGTTGTCGACGTACTTGAAATACTGGTACAATGTGGAAGGCACGATCATATAATCATGTATCCACGGATGCCCCAAAAGAATATTGTAGGAGGTATCTGCGTCGATAACATAGCAGGTCACTTCCGACTGACGATCGCCAATTTGGCACTTCAGACGAATCTTCCCGATGGGATAGCTTCACCCGGAATTGAAACCGCTGATGGCGGTACTGGTAGGAGTCAGCCGATGCATAGGGATACGCAGATGATGAAGCAAGCTCTTCGGGATAATGCTTATCGAAGAACCGGGATCAATGTGCATCCGATCCACCTTGACGTCGCTGACATATCCAGTATAATACAGGGGGCGATCGTGCAGGTTGGTTTTGATAAGCATGTCCTATGGAGTGAAAACAATATTGGGCATGGCCCCTGTGCAAGCGCTGTCCTGGAGATCTGCAGGCGAGCTCTCCCCATTGAGATTGACCTGAGCCAGATATGCGTCGGCATTCTGGAGTGTCTCGTTCAGTGCGGTGCAAACATCTTTGGAGGGCCTCAGGAGCTCGTATAATGACAATTTGGCCGGTGTGTTGGCCAGTTGTGCTAAAATGTTAAAATTGAAGGGCTTCTACATCCCGTGAGGAGTGTCTTTCCGGAGCGTCAGCAGCAGTCGGCTGGCATTCTTCAACCGAGTTACCCGGTGTAGGTTGGGATTGTGCACCAGACCGGGTGACGACAGCCGTAGCTTCTTCGACATCTTTCGAGATTGTGCGGCAGGA
This sequence comes from Iris pallida, assembly GCA_029216955.1. Lineage (NCBI taxonomy): Eukaryota > Viridiplantae > Streptophyta > Magnoliopsida > Asparagales > Iridaceae > Iris > Iris pallida. Next base: position 14,313,182 of record JANAVB010021800.1, on the reverse strand, counting down.
CTTGACTTTCCCACCCTTCTTCTTGTCGGCGGAGGGTGGTGCGGAATGAGTCACTTCAGGTACCAGGTCCGGATGGACACACATGACCTCCCTTCGTGATGTGGTGAGGGGCACTAGACCAGCAGCCTGGTCTCGGGGAGGTGGAAGATTAGCGACCTCCATCTTTGCCCGGGGGACAGGCACTACGCCGTCTTGTGTCCTCGTCGGCAGGAAGCTGCCGAATTGGACTGACACCATGTTGGCTGCCACGGTCACCTCCTCGAAATCAATTGCCAGGGCCTTGGAGTCGATGAGGTTCTGGATATACCGCTTCAGTTGGAAGCAGTCTTGTGTAGCATGGTAGACGTAGCGGTGGTAGTGGCAGTACTTTGGGCTCTCCATTTCTGCAGGACGAGGTTCACGCCTTGAAGGAGGGAGCTGAATTCGATCTTTTTGTATGAGCATGTCAAGGATGGGCTTGACATGGCTGTCTTCGAAGGAGTAAGTCATCTAGGGCCACTACTTCTCTGCTGGCTTCGGTTCAGTCTTCTGGGCTGTGTCGACCACCATAGCCTATTTGCCTTTGTTGTCTCGGTTGTTGGAGGAATTACCACCGTTGTTGTTGTTGGCGTTAGGTCATTTGCCCTTGTCCTCTCCTTCCGAGATGTGCAATCCCAGTTGGCGAGCTTTCTTCAACTTATCTTCTGTGCTAGTGGCGCTGATGATGAAAGTCTTTCAATCCTTGAATTAACTTTCGCCCATCCAGAGGCTGATTGTGGGGAGCAGCCTCTTTTGGCAAAATTCAATCAAGGAAGAGTCCGGATTACCGGAGGGCAACTTCATCGCGGTTTGGCAAAACCGCTCAATATAGTTCTTTGTCAGCTCCATCTCGCCTTGAACAACGTCCATGAGAGTTGACATTGTGACATCCTGTCCCACCTCATAGATCCTCTCCAGGAACATACATTTGAAGCTGGCGAAGGAATGGATGCAGTTGTCCGGCAGGTTACGGTACCAGTCCAATGCGACTCCCTCCAATGCTCCAATGAACAGACGTGTAAGGATGGCATCGTCATGTGGCAGATGATCTGTTGTGACCTCAAAAGTGGGTCACGTACCGGCTTGCAAAGGTCTTTCCATCATATGGATTAATGTTGAATGGCTTGTACCGTGGAGGGAAGGGGATATCTCTCCATGTCGCTGGATACGGTTGCCGTATCCTGAGGTCTTGAGAGTTTTCTCGGGCGTCAAACATTGCCCGAAGTTCTTGGACTTCTCTTCTTGCCTCCCTAGCCTCGTCTGTAGCGGTGGAAGCCGACATCCCGGGTGGATTGTCGCCCGGGGTTGGTGCAGTTGTGTTCGAGTCCGTATTGATGGCAGGACCCATGCTTGTCTGGCCAGGCGTCCTTCCTTGGAGAGTCGGCAGAGCCGCCTTGATCTCGTCTACTGACTTGACCAAGGTATGAAGTATGGCCTCAAGCGTGTCGAGGCGCTGTCGGTCGCTGGGACCGTCCTGGTCATTCTCAGTCATAAATACTGTTCTCATACGAGGAACAGTGGAAGGAACTGTGGAGGATGTGCTCTCCGAATCATACCCCCGAACAGAGAAGTCGTCGGGATATATAGGAATGTTCTCCTCCGGTTCAGACTCGGAGGAATTGTTACCCCCTGCATCGGAGGTTGCTTCATCTTGGGACCCATGGACATCTGGGTCCGTTGCATCTTTTGGGGAAACTGTTTTCTCTGGTTGATCTTCTTGGAACACCGGATTGTCGTGGATGTTCCGGAGAGTGCTACCTCCAGCTTCGGCTACCCCCGGGGATGGAGATGACGAATCTCCAAGTGTTGAAGATTTTGTCTTAGAGTGGGTGCCCTGGTAAACTCCTCCTGAGGTGGTTGTGGACAGTCGCTTGGATGCGAGTTTCCTGGCCGCGCTAGTTGAGATCGTCGGGCTGGAAACAGTTATCTTCTTCCCCGCCTTGTCGGTAGGGATCTTTCGAGCAGAATTGCAGGAGGCGACATGAAGTGCCTCGTCTCCTGAGTTTTGTTGCAGGACCGGTCCTGACTGCTGCAGTCGTTGGAAGACGGATTGTCGGTCCACTTGCACTACCGCCTTGCTGCAAGAGCAGTTGACAATGACTTCGGTGCAGTGATGTCCCTGAAAGGACTCTATGCACACCAAGTTTTCTTCTCTTTTCTTGCGCTTGTGAAGAATCACCTCACGCAAGTCACTCGTTTTGTGAGCCCGGGAGTCCCGAGCACACGAGTGTGTTGGCACCATGTTTGCTTCCTGATTAGGAGACTTTTGGGAACCACTTTGTCCATTTGCCGCAAGGGGCTGGATACGGTCGGTTCTGTACAACTTTCCACCAGAGGCCCGCTTAACAGTAAGCGGAGCTCTCTGATGGTCAGAGGTTGAGACAGCTGACTGAGCGTGACGAGCCCGCGCTGCCCTAGACTTCTTCCCTCTAGCACCCAAGGGTGCATAGTAGGAAGAGTCCAAATTGTGCCTCACAGAGTCTGGCACATTCTCATTGGAGCATCCGAGATCAGGACCGCATGAGAGGCGGTCAAAGACAGAACTTGAGCCGCATGGAGCAGATTGTCTACAGCTTGGATTGGTGGCTGCATAGGCATTCATGCGGCTGGCTTTTGTGGCCGCATCAGCATTCATGCGGCTAGCATTTGTGGCCTCATAAGAATTCATGCGGCTGGATTTGGCTGCATCAGCATTCATGCGGCTGGATTTGGCTGCCGCAGGAACATTCATGCAGCTAGATTTAGTGGCCGCATGAGCCTTCATGCGGCTGGAATTGTTGGCCGCATGAGCCTTCTTCATGCGGCTGGTACCCTTATGCGGCTTCTTCCTGGACCGCATAGAGTCCCCATTTGCTTCCTCAAGTCCAGCAGCGTAGTGCTTTTCTCTGCCGGACTTGAGAACAGTAGGGTCCTCTAAGGCCTGAAGTGGGGCCGCATGGGAGTCTTCTTTGCCGTCTTCGGCAGCAGAGAACGCCTCTTCCAGAGCTTGGAGAGGAGTAAATGATTTGGACCTCCACTCCCTGCGGGCTTTCTTCGTGCGGGCTCGCTTCTGGACCAGGCCAGCGCTCCCGTCGGAGAGCATTTCTTCAAACGCCTGCTGGTCGAAGCGGATGACCAGCATCTGTTGCATGGAGCCAAGTTTGGCTGCGTCCGATTGCGTCACCAACTTCTCAGCAGTGGAGAAGTTAGTCCCCAGCAGAGTCGCCATCGTGTTTTCCATTGATTATAAAAGAACAGAACAGTTTTATAGGAGGACTAGACTTTTAATTCACAATACAAACTCGTTCGTACAAAGAGAGCCTAGAAACAAAACCTAGAAAAAGCAATCTAAGTATAATTATTTAGTTTTTCTGGGGGGTGACGGAAGAGGCTCGGGAAAGTGATATCTACTCTACCTTACTCATTGGACGATCGAACGCGGCCTTGGCTCCGGCGAAAAAGTGCTCTCTCTCTCTCTGCGTAGTGCTCTGTGTGCTTTTCACTCTGTGCATTTTTGTTGCTCTGTGTGTTTACAAGGGAATGGCACCTTACTATTTATAGGAATTTATGATGAGTGGGGTGTGTAGCCACATGGCAAATTCTAAGCCACACTCTTGTAACGGCGCCTTGAAAAGTGGGCAGTTGTTGATTGGTTAAGGTTGCTCTTTATCTGTGTGTTGCAATAAATCTGGATTGTTATGATTGCAATAAATCTGGACTATTACGTTGATTGCAATAAATCTAAATTATTGAGATTTGATCAACTCCTGCCACGTGTCCTAACTGCCATTTTTGTGACGAGTCGCATGACTGAGTACATAAGCTCTTGGTGAACTGGTCCGCATGAAGTCCTATTGAACAGAACCGCCTGAGCTCCTGATGAACTGAGCCGCATGAAGTCTCAATGAACAGAACCGCATAAGCCCCTTGTAAACTGGGCCGCATGAAGTCCCCTTGAACAGAACCGCATAAGCCTCTTGTAAACTAGGCCGCATGAAGTCCCATTGAACAGAACCGCATAAGTCCCTCATAACAGAGCCGTATGAACTCCATTAAAGCTGAGCCGCATAAGGACCCATCTCAACGGAGCCACATGAACTCCGTTAGAACTGAGCCGCATAAGGGTTCCCCCCAACTGAGCCGCATAAGGGTGCTCTCATGTCAGAGCCGCATGGAAGGCTTTCAAGCGATCCGCATGGAGAGCTTTGGAATTAGTGGATCGTGCCAGCTATAAAGATTTTTTTCGTCTCTCTAGGAGCACGACATTATGTCAGAGTCATCATTTTACCTTTATGCCAGAGCTGTCAATCCTTTGTGTCAGAGCTGCCGTATTGCGTCAAAGCATTTAATGAGCTAGCTGCACCAAGTATTTAAGGCCAGCTGTAGAGGCCCATAGTGCCACGTGGCTTTTTCCCAAGCCGCATGGAGCTATCGAGCCGCATGAAGCTCTAAGGGACTTTTGAGCCGCATGAAGCTCTAAGGGATTTTTGAGCCGCATGAGACTCCCCCCTGTTTCGAGCCGCATGGATTTTCTTGTTCTTTTCCATGCTTCTACAGACTATTATTTTATTTTTGTGTTCTGTGGATGAGATATCGATTATCTGTGACTGCCTATAGTTTAGTTATTTACAACTTTTGTGTGAGTATGGAGATTTCCATATATTAGAGTATTCTTCGTATGCATGCAGCTGGCATGTTCCGTATGCCTAGTCCTATGTATATTGGGACTGGGGTGTTACATATTTTAATGGTGGTCCATGCAGATCAGCAAAAATATTGTTTGGTTACATCACTGTACCAAGCAAGCTTGCATATAGGAATAGGAATATTATCTCATCTACAACTTATTATCTCCTTTGACCTCAAATTTTTGAATTCTCATTTGATTGCTTGAATTGTCTCTTACTTGAATCTGTTCAAACGTATCCTTACCTTCTTGCCAGCAAAATACACCTTCGAAGCGGATGTGTTTCCACCTTTGCTATGACATCTTGTGATGCAACCACTAAAGAGGAGCAGGTCCTACCATAGAATTCAGTTACCCCGTAACAGCAGGGACAACAGCAAGATACTATGACCCCGTGGACGGTACAGCAGGACACTGAGACTCAAGTACCACCAATCGGCCAAACTGGATAGGCTACTGCAGTACCTCCATGTGGAAATATACCACCACCTCCTCCATCGTTCCCTTAGCAGTTTCTACCTCAGTTTGGACCGGAGATGCCTCCTCCATCAGCTGATAGAAACCCCGTTACCCAGTTCTCGTACGCCAATGATGCAGGCTCAGTGGCAACAGACTGAGCTGCTGAAACAAAGCATGATGGCATTACTAGCTAGACACCCCCACCTTCACCACCGGCCCCGGTACCAGCTCCAGCACCAGCACCACAACCTTATGAGGGCTCCATCAAGAACTTCATCGAGATGAAGCCCAAGTTTTTCAAGGGTACTGAGGGACTACTAGAGGTCTTCGCGTGGCTTATCAGCACGAAAAAGCTATTGAAGATGTCACAGTTGCCAGCAAACTTGTGGATGACAGCAGTGGACTTACTCCTAGAGGACAATTCTCACCATTGGTGGAAGGCGGAGTTGAGGAGACTAGGCACTGAACAAACGTGGAAGGAGTTCTATGATCTGTTCAATAAGAGGTTCTTTTTCGTACATGTTCGAGACATCCTCTACGACCAGTTTATCCATCTGAAGCAAGGGAACATGTCGGTGGACGAATACAACGTGGAGTTTAGCCACTTGAGTAGATTTGGTATGACATTGATTCCGATCGAGCAGAAAAGGGCAAAGATATTCTACCAGGGCTAGCACCAGAGCTCAAGACTTATACTATCACACAGTCTCGAGTCTCACATGTTGCTGTTCTGGAAGAGGCTCGTGGCCAGGAGCTCATTTGCAAGAAGATATAGCATACATCGAGATGCTCCACTCCAGAAGTTGCACCAGCTATATGACCCAGGGGGACCTATCAGAAGGCCCATAGTGTAGCGGCAGCAGCAGAGGCCCACACCCTACCAGAAGCCTACCTGCAACTACTATAGGATGCAGGGACACATTATGAACGATTATCGAACTCGGCTTGGATTATGCTTGAAATTAAGGTCAGGGCAGCACAAAGTAAAAGATTGTCTCGAGCAATAGGCCATAGTTTATGCTCAGCAAACTCTGAGGCAGACAGCTTTCGCACTTCCAACACCCCTATCCAGTTCAGCAGGTGTCAAGGTTGATGGCACCAGCAGCAGGGAACCTCGCCTACCACTACCTCCCTAGTTAGTACAATACGACATGGCCAGAGCTCAGGGGCCAGATCGGAAGTATGGACAAGCTTTCTCGCTAGCAGTAGAGGATGCAGAGGGAGAAGGGGAAGCCATAGCAGGTATGGTTTTAGTTGCTACGTTTCCTGCTATTACGTAATTTAACACTGGAGCCACACATTCATTCATAGCCAGTAGTTTTGCAACTGGACATAGTATTACCACTACACTACTGTCTAAGAACATTAAAATTCTCACTAGAAGAGGCATAGTACCTGTAAGCAGTATTTGTAGACTTTGTCCTATAGCGATTTGTGGTAGAGAGATGAAGGCACAATTTTTGGTTTTCTCCATGCCAAATTTCGATGTAGTTCTAGGGATGGACTGGTTGAGCCAATATTATGCTTCCCTTGACTGTCATAGAGGTAGCATTATCTTTAGACCACAAACGAGCCAGAATTCAAGTTCGTTAGAGGAGAGGAAGAAAGAAGTGATCCACCTACATTAGGGACTCATATGGAGATGGATGACGTCCCTCAGCATCTTATCATCACCGAGTTCTAAGATGTATTCCCAGAAGAGTTGTCGGAACTGCCACCCGACAGAGACATTAAGTTTTCTGTAAAGCTCATTCCAAGAGACGAACCTATCTCGTCCGTGTGTATCGGTTAGCACCCAAGGAATTAGTAGAAATAAAAACTCGGATAGACGAATTACTAGAGAAGTGATTTATCTGTGCCAGTACGTCACCATGGGGAGCACCCATCTTGTTCATGCCAAAGAAAGATAGGATAGTGCGTATGTGCATCGATTACAGAGCTTTAAATACGATGATGGCGAGAACAAATACCCCTTGCCATGCATCGACGATCTATTTGATCAGTTGAGTGGAGCCATGGTTTTTTTCCAAAATCGACTTGTGATCGGGCTACCATCAATTGAAGGTTTAGAAGGAAGATATTTCGAAGACTGCATTCAGATCGAGATATGTGAACTATGAGTTTTTGGTTATGCCATTCGGTTTGACTAATGTTCCAGCAGTGTAACGCCCCAGTCCCAAAATACGTAGGACTAGGAACGTAGACATGCCAGCTGTATTCATACGAAGTATACTCCAATATATGGAAGCCTCGGATAAATACATAAGCTGTAAAATGCAGTAGAACCATAACTAACTAATCTCATCCACAAATCAAAGAATAAAAGATATTATATATCAACTATGAATTTGTCTTGATATAATATGTTGGGCGGAGACAAATCCACTACCAACAAAATAAGGAAAAGTACATAAAAAATGAAATGAGTGGCGAGCTAAGCGAAGACGATCCAAGTGCAATCATCCTCGAGAAATAGCAATGAACACGGCTAGAGATAAAGCACCTGCGAAAGACAAGAGCACACACCTGGAGAGATAACCAGGTCCTCAGAGGGACGTAACAAGACACATAATATCATGCCATATAAACTGAATAAATATTGCTCAAATAAATAAGTAAATCAAACTATAACATGTTCCAACACGCACCTACTGAACGAGCGTACCATCCCCCCAACCAAACAAGGACAGGAGATGGTAAACTAATTCACGGTAACGTATCTTCCCATGCAATGAATCCAATATGGTATCCGGACCCCAACAAGGTTCAATACCTTCTCATCGAAGTAGTAAGTCATACCTACTACCAAACAAGGACAAGATGTGACGAACTAATCCGCGACAAGTTATTGTTCCAAGCCACGGTCAGATACAAGTTCCCAAACCAAAAGTACTCGTACCTAACGGATAGGGTAGCCTACCGTTCTAAGTGAAATGTAGTTAAGAACAATCCTTCCTACGCATGGGCCCTAGCTAAATAGGATCGGCGTTGTCCCCCTTGGACACCAGTGGCCCCATCAGTAAGGGCATGACGTTCCGCAGAATCGTCAGTGGCCGTCAGTAGTCTTGGTTCATCAACCCCGTATCTCCAGCGGAGAGTCCGGGTCACAAGGGAAGTGCATCGAAGCCCATACGCTAAGGAATTGTCCTCCCCGCCCAATGCCTATTGTGTTGTATCCACAACACAAAACCACTATAACCGCTAAGTCAAACTAGCATGCAACCTCTATTAGCGGTTATTCCTATCGCACGGCTTGTACATACTGGTGGCCAGCCAATCACGCACTTCCGTGTTCTACATGCGACACACAACCTCGTGTTACAACGTGTCAAGGCCAATGAATGCAACACACAAGGTGGTCCATTAATTCTAGGTTTAATGTGAGAAAAATTATACATAGCAGGAAAATAAATGAATAGTAAGTTCTAACAGTTATGCCATGTATCACAGTTTTTGCATAAAGAAAATAAATAATGCATGAAATATGAGCTAAAAATAAGTAAACAGCAAATGGCAAGGTGTCTTGCCTAGTATTACGCCTGGTGTGCTGCAATGATCAATGTGATACGAACTGCGACTTCGGTGCAACCACTATGCAAGGTGACCTCGGATGGTGGCACGGACAGTTCCATTGGTCCAGAAGGGTCAAATTGGTTAGGGTTGACATAAGGTACTACGAAATTGGCGAGAGATTAGGATAAAAGGAAATTTAGTCATGGACAAGGATTTAATATCGAAGGAGTTAGAGGAAATAATAATAATACATATACTACTTTAGAAAATAATTATAACACTTGAAATTATATTAGTTTAAATAATTTCTAGGATAATACTTGAAAACCATAAATTGTTTTTAGACTAAAATTCTAACTTTGTAAAAATATGATTTTAGATATATATTTGGAAAATAAAATAAAATAAATAAATAAAATATATATTCTAAAAATATGTGGATTGATTTAGCCCCATGCTATCCATACAGTTTTTAAATAATAATAGTCCCAAAACAATAACTATACTAATAATAAGTTTACAATTCCATGTAATAATAATACTGGTAATACAAATAATAAAATAATAATAGTAACAATAATAATGGTAATAATAATAATAATAATATTAATAATAATAATAATGTTAAGGACATAATAATAATAAAAAAACAAACAGAAAAACAAACAAAAAAAATCAAAACTAACTGCTGTTAGCCTGTACAGCTGTTGCTTCCTACTCTCTCTTTCGTGAGAGTGTAACAAAAAAAAATTAAAAGAAAAAGAATAAGAAGGAGAAAGGGGAGTGGTTGGTGAAAGAACGAGAGAGAGAGAGAGAGAATGAAGCGAGAGGGAGAGAGAGCGGCTGAGAGACCGGCCGGGATCGATCGGAGGGGCGGGGGACCGGGCGATCGGGGGAGGAGAAAGGGAAGAGATGAGCGGAGGTGGTCCAGCTGACGCGGAGAGGAGGTTCGGGGGTTTGGCGACGACGAGGTCGCAGTGCCGGGCGGAGCCGAAGTACGCGGCGGCGGTGGTTTCGGAGTGCGGGATGAGCGGAGGGGCGGACAGCTAGGTCGAAAAAGGGGGTTTGGCGAGCTCGGCCGGTTGGCGTCTGCGCTCGAGGGTGGAGGAGGCGCAGGAAGGCGGCGGGAAGAGCGGCCACGGGGGGTCAATGGTCCGGCGGCGGAGGGTCGGGTTTGATCGGTCGGCTGCTGGGAAAAGGGATCTGGGACGTGGTTCGGCTGGGGCGAGGCGGAGCTCACCGCGGAGCACAGCTCCGGCGACGGAGCGGCTGGGCGGCGTGACGAGGGTGAGTGTTTTCTATTTCGTTTCCTTTGGCTTTGTGGTTTTGGCGATTTAGCGGTGGTGGTCATGGCCGGAGTGATTGGACGCCGGTGGTGATGGGGGTTTGGTCGGTGTGTCGGGGACAGGATGGTAGGGCAGTGGTGACCGTGGTGGTGGTTGCGCTGGGTAGATTGGGGAGGTCGACGGAGGAGTATGGCGTAGGAAGCAGGAGTCGGTTTGGCCGGAGGTCGGGTTTGGGATGGGTGCTGGTGTTGATGGTCGAGGGGTCGTGGTTTTAATGGTGGTGGTTTCGGTGACGGTGGTGACAGGCTCATGCCAAAATTAGGGTTAGGGTTAGGATTAGGTTTTAGAAATTGGGATTGAAATTAGGGTTTAGGGATTCGATGATGTCGGGGTGTGTCCGACACGGGAAAAGGGATAAATTGTATATGTAAAAAGAAGAATAACCTATTGGAAAGACACCGACACGAGGATGGTTGGAACACCGACACGAGGCACGTACACTTTGTGGAATTTGTGGAGATAAAAATAATGGAGGAGTACCTGCCTATTTATAGGATGTGGGAATTCCCATTAGGATAGGATTAGGATTTGTTAAAACCCAAAATAGATAATTCATGTATTAATTTAAAATCATTCAAATCAATTCAAATCCAAATCCAATTAATCTAATTTAATTCTATTAGTTTAAAATCAAATCAATAAATCAAATTCAATTATTTAGCTATTTAAATAAATACATAAATTCAAAATCAAGATTTAAATGGCCACAATAACTTCCAAATATATTTTTCAAAATACCAACATTAATAATTTCGAAAATAATAAATATTTTAAATATCTTTGAATAATAAATTACTAATATTAATAAATCTCGAAAATTCAATTTTTATTTAAAATAAACTAGCAAAATATTTATGAAATATGTGCATGCACTAAGAGTATTAATTATTCTAAATAAAAGGCTTTACATAAATAAATCATAAATTTAGGAAATATTACATATATCATTTTGAAACTATAAAAAAAATGTTTTTTTCTAAAAATATGTAAGCTCGCACATATTCGCACTCGTCGAGCAAAAATAAAATTTCGTGCGCGACGTAAAATACGACTATGCGACGTACAATACAAAATTTTAAATCCGTACAAATATTAATAGAAAAAAATATTGTAGAAATTTAGGGGTTTTACATCCTACCCAACTTAAAAGAATTTCGTCCTCGAAATTAAGAATTCGTAGGGGGTGAGAGGACACAAGGGGGTATCAATAGGGATCCAACGATGACAATGTTTTTAAAAATCACGTCGTAAGAAATCGCGATCTAGTTAATTGAAAAATACGGTATGGTCATGTGGGTCGTGAGTTAAGGCACGAATAAGAGATTGATTAGGTTCATGCCTAAATCAAGTGACTTGGAAGGTTCATGATAGTGAATATAGGGCCAAGAAAAGGACGAGTGGTTTAGGGTGAAGACATAGCAACATTGAGTGAGAATGGTCATAGCCGATGAGAAGGTTAGAGGAAGTTCTAGTATGACGCTTTCGTCCTTCTAAAATAGGTGAAGGCGAAAGCAATATAGAGTTCGAAGGAGGCGTTATCGAATGCGAATACGTGATTCAAGGATAACCGTATAATTTCAAGGGATTGTCAAGGCAGTCGTGGATGGGACTCTAAAGGACAAGTTTAGCTATGTCCCCATCTACGTAGAATAATAGACAAAAGCGAACCAAAGTGCACTCGGTTGATCAGACCATCATGCACCGGTTCTGATTAGACCATATGTTAGTAGACATGCCCAATAACATATGTCTTGAAACAAGCCTGATAAAAGAATAAGCTTGCAAAAAGCTAGGCTACATTAGCATCATTAGTCAAGATAGTAAAAACATAGGCACGAGAGATTAAGATTGAAAGAAAGCGGAATGATTCTAAGTCATATCTTGTGTTGGTCTCTATATAGTCATCCTATAGTCTTCTTTTCTAAGTCCTTGGTTGGCTAGACGGGTTAGGTCCTCTAGATTCTAGGATCTAAATAAGCTTGCTAACACAGGTCACTAGATCAAAGGGGTTGCTAGTTCATAAGGCTAGTTCATAAGGTATTCTACCCAACTTAAAGAATTATACTAAGGGTGTTTTGGGACAACTAACTAGTAGGGTCAATCTCTAGCAAGCACGAAGGGAAGATAAGAATAGGGATCGAAGGAAGCAAGCAAGATGCAATTGATGAGTCAAACGGTAGATAAAATCAAGGAAAGAGGTCAAGTATGTGGATGAGATCCTATACTTCTAATCCTATACGCAGGCTTGCTTGGTACGGTAAAGTAACCAAACAATTTATCTTGACCTGCATGGGTCACCATAAAAACATGTAACGCCCCAGTCCCAAAATACGTAGGACTAGGAACGTAGACATGCCAGCTGTATTCATACGAAGTATACTCCAATATATGGAAGCCTCGTATAAATACATAAGCTGTAAAATGCAGTAGAACCATAACTAACTAATCTCATCCACAAATCAAAGAATAAAAGATATCATATATCAACTATGAATTTGTCTTGATACAATATGTTGGGCGGAGACAAATCTACTACCAACAAAATAAGGAAAAGTACATAGAAAATGAAATGAGTGGCGAGCGAAGCGAAGACGATCCAAGTGCAATCATCCTCGAGAAATAGCAATGAACACGGCTAGAGCTAAAGCACCTGCGAAAGACAAGAGCACACACCTGGAGAGATAACCAGGTCCTCAGAGGGACGTAACAAGACACATAATATCATGCCATATAAACTGAATAAATATTGCTCAAATAAATAAGTAAATCAAATTATAACATGTTCCAACACGCACCTACTGAACGAGCATACCATCCCCCAACCAAACAAGGACAGGAGATGGTAAACTAATTCACGGTAACGTATCTTCCCATGCTATGAATCCAATATGGTATCCGGACTCCAACAAGGTTCAATACCTTCTCATCGAAGTAGTAAGTCACACCTACAACCAAACAAGGACAAGATGTGACGAACTAATCCGCGACAAGTTATTCTTCCAAGCCACGGTCAGATACAAGTACCCAAACCAAAAGTACTCGTACCTAACGGATAGGGTAGTCTACCGTTCTAAGTAAAATGTAGTTAAGAACAATCCTTCCTACGCATGGGCCCTGGCTAAATAGGATCGGCGTGACGAGGGTGAGTGTTTTCTACTTCGTTTCCTTTGGCTTTGTGGTTTTGGCGATTTAGCGGTGGTGGTCATGGCCGGAGTGATTGGACGCCGGTGGTGATGGGGGTTTGGTCGGTGTGTCAGGGACAGGATGGTAGGGCAGTGGTGACCGTGGTGGTGGTTGCGCTGGGTGGATTGGGGAGGTCGACGGAGGAGTATGGCGTAGGCAGCAGGAGTCGGTTTGGCCGGAGGTCGGGTTTGGGATGGGCGCTGGTGTTGATGGTCGAGGGGTCATGGTTTTAATGGTGGTGGTTTCGGTGACGGTGGTGACAGGCTCATGCCAAAATTAGGGTTAGGGTTTGGATTAGGTTTTAGAAATTGGGATTGAAATTAGGGTTTAGGGATTCGATGATGTCGGGGTGTGTCCGACACGGGAAAAGGGATAAATTGTATATGTAAAAAGAAGAATAACCTATTGGAAAGACACCGATACGAGGATGGTTGGAACACCGACACGAGGCACGTACACTTAGTGGAATTTGTGGAGAAATTTGTGGAGATAAAAATAATGGAGGAGTACCTGCCTATTTATAGGATGTAGGAATTCCCATTAGGATAGGATTAGGATTTGTTAAAACCCAAAATAGATAATTCATGTATTAATTTAAAATCATTCAAATCAATTCAAATCCAAATCCAATTAATCTAATTTAATTCTATTAGTTTAAAATCAAATCAATAAATCAAATTCAATTATTTAGCTATTTAAATAAATACATAAATTCAAAATCAAGATTTAAATGGCCACAATAACTTCCAAATATATTTTTCAAAATACCAACATTAATAATTTCGAAAATAATAAATATTTTAAATATCTTTGAATAATAAATTACTAATATTAATAAATCTCAAAAATTCTATTTTTATTTAAAATAAACTAGCAAAATATTTATGAAATATGTGCATGCACTAAGAGTATTAATTATTCTAAATAAAAGGCTTTACATAAATAAATCATAAATTTAGGAAATATTACATATATCATTTTGAAACTATAAAAATAAAAAAAATATTTTTTTTAAAAGTATGTACGCTCGCACATATTCGCACTCGTCGAGCAAAAATAAAATTTCGTGCGCGACGTAAAATACGACTACGCGACGTACAATACAAAATTTTAAATTCGTACAAATATTAATAGAAAAAAATATAGTAGAAATTTAGGGGTTTTACATCCTACCCAACTTAAAAGAATTTTGTCCTCGAAATTAAGAATTCGTAGGGGGTGAGAGGACACAAGGGGGTATCAATGGGGATCCAACGATGACAATGTTTTCAAAAATCACGTCGTAAGAAATCGCGATCTAGTTAATTGAAAAATACGGTATGGTCATGTGGGTCGTGCGTTAAGGCACGAATAAGAGATTGATTAGGTTCATGCCTAAATCAAGTGACTTGGAAGGTTCATGATAGTGAATATAGGGCCAAGAAAAGGACGAATGGTTTAGGGTGAAGACATAGCAACATTGAGTGAGAATGGTCATAGCCGATGAGAAGGTTAGAGGAAGTTCTAGTATGACACTTTTGTCCTTCTAAAATAGGTGAAGGCGAAAGCAATATAGAGTTCGAAGGAGGCGTTATCGAATGCGAATACGTGATTCAAGGATGACCGAATAATTTCAAGGGATTGTCAAGGCAGTCGTGGATGGGACTCTAAAGGACAAGTTTAGCTATGTCCCCATCCACGTAGAATAATAGACAAAAGCGAACCAAAGTGCACTCGGTTGATCAGACCATCATGCACCGGTTCTGATTAGACCATATGTTAGTAGACATGCCCAATAACATATGTCTTGAAACAAGCCTGATAAAAGAATAAGCTTGCAAAAAGCTAGGCTACATTAGCATCATTAGTCAAGATAGTAAAAACATAGGCACGAGAGATTAAGATTGAAAGAAAGCGGAATGATTCTAAGTCATATCTTGTGTTGGTCTCTATATAGTCATCCTATAGTCTTCTTGTCTAAGTCCTTGGTTGGCTAGACGGGTTAGGTCCTCTAGATTCTAGGATCTAAATAAGCTTGCTAACATAGGTCACTAGATCAAAGGGGTTGCTAGTTCATAAGGCTAGTTCATAAGGTATTCTACCCAACTTAAAGAATTATACTAATGGTGTTTTGGGACAACTAACTAGTAGGGTCAATCTCTAGCAAGCACGAAGGGAAGATAAGAATAGGGATCGAATGAAGCAAACAAGATGCAATTGATGAGTCAAACGGTAGATAAAATCAAGGAAAGAGGTCAAGTATGTGGATGAGATCCTATACGCAGGCTTGCTTGGTACGGTAAAGTAACCAAACAATTTATCTTGACCTACATGGGTCACCACAAAAACATGTAATGCCCCAGTCCCAAAATACGTAGGACTAGGAACGTAGACATGCCAGCTGTATTCATACGAAGTATACTCCAATATATGGAAGCCTCGTATAAATACATAAGTTGTAAACTGCAGTAGAACCATAACTAACTAATCTCATCCATAAATCAAAGCATAAAAGATATCATATATCAACTATGAATTTGTCTTGATACAATATGTTGGGCGGAGACAAATCCACTACCAACAAAATAATGAAAAGTACATAGAAAATGAAATGAGTGGCGAGAGAAGCGAAGACGATCCAAGTGCAATCATCCTCGAAAAATAGCAATGAACACGGCTAGAGCTAAAGCACCTGCGAAAGACAAGAGCACACACCTGGAGAGATAACCAGGTCCTCAGAGGGACGTAACAAGACACATAATATTATGCCATATAAACTGAATAAATATTGCTCAAATAAATAAGTAAATCAAAATATAACATGTTCCAACACGCACCTACTGAACGAGCATACCATCCCCCCAACCAAACAAGGACAGGAGATGGTAAACTAATTCACGGTAACGTATCTTCCCATGCTATGAATCCAATATGGTATCCGGACCCCAACAAGGTTCAATACCTTCTCATCGAAGTCCTACAACCAAACAAGGACAAGATGTGACGAACTAATCCGCGACAAGTTATTGTTCCAAGCCACGGTCAGATACAAGTACCCAAACCAAAAGTACTCGTACCTAACGGATAGGGTAGTCTACCGTTCTAAGTGAAATGTAGTTAAGAACAATCCTTCCTACGCATGGGCCCTGGCTAAATAGGATCGGCGTAGTCCCCCTTGGGCACCAGTGGCCCCATCAGTAAGGGCATGACGTTCCGCAGAATCGTCAGTGGCCGTCAGTAGTCTTGGGTCATCAACCCCGTATCTCCAGCGGAGAGTCCGGGTCACAAGGGAAGTGCATCGAAGCCCATACGCTAAGGAATTGTCCTCCCCGTCCAATGCCTACTTTGTTGTATCCACAACACAAAGCCACTATAACCGCTAAGTCAAACTAGCATGCAACCTCTATTATCGGTTATTCCTATCGCACGGCTTGTACGTACTGGTGGCCAGCCAATCACGCACTTCCGTGTTCTACATACGACACACAACCTCGTGTTACAACGTGTCAAGGCCAATGAATACAACACACAAGGTGGTCCCTTAATTCTAGGTTTAATGTGAGAAAAATAATACATAGCAGGAAAATAAATGAACGGTAAGTTCTAACAGTTATGCCATGTATCACAGTTTTTGCATAAAGAAAATAAATAATGCATGAAATATGAGCTAAAAATAAGTAAACAGCAAATGGCAAGGTGTCTTGCCTGGTATTACGCCTGGTGTGCTGCAATGATCAATATGGTACGAACTACGACTTCGGTGCAACCACTATGCAAGGTGACCTCGGATGGTGGCACGGACAGTTCCATTGGTCCAGAAGGGTCAAATTGGTTAGGGTTGACATAAGGTACTACGAAATTGGCGAGTGATTAGGATAAAAAGAAATTTAGTCATGGACAAGGATTTAATATCGAAGGAGTTAGAGGAAATAATAATAATACATATACTACTTTAGAAAATAATTATAACACTTGAAATTATATTAGTTTAAATAATTTCTAGGATAATACTTGAAAACCATAAATTATTTTTAGACTAAAATTCTAACTTTGTAAAAATATGATTTTAGATATATATTTGGAAAATAAAATAAAATAAATAAATAAAATTTATATTATAAAAATACGTGGATTGATTTAGCCCCATGCTATCCATACAGTTTTTAAATAATAATAGTCCCAAAACAATAACTATACTAATAATAAGTTTACAATCCCATGTAATAATAATACTGGTAATACAAATAATAAAATAATAATAGTAACAATAATAATGGTAATAATAATAATAATAATAATAATAATAATAATCATAAGGACATAATAATAATAAAAAAACAAACAAAAAAAAATCAAAACTAACTGCTGTTAGCCTGTACAGCTGTTGCTTCCTACTTTGTCTTTCGTGAGAGTGTAACAAAAAAAAATTTAAAAGAAAAAGAATAAGAAGGAGAAAGGGGAGTGGTTGGTAAAAAAACGAGAGAGAGAGAGAGAGAGAGAGAGAGAGAGAGAGAATGAAGCGAGAGGGAGAGAGAGCGGCTGAGAGAGCGGCCGGGATCGATCGAAGGGGCGGGGGACCGGGCGATCGGGGGAGGAGAAAGGGAAGAGATGAGCGGCGGTGGTCCAGCTGACGCGGAGAGGAGGTTCGGGGGTTTGGCGACGGCGAGGTCGCAGTGCCGGGCGGAGCCAGAGTACGCGGCGGCGGTGGTTTCGGAGTGCGGGACGAGCGGAGGGGCGGACAGCTAGGTCGAAAAAGGGGGTTTGGCGAGCTCGGCCGGTCGGCGTCTGCGCTCGAGGGTGGAGGAGGCGCAGGAAGGCGGCGGGAAAAGCGACCACGGGGGGTCGATGGTCCGGCGGTGGAGGGTCGGGTTTGATTGGTCGGCTGCTGGGAAACGGGATCTGGGACGTAGTTCGGCTGGGGCGAGGCGGAGCTCACCGCGGAGCACAGCTCCGGCGACGGAGCGGCTGGGCGGCGTGACGAGGGTGAGTGTTTTCTACTTCGTTTCCTTTGGCTTTGTGGTTTTGGCGATTTGGAGGTGGTGGTCATGGCCGGAGTGATTGGACGCCGGTAGTGATGGGGGTTTGGTCAGTGTGTCGGGGACAGGATGGTAGGGCAGTGGTGACCGTGGTGGTGGTTGCGCTGGGTGGATTAGGGAGGTCGACGGAGGAGTATGGCGTAGGCAGTAGGAGTCGGTTTGGCCGGAGGTCGGGTTTGGGATGGGTGCTGGTGTTGATGGTCGAGGGGTCGTGGTTTTAATGGTAGTGGTTTCGGTGACGGTGGTGACAGACTCATGCCAAAATTAGGGTTAGGGTTAGGATTAGGTTTTAGAAATTGGGATTGAAATTAGGTTTTAGGGATTCGATGATGTCGGGGTGTGTCCGACACGGGAAAAGGGATAAATTGTATATGTAAAAAAAAGAATAACCTATTGGAAAGACACCGACACGAGGATGTTTGGAACACCGACACGAGGCACGTACACTTTGTGGAATTTGTGGAGGAATTTGTGGAGATAAAAATAATGGAGGAGTACCTGCCTATTAATAGGATGTGGGAATTCCCATTAGGATAGGATTAGGATTTGTTAAAACCCAAAATAGATAATTCATGTATTAATTTAAAATCATTCAAATCAATTCAAATCCAAATCCAATTAATCTAATTTAATTCCATTAGTTTAAAATCAAATCAATAAATCAAATTCAATTATTTAGCTATTTAAATAAATACATAAATTCAAAATCAAGATTTAAATGGCCACAATAACTTCCAAATATATTTTTCAAAATACCAACATTAATAATTTCAAAAATAATAAATATTTTTAAATATCTTTGAATAATAAATTACTAATATTAATAAATCTCGAAAATTCTATTTTTATTTAAAATAAACTAGCAAAATATTTATGAAATATGTGCATGCACTAAGAGTATTAATTATTCTAAATAAAAGGCTTTACATAAATAAATCATAAATTTAGGAAATATTACATATATCATTTTGAAACTATAAAAATAAGAAAAATGTTTTTTCTAAAAATATGTACGCTCGTACATATTCGCACTCGTCGAGCAAAAATAAAATTTCGTACGTGACGTAAAATACGACTACGCGACGTACAATACAAAATTTTAAATCCGTACAAATATTAATAGAAAAAAATATAGTAGAAATTTAGGGGTTTTACAAGCAGTCTCCATGAATCTCATGAATAAAATCTTCCATCAATACTTGGACAAATTCGTGGTTGTCTTTATAGACGATATCTTGATATACTCTAAGAGCCCCGAAGAGCATGAGCAACATTTATGGATAGTCTTAGAAACTTTGAGGAAAGATCAGCTTTATGCCAAACTTAGCAAATGTGACTTCTTTCTTGAGAATGTTTCATTTTTTGGACATATTGACACAGGAGACGGCATATCGGTAGATCCGGAGCAAATCTTAGCAGTTAAGGCATGGCCCGTTCCTACCTCAGCCTCTAAGGTGAGAAGTTTTCTTGGACTTGCGGGTTATTACCGAAGGTTCATGGAAGATTTCTCACGGTTTGCTGGACCTATGACTCGATTGACTTGTAAGGACCAAGAGTTCATATGGACGGACAGGTGTCAAGCGGCTTTTCATGAATTGAAGAAGCACTTAACTACTACACCCATCTTGGTCCTCTCATCAGGGCTAGGAGGATTCGTGATTTATAGCGATGCATCCTGAAAGGAATTAGGATGCGTCTTGATGCAGCATAGCCGAGTAGTAGCATATGCATCAAGGCAGTTGAGAGTGCATGAGAAGAATATCTAACCCATGATCTAGAGCTCGCAGCAGTCATTTTTGCTCTGAAACTTTGGAGGCATTACTTGTATGGTGAGAAGGTAGACATCTATATCGATCATAAAAGCCTTAAGTATTTTTTCATACAAAAAGAGCTGGACATGCAGCAATGTCGATAGTTAGAGCTGATGAAGGATTATGAGATCGAGTCGCACTATAATCCGGGCAAGGCTAACGTAGTAGCAGATGCGTTAAGCCATACGCCCATGGCTCATTTCTTGACCACCCAGAGGGAGATATTGGAAGACTTACAGAAGCTTGGAATAGAAGTGGTATTGACCGAAGTTGATAGCGTACTAGCCAATCTTTAAGTGCAATCATCACTAGTAGAGAGAATTAAGCTGACATTTGTCACACCCCGCTCCCGGAGGAGCGATCGTCCATACTAAAGTGGGATGTTGCGTGAGCCTAAGTTGCGCTCATGCAAGGTGGGTTCCATAACGGCCGATTACGGGCTAAGCGACGGGGTCGTCGTGCAGAAGTCCCGAGTAAAAAGTTGAATAGCATAAAGGAAACACAAGTATTCGAACAAAAGTGCTACAAAAAAATCATAACTTTTATTTATAATTAGCAAAATTACAAAGGAGGCACATGGCCAAGAGTACAATCTCTCAAGCTCACAATCTCTCTGAATATAATAACTCAGCTCTCTCTCATCTCTCAATACAAAGTTTCAAGGCTTGCCACTACGGATGCTTCAGAAGGCGATGTCCATACATTGTGTCCCGTATAGGTGAAGTCTTTAATGGGACCGCATGCCTCGATAAACCAAAGAACTCTATGCCTTAGTGCATCCAAGCGAACTCCGCCACAATGAGCAAGTACCTGTAACCTGCACAAGAAAACTGTTGGGTGGTCGGTACATAACCGTACTGGTGGTGTGAACCCCTCGCCCGCCCATACAAAACTAACACATTCATTTATTGAGTACAACTCATTCTTTTGATTGTCTTTCTAATCTTGCCTTAGGATCAGTTTTAGGACATAGACGTTTGGCCTATTTGGTACATCAACGACATAGCCGTTCCATAAATCCCTTTGGGTAACATAATCGAGGCAGTGCCTCACCACTTAGTAACTTACCCAAACTTCATGTCGCAACAACGTGGTCATGACATAAATCTCTGTTCGTGCTTCAATGTTGAGGTCGTGCCTCACAACTCAACATGACTTAACCAAACTTTCCTTTACGGCCCTTCTTGACTTAAACTCGAAACTCAATTCCAAACTTGTGGAACTTGTGTTGATGACTCAAATACGATGCCAAATCTCGTATCGGAGCACATGTCTTTGCTATAGCTAAATCTTGCAAACCGTACATATCTTCTTGACTCAAATGTATGTCGTGCTTGCACTTCTTTTGATTAAACTTGACACAGTACATGTGGATTACCGCTAAGCACACCGACTCATCTATATGAAGGGTCACTGGCAATTCAAGCCATCTTGGACATTGATGGGTTAGACGACGATCTTTCAGTACAAGGTAGCGAGCCCCACTAAAAGCCCTGAATTATCAAGCATTTCGTCTCAGGAAATGCCCCGTGCCAGTACGTCGGATACGACGAACTCGTTCCCCTAGGTACGAATCGATCTCGGTGCCCCGATAATTGTTCGAAGAATGATACTTGTGCATAAGTTGTCCATGACCATGCAAGACTCTACTCAATCTGACGTACTTGTAAGACTATTTTTCATCTTTACATCTCTATGCAGCTCTACGGTTCAGAGACTGCCTCAACGATTACCGATCCCGAGCACTTTCAATGTTTTCAAAATCTTCTTACTCAACTAAAGAACGACTATTTGATATAGGGGTGAGCATTGGTTCGTTTCGGTTTGATCCGAACCGTAATTTGGAAAACTGACCTAAACCGTAAACTGCCATCTCACAACCGCAAACCGAACCATTTAGCATAAACCCGACCAGAACCGAAACGAATTAGAACAGTTCGGTTTTCGGTTGGTTCGGTTTTATGGGCCACTGGACTGGGCCGGGTTTTTAATGGACCTGGCTGTATGGGAGAGCAAAAAAAAATACTCAACCAGTTTTTTAATGGGCCGGATTCTGAATGGGCCCAGTATTTTAGTGCACAAAACAAATAAACACAACTGATCAAAACAAACAAAATAAAACAAAGCATAATACATCCAATCCAAATTCCAACAAATATACAAATTATAGCAGTATATACAATAACTAAAAGACTACAGAACAGACTACAGAACAGATATACAAAATTTGAACTATTGTTCATCCAATCCAGATTCGAATAAATATTACACATTATAGCAGTATATACAAAAGACTACAGAAGTTCTCCAGACTCCAGAGCAGTATATACAAAACAGATACAAAATTTGAACTATTGTTCATCCAATCCAGTATATACAATAACAGATAACTAAAAGAGTGGAGAGTGGAGACATGAACAATAACTAAAAGTCTACAAAACAGAAGTTCTCCAGAACAGATATACAAAATTTGAACTATTGTTCATCCAATCCATATTTCAGTATCCACTCTCCACTCCAGTACAGACTACAGAACATATACAAAATTACAAATTACAAAATTCCAGTCAACACTCAAAGACTACAGAACATCATAATGACAAATTTTGAAGTATTGTTCATGTCTGTACAGTGCACATCCAATCCAAATTCTAGTCAACACTCAAGTCTAACCTGCATTATATACAATAACTTAAAGAAAGGCTCAAAATGGCTGCAACGAGTGCCTTGCCAGTGGCTGCCTTGCCAATGGCTGCATCGAGTGCCTCGCCAATCGCAGAGAGTGCCAAATCATCATCGCCAATTCTTATGGAAATATTTAGTAAATTTTTTGAATATTAATAGT
The DNA here is from genome assembly GCA_029216955.1 of Iris pallida. Classification (NCBI taxonomy): domain Eukaryota; kingdom Viridiplantae; phylum Streptophyta; class Magnoliopsida; order Asparagales; family Iridaceae; genus Iris; species Iris pallida. The sequence continues at coordinate 14,290,326 of JANAVB010021800.1, read as the reverse complement.
AACTATGAACAGAGTACCTTACCAATGGCAGGCTGCAATGAGTGCCTCGCCAGTGGCTGTATCGAGTGCCTCGCCATTGGCTGCAATAAGTGCCTCGCCAATGGCTGCAATGAGTGCCCCGCCTCTACAAGCATCGACGAGCAGTATCCAGCATGTACATGTATCATAACAAGAATGTATCAATAACTGAACAGAACATGAGTGATCAAAAATGTATCAGTGACTGAACAGAACATGACTGAACAAAATAAGTGCAGTCCCCATAATATGACTGAACAAAACAGACAACACTTAAGCATGACAACGAGTGCACTCCCCAGAGCATAACAGTATCAACTGAACAACATAACAGTATCAAAAATGAATCAAATGAAATATTTTTCCAGAGCATAACAGTATAAAAAATGACTTTCTCCAGAGCAGTTTATCAGAGCAGTAACAACAGAACATTCTATAGCAGCAGTCCAAAATGACAGAGTCCATACTATGGACTCCATAGCATTTTTCAAAGTTTCAAAAAAGTGCCAAAATGACAGAGCAGTATAAATTAGAACAGTCCATACCCATAGCATTATAAACCTATTTGAAAGACTGACATATTATCCAGAACAGTTTAAAGTATCAAAATATGCCAAAATGATTGACATATTACAATAATGTGTTCCAAAGTATTACAGCTATTTAAAAGAGGGGGAAGTAATCAAACCTCGCCCGTTGATGTTGATTCCACATTTAACTTACCCAATTCTAAATGATAAGAATAAATCAATGGACAAGTTAGAACACAACTATATCAAATTGAAAGAATGTAATACAATATAAAATTGAAAATTACCCATTTTAACTTTGTAAATGTCCTCAAAATCCTCTTCAATAATAGAAACAATGGACCAATCGGAAGGCCCCATAAACCAATCTTGACATCAAATAAGTGCTTAAGCAATTTTAGGAGTCAAAGAGCTTCTACTAGCATCAAGCAAACGACCACTCGTACTAAAAGCAGACTCGAAAGCCACGGTAGATATGGGAACGGCCAAAACATCCCTAGCCACCTTCGAAAGAATCGGAAAATAAGCAGAATTAAGCTTCCACCATCCCAAAAGATTAAAATTATCACTTTTATTGTCGTCGTCATCTACAGTACTCTCATCTCGGTAATGATCAAGCTCCAATTTAGGGTCACTGCCGCCTAATTCCATCTTGTGCTTCTTGAATTGGGCCTTCATAAACTTTTCTATTTGCAAAGTGTGCATCGGTTGATTTTCACTAGGAGATTGAACTTTATTACTAGTAGTAGTAGTACTAGTGCCACAAATTTGAGAAGTGCTCTTATTTTTATACTTATTGAACGTAGAGTACGCAATACTTTTCACTTTCTTTTTCATGGAATCACTTTTTTCTGTACCATATAGTTGATCAAGAGCATATTCTACGTATTCCAACTTATGTCGTGGATCAAGAATTGGCTTAATAAATATAACCATATTCATCTTCTCAATGTCCTCCCAATACTTATCATATTTTTCTCTCATTTTATCGGCCATGATAGCCAAGTCATAGTCACTACTCTCTTTTGAAGTGCACAAAAGGATATCAATATATGTGATTTCATCAAAAACGTTATTACAAGTGACATAGAGGGAACCCGAGATACGCATTGTTAGTTCATAGAAGTGTTCTAGAAAAATGCATAATGTTCTTACATTCGACCAATCTTCCTCGCTAGGATACCCACCATTATCTGCAAGCTCTACTTTAAACCACGGATCAATATATGTGAATCTCTCAAAGGCACTCTTAAACCTTTGAGCCGTGTCTAACATAATAAATGTAGAATTCCACCGGGTGCTAACATCAAGACACAACAACTTTTTGCTTTGTATCTTCTCTGCTTCAACATACTCCTTAAACTTTTGGAATCTACTAGGAGAGTGTCTCACATATCTTATCGCATTCCTAACACGAGACACCGATGGAGACATCAACTTCAAACCATCAATCATAACGAGATTTATGATATGAGCAATGCACCTCATGTGTAAATACTTGCAATTAAGAATGCTATTTCCCTAATTTTGAATTTTCTTGTTCAAATAAGAAATAGCAACATCGTTAGAACTAGCATTATCAACTGTGATAGTGAATATTCGATAAATGCCCCACTCAAGCAAACATGTCTCTACCGCTTTCCCGATGGCCTCCCTTTTATGACTAGAAATTGGATAAAAATTTATAATTTTTTATTCAATTCCCAATCTTCATTTATATAGTGTACCATAAGACACATATAGTTGATCTTCTGCAATGACGTCCACGAATCTGTTGTAAGGCAAACCATTTGCTTAGACTATTTTAAATATGTTTTGAACTTACTCTTTTCAATAGAGTAAATATCAAAACAATCTCGTGCCATGATCCATCTCGATGGAATACGAAAGATGGGACACGCAACACTCATAAAGTGTCTAAAGCCTTCACATTCCATAATCCGAAACGAAAGTTCATCAACAATCACCATACGTGTCAATGCTTTTCTCACCTCATCTTGATTAAATTTCCAACTAGTGAGTATTTCATCTGTGCCATTTGCATTTGGTTACAAGTTTAGCATTGATTGTGTGGAATCATGATTTTTTGGATTCAACGGACAAGCATTCCAATGATTTCTTACATTGCTTGTCCCGTTTAGTTTACTATGACAGTGGTATTCTTTTCTACAATGCTTGCAAATAGCTTTCGGACGACCTTCTGCATCCATAAATTTATTTAAATATACCCAAAACTCAGCCTGTTTCTTGGTTGGTTTTCTAGTACCCCGAAGACTGGAACTAGGATTGGAAATCGGCTCATTTGTGCCTTGAGAACTAGCAGGTGGTTGAGGAGGACCACCTTCGTGTGACATCTAAAATAAAAATCTGTCTTTCATAAAAATTTATATGAAGAGAAACGAACATTTTATGTATATAAAATTTTAATAAAAAATGAAGAAATACACACATTGCATGAATGAAGTTGTTGTCATTGATTCGTGCTACCTAATAAATATCACATAATTAAGTGAGTAACATAAGCTACCTAACCCTGATCTAACTTAGAACAGAACATAATCAGTCGTTACAGTCCCACATTTTTACCAAATAATAACTAACGCAAACAGATTGCAGATACAAAAGCAAACAGAAACGCATACAAACTGAAAATAGAAACATAAAACTATTGTTAATGCTTTTTTCAGTCCTATATACAGACATGGTTATAGGCTCACACAAATGCAAACAGACTGCAATCCCACATTTATCTAGCAATATTTTATGCTTATGCTTTTTTTAGCATTTTTGGCAGATGTTGCTTTTTTCAGCAATTTTTTGGCAATTTCCCTGCTAAAAAAAAGCAAAAGTATTAAGAGTGTGGATTGAAGTGTGAACTTACAGTGAGAAAAGGAAATATTCGACAGACTGAGATGTGACATAAATAACAAAAATATTTGATAGATCCAGGCTAGATAATTAATTTGCAGCAGCACCAGCAGTTGTTTGGGTATCCTTCCATAAATAATAGAAATTAATTAGAAAAAATTAAAATTTTAGAAGTAAAAATTTGAAGAACAGATCATATCAGTTACTAGACTTACCAGAATAAAGGATTCAGAGCAGTGAGAACCGACCGCCGAGTCGTCGACCCAAATTTTCGACAGATCTATGGTAGGGTTTCAACAGATCTGTAGATCAGTGAGCTTGGGAAGAGGGAGAGAGAGATCGGAGATAATATTCAACAGATCTAGCTAAAATATCGACAGATCTAGGTTAGGGTTTCCAGAGATGGGAGAGGAAAGTGTTAGGGTTCTGATACTTGAGAGATCTAGGGGAGATGGGAGGCCCGAAGAGAGAGTCGAGACTCGAGAGGAGAGAAGGTCGAGGTCGAGGTCGAGGTCGAGATCGAGGGGAGAGTCTCAGTCGTCGTCGAGAGAGTGCTCTGCGCCGTCGGCGCCTTTCGAAGAAATATGGATGAGAAAATGGAGACTGGAGAGGAAAGAGAGAGATGTGTAAACATTTCAGTTTTTATATCTAGGGAACAAATAATGGGGGTAATATTGTAACTTCACCCCTACTTATCGGTTTCGGTTAACCAAATTTTCTTTCCAAACCCATTAGCCGACCCGTTAACCGTATTATTCATTACAGAGAACCGATCGCCGACCCGATTAACCAAAAGCCGACCCATTTTGCTTAAACAGTTCGGGTTGGGTTGATTTGCGGTTGAAGAACCGAAAATTTCTCACCCCTAATTTGATAGTCCTTATGCATACACAACTTGAACCAACCATGCTCCATGCAACATTACCAACCAAGTCAAACTCTATGACAAGCCCTGAGATCATGGGACTGTGTGGCTATAACAAGCCATAAAATTCGTAGGACCGTACCTGTCATGACTTCGACAACCTGTGGCATAACTTGCTTAACTCAACATGTTTATCATTTCGACTCAAACTCAGGGATGAATACTTGATACTCCTCCAACCTAACTCAACTGGAACAACCGTATTCTTCAAGTACCTCGACCCGTACCATAAATCATATGGCCCGTATTGAAATCGTAGGGGCACGCATGCTATGATAAGCGGTGCGACCATAGGAACATCTAGACTATGACCGCGAGTCGACAGTCTATGTGCCAGTATAACTGTGATCTACTCTATTCATGTCGTCTCTTCTTTACCCAAGTCGTAGGATTGAAGGACTGAGTGCCAACTTTGAAAGCCATCGTGGAGTGACATTTAGTTAACAATTTAACCATTCCATGTTTTATACACATTTGACTTTAAGCGGGATTATTCCTTTTAGCTATGTGGGTTTGTCTTTTTTATTAGCATACCTACTCAGTGTAATTGAAAACATCCATTTATTAGTGTGAAGGTCAAACTAAGGCAAGTTCACGAAGTCACCTACTTGAGTGAGGAGTTGCCTCGAGCGAACGGGACTTCGAGCAAGCCGTTGCATGGCTAAATCCAAACGTCGTTGTGTTTCGATTCCTCCAGTTGAACTGAGCAGGACGGGGCATTACATTATACACCACTCAGAAAAAGTTTTGTCCTCAAAACTTACTGAGTACACACTCATCGACTTATCACCTGATTCAACATTTAATGATTCTCGCACATAGTCCTCCTATTCATTTCTTCAATCCGAGCCATGCTCATGCCTTAGTTATTTTTTACATCGAACAACTATATCTCAAACTTGTGGTAACTATACTCGTCGTCTCCTAGTCGAAACCCAGTGCTACTTCTTCTTAACCAATCTCCGAAACCTAACTTGCATCAATGCCTCAATCAATATCCAAGTTTATTTCGAATCCAACAATCACACTACCATCAATATTTTATTTGAAACATAAGATTTCAAAATCTTCGATACCTTTTCGTTTCTTTAGTCTTACCTAAATTCAACGTATCACTTAGTTTGATCGTGCACATATTTAAGACGGCCCTAAAATATATGTATTTCAGCCAAGCTTCGTGATAGAGAATCCACCATTACCACTCGAGTCGGATCATGCACATATTTAAGATGTCCCTAAAATATATGTATTTCAGCCAAGCTTCATGAGTGGTGTCTCCACATAATTGAATCACTCTATCCATAAATACTGTTATCCAATCCTATCAATCCTCAAGATCAATCATTTCGATGCTACCTCTCAAAATAGGGACGTCTTGCCTAACTGCTAGGCCATCTCTCTAGGCTGAAGTCAACGTTAGTATTGGATTAACCGTTTCCAACAATAATATCAACACTGACCCCAATCCTAAGGTCAAACCAAAGTTGATAGTATGGGATTTTCTACCCAAAGCTCATATCACTCCAATTTCTAAACTTCGAGCATATATTCTCTTATTTGCACTTGCAACACTTAGTCCAAGGGGTCCGAGTCGTTCAGCAAAGCCATCCTACGGTAAGTTTTGCTCAACCAATTCCTCGGCATATTAATATCGTACATCCAAACTAGCAATTCGCGTAGTCTATCTCTTCAAACATGTTCGACATAATCCACTTATCCATCATATCCAAGTCAAGTACACCATGACAGGATTTGTCACTAAACCATAATTCTTATACCATATTCCCTAAGTTGTTTAGCACAATTCACGTATTCGATCACAAGGTCATCTAGCATAATAATATGTCATACCCTAATCTCCCGCAAGTCCAATTATCCATGCTGGACATGAAATCGCCATGTCAATGCTCCCGCAGGATAATCGTCCTCTTCGGGGCGTAACTCCTGCTTTGTGTCTAGACTAATTCATTCTCGATATTCACATTAAATCTATTCAATCCTCAAATTTACTTTATCATCAATCACAAGTCCAAACAATCTTTGAATTCACCTTCGCATCAAACCACAAGTCAAAATAATCTAATTGTCGCGTTCTGATCTCCCGTAAGTTCGATCATCCTCGCTGGACATGAATCACCATGCCAGCGCTACCATAGAATGATCGTTGTAACCCAGCGTGACGTATGTACGAGACTGGAGTTATGCTCGTACAAGACAAGAACATCAATATTGTGATTATCATCAAAACAATCAAGACACTTTTGTTTTCATTCCAAAATCACAATGAACGCCTATTATAAATTCTCCGAGTCATAACAATCTTTATATCATCGATTCAACAAATCCATCAATATTTTTATGTCGCATAGTCCAAGTAGTATCCATTCATACAAACGTCAAGTTCATCTTATCAAGTAATCTAAATATTCGTCACTATCAAAATCCTAAATGTCGTATCCATCTGGTCAATAATATTTTACACGATCATCATTCCTCAAATTAGAGTACTCCCAAGTTATTGCATATCGATCTTTGATAAGCCTCAATACCATCGATGATATACATAACCTGACGATCATTCTTTGCAACGAACTTCGAGTCGTGCAATTAATACTATCGTCCAACTGGATATACGATCAACTCTTACAAGTCCAGTATCAATTTTGTTATAGTTAACTTTCGAACAAGTCATATGATCAATTCGTTCAAGCCCAAATCACGTTTGTTATCGTCTTAGTCATCGAGCAATTTCTTCTTTGATCCCTATCATAATTCACATACCTTCCAATCGATATTTCTATGCACGCTATCATCCAATTGTGCTAACTTTTCATATACGATTTATATCGATCTCTCAATTGAGTCATTCATTTCTTACGACTTAAATTTTCTTTGATTCAATCTATTTATTCTATACTTTATATTTAACACTCAACATAATCCTGCCGATGCACGTCGTCTTCTCGTTTGTTCGAATCGGCTCGTACTAGATATCTAAAGTCATAATTACTTTGAATACTCTTTCTAAGGCTTTTTATGGTCGTGTCGTTTGCTGATAGACTCATTGGTATCTCATATCCTCAATCGATCGACATCCTTGAGGCTGTTCCATACACCACTCAGGGATAAAGTTACTCGATAAATCTTCAAAATAAATTTCGAATCACAACCGATTACTTCGAATCTCTATTCGAACCATTCCTCAAATTACAAGCATGTTCATCTATGTCACATTGACGATAACATCGTCCGATGGCACCCCTATCGATTGTCATCCTGCTTTCTATGAATCAAGTCAAACTCATTCCCATTTCAAAACGATTCAAATCCTGCACATAACTTGCTATTATCGACATAAATCATGGTGTATATGCCCAGCCCTTACCCAACCGTGCCTTACGTAAAACCATCTTTTATTCAACCAAATTTATTTCGTACGATTTTATAAAATATATAGACTTATTATATGGAACAAGTCGCAAAACATTGAGAGAGAATGCCAACAACATCGATTGTGTAAACAACATTTAGTATGAAAGTTAAAGAATTTAATCAAAAATCCAACGACGTAAAGCCGAGCTCTGATACCATTATGTCACGTCCATCTCGGGAGCGATCATCCTCGCTAAGGCATGATGCCGCGTGAGCCTAGGTTGCGCTCACGTAAGACGGGTTACATAATGGCCGATTACAGGCTAAGCAACGGGGTCGTCATGCAGAAGTCCCAAGCAGAAAGTTGAATAACATAAAGAAAACACAAGTATTCGAACACAAGTGTTACAAATAAAATCAAAACTTTTATTTATAACCAGCAGAATTATAAAGGGGCACATGGCCAAGATTATAATTTCTCAAGCTCACAATCTCTCTAAATATAATCACTCAGCTATCTCTCTCTCTCTCATCTCAATACAAAGTTTTAAGGCTTGCCACTGCGGATGCTTCAGAAGGCGATGTCCATATATTATGTTCCGTATAGGTGAAGTCTTCAACAAGGCTGCGTGCCTCAATACGTAAAAGAACTCTATGCCTTAGCGCGTCCAAACGACCTCTGCCCCGATGAGCAAGTACCTGTAACCTGTATATAAAAACTGTTGGGTAGTCAATACACAACCGTACTGGTGTTGTGAGCCCCTCACCCAGCCATACAAAACCAACACGTTCATTTATTGAGTACAACTTATTCTTTTGATTATTTTTTTAATCCTGTCTTAGGATCAGTTTTAGGACATAGACGTTTGGCCTATTTGGTGCATCAACGACATAGTCGTGCCATAAATCCCTTTGTGTAACATAATAAGGCAATGCCTCACCACTTAGTAACTTGCCAAAACTTTGTGTCGCAACAACATGGTCGTGCCATAAATCTCTATTCGTACTTTAACGTCGAGGTCGTGCCTCACAACTCAACATGACTTAACCAAACTTTCCTTTATGGCCTTCCTGATTTATACTCGAAACTCAATCCCAAAGTTGTGAAACTTGTATTAAGGACTCAATTACAATGCCATATCTCGTACCGAAGCACGTATCTTTGCTATAGCCAAATCTTAGGCTACATAAGGGTATAGCAAACCATGCATATCTTCTTGACTTAAATATGTGTCGTGCTTGCACTTCTTCTGATTCAACTTGATACCGTGCATGTGGATTGCCGCTCAGCATATCTAATAATCTATATGAATGGTCATTGGCAACTCAAGCCAACTTGGACATTGATGGGTTAGAGGACGATCTTTCAGTGCAAGGTAGCGAACCCCACTGAAAGCCTCGAATCATCAAGCATTTCGTCTCAGGAAATGCCCACGCCAGTACGTCGGATACGGCAAACTTGTTCCTATAGGTACAAATCGATCTTGGTGCCCCTACAAATCGATCTCGGTGCCCTAGCAATTGTTCGAGGAACGATACTTATGCATAAGTTGTCCATGACCATGCAAAACTATACTCAATCTAATGTACTTGTATGACTATTTTTCATCTTTATATAGAACGGTTCGGATACTGCCTCGGCAACTACGGTCCCGAGAACTTTCAATATTTTAAAAGCTTCTTAGACAACTCAAGAACGACTATTTGATAGTTCATATGCATACACAACTTGAACCAGCCGTGCTCCGTGCGATATTACCAACCAAGTCATACTCTATGACAAGCCCTAAGATCGTGGGACTGTGTGGCTATAACAAGCCATAGAATTTGTGGGACTGTATCTGCTATGACTTCGACAGCCCGTGGCATAACTTGCTTAACTCAACTTGTTTATCACTTCGACTCAAACTCAGGGGCGACTACTTGATAGTCCTTCTATCTAACTTAACTGGAACAACCGTGTTCTTCAAGTGCCTCGACCCATGCCATAAATTGTATAGCCCATATTGAAACTATAGGGGCGTGCATGCTATGATAAGCGGTGCGATCGTGGAACATCTAGACTATGACCGCAAGTCGATAGTCTATGTGCAAGTACAACTTGACCTACTATATTCATGTTGTCTCTTCTTTACCCAAGTCTTGGGATCGAAGGACCGAGTGCCAACTTTGAAAGCCATCATGAAGTGATATTTAGGCAACAATTTAACCATTCCATGTTCTATACACATTTGACTCCAAGCGGAATTATTACTTTTAGCTATATGGGTTCGTCTTTTTTATTAGTGTAAAACCCCTTATAATTTAAAGGAATATTTAAATTATTTTTGGATTTTATTTAATTCTAATTTATTTTTATCTTATTTATATTATATAAAAGGACAATAGCCATGGTTGAGTTTGAATATGCAAGACGACTAGAAAGTATGGCATGCCTAGCGTAGTTGGGTGCTTTAACTAGTATGCTAGCCATGTTAGGAATGCCATGGTCATATTGTAATCTCTTGCATGTTAACCATTCAAATTATGGCACAAGTTATATTTTTATTTAATTAATTAGTTAAGAAAGTCTTTATGGCTTTTTAGGAGACCCGGTTGCACCAAACCCTCCCAAACCTCTTCCAAGCCAAACCCAACCCTATGTAGGCATGTTGGGCATTAGTAAATATTAATAATTACATTTATTTGTATTTCATTCAGATTTTGTAGTATAATTACATAGATAGAATTAAATAGTTCTATATTAGGAAACCCCTTTTTAAATCCTCAATCCAATCAACTTGCCAACTCACCAAACAACCAAATCATGCCAAGTGGACCCCCACCATGATAATTTTGGCCAAGCAACCCCCCCATGGCTGAATGCATCAAATTAAATAGGATTTAAATTCTAGATTGCTTAAAATTCATTTAAGGATATGTTTAAATATACCAACTTATCCCAACCCTTAACCAAATCCAAATCTTTCTCTCCCTCACCTTTGGCCGACCAAAACCCCTCTCCTTCTCCATAATTTCGGTAGCAACAAACTCTTCATAGCATCTATACATCAGCTCCTGCATTGTACATCTCTCCATCCTTCACAAAAACTCATCTCCTCCACCATACATTCCCGAAACCCCTCAAAACAATCCCTAAAAACTCCATCTCCCCCATCCAATCCTCTATAGCCATTATCAACTCTTCCATACTCACTAAGAGAGGATTAGCAAGCAAGAATAGCGAAAAAGATTGGAACTTTGGTGAAGAAAAGTCATCATCACCCTTTCTAGCAAGGATCTTTGGTAAGAACCCAAATCTTTTCTTCTAAAAACCTTTGCTAAAATTTTGTAGAAAATATGTTATTAACTCTCTAGAAATCATATTTGGATGGCTTTTGTTAGGTATAATCATCCATAAAGGTTTCATGAAATATATGCGTAATATTCATGTGTTAGTAGGATCAAAATTAACCCCATTGTAAAGGAACTACGAGTTATTGGTGCCTATTTTCAAAACTGAATTTTATGTATGTTCATATACATAAATTAGGATTTTTAAGTATTTTTCCACGATTTTAGCAACTCAAATCTGGTCGAAAAAATTGTACGTCAAAACTAGCTAATTTTGGATAACCGGCTGACCTAGAATGTCCCAAACTTGTAGTATAACTCAACCCTTGTACCTCTGATATTATTCTATGAAATAAATTATTTTATTTCTATTTAAAATATATTTTTGGTTATTTTAGCAATTATGAGTCATTAACTATGTTCCGGGCGAGTTTCGGGTAGACTAGCTGACTTATTAATCAACTAGTCATAAATGTCTTTAAATATTAATTCTGAAATTTCAGAGATAAATTTGTAGAAAATTAGTTTAAATATTATTTTTATAATTTTTATATAATTTTTAAGTATGTTATTGCAGTAGGGGCATAATCGACTAATTAAAAGTTAGAAATCCTAAAACTGTGTTTCGATGTCTCGTGGAACCTGTGTGTGATTGTATAGATCTAAATTGTTCCATGAGAGATTGAATATAATTTTAACACATTAATTTGACTATTTAAGTTCTATCATAAGTTTCATAAGTAGTGACTTAATTTAGTTAATTAATTATCAAGGAGCGTCGGGTTCCGGAGGCGTAGACGCGGGAGCGGCGTTTCATATTTACAGCACGGAATCAGGCAAGATACCTTACAATTATACTGTTTATTATCATTTTTCATTTTATTACATATCATTGTTCGTTTATTTCCAGTTCTTACAGTTCTTGATTTACTACCTGCTCAGTGATATTAGCTTATTTGTTATTATCCTTTGATTGCATATGGCCCTAGAGTTAAGGAAATACCGTTTGTAGTGTATCGCATATACCTTGACACAGTTGTACCACGAGGATATGTGAGATAAGTGGCATGTAGAGGTCCTTGCATATTGGCTGATCCCCAGTGCGCATGCGTTAGGGCTAACTGCTAATAGAGGCATGTTAGGAGACTTAGCAGTTAGTAGAGGTATATGGTCGTGGATGCGACTTAAATAAAAGCATCGGGTGGGGAGAACAATACCAGATGTATGGACTTCTTTGTACTTTCCTGCTTACCTGTGCGCTCCTCCGGAGACGCAGGCTCCAGGTGCCCTCTGACATTTTCCAGAGCGTTATGGACGTACCCCCTTGCACATGATGCCCTCTGACGATCTTCGGACGTTACGGACGTAGGCCCCTGGTGCCCTATATGGGGACTATGCCGATCCTATTTACAGCCAGGGCTCATGCGTCGAAGGATTGTTTCTCAACTGCATGATCACTTTAGTATGGTTAGGTTACCTGTTTATGTCTTGTCAGTTTCTTTAATTGTGGCATAATTTATATTCAGTATTTATATAGCAAGTTTATTGTATCTTGTTACGTCCCTCTGAGGACCTGGTTATCTCGCCAGGTGTGTGCTTTGTGACTTTTTGCAGGTGTCCTAGCCAAGGCCGTGATCTTCTCCATTCCTTCGAAGATGATTGCCTTTGGTTCATCTTGTCATTTTTAGATATCATTTCCTTGTATATTTCTTTATTTTAAAATAATTGGTAGTGGATTTGTCTCCGCCCAACTACATGTATAAATGATAAATTCTTAAGTTGATTATAATATTATTCTTTATTGTTGTGGATGAGATTTAGTTATCATGGTTTTACTGCATTTTACATCTTATGTATACATACGGGGATCCATACATTGGAGTATACTTCGTATGTATACAGCTGGCATGGATACGTACCTAGCCCTAAGTATTTTGGGACTGGGGCATTACATATTTTTGTGGTGGTCCATGCAGGTCAAGTTTGTCACATCGGTTACGCTACTGTACCGATGTGAACCTGCATATAGGATTAGGATATAGGAATCTCATCCACAAGCTTGACTTTCTCCCTCAATTACAAATCTCGAACTCCAGTCCGATTATCTTGACTTCCTTCTGCTTGATTCCTTTCACTTCAAATCTTATCTTCTTTCGTGCTGAATAGGGAGGTTAGGAGATAACTCATACGAGTATACGTGTTATATTCCTCAATTACTCTATTAGTTGACTTCATAAGTTGAGTAGTATGACTAAAACCTACCACCCGTATCCTTTTAACCTAGTATTAAAGTGTAACAGAGTGATAATGAATATATGCTAGTATAGGAGAGATGTTACCTAGAATATAAAGATTTCGTAGCCCATACCCATTGGTCAACTAAGGCCTGATACAAGAACTAGTAGGACGACTGTATACGCAAGAACACCGGATAAGACTTAGATCCTTGTGAAACTCGAACTATTTATTACTGCTTTCAACGTATTCTCCCGTACTTATACTTTAAACTATCATGAATAATGACGCTATTTATAGCCTAGTTTTGCAAGCTTATTCTTTGTCGAGCTTGTTCAGGACATGTATACTGGGGATGCTCACAAGCATATTGTCTAATTAGAATCAATGTATTATGGTCTGATCAACCAAAGTGCACTTGGTTCGCTCATCATATGATTATCCCATATGGATTGAGATATAAAGGTATCTAGGATCTCATCCGCAACTGCATTGATAATTCGTCTTGAATTACACATTTGCCTTTGAATTACGTAATTGTATTCAATGACATCTTTCTTGAACTCTTTATTACTTTTGTCTTTCATTGATTGGAAAGACGAACGCTCGTATTTGATAGATAAATACAGAGTATCCCCATGGCTATGGTAGTCATATGCACAAGTATAGCAACCATCGGCCCAGCCATATAACTACAACCTTGCCTAAAGTTGCTCATCCTTCCCTTGACCCTAATAGTAATATCGCGACCTTCTAGTCATTTGAGCTTGAAAGATGAGTAAGATCTTACCCTTGGGTAAACCACAAACCTATGAGACTATCTAATCTCTAGGAATCAATTATTGTGAGTCTCTAAATATTCATCTTGATTCTTGGCTTAACTAGCAACCCGTATGCCTTAACTCAAACCTTACTTGACTAGGCCCCCACAGTTTAGACAGAGAAGAATAGACCAAAATAAGGACAAGCATTGCAAGGACCATGGTAGACACCCATTCCAAGATTAGAGATTCAACAGATGTTACTTTAGGTACAAAATTCTAGTATCAAAGAAGTGACATAATATTAGAACAACACATTCACCAGTTTAGCCAAAATCTGTAGCATGACGCCCCGTCACTATGTTGTATTAGTAATCAACAAGTGATGCATGAGCACTACATTTAATACCTCTAGAACACTTGTGACTATAGTCTGGCAGGTTTGACACAAATAGAAATTTACTTCTTAGTAGTTAGGGATCTTTCCCATGACGTGCTTTAGAGTTCGTTATTCCACCGATAGACTCTCGTATACCATGGACAAGCGGGTCATTCCATCTTATCGACTCAGGTACCACTGTACGCGATCATTTCCATTTATTAGGACTCGGGGTACAATCCTTGAAACTGATTCACAACTACCTTATCATGTTATCGATCACATCGTGACTTATTATTACCAAATGTCAAGGTACGATATCGCGACTCAAATATTCCTAACCTCATTATTCCTAAAACCATATCCTAGTCTCTAGAGTGAATATATTGTAAGCCATTCTTACTTTTAGGAATTTGGGGATCACCGATTGATTGAGGTAAATTGGTTCTCACTAGGATGATAAATTAGTGACTCGTGAACTCCCACTTTCTTTTTAGATCTTTTGGTGTCCCTTACCGTGACTTTGATATTTGAAGTGTAATACTAGATGTTACCTTCCAAAAAAATTATATGCAAAACTTAAACGAGTCCACCTTCAAGTAGACATATCATGTCCCACACAAACATATCTCCTTGGACTCTATTATTATGATACGACTTTCAGGTCAAAAGGGACTAGCGATAACCCTTACCATAACACCGATGTACTTTCAGACTACAGTTAGAGATCCAACCTTGACTCAAATCTTTTGGCCCAATATATGGTTGTGATCTACTCGAAGCCCTCTACGCACATGCCACTAGTGTCCCACTCAATAGAGGCCTTGTGTGCTACTTAAACACAAAATTCACGGAAGGCGTATCTCACAACTTACAGAACCTATTCTACCAACCCGACAGGAAATTTGCCCGACCATTTGAATTTGAACCTATTCTACATTACCCTAACCTAATAGGGATTGTTTAAAATTCCACAAAATTTTGTCCAGCCACTATAGATTAAAATCTAAAGTTCATGCAATCAAAGATTGAAGTCCAATTAGGGAACCTATAGAGACTCGGTTAAACCCATCATAGCACATCGCCATATTGGGACTATAAAACCAAACTTGATGAAATAGGCGCTCACCCCTATTATGTAGGTCCCACCTCTTGGCTCACTAATTCTCCTTCCATAGATTTTGTAACTGCATCTCTTCGTAGCCTATGTAATACATCTTTCGGTACCAACTTGCTTCCGGATATACTTGACCAAGACCTCTCATACCGTCTTGACCAAACATAATTAATATATGGGCCATATTAAATAGATAATACCTAGACTTCCTATAGAGTCTGTGACTATGATTGGAAATACCTCATACTTCCTATACCTCCTTGAAATTTGACCTTCTTAGAAGCCCTATTATTGTGCTTTCCCCGATTAACCAACGTCTATAAGTTGGGTAGAACAATGAACTTATTATACTCTACCTCTTAGAATGGGATTACAATCGTGACCGTTCTTCCGTCTGTATAGAATTTATGAAATGATCTTTTATTTTGCATTTTATATCCCTTTGCTCGTGCGTTTAGATAACTACGGTAACAGATTGCAACCTAAATTCTTCAAGTCAATCATAGAATCATTTTTGCTTAAATCAATAGCAAAAAAAATTTTGAAGCAAATAGATCGCAAGCCTCTCTAAGGAACATAAGATTTTGGAATTAGCAAGTGGTTGGAAATGATTAGTTCTAATTAGACTAATAATTCAGTGGTTCATAACGTCGACCCATATTCGTATCATTTGATACCTTCGACCGTGATTTGGATAATTGAAGCACAATACTAGCCTTTTCCTTTCGACAAAGTTCACACTCACGAACTAGACAAGTCATACTACTCACATGACATACATGCCCCACACAAACGAACTTTTCAGTGCTCCATTTAAATTACACCACGTGTATGACACATTGTTTCCTCAAAACAAATCATAGAGACCCAAATTCGATCTATTCGATTCCACCCATGCAAATATCGACCCATTCCCTTAACTAAACTGAATACTCAAGATCTATGCAAGATGTAGCACACCTATGATGTATGCCTTCCAACAAGCAAGCGCATGCCTCCTACACAATACCAAACATCAGTCCACACATATCAGTCATTATGACTTAGAGTTTTCAAAACGCTTGCCTAATCATATTCTATAGCCTGGGTTCTTTAATTATCATCGATTCTCATCACTTGGCCATAAATTTTTTCCTAAGTTTTCAAGCTCACTTCTTTGTTTCCCATATTAGACGTAGAACGAATCCTTCTGAACCGACACACCTTAGTATATTCAAACAAGAGGTCGCTACCAGCTTGTCAAAAGCATGACCCCTAGAGTGACAATGTTTGATTGTAGTAACTTTCTTATAGTTGTTATTGACCAAGAACATTATAGTTGTTATCGAGGCTCACTTAGAATCCAAGACTGTGGTCAGAAGTGCCCATTATTCTCGTGCCCCTCCCTAGAAATCGTCCTCCTCAAGGTCTTGTAATGACGACGATCATTACAGGTGGCCAACTTCTATAAGTTGGATAGAGTCTGGAAGGAAGTATATCCCATCTTGTAGAATATGAGGTCAATTGCGATTCCTATGACAACCACCCCTCCATCCTTTCAAAAATTGAGCTAAGATTTGACGTACCTACTCTCCCTCCGTACAAAATCTCGCAATTCTTGATATTATGATTATTTTTAATTTCGAGGACAAAATTGTCATCAGTTGGGTAGGATGTAAAACCCTTTATAATTTAAAGGAATATATAAATTATTTTTGGATTTTATTTAATTCTAATTTATTTTTATCTTATTTATATTATATAAATGGACTATAGCCATGGTTGAGTTTGAATATGCAAGACGACTAGAAAGTATGGCATGCCTAGCGTAGTCGGGTGCTTTAACTAGTATGTTAGCCATGTTAGGAATGCCATGGTCATATTGTCATCTTTTGTATGTTAACCATTCAAGTTATGGCACAAGTTATATTTTTATTTAATTAATTAGTTAAGAAAGCCTTTATGGCTTTTTAGGAGACCCGGTTGCACCAAACCCTCCTAAACCTCTTCCAAGCCATACCCAACCCTATGTAGGCATGTTGGGCATTAGTAAATATTAATAATTACATTTATTTGTATTTAATTCAGATTTTGTAGTATAATTGCGTAGATAGAATTAAATAGTTCTATATTAGGAAACCCCTTTTTAAATCCTCAATCCAATCAACTTGCCAACTCACCAAACAACCAAATCATGCCAAGTGGACCCCCACCATGATAATTTCGGCCAAGCAACCCCCCCATGGCTGAATGCATCAAATTAAATAGGATTTAAATCCTAGATTGCTTAAAATTCATTTAAGGATATGTTTAAATATACCAACTTATCCCAACCCTTAACCAAATCCAAATCTTTCTCTCCCTCACCTTTGGCCGACCAAAACCCCTCTCCCTCTCAATAATTTCAGCAGCAACAAACTCTCCATAGCATCTATACATCATCTCCTCCATTGCACATCTCTCCATCCTTCACAAAAACTCATCTCCTCCACCATACATCTCCGAAACCCCTCAAAACAATCCCTAAAAACTCCATCTCCCCCATCCAATCCTCTATAGCCATTATCAACTCTCCCATACTCACTAAGAGAGGATTATCAAGCAAGAATAGCGAAAAAGATTGGAGCTTTGGTGAAGAGAAGTCATTATCACCCTTTCTAGCAAGGATCTTTGGTAAAAATCCAAATCTTTTCTTCTAAAAATTTTTGCTAAAATTCTGTAGAAAATATGTTATTAACTCTGTAAAAATCATATTTTGATAGCTTTTGTTAGGTATAATCATCCATAAAGGTTTCATGAAATATATGCATAATATTCATGTGTTAGTAGGATTAGAATTAACCCCATTGTAAAGGAACTATGAGTTATTGGTGCCTATTTTCGAAACTGAATTTTATGTATGTTCATATACAAAAATTAGGATTTTTAAGTATTTTTCCATGATTTTAGCAACTCAAATCTGGTCGAGAAAATTGTAGGTCAAAACTAGCTAATTTCGAGTAACCGGCTAACCTAGAATGTCCCAAACTTGTAGTATAACTCAACCCTTGTACCTCTGATATTATTCTATGAAATAAATTGTTTTATTTCTGTTTAAAATATATTTTTGGTTATTTTAGCAATTATGAGTCATTAACTATGTTCCGGGCAAGTTTCAGGTAGACTAGCTGACTTATTAATCAACTAGTCATAAATGTCTTTAAATATTAATTCTGGAATTTCAGAGATAAATTTGTAGAAAATTAGTTTAAATATTATTTTTACAATTTTTATATAATTTTTAAGTACGTTATTGAAGTAGGGGCATAATCGACTAAATAAAAGTTAGAAACCCTAAAACTGTGTTTCGATATCTCGTGGAACCTGTGTGTGATTGTATGGATCTAAATGGTTCCATGAGAGATTGAATATAATTTTAACACATTAATTTGACTATTTAAGTCGTATCGTAAGTTTCATAAGTAGTGACTTAATTTAGTTAATTAATTATCTAGGAGCGTCGGGTACCGGAGGCGTGGACGCGGGAGCGGCGTTTCATATTTACAGCACGGAATCAGGCAAGATACCTTGCAATTATACTGTTTATTATCATTTTGCATTTTATTACATATTACTGTTCATTTATTTCCAGTTCTTACAGTTCTTGATTTACTACATGCTCAGTGATATTAGCTTATTTGTTATTATCCTTTGATTGCATATGGCCCTAGAGTTAAGGGACTACCGTTTGTAGTGTATCGCATATACCTTGACACAGTTGTACCACGAAGATATGTGAGATGAGTGGCATGTAGAGGTCCTTGCGTATTGGCTGATCCCCAGTGCGCATGCGTTAGGGCTAACTGCTAATAGAGGCATGTTAGGAGACTTAGCAGTTAGTAGAGGTATATGGTCGTAGATGCGACTTAAATAAGAGCATCGGGTGGGGAGAACAATACCTAACGTATGGGCTTCTTTGCACGTCCCTGCTTACCTGTGTGCTCCACCAGAGATGCAGGCTCCAGGTGCCCTCTGACGTTTTCCAGAGCGTTATGGACATACCCCCTTGCACATGATTCCCTCTGAAGATCTTCGGACGTTACGGACGTAGGCCCCTGGTGCCCTATATGGGGACTGTGTCGATCCTATTTACAGCCAGGGCTCATGCGTTGAAGGATTGTTTCTCAACTGCATGATCACTTTAGTATGGTTAGGTTACCTATTTATGTCTTGTCACTTTCTTTAATTGTGGCATAATTTATATTCAGTATTTATATGGCAAGTTTATTGTATCTTGTTACGTCCCTCTGAGGACCTGGTTATCTCGCCAGGTGTGTGCTTTGTGACTTTTTGCAGGTGTCCTAGCCAAGGCCGTGATCTTCTCCATTCCTTCGAAGATGATTGCCCTTGGTTCGTCTTGTCATTTTTAGATATCATTTCCTTGTATATTTCTTTCTTTTAAAATAATTGGTAGTAGATTTGTCTCCGCCCAACTACATATATAAATGATAAATTCTTGAGTTGATTATAATATTATTCTTTATTGTTGTGGATGAGATTTAGTTATCATGGTTTTACTGTATTTTACAGCTTATGTATACATACGGGGATCCATACATTGGAGTATACTTCGTATGTATACAGCTGGCATGGATACGTACCTAGCCCTAAGTATTTTGGGACTGGGGCGTTACAATTAGCATACCTACTCAGTGCAATTAAAAACATCCATTTATTAGTGTGAAGGCCAAGCTAAGGCAAGTTCACCGAAGCCACCCACCTGCACGAGGAGTTGCCTCGATCGAACGGGACTTCGAGCAAGCCGTTGCATGGCTAAGTCCAAACGCCATTGTATTTCGATTCCTCCGGTTGAACAGAGCGGGACGGGGCATTACAATATTTCCTACAGATGCTAGATTCCGAAGACTTAAAGAGATAACGGAAGCAGGAGAGCATACTAGATTGAGGATCCATCCCGATGGGATACTACGATGTGTAGATCGTCTATATGTTCCAAACGGAGAGCTTTGACAGGAACTGATGGCTGAAGCACATAGCTTAATCTACTCTATACACCCGAAAGGAACCAAGATGTACCAGATTTACAAAAACACTATTGGTGGCACGAAATAAAGCGAGAGATAGCTCTTTTCGTGGCCAAGTGTTTGGTATGTCAACAAGTAAAGACGGAGCACCATAGATCAACTGGATTGTTGCAACCGCATCCCATTCCGGAGTAGAAGTGGGAGCAAATTACTATAAATTTTGTCACAGGATTTCCTCAGAGTCCTAGTGGACGAGAAGTAGTATGAATGATCGTGGATACTAATAGCCCACTTCTTGCCTTTTAGAGTAAGCCAGTCCATGAAAGTCTTAGCTGTCATGTGCAAGAAGCAAACATTGAAGCTATACAGTATTCCAATTATCATCGTGTCAGACCGGGATTCTAGATTTACCTCTTTTTTGGAGGAGCATACAAGAAAGCTTGGGCACCCATTTGAAGTTTAGCATGGCTTACTACCCGCAGACCGACGGACAGTCAGAGTGTACTATTCAGAAGCTAAAAGGTTTATTAAGAGCGTGTATGCTTGACTTTGGCGGATCATCGGAAGCCCACCTCCATCTTGTGGAGTTTTCTTACAAATAGCTATCAAGCGAGTATTCAGATGGCTCCATTTGAAGCATTATACGGTAAGAAATGTCGGTATCCTGTTTGTTAGAGTGATGTAGGAGAGCGACAGATATTGGAAGGGGAAGAAGATACAAGGCCACTTGCGAGCAGCACCGGAAAGACAGAAGCAGTAGACAGATCATCATCGTCGACCTTTGGAGTTCAAGGAAGGCGACCATATTTTCTTGAAGATATCACCTACTAGAGGTACGATTCGATTCAAAGGGCGTGGCAAGTTGAGTCCAAGATACATCGGTCCTTTCGATGTCGTCGAGCGAGTTGGAGAAGTTGTCTACATATTAAGCATTATCACCGTCATAAGAGGGAGTGCATGACGTATTCTATGTGTCTCAGCTGAGAAGATATATGGCACACAACAGTCATGTGCTCAATTACTCCGAAATCATAGTTGAACCGAGCTTGTCATATCAAGGGCAACCAGTAGGGATTTCTTGATCGTTGAGTGAAGGTGTTGCAAAATCAGTCTATTATATTAGTTCGTCTAGCATGGAAGCATCACTCACCTGGAGAGTCTACTTGGAAGCACGAGGATGACATTCGTAATCGCTTCCTTATTTGTTCGAAAATTAAGGTACGATTTTCGTAATTTAATATGTGTTCCTTCCGCATTGCATTACATTACATTTATCGTGTTAGCTTTAATTTCCAGGAAGAAAATTTTATAAGTTGGGTAGGATATAAACCCGCTATTTTTTATAATTTTTTACTACTAAATATTCCTTAAAGTATTTTTAATTTATTAAATAGCTTACTAATTAATCTTATGATTTTTTAAATGCCAAAACTAGCAAGTAATTGCTACTATTATGTCAGTAGTAGGTAATTTATATAAATTATTATTTAAATATTCTTGAAATATTTTCGGGATTTTAGATATTTTTATTTGATTTATATATATATATATATATATATATATATATATATATATATATATATATATATATATAAAAATATATATATATATATATATATATATATATATGAAAATAATAATGATCTCCAGTACTGTTCCCGTAGGAACAGTACTCGTGTTAGCCCGAGCGCTAGAGATAGGAAGAAAAGGTTTTGAAAATTTTCAAAACCTAATCAAATATCGATGAATTTGCCAAAAAAAAATTTGTATAATCCCCACCCGATTCTCCCCAAAATACCCCAGAATCCTAATCCAAATCTTATTACAAATCCTCCAAAATCTCGATTTTAAGTCCCCGCTATAAAAGAACGGATTGAAGTTCTTTTGAAGAAACCTACCAAAAAATTTCTCGAAACCAACTCCCAACATTGTGCCGACATCCCCTGACTTGTCGTGCATATACCCATTCGCCTGCCCCCATCGGTGATCGCCGGAGCGTCGCCCAAACCCAACGGGTTATAGAGAGTGCTCTATTTCGGGCACAACCATGTACCTATCTTCGCAATTAAATTCCTTCACATATTCTCAATCATTTTTAAATTCGTAAATTTCTATAGAGAGCCTACATGACCTTCTCAAAATATCCACAATTAGATTTAGGTGTAGTCAAACAACATGTCCGAGAAATTGATTCAAAAATCGAGGAATAACTGCCCAAAGCAGACCAAAAACCAGTCTAATACCCTGATTTGGAAGGAAGTTTTTGAACCAAATATTAGGAATTTCAAAATTCTAATTGAAGACAGTCCTAGACAACCTATAGGGCTTCGCAACCATTCTTATGGATTTAGATTTCATCGACTGTGCGTCGAGAAATCAGATTCCAAAAATTGACAAAAATATTTTTTAAAACATGAAAAATTTTGAAAATTTACCGATACGGCCTATGCCCCGACAAACCAGGCGACGTGATCGCGAACCAAAAGCATAGAAAGGTGCATATCAACTTCGCTGACGTGTGGGATTCGACAGAACTCGATTTTGGTGTATGTGCACGATGAAATTGAAGCGTATCGGTCGAGATACCCCGTATCGACATCTTTCCAAACTAGCCTACAACTTTGTACATGTTTATCATCAGGAGACAAAACTTGCGTCACTGGACTCGTTCATTTTTTTGGGTCCTGTGAGCCAAGTTTGGTCTAATTTTGAGAAGGTCGACCAAAACGCTATTTTAGCTGGCTCACGACCCGATCCAATGGCCAAAATTGTGCACGGCTCACCGGAATCCAACTTTGGACATACAGTTAAGCTCGTATAATCAAACCAGACCTATAGACGTATAACATGATAACTTTAGAGACCGTAGATATTAGCACGTTTCTTAGTGCAAAGCGGGTCTAACGGCGGACATCAATTTGGCCCAAAATTATAATTTTTCTCCTGTGTCCAGAATTGGACTTATGCGTAGGCAATCTTAGATATTTCTCTTATGCCAAAAATGGTCATGATGTTTATTTCAGCATCTGAGGACGTTTGTGGGAGTTCACTTTTATTGCTCTTGATTTTTGACGATCTAAGTTACTAAACGTTGCTATTTTCTGCACACCACCTACAGGCAAGATACCTTGCCACTATTTATTGTTCATTTACTATTATTTTATCCTATTATTTTATTTTATTTATTTATATACTGCATGTTTCTATCACACTGTGCGTCCAAATCATACTTGGGTGCGAGCGACTGCATTAGTCGTTTTGTTGTTCTTATTTATTTTTCTGCATGATGACATAGTACTAGATGATCACCCTATTGAAGTGACATATTGTTATATCTCATATGGCCTTGATACTTGCTTTATCTTGAATTATGAGTCACATGTAGGACACGGACTCGCATAGTCGG
The DNA here is from genome assembly GCA_029216955.1 of Iris pallida. NCBI lineage: Eukaryota > Viridiplantae > Streptophyta > Magnoliopsida > Asparagales > Iridaceae > Iris > Iris pallida. The sequence goes on along the minus strand of JANAVB010021800.1, from coordinate 14,266,379 downwards.
CTACGCCTGAGACGTGCGACGGTTAGGAGATAACTGTGAATAGAATTTGCATGATTAGTAGACTTGGCAGTTATTAGAGGTTCATATGTGTCGTGGAGATGACATAGATAGGCATGGGGTGGGGATAACGGTTCCTTAGCGTATGGGCCAAGTATGCACTATTATTTTGTACCCGGAAGCTCCATTGGAGATACGGGCCTGATTACCCCCATTTTCATGTTCCTGCTGGCCTCTGATGTTTGAGGAATGTCATACTTTAAGGTCCCTGGTGCCCAGAGAGGGGGCCATACCAATCTCATTATAGCCAGTGTACCCATGCATTGAAGGTTTGTTCTTAACTACATATTCATAGTAGATTGGTTAGGCACCCTATTGCATGCATTCTTTATTTTATTACACAGTTCATATGGCTTGTTTTTCTTGTATCTTGTTACGTCCCTCTGAGGACCTGGTGATCTCTCTAGGCTTGGACGACTAGGATTATCCCCAGGAGTACGACTCTGCACTGGATCCTTCTTTTACAGTCGATGAGCTCTCACCAACCGAGATCTAGTAATTTTGTTTAGTAGTCATGTCTTGCTACATTTGTAGTGGACATTTTTTATTTTATTTTATTTTATTTTATTTTAGGAGGTCATACTCCATTATCTCAGACTATTTTTCATATTTGTTTGGTAGTGGACTTGTCTCCACCCGGCTATATATCTTTAACTCTTTTCTTTTATTTATCTGGCTATTGTTTTATTCTTGTGTTTTGTGGATGAGATATAGTTTATCTGTGACTGCCTATAGTTTAATTATTTACATATTATATGTGAGTACGGGAAGTTCCATATATTGGAGTATTCTTTGTATGCATGCAGCTGGTATGTTCTGTTTGCCTAGTCCTATGTATATTGGGACTGGGGCGTTACAATCCCTACTCCTAGCCACTAGATCTAATAAAATTGGGCCTCCTACTCATCAATTCCAATTATAATGGAGTAGATCTAAGAATTTGGGACTCCTATAGGGTTTTCCTACAATTATACATAAAAATTTGAAGGAAAATAGAATCATTACCAATTAGGAAAAGTTTTCCAATGTTATTACGGTGTCGGGCATAAGGATGGCGACCCGAACTCAATCCTCCTCCAAGCTAGCTCCTCCTAAGCTCCCATAGTGCTCTCTGTGCCATGAATCTCTATGGAGAGGTTGGAATTGGAGTAGAAATGAAGCAAAAAGAGAGAATTGGGAATTGGAAGCTCCTATGGAAGTATGGAGAAGAAATTGGAAGAATAGAGGTACTTGAGGGAGAAGAAATAAATGGTGCTCCCCTCCTTTAAGTGGCCGGCCAAGTGATGGCTGGGTTGGGCCTTAATTGAGGCCTAAACAACCCCTCATAAGCCTCTAATCCATTTGATTCACTAATAGGCTAAATGGGAATTCGTGTATTTGGGTTTGGTTAAGCCTTTGGGCTCTAGTTCTAGTCTATGGGCTTATTTATACCATAACTATTGGGTCTAGCCTAACTCTAAATTTCTAGTCAATAAATTAAAATAAATGACATACTAATGGCTCGCTAATTAATTTAACAAAATTGTCCCTATATGGAAATGTGGTAGTGACAAGACAAGACAAGAATTAAGAGTGCACCACGGCGGACCACTATCACGTAAGCTAGACATGTACAAGAAATCTAGACAGGCATGGTGGTACATAGCAAGAAACATGGCATAGCATATACAGAAAAGTAATTAGCAGGAAGAAATCAAAAAACCGTAATAAAATCAAGAAATACATAACTTGGGTATCTTGGCGGTATACCGGTGTTATACTCCGGTATACCGATAGTATGTCGGACAATAGGGACACAAAACTTGCTGGAAAATATAATACACAGGATCGATATACCAGTATACCACGGTATCTTGTTAATTGTATATAACATGTTTTCAATTTAAAAAGGACCCACAAATCGGTATGCCGTCGGCATACACCGGTATACCGGCGGTATGCCGTTTGTGTCCAAAAAATAGCACTAAGGACTTGAAACAAGTTCCGGAAACCAAATCTCATTCCAAAAGTTTTAGAATTCAAGTATAACCAAGAAAACAATATTAGAGGAATGTTGTGTATAGAACATATACTAAGTCTCATGGCAAGTACTCCGGTATCGTTTTCGATACAAAGTTTTCCTACAAAAAAATATCTGAATTTCATACGGAATAAAAACCTAGCTCAAACCAAATTTCGAGACGGTCAAAATGACGAGAATCTCGCGAGAAACATATTTAGTAAAGCAAGTACTAGGAAATACTAGACTATCAAAGCAATATAAAACAAAGTAGCAGTAAAAACAATATTCATCCAATAGTTCGGCAAGATGTACTTGTCTATATAGCTCCAAGCCTAACTCTTTACCTCCACCACCAAGAGGGGTTCAGAAACCACACTCTGAGGCCTCGAGACAAAGATCATATCTCACGAGAAAAATGGAGAGGAAACGGGAAGAGAAGAAGAGTGGATAGAGATTGTAAAAAGAAATTTTGAAAAGAAATGAAAGGGTATATATAGAGAAGGTGAATTAATCGTGACCGTCCGATCGCGATTCGTGACTCAATTTGAATCGATATCGACCGTTCGGAAGAAAATCAAGAAACCAATGGATAATAGAATGTATATTTACTATTCATGAAAATATCTAAATACTATTCACGAAAATATCTAAAATCAAAAATATCTAAAAGTGGAAATATCTAACGGATAGTATATCGTCGATACACACCAGTATACCGATAATATGCCTGTCAAGTAGTAAATTCTCAAAATCAAGTTTTCTTCCAGTACTCAGGAATCCAAGAAAAAATAGAATACAATATAAAATATGTATCCATATACAAATAAAGATATTATGAGACCAGTCTAACAACCATCATTTTTTCCACTAACTTTTTTTTCTACATTTCTTGCACTATGCACCTTTAGCTATTGGTATTTGGCCTTTTAGATCTAAAACCGGTGTGCCCTCATTATCAGTAACATATACTTTTTCAAAATGTCCATAAAACTAATTTTTTTCCTATTTACAACATTAGTAGTCATACTTCTAACTTCATAATGTGACATTTGTGTCAGTAACACAGAATCAAGGATATAATTATTTTCCAAAAATTAGCATAATAAGCAAAACTTTGTTCTAAATCACTCTATAAGGGTCGTCAGAACCAGCAGCATCCATATTTTTTAAATTAATTTTTAGAAAAAAAATATAAAAGAAGAGAAGAATTAGTTTTTCTACCAAAAAAATAGAAAGAGTGAGGAAAGAAAAATTTTGAATCAGAAAAAGAAAAGAAAATTATTATATAATATTAAACTTACTTGAAACGTCAACTTGAACCCTCAAAAAATCTTACACAAGTTGAAGCCTCAATAACATTATGCTTTGGACTCCAGAAAGTTGCACTTCAATATCGAGGAAGTTGTTACTTCAATCTTCAGAAATTGTTTTGCTTCTAAATTTTGTAAGAAAGGAAATATGAGCTATTTATAGAAAAAAATGGATAAAAAATAACCCCCAATACCCCCAAAATATAGTTGTTATAAAAGTTTTTTTGGTGATTTTAGCAAATTGACCAAAATGCCCTTTAAAAGGCCACCAAAACGGGGGTATTTTGGTCAAAATACCCTCCAACGGATCTATTGGGTTTGCATCAAATTTTTTGTGTCAGATCGGGTCGGACCGTGTAACACCCCAGTCCCAAATACATAGGACTAGAAATACATAAACATGCTAGCTACGTATCCAGTGGACTCCAGCCCAACTAGAATACGTATAAGCATTCTTGGTTTCCAAATCTATCTATCAAATCATATATCTCAATCCGCATAATGAATGAATATCAAGAATAAACAATATGTGCCATTATCTGCAGCCCATTCACATATATGTTTGAATAGACACCAAGAACAATATAGGTCTATAAAATAAGGCTAATAAGCAAAAGGCAAGTAATGGATATAAATATAAAATCATGAAAGATACCTGAATCAGAAATAGCAACACCATCATGATCAGTGAACTAACTTAGCACAATCAACTATCTAGAGAGATCACCAGGTCCTCAGAGAAACATAACAAGATACAAAAAATATGCCATATAAACTGAACATAAACATGTCACATAGTCATAGGTAAAAATAAATAATCCAGATCACAACACGATCCAGTATCCCATCATCGAAGCAGTGAACTACCCCTACAACCAAACAAGAACAAGGGATGGCACACTATTCCGCAACGAGACACTGTATGTCATGCCCCAATTTCGAATAATCGATAATCGTCCCTCGGGCGTGATGTCGTACGAACCTAGGTTGCGGTCACACAAGGCATAGTCATAAGGTTATCTAAAACACAACATCTTAGAGAGTACGCAAAGAAATTGAACAACACACATTGAGACAGAGAAATTTTTGCATTTTATTGATAATAGACATCATATTACAAGACTCTATTACAATCATGCCGCACGGGCTTACAACATGACTCAATTACAAAATGAACGTCGATGAGATAGTCATTCCATACGTTACATCCCTCAATTTACAACAAAAGTATTCAAGCCACCTGGGATGGAGAGAAGTCGAAACATCTTCTTGGACTGTTGCAGAGAATCTTCAAAAGTTTGTTCAGTAAGTGTCTCCGACGTGCGGTCGAAGCTTCAAAATACGAACATCGCCTTGGCTAGTTGGCACATTCCTCCTAGTTCTTTCTAACTATCATGATCGATTTACAAGTTAACATGTTAAGGGGCAAGCATATGAAAATCCTATACATTAAGCAGCTGTCCATATTCATCCCATGTCATGAGTATTAGTTCAAGCAGTGAATGGGTGTAAAGGTCGCTGGCAATGCCAAGCCATTATGGGCTATAGCTGGGTTACACGACGATCCTTTCACGGCGGGTAGCGAGCCCTATACGAAAGTTCTCGAATCATTCATGCCAGTCCTGCGGGCACTTGTTATACTCGTTCCTCTTGGGCTGAATCGGTTCCTTGGTCTAGGCAACCGTTCGAGGAAACTAAACTTTGCGCACAAGTTGTCTAATGACCGTAATATTCTTCTTTGAAACTTAGCCATTTTATGCACTTAGCCTTATCGTTGCGATACTCGTTAATCGATTCAATCTTTATTTTGCACAGGACTAAGTAAATGTGGCATAAGAAAGCATGCATTAGTTTCATGTATAGTAGTTCTATAGCGAGTGTTTCGTGAAGAATCGTGCCACAATTTATTGATTCTACACTATGACTACAAGCATGCATTTTTGTGTTTCATATTTGATTTAAAACCAGAGGGTCAAGGGGAAGGAGGTCAACCACTCACATTAGTCTTTACTTGAGGCGAGGGACTGGTTGGCCGTGCTTAGACATCGCCTACGCGATCATCAGAAATCGCACAAGCAACCGATTAGAACACTGTGACATTCAAAGAGTTTTAATACGAATGCGAAGTTCGAAAACACAAGCCATGAAAACCATCGAAAATATTCACGAAAATGCATTCACAGAAACCAAAGCCAAAGACCAAGTGTGGCATAAAAAGCAGAGCAACGAGAGGTCTCTCCTAACTCAGCCACAGAGTCTATCCTCGAGGCGCAACCCGCTGAATATAGGATTTGATTCCAAAGAAGCCTTTCCATAACGATAAAAGGATCTTAATTTAATCATTCCCGTTCGACCGATTCAATTGATCTCGGTCTATCGGTTCCAACTGAATAGGTAGCGATAATGTTCCTTTTTTTGCGCACCCCATGGACGAAAACGGGGCACATTGTAGGGACGGGGCACTACACCATAACTAACTAATAAAAAGTTTTGTCCTCGAAACTTAGGAATAGAACCTACCTCTAAGCGAACAATGAAGGAAATTTCTCTTTCATCTCCAATTCAAGCTCCCAGGTCGATTCCTCGACCGAATGATTACGCCAGAGTACGCGGACGAGAGGGATCGCTCGATTCCCAAGCAGCTTATCTTTGCACTCTAAGATTTGGACCGACACTTCAATATATGATAAGTCGGCCTTCAGCTCCAGCTGACCAAAATCTACTATGTGGCTTTGGATCGTACTTGTACTTCCGCAACTGAGAGACGTGTAAGACATTATGCACATCCGCTTGCACTGGCGGTAAGGCAATTTAGAAGGCATTGGGGCGACTCACTTGAGTATTTCGAAGGGCCCAATAATTCTCGAACTCAGCTTTTCCTTTGCACCAAACCTGGTAACTCCTCGTATAGACGTCACTTTAAGAAATATGTGATCGCCTTCTAGAAACTCGAGGGGTGGAAGATGGATATCCGCGTAGCTTTTCTGCTGACTCGGTTTCGTCTTCAATCTTTTCCAAATGAGCCAAACTTTTTGCATGGTTTGTTCCACCAGCTCCTGGCCGAGAATCTGTCGTTCCTCGACTTCGTCCCAACAAATGGGTGATCTGCACTTCCGTCCGTACAAGGCTTCTTACGGCTCCATCTGAATGCTGGATTGATAACTGTTATTATATACAAATTCAGCCAGAGGTAGATTAACGTCCCAAATCGACTTAAAATCGATTAACAGAGCCGTAGGATGTCTTCGAGAATCTGATTCATGTGCAGTATTTGGCCGTCGGTCTGGGGATGGTAATCGGAGCTAAAGTTCAACTTCGTACCCAAAGCTGACTGAAGGGTACTCCAAAAGCACGATAGAAACTGTACATCCTGATCAGAGACGATGGATATTGGAACTCCGTGCAGCCGTACTATCTCATCGAGATAAATCTGAGCTAGGTGGTGGACGCTCTAAGTAACTTTGATGGCAATGAAATGCGCTGACTTGGTTAGTCGATCGATGATGACCCGGATGGCATCATTTTCCCGTAGCATCTTCGACAAACCAATAATAAAATCCATGCACACATGCTCCCACTTTTATTCTGGAATCACCGGGTTCTACATCTCTACGCTCGGCCTCTGATGCTCAGCTTTCATCAGGCCATGCATTGCGACATAAAGAGTGTCATATCTCTCCTCAATCCGTGCCACCACAAAGTCATGCGGAGATCCATAAACGTCTTGGTGCTACCTGGATGCAAGGAGTACTTCGCATAGTGCGCTTCTGTCAATATTTTTTTCTAAGTTCTGAATCATCCGGAATGCATAGCCTACCCTTCAATCGAAGCTTGCCAGTTTCATCTTCCGCAAAGTCGGTCGTACTACACATTGAGATTAGCTCCCGTATCTTTTTTAGGGACAGTTCGTCCTTCTGAGCTGTCACGCCCCAAAACCAGAATACTACAGAACGGGGGCGAAACAGAGCCAATTACGCATTTTGGAGTACGCCAGTACCCCAAGATACGATCACAGCTGTCTACAAGATAAGTGGGAAGACTCTAGCATGCCAATGACGACTCATATGGTCGAACAAATCCTATCTCAATCCAACAACAAGTATCAAGCGTATATCAAATATGAAAGTAAAGAGGCGTCCCAAAATACTATATCATACATGATCATGAAGCTAGTGAATACAAAATGCTACACTAGCAAATACCAATATACATGATCACTATATCAGTCTAGATTTAATATAATACATCATGTTGACCAAAGTCTTAGAAAGTCTCAAAATAATAGGGCTAACGCATGCCCTAGCTAATACCACCCAAAATGAAATAAATCGCAAGTGGTAAGAAAAGGAAACCCACTCGCGATGAGGAACAACCGCAGATCTAAGCAGGCGGCGGGTCATCCAGAGAAAGGTAGGGAGAATCCTCGGGCTCCAGCGGTAAATTTGGCCAAACAAAACCAGTGGGGTCAAAACCCCAAATAGCAAGTACCATAAGAAAAGCTCGAGGTGAATGACATAAAATCACAAACAAAATAACAACAACACATAGACATAAATAAATAAGCGGGTCGAGACTAGTGCGGTACCAATGCACGTATCTCGAGAATATAAATGGGTGAATAAAATACGGAACAATATAGCTATGGAACAAAATAAGCCGATGAGCAACAAGCGACTTAGGAACTACTAGAAATCTGAGCCACAACCCTTAAACCAAATAAGGACCCGGGTTGCAGATCTTTTTCCAAGCAAAACTTAGCCTCTGGTTACTCACCGATACAAAGAGCATATAAAGTAACACACAACCAAAAGTGCACGGCCAATCATTGCCTACGGCTTGCTATCATTAACTAGCTAGGGTTATCACAATCATAATTACTAGTATACAAGTTGAGGATCTTCGCAACTACCTGACTACAGATACCCGGATGTCCAAGGGTACGAGTAACTTGTGCATCTATTGCCCAACAAGACTGCTGGCAGATGAAACGTGTCTTAACTTATAACATGAACAACAATATCATATACTTGTAAAAGAAAACATACAACTGACTGTACCGCAACCCGGTACGACATATGACTCGATCGTGTATTAATACGCGCAAACTTGGTAGGTCATGGAGCCCTTGTCTACAGGGTTGAGCCACGCCTCATGGGGCCCTTGGAGCTCGGGGTTGGTAGTGCAAATTTTCTTCTACAATGATCTACTTGAATTTACTAGTCATTTACTTTATCATATTCATTTCAAATTCTTAAGTCGTGGACACTCAAAAATTTCCTAAAATGACGTGTGCCATGTACGAGTAATTCACAAGTTATCACTTGCGAACATTCCCAAACTAACATCACTGATACACGGAACAATACTCACACTCGACTGTCCAGTGCCAAGATACAATAGAATAAACATTTAACAAGCTATATCCATGGTGTCAATAAATAACATGCATTCAATCTCAATCTAGAAGTCAAAAAAGAAATCAGTACATGAGTACGCTACTATGAGCCACTATCTAGAATATGGGCAATAGAACAATACCTGAACATAAGCTTGTTTCATGTATATATGGTGTACAATCACTTTCTAACTATACAACAAAACTAGAGCATGATGAGACATCATTTCAATCGAAGAAAATAGCAAAAACGGACAAAAATAAACAAAAACAGCCTATTCGGATCATCCGGCAGATTATTGCGGATTACCGACGGATTTTTCGAAGTGTCACAGCAAGTTTTCAGAGCAAATTCGGATGATCCGGTAGATTTCTGCAAATTACCGACGAATTTTCTGAACTGTCATAGAAAGTTGATTTTTGAAAACTCCAAAACTTGTTTCGGCCATAAAAACTTCGTTTTAAATCGAAATTCAGATTTTCAAAAGTCAAAATCGCATAGAATTGAATTTCCTACAACATGGAAGCATTAGCTTTTACTCATTTTAAAAATTGTAAGATGAATACCTCAAAATACTAGAAAATACTATCTAGAAACTCAGATCTATATAATAGCATCGATCAAAACCAAAAGTGATATATACTAAAGATGTTAACAATTTAGAGAAGCATATTATAGAATAATAAAACTTTAGTTTCTATGGAAAACAAAAATACAACATGGTCATATCACTTTTGAGCAAGATGTACTTGCCTAGGTTTCAGCAACCAAGCCTAATCTTCTACTCCACCACCAAGAGGGGTTCCGAAACCACACTCTAGGCCTCAAGGCCAAGCTTTCCTAAGCTTGAGGAATAGGAAGGAGACTGAAGAGAAAATGAAGAAGGAAAGAAAAGAGAGAGGAGAGAGAAACTCAATGGGTATATATAGAAGGGGGAATTAATCGTGATCGTTGGATTGTGATCCATGTCACGATCTAAATCGATCCTAGCCATCCAAAGAAAACCAAATATCCATTGGATAATAGAGTACATCTACACTATTCATGAAAATATCTAAATACTATTCATCAAAATATCCAAAACCCTATTCACGAAAATATCGAAAACGCTATTTAAGAAAATATCTAAAATCAAAAATATCTAAAATTTGAAAAATATGTCCAGGCGGTATGCTGTCGGTATACACCGGTATACTGGCGGTATGCCAGTTAAGGAGGAAATCTATAATTTAGGAAAAAAATTAAAGCGTTCCAAAAACAAAAGAAATACGAAATACAGAACAAAAATATGTACTCGTATATAAATACGGATACGGTGAGACGAGTCTCACAACTCTTCCATCCTTAGGAAAACTCCATCCTCGAAATTTCCTAAAGCTAGATGAGTAAAACACGCATGCCAAACAAGGTCAAAAATCATAACTCATCGAAAGAAAACATCCCGTGTATAAGTGATATTGTGATACAAAATTTAAATAAATGCAGAAAATAATAAATACATACATATAAAATACAAAATAAAGAGTAATAGGAGGCATATGGAATAATATATCCCTAAGTCAGTTGAGTATGGATTCGTCCTCACTTGCCTATGCTGACTCACAAAGTAGACAAGGGACAAGTCTCGAAGTAAGTCGGTACCAATGACTCAGTCGAAGACATGACTCTAATCCATGACGCACCTACATAGTCGGAATACATGATAGATATCACGTATCACGAGATATGGAGGCAGAAGAGTGGTACGACAAACTTGCCTTCACTCACCGAATATATTAAGGCGACCATTTTTCTCCAAATATATGTGGAATACAAGACCGTCAATAAAACCCAAGAGTAAGATAAACTGAAGGAAATGCTCAAATCTCACCTATAATCTGACCACCCTTGGCCAACAGCTCATGTAAGCTCATGTTAAAAGCCTGCCCATGCTTCAGGGGTACTCATGTTGTCTGCTGCTGGCTCGGTCCAGCCTGCTGGGCTTGGGCATACTGTGCTAGACATTGGCGTTGAAACTGCTGGGACTGAGTCGGAAGCGGACGCTGAACATAGGATCAAGCTGACTCTGCTGGTCCCCTCTGACCCTCAACCTCCAAAGGTACGGGTGCAACTAATGTAGCCCCAAGATGTAAGATTGGGTAAGACCTAATCATGTGGTCTAATGCACCACACCTGAGATATTAGTGATTGGCCCTCCTGCATTGGGCTCTAGTGTGCCCTGGCTTTCCACAGTAATCATATCCCAGCTGACCTGACTGCCTGGACTGCTGTACTGATGCCACCGTCGATGCTGATAATATTGTCTGACGAGGAGGTCAATGATCTAGAGCTTAGACAGTGGGGGCAGGGGCTGAGGACTGAATTGTAATGCCCCTTATAGCCGACTGTGACCTCTTTTGACCTTTGGTCCTTTCTGTTATCCTCTGACTAGTCATCTATAAGGATCTGGCTGCTCTCAATATTATATCAAAGGTGTCATAAAAATGGCCCACCATGAGCTGCCGAAGCTCTAAGTGTAAGCCCTGCTCAAACCTCCGAGCTCTATCACCATCGGAAGCTACTATATACGATACAAACCGACTAAGCCTACTTATCTATGATCCTCGTCTGCTGACGAAGGTTGATAAACTATTGGTGGAGCTGGAACTTGGCTAAGGTGTGGAAGAACTTCTCATGGAAGCACTCCCGAAATGTCTTCCAACTAATAGGCCTAGGAAAACCCATCTCCTGTGCTACCTACCAGTCGTGGGTATTGTCTGACAACTACAGCTTCACCACTTTTACCCTATCCTCTGCTGGAGTCCTAGCTGCCTCCAAAATAGCCTCAGTGTCCTGAAGCCAAGAATCGGCTGATACTGCATCCTCGGTGCCGAAGAACTAAGCTGGACACAGGTGACTGAAGTCGGATGCTGTCACGTTCCAGAACTAAAATATTGGATAACAGGGGCGAAACAAATCCAGCTACGTATGTCAGAATATGCTAGTACCCCCAAAATACGATCACGGCTGTCTAGAAGACAAGTGGGAAGACTCTAGCATGCCACTGACGACTCCTATGGTCGAACAAATCCTATCTCAATCCAACAACAATAAGTATTAAGAGTATATCAAATATGAAAGTAAAGAGGCGTCCCAAAATACTATATCATACATGATCATGAAGCTAGTGAATACAAAATGCTACACTAGCAAAGTACCAATATACATGATCATTATATCAGTCTAGATCTAATATAATACATCATGTTGATCGAAGTCTGAGAAAGTCTCAAAATAATATGGCTAACATATGCCCTAGCTAACACCACCCAAAATGAAATGAACCGCAAGTGGTAAGAAAAGAAAACCCACTCGCGAGGAGGAACAACCGCAGATCTAAGCAGGCAGCGGGTCATCCATAGAAAGGTAGGGAGAATCCTCAAGCTCCAGCGGTAAATATGGACAAACAAAACCAGTGGGGTCAGACCCCCCAAATAGCAAGTACCACAAGGAAGCTCAAGGTGAACGACAAAGCCCAACAACAACACAATAATAGAAATAAATAAAGGCGGGTCGAGACTAGTGTAGTACCAATACACGTACCTCGAGAATATAAATGACTGAATGAAAATACTGAACAATATAGCTATGGAACATAACAAGCCGATGAGCAACAAGAAACTTAGGAACCACTAGAAATCAGAGCCACAACCCTTAAACCAAACAAGGATCATGGTTACAGAATTTTTTTCGAGTAGAACTTAGCCTCTGGCCACTCACCGACACAAAAGCATATAAAGTAACGCACAACCAAAAGTGCACGGCCAATCATTGTCTACGGCTTGCTATCATTAGCTATCTAGGGTTATCACAATCCTAATTACTAGTATGCAAGTTGAGGAACTCTACTACCACCTACGCTGCAGTAACTCGAGTGGCCAAGGGAGCGACGATGGTAGAAAGAAAAGAAATACAACCAATCAATAGTCTCTACCAATAGTAGACAAACAACATCTATTCAAAAATAAACATATCAATAGTAGATAAACATCTACTCAAAATCATATCAATAGTAGATAAACATCTACTCAATCAATAGAGGTTAGGGGCCCACGCCAATCGGGGTTATCCCTGCCACTGTGGGGGCCCATAGCGACCCGAGTCGCGATAGCATGAAGTATCCTCCCCTTCCAATGATCTATATGTGTTTACTAGTCAATTACCTAAAAGATTCATTTTCAATACTCAAGTCGTGGACACTCAAGAATCGTCCTATAATGACGAGTCATGGGTACAAGTCATTTACGAGATATCTCTGGCAAATGTTCTCAATACACATTATGCACGATACAATAGACAATTCTCACACTCGATTGTCCATTGCCAAGATATAAATAGATTAGACATATAAAAATTTAAATCCACAGTGTCAATGAAGAACATGCATTCAATTTCAATCTAGAAGTCAATCAGGAAATCAATATGGAAGTGCACTACTACGAGCAACTATCTAGAATCTGAACGGTAGAACAACACCTGAACATAAGCCTGTATATATATATATATATGTGGTGTACAATCACTTTCAATCTATACAATAATACTAGAACATGCTAAGATATCATTTCAATCGAAGAAAATAGCAAAAAGGACAAAAACGGGCTAAAACGGGCAAAACAGCTCAAATCAGCCTAAAACAGCCAAATTCAGCATACCGACGGTATACTGCTGTATACCGACGATATTTCGGCCAGAAGACAATAAGTTTCTGGGTAGAAAATTAGTATTCCGTCTGTATACAATGGTATTTCGTCGAAATTCCGTTTATCTAAACAGCAACGAAAACTTAAAAAATGATAGAACTTATTTCGGCCATAAAAACTCGTTTTAAATCGAAATTTGGATTTTCAAATATCAAAATTGCATAGAATTGAATTTCCTACAACATGAAAGTATTAGTTTTCACAAATTAAAACATTTGATAGATGAATACCTCAAAATACTCAAAAATCATAACTATAAACTCAGATCTACGCTATACCACCGATCAAAACCAAAAGTGCAATATACTAAACATGTTAACAATTTAGAGAAGCATATTATAGAACAACAAAACTTTAGTTTCTATGGAAAATCAAAAATAAAGCATGATCATATCATTTTTGAGAAAGATATACTTGCCTAGGTTTTAACAACCGACCCTAATCTTCCACTCCACCACCAAGAGGGGTTCCAAAACCACACTCTAGGCCTCAAGGCCAAGCTTTTCTAAGCTTGAGGAAGAGGAAGGAGAGTGAAGAGGAAATGAAGAAGGAAAGAAAAGAAAGAGAGAGAAACTCAATGGGTATATATAGAAGGAGGAATTAATCGTGACCGTTGGATCGTGATCCATGTCATAATCTAAGTCAATCCTAGCCATTGAAAGAAAACCAATTATCTATTAGATAATAGGGTGAATCTATACTATTCACGAAAATATCTAAACATTATTTATCAAAATATCTAAAACACTATTCATAAAATATCGGAAATACTATTCACGAAAATATCTGAAATCGAAAATATCTAAAATGTAGAAAATCTGTCCGGGCGGTATGCCGTCGGTAAACATCGGTACACCGTCGGTATGCCGGTCAAGAAGAAAATATATAATTTTAAAAAATTTTAAAGCATTTCGAAAACCAAAAAAATACGAAATACAATACAAAATACGTATCCGTATATAAATATCGATACTGTGAGACGAGTCTCACAGATGCTGAGTTGTGACCACGACGACCACTCGCCTCCAAGGCTACTGTAACGCCCTGGCAGAGGGTGTTGTTGGTATGGTCCTGGCCCTACTGCAACTGCTGGTACAACTAAACTACTTGCTGCTGGATCTGAAGCTGATTCTGATGTTGCTACTGTTGTGCCTCCATCATGCCCCTCTTCATCTCGATTAGGGGAGACTGGTCTATCTAGGTTGGCTGTACTGAAGGGACTAACGAAGCTAGCTGTGCTGACTGAACAAGGACAGACTGAGCTCTACGGGGGTGGGATCTGATCATGACCTTCCATCTGAACTGCAGGAGACGGCAGAGCAACTTAACCCTCAAAAAAGAAGCAGACGGTATGTTCCTAAAAAATAAGGACATAAGATATCAATAATGGACAGAAACAGAACAAGGATATGCCAATCATGTTTACAGTTCAAGGAAAGCGAGAAAGGCGATAAGCAAAGGGAGATGAAATGAAGACAATTATAGGATTGAGATTCTAACAAGATGAATCCCCTACAAGTCTAAAGATAGACCTGCATGGGCCACCAAAAAAAACCATGTCACACCCCAAAACTAGAATCCTAGAGAACGAGGGCAAAACAGAGCCAGCTACACATATCGAAGTACGCTAGTACCCCAAGATACGGTCACAGTTGTCTAGAAGACAAGTGGGAAGACTCTAGCATGCCACTGACGACTCCTATGGTCGAACAAATCCTATCTCAATCCCACAACAACAAGTATCATGAGTATATCAAATATGAAAGTAAAGAGGCATCCCAAAATACTATATCATAATGAAGCTAGTGAATACAAAATGCTACACTAGCAAATACCAATATACATTATCACTATATCAGTCTAGATCTAATATAATACATCATGTTGACCGAAGGCTAACACATGCCCAAGCTAAAGCCACCCAAAATGAAATGAACTGCGAGTGGTAAGAAAAGGAAATCCACTCGTGAGGAGGAACAACCGCAGATCTAAGCAGGCGGCGGGTCATCCAGAGAAAGGTAGGAAGAATCCTCGGGCTCCAGCGATAAATATAGCCAAACAAAACCAGTGGGGTCAAAACCCCAAATAGCAAGTACCACAAGAAAAGCTCGAGGTAAACGACATAAAACCACAAACAAAACAATAATAACACATAGACAAAAATAAATAAGTGTGTCGAGACTAGTACGGTACCAATGCACGTATC
Organism: Iris pallida; assembly: GCA_029216955.1. Lineage (NCBI taxonomy): Eukaryota > Viridiplantae > Streptophyta > Magnoliopsida > Asparagales > Iridaceae > Iris > Iris pallida. The sequence continues at coordinate 14,250,666 of JANAVB010021800.1, read as the reverse complement.
TCGAGAAAATAAATGGCTGAATAGAAATACTGAATAATATAGCTATGGAACAGAATAAGTCGATGAGCAACAAGGGACTTAGGAACTACTAGAAATCGAAGCCACAACTCTTAAACCAAACAAGGACCGGAGTTGCAGATCTTTTCCCAAGCAGAACTTAGCCTCTGGCCACTCACAGATACAAAGAGCATATAAAGTAACACACAACCAAAAGTATACGGCTAATCATTGCCTACGGCTTGCTATCATTAACTAGATAAGGTTATCACAATCCTAATTACTAGAATTCAAGTTGAGGATCTTCGCAACTACCTGACTGCAGATACCCGGATGTCCAGGGGTATGAGTAACTTGTGCATCTATTGCCCAATAAGACTGCTGGCAGATGAGACGTGTCTTGACTTATAACATGAACAACCATATCATATACTTATGAAAGTAAATATACAATTAATTGTGCCGCAGCCCGGCATGACATATGACTTGATCGTGTATCAATACGCACAAACTTGGTAGGTCATGGAGCCCTTGCCTAGCAGGGTTGAGCCACGCCTCATGGGGCCCTTGGAGCTCGGGATCAGTAGTGCGAATTTCCTTCTACAATGATCTACTTGAATTTACTAGTCATTTACCTTATCATATTCATGTCAAATTGTTAAGTCGTGGACACTCAAGAATTTCCTAAGATGATGTGTGCTATGTACGAGTATTTCGCAAGTTATCACTTGCGAACATCCCCGTACTAACATCACATGATACATGGAATAGTACTCACACTCGATTGTCCAGTGCTAACATACAATAGAATAAACATTTAACAAGCTATATCCATGGTGTCAATAAATAACATGCACTCAATCTCAATCTAGAAGTCAATAGGGAAATCAGTACATAAGTGTGCTACGACAAGCCACTATCTAGAATCTCAATCTAGAAGTCAATATATATATATATATATATATGGCTATAAGCTTATGCAACTTCACCAACAAAATCATCTCCAAAATCATCACGAATCGCATGTCCACCATCCTTCCCGAAGATTATCTCCGAGGAGCAAAGCCACTTCGTCCCAGGGCGAAACATCACCGATAACATCTTACTCGCTCAGGAATTGATCACCTGCATAAAATTCCCTTCCAGTGGAGGCAACGTCGCCATCAAACTTGATATGGAGAAAGCATACAGTCACGACCCACACCCAGTGTAGGGGCACGAGAAGTGGGTACGTCCAGCCTATGCCGCAGTGTCGGCGGTAGAACGTTGTCCTAGGTTACTATCTAATCAACAACTCACGCATTTATATAATGTACTTGTCAAGTCTCAACTCCGAACGGAGGACAAGTATAGATATAATAAAATCTCAATCACAGTCTAAGCACGATAAGATAACACAGAAGTTTACAACTAAAGCCTAAACAACAACATTTAATAACTACTAAATAATAATATCTCAAACAAACTCAAATACAAACTCGTATCTCAAGTTATTACAATTCAAGTTCTAAAACATAAAAACTAAACCAAGTCTACTAGCTAGTCTCCTGATCACTCCTAAGTGTCGGGGCCATAGGTAGCTAAGCCATCTCCTGCTCCAAGGCAAGTAGGGTAAATGTCCTCAGGGAAATCATCTGTAATATTTTCAACAGGTCCAGTCAGGACAGGAACGAGTACAATTCATCAAGAAATCTCAAGTAAATGACAGAGAACTATAAAGCAGTTTATAGATAGTTATATTGATGAACATGGCAGTTTTATACAGGTAGTGATATAGAGAAATAGTTAAGGTACAAGGAAAGTAAGGTAACTAAACAAGAGAAGAAACATGGCAAGGAAGACTGTAAAATATAATCTAGCTGAACTAGAGTAACATAATATAAGTCCAGACAGTATAATATGAGTCAAGTGTAATCCCAGTGTGAGTCCAGACAATATAAATCTAATACCAGATGATTCCAGTACAAGACGAGTCCAGTATAAGGTGAGTCCAGACAATGATCAGTGATTCCAGGGTGAGTCCAGACAATACTCTAACAGTGTGTTTTAAAATATCAAGATCGACATGTAAACGGCTGTAGGTAATACGGCACACCACACACTGATCAGGTGAGGGATGATTATCGTTCCAGTATAATTCCAAGGGAGGTTATTCCAGTATTTGGGTAATGTTCACATGTCTACTCTAATATTTCCTCGCCTACAAGTACAAGTGAATCCATAACCCGACACAAAATAGTACAAGTCCAGCCAGAACATGAATGATACCAGAAGTGATTCCAGAGTGATTCCAGTAGGTGATTCCAATAGGTGATTCAAGTAGTGATTCCAGAAGTAGAGGCCAGACATGAATAAATGAGTGTTGTATGAAATGGATCCAGCAATATCGAATCGTGTTTGTAACAGAGAATCAAATAGAACTAACTAAAACTGAAATACAGTAATTGACAAGTAAATGAAAGAACTATCAGAGAATGTACTCGCCTGATACTCTAAAAAGAGTAATGTAATATCAGATGTCTGCACCGGAGTCACAATGTCCTAAATAGAGTAGTATGGGTTATAATGTGTTTAAAACAAGGTAAATGAAGTTTACAATACAATCTAAATGATTTCTAGGTCAATCTAGGTCAAAGTCAACTCTAAGTCAAACCTGGTCAACTGTCTAGGTCAAACTAGGTCCAAGTCAAACTTGGTCAACTCTGGGTCAACCTAAGTCAAACTAAGAGCCTAAGTCAACTATCTAGGGTTTAGTCAAACTATATTCAACAAGTCACTTAGGCTGTTGGGTCAACATCTAGGTCAATCTTATAGGGCTAAATCATAATAACCCATAGGCTAATATATCTAGGATACCTTAGGATGTCATATAGGCTAATATGTCTATATACATATCACTATATATTCTATCAACCTATAGTCCTAGGCATATATCCCTCTTATGTAACACATGATGTATCATATAGAAATCAAGCTTAACTATATATCACATCTATATATAACATATATACAATATTGCATTTATTTCATAACCTCATGCTTGTATACATATATGTATATATAGATAGGTAAACATGAAACAAAAGAGAAAGGTACATGTGTATGTGTATGGGGGTAGGTGAGTATACATGTGAGATGTTTAGTGTGTGTGTGTCATTAATGGTGTAGGAATGTGTGTAAATCTAAAAACAGTGAGGGTATTGGGAAATCAATGAATGTGTTCTTAGGACTTCCAATCAGTCCATGTGTGTGTGTGATCAATGAGATGTGAGTGTGGGACATGTTGGCTAAGGTGTGTGTGTGTATATGTAAAATCTGTGTGTGTGGGTTAACAGTGTCCAGATTTTAAGTTCTCAGAATTCCAGTGTGTTAACAGTGAATAGGGGACCAAGTAATGTGTGTGTGTGTGTGTATATGGGGCTGTAGGATAGTGTATAGGTCAATGTGTGTGTGTGATGGATCTCAGGAAAATGATTCTCAGGTTATCGAAAACCCAATTTTCCTGCTATCCTCAAACCAAAACATGCAACCACATTAATAGTAACCTAATGCACATGGATATGACTTAATATGGTGATTTGAATCATGGCAAATAGGTTAAAACTCATTTATATTGCAGGAATTCAAAACAGTGCATGACAGTTCCATTAGCAAGCTACACATTAATCCCATTTCCATTCACTAATTTGAATCCAAATCTTAACATCAACACAACCCAACATGACTCTAATTCCTGACATGTAAACTTGTGACATATCATGAATGAACCTAACAGTGAACTAACATAACTGTATGTGAATCTAACATGACAGTTAACATATTTGTATTATTAGGAAATAGAAATCGAACTCGAGGAATCAATGAGAATGTGACAGTGGTGTAATGAAACTGTTCTCAGCAATGGCAGTTGTATTAGCTAACAGTTAAACATTCAAAACTTTATTCGTAAACCAAAAAACCTAACACCAATCGATAATCAATATTGCAGTGATCCATTACACATGTGTGAGAATCAAATGTGACAATTAATCATCAAAAATTCAGTTTAAATACACTTTAAAAATCAGAAAAAATGAGAATCAGGACTGTGTATCAGTCGGATAGGCGAAACCCAAATTCGAATTCAAAAAAACATGTTAATACACAAATTAATGGTTGGTAAACATTGTGTCTAGTGTGCACGTGTCTCACGAAGTGTTCGTATCCGTATAAGTGGACACGAATGTGTCCAAAACATTAAATGCAAATTTCAGAACAATATGTACAGCCAGGCCTCGTGTAGCGAGGACACGGCCTCGTGCACGCGACACAGGGCACGACACGACTCGTGTTCGTGCCCACGTGTTCGCCCCTTATAGGGCTACACATGTGTCACCCTGCACAGTGTCAACGTGTCCCCGTGTCGTGTCAAATGGCGTGTATCAGTGTGCGTTTTCACGCATGTGTAGCACAAGCATGGATCGGTGCGATCGAGTTTTCTTTTGATCCACTCGATCATTTTGCCTCAAATTTTGTGTGGGTGATGGCAGACAGTGCCCCCACGTGTCCACCAATTTTCGTGACCTGAGTCATCGTGTCATGTCCTGTGTCAACCCCGAGCAGCAGGGCACTCGACCACAGTGTCGTACAACGTATTCGTGTCCATTTTGGATGCGGACACGGCTCTAAAACGTGCTCAATGTTCAACATAATTAATCTACATATTAAGAGCTTCAAAATCATGTAATTAGTTTTTGAAATTAACAATATTTATTCCATTCAAGCATTTCATCAAACACCCATTTAAATACACCGATACGTGTCCGATACGGACACAAAATGGACACAATTTCCTACCAAACTTGGTCTATACCTAGGGGGACCCTAAATGGATGCATCTATGTAAAGAAATCAGGAATTTACTAGGGTTTGTAGGGTTTTACCTATTGAGTGTTAAAACTCAATGTAAAGAGCCTCGATTCGACATCTTCCTCGATTTTCTACGGTTCAAACATCCTCGAACCTCGCTAGCAAGCACCCACAAGTCTCCTCTACTGTTGGGAATGATGATACAATTGATTTGACTCAATTTGGATTAATTGGGAGGAGTTTAGGGAAGAACAAAGTTGGGCTTTTCTAGATTTTGTAAAAGAGGCAATTGTTTCTTAAGTGGGATACTTATAGGAGGGAGAGGCCTTGTATGGCTGTTGAAACTATTAGGGTTAGGGTTTTAGATGAGTGGTTGAGGTTCCTCCACCAAATTCTAAGCCTTCCTATTGGTCCAAGGCTTCTTTTCACAAATATCCTAAAAAGAAAATATCCTACCTAGAAATATCTAGATATTACTAACCTTGGCACTTAGTAGGAATGTTCTAACCATGATTCTAACCTCAAGAGTAATCTAGGTTAGGTTAAACTTCTAGGTTAAGGCTTAACTAAAAGAGTAGCACAATATTTAATTAATCAAAATTATAACTCCACAAAATTGTCAAAATGACCAAAATACCTCTAGGCTAAAAATTGGTAATATGACATTCTAATCACATGCCTAGGCTCCCATGGTCATGGTTAGTCTCCGGGCTTAGCAAAACTAGGGTTTAACTAGTTAACCATCAAAATCACCAATCAACATTTTAAATAGTTTTAAACAATTAAATCACTAAAAATCATAATATGATTTAAATATCATAATTAAATGATTATAATTATAAAATTTTAAAATTACCCTCATTTGGAAAACTGGGTGTTACAAGTCTACCCCCCTTAGAAGAATTTCGTCCTCGAAATTAAGATGATCATACTCCCTTCTAGGTCAAACCCCCAATCAAACAAGGTCAATATAATATGTAATCACAGTCCTACTGGTCATGATTCCACAGTCTCGATCAGGGTAACTACGCTATCTAACATATCACAAGCATATCCTGGCAGGTACTAATGGAATCACACATGAAGGTAAAAAGAAGGACAGGAAAGACAGACCTGCTAACCCGTCACCCATAGTGTCGGTCTACTCGACTGTCAGCACAAAAGCCCTGCCCCTCTGGAGTGTATCCCTCTGATGGTGCAGGGTACGGTGCTGCGCTATAGGTGGCCTAGCTCCCTCTATCTAATCTATGGTACTCAAATAACATCCACACTGATATTCCATTCCATCATACTAGGGCACGATCTATATGATATCTATTCTAAAATCTGATAATCATACCCGTCTATCCAGAACCATGTTACCAGAATCCTCGTTACGCCAGTAAGTACCACAGCGATAATCCATAGAGTTCGCGACTAAGGTACATACCTCTAGAATTATGGTATTTAAAAATTTTGTATTGTCGCTAGCTTGGCTGCAAAAACCTTAAATTCCTACACCCGAGAAATACATTCAAAATTAGACTCTATCTCATCGCCAAACCAGCTAATATGGTTGTAGAAGACTCTAGATTCTATGACTGAGGCAACCTAGCCCATAACGTTATCTTGGTAGAAAATCAGGTCAATAATGAATACCAAGAATCAAATTCAACGATGAACAAGAAAGTAGACAGAAACTGTCGGAATCAAATTTCGAGACAGTTTATGAGATTCTCAAGGGTTATCCCAGGAATCTTCTCAAGTAGTCCTAACTGTGATTGAGTACCTCTCCGTTAAAGCCTATCTCTCAATCCTATCGCAGGCTGTAGTGATACTCTAGTTCGAATACCACTACATAAACTCGACCTGCATGGGCCACCACTAAAAATGTGTCACGACCTGCACCCAGTGTAGGGGCACGAGAAGTGGGTATGTCCAGCCTACGCCGCAGTGTCGGCGGTAGAACGTTGTCCTAGGTTACTATCTAATCAACAACTCACGCAATTATATAATGTACTTGTCAAATCTTAACTCCGAACGGAGGACAAGTATAGATATAATAAAATCTTAATCACAGTCTAAGCACGATAAGATAACACAGAAGTTTACAACTAAAGACTAAACAACAACATTTAAAAACTACTAAATAATAATATCTCAAACAAACTCAAATACAAACTCGTATCTCAAGTTATTACAATTCAAGTTCTAAAACATAAAAACTAAACCAAGTCTACTAGCTAGTCTTCCGATCACTCCTGAGTGTCGGAGCCATAGGTAGCTAAGCCATCTCCTGCTCCAAGGCAAGTAGGGCAAATGTCCTCAGGGCAATCATCTGTAATATTTTCAACAGGTCCAGTCAGGACAGGAACGAGTACAATTCATCAAGAAATCCCAAGTAAATGACAGAGAACTATAAAGCAGTTTATAGACAGTTATATTGATGAACATGGCAGTTTTATATAGGTAGTGATGTAGAGAAACAGTTAAGGCACAAGAAAAGTAAGGTAACTAAACAAGAGAAGAAACATGGCAAGGAAGACTGTAAAATATAATCTAGCTGAACTAGAGTAACATGATATAAGTCCAGACAGTATAATATGAGTCAAGTGTAATCCCAGTGTGAGTCCAGACAATGTAAATCTAATACCAGATGATTCCAGTACAAGACGAGTCCAGTATAAGGTGAGTCCAGACAATGATCAATGATTCCAGGGTGAGTCCAGACAATACTCTAACAGTGTGTTTTAAAATATCAAGATCGACATGCAAACGGCTGTAGGTAATATGACACACCACATACTGATCAGGTGAGGGATGACTATCGTTCCAGTATAATTCCAAGGGAGGTGATTCCAGTATTTGGGTAATGTTCACATGTCTACTCTAATATTTCCCCGCCCACAAGTACAAGTGAATCCATAACCCGACACAAAATAGTACAAGTCCAGCCAGAACATGAATGATACCAGAAGTGATTCCAGAGTGATTCCAGTAGGTGATTCCAGTAGGTGATTCCAGTAGTGATTCCAGAAGTAGAGGCCAGACATGAATAATTGAGTGTCGTATGAAATGGATCCAGCAATATCGAATCGTGTTTGTAACAGAGAATCAAATAGAACTAACTAAAACTGAAATACAGTAATTGACAAGTAAATGAAAGAACTATCAGAGAAAGTACTCGTCTGATACTCTGAAAAGAGTAATGTAATATCATATGTTTGCACCGGAGTCACAATGTCCTAAATAGAGCAGTATAGGTTATAATGTGTTTAAAACAAGGTAACTGAAGTTTACAATGCAATCTACATGATTTCTAGGTCAATCTAGGTCAAAGTCAACTCTAAGTCAAACTTGGTCAACTGTCTAGGTCAAACTAGGTCCAAGTCAAACTTTGTCAACTCTGGGTCAACCCAAGTCAAACTAAGAGCCTAAGTCAACTATCTAGGGTTTAGTCAAACTATATTCAACAAGTTACTTAGGCTATTGGGTCAACATCTAGGTCAATCTTATAGGGCTAACTCATAATAACCCACAGGCTAATATATCTAGGATACCTTAGGATGTCATATAGGCTAATATGTCTATATACATATCACTATATATACTATCAACCTATAGTCCTAGGCATATATCCCTCTTATGTAACACATGATGTATCATATAGAAATCAAGCTTAACTATATATCACATCTATATATAACATATATACAATATTGCATTTATTTCATAACCTCATGCTTGCATACACATGTATATATATAGATAGGGAAACATGAAAAAAGGGGGAAGGTACATGTGTATGTGTATGGGGGTAGGTGAGATGTTTAGTGTGTGTGTGTGTGTCATCAATGGTGTAGGAATGTGTGTAAATATTTTAAAAATAGTGAGGGTATTGGGAAATCAGTGAATGTGTTTCTCAGGACTTCCAATCAGTCCATGTGTGTGTGTGATCAATGAGATGTGAGTGTGGGACATGTTGGCTAGGGTGTGTGTGTGTATATGTAAAATCTGTGTGTGTGGATTAACAGTGTCCAGATTTTAAGTTTTCAGAATTCCAGTGTGTTAACAGTGAATAGGGGATCATGTAATGTGTGTGTGTGTGTGTGTATGGGGCTGTAGGCTAGTGTATAGGTCAATGTGTGTGTGTGATGGATCTTAGGAAAATGATTCTCAGGTTATCGAAAACCCAATTTTCCTGCTATCCTCAAACCAAAACATGCAACCACATTAATAGTAACCTAATGCACATGGATATGACTTAATATGGTGATTTGAATCATGGCAAATAGGTTGAAACTCATTTATATTACAGGAATTCAAAATAGTGCATGATAGTTCCATTAGCAAGCTACACATAAATCCCATTCCCATTAACTAATTTGAATCCAAATCTTAACATCAACACAACCCAACATGACTCTAATTCCTGACATGTAAACTTGTGACATATCATGAATGAATCTAACAGTGAACTAACATAACTGTATGTGAATCTAACATGACAGTTAACATATTTGTATTATCAGGAAATGCAAATCGAACTCGGGGAATTAATGAGAATGTGACAGTGGTGTAATAAAACTGTTCTCAGCAATGGCAGTTGTATTAGCAAACAGTCAAACATTCAAAACTTCATTCGTAAACCAAAAAACCTAACACCAATCGATAATCAATATTGCAGTGATCCATTACACATGTGTGAGAATCAAACGTGACAATTAATCATCAAAACTTCAGTTTAAATACACTTTAAAAATTAGAAAAAATGAGAATCAGGACTGTGTATCAGTCGGATAGGAGAAACCCAAATTCGAATTCAAAAAAAACATGTTAATACACAAATTAATGGTTGGTAAACATTGTGTTTAGTGTGCACGTGTCTCACGAGGTGTTCATGTCCGTACAAGTGGATACGAACGTGTCCAAAACATTAAATACAAATTTTAGAACAATATGCACAGCCAGGCCTCGTGCAGCGAGGACACGGCCTCGTGCACGCGACACAGGGCATGACACGACTCGTGCTCGTGCCCACGTATTTGCCCCATATAGGGCTACACATGTGTTGCCCTGCACAGTGTCAACGTGTCCCCGTTTCGTGTCAAATGGCGCGTATCAGTGTGCGTTTTCACGCGTGTGCAACACAGGCAAGGATTGGTGCGATCGAGTTTTCTCTCGATCCACTCAATCATTTTGCCTCAAATTTTGTGTGGGTGATGGCAGACAGTACCCCCACGTGTCCACCAATTTTTATGACCTAAGTCACCGTGTCGTGTCCTGTGTCAACCTCGAGCAGCAGGGCACTCGACTACAGTGTCGTGCAGCGTGTTCGTGTCCATTTTGGATACGGACACGGCTCTAAAATGTGCTCAGTGTTCAACATAATTAATCTACATATTAAGAGCTTCAAAATCATGTAATTAGTTTTTAAAATTAACAATATTTATTCTATTCAAGCATTTCATCAAACACCCATTTAAATACACCGATTCGTGTCCGATACGGACACGAAATGGACACGATTTCCTACCAAACTTGGGCTACACCTAGGGGGACCCTAAATGGATGCATCTATGTAAAGAAATCAGGAATTTACTAGGGTTTGTAGGGTTTTACCTATTGAGTGTTAAAAGTCAATGTAAAGAGCCTCGATTTGACGTCTTCTTCGATTTTCTACAGTTCAAACGTCCTCGAACCTCGCTAGCAAGCACCCACAAGTCTCCTCTACTGTTGGAGATGATGATGCAATTGATTTGACTCAATTTGGGCTCAATTTGGATTAATTGGGAGGAGTTTAGGGAAGAACAAAGTAGGGCTTTTCTAGGTTTTATAAAAGAGGCAATTGTTTCTTAAGTGGGATACTTATAGGAGGGAGGGGCCTTATATGGCTATTGAAACTATTAGGGTTAGGGTTTTAGATGAGTGGTTGAGGTTCCTCCACCAAATTCCAAGCCTTCCTATTGGTCCAAGGCTTCTTTTCACAAATATCCTAAAAAGAAAATATCCTACCTGGGAATATCTAGATATTACTAACCTTGGCACTTAGTAGGAATGTTCTAACCATGATTCTAACCTCAAGACTAATCTAGGTTAGGTTAAACTTCTAGGTTAAGGCTTAACTAAAAGAGTAGCACAATATTTAATTAATCAAAATTATAATTCCACAAAATTGTCAAAATGACCAAAATACCCCTAGGCTAAAAATTGGTAATATAAAATTCTAATCCCATGTCTAGGCTCCCATGGTCATGGTTAGTCTCCGGGCTTAGCAAAACTAGGGTTTAACTAGTTAACCATCAAAATCACCAATCAACATTTTAAATAGTTTTAAACAATTAAAAAATCACTAAAAATCATAATATGATTTAAATATCATAATTAAATGATTATAATTATAAAATTTCAAAATTACCCTCATTTAGAAAATTGGGTGTTACACATACGACCGCCTTAACTGGCAATTCATGATTTGGGTTTTCAGAGCCTTCGGGTTCTCGGAGACCTGGACCGATATTATCTTCAGGTCCGTCAATAATTTTTGGTTCTCCATGGTCATTAACGATCAATCCGAAGGTTTCTTTCGATCCAGTCGTGGAGTCCGTAAGGGGGATCCTTTATCTGCTACGATCTTCATCATAGCTGCTGAAGCCCTCAGCAGGAACCTCAACAACATGGTGAACTCCTCCAGATTCCATCAATATCATGCTACAGCTGGATGCCCTCTCATCACCCATCTGGCCTACGCCGTTGACATTCTCATCTTCTCCTGCGGAGACATCGGGTCAGTAGAGGTGATCTGCACCACCCTCGAGAAATACACCAAATGCTCCGGTCAACGTATAAACGCTGACAAAAGCGTCATCTACACCCATCACAATACCGACTGGAACCATTCCTCCATCCTTTCCGACCTTACCTCCTTTACCACCGCTTACCCTCTGTTCTCCTACCTGGGCTGTCCGTTGGTTTACGGTAAATCAAGCTCTGGTATCTTCGAGGGGTTGGTCCACAAAATCAAGAACAAGATCGAAGGGTGGCACAACGTGACTCTATCACCAGGCGGTAAGATGATCCTTATCAAGCATGTCCTATGCTCCATCCCCATTTACACCCTGGTTGTTTGCTCTCTCCCAAGAAAGTCATGTTCGAGATCGAATCACTTTTTTCCAACTTCTTTTGGGGGCACAGCGACGACAAGGACAAGCATCACTGGGCCAGCTGGGATACGATGGCTAAACCTACCAATGAGGGAGGCCTTGGCTTCTCCAGACTGGCGCACATCACAGACGCTTGTTCTATGAAGTTGTGGTGGATGATGCGGTCCGACAATTCCATATGGACTAGGTTCATGAAGGCCAGATACTTCCCTCATTCTCATCCAGTGACTGCCGTCGCCAGCAGTCGATCCTCTGCGTCCTGGCGCAGGATCCTTCGCGGCCGCCACCTCACCGAACCTTTTATTATCGAGATCTCGGAGAACCTTCACTGGTCCCTCATGCCTGATGGATCCTTCACAATAGCCTTCGCCAAGTCTGTAGCTAGAACTACCGAACCGCTGGTCCCCTTGATCGCCCCATTTTGGCATTCATGCATCCCCAACAAATGGTCGATCCTCACCTGGAGAACCAATCGACGGAAGCTACCCACCAACAACTCCCTAACCTCCTTCGGTTATAGCTTAGCATCCAAATGTCATTGCTGTACCTCCCACCAATCAGAGACCACAGAGCACATTCTTCTTCATGGCGACACCGCTCACCAACTTTGGTCCAGTCTTGCCCGGCGTTGTGGCAAGGCACCCCATACTGGAAGCTTCAATAATCTCCTGGCTACCTGGGGATCTTCTTATGATCATCAGATCGTCGCAGCCGTCGGCATTTGGGTGCTATGGAAGAACAGAAACAAATTTCTCTATGAAGGCTATCAATTCAACCTTCAACAGCTTCTGAGAGAAGTTCTCCGACAGTGTCGGCGCATCAGCCATCGATGCTCCCACGCTCCTGATAGTTTCTGGCGTTTGCTTATTTAGTACGTCCTCGTCTTTTTCGGTTTCCTATTTTTGGGCTGCTCTGCGCTTGGCACGCTTACTTGTATAGGCTTCGACATTTTACGCCTGATACATCAATAAAGCTTCTTGTTTCAAATATATATATATATATATATATATATATATATTGGGCTATATGTATACATATATATTTTTTCTATGCTTTTTCTTTCTTTTTTTTTCTTCTAATTGTTAACAGCCCAACCTATTCCCAACTTCCTATCCAAAGCCCACATCATATTTCCATCTCATACAACCCTAACTCTCCCTTTATAATATCACTACCCCCCTACCAGCAGCCTACCAGCAGCCATATCCAACCCTTTCGACCCTTAATATACACACGCACGTAAACTTCTCCTCCAATATTACAGTGACCCCGTTTCTCTTCCTCGACCATCCTTCTCCTCATCGAACGTACGGCCACACCGGGCGTTGCCCCTAGCAGCGAGTACGAAAGCATGTAGCTGCTGCTGTTACAGCCGCTGCTGTCGGCGCCACATCACTGTGCGACAGCTACTGCTGTCGTATCCTTCCCAGCCATCCTGAGGCAGCGCACAGCGCTGTCGCCCCTCCATGACCACCATCACGCATGCCAGGCACGGTCGACAGCACCACACAGCAGTAGCACGTCCATGTGTGCGGGAACAGCAGCGTCGTAGCGGCAACATCGACTGCCGTAACGTCGTCGCGACCGTGCACACACGTCCACCATGTCCCGGTGACCCCCCATAATCAACCCCGACTTGTCTGTGTCACCCCCAAAGCACGACACAGTCGATTCGTGCATTATGAACGAAATCCCGTCGTGGCGCACGAGTTTTAAACTCAAAAATCGTGTTCCGAGACAGCAACTTTGGGCGTGTTTTCTAGTCAATCCGACCGTTGGATCGTCGATTCGATTTTTTTACCTCAATCATGGTAATACCCCTTTGTTCGTCTAAAGTTTCAATTATTAATTCTATCGTTTGACCGATCAAAATCGGCCACCAAGTTGACCATTTAAATTATATTATTTTTGGACAGTTTCATGGAGCCAACTTTGCGAATTTGTTTCTCTCTCGTCGAAGCTCTGGTTAACTAACCACCAACATCAGAGCGTAGCAAGTATAACTACCTTCGTGTCATAAAAGTTTTCGCTTCATAGGACGTTTGTTGGTTGGTTAAAATCGACGCCAAAGTTGGTCTCTCAAAACCGTAATTTCCAACTTATAAAATTCTAATTTTGAACACGGGACTCCGAATTCTAGTTCTGACACCACCAATGGACTCATGGCATCGTTCTGGCAAAATTTTATATGTAATTTGCTAAGTTTGGAGCATCGTGGTTCCAATACGCATTTTGGTACAAATCGGGTCCCACAATCCGAGTCAATGGGCTATTTTGAGATCGACTCCTCGAAATCCAATTCTGGATATACCGTTGGGTTCATATCATCATTCTGGACTCGTTAACATATGCTAGATTTAAAGAATTTTGACTCTGGCACACATTTCCGTATAAACCGGATTCAAATGTTTGGGTCAACGGGTCATTTTGAGATCGACTCATCGGGATCCAATTATGGATATACCGTTGGATTCGTATCGTCATTCTGGACTCGTGGATATATAATTTTCTAGGTTTAGTAGACTTTTATCCTGGCATATTTTTTGGTGTAAGATGGGTCCAACGACGGACATCATTTTGGCCCAAAATTACCATTTTGCCCCTGTTTCCAAATTGGACTTATGGGTAGACTATCGTAGATAATTTGACCATTCTGGACACGTTGGTGATGTTTATTTTATCATCCGATGACATATGTAGATTTTTCATTTATGTATTACCAATAATTATAATTAATTCTCATTATGTTCTGTCACACCCATTTTTCTAGTTAAGGGTATTTTGGTAATTGTAAAATTTTCTTTCATTATTATATTATTGGTGGTGATTTTTGGCCTGTGATAGTATAGCCTTGGTGCAACCTAGCCTAGTTTCTCACCATGACTTAGTGACTTAGTTAGCATGGTTAGTTAGTATTAATAAATCCTATTCTAGTTAGTTCAGGTTAGAAGCTAGTTAGCATGTTTGATTAGAGGCTAGTTAGAACCCTTTAGAATTAATGATTCATTTTTAATCATAGGAAGAAGCCCAGGCCCAACTGTTAGAAACCCTAGCCCATCATGATGTGGCCGGCCATAATAGGTTTCCCACAGCCTATATAATATCTTATATTGAGAAATTCTTCTCTTTTCCATTTCTTTCTTCTCATGGCAAAACCCTAAGTAACTACTTCTCCTATTTTCTTCATTTCTTCTCCTTTTAAACACTAGTCTTTTGCAATAGGTTCTGATCTTTGTATATGAATTATTGATGGTGAGAAAAATCAGAATTGAAGTGCATCGGAGTTTTGGAGCCGCAAGGAGGATCTTCACATTTGGAGCTTTCTAGAGGAAATTCATCCCAATATGTAATCTCTCCAAAACCCTTTAATTTCATGAACTTTTCCCGTAGATGCATCCATCTAGGTGTCCCCTAGCTGTAGGATGAGTTTCGTAGAAATTGATAGTGGTTTGGTGTCCGTATCGGATACGTATCAGTGTCTTTGTGTTTATGTTTGATGAAATGCCCCAAAGGGATTTTTATTCGAAATTTTGAAATCTAATTGAATAGATTTGTAGATCTATATATGGCTTATGGTTTTGTGTCACACTGGTGAAAAATTAGTGCTGTTTCCGTGTCCAAATTGGGCACGAATCCGCTCGTACGCAAGCCGCACGTGTGTCCTGCTACTCGGGCACTGTAGCGGACACGATAGGACACGTCGTGACCCCAAAATTGGTGGACACGTAGGGCACATCACTGATACGGGGCTGACCAAATTTTGTGAGATTTTATCAAGCGGATCTCGAGAAATCTCACGTGCACGAATTTGGCTGACACTGCGCGCACGCGAGAAATCGCGTCTGATACGCGTTCGAATCTCTCGACACAACATGCATGGGTACTGTACAGGGTGACACATTACTAGCCCTAGACCCCCTCTAGGACTGTCAACGAGCTCGAATCATCTCGAGCTCAGTGTCGTGTCCACAGATACGCCCGCACGAGGCAGTGCCTGGGCAGTCCTGCTGTGCATATTAATTTGTGTTTAGACACCTCATGTCCAGTTGTATGGACACGAGACGACCTCTATGACATGAATACATATGTATGAATTGTTGTCACACATTAATTTGATGTTAATTTGGGTTTTCATATGTAAATTAAGGTTTTTGGGTTTCGAATATACACAGTTCTGAAACTGTATATATATGATGTATTTAACAGAGTTTAATCTGTAATTAAATGATTAATAAATGTTAATTTGATATGTTTTAACATATATTATTATCTGTGATATCATGTATTATATTTGGGTTCTTTATGGTGTTCATTTGGGTTGATGATAGGAGAGTTTATACATGTGGGTTCTCAAACTGATATAAAAAGTTATATATTGCAATTCCTGAGATTGACATTACATGGTACATTTTTTTGAGATTCACATCCCTCTATACATGTCTGTACACATTACACTCTTTGACAATAACCTCTTGCTACCAGTTTCATGTTGACAGAACACTAAACTCTCATACACTCATACTCTATGTACACTATGACACAAGTACACTAACCCTTAATTACATTTTGACACATTTGCATGTTCATTAACTATCTATACTTGCTGTGACACTATTCACATGTTACACCTCACTATGCTTGACACTATATACATGTGACACTATGCACATTTCACCTTGACACATAAACCATTGACACTTGTTGACACTAACACTATATACTCTATTAACACCCACCCACCTATATATGTATATGTATATATAATAATGTGAATGAGAACGAATGCATATATGATATATATAGAGAGAGAGAGAGTAGTCGTATGTTATGGGCAATAGCATATAGGTGTGATACATATATTTGTATCTATATATACTTTGTGTGTGTTACATTTGGTATTTGTGCTTGTGGTTGTACTTGTTTGCTAGAATAGGCTTGGTTAGGCCTAGTTAGACTTGTTAGACTAGGTTTAGACCTAGAATGGCTTAGTTGACCTAGTTTGACTAGTATAGTTGACTAGAGTTGACCAAGAGTTGACTTTAGTCTAAAATGACCTAGAAATCATGTAGAATGTATTGTAAAGTTCAATATTACTATTCTGGACATGTTGTGACCAGTGTTGCTCTAAATAGGAATCAGATACTCCAGCTCAGGCTCATATTCTCATCAGACAGCCAGGATATCAGACGAGTACATTCTCTGACCGTTTCATACTTGTTAGGAATTATATTCTTGTCATAGTTTAATTTACATGATACTGATACGACATTATCACGAATTAGTACTATATGGATCTTTACATGAGATATTATCCCCCTCGGGTGCATCGAATACATCGTGTCATGTGTTTTTCACGAACATCATATATTTTGTGGACTCTTATTATTCATGTATACGCATGTGCTCTCATGTACTCTCATGATATCATGAGCTTCATGTATAAACTATTATATACAATAACATAACTTGTCTAGATCCTTGTGTATTGATTGGGGCATGGGGGGTAGAAATAGTCATGTGAACAATTCCAAAGTAGTGTAATCATGTACAAACTCTTTAGTGTAATCATGTACAAATCAAGTCGTTCACATGTCTATCTTGTACTCTAAATCACATAGTCACTTACAGTTCTCTATTATCATATATAGATAGCCTGTTTATCAGTTTCTCTCTTTCTTTCATGCTTATTTCTTACAGCGTTTCATGTATCTTAGCCTATCACATGCTTTTATATTCCCTATCAAGATATGAACTGCGTGAGATGTATTGTGTGCGTTCCTGTCCTGATTGGACTATTGAAAATATTACAGGTGATGAGGATGAGTTATGTCCTACATATTATGGCACAGGCTTAGATGACACCGGTGACTTGGACCCTCAGGAGGATCCTACAGTTGCTGAAGACTTGCTTATTGTCTAGATTAGATTTCTAGACTAGTTTCCCATTAGTTGTCTTATTCATGTACTTTCAGTTTCTGGATATTGATAGATGTTTGTATATTCAGATATTACTCTCATTTGTATCTGGTTGGAGATTATTCTTTTATCTTATCTTTACATCTATTCTTTTTATTCCACCTTAGATGCTGTGATTGAGTTGTACCTTTATATTGTTCTCCTTTTGGAGTGTATATCATCATACAGGTATGGTTATTGCTAGATGTTGTGACCTAGGACAGCGTTCTACCGTCGATACTGCGGCGTAGGCTGGACGTACCCACTTCTCGTGCCCTTACACTGGGTGTAGGTCGTGACATGTTCATATTTCAGAATTCGTGCATCAAAATTGAGATCAGTCGATTCCAGTGATCTCACATTGTTGAAATTGACAAGATGACCATGTGGATCGCTAAGATAAGATTGTTAACCTTACGGTTGATCGTCTTGTCTCGATTTGCGTGTCGTAGATTTCAATGTACGAATAACGAGGTACAAACTTGATATTTTAATATCTTACAACTTGCAATTCAAATTATTAGGAATAATGATTATAGAGACTAGTATGACCTAGTTTGACTAGCTTTGACCTAGTTTGTCTTCCATGACCTAGAAAAGGCCTAGAAGCATATAATTAATGTATTTAAATATATCGTTTACTCTAGAACACCAAGTTAAATTCATATTAGGTCTTTGTGATGTCGGTTCGGACATCGATTCTCAGTCATTGCTCAGGATATCAGGCGAGCACATTCTCTGATAGTTTTCATTTACTTTATGATTATTATGATTCAGCTTTTAGTATAGTTCTATTTAATTCTCTGACACAACACGGATTTGTATTTCTGGATCCATTGCATGCGACACACATATTTCACTTGTCTGACCTCTATTTCTGGAATCACTCACTGGAGCCACCTACTGGAATCACCTACAGGCATCATGTACTTTTTGGCTAGACTTGTATTCGATTTACGTGTCGGGTTGTGGATACACTTGTACTTGTCGGGCGAGGAAATACTCGAGTAGACATATAGACATTCCCAATCATACTGGAACATCCTACTGGAAAGATAGCCATCGTCGCTAGGCCAAGCACGCGACGTACCATATTCACTACTGGTCTAATCTTGAAAGATAGCCGTCGTACACTTGCCAAGCGTACGATGTGCCATATTTACCCTCTAGCCATTTACATGTCGAAAGCGGTATTTCAAAACATATTGGTTTAGTGTCTGGTACTGGACTCATACTGGATTCACACTAGACTCACATTGTACTGTCTGGACTCACATCACATTTGTTCTAGTTCGGATATCTCTATTTACAGTCTTCATTACCATGCTTTTCTGATTCACTATTTATTCTCTTGTACTTTAATTAATTGTTGTTCTATTTTCATTTCCTGACTCATTCTTTCCATGTTCATCATGTATTACTTTCTATAACTGTTTTATAGTCTTTGTCACTTATTTAGAACTGCTAGAGGAGATGTGCTCATTCCAATCCTGACTGAATATATTTTATAGTTGATGAGCTTACGGATATATTTCCTACTTATTACTATGCTTCGGAGACCCAAGGAGTTGATCCCCCAGCAGAGTACCATAGCCTTCCTAGATGGTTGTTAGTTAGATAGTATCACTATTATTGGATCTGTCTCCAGTCTTGATATTTTGAGACTTGTTATATCATTCGGGTTACGTACTTATTATAGAGTTTTAGACTCTATTGTATTTGACTTATGGCACTAAACTCTATTTTATCATTTCATCTTCTTTCTATTTGTGCTATCATCTTCCTTAGATATTTGTGATTTAGTATATGTTCTAGATGATATATTACTCCTCCGTATGGAGATGACAGGTTATTCCATATCTGTTAGATGCTAGATATTACAAACGACCTATACAGCGTTCTACCGTCGATACTGCGACGTAGGTTGGGCGTACCCACGTACTCGTGCCCCTAAACCAGGTGCGGGTTATGACACGTAGCAATCTGCTGTCGATGGATAACGAGGCAATGTACTTCTGACTCAAAGCGTCTGCCACAATATTTCTTTTGCCCCGCGTATAGTCAATAGTCAAGTCATAATCTTTGATTAGTTCAAGCCAACGCCTTTGCCGCAAGTTCAGCTCCTTATGAGTGAATAGATACTTGAGGCTCTTGTAATTCGTGTAAATTTTGTATGCCATACCATAAAGGTAGTATCACCACAGTTTTAAAGGGAACACAATCGTCGCTAACTCTAGGTCATGAGTGGGGTAGTTCTTTTCGTACGGCTTTACCTGTCGGGAAGCAAAAGATATCATCTTGTTCCGTTGCATCAGTATATACCCCAAACCCTGACTGGAAGTATCGCTGAAAATCTGGAATCCCTCAGTCCCTTCTGGAAGTGCGAGTATCGGGGCCGAGACGAGCCGTTGCTTTAACTCCTGGAAGGAAGCTTCACAGTCGTCTGACCATTCAAACGCGACTCCTTTCTGAGTGACACGAGTTAGAGGCGATGCGATCTTTCCTTTATGAAGCGTCTATAGAAGCTTCGAATCTCGCCGGCTGACGTAGGCCGTTTCCAATCAACAACGGCTTCAACTTTCTTTGGATCGACGGAAATGCCTTCAGCAGAAATGATGCGCCCAAGGACGATATGCTACTCAACCAGAATTCACACTTGCTCCGCTTCGCATACAGCTGATTTTCACGAAGGTAGTGAAGCACGGTCCGCATGTGCTCAGCGTATTGCCGCTTATCCTTCGAGTAGACGAGTATATCATCGATAAAGACTACTATGAACTTGTCGAAGAAGGGTCGAAACATTCGATTCATTAGATCCATGAAGGCAACGGGGCCATTTGTTAGGCCGAACGGCATTACCAGGAACTCGTAGTGGCTGTATCGAGTGCGGAAGACTGATTTTGATATATTGTCCTGCTTGATCTTGAGTTGATGGTAACCCGATCGAAGATTAATTTTAGAAAATACCAAGGCTCCCTGTAACTGATCGAACAGGTCGTCTATGCGGGGCAATGGATATTTGTTTCGACGGTGGCCTTGTTCAGCTCTCGATAGTCGATGCAAAGATGCATTAAGCTGTCTTTCTTCTTAACAAACAATACGGGCGCTCCCTATGGAGAGACACTAGGTCGTATGAATCCCTTATCGAACAGCTCTTGCAACTAGACTTTGAGTTCATTTAGCTCTGTGGGGGACATTCTGTATGGAGCTTTGGAGATCGCTCGGGTGTCAGGGAATGTGTCGATGGTGAACTCGATCTCTCGATCAGGTGGCATGTCGGACAGCTCGTCTGAAAATATGTCTAGGAATTCTGCCACAACGTCGGCCTGACCCACGTTTGTATCGTTCTATCACATGTCTCAAATGGACGCTAAATAGCCTTCACATTCGGAGTACAGCATCCTTCTAGCAGATATTACCGAGATCACCAAGCAGGTCGATGACGCTTCACCACATGAATAGCAGAATTCGACCATCCCAGGTATACGGAAGGTGACTTTCTTTCCTACACAGTCGATGGTGGCATTGCAAGCACAAGCCAATCCAATCCCAGTATGATGTCATACTCCTTAATGTCAAGAACTATCACATCAAGATACAACTATTTACCTCTGATACAGATAATACCGTCTCTGCAGCCTAAGTGTGCAAGTAGTGACGTGCCCGATGGTACATTAACACTAAGATTGAGGCCTAGCGGTGTCATAGTAAATTTATGCTCAACGGCAAAGTCTGCTGATATGAAACTATGCGTATTACATGAATCAAATAGTACATAAGCAGGTTTGTTATTGAAAATTAGTATACCTATCACGACTGTGTGAACGCTTCATCTCTAGTCATGGCGTAGACTTGTCCTTGGGCATTAGGACGACGGTCTTGGACATTAGGTTGTACAACTTAAGGAGGCTGAGGTGCTTGGCCTCGGTTCTGCTGGTACTGCAGTCACGGAGGGCATTGGTTCGGCCCACCTTCAGGGCAGTTGCGTGCGATGTGCCCTACTCGACCGCTCACGAAGTATGCTCTATTTTTTATTCGATATTCGTTCGCCACATTCCCCTCCTTGTGGCAATGGTCGCAGACTATTCGGTCCCTTCCCTGGTTGCCGCCTCTATTGTCGCGGTTTGGACGCTTGTGTGCATTGCTACCTCCTATGTTGCCCTGGCACTTGTGGTTATAAGTATGCACAACACCGACATCGATTGGAGGGTATTGAGGCTCGAGGTGGAGGGCATGATTAAGTGATTCGCTAATTGTTTGGTACTCTAGAACAGTCACATGAGCAGAAATAGAAGGCCTCAGGCCCACTTCGAATTTTCGTGCATGACTCGCCGCCATTGGCAGATAGACCCTAGCAAATCGGGCCAGCTTGTTGAATTCTGCAGCATATTGATATATTGTCATATTTTCCTACTTCAGTTGCATGAACTTGTTCTCTTTTGCCTGACGGATCGCCACTGGCAGATACTCGACTTCGAAGGCCTTACGAAGTTTAGCCTAAGAGATCGATGTGGTGGAGTCATCGCGACGGATCGCTTACTTTTATACAGTCCACCAGTCGTATACGTTCAACGAAGTTGAAGTTGAGCGCAAGCGACTTTCTTGGCTTCATCGATGCCGAGGAGCTCGAAATTATCTTCGATCTCTTCTAGCTAATTGATAGCGAGAGACAGGTCTTCAGTATCGGAGAAGTAAGTACGAAATGCCTTCTTAAAGTTGGTGATGTCGAAGGTGTTATTCTCTGGCGGTGCAAGCTGAGGTGAAGGCTCCCTGGGTGAGACTTCAATGGGTCGTGTCACAGGTTCGACAGTACAGGTTATAGAATTCTCATTGGTCACGATCGTTTGCACTAACTGTCGTAGCATATCAAGTTGCCCTTGCTGCATCTTGAATTGAGCTTCGAACCGGGCTTCAAATTGGGCCTATCGCCTTTTGGACTGCAGGCACAACTTTTTGCTTTTTTGTTGGAATGCTGCGGCCTACCTCTGCTGTATTTCGAGCATATACAGCATTCGCTCCATAGGATTGCTGGAAGGCCCGACTTCGGAAGGCATCCTTCCCATTGGGTTGACAGAAGGCTCGGCTTCGGAACTACTCGAGCTGTCAGAAGCGCTCGCCTCATCCTCTGCCTGAGGTTTCGTAACTTCTGGGATAAAAGACAACTCTCGTTAGTTTCAGAAAATGTCATGGGTTCACCGTATGGAACAACTCATCTTCAACGGTTTGAGACTAGAGACTCGAGACTGGAGGCCAAGGACGTAAAGTCATACTCTGATACTATTATGTCATGCCCCAATTTTGAAGAATTGATAGTCGTCCCCCGGGCGTGATGTCGTGCGAACCTAGGTTGCGGTTGCACAAGGCATAGTCATAAGGTTATCCGAAACATAACATCTAAGAGAGTACGCAGAGAAATTGAACAACACACATTGAGATAGAGAAATTTTTGCATTTTATTGATAATAGACATCATATTAAAAGACTCTAGTATAATCATGCCGCCCGGGCATACAACATGACTCGATCACAAAGTAAACGTCGATGAGATAGTCGTTCTATATGTTATATCCCTCAATTTACAGCAAAAGTATTTCAGCCACTTGGGATGGAGGGAAGTCAAGACATCTTCTTGGACTGTTGTAGAGAGTCTTCAAAAGTTTGTTCACCGAGAGTCTCCAATGTGCGGTTGAAGCTTCAAAATACGAACATCTCCTTGGCTAGTTGGCGTGTTCCTCATAGTTCGTAGCACCTGTTGAGAGCGAGGGTCAGTACGATCACATGTACTGGTGAGTGGCTAGTTTAAAACCCAAGCTCTCAATTTATTCAAGCACTTTTATAAAACATGTTAGCTATTTGGTGATCTTTCCAACCATCCTGATCGATTTACATGTTAACATGTTAAAAGGCAAGCATATGAAAATATTATACATTGAGAAGCTATCCATATTCATCCCATGTCACGAGTATTAGTTCTAACAGTAAATGGGTGTGAAGGTCACTAGCAATGTCAAGCCATCATGGACTATAGCTGGGTTAGACCGCGATCTTTTTGCGACGGGTAGCGAGCCCTATACGAAAGTTCATGAATCATCTGCATCAATCCTGCTGGCACTTGTTATACTCGTTCCTTCCGGGCCGAATCGGTTTCTTATCCTAGGCAAATGTTCGAGGAAACTACACCTTATGCACAAGTTATCCATTGACCGTAATATTCTTCTTTGAAACATAGCCATTTTATGCACTAGCCTTATCGTTGCGATACTCGTTAATCGATTCAATCTTTATTTTCTATAGGACTAAGAAAATTTGGCATAAGAAAGCATGCATCAGTTTCATGTATAGCAGTTATATAATGAGTGTTTCATGAAAAATTGTGCCACATTTTATTGATTCTACACTATGACTACAAGCATGCATTTTTGTGTATCATATTTGATTTGAAATTCAAGAGGGTCGAGGGAAAAGAGGTCAGCCACTCACCTTAGTCTTTACTTGAGGCGAGGGACTGGTTGGCTGCACTTAGACTTTGCCTATGTAATCACCTGAAATTGTACAAGCAACCGATTAGAACAATGTGCCATTCAAGAAGTTTCGATACGAATGTGAAGTTCAAAAATGCAAGCCATAAAAACCATCAGAAACATTCACGAAAACCCATTCACGTAAACCAAAGCCAAAGAGCAAGTGCTGCATGAAAAGCAGAGCAACGAGAGATCTCTTCCGACTAAGCCACATAGTCTATCCTCGAGGAGCAACCCGCTGAATATGAGACTTGATTCCGAAGAAGCCTTTCCATAACGAGAAAATGATCTTAATTCAACCGTTCCCGTTCGACTGATTCAATTGATCCCGATCTATCAGTTCCGACTGAATTGGTAGCGACAGTATTCCTTTCTCGTGCACCCTATGGACAAAAATGGGGTACGATGTAGGGACGAGGCACTATACAGTCCCATTCCACGATCAGATATAAGTAGAGGAACATTAACAAGGTCATCTAACCATTCTATGTGAATATGCAATTTAAGAACAGTGCATGTCCGCATGACTACCAAGTCAGTCGAAGAAATAAAGTACCTCATGTTGACCCAAACTAGATCACAGTCAACCTAATATTGATAATTAATAAATCGATATTTGACATGATCCAACTTGACACATAAATCTTCATCAAGCTACAAATCAGATGACTATCACATATCAAGTCAGACAATCATCATCGACGATTGCTCGATGAATACTGCTGGAACTTGTCATCGAAAGTCTGTAATATTTACTCTTTTATTGAGTCTAGACTATTGTACGTTGAGTCGCACTGAGTACTTCAACTATAGACTAGATAACAAACAAGCTCCACAAAACAAAAAGCCAATCTGCCAAAGCCCAACAAAGTCCATGAGCATTCTGTCTCCAAGGAGGTAGAGTTCGGGCCGAACTATGCTCCCACACAGAGTTTGGGCCGAACTCTGTCTCCTAATTTTTAGGAGCTAATTTTTAGGGATTTTTTATTGCAAGTTGTCCAACGGCCAAAATTTTAAATTTTTGGACAGAGTTATGGCCGAACTCTGCCTCCCAAAACTAGTATATATAGGCACCATTTTCTTTCATTTCAAATCATCCAATCTTCTCTTCTCTTCTACTCTTATAGCCTATACATCCTAAAGAGCCATACTCTTCTCATCTACTAGCCACAAAACTTTTCAAGCCTACAAGGTGCTCTGTGCGAGTCAATTAGAAGTTTTGTGCAAGAGTCTTGAAGAAGTCACTTAGAAAATTCCAAGTTTCGCCTCAGCGATCTTTCAAGAAGTTGGCGTGCTCTTCTGTGTAAAGGCACGTAGTTGTAAAGCTATTTCACAAATAGTGGATTTCAATCCTGAGCTAGAGTTCTCAGACCTGGACTAGTCTTCCACGAGGAAAACCAGGTTAAAAATTGATGTGTCTGCGTATGCTTTCTGATCTTCATTTTAATTTTCGCAACTATAATCTGATTATTTATTTGCTAGTTGGGATTGAATAGAGTTGATTTTTTAATTGATCATTATTGTCGCAAGTACTCTATTCAACCCCCCCTCTAGAGTTGCCTACACGTACTTTAATTGGTATCAGAGCAGGTTCTCTTGATACAGGATTTACATCCTAGAGTTGATCCATGGAAACCACACAACCCATATCTACCAACTATGGTGAGGGTCAATCCACAAATAGGCCACCCCTATTTGATGGGACCAACTACACATATTGGAAGACTAGAATGAGTTTTTATCTTAAGTTTCTAGACTTTGACCTGTGGACTGTAGTAACTGATGGCTACAAGAAACCTCCCAGAATAACTGTCATGGGGAGTCTCGTCGAGAAACCCCATGACAAGTATACTGATCATGAGAAGAAACAGACAAGTCTAGACGCTAGGGCTATTAATGCTCTTTTCTGTGCCATAGACAGGACTGAATTCAACAGGGTCTCCACATGCACCACCTCGCACAAAGTATAGAAGCTTTTGGAGGTGACTCATGAAGGGACCACTCAAGTTAAAGAATTAAAAGTCAAACGTCTGACACAGGAGTACGAGACTTTTAAGATGACGCCAATTGAGACGATCACTCAAATGTTCACCAGATTTCTTGACATCGTCAACCCGCTATCTTCTTTGGAAAAGATTATTCAACCATGAGAAGATACTCAAAGTGCAACGAGGATTGCCGGAGGTCTGGAACCCCAAAGTCACGATGATCATCGAAGGCAATGATCTCACGGCAATGTCACTAGAAACATTGATGGACAAGTTGATGAAGCATGAGCTCGATCTAAAAGATTTAGAAGAAATAGCTCCAAAAGATAAAGAGATTGCATTGAGAGCTCATCGCCGAAGAACTAGCCCAGAAGACACTGGTGACGACGACTCCGAAGGTGACGATCAAGCTCTCTTAGTTCCAAACTTCAAAATGTTTCTACGCTTCAAGAAAAAGAAAAGAGAACAAAGAGACGATAAGGAAGAACCCACCTGCTTCGGATGCAAAAAGACGGGACATGTCAAGAAAGATTGTCCCTTAACAAAGAAGGGAAGCAAATATGAGAAGCCGTACAAGAAGCCAACTACAAGGAAGTACGCCAACACTAGCATCTGGCATGAAAGCGAGGCTAGTGATTTAGACGAGGAAGAAGACTCTCCACAAAATATGGCTAACGTCTGTCAAATGGAGACTTCAGAAAAGGTAAAAGATTGTTTTGATGATTTCACATTTGATGAACTTAGTGATGCTTTTGGTGATCTACTTGAAGATCACAAAAAGGTAATCAATAAATATAAACATACAAAGGATAAGATCAAGGACTGCGAAACTGAGATCCATAGACTTTCATGTTTATTAGAAGATGTTAGAAACACTACACCCATGGAAAACACTGAAGAGGTATCCAAGCTTAAATTAAGCTTACACGATGCTGAATCAATCATTGAGAAACAAACACTTGAAATTACGGTTTTAAACAAAGAACTTGCAAAACAAGTTCAAAATTGCTACAGGTAGA
The DNA here is from genome assembly GCA_029216955.1 of Iris pallida. NCBI lineage: Eukaryota > Viridiplantae > Streptophyta > Magnoliopsida > Asparagales > Iridaceae > Iris > Iris pallida. Next base: position 14,223,196 of record JANAVB010021800.1, on the reverse strand, counting down.
ATACACGGTCTTACTGCTAAATGTGATGAGTTGAATGCCATCTCTAAGAAATTAGAGATTAAACTGGACAAGCAGGTTATTCAACCGCAAGTTCAGTCTCATAGTCACAAACACGTGCCAACTCAACACAAAAAGGCACGTCACCACAAGAACACTCATCCACGTGCTACACAAAATCATCTTTCATGTACACCTATTCACATGCAGCACGTAAGACACATACACGTAATCATTATCATCATCATGTTGCTGCACACAGTCACTATAATCATTATAATTACCATGCTGCTGCACACAGTCACCATACTCACTCTACTGCTGCACGTAGCTATCATCACCCTACTTATAGACATCACTATCAACATGCTCCTAGTATAAACATACATGCTAGATATACATATTGTAACCTACATGGACACATTTCTCCATAATATAGGATTAGGAGATTAGTTGAAAGAAATATATATGCATGGGTACCAAAGTCTAACCTCTCAGGACCCAAAAGAATCTGGGTACCAAAGGTCAAATCTACTCATGGTATAGGTGGACCTTCCCTCTGTCACTACCACATATCTAGTTTGAGGGTATTTTTGTCATTTTTGAATTATTTGAATTTAATATATTTTATTAGGAATTTAAAATGATTAATTAGAATGGTATGATTCAAATACTAGTTAATTGATTGTCATGTGGTTTAGGTTAGTCTAACCTAGATTGGACCTAACCTAGATTAGTTATAGCTAGTCTAGTTAGCCACATTGAGTTTAGTTAGCATTGGTTAAATGGGTTTAAGTCATGGTTAGCTAGGTTGAGAGGTTTGCAACTTGACTAGGAAGGAGCCCTAGATTCTAGGCCATTCATTAGACTTGATACATTGATAGCCCTTGGATGAACCCCCTAAAAACCCTAACCCTAACTAGTGGCCGGCCAAGGACCCCCCCCCCCCCCTTGACTATAAAGTATCTATATTGGAAGTTGTGCCTATTTTTACTATTCCATCATTTTCCTAAGAACAAGGTTAGCCTTCACTTTTATTTCTTCATAGTTTAATCATTAGTGCTCCATTTTTATTGAGATTTCTTCCATAGTATTCTAAATGTTGTTCTTCTACTGTTGGTGGAGTCAAATCTCAGGTTTGACACAATTTGGAGACCTTGAATGGCTTTTGGAGATCTCTTTTGAAGGGGGTTTTTGTTGTAAAGAGCACACCTAGGTAAAACTCTATTCCTCCATTGAAATTAGGGTTTCTTTGCATAAACACCAAGCCCTAGGTGTCCTTGTAATGTAAGAATAGGATTTGCACCATTTTGTGTCCTGTACGTGTCCGTATCGGACACGTATCAGTAGACGAACGCAGGTGTTCGACGAAATACCACAGTGGGCATTTCGATCGAGATTTTGAAATGTTTTTGAATAGGAAATTAGGTTTTTATATGGCTTATTGACTTCCCATTGACTGAGCTGGAATCGAGTCCAGTTCGTGTCGATACTGGACTTGTGGACACGTCCCCCGCGCGCGTAGTGGACTGTCCTGCTACTCGCGTGTCCGTACGGCTGTTCTAGGGCTCGAGGACATGTGTCCTTTGACACAGGTCTTGGGGCAATGTCTGACACGACACCTCCAAGACCACGTGTCCTATTAGTTCGTGTCGAGTGCAGGAGTCGACCCGCACTGGACACATGAACTGTCGACTGAACCCAGTCTGTGTGCATTGAGTTTTTGTGTGTGTTTGGACACGTTGTGTCCTGTTTTTGGACACCATTTTGTTAGTATGACACACACTAATATCCACCATTAATTACCTACCTAGGTTTCATCATGAAATGTTAATTTGAATGTGGATTGGAAATACCCAATCGACTGATACTCAAAGTATCAGTGAGAGTACACTGTTCTTCTTTTCCCTGTTTCTTAATGATTAAAAATGTTGTTAGCTAGAGTAAATTGCTAATTTATATCCTAAACATGGTTGCTAATCTCTGTTAAGTTGATTTTATATACTAGGATAGGTCTTTGATCATTAAATGGAATAATCGATGTTGAGTTGGGGTTCTAATGTAAATTACTGATACATATATTCTGATTTCTGATTTGGAATTAATTTCTTATTCTAATTGATTGATTAGTGATTAATTATCAATTAAAACTCCTAGACATGTTTGTTAGTATATGTTAGTTTAGTTTTACTAATTAGAATGGTTTTCCTTCACTGTTAGCTACCCAATGCCTTCACTAACATACATGTCATTTCCTGTCAACTGTTTGGTTACATTGTTTAAACTGTTAAGTTGGTTTGAACCTATGAATGAATGTCCTTTTTATTTTGAACTGTCAAGATGGTTTGGTTCTTATAAATCCTGCACCCAGAGGTTGATTTGGGATGAACTGAGAAAACCATTATGTATTGTTAGGCTTTGAAACTGAAATGGTTTGACATATCACCCTGTTAACTTTCCTGAGACACTCTTGAATGTGTTCTTACTCACACTGGAAATCGAACAACAGTGAATTGGGTTCCTTCCTTAACTAATGCTAATTTCTATATTATGTTATTCACTGTCACTTACATATATGTGATGTATATACACATATTTCCCTCACTGTTTTCCCAGTCACACTGTCGAATTAGCAATATTACCTATATCATGTAGCACTCTAACACACACACAGGTTTCCTTCATGTCACTGTTACCAATTCCTGAGACCACAGAGTTCACATTGTTTCTTGGAACATTACACACACAGGACACCCCCACTCCCTGCAAACACATATGTTCCTGTACAGCACACACACATCTCCTATACACACACACACATGTTTTCAGTCTACACACACACACACTGTTTTCTGAAATCCTCTCACTGTACAGTCACAAACACCATTTTCTGTTTTCCTGTTTTCTAGGATATCACACTTTGACACCCACATTGCCTAACACTCCTATTGACACATGAACACATACATGTGCCCTTTCCTATTCTCTATATATAGGTGTATATACATATGTACATGTATATATATATTTGTGAGATGTATATATAGGTATCCTATATATTATAATATGTGTGTATACTATTATATATATATTATATTAATATGTGTATATATATATATATATGTGAGATTCACATATAGGTAGCCTATATGTTAATGAGTGTATAATATATATTAGATATATATATATTGTTATGTGTATATGTGATTGTGGTTTGATTTGGGCATGATATAGCCTATGGCCTAGGACTCATGGCCTATGGTGTGTCTGTTTGCCTAGTGAGAGTTTAGTTAGACTTGTTTAGTCTTGATTAGGCCTAGAATAGACTAGTATAGACTTGTTTGACTTAGGTTTAACTTCTAGGGTTGACCAGAGTTGACCAAGAGTTGACTTTGGTCTAGATTGACCTAGATTCATGTAGAATGCATTGAATTGCATCTTATTATCATTTTTTAGACTTATAGTGACTTGTACTATTCTATAGGAGACAGACACCACTCCTCGGACATTAGATATTCTTCAGATACTCAGGATACAGGCGAGTATATTTTCTGATTATTTCATATCCTGTTAGAGTTATTCTCCTGCTTTAAATTACTTTACTTGATACTGTCACATTGGTCACACGGATTAGTACTATATGAATCCCTTTTTGAGATGTTATCCCCTCAGGGAGAATCGGATACTACATGTTCTGTGCGTTTCACTTACATGGTGTATCACTATGCTGCATGGTTCATTGAATCACTTGTGACATATACTCTCATGATCACAGAGTCTTCTTTGAATCCCTCATTTATGGGCTTTCCTAGAATCCCTATTTATGGGACTATCATGTACCACCCTTCGGGGGCCGTTACATGAATCATAACATAACCTGGCTGGATCCTTGTGTATTGATTGGGGGTACGGAGGAGTAGAAGTAGACATGTGAATAATATCCAAGTAGTGTAGCATCAAAATCTTTTCGTAGTGTAGCATCAGAATCACCCTATGTCATTCACATGTTTATATTGTACTCTGACTCACTAGCCACTGTTAGTTCTCTACTTATATTAGATATTTCTATTACAGTTCTCTCTCTGTTTACATTCTGTACTTTCTTTCAGTTTTCTGCATCTTACTTTACTACATGATTATATTTTCTAACCTGCTATGAACTGTGGAGATGTATTGTGCTCGCTCTGTCCTGATTGGGCACCGTTGAATGTTTATAGAGGACGAGGATGAGGCTGGTGTTGACACTTTCTATAGGACAGCTCTAGATGATACCTGTGATCCGGATTCCCAGCCGGATCCACTAGCTATAGAGACTGAGGCTCCATAGTCTAGGTTTTACTATTTCTGTCATTTGAGATCTGGATTGTATATATTCTTTCATACACTGTAGTTGAGACTTTGTATTTCTGGATGTTTGCTGAGTTGTTATCTTAGACACTTAGACTCTTCTGATCATCTGTATTTCATTTGAGTTCTATATCATATCATGCTTCTTCTTCCTTAGTTGTGATTGAGTTTACATTCTGCTATGTCACCCCCATTCGGGGAGTATAAACTGCTTAGCCTTATACTGTTAGATGCATTGAGACCTAGGACAGCGTTCTATCGCCGACACTGCAGCGTAGGCTGGACGTACCCACGTCTCATGCCCTTACTCTAATGTGCGGGTCGTGACACGTTTTTAGTGGTGGCCCATGCAGGTCTAGACTAGAAGTGTAGTGGTATTCGAACCAGAGTATCACTACAGCCTGCAGTAGGATATATGACATTAGTTTTCAAGGTACTCAATCACATTAGGAAAAACTCTATTATTGCCATCTAAATCCTTACTGTCAATTGATTTCTTTTGAATTTTAACTGTCCGTCTTTGTTATATCGCTTCTTTCTCAGCAATTGATACCCTTGTTTGGTCTGTCATTAGGATGGTGGAGACGCGGTCACAGCATACCATTCATGGGGATACTGTAGAGGGGACTGCTACCTCTCAACCAGTTCAGCAGGGTCAGGAGACTGCAGCTCCTGCCACCTCTGTTCGTATTGGGACTTCAGCAGCAGTAGCAGGGGGTATGCCTCCACCAGCTTGGAGGCAGGACCCAGTCATCCCAGAGGTGCCTTTCCAGCAACTGCCGCCTACAGGATACGTGGACGCGGCACAGATGTTCGCCTACTTTCAGCAGTTTATGGAGGTACAGCAGACCCGGCAGGCTAGGAGCATGGAGTTGGCCCTTACGACAGTCGCAGCTCAACCAGCAGTTCAGCAGCCGAGGACACCAGGGATAGAGCAGTTCCAGAAGATAAGCCCCAGAGACCTCCTGGGGACGAAGGGGATTTTATATGCTGACGAGGGGATCGAGCATATAAAGGAGATCTTCTGCCTGGCCCGGATACCGGCAGATCCCCAGATAGTGGCAGCAGCTAGCCGGATGCGAGATCTTGCTCGCACCTGGTATCAGTCAGACCCCAGGGTGGGGGTAGCTGGACAGACCTGGAAGGAGTTCAAGGGCTTCTTCAAGAAGAAGTTCTTTCCAGATGCAGCGCTCCGAGCCTTGGAGTCGCAGTTTGAGAGCTTAGTTCAGGGGAGCCTGTCAGTAAAGGAGTACGCTGGGGAGTTCGGTCGCCTCGGCAGATTCGTAGAGGGCTTAAGCGAGACGACGAAGGCCCAGAGGTTCCGAAAGGGTCTGGTCAAGGAAATCAAGTCCTTGACCAAGGGCAACAGGGATGCCACTTTTGAGGAGATTTTAACGGGAGCTTTATTGGCTGAGGACGATCTTGAGCTGAGGCTCAAGAGGGGGCGAGACCCTGTTGGAGGCAGCAGCAGCGGAGGCCAGGCCAAGAGGCCTCACTTTCAGCACCAGCAGCCGAGGCAATTCCAGCCGCAGCCATTCCAGCAGAGACAGCAGCAGCAGCCGAGACAGCACCAGCAGGACCAGAGACAGATTATCACTTGTGCTTACTGCAAGAAGCCCGGACATGTCTTCAATGAGTGCTGGAAGAGGCTGGGCCAGTGCCTAGTGTGTAGTTCAGCAGACCACCAGATGAGGGAGTGTCGCATGGGACGAGCAGCTCAGGGAGCAGCAGTCAGAGCTCCAGCAGGCCAGCAGAGGGGACCAGCCCTGCCGACACAGTAGCAGAGATTCGTTCTGCACCAGCAGCAGGCCAGAGGAGGCCAGCAGGGGCGAGCTTTCGCCATGGCGGCCGAGGACGCAGAGGTGATAGGAGAGCTGATCGCAGGTTCGGTTCTTCTCGACTCTAGTCCAACTTTTGCATTATTCGATTCTGGTGCTTCGCATAGTTTCGTATCAGTATCATTTGCGGTTAGACACAGTATCATAGCTGAATCATTGCCTAGGACTTACAAGATCACGACCGGGGGTAGCATTATCCTCGTGAGTGACATTTGTAAGGGTCGAAGTATTATTTTGGGAGGCCGTGAGTTGGAGGTGAGCCTGCTCGTAATGCCATTGTCGAACTATGATATAGTACTCGGTATGGATTGGTTAAGCAGGCACCACGCCAGCATTGATTGCAGAAGGGGTAGAGTTCTCTTCAGAGTGCCAGGGGAGCCAGAGTTCGAGTACTCTAGACGTCAGGCGGAGCAGAGCAGCGGAGTTTTCTGCGGAGTCTCGGTTGAGGAGCAGACGATTCCACACCCCTTGATAGCAGAGTATATGGATGTTTTTCCAGAGAAGTTGCCTAGATTGCCACCAGACAGAGACATTGAGTTCTCGATAGACTTGGTTCCAGGAGCGGAACCCATCTCTCAGCACGTCTATCGAGTAAACAACAGTGAGTTGGTAGAGCTGAAGAAGCAAGTGGATGAGCTGCAGGATAAGGGCTTCATCCGTTCGAGTTCGTCGCCATGGGGTGCGCCAGTATTGTTTGTGCCAAAGAAGAATGGGTCAGTACGGATGTGTATTTACTACAGGGTACTCAACAACCTCACGATCAAGAACAGATACCCATTACCGCGGATCGATGATCTCTTTGATCAGTTGAGCGGAGCTCGGGTATTCTCCAAGATTGATTTGAGGTCAGGTTATCACCAGGTAAAGGTGAAGGGGGAGAATATTCCCAAGACCGCTTTTAGGATGCGGTACGGGCAGTTTGAGTTTTTTGTTATGCCGTTTGGGCTAACCAATACACCAGCAGTGTTTATGAACCTAATGAACAAGGTGTTCCACCAGTACTTGGACAAGTTCGTGGTGGTATTCATTGATGACATCTTGGTGTATTCGAAGACCGAGGAGGAGCACGAGGAGCATCTGAGGATAGTGCTGGAGACTCTCAGGAAGGAGCAGCTTCATGGGAAGCTCTCCATGTATGAGTTCTTCTTGGACCGGGTTGACTTTTTGGGGCATGTGGTGACTGGAGATGGGATCTCAGTTGACTCCAAAAAGATCGTAGCAGTTGAGGCATGGGCAGCGCCGACTTCAGTAGCAGAGATCATGAGTTTCTTGGGGCTAGCAGGGTATTATAGGAGATTTGTATAGGATTTCTCCCGGGTTGCAGAGCCGTTGACTCGGTTGACCCGGAAGGGTGCTGAGTATGTTTGGTCAGAGGAGTGTCAGGCAGCTTTTGATGAGTTGAAGAAGCGGCTTACGACAGCTCCGATTCTGGCATTGCCTTCAGGATCAGGAGGATTCACTATTTATAGTGACGCTTCAGGGAAGGGGCTGGGTTGTGTCTTGCAGCAGCATGGGAAGGTGATTACCTATGCTTCCAGGCAGTTACGTCCCCATGAGAAGAACTACCCTACCCATGACCTGGAGCTAGCAGCAGTAATTTTTGCTCTGAAGTTATGGAAGTACTATCTGTATGGAGAGCGGTAGAGATTTTCACAGTTCACAAGAGCTTAAAGTATGTGTTTATATAGAAAGAGCTCAACATGAGGCAGCGCAGATGGCTAGAGTTGATGAAGGACTTTGACATCCTACTTCAGTATCACCCAGAAAAGGCCAACGTGGTTGCCGATGCCTTGAGTAGGTATCCGACAGCCATGTGTTTGACTATGGATCGGCACTTGCTTGCAGACTTGGAGAGCTTTGGGATTGAGGTGATCGTGCCTGGAGTGTAGATGCAGTTATGGGGCCTTCAGATACAGTCGGACTTGATGGAGAGGATCAAGGCGACACAGTTTGAGGACGTTGCTCTGCGGTGTCTCCGAGAGCAGGTTCGAGCAGGATTGGTGGATGGTGAGTTTTCTCTTGCAGAGGATGGTACCTTGCGGCATGGTTCCAGGTTATGTGTGCCCAGCGGAGATCTCAGGAAGCAGGTTTTGCAGGAGGCCCGTAGATCTCAGTACTCTATACACCCTGGTGCCAACAAGATGTACCGAGATCTGAGGGAGCATGTTTGGTGGTACAGGATGAAGCGGGAGGTAGCTCGCTTCGTAGCTAGGTGCTTGGTCTGTCAGCAGGTCAAGACAGAGAGGCAGAGACCCGAAGGATTATTACAGTCGTTGCCTATTCCAGAGTGGAAGTGGAAGCATATCACTATGGATTTCGTATCTGGATTGCCGCGTACACCAGGAGGGAAAGATACGATTTGGGTCATCGTTGACAGGTTGACCAAATCGGCCCACTTCTTGCCATTTAAGGTGGGTACGTCTACAGAGAGGCTTGCGGAGATGTACATACGACAGATTGTCAGGATTTACGGAGTTCCCGTCAGCATCGTCTCAGATCGGGATAGTCGTTTTACTTCCCATTTCTGGAGGAGTCTACAGACTAGTTTGGGTACTCAGCTCAAGTTTAGTGCTGCATACCACCCCCAGACGGACGGACAGTCAGAGAGGACTATTCAGACGCTCGAGGATATGCTGCGGACGTGTGTCTTGGACTTTAAAGGTTCCTGGAAGGATCATCTACATTTGGTGGAGTTTGCTTACAACAACAGTTTTCAGGCCAGCATTGAGATGTCACCTTTCGAGGCTCTGTACGGGCGTAGGTGTCGTACACCATTATCTTAGGATGATGTTGGTGAGCGAGCTTTACTGGGACCAGAGATGGTTGTTGACACAGCCGAAAAGGTGAAGCTCATCAGGAACAGACTTTGCGTGGCACAGGACAGACATCGGCACTGGGCCGATAGCCACCGGAGGCATTTGGAGTTTGAGGTACAGATTAGAGTAGGATTAGATTTAGGTTTATTTGTTTGTGTTTTGTTGATCATGTTGTTTATCATAGTTAACATGAGACCTTGTTTGTGTTTAGGTCGGAGACATGGTTTTTCTGCGGATATCTCCGGCTCGTGGTACTATACGTTTTGGTGGAGGTAGGAAGCTTAGCCCGTGCTTCATCGGACCTTTCGTGATCAGCGGGAGAGTCGGTGACGTGGCATACAGGCTAGACTTGCCACCTGCACTAGTGGGTGTCCATAACGTATTTCATGTATCACAGTTGAGACGGTACGTGGCTGACCCTAGCCATGTGCTGGATCATTCGAAGATTGAGGTTGGACCTACTCTCAGTTATCCAGAGCAGCCTGTGGAGATTCTGGATCGCCGAGAGAAGGTGTTGAGAAACCAGGTGATACCCTTGGTTCGCGTTGCATGGAGGCATCATTCTCCAGGAGAGTCTACCTGGGAGCGGGAGGATGAGATGCGCGAGCGATACCCTTATCTTTTTGGACCGTGAGGTATGATCGTCTATCTTTCTCATTGTTAGTTTCGCCTTTCAATTTCGAGGACAAAATTTTTTTAAGGAGGGTAGATTTGTCACTACCACATATCTAGTTTGAGGGTATTTTTGTCATTTTTGAATTATTTGAATTTAATATATTTTATTAGAAATTTAAAATGATTAATTAGAATGGTATGATTCAAATACTAGTTAATTGATTGCCATATGGTTTAGGTTAGTCTAACCTAGATTGGACCTAAGCTAGATTAGTCATAGCTAGTCTAGTTAGACACATTGAGTTTAGTTAGCATTGGTTAAATGGGTTTAAGTCATGGTTAGCTAGGTTGAGTGGTTTGCAACTTGACTAGGAAGGAGCCCTAGATTCTAGGCCATTCATTAGACTTGATACATTGATAGCCCTTGGATGCACCCCCTAAAAACCCTAACTAGTGGCCGGCCAAGGACCCCCCCTTGCCTATAAAGTATCTCTATTGGAAGTTGTGCATCTTTTTACTATTCCATCATTTTCCTAAGAACAAGGTTAGCCTTCACTTTTATTTCCTCATAGTTTAATCATTAGTGCTCCATTTTTATTGAGATTTCTTCCATAGTGTTCTCAATGTTGTTCTCCTACTGTTGGTGGAGTCAAATCTCAGGTTTGACACAATTTGGAGACTTTGAGTGGCTTTTAGAGATCTCTTTTGAGGGGGGTTTTTGTTGTGAAGAGCACACCTAGGTAAAACTCTATTCCTCCATTGAAATTAGAGTTTTTTTGCATAAACACCAACCCCTAGGTGTCCTTGTAATGTAGGAATAGGATTTGCACCATTTCGTGTCCTGTACGTGTCCGTATCGGACACGTATCAGTAGACGAACGCAGGTGTTCGACGAAATGCCACAGTGGGCATTTCGATCGAGATTTTGAAATGTTTTTGAATAGGAAATTAGGTTTTTATAAGGCTTATTGATTTCCTATTGACTGAGCTGGATTTGAGTCCAGTTCGTGTCGATACTGGACTCGTGGACACGCCCCGCACGTGCGCAGTGGACTGTCCTGCTACTCGCGTGTCCGTACGGCTGTTCTAGGGCTCGAGGACACGTGTCCTTTGATACAGGCCTTGGGGCAATGTCTGACACGACACCCCCAAGACCACGTGTCCTGTTAGTTCGTGTCGAGTGCAGGAGTCGACCCGCACTTGACACAGGAACTGTCGACTGAACTCAGTCTGTGTGCATTGAGTTTTTGTGTGTGTTTGGACACGTTGTGTCCTATTTTTGGACACCATTTTGTTAGTATAACACACACTAATATCCACCATTAATTACCTACCTAGGTTTCATCATGAATTGTTAATTTGAATGTGGATTGGAAATGCCCAATCGACTGATACTCAAAGTATCAGTGAGAGTACACTGTTCTTCTTTTCCCTGTTTCTTAATGATTAAAAATGTTGTTAGCTAGAGTAAATTGCTAATTTATATCCTAAACATGGTTGCTAATCTCTGTTAAGTTGATTTTACATACTAGGATAGGTCTTTGATCATTAAATGGAATAATCGATGTTGAGTTGGGGTTCTAATGTAAATTACCGATACATGTATTCTGATTTCTGATTTGGAATTAATTTCTTATTCTAATTGACTGATTAGTGATTAATTATCAATTAGAACTCCTAGACATGTTTTTTAGTATATATTAGTTTAGTTTTACTAATTAGAATGGTTTCTCTTCACTGTTAGCTACCCAATGCCTTCACTCACATACATGTCATTTTCTGACAACTGTTTGGTTACATTGTTTAAACTGTTAAGTTGGTTTGAACCTATGAATGAATGTCCTTTTTATTTTGAACTGTCAAGATGGTTTGGTTCTTATAAATCCTGCACCTTGAGGTTGATTTGGGATGAACTGAGAAAACCATTATGTATTGTTGGGCTTTGAAACTGAAATGGTTTGACATATCACCCTGTTAACTTTCCTGAGACACTCTTGAATGTGTTCTTACTCACACTGGAAATCGAACAGTGAATTGGGTTCCTTCCTTAACTAATGCTAACTCCTATATTATATTATTCACTGTCACTTACGCATATCTGATGTATATACACATATTTCCCTTACTGTTTTCCCAGTCACATTGTCGAATTAGCAATGTTACCTATATCATGTAGCACTCTAACACACACACAGGTTTTCTTTATGTCACTGTTGCCAATTCCTGAGACCACAAAGTTCACATTGTTTCCTGGAACATTACACACACAGGACACCCCCACTCCCTGCAAACACATATGTTCCTGTACAGCACACACACATCTCATACACACACACACATGTTTTCAGTCTACACACACACTGTTTTCTGAAATCCCCTCACTATACAGTCACAAACACCATTCCCTGTTTTCCTGTTTTCCAGGTTATCACACTTTGACACCCACATTGCCTAACACTCCTATTGACACATGAACACATACATGTGCCCTTTTCTATTCTCTATATATAGGTGTATATACATATGTACATGTATATATATATATATTTATGAGATGTATATATAGGTATCCTATATATTATAATATGTGTGTGTACTATTATATATATATTATATTAATATGTGTATATATATGTATGTGAGATTCACATATAGGTAGCCTATATGTTAATGAGTGTACAATATATATTAGATATATATATTGTTATGTGTATATGTGATTGTGGTTTGATTTGGGCATGATATAGCCTATGGCCTATGACTCATGGCCTATGGTGTGTCTGTTTGCCTAGTGAGAGTTTAGTTAGACTTGTTTAGTCTTGACTAGGCCTAGAATAGACTAGTATAGACTTGTTTGACTTAGGTTTAACTTCTAGGGTTGACCAGAGTTGACCAAGAGTTGACTTTGGTCTAGATTGACCTAGATTCATGTAGAATGCATTGAATTGCATCTTATTATCATTTTTTAGACTTATAGTGACTTGTACTGTTCTATAGGAGACAGACACCACTCCTCGGACAGTAGATATTCTTCAGATACTCAGGATACAGGCGAGTACATTCTCTGATCATTTCATATCCTGTTAGAATTATTCTCCTGCTTTAAATTACTTTACTTGATACTGTCACGTTGGCCACACGGATTAGTACTATATGGATCCCGTCTTGAGATGTTATCCCCTTAGGGAGCATCGGATACTACATGTTTTGTGCGTTTCACTTACATGGTGTATCACTATGCTTTATGGTTCATTGAATCACTTGTGACATGTACTCTCATGATCACAGAGTCTTCCTTGAATCCCCCATTTATGGGCTTTCCTAGAATCCCCATTTATGGGACTATCATGTACCACCCTTCGGGGGCCGTTACATGAATCATAACATAACCTGGCTGGATCCTTGTGTATTGATTGGGGGTACGGGGGAGTAGAAGTAGACATGTGAATAATATCCAAGTAGTGTAGCATCAGAATCTTTTCGTAGTGTAGCATCAGAATCACCCTATGCCATTCAAATGTTTATAGTGTACTCTGACTCACTAGCCACTGTTAGTTCTCTACTTATAGTAGATATTTCTATTACAGTTCTCTCTCTGTTTACATTCGGTACTTTCTTTCAATTTTCTATATCTTACTTTACTGCATGATTATATTTTCTAACCTGCTATGAACTGTTGAGATGTATTGTGCTCGCTCCTTCCTGATTGGGCACCGTTGAATGTTTACAGAGGACGAGGATGAGGCTGGTATTGACACTTTCTATGGGACAACTCTAGATGATACATGTGATCCAGATTTCCAGCCGGATCCACTAGCTATAGAGACTGAGGCTCCCATTCTAGGTTTTACTATTTCTGTCATTTGAGATCTGGATTGTATATATTCTTTCATACACTATAGTTAAGACTTTGTATTTCTGGATGTTTGCTGAGTTGTTATCTTAGACACTTTGACTCTTTCGATCATCTGTATTTTATTTGAGTTCTATATCATATTGTTCTTCTTCTTCCTTAGTTGTGATTGAGTTTACATTCTGCTATGTCACCCCCATTCTGGGAGTATAAATTGCTTAGCCATATACTGTTAGATGCATTGAGACCTAGGACAGCGTTCTACCGCCGATACTGCGACGTAGGCTGGACGTACCCACGTCTCGTGCCCTTACTCTAGGGTGCGGGTCGTGACACATTTTTAGTGGTGGCCCATACAGGTCTAGAGTAGAAGTGTAGTGGTATTCGAACTAGAGTATCACTACAGCCTGCAGTAGGATATATGACATTAGTTTTCAAGGTACTCAATCACATTAGGAAAAATTCTATTATTGCCATCTAAATCTTTACTGTCAATTGATTTCTTTTGAATTTTAACTGTCCGCCTTTGTTATATCGCTTCTTTCTCAGCAATTGATACCCTTGTTTGGTCTGTCTTCAGGATGGTGGAGACGCGGTCATAGCGTACCATTCATGGGGATACTGTAGAGGGGACTGCTACCTCTCAACCAGTTCAGCAGGGTCAGGAGACTGCAGCTCCTGCCACCTCTGTTCGTATTAGGACTTCAGCAGCAGCAGCAGGGGGTATGCCTCCACCAGCTCGGAGACAGGACCCAGTCATCCCAGAGGTGCCTTTCCAGCAGCCGTCGCCTACAGGATACGTGGATGCGGCACAGATGTTCGCCCACTTTCAGCAGTTTATAGAGGTGTAGCAGACCCGGCAGGCCAGGAGCATGGAGTTGTCCCTTATGGCAATCGCAGCTCGACCAGCAATCCAGCAACCGAGGACACCTGGGATAGAGCAGTTCCAGAAGATGAGCCCCAGAGACTTCCTGGTGACGGAGGGGATTTTATATGCTGACGAGTGGATCGAGCATATAGAGAAGATCTTCCGCCTGGCCCGAATACCGGCAGATCTCCAGATAGAGGCAGCAGCTAGCCGGATGCGAGATCTTGCTCGCATATGGTATCAGTCAGACCCCAGGGTGGAGGTAGCTGACAGACCTGGGAGAAGTTCAAGGGCTTCTTCAAGAAGAAGTTCTTTCCAGATGCAGCGCTCCGAGCCTTGGAGTCGCAATTTGAGAGCTTAGTTCAGGGGAGCCTGTCAGTAGAGGAGTACGCTGGGGAGTTCGGCCGCCTCGACATATTCGTAGAGGGCTTGAGCGAGACGGCGAAGGCCCAGAGGTTCCGAAAGGGTCTGGTCAAGGAAGTCAAGTCCTTGACCAAGGGCAACAGGGATGCCACTTTTGAGGAGATTTTGACGAGAGCTTTATTGGCTGAGGACGATCTTTAGCTGAGGCTCAAGAGGGGGCGAGACCCTGTTGGGGGCAGCAGCAGCGGAGGCCAGGCCAAGAGGCCTCACTTTCAGCACCAGCAGCCGAGGCAGTTCCAGCTGCAGCCGTTCCAGCAGAGACAGCAGCAGCAGCCGAGACAGCACCAGCAGGGCCAGAGATAGATTATCACTTGTGCTTACTGCAAGAAGCCCGGGTATGTCTTCAATTAGTACCGGAAGAGGCTGGGCCAGTGCCTAGTATGTAGTTCAGCAGACCACCAGATGAGGGAGTGTCGCATGGAATGAGCAGCTCAGGAAGCAGCAGTCAGAGCTCCAGCACGCCAGTAGAGGGGACCAGCCCTGCCGACACAGCAGAGGTTCGTTCAGCACTAGCAACAGGCCAGAGGAGGCCAGCAGGGGCGAGCTTTTGCCATGGCGGCCGAGGATGCAGAGGTGATAGGAGAGCTGATCGCAGGTTCGGTTCTTCTCGACTCCAGTCCAGCTTTTGAATTATTCGATTCCGGTGCTTCGCATATGATACGATGGCGACCCATTGTGGTGCACTTTTGACATGACGTGATAGTGGCCCAACGTGGCGCACTCTTGACAGTGAACATGACATGACAAGATTGAATGGCCTGGACACCGTAGATGATTGTGTTTGTACAATTGAACCGATAATATTTGCATCATGTCTAGGATAGGGATCCCTGAGTACCACGGTCAGGGGTATCTGCTGTAAATGGCTAAGGCTAATAACTAGAATAATTCAGTAGTCATGAGAGATTTCCCCAGCTACAGGCGATCCCGTTATTCCGGCCACTATTGTGGGACTTGCAGCCTGCCGATGAGTAGGGCACAAATCTAAATTCACTGATATATGGAAAAGAACGATGTACTGCTTAATGAACCTAAGTTGCCTGGATAACTTGGATTAGCTACCGGGCTTGTGGCTGGAGGAATATCTCACTACATGTTGTGATAACCCTAGTTAGCTAATAAAGAAAGCCGTAGTCACTGATTGGCCGGGAGCAATTATATGGTATGGTTTTTTAGTGCTCGATTATTGCAAGCTTGATCGCCTGATTGTCGCTTTTAACAATAAAGATCAGGGGCTAAGTTCTGTTCAGGTGAAGGGTTACAACCCCGGTCCTTGTTTGGTTTAAGGGTTGTAACCTGGCTCCCGGAGCAGTTCCGAGTCCCCTCTTCGTTTATTTTCTTATTGCACCCCACGTCATGCTTGTAATATTTTACCTTATCAACAAGATTTGGAGATGGAGTTCTATTCAGGTGAAGGGTTACAATCTCGGTCCTTGTTTGGTTTAAGGGTTGTGACCTGGCTACTTGAATGGTTCCATCGTACTCCATTATGACTGTTGTTATTCTTTTACTTCAAGTTCTTTTAACCGCTTTAATATATTTTCTGATATGCTGGTTTTAGTTCTTAAGTGAAGCCTCTTTTGTGGCACTTGCTCTTTCTGGGATCTGACCCAGCTGGTTTTGTGTGGCCAGATTTTGGAGCAGCTTCAGAGGATCTACCGACCTTCCAGCCCGATGGTGACCATTAGGCGTGACCAGGGCAACGAGTGGATTTATTTTTGCTCTTCCACTCTATTGTAAAAATTTTATTTTGAGGTGTTTAGTCGACGAGCACCTGTTAGCTCGTATTGCATATCTTATTATTGTCTGCCTACGGGCTGTAACATGATTGACAGATCCTAGGGTTGATCATGTATGACTAAACTCTTGCTAGTCCTCACATTTTGTAACGACTAGCTTCAAGATCAGCTGGATATGTAATGTTTGGGACGCCTTACTATTGTATATTTGGTGATCTTATATCTTGTAACTTTACTTGCTTGCTTGAGATTGAGACATTTAGGCTTGTTATTGACCATAGGAGACTGATGGATTGTAGTTAAACCCTCATATATCTAGCCAGCCGTGACCGTATAGTGGGGTGGATTCCATTTTATTATACGTAGCTGGCTATGTATGCCCCCGCTCTCCAGTATTCTGGTTCTGGGTCGTTACAGCATAGTTTCATATCAGTATCATTTGCGGTTAGACATGGTATCATAGCTGAATCATTGCCTAGGACTTACAAGATCACGACCGGAGGTGGCATTATCCTCGTGAGTGATGTTTGTAAGGGTCGAAGTGTTGTTTTGGGAGGTTGGAGGTGAGCCTGCTCGTAATGCCATTGCCGAACTACGATATAGTACTCGGTATGGATTGGTTAAGCAAGCACTACGCCAGCATTGATTGCAAAGGGGGTAGAGTTCTCTTCAGAGTGCCGGGGAAGCCAAAGTTCGAGTACTCTAGACGTCAGACGGAGCAGAACATCGGAGTTTTCTGCAGAGTCTCGGTTGAGGAGCAGACGATTCCACACCCCTTGATAGCAGAGTATATGGATGTTTTTCCAGAGGAGTTGCCTGGATTGCCACCAGACAGAGACATTGAGTTCTCGATAGACTTGGTTCCAGGAGTGGAATCTATCTTTCAGCACGTCTATCGAGTAAACAACAGTGAGTTGGTGGAGCTGAAGAAGCAAGTGGATGAGCTGCAGGATAAGGGCTTCATCCGTTCGAGTTCGTCGCCATGGGGTACACCAGTATTGTTTGTGCCGAAGAAGGATGGGTCAGTACGGATGTGTATTGACTACAGGGCACTCAATAACCTCACGATCAAGAACAGATACCCACTGCCGCAGATCGATGATCTCTTTGATCAGTTGAGCGGAGCTCGGGTATTCTCCAAGATTGATTTGAGGTCAGGTTATCACCAGGTGAAGGTGAAGGGGGAGGATATTCCCAAGACCGCTTTCAGGACGCGGTACGTGCAGTTTGAGTTTTTTGTTATGCCGTTTGGGCTAACCAATGCACCAGCAGTATTTATGAACCTAATGAACAAGGAGTTCCACCAGTACTTGGAGAAGTTCGTGGTGGTATTCATTGACGACATCTTGGTGTATTCGAAGATCGAGGAGGAGCACGAGGAGCATCTGAGGATAGTTCTGGAGACTCTCAGGAAGGAGCAGCTTTATGGGAAGCTCTCCAAGTGTGAGTTCTTCTTGGACCGGGTTGACTTTTTAGGGCATGTGGTGACTGGAGATGGGATCTCAGTTGACCCCAAGAAGATCATAGCAGTTGAGGCATGGGCAGCACCGACTTTAGTAGCAGAGATCAGGAGTTTCTTGGGGCTGGCAGGGTATTATAGGAGATTTGTGCAGGATTTCTCCCGGGTTGCAGAGCCGTTGACTCGGTTGACCCGGAAGGATACTGAGTATGTTTGGTCAGAGAAGTGTCAGGCAGCTTTTGATGAGTTGAAGAAGCGGCTTACGACAGCTTCGATTCTGGCATTGCCTTCAGGATCAGGAGGATTCACTATTTATAGTGACGCTTCAGGGAAGGGGGTGGGTTGTGTCTTGTAGCAGCATGGGAAGGTGATTGCCTATGCTTCCAGACAGTTACGTCCCCATGAGAAGAACTACCCTACCCATTACCTGGAGCTGGCAGCAGTGATTTTTGCTCTGAAGTTATGGAAGCACTATCTGTATGGAGAGCGGGTAGAGATTTTCACATATCACAAGAGCTTAAAGTATGTGTTTATACAGAAAGAGCTCAACATGAGGCAGCGCAGATGGCTAGAGTTGATGAAGGACTTTGACATCCTACTTCAGTATCACCCAGGAAAGGCCAACGTAGTTGCCGATGCCTTTAGTAGGTATCCGACAGCCATGTGTTTGACTATGGATCGGCACTTGCTTGCAGACTTGGAGAGCCTTGGGATTGAGGTGATCGTGCCTGGAGTACAGATGCA
Organism: Iris pallida; assembly: GCA_029216955.1. NCBI lineage: Eukaryota > Viridiplantae > Streptophyta > Magnoliopsida > Asparagales > Iridaceae > Iris > Iris pallida. The sequence continues at coordinate 14,204,497 of JANAVB010021800.1, read as the reverse complement.
GTTATGGGACCTTCAGATACAGTCGGACTTGATGGAGAGGATCAAGGCGACACAGTTTGAGGACGTTGCTCTGCGGTGTCTCCGAGAGCAGGTTCGAGCAGGATTGGTGGATGGCGAGTTTTCTCTTGCAGAGGATGGTGCCTTGTGGTACGGTTCCAGGATATGTGTGCCCAGCGGAGATCTCTGGGAGCAGGTTTTGCAGGAGGCCCATAGATCTCAGTACTCTATACACCCTGGTGCCAACAAGATGTGTCACCCCCAGTTTCCATGAACAGGGGTATTTTGGTAATTTTCCACTTTAAAATTATTTTAGAATTATTTATTTATTTATTGTATTATTTTGGGGTTGTTTGAGTCGGGTTCGAATTTCAACTCATTCCGACTTGTATCGGGGACCCGGGATAGTGTTGACCCTAGTGGACCCACACACTAGTTAGCCATGGCCCACATGTTAGTTATTTTAGTTAATGACTAGGCTAAATCATTTGGTTAGGATTAATTAGATTAGAGTTAGTTGGAATGACCAAACTAGCCCCGACTTAACCCCTTACCAAAGTATTAACCCATAGATTAGAAAAGGGGCTTTTTGGACTTTTCCCAATAGGACAAAAAGGATCCCATGGCCGGCCACCTTTTGGAGTGGATAGGCATAGCCACTTCATTATTTCCTTTTCCATTCTCTCTTTTGTTCTTCCCTAATTTTTCTAGAGAGCAAACCCTAGAAATTTCTCCACCAAATCCTTCCATTTTCTCACCCAATCTTCTTCCTTCCTTCTCCATTCAAGCCAAGGAGGGAGCTACCCAAGTTTGGGAGGATTCGGAGCTTGTCCGTGTCCGTTTGGGATTCCTACGTGTCGATGGCGTATCGGGATCGATTCGAGTCACCGAGAGGTATAAATCCCTTCTTTCCCTCATTTCTCTCATGCATTAGAATGGTATTGACCTATAGGAATGACCCCCATGGTTTTGTGCCCATTGGTGTCCATTTCGTGTCCATTTGGACACTTATAGAAGTGTCCTATGAGTAGGATCGTGTCCTAATGGGAAAAACCCTATTTGGACACTTGTAGAATCATTTGTGTATTGATTTGATGTTATTCTAATATGTATTCCAAATTTTCATGTGTTTAGGAATAGTTTTTCCTATGTATCTTAATGTATCATATTGTTAATATATATATATATATATATATATATATATATATATATATATATATATATATATATATATATATATATATATATATATATATATATATATATATATATATATATATTTTTTTATTTTTTTTTTTATATATATATATATAAAAAAATATATATATATATATTTTATATATATATATATATATATATATATATATATATATATATATATATATATATATATATATATATATATATATATGTGGTTATATTTATATTAATCTCTCTCTCTCTCTCTCTCTCTCTCTCTATATATATATATATATATATATATAAATATATATATATATATATATATATATATATATATATATAGATATTCATATTATGTATATAAATATATATATATATATATATATATATATATATATATATATATATATATATATATATATATATATATATATATATATATATATATATGTATATTCATATTATGGTTTATATATATATGTGGATATAATTAATGGTGGGAATGTGTATATGTTTGTGATGGGTTGTGGGTACATAGAGGGTCGGCCAGGTGATGGGGTGCGTGTGTGTGTTTGTGATTGTAGAGAGATGTGTAGGTGTTGTGTTTGAGTAAATTAATGGATGAGAGTAGATGAGTGTGGAGAGTGGTAAGATTTGGAGTGTTAGAGAGGGGAGGGGAAACACCCATTGACCCAGCTCTGCTGTCTAGATTTCATGCCCTTAGTGGCTGTCCAAACCACTGTCTAAACAGTCCCCCACAGTCCAGAATTCTTCACCCATTGGCTGTCACTTGAACCCCCCATAAACCACCCTCCATAACAACCCTCTAGCTGTCCCAATACTTCATATTTCAGTCCCTATGTATACCTGTCATTACCCCTTAACACCACCACCAAAGCAACCTAGGTGGCTGTCCCATTTAGCTTCCTAAAAATCCTGATATGGTTGTCCCCTATACACCAAATTTTTGTCCCCATCTAGCCATTAGATGGCTGTCCCCAAGCCACTTATCTGTCCAGAATTTACCCCTATATGTGGCTGTCCCTATATGGCTACTTGACAGTCCCCAAACGCCCACCAAGGTGCTGTCCAGAATTCACCTAGATTGTTGTCCAGAATTGCCTTCATATCAGTCCCCTTTTAGCTTATGTGAGTGTGTGTATCTATGAGTATTGTTTGTGTGTGTAAGAGTTAGTGAGAGAGCCTAGTGTATGTGATTGTGAGTGCCTATAGTTTAGCCTATGTGTAAACTAATAGGAAACCTATAGGAGAGCCTATGTGGGTGTGGTATCATGAGTTGTGTGTGAGTGAGTGTGATATATGTGAGTGCTAGAGTGATGTGAGAATGAGATATGGTATGGGTAAAGGGGTATGGTAAACCCACATGTATTCTAATATAGGTTTTGCCTAGGAATAGGGTATTTGAGTTGAGTCCAAGATAGGGTTAGGACTTGATTCCCTTGGTTGGTAATGATCAAATATAGTGCTCATAGACTAGTTTTGACGTCGGTTGACCATTTTGACCGAAAGTCAACAAAAGTCAACCGAGAGTCAAACTTAGTCTTTAAGCGACTAGATTTGACCGAAACCAAACCGGAGTTGACCAGTTGACTGAAAGTCAACAGTTGGTCAATATTAGACTAGTTTAACCTAGAGTTGACCAGAGTTGACCAGAGTTGACCAGAGTTGACTTTTTGACCAAAAGTCCACTGTAAGTCAACCTTTGACCTCGTTTGACCTAGTTTGACTTGGATTGACTCCCAGTAACCTAGTATGACCTAGTATGAACCAGTATGACCTAGTATGACTCAGTCTGACCTAGATTAACCTAGTTTTGACTTAGACTTGCATTCATGACTTGAATTAGTTTCCTTTTTCAGTATTAAGCCCTGTTTGACTCATAGTATCTTATTTTAGGTCTGTGATCACTCTGAGCGTCTGTTCACCTTATCAGCTCAGGACCACAGACGAGTACATTCACTGATAGTTTTCATTGTCTTGATATCTACTATATCCGATTCAGTTGTAGTGTTTTACATGATTCCTGACACGACAGTTCACGGACTAGTATGCGTCGGATCCTGTCATGAGATGTTATTCCTAGACTTTCTTGGTATATGGGTATATGATATTTCTGTGTTTCTTGTACTTATATAGATATTGATTTGGGAGTGGGCTGGCCCCCTGCTCTCGAACCCTGTGTCATGACGTACCATGTCCGGATCCGTGATACTATTCGGGGATGGGGGAATTATTAGGGGTTATGTGATCAAAGCCTTCATGTAACTATATTGCTAGTGCCACCCTCACCTCACGTAGGGTGTAGCAGATACCCCATTACCAGTTATCCAGGTTGGACGGCATGACTCTCCGTTGAGGACACCGTGGATTGCCGGGCCAAGTGGATAACTCTCTCTTGACTCCCTAGCCGATCACATATCGCTCTAATAGTTCAAATCACCTTTTACATTTATTAGCATATCTTATATTTCCAGTTCAGCTTTACTTTCTGTACTTCTCACCATGCTATGATTTTCTTACTCACGTGCTCTACCTGTCTTTATACTGTGCCATGATTTGAGACTAAGTTCTGTTTGAAAGAAGTGTTACAACTCCGGTCCTTGTTTGGTTCAAGGGTTGTAACTCGGCTTTCAAATGGTTTCCAAGTCGCCTATATCTTTGTCTTGTATTTTATTATACTGTCTCTTATAGTATTTCTCAATTCATATGGAACTGCTATTGGTGTTTGTACTTGCTTATTTTCCTGACAGGATACCGTTGACAAATTTTATAGATGATTTAGAGGCTGATTGCCCGACTTACTATGGGGACGGGTTAGATGGACTAGACTTAGACTGTGGCTTGTTGGTAGAGCCACTAGACTTTGCTCACCCTGAGTAGCATAGTTTAGTTAGGTTTGCCTGGCCTGCAAGCCAGCTAGTACATTTCAGTTTGTAGTATCTATTATATATATTTTCTGAGACTCTGGATGTTTGTGTATAGCTCTGACTTGTGGATCTTGGACTCATTTCCTGTTTTATCTATTATATTTCCTTTTTATGCTATCTACCTTAGTTTCATATTTGTGATTGAGACTGTATTGCTATGTCACCTCCATTCGGAGTGTATATACTGTACAGGTACATTTATCTGTTTTAGTCGTAGTATTTACAGACCCTATATACAGCGTTCTATCGCCGATTCTGTGGCGTAGGCTGGACGTAACCACGTGCTCGTGCCCCTCTTCAGGGTGCGGGTCGTGACACGTTTTTGTGGTGGCCTATGTAGGTCAGTGTCGCAATTAATGCGATCTCATAATAGTGCTCGACTTAGAGTACTAATTACGAGCCTGCAATTAGGACATAGGATCTAGGGAATGATAGGAGTTACTCAATCACATGTTAGGAAATTTCTGATCTTTTGATTACCATGACAAATTCTTTCGTACTGAATTTAATTGTCCTTCTTTGATATTCCTATCATGTGCCATATTGATTCCTTGTTTCAATCTATCCTCAGGATGACGATCACTCACTCTCAGGCAGCGGGTTCTAGCGCTGTACCGGAGAGGCCCAATCCGGCAGGTCTTCCACCTCCGGCTACAGGAGCTGCACTTGAGGGAGCTGCCACCTCAGTTCCTGCCCCTCCGGCGGGAGCAGCAGCAGCAGCGACGGTTCCAGGAGGTCTTCCACCTCCAGCAGCGGGACCGTCCATGGTCGTCCCTGATATTCTTCCATCACCGCCTCAGTTACCGACAGATACCCAGGGGATGATGGGCCTTCTGTAGCAGATGTTGCAGACTCAGAACACACAGGCAGAGTTGTTACGGCGGACAATGGAGAACTCGCATCAGCTAGCGATGGCAGCAGTGGAGAGAGGTGCATCGGCTACAGTTCAGGGAGCACCAGTACAGCAGCAGGGTCAGGGGAGGCCCGGTACACACCTTGACTTCAGAAAGATGAACCCGTGGGAGTTCAAGGGTACCGAGGGTATCCTATACGCGGACGACTGGCTAGAGGATGTCCAGCGGAGTCTGGAGTTAGCAGAGGTCTGTGGGTAACTTCTGCAGCGAGCCAGTTTTTCGACATAATGCTGACTTGGTACAGCACGGATCCGCGTGCGTCAGTGAGAGGTATATCTTGGGAGGACTTCAGGAAGCTCTTTAAGGAGAAGTTCTACCCAGATGTAGCCTTGACAGCTTTGGAGGGGCAGTTTGCCAGTTTTGTGCAAGAGAACTCGTTGGTAGACAAGTATGCAACGGAGTTCTTTCGCCTGAGCAGGTTTGCACCTAGTTTGGTCCAGGATGAGGGGTGCAAGGCCCGAAAGTTCCGGAGGGGCCTTAAACATGCAGTGCGTACTCGCACCTCTGGGAGACGTGATGCGACCTTCGAACAGATCTTTATGGAGGCGCAGATTACAGAAGAGGACTTCGGCCTCAAGCCGAAGAGGGGCAGTGACGCTCTTGGAGCTAGTTCGAGTGCAGGGCCGACAAAGCGCCCACATTTCCAGCATAGACAGTTCCAGCAGCAGCAGCCTCAGTTGCAGTTCCAGCAGGCACCGGCGCGTGCCCAGCAGCACCAGGGTCAGGGTCAGAGGTCGGCTACACAGTGTAACTTCTACGGGAAGCCCGGGCACACTAGAGAGGTTTGCAGAAAGAGGTTGGGCGTCTGCTTATACTGTAGGGCGTCCGATCACCAGCTGAAGGACTGCCGTATTCGGGGAGTCCGAGGAGTCCAGGACAGAGCGTAGCCGACCAGAGGACCAGCAGTTCAGCAGAGAGGTCCTCCATTTCAGACTCAGCAGCAGTATTTTGCACAACACCAGAGGGGAGCCCCTGCGGGCAGAGTGTTTACCCTGACAGCAGAGGAGGAGGATGAGCCAGTAGGCGATGTAGTGGCAGGTCACATTCTTTTTGATTCATTCCCTGTATTTACCTTATTTGATTCCGGTGCCACTCATAGTTTTGTGTCTGTTTCCTTTGCTCTGCGACACAAAATTATTGCTGAACCCTTGGGTAGGACTTATAAGATATTGACTGGGAGAGGCATCATCCTGGTCAATAATATCTGCAAGGGGCGGAGAGTTACTGTAGGAGGCCGAGATTTGGGTGTGTGCTTGCTCGTAATGCCCCTTCCGAGGTACGATGTGGTACTCGGAATGGATTGGTTGAGCATGCACCATGCTACTATAGACTGTAGAGGAGGTAGGATTCTGTTTAGGCCGCCAGGAGAGCCAGAGATTGTGTTTGCTAGAGGAGCAGCTGAGCCGGGAGATGGGTTCTACGGAGCTTTACTGGCGGGGCAGGCATTGCCACATCCACTGATAGCTGACTTCATGGATATTTTTCCCGAGGAGTTGCCTGGGATGCCGCCGGATAGAGACATTGAGTTCTCTATAGACTTAGTGCCGGGTGCTGAGCCTATCTCACAGCACGTCTATAGGGTCAACAACAGCGAGTTGGCAGAGCTGAAGAAGCAGGTCGACGAGCTGCAGGACAAGGGATTCATTAGATCCAGTTCATCACCTTGGGGAGCGCCAGTCATGTTTGTACCGAAGAAGGATGGTATGATGCGCATGTGTATCGATTACAGGGCGCTCAACAACCTCACTATCAAGAACAAGTACCCATTGCCGAGGATCGACGACTTGTTCGATCAGTTGAGCGGTGCTAAGGTGTTTTCAAAGATAGATCTGAGGTCCAGCTACCATCAGTTGAAGGTAAAGCAGGAAGACATTCCGAAGACAGCTTTTCGGACTCGGTACGGCCAGTACGAGTTCACTGTGATGCCATTTGGGTTGACCAATGCCCCAGCTGTGTTCATGAACTTGATGAACAAGGTATTCCATCAGTACCTTGACAAGTTCGTGGTGGTCTTCATAGACGACATCCTGGTCTACTCAAAGACGCCGAAGGAGCACGAGGAGCATCTGAGGATTGTGCTCGAGACCCTGAGAAAGGAGCAGTTGTACGGGAAGTTGTCAAAGTGCGAGTTCTTTCTAGACCAGGTCGAGTTCTTGGGTCATGTTGTGATCGAGCACGAGATCTCAGTAGACCAGAAGAAGATTGATGCGGTAGAGTCTTGGTCTACGCCTAGTACAGTTGTCGAGATTCGGAGCTTTCTGGGATTGGCGGGCTACTATCGGAAGTTCGTCCAGGATTTCTCGCGGATCGCAGAGCCGATGACTAGACTCACCAGAAAGGACGTGGAGTTCGTCTGGACTGAGGAGTGTCAGGCCGCCTTCGATGAGCTGAAGAAGATGTTGATATCAGCTCCGATCTTGACATTACCGTCTGGGACCGGTGGTTTCTCGATTTACAGCGACGCTTCTGGCCGGGGTCTGGGTTGTGTACTTCAACAGTACGGGAAGGTGATTGCCTATGCATCTAGGCAGTTACGTCCTCATAAGAAGAACTATCCGACACACGATCAGGAGTTAGTCGCTGTTATCTTTGTCCTGAAGTTGTAGAAGCACTATCTGTACGGAGAGCGGGTTGAGATCTTTACTGATCATAAGAGCTTGAAGTACGTGTTCACTCAGAAGGAGCTGAATATGCGGCAGAGACGTTGGCTTGAGCTGATGAAGGATTTTGATATCGCCTTGCAGTACCATCCAGGAAAGGCCAACGTAGTTGTAGATGCCTTGAGCAGGTATCTAGTGGCTATGTATCTGACAGCAGACTGTCACCTTTTGGCTGACCTAGACAGTTTGGGAATCGAAGTGATTATTCTGGGCATGGAGGTACAGATGTGGGGTTTGCAGATTCAGTCTGAGTTGATGGACAGAGTCAGATCAGCACAGTATGATGATGTTGCCCTGAGGAGCATCAGAGAGCAGGTGCGGGCAAGGTTGCTTAACGATTTCTCTATTACCGAAGATGGGTCACTGCGGCATGGTGCTAGACTGTGCGTTCCGAGTGGGAAGCTTCGGGAGAAGGTTCTACAGGAGGCACATCGCTTTCAGTACTCTATGCATCCTGGTGCCAACAAGATGTAAAGAGATCTGAAGGAGCACGTTTGGTGGTACGACATGAAGCACGAGGTGGCTCAGTTTATATCTCGCTGCTTGGTTTGTCAGCAGGTGAAGGCCAAGAGGCAGAGGCCTGGTGGATTGCTACAGCCACTACCCATTCCTGAGTGGAAGTGGAAGCACATCACCATGGACTTTGTGTCCGGACTTCTACGATCTCCAGGAGGAAAAGATGCAATTTGGGTCATAGTTGATAGATTGACCAAATCGACCCACTTTTTGTCTTTTAAGGTGGGATTGTCAACAGAGAGGTTGGCAGAGCTGTATGTTCGTCAGATCGTGCGATTGTATGGGGTTCCTGTGAGTATAGTTTCAGATCGGGATAGTCGTTTCACTTCCCACTTCTGGAGGAGTTTACAGGCTAGCTTGGGCACATCGCTCAAGTTTAGCACCGCTTATCACACCCAGACAGACGGGCAGTCGGAGAGGACTATCCAGACCTTGGAGGATATACTTCGCACGTGTGTGCTAGATCTCGGGGGTTCTTGGGAGGATCATCTTCACCTGGTAGAGTTTGCTTACAACAACAACTATCAGGCCAGTATAGAGATGTCGCCATTCGAGGCTCTATACGGACGGAGATGTCGTACTCCCTTGTCATGGGACGATGTTGGCGAGAGAGTGCTGCTTGGACCGGAGATAGTGGTGGATGCAGCTGAGAAGGTCAGGCTGATTAGAGACAGACTTCGGGTGGCTCAGGATAGGCAGCGGCATTGGGCCGATAGCCACCGGAGACCGTTAGAGTTCGAGGTTAGTTTCAGTTCCTGTTTGTGATGCTTGTGATTTTGTTTGTCCTGTGTGCTGAGTTTGTTTTATGTCTAGGCTGGTGCTTTGGTGTTTCTGAAGATTTCTCCGACACGGGGCACGATTCGCTTTGGCGGAGGTGGGAAGCTTAGTCCACGCTACATCGGGCCTTTCACTATCCTTGAGAGAGTCGGTGCAGTAGCTTACCGACTGGACATGCCGCCTACGCTAGAGGGGGTACACAACGTGTTCCATGTGTCGCAGCTGAGACGGTACGTGGCGGACCCCAGCCATGTATTGGACCATTCAGCGATCGAGGTGGGGCCTACTCTTCACTATCCAGAGCAGCCAGTGGAAATTCTGGATCGTAGGGAGAAGGTGCTCCGGAACCAGGTTATACCCTTGGTTCATGTTGCATGGAGGCATCACTCAGAGAGGACGACATGCGAGAGCGTTTCCCTTATCTCTTCGAGCCCTGAGGTATAATTTTTGTTTCTGCATGTGTTTCAGTGTATGTTTGTTTTAATTTTGAGGACAAAATTTTTTTAAGGTGGATAGATTTGTCACCCCCAGTTTCCATGAACAGGAGTATTTTGGTAATTTTCCACTTTAAAATTATTTTGGAATTATTTATTTATTTATTTATTGTATTATTTTGGGGTTGTTTAAGTCGGGTTCGAATTTCAACTCATTCTGACTTGTATCGGAGACCCGGGGTAGTATTGACCCTAGTGGACCCACACACTAGTTAGCCATGGCCCACATGTTAGTTATTTTAGTTAGTGACTAGGCTAAATTATTTGGTTAGGATTAATTAGACTAGAGTTAGTTGGAATGACCAAACTAGCCCCGACTTAACCCCTTACCAATGTATTAATCCATAGATTAGAAAAGGGGCTTTTTGGACTTTTCTCAATAGGACAAAAAGGACCCCATGGCCGGCCACCTTTTGGAGTGGATAGGCATAGCCACTTCATTATTTCCTTTTCCATTCTCTCTCTTGTTCTTCCCTAATTTTTCTAGAGAGCAAACCCTAGAAATTTCTCCACCAAATCCTTCCATTTTCTCACCCACTCTTCTTCCTTCCTTCTCCATTCAAGCCAAGGAGAGAGCTACCCAAGTTTGGGAGGATTCGGAGCTTGTCCGTGTTCGTTTGGGATTCCTACGTGTCGGTGGCGTATCGGGATCGATTCTAGTCACCGAGAGGTATAAATCCCTTCCTTTCCTCATTTCTCTCATGCATTAGAATGGTATTGACCTATAGGAATGACCCCCATGGTTTTGTGCCCATTGGTGTCCATTTCGTGTCCATTTGGACACTTGTAGAAGTGTCCTATGAGTAGGATCGTGTCCTAATGGGGAAAACCCTATTTGGACACCTGTAGAATCATTTGTGTATTGATTTGATGTTATTCTAATATGTATTCCAGATTTTCATGTGTTTAGGAATAGTTTTTCCTATGTATCTCAATGTATCATATTGTTAATATATATATATATATATATATATATATATATATATATATATATATATATATATATATATATTTTTTCCTTTTATATATATATATATATATATATATATATATATATAAAAGGAAAATATATATATATATATATATATATATATATATATATATATATATATATATATTTTCTTTTTATATATATATATATATATATATATATATATATATATATATATATATATAGAGAGAGAGAGAGAGAGAGATTAATATATATCACCACATATATATATATATATATATATATATATATATATATATATATATATATATATATATATGGGGTGATATATATTAATCTCTCTCTCTCTCTCTCTCTCTATATATATATATATATATATATATATATACATATATATATATATATATATATATATATATATATATATATATATATATATATATATATTCATATTATGGTTTATATATATATATATATATATATATATGTGGATATAATTAATGGTGGGAATGTGTATATGTTTGTGATGGGTTGTGGGTACATAGAGGGTCGGCCAGGTGATGGGGTGAGTGTGTGTGTTTGTGATTGTAGAGAGATGTGTAGGTGTTGTGTTTGAGTAAATGGATGAGAGTAGATGAGTGTGGAGAGTGGTGAGATTTGGAGAGTTAGAGAGGGGAGGGGAAACACCCATTGACCCAACATTGCTATCTAGATTTCATGCCCTTAGTGGCTGTCCAAACCACTGTCTAAACAGTCCCCCACAGTCCAGAATTCTTCACCCATTGGCTGTCACTTGAACCCCCCATAAACCACCCTCCATAACAGCCCTTTAGCTGTCCCAATACTTCATATTTCAGTCCCTATGTATACCTGTCATTACCCCTTAACACCACCACAAAGCAACCTAGGTGGCTGTCCCATTTAGCTTCCTAAAAATCCTGATATAGCTGTCCCCTATACACCAAATTTTTGTCCCCATCTAGCCATTAGATGGCTGTCCCCAAGCCACTTATTTGTCCAGAATTTACCCCTATATGTGGCTGTCCCTATATGGCCACTTGACAGTCCCCAAACTCCCACCAAGGTGCTGTCCAGAATTGCCTTCATATCAGTCCCCTTTTAGCTTATGTGAGTGTGTGTATCTATGAGTATTATTTGTGTGTGTGAGAGTTAGTGAGAGAGCCTAGTATATGTGATTGTGAGTGCCTATAGTTTAGCCTATGTGTAAACTAATAGGAAACCTATATGAGAGCCTATGTGAGTGTGGTATCATGAGTTGTGTGTGAGTGAGTGAGTGTGATATATGTGAGTGCTAGAGTGATGTGAGAATGAGATATGGTATGGGTAAAGGGGTATGGTAAACCAACATGTATTTTAATATAGATTTTGCCTAGGAGTAGGGTATTTGAGTCTAGAGTCTAAGATAGGGTTAGGACTTGATTCCCTTGGTTGGTAATGATCAAACATAGTGCTCATAGACTAGTTTTGACGTCGGTTGACCATTTTGACCGAAAGTCGACAAAAGTCAACCGAGAGTCAAACTTAGTCTTTAAGCGACTAGATTTGACCGAAACCAAACCGGAGTTGACCTGTTGACTAAAAGTCAACAGTTGGTCAACATTAGACTAGTTTAACCTAGAGTTGACCAGAGTTGACTTTTTGACCAAAAGTCAACTGTAGGTCAACCTTTGACCCCGTTTGACCTAGTTTGACTTGGATTGACTCCCAGTAACCTAGTATGACCTAGTATGAACCAGTATGACCTAGTATGACTTAGTCTGACCTAGATTGACCTAGTTTTAACTTAGACTTGCATTCATGACTTGAATTAGTTTTCTTTTTCAGTATTAAGCCCTGTTTGACTTATAGTATCTTATTTTAGGTCTGTGATCACTCTGAGCGTCTGTTCACCTTATCAGCTCAGGACCACAGGCGAGTACATTCACTGATAGTTTTCATTGTCTTGATATCTACTATATCCGATTCAGTTGTAGTGTTTTACATGATTCCTGACACGACAGTTCACGGACTAGTATGCGTCGGATCCTGTCATGAGATGTTATTCCTAGACTTTCTTGGTATATGGGTATATGATATTTTTGTGTTTCCTGTACTTATATAGACATTGATTTGGGAGTGGACTGGCCCCCTGCTCTCGATCCCTGTGTCATGACGTGCCATGTCCGGATCCGTGATACTATTCGGGGATGGGAGAATTATTAGGGGTTATGTGATCAAAGCCTTCCTGTAACTATATTGCTAGCGCCACCCTCACCTCACGTAGGGTGTAGCAGATACCCCATTACCAGTTATCCATGTTGGACGGCATGACTCTCCGTTGAGGACACCGCGGATTGCCGGGCCAAGTAGATAACTCTCTCTTGACTCCCTAGCCGATCACATATCGCTCTAATAGTTCAAATCACCTTTTATATTTATTAGCGTATCTTATATTTCCAGTTCAGCTTTACTTTCTGTACTTCTCACCATGCTATGATTTCCTTACTCACATGCTCTACCTGTCTTTATACTGTGCCATGATTTGAGACTAAGTTCTGTTTGAAAGAAGAGTTACAACTCCGGTCCTTGTTTGGTTCAAGGGTTGTAACTCGGCTTTCAAATGGTTCCTAAGTTGCCTATATCTTTGTCTTGTATTTCATTATACTGTCTCTTATAGTATTTCTCAATTCATATGGAACTGCGTTGGTGTTTGTACTTGCTCATTTTTCTGACAGGATACCGTTGACAAATTTTACAGATGATTCAGAGGCTGATTGCCCGACTTACTATGGAGACGGATTAGATGGACTAGACTTAGACCGTGGCTTGTTGGTAGAGCGACTAGACTTTGCTCACCCTGAGTAGCATAGTTTAGTTAGGTTTGCCTGGCCTGCGAGCCAGCTAGTACATTTCAGTTTGTAGTATCTATTATATATATTTTCTGAGACTCTGGATGTTTGTGTATAGCTCTGACTTGTGGATCTTGGACTCATTTCCTGTTTTATCTATCATATTTCCTTTCCATGCTATCTACCTTAGTTTCATATTTGTGATTGAGACTGTATTGCTATGTCACCTTCATTCGGAGTGTATATACTGTACAGGTACACTTATCTGTTTTAGTCGTAGTATTTACTGACCCTATATACAGCGTTCTACCGCCGTCTGCGGCATAGGCTAGACGTAACCACATGCTCGTACCCCTCTTCAGGGTGCGGGTCGTGACAAGATGTACCGAGATCTGAGAGAGCATGTTTGGTGGTACGGAATGAAGCGGAAGGTAGCTCGCTTCGTAGCTAGGTGCTTGGTCTGTTAGTAGGTCAAGGCAGAGAGGCAGAGGCCCGGAGGATTATTGCAGCCGTTGCCCATTCCAGAGTGGAAGTGGGAGCATATCACTATGGATTTCGTATCTGGATTGCCGCGTACACCAGGAGGGAAAGATGCGATTTGGGTCATCGTTGACAGGTTGACCAAATTGGCCCACTTCTTGCCATTTAAGGTGGGTACGTCTACAGAGAGGCTTGCGGAGATGTACATGCGACAGATTGTTAGGATTCACGGAGTTCCCGTCAGCATCGTCTTAGATCGGAATAGTCGTTTTACTTCCCATTTCTGGAGGAGTCTGCAGACTAGTTTGGGCACTCAGCTCAAGTTTAGTACTGCATACCACCCCCAGACGGATGGACAGTCAGAGAGGACTATTCAGATGCTCGAGGATATGCTGCGGACGTGCGTCTTGGACTTTGGAGGTTCCTGGAAGGATCATCTATATTTGGTAGAGTTTGCTTACAATAACAGTTTTCAGGCCAGCATTGAGATGTCACCTTTCGATGCTCTGTACGGGCGTAGGTATCGTACACCCTTATCTTGGGATGATATTGGTGAGCGAGCTTTACTGGGACCAGAGATGGTTATTGATGCAGCCGAGAAGGTGAAGCTCATCAGGGACAGACTTTACGTAGTACAGGACAGACATCGGCACTAGGCCGATAGCCACCGGAGGCCGTTGGAGTTTGAGGTACAGATTAGGGTAGGATTAGATTTAGGTTTGTTTGTTTGTGTTTTGTTGATCATGTTGTTTATCATAGTTAACATGAGACCTTGTTTGTGTTTAGGTCGGAGACATGGTTTTTCTGCGGATATCTCTGACTCGTGGTACTATACGTTTTGGTGGAGGTGGGAAGCTTAGCCCGCGCTTCATCGGACCTTTCGTGATCAGCGGGAGAGTCGGTGATGTGGCATACAGGCTAGACTTGCCACCTGTACTAGTGGGTGTCCACAACGTATTTTATGTATCACAGTTGAGACGGTACATGGCTGATCCTAGCCATGTGCTGGATCATTCGGAGATTGAGGTTGGACCTACTCTCAGTTATCCAGAGCAGCCTATGGAGATTCTAGATCGTCGAGAGAAGGTGTTGAGAAACCAGGTGATACCCTTGGTTCACGTTGCATGGAGGCATCATTCTCCAAGAGTCTTCTTGGAAGCGGGAGGATGAGATGCGCGAGTGATACCCTTATCTTTTTGGACCGTGAGGTATGATCGTCTATCCTTCTCATTGTTAGTTTCGCCTTTCAATTTTGAGGACAAAATTTTTTTAAGGAGGGTAGATTTGTCACAACCACATATCTAGTTTGAGGGTATTTTTGTCATTTTTGAATTATTTGAATTTAATATATTTTATTAGGAATTTAAAATGATTAATTAGAATGGTATGATTCAAATACTAGTTAATTGATTGCCATGTGGTTTAGGTTAGTCTAACCTAGATTGGACCTAACCTAGATTAGTCATAGCTAGTCTAGTTAGCCACATTGAGTTTAGTTAGCATTGGTTAAATGGGTTTAAGTCATGGTTAGCTAGGTTGAGTGGTTTGCAACTTGACTAGGAAGGAGCCCTAGATTCTAGGCCATTCATTAGACTTGATACATTGATTGCCCTTGGATGCACCCCCTAAAAACCCTAACCCTAACTAGTGGCCGGCCAAGGACCCCCCCCCCCCTCCCTTGCCTATAAAGTATCTCTATTGGAAGTTGTGCATCTTTTCACTATTCCATCATTTTCCTAAGAACAAGGTTAGCCTTCACTTTTATTTCTTCATAGTTTAATCATTAGTGCTCCATTTTTATTGAGATTTCTTCCATAGTATTCTAAATGTTGTTCTCCTACTGTTGGTGGAGTCAAATCTCAGGTTTGACACAATTTGGAGACTTTGAGTGGCTTTTGGAGATCTCTTTTAAAGGGGGTTTTTGTTGTGAAGAGCACACCTAGGTAAAACTCTATTCCTCCATTGAAATTAGGGTTTCTTTGCATAAACACCAAGCCCTAGGTGTCCTTGTAATGTAGGAATAGGATTTGCACCATTTTGTGTCCTGTACGTGTCTGTATCGGACACGTATCAGTAGACGAACGCAGGTGTTCGACAAAATGCCACAGTGGGCATTTCGATCGAGATTTTGAAATGTTTTTGAATAGAAAATTAGGTTTTTATATGGCTTATTGATTTCCCATTGACTGAGCTAGATTCGAGTCTAGTTCGTGTCGATACTGGACTGGTGGACACGCCCCGTGCACGCGCAGTGGACTGTCCTGCTACTACTGTGTCCGTACGGCTGTTCTAGGGCTCGAGGACACGTGTCCTTTGACACAGGCCTTGGGGCAATGTCTGACACGACACCCCCAAGACCACGTGTCCTGTTAGTTCGTGTCGAGTGCAGGAGTCGACCCGCACTGGACACAGGAACTGTCGACTGAACCCAGTCTGTGTGCATTGAGTTTTTGTGTGTGTTTGGACACGTTGTGTCCTATTTTTGGACACCATTTTGTTAGTATGACACACACTAATATCCACCATTAATTACCTACCTAGGTTTCATCATGAATTGTTAATTTGAATGTGGATTGGAAATGTCCAATCGACTGATACTCAAAGTATCAGTGAGAGTACACTGTTCTTCTTTTCCCTGTTTCTTAATGATTAAAAATGTTGTTAGCTAGAGTAAATTGCTAATTTATATCCTAAACATGGTTGCTAATCTCTGTTAAGTTGATTTTACATACTAGGATAGGTCTTTGATCATTAAATAGAATAATCGATGTTGAGTTGGGGTTTTAATATAAATTACTGATACATGTATTCTGATTTCTGATTTGGAATTAATTTCTTATTCTAATTGATTGATTAGTGATTAATTATCAATTAAAACTCCTAGACATGTTTGTTAGTATATGTTAGTTTAGTTTTACTAATTAGAATGGTTTCCCTTCACTATTAGCTATCCAATGCCTTCACTCACATACATGTCATTTCATGTCAACTGTTTGGTTACATTGTTTAAACTGTTAAGTTGGTTTGAACCTATGAATGAATGTCCTTTTTATTTTGAACTGTCAAGATGGTTTGGTTCTTATAAATCCTGCACCCAGAGGTTGATTTGGGATGAACTGAGAAAACCATTATGTATTGTTGGGCTTTGAAACTGAAATGGTTTGACATATCACCCTGTTAACTTTCCTGAGACACTCTTGAATGTGTTCTTACTCACACTGGAAATCGAACAACAGTGAATTGGGTTCCTTCCTTAACTAATGTTAATTCCTATATTATGTTATTCACAGTCACTTACACATATGTGATGTATATACACATATTTCCCTCACTGTTTTCCTAGTCACACTGTCGAATTAGCAATGTTACCTATATCATGTAGTACTCTAACACACACACACAGGTTTCCTTCATGTCACTGTTGCCAATTCCTGAGACCACATAGTTCACACTATTTCCTGGAACATTACACACACAGGACACCCCCACTCCCTACAAACACATATGTTCATGTACAGCACACACACATCTCCTACACACACACACACATGTTTTCAGTCTACACACACACACTGTTTTCTGAAATCCCCTCACTGTACAGTCACAAACACCATTCCCTGTTTTTCTGTTTTCCTGTTTTCCAGGATATCACACTTTGACACCCACATTGCCTAACACTCATATTGACACATGAACACATACATGTGCCCTTTCCTATTCTCTATATATAGGTGTATATACATATATATATATATATATATATATATATATATATATATATATATATATATATATATATTTGTGAGATGTATATATAGGTATCCTATATATTATAATATGTGTGTGTACTATTATATATATATTATAATAATATGTGTATATATATGTATGTGAGATTCACATATAGGTAGCCTATATGTTAATGAGTATACAATATATATTAGATATATATATTGTTATGTGTATATGTGATTGTGGTTTGATTTGGGCATGATATAGCCTATGGCCTAGGACTCATGGCCTATGGTGTGTCTGTTTGCCTAGTGAGAGTTTAGTTAGACTTGTTTAGTCTTGATTAGGCCTAGAATAGACTAGTTAGACTAGTATAGACTTGTTTGACTTAGGTTTGACTTCTAGGGTTGACCAGAGTTGACCAAGAGTTGACTTTGGTCTAGATTGACCTAGATTCATGTAGAATGTATTGAATTGCATCTTATTGTCATTTTTTAGACTTATAGTGACTTGTACTGTTCTATAGAAGACAGACACCACTCCTCAGACAGTAGATATTCTTCAGATACTCAAGATACAGACGAGTACATTCTATGATCATTTCATATCCTGTTAGAATTATTCTCCTGCTTTAAATTACTTTACTTGATACTGTCACGTTGGTCACACGGATTAGTACTATATGGATCCCTTCTTGAGATGTTATCCCCTCAGGGAGTATCGGATACTACGTGTTCTGTGCGTTTTACTTACATGGTGTATCACTATGCTTCATGGTTCATTGAATCACTTGTGACATGTACTCTCATGATCACAGAGTCTTCCTTGAATCCCCCATTTATGGGCTTTCCTAGAATCCCCATTTATGGGACTATCATGTACCACCCTTTGGGGGCCGTTACATGAATCATAACATAACCTGGCTGGATCATTGTATATTGATTGGGGGTACGGGGGAGTAGAAGTAGACATGTGAATAATATCCAAGTAGTGTAGCATCAGAATCTTTTCGTAGTATAGCATCAGAATCACCCTATGCCATTCACATGTTTATATTGTACTCTGACTCACTAGCCACTGTTAGTTCTCTATTTATAGTAGATATTTCTATTACAGTTCTCTCTCTGTTTACATTCTGTACTTTCTTTCAGTTTCCTGTATCTTACTTTACTGCATGATTATATTTTCTAACCTGCTATGAACTGTTGAGATGTATTGTGCTCGCTCCGTCCTGATTGGGCACCGTTGAATGTTTATAGAGGACGAGGATGAGGCTGGTGTTGATACTTTCTATGGGACAGCTCTAGATGATATCTGTGATCCGGATTCCCAGTCGGATCCACTAGCTATAGAGACTGAGGCTCCCTAGTCTAGGTTTTACTATTTCTGTCATTTGAGATCTTGATTGTATATATTCTTTCATACACTGTAGTTGAGACTTTGTATTTCTGGATGTTTGCTGAGTTGTTATCTTAGACACTTAGACTCTTCTGATCATCTGTATTTTATTTGAGTTCTATATCATATCGTGCTTCTTCTTTCTTAGTTGTGATTGAGTTTACATTCTGCTATGTCACCCCCATTCGGGGAGTATAAACTGCTTAGCCTTATACTGTTAGATGCATTGAGACATAGGACAGCGTTCTACCGCCGACACTGCGGTGTATGCTGGACGTACCCACGTCTCATGCCCTTACTCTAGGGTGCGGGTCGTGACACCCTCTTCAACTAGAAGCAAGAAGATTCTCGATAGTGGGTGCTCGCGACATATGACTGGAATTACAAAACTATTCGCAACACTATCGATGAAAAAGAAAGAATATGTTTCCTTCGGCAATAACCTTAAAGGCTACATCATAAGTAACGGTACAATTGGTTATCATTCCTCTCATGTCATTTACAATATCTGTTTAGTGACCGAGTTAAAGCATAACTTGCTCAGCATTAGTCATCTTGTTGATCATGGTTATGATATTAACTTTGAAAAAACTAAATGCTTTATCTATGATAGGTCAACTGGAGGCATCGCCTTTGAGGGAATAAGGGAAGATAACATTTACATTTTCTATCTATCTAGTGATACTAACAATGCAGGAAGATGCCTCTACACTTACAAAGACGAAAAGCTCCTATGGCATCAGCGTCTTGGTCATGCCAACATGGATACTATATCCAGACTATCAACCAAGAAACCAGTCAGAGGTCTGCCGGATATCACATTCAAGAAAGACACAGTATGTACCGAATGTGAAAAGAATAAGGCTACCAAATCTTTCTTTAAATCCATAAACACTGTAAGTACTGCCCGACCATTGCAATTACTTCATATAGACTTATTTGGTCCTAGTAGAGTAGTCAGTCTTGGCGGAAAACTCTACACTTTTGTCATTGTAGATGATTTTTCAAGATTTACTTAGGTTTTCTTTCTTACAAACAAAAGTGAGACAATTTTTGTTTTCAAAGTATTTGCTAAAAAGGTCCAAACCGAAGAAGGCTACATGATTACTCGTATTCGAAGTGATCATGGTAGCGAATTCGAAAATTCTGATTTTGAAAAGTTTTGTGATTCAAATGGTTATAGTCATGAATTTTCGTGTCCAATAACTCCTCAACAAAATGGTATTGTGGAGCGGAAGAATAGAACTCTTGGCGATATGGCTAGAGTTATGCTAAATCAATTCTCTCTTCCGAAATACTTTTGGGCAGAAGCTGTCAGCACAGCGTGCCATGTTTTGAATAGGGTATTGATTTGACCTATTTCGAAGAAGACACCCTATGAGCTTTGGTTTGGTAGGACTCCTAATATTTCTTATTTTAGAGTGTTCGGTTGTCGCTGCTTTATCCTGAATACCAAAGACAACTTAGAAAAATTTGATGCCAAACCTGACGAAGGTATTCTTCTTGGCTATGCGGCCAAGAGTAAGGGATATAGAGTGTTCAACAAACGCTACATAATTATTGAAGAGTCTACTAATATAACTTTTGATGAGGACAATAGTACAGCTGTCATTTTCGACGACGATGATGAACCATCAACTTCGATATCCATAAATGTAACGTCTGAAACCAGCTCTCCGAAGGAATTACCAAAGAAGTTTCAATTCACTCCCTCTCATCCAAAGGACTTGGTAATAGATGACATATCAAAAGGGTGTATGCAGAATGAGTTCGAGATGAGCATAATGGGGGAGCTCAACTACTTCCTTGGATTGCAAATTAAACAACTCTCGCAAGGTGTCTTCATCAGTCAATCGAAATATGTAAAGGACATGCTGAAAAAGTTTGAGCTTAACAGCATCAAACCAATCAGCACCCCTATGGCTACTACCACAAAGTTGGAACCTGATGAAAGCGGCAAATCGGTCGATCAACGTAAGTATCGAGGTATGATTGGTAGTTTATTATATTTAACTGCTAGTCGTCCCGACATTATGTTCAGTGTTTGCTTATGTGCTAGATACCAAGCCAATCCTAAGGAATCACACATGACCGCAGTTAAGCGTATCTTTAGATACCTTAAAGGAACTATTACGGTAGGCTTGTGGTATCCCAAAACCACTTCCTTTGACTTAATCGGATATTCCGATGCTGATTTTACGGGATGCAAAGTCGACCATAAGAGTACCAGCGGTACGTGTTATTTGCTAGGAAAGGCGTTAGTCTCATGGTTTAGCAAGAAGTAGAACTCTGTCGTACTATCCACAACAGATGATGAATACATCGCAGTTGGTTGTTGCTGTACACAGATTCTGTGGATGAGGCAAACCCTTGAAGACTATAACTTATGTTTCAAGCACATACCTATTTTTTTCGATAACACTAGTGCCATTAATCTGACCAAGAACCCAGTTTGTCACTCACGCACTAAACACATAGAGATTAGACATCACTTTTTGCGTGATCATCAACAACAAGGCACGATTAATTTAGAATTCATAGACACTAAACATCAGCTAGCAGACTTCTTTACCAAACCACTGGCCGAAGAGCACTTCAACTTTCTTCGTCGTGAATTAGTAATTTTGGATGAAACGTTCATAAAATAAATTGGCCTACATAAATAATGATTATGACATATATCTTTATGGTGACTTTGCTATAGGTACAAGCCGAAAGGGTCCTTCTGACAACAAGACGAAAAAGTCTAAGCGATACGGTGCACTAGTCTTCGGACTACCGCTAGCTGGGATCCGGCCCCTATAGCTAACACAAGGCAGTTTCATCGCAATGGTCGCTGTCTTAAATCCTTATTTATTATATGGTTTAATTACATTTATGACTTAGTTAATTCAAACTTTCAAATTCTATTCATTTTCTATCGCAAATTAGCCATTTTTTAACCTTTCCTATGTTCTGTGCCCATGGAGACAGAGTTCGGGCCGAACTCTGCCCCACACAGAGTTCGGGCCGAACTCTGTGTCCTTGGTCACAGAACCTTCTCTGATTCTCAGCCACCCATTGTTTTGATCCGACGGTTCAGATTTAACCTGACTTGCTGCTCCTAACACCTTAAACCCGAGAGAAAACCCTCTCTCTTCACTTTGTTCTTCTTTCACCTTTCTCCAAACACAATTTTCTCAAACCCTGACCCTAGAAACTCCACTTTTATTGCTCTTTTTCTTCCCAAACTCAAGATCTAAAGCTTTTGGGGGGATCTCTTCCATCTTTTCTCATTTGTGTGAGGTATAATTTCATATTCTTCTCTATTTCCTTTTTATTTTTTTTTAAATTCTCCATGGCTCTAAGACGCTTTGGAAGAGACAAGAGAAGAAGGAGTGAAGGTGCATCATCTTCTAATCCTCCTCCTCCTATTGCTCCTCCAATCCATCCTATTTTTAATCCACCACCACCTCATGACCCCAACACATTCAATGAACAAATTTTTGTATCATTGGAGGCATCCAATGAATGGTTTGCCGATTTTCGTTCACAGAGTGTGTATACGGATCATCCGATTAATTTTACTATATTTTTGGCTTATGAATCATTGTTCCATGATCTTTATTTAGATGAGTTAGTTTTTACCTCATATATAGTTTATTTGAATGCTATCCAAATTTTCTATTGTAATCTAACATTTGACGACACACGGATCTATTCTCGTGTATATTACTTTTGATAATTTTGAGCTTGCGGAATATCTTGAGATCCCGGAACCCAATTCTTGGGAGAAACTTGTCGATGCCCGCAAGTTTCAATTTCTCGATGGATCTTCACTTGAAAGCTTAGGATGATTTGTGTACTCCCAACACTTGTCCACGCAAGCTACGGGCTAAATATCTTAACCCGTATTTTTATGAACTTCATCGTATTATCTTCTCCAAGATCATGCCCAAAGCGGGATCGACCGATAAAGTATCTTATCTTGAAATCTCTGCTATTTATCATCTCCACTTCCATGTCCCTTTTAACTTTCCGTGCACTATGATGGACTGGATGATTAGTGCACGAAAGAGACCTTGATTATTGGTCTACGCCCTATATTTGTCGATAATTTTTTGTGCATTCCATATTCCCCTTGATGAGTGTTAGTTCCTTCTTGCCCCTGCCTATCTGTCTAAGGCACGGCGGCTTCTAGCAGCTGTTGAGTCCTCTGCTGAGTCTGAGCACTCTGAGTCTGATGCTCATGCTGATCCTCCTGCTCTTGGCCAACCTACGCCTGAGCCTCCTGCTACCCTTGAGTCCATTCAGACTATGCTACGTGATCGGTTCCGTTTGGAGGACGATCGTTGGACTCAGATGGATTATCGTACCACCTTACAGATGACGACCATCAGCAACACCCTGCATGACATCCAGTATACCTGGCTACTCATCCTACGGTATCTTACCCCATGGTACGGGACCCTTCTCACGAAGGTTACCGTATCGACGACACCTGGGTCAGGAGATATTTGGATCCGGATACAGCGTTTGTTGATCTTCGTCGCTCTGCTAGCGGCCCATCTAACTCTGCTGGACCTTCCCGTGCTCCGTGACGGTCGTGGTCCCTTTTATGATGCTGTTGATGCTTAGGATTTCTTTTGTTTATGCACTTTGTCATTTTCATTCAGTGGTTATGTAGTTGAACTCTTTGCTTTGTACTACTTTATGATTATATGGCTTATCTTTTACGTTGGATATGAGCCTTGGTTGTGTGATTGCATATTTTCACCATGGTTATGTTTTTATGGGGAGCCTCTATTTCATTTTGCTAAATGTCAAAGGGGAAGAATATGTGATATTTGCTTAACCATTTTGGATAAATATTTGTGCTATGTATTGTTTGGACTAGTACTTGTTTCAGGACTTCTCTATTTACGGAGAAGCCGAAATGTCCTTCTACAGGAGAGCTATATATGTGTCCAGGTTTGAATATTGCAACACGCAAATATCGCAATTTTGTCAATTATCAAAATGGGAGAGATTGTTGACCCAAACTGGATCGTAGTCAACCTAATCTTGATAATAAACAAATTGATATTTGACATGATCCAACTCGACATATAAATCATTATCAAGCTACAAATCAGACGACTATCACATATCAAGTCAGAAAATCATCATCGACGACTGCTCGACGAATACTGCTGGAACTTGTCATCGAAAGCCTATAATTTTTACTCTTTTATTGAGTCTAGACTATTGTATGTTGAGTCGCACTGAGTACCTCAACCATAGACTAGATAACCAACAAGCTCCACACAAAAAACCAATCTGCCAAAGCCCAACAAAGCCCATGAGCATTCTGTCTCCAAGGAGGCAGAGTTCGGGCCGAACTCAGTCCCCACACAGAGTTCGGGCCGAACTCTGTCTCCTAATTTCCAGGAGCTAATTTTTAGGGATTGCTCATTGCAAGTTGTCCAACGGCCATAATTTTGAATTTTTGGACAGAGTTCGGGCTGAACTCTGCCTCCCATAACTAGTATATATAGGCACCATTTTCTCCCATTTCAAATCATCCAATCTTCTCTTCTCTTCTACTTTTATAGCCTATACATCCTAAAGAGCCATACTCTTCTCATCTACTAGCCACAAAACTTTCCAAGCCTACAAGGTGCTCAGTGCGAGTCAATAGAAGGTTTGTGCAAGAGTCTTGAAGAAGTCACTTGGAAAATTCCAAGTTTCGTCGCAGCGATCTTTCAAGAAGTTGGCATGCTCTTCTGTGTAAAGGCACATGGTTGTAAAGCTATTTCACAAATAGTGGATTTTAATCCTGAGCCAGAGTTCTCAGGCCTGGACTAGTCCTCTACGAGGGAAACCAGGTTAAAAATTGCTGTGTCTGCGTATGCTTTCTGATCTTCATTTAATTTTTGCAACTATACTGTGATTATTTATTTGCTAGTTGGGATTGAATAGAGTTGATTTTTTAATTGATCATTATTGTCGCAAGTACTCTATTCACCCCCCTCTAGAGTTGCCTACACGTACTTCACCTCAGTCGCGAGTCTAGGTCTATATACCATTCCTCAATCGCGAGTCTATAGCATATAGTCTACATATCATTCGTTAGTCGCGAGTCTAAGGCATATAGTCTATCTATCGTTCCTCAGTAGCGAGCGAGCCTACAATAGACAGTGAGGTAGTCAACGTATATTCGTGTTCTTCCCACCCAATGTCCTATCCATGTCGTATCCACGACATAACACTCTAATAACTGCTAAGTCTTCTAGCATGCAATTCTATTAGTAGTTATAACTTAATGCACGTCCTATACGTACCAGTAGCCAGTCAACTACGCAAGTCCGAGACCTATATGAGACTCACAACTCGTGGAACACATGTGTCATAGCCAAAGAAGATATACTAATAACTCATAATAATAAGGTAGCCCCCTAAAACTAAGTCAACATGCATAAAATAAAAAAAAGCAATGGAAACGACTAACACAGTCGCTTGCACACAAGTATGACTTGCTAGCACATTTTAATATAAAATAAGTAAGCAAACAGAGAAATAATAAAAGTAAAAATGCTGAAGTGACAATAAATAAATAGAATATATTGGCAAGGTATCTTTCCTAGAGGTTGTGCGATGATTTGACGACGTCAAGCAAGCAAACTCGTCAAGCCAAAGAAAGCTGCAAATGTGGAGCTTCCACAAACGTCTCCAGATGCTGAAATAGATATAACCTAAATTTTCAGAATAAGAAAAATGGCTAAGATAGACTACCCATAAGTTCAATTCTGGACACAGGAGTAAAACAGTAATTTTGGATCAAAACGATGTCCGTCATTGGACCCGCTTTGCATTGAAAAGTATGTCAAAACTAATGGTCTCTAAAGTCAACAAATTATATGTGTATGGTCCAATTTTTTGATATGAACCCAACGGTGTGCACAATTTTGGATTTCAATGGACCGTACACAAAATTGTCCGTTGAATCGAATCGTGGGGCCCGCAAAACGGCGATCCGATCAACTATCTCAGAATAGGACCAAACTTGGCTCACAATACCAAAAAAATACCATGAGTCCAATGGCACAAGTTTCATTGTGATGTGAAGAGCATGCACGAAGTAATTAAAAATTTAACAAAATCGTCGATATGGTGATTTCTGACGGATACGCTTCGAATTCGTTGTGTACACGCAACCAATTCGAGTTCTATCAAATCATACACGAGCATGAAGTCCATACGCACCTTTCGATGAAACTGGTTCATGACCAAGTCATCCGGTTTGTCGGGACGGACCCCGTATCGGGAAATTTTATGGTTTCGAAATCAGTTTTTTAGGATTTTTCAAATCGATTTTCCTTGTGTTTAAAAACAACAAAAATAAAACTATTTTAAGGGTTTTGTAGTCGTATAGGTTATCTACAAGGTGTTCAAGTATTTCCTAAATTAGTCAATGGTTTGACCGAAATCGACCTTCCAATATTGGATTTTGGGACTATTTTTCATATCCAGTAATAGTGTTTTTTTCTTGACCATTTTTCATCGCGTATATCACAAACTGAAATGAACTATTTGAAAGGACATGTAGGGGTTACGTCGGGTACGTAGTAGTGAAATTGGTTCGTGAAGCGGTCACCAATGCACGATGAAACATCGTCGCGAAGTCGACATAATGAATGTTGCTGCTGCTGTCACAGTTACTGCTGTTGTTGCGAATGCTGCTGCACAAATGCGACGGCAGGGGTCTGGCAGCGGAGGTGGCAGCGCTTGCAGGGGTTGGGGATCGTGGACTAGGTTTAGGGTTTTTGCATTTTTTTATAGAAACCAATATATATCTATATATATACACGCCGAACTCGGGGGTCTAAATCGGGTCATTAACCCAGGCTGGTCCAGGCTGAACGGGACCGACTCGTAGAGAAGCCGGGCCGGGCTGACGGGTTGAAATATTGGACCAAGCCCAGACCCGTTAGAAGCTTGGGCCGAACCGGACCTTTAAGCCCCCTGAATTTTAGGGATTTTTTTTCAAATTTTCTAAATGAATTATTTTCGATAATTTATTTTTATTTAATTGTTTTTTATCATTAAATGCTCTTTTTCGTGACTTTGATTTTTGGTGCGTCAGAGATGTCAATCCCTGGAAACTTTCTTCACTGGTTTGTAGTAGACAAGATTATCTTCAATTTGATATATCATGTCCCACTCAAACATTTCTTTTGTGCTCTTTTTGCATCGTACAACTTTCAGGTCAATTTAGGCCGATTTATCGTCTGCCATAAACTGTGATTTAACTTCCAATTTAATTTTGGGACTCGACATCGGTCCAATCTAATTGATCTAATATATAATTTTGATCTATTTTGAGCCTACTATGCACGTGCCACTTGCGTGCCACCCAATTGATCTCCCGCACGCTCCTATTTCACCCATGATTATAAATGACTTAAATTTGTAATTATGACTAAACCTAGCCCAAACTTGACCCAACACCCAACCCAATTCTATGTAGGCCCCTCTCATGACTATCTAAACACCCTACACAAATTTCTCTCTCTACTTGTGTAGATATTTCATTATCTCTCTCCCTCTTTAATAAATATCTCTTTCTCTTATATATATATATATATATATATATATATATATATATATTTTCTCTTATATATATATATATATATATATATATATATATATATATATGAGAAAATATATATATATATATATATATATATATATGGGGTGTTTGTGTGTGTGAGTATATATATATATATATATATATATATATATATATATATATATATATATATATATATATATATATATATATATACTCACACACACAAACACCCCCCCCCCCCCCCCCCCCGCCATCACACAACATACCCCACTCTCTCTCTCTCTATCACTTTCATCTCTCTCTCTCTTTCTAATATATACACAACTCTCTCTCTCTCTCTCTTGCTCTCTCCTCTCTCTCTCTCTCTTTAATATACAAACACCCATCCTATAACCATCAGCCCTCTATTCTCTCTTCTTCCTCACACGACAGCAGCCCCCCTCCATTTTTAGCCGAGCCCCCTCACAACATCTCCTCCTCCTTCTCACCAACTTCTCCATTCCATCATCATATTTTCTTCTCCACTCTCCTCCTCCACCCTTGCCCGACAGGCACGGCCAGGATAGGCACGGCCAGTGCACAGCCAGACATGGCCATGCCACGCATGCACGTACAGGCGCACACGAGGGGCACAGCAGCCACGGGTGTACACGTACCAGGCGCGGCGGCAGCAGCGCACATGTGCAGCAGCGTGGCCGCACCACCACACACCACCTCGTGCCACCACGAACGCCCCCTTGTCCGACGAATTACTGGGCGACCTTCCCGTGGCGGTCGTCGACCTCCTCGACGCGTACAAGAGGCGATTCGTGCGTTTTGTACGGCATTCCGTCGTGACACGCGAGTTTTGAACTCAGAATTCGTGTTTCGTCGCAGCAACTTTGTGCACATTTTCTGGATGATCTGACTGTTGGATCGTCAATCCGTTTCTTTCGTCTCCATCTCGGTATTTACCCCTTCACCTCTGTCAAATTTTACTCGTTAATTCTGTCGTTTGCTATGTCAAATTGGCCACCAAGTTGACCATTTAAATTGTTTTATTTTTGGACAGTTTTGTGGAACCAACTTCGTCGACTCGTATCTCCGCCATCGCAGCTCCGTTTGGCATGACACCAGTTCCTGTGTACCGCTGGTATAATCCTCTTCCTGCTCCTTAAGTTTCATTTCTTTGTGAGCTTGTTTGATTGGTTGAATTTGACACCAAAGTTGACCGTCCGAATTCGTAATTTCTAACTTGTAAAATCCTAATTTTGAACCCGGGACTTCGGATTCAATTTTTGACACCACCATTAGACTCGTAGCATCGTTCTTGCACGAATTCATATAAAGTTTATTAGATTTGGAGGACATGGGCCCTGGCACGCATTTTGGTGCAAGACGGACCCCACAGTCCGAGTCAACGGGCCATTTTGAGATCGGCTCATTGAAATCCAATTTCGGATAAACCGTTGAGTTCGTATCGTCATTCTGGACTCGTTGCCATATAATTTGTTAGATTTAGTAGAAATTGGCTCCGACACGTATTTCTGTGCAAATCGGATTCCAATATCCGAGTCAACGGACCATTTTGAGATCGGGTCATCGGAATTCAATTCTGGATATACCGTTGAGTTCGTATCGTCATTCTGGATTCGTGGACATATATTTTTCTAGGTTTTGAGGACTTTTATCTTGGCACATTTTTCGGTGCAAAGTGGGTCCAACACGGACGCCATTTTGATACGAAATTACCTTCTTGTCCCTGTATCCAAATTGGACTTATAGGTAGGCTATTCTAGCTATTTTGACCATTCTGGACACGTTGGTGATGTTTGTTTCACATCACTGAAATTGATAAGTTGATCATGTGGATGATTATAGAGACTAGTTTTGACCTAGTTTAACCTAGAGTGGACTAGGAGTTGACCAGTTGACCAAAGTCAATTGTAAGTCAACCTTTGACCCAGTTTGACTTAGTTTGACTGAGTTTGACCTAAAATAGGCCTAGAAGCATAGAATTAATGTATTTATATATATTGTTTACTCTAGAACACTAAGTAATCCTATAAATTTATGTTAGATCTCTGTGACGTCAGTTCAGGCATAGACCCTCACTTATTACTCAGGACAGCATAAGAGTACATTCTCTGATAGTTTTTATTGTCTTGATATCTACTACATCCGATTCAGTTGTAGTATTTTACTTGATTCCTGACATGATGGTACATGAACTAGTATACGTCGGATCCTGTCATGTGATGTTATTCCTGGGTGACCATGGTATATTGGTATATTATTCAATCTTTTTTTGTACTTGTATAGACGCTGATTCCTAAGGGAATTTGCTACCCTCTTAGAGAATCCCGCATCATGACGTGACATGTCCGGATCCATCATACTACTCGGGGATGGAGAGTTATTAGAGGTTATGTGATCATACCCCATTGGTTACTACTTGCATCATAGCTTTATCCTCGCCTCACATAGGGTAAAGCCTGACCTGATACTACTTGCACCATAGCTTTCTATTTTGGCCAGCCTGATCTCTAGGTTTACCTGCACTTGTTCTTGCACCACAACCGGTCAAATGGAAGAGCCTGATCTTGACCCAAGCCGATCACATAATGCTCTAATATCTCAAGGCACTGTTTATATTTACATTATCCATCAGATATTACTGTACTGTTCTACATTCCAGTATTTCATACCCTGACATGATGTCCAGTTTTACATATACTACTTTATTTCTAGTCTTGATATTTTATCTTATATTTTATTATAATTGTCTCTTATAGAATTTGTCAATTTATATGGAACTGCTATTAGTTTATGTACTCGTTCCCATCCTGACTGAATATATTGACAATATTTTTTGGATTTGTTATGCCCTCATTATTGGACTATAGAATGTTGCTAGCTAGGGCGGATCTCGATATTCTTTCACCGAGAGTTGTCTACCAGGAGTGCTAGGCCGGGTATTTATTTTAGTTTTGTTATTGTTTTTCTTCCGTTTCATTCTTGTCTCATATGATCCTTTGTAGATTCTAGTTGTTCTAGTGATATTGTTATCTTTCTTATCTTATCTTCCTTAGCTTTTATGATGTGATATGAGTACTTTTATAGTTATGGATATTTTATATGTTGTAGTTAGTATCGGGTACTTGACATCGCTCTACCGTCGATACTGCGGCGTAGGCTGAGCGTGGCCCACGTATTCGTACCCGTATATCTGGGCGCGGGTCGTGATAGGACCGGTCCGTTGACCGGGTCCGGGCCAATGCAGATCATATTACACACTATGAAAAATGGAGTTGTGCACAAAGGGTATGTTTGATTTGGCACATTAAAGGTTGGAAGTGAGAAATTGGAACTACTGTTCTCTTTCTCTCTCTCTCTCTCAATTTTTGGTGTTTGGTTGTTTTTGGGAGTAAAAATTGGAACTGAAGATATTTGACAGCTGCAGTTCCATGTCCCTTCCATTTCTCTTCTTTTGAGTTCCTAATTTTTTTTAAAGAAGTCTCTCAGGAACTTCTACATTTCCTCTCGCTACAGATGTTACTAGCCAAATTTTTTTGGTGGCCGCGAGGTCCTCCACGAGATGACCCCGACGACGCCGAGTCATTACCGTACTGAACACCAGCTGGCATTGCCACCCGTCTTCGACCATGTCTCCATGCCATATGACCTGCGTCGGAGCACTCCGCCTCAGCTGAACTCTTTGCCATCTAGAGTACTATCCTTCCCGGCCTCATGCTCATCCCTATCTTTTCCGCACTGGAGACTCAACCGGATGCACCTCACCCTACCTGACGTCGATGCCCTACGTCGAACCGCCGGAGCTATGAAAGACCAAGACCCAGGGACGGAGAAGCCGAGAGGAAGAAGAAGTCAAGACAGAAGTCGAGAAGCCGGATGCGGCGCTTGCATGCTCGACCGAGGAGGTCTACTCCTCTCATGGGATTTGGGGGAGAAAAGAAATTGTGTAAGAAATAAACGAGTGTGAGAGAATGAGGGATATGTGAGAAATTTAACGATAATAATAATAATAATAATAATAATAATAATTAATAATTTTTTTGTTACATAAAATTAATAAAATTAATAATAATCATAATAATAGTAGTAGTAGTAGTAGTAGTAGTAGTAGTAGTAGTAGTAGTAGTAGTAGTAGTAGTTGGGATAAGCTCATCTTATTCAAGAGTAAAAAATTATATCAATTTTCAACTACCACTTTATTACAAATCAAACATTGAAATTAAAAATGTTAAAAAATTTCAATTCACTTTCAATAACATCCAAACGAAAGAACTCATAACATATGCATACACATGACACAAAAATCTCATAAAATATATGTACGCATAGTACGTATGTACTGTTGTAAATATGGATGTCCATAACTTATGTAACTCATGGCTCTTGGTCTTTTGTCTTCCATAACTTATGGCCCTTGATTTCATAACTTATGTAACTTATGACATTTGACACTCCATTGTAGGTTTATAAAAGACCATTCTAGTTGAGTGTATGTACATGAAGAAAGACTATTTCCTACATTCTCTATCGTGTTCTCCTCTATTGTATAACACGTTATCAGTACGAGTTTGCTCAAGGAAATTGTAAGTCCAACTTCCGTCATTCTTTTAATTTTTTTATTCATGCATTCATATGGTAGTAGGATGGTTTCTTATTCCCTCAGTCGGCGTCAATTTCTATCATCACTCTTAACAAAATGACACTTCACATCCTAACATTTCTTCTTGTTGTTATCTTTCTCTACCTAATGCAAGCTTTCCACTAAGTCATGGCTTGCTTAATGGTCTTGTTTATTAATGCATATCCAATAGCAGATGCAATTGCCAAAATATGTTAGCATATTTGTTGATGGATTCGTTTGCTTATGGTTTTTTAATCATGTTTGCCTTGAGCATATTTTTTGTAAAAAAAACATGCAGCTTCTTATCCCTTCAGTTATGTCATTTTATTTGGATTGATTTTATTAGCTCCAAACTTCGTGAGTTTTTATAGCAAATATCTTAAAGCTTTGTATTTAGATGAACCTGAAGTTTTATCTCCAAAATCTATATTGTATATAAGGCTTGAAGCCAAAATAAAATATGTTAGGCTTGAAGCCTAATTGGTAAAACTCAAACTTGTTGATTTGAGTATGTGTATTATATTCTAAAGTAATATTTATTTTTCAGACATATGGCAAACATCACTAAGCTTGAGTTCGCTGCTCTTGATATTTCCAGAAGAAATTATTTAATTTGGGTTCTTGAGGCTGAGATCCATTTGAGTTTAAAGAACCTTGCACATGTCATCAAAGAGAAAAATGAGACAAGCGAACAAGACAAAGCAAAGGCAATAATTTTCATTCGACATCACCTTCATGAAGGGCTAAAATCTGAATATCTTAAAGTAAAAGACCCAGCTGTTTTATGGAAAAACTTAAAGGAACGTTATGATCATCAAAAGAGTGTGATACTCCCAAAGGCTCGTTATGATTAGATGCACCTGATGTTGCAAGATTTTAAAACGGTAAACGAATATAACTCTGCAATGTTCAGAATTGTATCTCAAATGAGATTGTACGGAGATAATGTTACTGAAGAAGATATGTTGGAAAAGACATACACTACTTTCCATGCCACAAACATGCTCCTGAAGCAGCAATACCATGAAAAAGGTTTTACAAAATATTCTCAATTAATCTCATGCCTACTTGTTGCTGAACAAAATAATGAGCTCCTAATGAAAAACTATAACTCCCACCTTATTGGATTACAACCATTTCCTGAAGCGAATGCAAATAAATATAGACAAGGACATGGTCGCGGTCGCGGTCATGGTCGCGGTCGTGGCTGTAGTCATGGTCATAGTTATAGCCATGGTAAACTCAAGATCATGGTGGTCCTAATTATCATGCCTTCAAAAAGAAGGTTGGGACATACCACTTGAAGTGGAACAATAATAGCAAAAACATGATAAAGGAAAGGGTGTGAAAATAGATTCTCAGAAGAATTATGAAGATGCTTGCTATAGGTGTGGAGCAAAAGGGCATTGGTCTCGTACCTATTATACACCAAAGCACCTAATTGACCTTTACCAGGCATCTATCAATGGTAAAGAAAAAGAAAAAGAAATCAATCTTGCAGATTTCAGTAAAATTGTTGAAGATGAAAATGATCCAATGGAATTTACTTATCTGGATGTTGATGATTTCTTAAACAAGCCAAATGAAGGAATCAATGGGATTAAGTTTTAGGGTGATGATGCTAATGATGGCAATGGAAAGAACTAAAATGATTGTGTTGGGATTTAGACTATTTGAACTTTATTTTCCTAAGTTTAATTTTAGTTCAATGCTTGTATTCTTATGTTTCTAAGTCTTGGTCATTATAATATCGAATTAATAAATAAAGTTTCATAATGTTTCTTACTTCATTTTTTGTTTATAGAAATATGAAAAATATAGATGCAGTGAACAACTCCAACGTGGAGATATATGTCTGGTTGACAGTGGATCAACGCACACAATTCTTCGAGATCGAAAATATTTCTTGAACTTAAAATTTGCAAAAACAAATGTCAGTACAATTTTCGGTACTACAAAACTGATTGAGGACTCCGGAAGAGCGAACATTATATTACCTGGTGGAACAAATATTTTGGCGAAAGAGGCTTTATATTCTAGCAAGTCAAAAAGAAATTTGTTAAGTTTCAAAGATATACGTCTAAATGGTTTCCATATCGAGACTATGAATGTGGGGAATATGGAATATCTATGTATTACATCCAATGATTCATGCCAAAAGCATGTGGAAAAAAACTCCTAGTTTTCTCGTCAAGATTGTATTATATAAACATAAGTTCCATAGAATCTAACACTGCGATAAACCAGAAGTTCAATGATCCAAAACTTTTTATGCTTTGGCATGATCAACTTGGCCATCCTAGATCAAGTATGATGCATCGAATAGTTAGAAACTCACGTAGGCATCCTCTAAAGAACCAGAAGATTCTTTTACCTCGTGATTGTATATGTGTGTTGCATGCTCACAAGGGAAATTAATTGTAAGACCATCTCTAATGAAAGTTAATCTTGAATCCCCTATGTTTTTACAAAGAATACAAGGGGATATTTGTGGACCTATTAACCCACCTTGTGGACCATTTTGTTACTTTATGGTCTTGATAGATGCATCATCTAGATGGTCACATGTAAGTCTACTGTCAACACGAACGGTTGCTTTTGCCAAACTTCTTGCTCAGATTATATGACTAAGGGATCAATTCCCTGATTATTCCATCAAGACTATCAGTCTTGACAATGCCGGTGTATATACATCTCAAGCATTTCATGATTATTGCATGTTAATTGGCATTAATGTCGAACATTCAGTTGCACATGTGCATACTCAAAATGGACTTGCAGAGTCTTTTATTAAAAGGTTGCAATTGATTGCCAGACCTTTACTTCTAAGATCAAGTTTATCCACTTCTGTTTGGGGACATGCAATATTACC
The DNA here is from genome assembly GCA_029216955.1 of Iris pallida. Classification (NCBI taxonomy): domain Eukaryota; kingdom Viridiplantae; phylum Streptophyta; class Magnoliopsida; order Asparagales; family Iridaceae; genus Iris; species Iris pallida. Next base: position 14,169,497 of record JANAVB010021800.1, on the reverse strand, counting down.
TGCAGCTGCATTGGTCTATATTCGACCAAGTTCATTTCATCATTATTCACCATTGCAACTTGTTTCTGGCCAGCAGTTTGATATTTCACACTTAAAAGTTTTTGGTTGTGTTGTTTATGTCCCTATTTCTCTACCTAAACGAACAAAGATGGGACCACAAATACGTCTTGGAATTTATGTTAGTTTTGATTCCCCATCTATAATAAAATATATTAAGCCCCTGACGGACGATTTATTTAAGGCAAGGTTTGCGGATTGCCATTTTGATATCAGTTTTCCTGCCGTTAGGGGAGATAAAATGTCACTTCCTGTAGAATGATGTGAAATTATATAGAATGTATCATCTTTTATTGATTCACGCACAAGTAGATGTGAGCAAGAAGTAAAAAGGATCATTCATTTGCAAAATATCGCAAATCAGTTGCCAGATGCATTCACTGATATTAAAAAAGTGACAAAATCTCATATACTGGTAATAAATACACTAGCACGGATTGATATCTGTAACCCCAATTTCCCCAATTTTATAAATTCATGATTATTCTAAAAATATTTAGTGATTCTTTAATTATTTTCATAGCATTTCTGTTTTTGGGAAAGATTTAAATTATATTTTAAGGATTGTTAGCTAGTTAATTGGGAGTAACTAACTTGAGTGGTCCCCAAGTTTTCTAATTACCTTCCTAACAAAAATAACTAATTTCTAACCAGCCATAACAACTTTATAACAAACTTTTGGTATTAATATGTAATTCTTCAATTTTGGGGGATTTTTGTGCAAGATTCCTTTTTATTATATATGCTAAGGAGGAGAGAGAATGAGCAGAGCTCATTCTTTTCACCATCTCACTTCCTTCAGCCGAGTTTCTATGTTTCCCCAAATTTTATCTCACCTAAACCCTAACCCTAACTCCGGTGACCAACTATGGCGATGGTGGCAACAACCGCGACGGTGGTGGACAACACTCTCCGGCGAGCGGTTCCGTGATGAGCGACGACTGAGCCGTCTTCGAACAACATAAGGCGGTAACGAGCGGCAGACCGACGAGATGGGGTCGGCACATGTGACAGAGCACTCCGACGACGGCAGACAACCTCACGATCTCTCGACCGCAGTTGAGGGGTCGGTTTTCGGACGGCATCAGCATAGGAGACTTCCTCCTTTTCGATAGCGCACTCTCTGTTTCTTCGGCGATTCCCTTCTTCCTGGTGACGCTGAGATGATCATCGACATTTGGTGAGTTATCGATCATTTCCTTCTTTTTCTGTTCTCAATTGTTCAATCGCTTGATTTCCTGGGTTGGAATCACAAATCGGCTAAGAGTGATCAGTTTCTTTTGAGGTCAGTAGCTCAATTTAGTGGATCAAAGAACGATCACTGGTGAGTATTGATCTGGTGTTTTTGGAATAAGTGATGATCGACCGATCTTGATTTTGTCCCTTGATTTTCGACTGTGAACAATTCCTGAGGAATCGGAGTTCGATCGACGAGCTCGGTCTAGGTGAGTAATTTAATTTTTGTTTTATTTTCCTCTAGAATTTTTGATCGAATCTTCGTGTCCGATGTGAAATACTTTCTGGCATTGATCAAATTTTATTTCAAGTTCTTGATTAAGGATTTTGATCTGGTTTAGATCTATGGAATTATTTTTGTTTCTGAAATTCTGGTTTCAAGACATCATATGAGATGTAGAACCATAACTCTGTTTTCTGATCGAAATGTGTTTGATGGAATGCTCCAACCAGGTTTGTAGCAGTATATTGGACACGTACTGCTCGTATCTGATCTGCAGCTGTGTCACAAGTTGCATTAGAACCATTCTTTTAGGTAATTTGATCCTTTCTCCTCGAGTTACTTTTTATTTTTTGTAGCCAATCTTGTAGTAATCGGGTAGTGTATGGTTGGGATGCAGAGAGTTTTTGACTGTGTCCAAATTGTCCCCTGTGTCCGGGCTTTGTTCGTGTGTGTGTGGCATTGTCGTGAGCATGTTCAATACTCGACCTTAGTCTCGGATGCATGTCAGGATAAATGCAGACTTATACGAGTTAGTGGATTTGAATGCAGTAGCAGTAGTAATTCTGTTAGGTACAGGTATAACTCAATGGGTGTTTTAAGTGTTGTTGGATCTATCAAAAAGTCAGTTGGGTCTGCAGTATGTGCTCGTGTCTGGAGTTGGCCGTTGATGGCAGGGTCTTGACACAACGTGTCCTGGTTGGAGTCGACTGTGGTCCAGTTGAGTGAAGGTTGCTACAACCGAATTAAAATATGGGCTGGAGCTGTTTGGTAGTTGCTGCAGCCATGTCAAGTTAGAGTATGGCAGGATTCAATTGGTTTAGAAATAGCTTGAGCTTTGGGATTTTTAATGTATTCATTAAGGCTGATAGATTGTAGTAGTATCCTGGCTTTCTTAAGGAATGCATGAATACCATTGATTTCACTTTGTAGATTTTATTGTTGGCCAATAATAATTCATTATTCCATATCTGTTGTTGTCTCAGTTTTATTTGGATTTGAATTAAGTCACTTGGCTTAATACGAGGAATTGATAAATAGGGATGAGTGCTTATTTCTGATAGTAATATCTGGAAATTTTGTTCAAATAAAGTCAGAGTTTTGATGCCATTTGAGGCCATTTTATTATGTGAGAATGTTGAGTGTTACCTTTCTAACATTTATTGAAATAGTAGAAGAGAAACTATGAGCATGACAAATTAGTGAGTTGTTGCTGATTAGTATCAAGCCTTGATGATTGAAGGAATAGTAGCCTCTAATCATCAGTGTCATTTAATAGTAGAGGTGGTGTTCTTTGTAGTAATTAATAGTATTTTTAATATTCCCATTTTTCTTCATTACAAATTGTTATGATTAATATAATTAATTAGTGATAATGTGTAATTAACCAACTTGTACCTACCTAAAATATCAGGAGGACATCCAACTCCATTGATTATCCGTACTTTCCCGGAGCAAGGCAAGTACATTCTATGGTCTTGTGTATTTACATATCTTATACTTCTCATGATGACACAATATGACACGATATCTTATACCCTTATACTTTCCTGTTCTTCTACTTACTTATGTCGGGAAGGAAAAATACACTAGCTATGTGACCAAACCCCGGTTCTAAAATTCATGTAGATAGCTTAGGCCTCGCACTGTGCACGCGGGTCCTAAGTCGTACCGATATTCATGTACTCCTGTATATATTCCTGTACTCACCCCAGCCGGTCACATAGGCTAGTTGTATTTCAAATATTATGCACATGTCATGTCTTGTACTTCAGGTTCATGGTTTACATTCTTGTACTTTATTTTATGTACTTTACGTTCATGTACTTTCACGTTCTTTTCCTGTACTTTATAGTTCATGTTCTCCTGTACTCATTTCCATATCATGATGTTCTTGTTCATTACCTAGAATTGTACTTTGCTCCGCTCCTGACTGGATATGTTGCATGTATACTTGCAGATATTGTTCTACCTTATGGGCCAGAGCCCGAGATCTTAGCTGAGCAGGATGGAGACATGACTTAGCTAGAGGCTTCAGGTTTAGACTGTTTAGCTTTATTCCTAGATATTGTTTTAGAGTTCATAGTATATGTGGATTATGGTGATCTTTCTGGGAACGTTTATAGATGCTGTGATTGTGCACATTCATGTTTATCTGGTTAGATTTCCCTAGCTTGGTACAACTTACTTCGTCGTATCTAACGACGAAGGATGGGCGTGTCCGACTCGTGTCCGATTATTCGGGAGCGGGTCGTGACATGTTTTTAGTGGTGGCCCATGCAGTCTATCCTAATGGTACCGAGGTATTAGTGTACTATTGGAGGACTTGAGTAAACTAGGGAAACTTGATCACAGCATAGGAAATCGGTTACATCGGGTATATTGATATTCTATAAACACTTGTTGTTTTTAGGTTTAGGACATTTTAATAGTTTTTTGTTTTTTTAGATAGTTCAAAGCACGAAACACCAGAACTATTGATCAACCTACACTTGAGGGTTCCGAGCTTCTACTACCTCATGTCACCCTACTATCCCCATTGGTAGTACACAGTTGATGGCGATGTTTCAAGAGTTCCTTGACAGCCAGAGGGAGCGTGTCATCCTTTTCCAAGCCAGACTTGTGGATATACTCTTCGAACCGGGAAGGACTTCTGACTCCCAAACTCTCAGACCTTTAGACTTCTCCGACACCGAGCGTATATGTTGTACCGAAGAGCAGATCGAGAACCTGGAACCGCCACTTCTGGAGATTGTCAAGTCTCTGAGGACCCGACTCCTCTGATTGAAGTCACCAACCAGGAGTTCCAGAATGTAGCATGGATAATAGAACAAGACGAAAGTTGAAGGCCAAGCAAGACCTGAAGACTTGAGACGGAAGTAGCAACTACTCTGGACCCGTAAAGCGTCGCAATACTCAGGTAGTGCCTCTTCAGTCGCATCATCAGCCACGCCACCAGAGACAGATTCAGATTCGTCTTCATAGTGCTACTGCAAGAGGATGGACACCACTACGACGAGTGCCACAGGAGACTGAGGTTATGCTTGTTCTACGGATCGCTTGCCCATCAAGTCAAGGATTGCCCGGAGGCCGCTAATCGTACTGCCTAAAGACGAGCACGAGGAGCATCAGGACTACAGCAAAAGGGACCGCCTCTCTAAATTCAGCACCCGTATGGAGCACTATCGAAATGACCAGCCTACGTCAGGACAGCTGAAGAAATTGAAGCAATTCCAGTCCCAGAGAAATACTAAAGACAGGCTGAAGATCGAAGGCTTTTCTTGCATGGTTGGAACAGACCATGAGTCGTCATTCACATTCCAATTTAAATTTTATAAAATTTACTTATTCATGTTTAAGAGCTTGAAAGATTTTGTTTCCTATCTTAAACTCTTTGGTGTTTATTCCAGATATTATTCCTATTCTAGAATTTGTTCCTTATTCGTAACTATGTTTCTTATTTGAAGATTGTTTCCTGTTCGGTAAACCTGTTTCATATTCACTATTCAATATTTTGTTTCAAATCCGATATTCGATACCATGTTTTCATATTCATTATTTATGGCTTTGTTTTGTTGGCTTCTATTTGAAATTTTCCTATTCGAACCATGTGTTATTCGAGATTTTATTCCTATCTAAAATTTCATTTTGAAACTTGTTCCCAATCAAAACATTGTTTGAACCTTCGCTTCTAATTAACACATGTTCGCAATTCAGTCCATATTCGAGACATTGTATGAAGATTTTGTTTTCTATTTTGAGACTTTGACCAGTTCCTTGTTTGAGATTCTATTTCCTATTCATGATTTTATTCGGGATTATTCTCTATTCACGGCTTTGTTGATGGATGATTTCCTATCTGAGATTGTTTCCAATTGAATTTCTTTTCCATTCAAGGTATTATTCGAGATTTCGTTGCCATTTGAGATTCTGTTATAGTTTAATTCATGCACAAGATTTCTGGTCCTTATTTTGAGACTTTGTCTTCTATCTGATGTCTTGCTTCTGTTCACCCTTCGATACTCTGTTATCTCTTCGGGATAACGTACCATACACAGAATTTTGTTATAATTCCAGATTTTATTTGAGATTCTGGTTACTATTCGGAACTTCGTTTCCTGTTCGGGATTTAAAACCACCTTGTTTGTCCTTTTAGTACCACTACTCATTGTTGAATTCTTTGTTGCTTCTTAGTACCTAATAAACCCTTGTATTCTAACAGACGGATAACCTCATCATTATTGTGACTTGGACTATTGAAACTCATTTTGGATTCTTTGAAACTCCTTTTGAAATTCCTACGGATAAGGTTGAGAGACTATTCGATGATCTACTGGGGTGTGGCAGTTGCGTGCTACAGTCATTATCTGGATTACGGATACCAAGGGTCACTGCAGCCAGCAGCGCACTGGCGAGGCAAGAACTCTAAATTGAAGTGATTTCAGATATTCATAGGTTTTCAAGTATTATTGAGACTTTGTCATATTCTCCATATCTTGATCTCTTGGGTTGTTTCATCAATGATTGTTAGGGAAATGGATAAGATTGACAGAATATTCTGTGACATATTGTTATTTGAGTCACGGCGCCGAAAGTCCACTACAGTCAGATATATACTGACAGGGTAGGGATTCTAAGCAAAGTGATTTCAAATACCTATATGTTCTCGGGTACCATGGAGACTATATTCCTCTTTCATACAATTATTGATTTTTCTTGAATGACAAATCCATGTACTCACCTTGACTTGATATTGATATCTCCTGATTAGTTCCATATTTTTCCCTCAACTCTTGCAATTTTTTCTTCTTGTATTTTATTGATGGATCGTTGATTTTACACATCGTTAGATCTTGATTCCGTTTAACTAGATTTTAAAATCGTGCATATATTTCGACCGTGTTTTATCTAAACTTCAATCTTAGTCATGTCTATCCAACCGTGATTTTCCCATCTTGTTCAAGTCCATTTGTGCTAACTTTCGATTCAAATCGTGCTTCAAAGACCGTGCCCTTCAAGATTTTATGCCTCTAAGTCATAATTGAAACTTCATTCCATCACGTGCCTATTTGATTCTTGATTATTGTGGATCGTATCATTTCAATTTTCGGTATAAAATTATCGTGCATGGTATTAATTAAAATCTTGTCTCGATTAGTGTCTGACCAATTTGGTCGTTATTGATCCTGCCACTTCACTGTTTATTTTGCCATGCTAAATCCTTCCAAGACCTACCTTTGATCATATCCAGAAATCCTGATCGTGCCTATATTTTATGATGATTATACTTTTGCTCCTTTCAATCATGTCTGATAATTTGAAACCGTGACTGAATAGTTTTGATCATGACCATTTTTCCACCATGCCTCAATTTTGATTTGGATTGTGCTTAGTTGATCGTGCCAGATAATATATTTTGTCATGACTAAATTTAACCTTATGGTATGACCAACTTAATTGATCAGTCTCAATTTTTATGATAACTGTGCCTACTGTACCCTTTGAATTTTGAGGACGAAATTTTCTAAGGGGGGTAGATTTGTAACCCCAATTTCCCCAATTTTATAAATTCATGATTATTATAAAAATATTTAGTGATTCTTTAATTATTTTCATAGTATTTCTGTTTTTGGGAAAGCTTTAAATTGTATTTTAAGGATTGTTAGCTAGTTAATTGGGAGTAACTAACTTGAGTGGTCCCCAAGTTTTCTAATTACCTTCCTAACAAATATAACTAATTTATAACCAGCCATAACAACTGTATAACAAACTTTTGGTATTAATATGTAATTCTTCAATTTTGGGGGATTTTTGTGCAAGATTCCTTTTTATTATATATGTTGAGGAGGAGAGAGAATGAGCAGAGCTCATTCTTTTCACCATCTCACTTCCTTCAGTCGAGTTCCTATGTTTTCCCAAATTTCATCTCACCTAAACCCTAACCCAAGCTCCGGTGACCAACTATGGCGATGGTGGCAGCAACCGCGACGGTGGCGGACAACACACTTCGGCGAGCGGTTCCGTGATGAGCGACGACTGAGCCGTCTTCGAGCAACACTAGGCGGCGACGAGTGGCGGACCGACGAGATGGGGTCGGCACATGTGACAGAGCACTCCGACGACGGCAGACGACCTGGCGATCTCTCGACCGCAGTTGAGGGGTCGGTTTCCGGACGGCGTCAGCACAGGGGACTTCCTCCTTCTCGACAGCGCACTCTCTGTTTCTCCGACAATTCCCTTCTTCCTAGTGACGCTGAGATGATCATCGGCAGTTGGTGAGTTATCGATCATTTCCTTCTTTTTATGTTCTCAATTGTTCAATCGCTTGATTTCCTGGGTTGGAATCACAGATCGGCTAAGAGTGATCAGTTTCTTTTGGGGTCAATAGCTCAATTTAGTGGATCGAAGAACGATCACTAGTGAGTATTGATCTGGTGTTTTTGGAATAAGTGATGATCGACCGATCTTGATTTTGTCCCTTGATTTTCGACAGTGAACAATTCCTGAGGAATCGGAGTTCGATCGACGAGCTCGGTCTAGGTGAGTAATTTAATTTTTGTTTTATTTTTCTCTAGAATTTTTGATCGAATCTTCGTGTCCGATGTGAAATACTTTCGGGCATTGATCAAATTTCATTTCGAGTTCTTGATTAAGGATTTTGATCTGGTTTACATCTATGGAATTATTTTTGTTTCTGAAATTCTGGTTTCAAGACATCATATGAGATGTAGAACCATAACTCTATTTTCTGATCGAAATGTGTTTGATGGAATGCTCCAACCAGGTTTGTAGCAGTATATTGGACACGTACTGCTCGTATCCGATCTGCAGCTGTGTCACAAGTTGCGTTAGAACCATTCTTTCAGGTAATTTGATCCTTTCTCCTCGAGTTACTTTTTATTTTTGGTAGCCAATCTTGTAGTAATCAGGTAGTGTATGGTTGGGATGCAGAGAGTTTTTGACTGTGTCCAAATTGTCCCCTGTGTCCGGGCTTTGTTCGTGTGTGTGTGGCATTGTCGTGAGCATGTTCAATACTCGACCTTAGTCTCGGATGCATGTCAGGATAAATGCAGACTTATACGAGTTAGTGGATTTGAATGCAGTAGCAGTAGTAATTCTGTTAGGTACAGGTATAACTCAATGGGTGTTTTAAGTGTTGTTGGATCGATCAAGAAGTCAGTTGGGTCTGCAGTATGTGCTCGTGTCTGGAGTTGGCCGTTGATGGCAGGGTCTTGACACAACGTATCCTGGTTGGAGTCGACTGTGGTCCAGTTGAGTGAAGGTTACTACAACCGAATTAGAATATGGGCGGGAACTGTTTGGTAGCTGCTGCTGCCATGTCAAGTTAGAGTATGACAGGATTCAATTGGTTTAGAAATAGCTTGAGCTTTGGGATTTTTAATGTATTCATTAAGGCTGATAGATTGTAGTAGTATCCTGGCTTTCTTAAGGAATGCATGAGTACTATTGAGTTCACTTTGTAGATTTTATTGTTGGCCAATACTAATTCATTATTCCATATCTGTTGTTGTCTCAGTTTTATTTGGATTTGAATTAAGTCACTTGGCTTAATACAAGGAATTGATAAATAGGGATGAGTGCTTATTTCTGATAGTAATATCTGGAAATTTTGTTCAAATAAAGTCAGAGTTTTGATGCCATTTGAGGCCATTTTATTATGTGAGAATGCTGAGTGTTACCTTTCTATCTTTTATTGAAATGGTAGAAGAGAAACTATTAGCATGACAAATTAGTGAGTTGTTGCTGATTAGTATCAAGCCTTGATGATTGAAGGAATAGTAGCCTCTGATCATCAGTGTCATTTAACAGTAGAAGTGGTGTTCTTTATATTAATTAAGAGTATTTTTAGTATTCCCATTTTTTCTTCATTACAAATTGTTAGGATTAATATAATTAATTAGTAATAATGTGTAATTAACCAACTTGTACCTACCTAAAATATCAGGAGGACATCCAGCTCCATTGATTACCCGTACTTTCCCGGAGCAAGGCAAGTACATTCTATGGTCTTGTGCATTTACATATCTTGTACTTCTCATGATGACACGATGTGACAAGGTATCTTATACCCTTGTACTTTCCTGTTCTTGTACTTACTTGTGTCGGAGAGGGAAATACACTAGCTATGTGACCAAACTCCGATTCTAAAATTCATATAGATAGCTTAGGCCTCGCACTGTGCACGCGGGTCCTAAGCCGTACCGATATTCATGTACTCCTATACATATTCTTGTACTCACCCTAGCCGGTCACATAGGCTAGTTGTATTTCAAACATTGTGCATATGTCATGTCTTGTACTTCAGGTTCATGGTTTACATTCTTGTACTTTATTTTCTGTACTTTACGTTCATGTACTTTCATGTTCTTTTCCTGTACTTTATAGTTCATGTTCTCCTGTACTCATTTCCATATCATGATGTTCTTGTTCATTACCTAGAATTGTACTTTGCTCTGCTCCTGACTGGATATGTTGCAGGAGTACTTGTGTAACGCCCCAGAACCAGAATACTGGAGAGCGGGGGCATATATAGCCAGCTACGTATATTGAAATGGAATCCACCTCGCTATACGGTTACGGCTGTCTAGATATATGAGGGTTTAACTACAAGCCACCAGTCTCTTATGGTCATGAACAAGCCTATTATCTCAATCTCAAGCAAGAAATAACAGTTACAAGATGTCAGAGCACCAAATATACAATAGTAAGGCGTCCCATATATTACATATTTGGATGATCATGAAGCTAGTCATTACAAAATGTGAAGACTAGCAAGAGTTTCTGTCATACATGATCAACCCTAGGATTTGCCAATCATATTACAGCCCGTAGGCAGACAGTAAGTAAAGTGCAATCGAGCTAACACGTGCTCGTTGGCTAAACGCCTCAAAAGAATAATTTTACAATAGAGTGGGAGAGCCAAAATAAAACCCACTCGTTGCCCGGATTACGCCTGGTGGTCACCATCGGGCTAGAAAATAGGTAGATCCTCTGGAGCTGCTCCGGTATCTGGCCATACAAAACCAGCTGGGTCAGATCCCAGAAAGAGCAAGTGCCACAAAGGAGGCTTCACTTAGGAACTAAAACCAGCAATTAACACAGAATATAATAGTATAATAAAAGACTTGAAATATGGAAAATCATAATAATATACGATGAGATAACCATGGAACTATTCAGATAACCAAGTTACAACCCGTAAACCAAACAAGGACCAGGGTTGTAACCCTTCATCTGAACAGAACTTGGTTTTCCACCATTTATCGATAAAGTAAAGCACAAGCATTCAGGTCATTTAACAATCTTGTACAGGATCAGGACAAAACTAGACTGGTTAAACTCCATCCAACATTCACGTCCAAGCAATTTGTACGGCTTGATACTTTAACTAACTAGGGTTATCACAGGCCTAGTTACTAGCAAGATGCAGTGAGATTATTCCAACAGCCACAAGCCCTGCAGACCATCCAGGTTATCCAGGTCGAATATTTTGTTCATGAAGGGTGCAACACATGACAGTGTGCTGGAAATGTGCCCTACTCGTCGGCAGGCTACAAGTCCACTGGCGCGCCTAGATAACGGGATTGCCTGTAGCTGGAAAATTTCTTCATGACTACTGAATTATTCTAGTTATTAACCTTAGTCAATTTCAGTAGGTACCCCTGACTGTGGTACTCAGGGGTCCCTGTCCTAGGCATGATGCAAGACAATACTGGTTCATTGGCACAAACAAAATCGTCCACGGTGTCCAGGCTATTCATTTTTGTCATGTCATGCTAGCCATCGCAACAGTATACCAAGGTACATCATGTCAGGTTTTACTTGTCAAGAGTACGCCACGACGGGCCATTAGCATGTCATGTTACTTGTCAAGAGTGTACCACTATGGTTTACTATCGTGTTCTTGGCACATGCACAGAATAACATAGTACAAGCATTCTATCAAGGGACCCAAGTTACACAGAGGGTCCTAAGACAAAATACAAATGTAACAACTCAACATAAAATACAAGGGCTATAGAAGAGTCATGCGGCTCGGGAAGGAGGGCCATGCGGCTCGGGGTGTAGGATCATGCGGCTCGGGCTCATGCGGTCAGGGAAGCAGACTCATGCGGCCAAGGAAGGGGGGCACATGCGGCCAGGGAACAGGCAGGCTCATACGACAGGGGAGGAGGGCGCATGCGGCTGAAAGGGGAAGGGCTCATGCGACAGGGAAAGTAAGCTCATACGGCTGGGAGGGGATGGATCTCATACGGCTCGGGGGATCGAGTTCATACGGCAGGGGATCATGCTCGTACGGCTGGAGGACCATGCAAGCCATGTGGCAAGAAGGGGTCATGAGCTCATGCGGCTGGAGTAAAAAGGGCGCATGCGGCTGGAGTAAAAAGGGCGCATGCGGTTGGAGGGGACTGGGTCTTATGCGGCCAGGAGAGAAAGGTTCATGCGGCTCGAGCCAATCAAAGTCATGCGGCCCGGTCCAAGCGATGCCATGCGGCTAAGACCCATGCGGTTCAGGAGGATCGGTTTCATGCGGATGGAAAAAGGAGTTCATACGGCTCGGAGAGAAAAGAGTCCATGCGGCCAGCCATGCGGCTAAGGGCCATGCGGCCGAGGAAACTTGCCGCATGAAAAGTCATGCGGTCAAGGACTGTTCTTCTTCTCCAATTTTTCGAGAAGAAGAACCATAAAGCCATAGCTCCCAAGCTCCAAAATTCTTCATCTAAGGTCAGAATCCGGACTTCCATAGGTCAAAATGGGGTAGAACGAAATTCTCCACAACCTGGAATACTCAAAGCTTGCAAATAACAAGGTTAAGTAGATCAAAACCCAAGAAATCCGAAAATGCAATAAGCTTAGATCTACACAAAATGAGCCATGGAAATTAAAAGTGCTAAGTACTAAAGTGTCCTAGAATCTCGTGAAGAAGAGAATGGGACAACAAAAGTTGAGTTCCTCCATGAAGCAAGATGTACTTGACTAAGCTCTCCCACTCTCTCTCTGGTAGGTGAAGAGTAATGGTGAGAAAGAAGAAGAATAAATGAGGAGAGAAAAAGGGGGTTGGGATATAAATGATGATGGTGGTGGTAGATAGGAATTTTCTTTTGGTTCATGATGAACCCAAAAGCAATCCAACCCAAGCCAAACCAACCCAAGATAAACCATAACCAATGAAATATTAAAATAAATCATGCAATGAGACATGCAATACGAGTCAAAATATGTACATGTATACCAAAATACGTAATACGAACTATGGTCATTACAACTTGCAGGATATTGTTCTACCTTATGGGCCAGAGCCCGGGATCTTAGCTGAGCAGGATGGAGACATGACTTAGCTAGAGGCTTCAGGTTTAGAATGTTTAGCTTTATTCCTAGATATTGTTTTAGAGTTCATAGTATATTTCATTCATGTTGACTCTGGTACCTTTATGTTATATGGATTTGTGGATTATGGTGATCTTTCTGGGAACATTTATAGATGCTGTGATTGTGCACATTTATGTTTATCTGGTTAGATTTCCCTAGCTTGGTACAGCTTACTTCGTCGTGTCTAACGACGAAGGCTGGGCGTGTCCGACTCGTATCCGATTATTCGGGAGCGGGTCGTGACATATTTTTAGTGGTGGCCCATGCAGTCTATCCTAATGGTACCTAGGTATTAGTGTACTATTGGGGGACTTGAGTAAACTAGGGAAACTTGATCACAGCATAGGAAATCGGGTACATCGGGTATATTGATATTCTATAAACACTTGTTTTTAGGTTTAGGACATTTTAATAGTTTTTTGTTTTTTTAGATAGTTCAAAGCACGCAACATCGAAACTGTTGATCCACCTATACTTGAGGGTTCCGAGCTTCCACTACCTCATGTCACCCTACTATCCCTATGGGCAGTACATATAGCGATGTTTCAAGAGTTCCTTGACAGCCAGAGGGAGCATGACATCCTTTTTTAAGCCAGACTTGTGGATATACTCTCCGAGCTAGGAAGGACTTCTGACTCCCAGACTCTCAGACCTTTGGACTTCTCCGACACCGAGTGCATATCTTGTACCGAAGAGCAGATCGAGAACCTGGATCCGCCACTTCTGGAGATTGTCAAGTCTCTGAGGACCCGACTCCTCTGATTGAAGTCACCAACCAGGAGTTCCAGAACGTAGCATGGACAATAGAACAAGACGAAAGTTGAAGGCTAAGCGAGACTTGAAGACTTGAGACAGAAGTAGCAACTACTCTGGACCCGCAAAGCGTCATAATACTCAGGCAGCACCTCTTCAGTCGCATCATCAGCCACGCCACCAGAGGCAGATTCAGATTCGCCTTCATAGTGCTACTGCAAGAGGATGGACACCTCTACGATGAGTGCCACAGGAGACTGAGGTTATGTTTGTTCTATGGATCGCTTGCCCATCAAGTCAAGGATTGCCCGGAGGCTGCTAATCGTACTGCCCAAAGACGAGCACGAGGAGCATCAGGACTACAGCAAAAGGGACCGCCTCTCTAAATTCAGCACCCGTATGGAGCACTATTGCAATGACCAGCCTACGTTAGGACAGTTGAAGAAATTGAAGCAATTCCAGTCCCAGAGGAATACTAAAGACATGATGAAGATCGAAGGCTTTTTTTGCATGGTTGGAGCAGACCATGAGTCATGATTCACATTCCAATTTAAATTTTATACAATTTCCTTATTCATGTTTAAGAGCTTGAAAGATTTTGTTTCCTATCTTAAACTCTTTTGTGTTTATTCCTGATATTATTCCTATTCTAGAATTTGTTCCTTATTCGTAACTATGTTTCTTATTTGAAGATTGTTTCCTGTTCGGTAAACATGTTTCATATTCACTATTCAATATTTTGTTTCAAATCCGATATTCGATACCATGTTTTCATATTCATTATTTATAGCTTTGTTTTGTTGGCTTCTATTTGAAATTTTCCTATTCGAACCATGTGCTATTCGAGATTTTATTCCTATCTGAAATTTCATTTTGAAACTTGTTCCCAATCAAAACATTGTTTGAACCTTCGCTTCTAATTAACGCTTGTTTGCGATTCAGTCCATATTCGAGACATTGTATGAAGATTTTATTTTCTATTTTGAGACTTTGACCAGTTCCTTGTTTGAGATTCTATTTCCTATTCATGATTTTATTCGGGATTATTCTCTATTCACGGCTTTGTTGATGGATGATTTCCTATCTGAGATTGTTTCCTATTGAATTTCTTTTCCATTCAAGGTATTATTCGAGAGTTCGTTGCCATTTGAGATTCTGTTATACTTTAATTCCTGCACAAGGTTTCTGGTCCTTATTTTGAGACTTTGTCTTCTATCTGATGTCTTGCTTCTGTTCACCCTTCGATACTCTGTTATCTCTTCGGGATAACGTTCTATACACAAAATTTTGTTATCATTCCAGATTTTATTTGATATTTTGGTTACTATTCGGATCTTCGTTTCCTGTTCGGGATTTAAAACCTCCTTGTTTGTCCTTTTAGTACCACTACTCATTGTTGAATTCTTTGTTGCTTCTTAGTACCTAATAAACCCTTGTATTCTAACAGACGGATAACCTCACCATTATTGTGACTTGAACTATTTAAACTCATTTTGGATTCTTTGAAACTCCTTTTGAAATTCCTACGGATAAGGTTGAGAGACTATTCGATGATCTACTGGGGCGTGGCAGTTGCGCACTACAGTCATTATCTGGATTACGGATACCAAGGGTTCACTACAGCCAGCAGCGCACTGGCGAGGCAGGAACTCTAAATTGAAGTGATTTCAGATATTCATAGGTTTTCAAGTATTATTGAGACTTTGTCATATTCTCCATATCTTGATCTCTTGGGTTGTTTCATCAATGATTGTTGGGAAAATAGATAAGATTGACAGAATATTCTGTGACATATTGTTATTTGAGTCACGGCGTCGAAAGTCCACTACAATCAGATATATACTGGCAGGGTAGGGATTCTAAGCAAAGTGATTTCAAATACCTATATGTTCTCGGGTACCATGGAGACTATATTCCTCTTTCATACGATTATTGATTTTTTTTGAATGACAAATCCATGTACTCACCTTGACTTGATATCGATATCTCCTGATTAGTTCCATATTTTTCCCTCAACTCTTGCAATTTTTTCTCCTTACTTTTTATTGATGGATCGTTGATTTTACACATTGTTAGATATTGATTCCGTTTAACTAGATTTTAAAATTGTGCATATATTTTGACCGTGTTTTATCTAAACTTCAATCTTAGTCTTGTCTATCCAACCGTGATTTTCCCATCTTGCTCAAGTCTATTTGTGCTAACTTTTGATTCAAATCGTGCTTCAAAGATCGTGCCCTTCAATATTTTATGCCTCTAAGTCATAATTGAAACTTCATTCCATCACGTGCCTGTTTGATTCTTGATTATTGTGGATCGTATTATTTCAATTTTCGGTATGAAATTATCGTGCATGGTATTAATTAAAATCTTGTCTCGATTAGTGTCTGACCAATTTGGTCGTTATTGATCCTGCCACTTCACTGTTTATTTTGTCATGCTAAATCCTTCCAAGCCCTACCTCTGATCATATCCAGAAATTCTGATCGTGCCTATATTTTATGATGATTATACTTTTGCTCCTATCAATCATGTCTGATAATTTGAAACCGTGACTGAATAGTTTTGATCATGACTATTTTTCCACCATGCCTCAATTTTGATTTGGATTGTGTTTAGTTGATCGTGCCAGATAATATATTTTGTCATGACTAAATTTAACCTTATGGTATGACCAACTTAATTGATCAGTCTCAATTTTTATGATAACTGTGCCTATTGTACCCTTTGAATTTCGAGGACGAAATTTTCTAAGGGGGGTAGATTTGTAACCCCAATTTCCCCAATTTTATAAATTCATGATTATTATAAAAATATTTAGTGATTCTTTAATTATTTTCATAGCATTTCTGTTTTTGGGAAAAATTTAAATTCTATTTTAAGGATTATTAGCTAGATAATTGGGAGTAACTAACTTGAGTGGTCCCAAAGTTTTCTAATTACCTTCCTAACAAATATAACTAATTTCTAACCAGCCATAACAACTATATAACAAACTTTTGGTATTAATATGTAATTCTTCAATTTTGGGGGATTTTTGTGCAAGATTCCTTTTTATTATATATGCTGAAGAGGAGAGAGAATGAGCAGAGCTCATTCTTTTCACCATCTCACTTCCTTCAGTCGAGTTCCTGTGTTCCCCAAATTTCATCTCACCTAAACCCTAACCCTAACTCCGGTGACCAACTATGGCGATGGTGGCAGCAACCGCGACGGTGGCAGACAATACTCTCCGGCGAGCGGTTCCGTGATGAGCGACGACTGAGCCATCTTCGAGCAACACCAGGCGGCGACGAGCGACAGACCGATGAGATGGGGTCTGCACATGTGACAGAGCACTCCGACGACGGCATACGACCTGGCGATCTCTCGACCGCAGTTGAGGGGTCGATTTTCGGACAGCGTCAGCACAGGGGACTTCCTCATTCTCGACAGCGCACTCTCTGTTTCTTCGGCGATTCCCTTCTTCCTGGTGACGCTGAGATGATCATCGACAGTTGGTGAGTTATCGATCAATTCATTCTTTTTTTGTTCTCAATTGTTCAATCGCTTGATTTCCTGGGTTGGAATCACAGATCGGCTAAGAGTGATCAGTTTCTTTTGGGGTCAGTAGCTCAATTTAGTAGATCGAAGAACGATCACTAGTGAGTATTGATCTGGTGTTTTTGGAATAAGTGATGATCGACCGATCTTGATTTTGTCCCTTGATTTTCGACAGTGAACAATTCCTGAGGAATCGGAGTTCGATCGACGAGCTCGGTCTAGGTGAGTAATTTAATTTTTGTTTTATTTTTCTCTAGAATTTTTGATCGAATCTTCGTGTCCGATGTGAAATACTTTCTGGCATTGATCAAATTTCATTTCGAGTTCTTGATTGAGGATTTTGATCTGGTTTAGATCTATGGAATTCTTTTTGTTTCTGAAATTCTGGTTTCAAGACATCATAGGAGATGTAGAACCATAACTCTGTTTTCTGATCAGAATGTGTTTGATGGAATGCTCCAACCAGGTTTGTAGCAGTATATTGGACACGTACTGCTCGTATCCGATCTGCAGCTGTGTCACAAGTTGCGTTAGAACCATTCTTTCAGGTAATTTGATCCTTTCTCCTCGAGTTACTTTTTATTTTTGGTAGCCAATCTTGTAGTAATCGGGTAGTGTATGGTTGGGATGCAGAGAGTTTTTGACTGTGTCCAAGTTGTCCCCTGTGTCCGGACTTTGTTCGTGTGTGTGTGGCATTGTCGTGAGCATGTTCAATACTCGACCTTAGTCTCGGATGCATGTCAGAATAAATGCAGACTTATACGAGTTGGTGGATTTGAATGCAGTAGCAGTAGTAATTCTGTTAGGTATATGTATAACTCAATGGGTGTTTTAAGTGTTGTTGGATCTATCAAGAAGTCAGTTGGGTCTGCAGTATGTGCTCGTGTCTGGAGTTGGCCGTTGATGGCAGGGTCTTGACACAACGTATCCTGGTTGGAGTCGACTGTGGTCCAGTTGAGTGAAGGTTACTACAACCGAATTAGAATATGGGCGGGAACTGTTTGGTAGCTGCTGCAGCCATGTCAAGTTAGAGTATGGCAGGATTCAATTGGTTTAGAAATAGCTTGAGCTTTGGGATTTTTAATGTATTCATTAAGGCTGATAGATTGTAGTAGTATCCTGGCTTTCTTAAGGAATGCATGAGTACTGTTGAGTTCACTTTGTAGATTTTATTGTTGGCCAATACTAATTCATTATTCCATATCTGTTGTTGTCTCAGTTTTATTTGGATTTGAATTAAGTCACTTGGCTTAATACAAGGAATTGATAAATCGGGATGAGTGCTTATTTCTGATAGTAATATCTGGAAATTTTGTTCAAATAAAGTCAGAGTTTTGATGCCATTTGAGGCCATTTTATTATGTGAGAATGCTGAGTGTTACCTTTCTATCTTTTATTGAAATGGTAGAAGAGAAACTATGAGCATGACAAATTAGTGAGTTGTTGCTGATTAGTATCAAGCCTTGATGATTGAAGGAATAGTAGCCTCTGATCATCAGTGTCATTTAACAGTAGAGGTGGTGTTCTTTGTATTAATTAAGAGTATTTTTAGTATTCCCATTTTTTCTTCATTACAAATTGTTAGGATTAATATAATTAATTAGTGATAATGTGTAATTAACCAACTTGTACCTACCTAAAATATCAGGAGGACATCCAGCTCCATTGATTACCCGTACTTTCCCGGAGCAAGGCAAGTACATTCTATGGTCTTGTGCATTTACATATCTTGTACTTCTCATGATGACACGATGTGACACGGTATCTTATACCCTTGTACTTTCCTGTTCTTGTACTTACTTGTGTCGGGGAGGGAAATACACTAGCTATGTGACCAAACTCCGATTCTAAAATTCGTGTAGATAGCTTAGGCCTCGCACTGTGCACGCGGGTCCTAAGCCGTACCGATATTCATGTACTCCTGTACATATTCCTGTACTCACCCCAGCCGGTCACATAGGCTAGTTGTATTTCAAACATTGTGCACATGTCATGTCTTGTACTTCAGGTTCATGGTTTACATTCTTGTACTTTATTTTCTGTACTTTACGTTCATGTACTTTCATGTTCTTTTCCTGTACTTTATAGTTCATGTTCTCCTGTACTCATTTCCATATCATGATGTTCTTGTTCATTACCTAGAATTGTACTTTGCTCCGCTCCTGACTGGATACGTTGCAGGTGTACTTGCAGGATATTGTTCTACCTTATGGGCCAGAGCCCGGGATCTTAGCTGAGCAGGATGGAGATTTGACTTCGCTAGAGGCTTCAGGTTTAGACTGTTTAGCTTTATTCTTAGATATTGTTTCAGAGTTCATAGTATATTTCATTCCTGTTGACTCTGGTACCTTTATGTTATATGGATTTATGGATTATGGTGATCTTTCTGGGAACGTTTATAGATGCTGTGATTGTGCACATTCATGTTTATCTGGTTAGATTTTCCTAGCTTGGTACAGCTTACTTCGTCGTGTCTAACGACGAAGGGTGGGCGTGTCCGACTCGTGTCCGATTATTCGGGAGCGGATCGTGACAATATTCCTGAAGGACAACAGAATGACACACTAAAACCATGCATGAAACATGGACGTTCTATTGGCGCTAAAGATAAAAATCTACGAAAGAAAAGGGTATAAGTAGTTACTCCTGAAGAGAAAATAGTTTCAAAACATGAAAGCACTACAGAAAATTTTAATGATCAGTCTAAGGTAGCTCCTGAAGAGACACATGACGATGAACAAATTTTAGAAAAAATATCTTTAAATTACTTGAGCACAAGAGAAAGCTGGAATAGAAAAAAAATTACTATAGACAATATTTTTGCTTATGGTGTCGCACTTGATATAGTAAATGAGGATCCTGAACCAAAATCCATTGAACAATGTCGACATAGAAATGATTCGCCAAAATGGAAAGATGTGATATAAGCTGAATTAAAATCCTTAGAAAATCGCAAAGTATTTGAACCAGTAGTTCAAACTCCTGAAGGTATGAAACCTATTGGATACAAATGGGTGTTTGTACGAAAGCGCAACGAAAAAAATAAAATTGTAAGATACAAGGCACTACTTATTGCACAAGGTTTTTCACAGAGACCTGGAATCGATATGATAAAACATATTCCCCTGTGATCGACACGATCACATTACGATACTTGATCAGTTTAATAGTCACAGAAAAACTTGATATGCGGCTTATGGATGTTGCTACCGCATATTTATACGGGTCATTGGATAATGACATTTATATAAAAATTCCAGAAGGATTCAAATTGCCTGAAGCAAATAACAAAAGGTATAATGGGTTATACTCAATCAAATTACAACGATCCCTATACGGATTAAAATAATATGGAAGAATGTGGTATAACCGTCTTAGTGAATACCTTGTTAGAGAAGGATATATAAATAATTCAATTTGTCCATGCGTTTTTATCAAAAGATCTAAAAGTGGATTCTCAATTATTGCGGTCTATGTTGATGACTTAAATCTTGTAGGAACTCCCGAAAAGCTCACAAAAAATCGCTAATTATCTGATGAAAGAATTTGAGATGAAAAATCTTGGAAAGATAAAATTATGTCTCGGCCTGCAGATCGAGCATTTATCAAATAAAATTTTTAGTCATCAATCTACCTATGAAGAAAGGATTCTAAAAAAATTTATATGGATAAAGCTCATCCACTGAGTAGCCCCATAGTTGTTAGATCGTTAGATGTAAAGAAAGATCCATTCCGTCATCGAGAGGATAATGAAGAATTATTAGGTCTAGAAGTACCATATCTTAGTGCTATTGGAGCTTTGATGAATCTTGCAAATTGTACAAGACCTGATATAGCATTTTTAGTAAACTTACTGGCAAGATATAGCTCGACACCAACCAAACGACATTGGAATGGTATTAAACATATATTACGTTATCTTCGCGGAACAACCGACGTGGGCTTGTTTTACTTAAAAAATTTAGAATCACAAGTTGTGGGTTATGCTGATGCCGGTTATCTATCTGACCCACATAAAGGAAGATCTCAGAGTGGATATGTATTTACTTGTGGCGGTGCTACAATATCATGGCGTTCGGTAAAACAAACATTAGTAGCTGCTTCTTCTAATCACTCAGAAATTCTGGCATTGCATGAAGCAAGTCGAGAGTGCATATGGTTGAGAACAATGGTTCATCATATCCGAGAATCATGTGGATTACCGTCAACAAAAAATACTCCAACGGTATTGTATGAAGATAATGCTGCTTGTATTACAAAAATCAAAAATGGCTACATCAAAGGTGACAGAACGATGCATATATCACCAAAAATTTTCTACACTCACGAGCTATAGAAGAATGGTGACATTGATGTTCGGCATATACAATCGAGTAATAATTTTGCAGATTTATTCACTAAAGCATTGCCAACCACAACATTCAGAAAGATGATTCAGAATATTGGGATGCGTCAACTAAAGGATCTCTTGCCAGTATCAGGGAAAGCGTGATCAATAATTCTCACACTGTAATCTTTTTCTTTCGACCAAGTTTTTATCCCACTGGATTTTCTTGGCAAGGTTTTAAGGAGGCAGTTTATCACACTTACTCATGAATACGTACTCTTTTTTCCTTCGTCCAAGTTTTTATCCCATTGGATTTTTCTTGACAAAGTTTTAACGAGACATATTCCATTGGACATCCAAGGGGGAGTGTTGTAAATATGGATGTCCATAACTTATGTAACTCATGGCTCTTGGTCTTTTATCTTCCATAACTTATGGCCCTTGGTTTCATAACTTATGTAACTTATGGCATTTGACATTCCATTATAGGTCTATAAAAAACCATTCTAGTTGAGTGTTATGTACATAAAAAAAAAACTACTTTACAATCTCTATCTTGTTCTCCTCTATTGTATAACATGTAGATTCTCCATTTTTAGATTTTTTACTTCGATCGCGTGAACCAAACAGCCAAAGTACTAAGAGCATCTCCAACCCTATTGTGAGTTTAGAAAAAAATGGTTGCCACATAGGAATGACAAACTTTCATTCCAAAAATTCTTCTCCAATGCAAATGTAGAATAAAACATGAAGTTGACATGGCAATGACATGGCAAGAAGAATGTGAAGTTGGTTGTCTAGATTTAGACAATGCACTTCACATTGACTTTGTCTCAACATCATCAATTATGAAAAGAAATATATATAAAAAAGTTTAAGAAGTGGAGGAGTTGCCTTGGACGTTGGAAAAAAATACTATTTATTGTCTCCTCAATACTTTTGTATTGGAGAGAGTTTTTCTATCTCATTGTCTTTTGAGATATAATTTTGCCACATAAATAAGATATTATCTTGTGTCTCATGCCACATAGGAGCCATCTAAGACCATCTCCAATAGGGGTTTCTATCTTCCCTATTTCTATGGAAGAAATCCATTTTAGAAAAAACTTCTCTCAATGGTGATTTCTATAACCATTTCTATCCTAGGTGACAATGATGTAGGATGGAAACTTTCTAGGAGGGTTTCTACATGTAGAAACTCTCATAGAAATTCTCCTCTCTCTCATGACAATTATTATTGGGCCCTACACCATTAAATTGGTCCTTTTACTATGTGACACATATGATAGAAATGGAGAACCATTGGAGACCATTTTTGTATATCTACAATTTCTATGTAGAAACTCTTCCAACTAGTATAGAAATCTCCTTAAAGTACAATGCCAAGTAGGATAAGAACTCAATTTTAGAAATCACCATTGGAGATGGTCTAAGACTCACAATACTTAACAAGACAACAGGGTTGAAGATGCTCTAACCATCATTTTCCAGCATGACAAGCTACACGAGGAAAACGCCGGCGGACTTCCATTGGACCTGCTCCTAAGAATTCCAAGCAGGTCTGACGTCAGCGCTACGACTTCTTCTACCTCTGTTCGAATCGACGAAAGGGCAAAAAAGAGAAAATGAAACACGAACCATAATTTTTCTAGGGTTCCTCCCTCCAAATCTCATTTATCGATGACGATCCAAAATCTGGTCGGTTCTGATCAATTGATCCGTTAAATCTTCAGATTTTCTCGATCCGATGCCGCCGCAGCTCTCGCCGCGCTGGCGCGCCAAGGCGGACGACTTCTTCTCGACTTCCGGTAGCTCCACTTCGACCACTCCTCTCCTCCTCTTCCTCCTGCTTCGTTTCTTGATCTGGAGATTTTTTTTTCTAGGGGTTAAGCTGAAGCAGGCGGGCCAGTCGGCGGGGGAGAACGTGGCGGAGGCGGCGGAGAAGGTGGGGTCGGTGCTGAAGAGCCGGTGGGCGGTCTTCCGGGAGGCGAGAGAGCGGCGGGCCGCGGGGCCGCCCGGGGAGCCCCTGCAGGAGCGGCTCCTGTTGGCCGTCGCGACCACGGGGCTGCTGCTCAGGAAGGGCGTGTTGGAGACGAAGGAGAAGGTCGTCGTGGGGAAGACGAAGGTGGAGGAGGTAATTCCTTATGTTATCGGTTTAAGAAAGTTGCAAGCTTGAATTTAAGATGTGATTGTTTAGTAATAATATTTTCTTTTTGTTCATTTTTTAGGGAAGAATACGAAAAGTCTGATTCTTTGATTGTATATTGTTGGGTATAGTCCTTAGAGAACCAGGTCGCACTATTCAATTTTGGGTCAAAACCCCAAGTGCGTGTATTTCAATAGTTGAGCTATCAATTTTGATTTGTACGCATGAGGCATTTTAGCTCAAGTGGTTACTATTGTAGGTGATTTTATAGTGGGCAATGTTCAAATCCCGTAACAACCATTTCTTTTTGTCACCATCTCTCTGAAAAAAATATTTGGAGCTAGGTGCTGCTGTTGCAGGTGATGAGCGTAAAGTGGCGCTTTGATGACGCACTTTGCAATATGCACGAATGCGTCTGGCACGGGACTGTAGAATTGCTAGGCAGTTGTGTTGCCTTGCTAGCCTCGCTGCAGGCTGTCCAGCTTGTAACTGTCTATTTCGGAAGTTACTCCTGTTTGCCATTAAAAAGTAACTGAAGAAACTTTTATAAATGATCAAACTAAACAGAGTACAATGTAGAATTTCTATGGAATCCTTGGAGTACACTTTTGTTTTTCTGGGAACCGTGACGATGGAGAGTTGATTCTTTACTTCGTTGACGATTTGACGACAATCTCTGGCTCTCTGAACGCATGGATGAACTCCGGGAAGAATGCCAAAAGTTGAAGCTGTTGAAGAGCTTGAAGAATTCGATGATGTGAAGAGGTGAAGAAGATTGAATGAAGGAATAATACTTCTATTTATAGGCAACGGAATGATTCGTTCATGCGCGCATGGAGATTTTGTATGTAAGAACACTACGCGCATGACTTTGTTGGGCGCAGGGACGCTGCGTCGGAAGCTTGAACTGAATCTGTTTGAAACTGCACTGTTGGGCTGCGGAGGAGCTGATACGTAGCAGTTGTTGAGATTCATTTGTTGCTGAAATCTTGGGTGGTTAGCACCCGTTTATAGGCAGAACTGAGTCAATGACACGTGTCGCGTGTACAAGAGCTCAAAGATCTTTGATTTGTTGCAGGATGATTTGCTTGGATGCGCCTAGGATCTGACGCATGAGGAGACTTGGCGTATGACTTCCGGGGATCAATAGCAAGTCTGCGCGCATGACTATAGAGGTGCATGCAAAGTTATGGCACATGGCCGCGGAGGCGCATGCAAAGTTTGGTCAACCACGTGGCAGAGCACAGTTGCAACCGACAAAAAGATAATGATTACATTTCTTCATCATTACTGTCTTCGAGTGGCGTGCTGCTGACTTCTGATATTCAGCATTAAATATTCTGATGGAAGACGTGCTCAGGTAGACGCATTTCCTGTGGGGCGCATGCATCCACACGCGCATCAGTTTGAAGAGCACATATATCTGAGGAGCGCATCTATCCGAGGGGCGCATTAGCTGTGGGGCGTATCTCCTTCGGTCAACTTTGTTTGAGCATTTCGAGGCTCAATTTAATAACTTTGACTTAGCTGAATTTGAGATGACAGATTCTGTCACGCCTCGATTCCGTAGAATCGATAGTCGTCCCCTGGGCGTGATGCCGTGCGAACCTAAGTTGCGATCGCACAAGGCATAGTCATAAGGTCATCCGAAACACAACATCAAGTTAGAGTATGCAGAGAAATTGATTGACACATTTGAAATAGAAGTAGACTTTTCATTTATAATAAAACTTCATTTACATTGACTCCATTACAATCATTGCCGCACAGGCTACAACATGACTCGACTTACAAAACGAACGCTGATGAGATAGTCATTCCATACATTACATCCTTTTTTATAAGCAAAACCGTTACACTTTCCACCTGCTATCGAGGGAAGTCGAGTCGCCATCTTATCT
The DNA here is from genome assembly GCA_029216955.1 of Iris pallida. Taxonomy (NCBI): domain Eukaryota; kingdom Viridiplantae; phylum Streptophyta; class Magnoliopsida; order Asparagales; family Iridaceae; genus Iris; species Iris pallida. The sequence goes on along the minus strand of JANAVB010021800.1, from coordinate 14,143,923 downwards.
TCTTTTGAACTGAGTGCGGAGCCTTCAAAAGGATTTCAGAACAAGCCTTCAACACGCGGACGAGGCTTCAAAAGTGTTCGCACCGCCTTGAGCTTTAAGTGGCACGTCCTTCGTGGTTTGGGGTACCTGCGTGGAGAGTGAGGATCAGTACATTACACTTTGTACTGGTGCGTGGCTATTTAAGTTCCAAGCTCTCATTTGGTTGAAGAGTTTATATGACTTAGTTTATGAATGTTTCTAACCATCCTAATGAATTTCAAACAAGCATATGACAAGCATAATGTAAAATACGTTGGAACTTACTCACGGCGGACCGCGCTGTGCCTTATGATACTTACCATGTTCTTTTCTGTCAATTGTTATCATTTTCATATCAAGTGCGATATTTCGTGTGGTTGGTTACTGGCTCCCAGAGCCATCGTGGACTCCCTTTTTGCTTTTGTTAGACGGAGCACCTCTCAGCGCGAGTAGCGAGCCCCGCTGTAAGTTCCCGCCTAACTCGTGCCCAGCACAGCTTTTGTAATTGTTTCGTTTCTTGGCCGCAACGGTCCCGTGGCCCCAGGTTGCCGTTCGGGAAAACTCTACCTTGTTGACAAGTTGTCCATGACCGTGCAAAGACCAATTTTCTTTTAGTTATTAAGACATAGCTACATTTTCTTTGAAAACTCAATCATTTTATCGTGTCCGTGCCTTTGCATTTATTCTTTCATTTGCAACAACATTATCGATTTACCTAGGAAGGGGTCGAGAAGAGAAGGGTCAGCCACTCACCTTGAGTTTACTTGAGGCGAGAGAACTTGTTGGTCGCGCTAGACGTCGCCTACGCGATTACCTGAAATCGCACAAGCAACCGATTAGAACACTGTATTATGCAAGAAGTTCGATATGAAATGCGAGTTCGAAATGCAAGCCATGAAAACCATCGAAAACATTCACGAAAACGTATTCAGAAAACAAAGCCAAAACCAACGCAAGCGACATGAAAAACAGAGCAACGGGAGGTCTCTCCCGACTCGGCCGCAGAGTCAATCCTTGAGGCGCAATCCGCTGAATATGGAACTTGGTTCCGAAGAAGCCATTCCATAACGGGGAATGGATCTTAATTCAACCGTTCCCGTTCGATCGACTCGATCGATCCCGACCTATCGGTCCCGACCGAATCGATAGCGACAATGTTCCTTTCTCGCGCACCCCGTGGACGGAGAACGGGGCACGATGTAGGGACGGGGTACTACACCATAACCAACTAAGAAAAAGTTTCGTCCTCGAAACTTAAGAATAGAACCTACCTCTACGAGAACAATGAAGGAAATTTTTCCTTCATTTCTGACCAATGCTCCCACGTCGACTCCTCGACCGAATGGTTTCTCTAGAGGACGCGGACGAGAGGAATAGTACAGTTGCGGAGAAGTTTATCTTTTTGCTCCAAGATTTGCACAGGCTCTTCAACACATGGCTCGGATCGTGCACGTACTTCCGCAATTGTGAGACGTGAAAGACGTCGTGTACCTCCGACAATGCAGGCGACAAGGCGATTTGGTGCTACCGGGACGACTCGCTTCAATATTTCGAACGGGCCAACAAATCTTGGGGTCAACTTCCCTTTCGTACCGAACCTGGAAACTCCACGCATGGGCATGACTTTCAAGAATACATGGTCGCCTTCCGAGAACTCGAGGGGGCGTCGGTGCGTGTCGGCGTAGCTCTTCTGCCGGCTTTGTGCTATCTTCAATCTCTCCCGTATTAACTTGACCTTCTGCATGGTCTGCTCCACCAGCTCTGAACCGAGTATCTGCCGTTCTCCGACTTCATCCCAGCAAATGGACGATCTGCACTTCCGGCCGTACAAAGCTTCATACAACGCCATTTGGATGCTGGACTGATAGCTATTGTTGTATGTAAATTCGGCCAACGGTAGATGAACGTCCCAACTTGACTTCAAGTCGATCGCACAGAGTCGTAACATGTCTTCGAGAATCTGGTTCACCCGTTCTGTTTGGCCGTCAGTCTGAGGATGATAAGCTGAGCTAAACTTCAACTTGGTCCCCAATGCTGAATGACGACTACCCCAGAAGCGCGCTACGAACCGTCCATCCGGATCCGAGACGATAGATACTGGGACCCCGTGCAGCCGAACTATTTCATCAAGGTATATCTGAGCAAGGCGGTCGACGCTCCAAGTAACTTTAATGGCTATGAAATGCGCTGACTTGGTTAGTCGATCGACGATGGCCCAGACGACGTCGTTTCCCCGCGGCGTCTTCGGCAAGCCAATAACGAAGTCCATAGTGACATGATCCCATTTTCACTCTGGAATGGCAAGGTTCTGTATCTCCCCGTCCGGTCGCTGGTGCTCGGCTTTGACTTGCTGACAGGCCATACACTTCGACATAAAGAGCACTACGTCCCTCTTCATGCCGTGCCACCAAAAGACAACGCGGAGGTCCTTATACATCTTGGTGCTACCAGGATACAATGAATATTTTGCATAATGCGCCTTCGACATTATCTCCTTTCTAAGTTCTGCGTCATCCGGAACGCATAGCCGACCCTTCACTCGCAACACTCCCGACTCGTCCTCTGCAAAGTCGGACGCTTTTCCAGTCGATATCAGCTTCCGCATCTTCTCCAGGTATGGGTCGTCCTTCTGAGCAGACTTGATCCTCTCCAGTAGGCTCGGTTCCAGCCGTAGTTGTGCCAGCTTTACGTCTCTAAAACGAACTCGGAGTTCAATGCCCATCCCTTCCAAGTCACGCAGCAGTCGATCGTTGATGCATAACGAAGCTAAGTACTTCCGGCTCAGCGCATCCGCTACAATATTTCCTTTGTCCGGCGTGTAGTCGATTGATAAGTCGTAGTCTTTGATCAGTTCGAGCCATCGCCTCTGCCGCAAATTCAGTTCTTTCTGGGTGAAGAGATACTTGAGGCTTTTGTGGTCCGTATAAATCCTGCACGTCACGCCATAGAGATAGTGACGCCACAGCTTCAACGCGAACACAATTGCTGCTAGTTCTAGGTCGTGCGTGGGGTAGTTCTTCTCGTGCGGCTTCAACTGCCGGGAAGCAAAAGATATCACCTTATCCCGCTGCATGACCACACACCCCAAGCCCTGGCCAGAAGCATCGCTGAAGATTTGAAATCCCTCCGTCCCTTCAGGAAGTGCAAGTATCGGGACAGAAACGAGCCGTTGTTTGAGCTCTTGGAAGGAAGCTTCACAGTCGTCTGACTACTCGAATGCGACTCCTTTCTGGGTGAGACGAGTCAACGGCGATGCAATCTTCGCGAAGTCCTTCACGAAGCGTCGGTAGTATCCCGCCAAGCCTAGGAAGCTTCGAATTTCGCTAATTGATGCGGGCCGTTTCCAATCAGCAACTGTCTCGACTTTCTTCGGATCGACTGCGATGCCCGTGGCGGAGATAATGTGTCCAAGGAATGAGACGCTGTTCAGCCAGAATTCGCACTTGCTCCTCTTCGCATACAACTGATTCTCTCGAAGGGTTTGGAGTACCGTCCGCAGGTGGTCTGCATGTTGCGCTCGATCCTTTGAGTAGACGAGAATGTCGTCGATGAAGACTACTACGAATTTGTCAACGAACGGACGGAACACTCGATTCATTAGATCCATGAAGACGGCGGGGGCGTTTGTCAGACCGAACGACATTACCAAGAACTCGTAGTGGCCATAGCGAGTGCGGAAGGCAGACTTCGGCACGTCATCTGGCTTGACTTTGAGTTGGTGATAACCCGATCGCAGATCAATCTTCGAAAACACCGTTGCACCTTGGAGCTGGTTGAACAAGTCGTCGATGCGGGACATGGAATATTTGTTCCGGACGGTGGCCTTATTCAATTTTCGATAGTCGATGCAGAGCCGCATCGATCCATCCTTCTTTTTCACAAATAGCACGGGCGCACCCTACGGCGAGACACTCGGACGGATAAACCCTCTGTCGAGTAATTCCTGTAGTTGTGCCTTCAGTTCTTTCAATTCTGCAGGGGCCATTCTGTACGGAGCTTTCGAGATCGGCCGGGTGTTAGAGAATGTGTCGATGGTGAACTCTATCTCTCGATCGGGCGGCATGCCAGGTAGCTCGTCCGGGAACACGTTTGGGAATTCTGCCACAGTCGGTCTGACCCGCATTTGTACCATCATGTCTCATGTCACGAACGGACGCCAAGTAGCCTTCGCATCCGGAATGCAGCAGCTTTCGAACCGAAATTGCCGAGATCACCATGCAGGTCGACGATGCTTCACCACACGAATAGCAGAATTCGGGCACTCCAGGTATGCGGAAGGTGACCTTCTTTCCTGCGCAGTCGATGGTAGCGTTGCAAGGACCGAGCCAATCCATACCTAGTATGATGTCGAAGTCCTTCATATCTAGAACTATCGCATCAAGACCGATCTTTTGACCCCCAATACATATGGTTCCTCTCCTGCAGGCTAAATTTGTGAGTAGTGGCACACCCGAAGACATACTTACGCTATGATCGAGGTCTAACGATATTATAGGAAATTTGTGCTTGGCGGCAAAATCTGCCGATATGAAAGTATGCGAAGCGCCTGAATCAAATAACACACGAGCAGGTACATTATTGAAATTCAATATACCTGTCACAACGGTGTCGGAAGCGAATGCCTCGTCTCGAGTCAGGGCGAAGACGCGCCCTTGAGCATTAGGACGTCGGTCTTGGTTGCTGGGTTGAGTGGGTGAGCAGGTCGGGGCACTTGTCCTCGATTCTCTTGACGGTTTTGTTGTGGCGTGACATTGCGATTCAGTCGAGGATTTTGGCAGTTTCGAGCAAAGTGGCCCTTCTGTCCGCAAGCGAAGCACTCTGCCTTGGCAAAGGAGTGGTCGTCCGTGTGCCCAAGCTGGCCGCAATTTCTGCATTGCGGTAACGGGTTCTGGCCTTTATAGCCGCTAGTGTGTGGACGCTTTGACGCGTAGTTGTTGCCTCCCGTATAGCTAGGACGTTTGTGATTGGAGTGGTGCACAACGTCGGCAGCAACGGAAGGATACATGCTCTCAAGGCGGAGAGCGTGATTCAGAGCCTCGCCCGTGATCTTGTACTCCGGGATCCCGACATGCGCACCGATAGAGTGTCGCAGACCCACTTCGAATCGTCGCACACGACACTCCTCTGTAGGAAGAAACGCACCAGCAAATTTGGACAACTTGAATTCTGCGGCATACTGTTCTACTGTCCGGTTCCATTGCCTCAACTGCATGAACTCATTTTCCTTCGCTTGACGAACGGCTGACGGAAGGCAAAAGCTTTGTGGAACGTGGCCCAAGAGATCGGCGCTGTGTTGTTGTCGCGTTGGATTGCTCGCTTGTGCACGACCCACCAGTCGTGCGCGTTAAACCGTAGCTGAAGTTGTGTGCAGGCGACTTGTTTTGGTTCTTCAATGCTGAGGAGCTCGAAGTGATCTTCTAGCTCTTCCAACCAGTCGATTGCCATAGAAGGGCCTTCGGTGCCGCTGAAGGAAGTGCGACACGCTTTCTTGAATTCTGACACTTCAAAGTTGTACTTTTTCGGTGCCGCCGGTTGACGCTCGGGCTCCTCCATGTCGACTTCAATGGGTTGAACCGTCGGCACGGTGACAGTAGGCGCATTCGCGAAATTTTTGTTGGCCACAATCGTCTGGACGATCTGCTGCAGAGTATCTAGTTGCTTTTGTTGCAGCTTAGCTTGTGCGTCGAAGTGAGCTTCGAACTGGGCCTGTCGTGCCTCTGTCTGTTGATGTCGGGTCTCGGACTGGTTCCGCTGTGCCTCCATCATGCGCAGCATCCTTTCGATGGTTTTGTTAGAAGGTCCGGCCCGCGAACTACTAGAGCCGCTAGAACCGCTCTGCTCTTGCTCGACCGTGGGTTCCGGCACTTCTGCAATACGAAGGCAAACGCATCAGTCTCAAATTATTACGGACTCATTGTATGAAACAACTTATCTCATCGATGCGAGGTCAAATGTTTGAAACTCTAGACGCGAGGCCAAAGGATGTAAAGCCGTGCTCTGATACCATTATGTCACGTCCCGATTTCGTAGAATCGATAGTCGTCCCCCGGACGTGATGCCGTGCTAACCTAAGTTGCGATCGCACAAGGTATAGTCATAAGGTCATCCGAAACACAACATCAAGTTAGAGTACGCAGAGAAATTGATTGACACATTTGAAATAGAAGTAGACTTTTCATTTATAATAAAACTTCATTTACATTGACTCCATTACAATCATTGCTGCGCGGGCTACAACATAACTCGACTTACAAAACGAACGCTGATGAGATAGTCGTTCCATACATTACATCCCTTTTTACAAGCAAAACAGTTATACTTTCCACCTGCTATCGAGGGAAGTCGAGTCGTCATCTTATCTTCTTTTGAACTGAGTGCGGAGCCTTCAAAAGGATTTCAGAACAAGCCTTCAACACGCGGACGAGGCTTCAAAAGTGTTCGCGCCCCTTGAGCTTTAAGTGGCACGCCCTTCGTGGTTCGGGGTACCTGCGTGGAGAGCGAGGATCAGTACATTACACTTTGTACTGGTGCGTGGCTATTTAAGTTCCAAGCTCTCATTTGGTTGAAGTGTTTATATGACTTAGTTTATGAATGTTTCTAACCATCCTAATGAATTTCAAACAAGCATATGACAAGCATAATGTAAAATACGTTGGAATTTACTCACGACGGACCGCGCCGCGCCTTATGATACTTACCATGTTCTTTCCTGTCAATTGTTATCATTTTCATATCAAGTGCGATATTTTGTGTGGTTGGTTACTGGCTCCCAGAGCCATCGTGGACTCCCTTTTTGCTTTTGTTAGACGAGACACCTTTCAGCGCGAGTAGCGAGCCCCGCTGCAAGTCCCCGCCTAACTCGTGCCCAGCACAGCTTTTGTAATTGTTTCCTTTCTTGGCCGCAACGGTCCCGTGGCCCCGGGTTGCCGTTCGGGAAAACTCTACCTTGTCGACAAGTTGTCCATGACCGTGCAAAGACCATTTTTCTTTTAGTTATTAAGACATAGCCTACATTTTCTTTGAAAACTCAATCATTTTATCGTGTCCGTGTCCTTGCATTTATTCTTTCATTCGCAACAACATTATCGATTTACCTAGGAAGGGGTCGAGAAGAGAAGGGTCAGCCACTCACCTTGAGTTTACTTGAGGCGAGAGAACTTGTTGGTCGCGCTAGACGTCGCCTACGCGATTACCTGAAATCGCACAAGCAACCGATTAGAACACTGTATTATGCAAGAAGTTCGATATGAAATGCGAGTTCGAAATGCAAGCCATGAAAATCATCGAAAACATTCACGAAAACACATTCAGAAAACAAAGCCAAAACCAACGCAAGCGGCGTGAAAAACAGAGCAACGAGAGGTCTCTCCCGACTCAGCCGCAGAGTCAATCCTTGAGGCGCAACCCGCTGAATATGGGACTTGGTTCCGAAGAAGCCATTCCATAACGGGAAATGGATCTTAATTCAACCGTTCCCGTTCGATCGACTCGATCGATCCCGACTTATCGGTTCCGACCGAATCGATAGCGACAGTGTTCCTTTCTCGCGCACCCCGTGGACGGAGAACGGGGCACGATGTAGGGACGGGGCACTACAGATTCATTGCCATTAATGCTAGGTTTATCGCATTAATTTCGAGAGAGCTGCCACTTGGCGCATGGATTTAGCTGCCCTGGCCTATAAATAATAATGTTTGTGGTGAAGAGACTCTCATTTCACACAAATTTTTCTTGAGAATGAACTCGACCGATCCTCCTCCTTGGTAAGATGTTGTACTGCGGGTTATAGATCTCCTCGTTCAAAGAAGCTTTGATTTTGATGACGAACTCCTTCAGAAGACTGAGATGCGCCGAGTTAGCTTCAGTCAGAGCAGTTCGTGCTCGTCCACCTTACTGGCAGTGTTCTTCTACGAGAGGGCATCAAGTGTCAAGTTGAATGCAGAGTTTGGGGTCGTCATACCCCAACTTTCGTTATGCTGGAAGAGCCATAGGCTGGCAGATGCGACTGTGCGTTGACGAGGAAGTGATTCGCTCGTTGACAAGGAAGTGATTCGCTCGCGACAAGGAAGAGATGCGTCTATGCTGAGATGTCAGAGTGATGCACCTATCCATAGAGATTAGACTAGGCTTTTGTAGTAGACTTTCAATGTAATAAAAAAGTCATGTAATAGATTTTCATATAAATAAAATCTTCTTTTCATGCGCTTTCGTTTTTACTGTCTTTGAATGATGCGCTGACATTTGTCCTACATCTTCGGCACATACTGTTTGTGGCACATAGGAACTTCGGCTCCCTTGCTGCGCCTGCAATTCCATGCTTCTACAACTCCTGGTTTATAGCTCATGTTCTTTGTGGGCTGACTGGTCAGTTCGTAAGAGACTCCTTGTTTTTAACTCTACTTTGTTACTGGGTTGGGTGGTTGCTCTCCTATATAAGGAGAGCACAAGTACTTTGGCGTATATCCAAGACAGAAGATACAATCCTGAAGAAAGTCAGAAAGAGAGTTTCCTCCATATAGAAGCCATAGTTTTTTTTTTTTGCATTAGCGCTCAAGCGCTTGTCCTAGTGGTCCATTAATGCATCTGTGCCATATCCGTGTTGCATCGTGTTTTGTTTGGACAAGTACCTACTAGGAAGCATAAACACTCTAAAAGGCAGTTGGAATCGGATGTCTCTGTCGCACCTTCAACACAGAGTTGACACTGCAAAGTACACTATAAAATAACCAAATTATGTGCCGTTTCTGTCTCATCGTGTCTGTATTGTGTCATTTCATATTTGTGTTTGTACAACATAGTGAATCTAAGGACACTATATGGTGGGGGTTAGGTAAGTGGTCTTGGGTTCATACCAGGCTGACCACAAATTTGGTGGAGTTACAAAAAAGATATCTAAGCTGACACAAACATTTCAATATAGATTAGGATACACCAATATTGTGTCCCGTATCAGCATATCTTGTTGTGTCGTATTCTTGTCCATGCAACATAGACAGATACCAGTTATCCATCCATCTGAAACATGGATACAAATATGAAAAGTACTTTTAGAACCAAATTATCTGAATAGTATATAGCAAAGTTATAAAAGCTTACTTTATGTGTTCTGACCGCCAAATCATTCTTGTGTGACCACCTGACTGCTTTATTCGATTAATTGCCTGATCAATTAGTTGACTTATTGCTCCTTAATCCAAATTTTATAGTACTAGTACACGGATAATACACCAATAATAGATATTATTGGAAAACATAGGTTGAATCTAGCTTGCTTTCTAATTGCTTAATCGTAATTTAGGATATATCTAGCCTGGACTCAATCTGAACATGCATTGGCTGTAACCAAATATGTACATCTAATATTGGAATAATATTTGTACTTATAACAATATCCATGATGATAAAACAAATAGGCTAAATTACAACTTGATAGCCTCAACTATTCAACTTTTCCAACTTGATACCCTCAACTTTGATAGGTATCAACTTGATACCTTAAATTTCAAAAATGACGAAATTATCCCTCATCTCCCCCCCCCAACCGGCTGTCACCACCCCGCCGCCCCCCACGCCCCGGCTGCACCTCCCCCCTAACCCCGCCCCCCTCTCTCTTCGCCCACGGCGGAGAGAGAGGGGAAGGGGCGGGGTTAGCGGCGCGACGCGGGGAGGGGCTGGAGCCACGGGGTGGGGGTGGCGGGGTGGTGATAGCGGGGGGGGGGGGGGGGGAGGGGTATTTTCGTCATTTTTGGAATTTAGGGTATCAAGTTGATACCTATCCAAGTTGAGTGTATCAAGTTGGAAAACTTGAATAGTTGAGGGTATCAAGTTGCGATTTAGCCAAACAAATATGAATGTAGTAATACTTATCTCTACTCCATTTAACCCCCTAGGTTTGTCTGTTTGACTTGGATAAGATGATACAACAGTAGACAAATGCTTGACAAGAATAAGCTGTAAGAATGTGGAGGTTAAGGTGTTCAGACTTGTTGTTGATACAACAGTAAACAAATATGATGACATCCCATTGAAGTGAGAAATGTTCAAAGTGATGGACGTTTGTTTTATCTATAATTGTTAGAGACTTGCGGTTGATGCAAATCTAATAGCTGCTGATGTAGATCGACAAGCTCTCTGGAACAAGCGGTGAATCCTCCCCCATGTCTTCCTACACAAAGGACCCACGTGGAGGTGTCCTTGGGACCCCCTTTGAAGCTCAAATTAGTCCATGTAGGAGTAAGAAGTAATATGACATAAATAAAGAAATTTGACATAGTAATAGGAGAGCAAGTAGTAAAGGTTAGAGAATACTTGAGGCAATGGTGAAGCTGAGATGCTAAGGAATCTAGACTTTCCTCAGGGCCATGGTGAGATGGGACGGAGATGGTGGGAGGCTCCATTTCTCCCATAGAGACTAGAGGGAGAGAATCTAGCCCTGGAGAAGGAAGCAAAAGTGCCCCTTATATTTGGGGGTCTTGTCCCTTATAAAGGATTCAAAAGTTGCTTTAGGGCAACATGAAAAAGAGGGTTCAATTACTCCTAGTCCTATCATCCTATGCCCTCCTGTAATGCAATGATTGCTTCATTTGTTGCACGCAACTGGTCTGGGCCATAGGCTACCTGTGTACTTATTTCTTAGGAAGTGCATTTGGCTTGGTTGGGCTAGCTTCTTGGCCCATTTTCTTATTCCTTATCAATACATGGAACATTAATTAAAAAATAATAACATGAAACAAGTTGGTCCTATGGTTATGTTACCTTGTTGTAAGGTTTCTGTTTATTTGTCTTGTGTCTTGAAAATGGATAATTCTATTATCTTATATTTACCTCTAGTTCAAAGTTCTTCTATTTGTCTTCTTCGAACTTGAGTTTCAATTCAAGAGTTTCTTCTGGAATTTCAGTATTCAACAAAAATAATATTCTAAGATTTCTCTTTTCCAGGCAGCGAAGAAAACTGCTGATAAGAGTAAGAGCATCTTGACCAATATTGAACGATGGCAAAAGGTGTGTTCTCTGTGGTGATAACTAGAAAAAGTTATTCGAATTGGCACGCTGCGCTGACATATTTTATTTGCAATGTACAGGGCGTAGCAACTAATGATGGTGAGATCTTCTTTCCCCCCTACTTTTGAATTCATATAAATTAGGAAAGCTGGTTATCCGGGAGCGTAGTATTATATGTGTAGTCAAATTATGAATATGAATGATTTTGGTGTCCTTCATTCTTCATCTATGATGATTATATATAAGAATTACTCTAAAACAATGTATATATTATATTCTTTTTGTATGAATCTGAAACAAGGTATAAAGTACAGTCTCTTCCAAGTGTCGTGAAATCTTTCAGACCCCCAGTCAATTTTTTGAGTTACTTGCAGGTTTTGGTCAATCTCTTGTATTCTTTGTATGGTATTTGCTTGCTGTTTCAAGCGAGCTCAATTTTCCATTATGTGCTTGCTGATTCATACTTGCACTGGACCAAATCTCCCTTTAGATGGTTGATAGGCCAAGAAATTGACTGCTAGTCATCATTCTCTTTGGCTATCTCCTACTCTCCATAGCTCTGTGCACTTGGTGAACACAGGATATGCTGATCTCTTTGTATGTCGATTGTGTATGACTGTTATCCGTCTTTCTGCAGTTATTCTTACACCTAAGAATGACATACACTCCATTAAATGGCACCTTATCCATGTTGCATCATGTCGGACACATATCATACACATCGCAAACACATCAAAATACTCTAGGAGCGCAAAAATCAATGCTGTGTCCACTTCACCTTGTCCCTATCATTTTGTGTCATATCAGGGTCCATGCAACATAGTCTTACACTAACGAGCGGAAATAACTTCAAACCTTATAAGTTTGTGAGATTTTATGTTAGCTAATATGCCAAGTCTAAATTACCTACATTGTTTCTGATTTGGTCTCTTATCACCAGGTCTAGATTGAACAAATGCCTAGTAGCACACATAGGTTCCTATATCCTTTCTATTGCTTTATATATTTGTATGTATCATCTTAGTTGTTTCCCATCTACTTGCTTTCAACCATGGAACTTCTAGATCTTCTCTAAGGCCTTGCTTGGTTCGCGGAATCATGGAGTTGGGAAAGGAAAGTCATTACTTTTCTATGTTTGGGTGCCAAAGGAATTGAGGAGGAAAAGAAAGTGATTCCCAATGGAAAGGAAATTAGAAGAGAGGGGGGGGGGGGGGGGGGGGGGGGATGGTTCCATCCATCCAAGCAAGGATTCACTTTCCCACCTTTAAGTATTCAATTTCCCTTCTTATTTTCTTGGCATTTCCAAACACCGGAAATGAAAATCGATGGGAATTGTAATTTCCCAAAGGAAAGGAAATACCAAGGAATTGATTTCCTTTCCTTTCTGCGAACCAAACGAGGCCTAAATACTCATTCCCCTCCTTCCTACTTTTACTTTTACCACATATCCGTCTCAATGTTCTTATCTGCAGCTCTACTATATTCATTTTGTTTGGTTGGACCTTCTGTCTGATGTATACAACATCAGTGGTTTCTCTCCTAGAATTGATGTTCTCTCTTATTATGGAGTGTGTGGTCGAATGTGTGTGTGCGTATGCACACTTGCTCTGCGTGCCTTCCTACTTTTACTTTTACCACATCTCCATCTCAATGTTCTTATCTGCAGCTCTACTATAATCATTTTGTTTGGTTGGACCTTCTGTCTGATGTATACAACATCAGTGGTTTCTCTCCTAGAATTGATGTTCTCTCTCTTATTATGGAGTGTGTGTGGTCAAATGTGTGTGCGTGTATGCACACTTGCTCTGCATGCCTTTGGTTGTCCTACCTTCATCCAGCGTACATTGATTTCGTTCTATGGTTCTTCTTACAAAAGCGGGTAGAAATAATGTTATACTTCCTAGATGAGAATGAATACCATGGGGAAATGAATGTGAACTTCTTCATGCATAAAAGTCTGACTTTTTCTACCTTGGGATTCGTATTACCATCTTTGTATTGCATGATTGCCTAGTATCGGTGTAGTAGGGAAATTTTTGATCTCCTTGCATTGCATGAATGCCTAGTAGCAGTGCAGCAGGGAAATTTTGATCCCCATCTTTGCATTGCATGAATGCCTAGTAGTGTTACCGCAGGCTAGATAGTCTAGAGACCCTGTAGCCTTTTTGTTTTACCTGCAGCATGCATGCAACTACATGTTAAATAAGAACAAAAAAGTATGAAAAAGAAGAATAAAAAGAGAACCAAATACAAGAAGGGGGAAGAAGCTAGATCAGCTGTGGAGACCGTTCCACAGATATAAACTGATCACACATGCAAGCATATAATTATACTGTTGTATCTCAATGTCTCTGGAACAATGCATGATCTTGGCTGTGTCATCTCTTTATGCCCCTCTTTACGTAGGTGCACGGAAGCTAACAGTGCAATTTGTTCATGAGCACAATTGACCACGAATCTTGGTGGATAAATCTATGGTTGGCTGCTTAATGGTTTGAACTTGTGACTGGTCTAGGAATGATTTATTTTTTTGTGTTTGTGTACCATCTCTCTCTAAGTCTTTGTCCTGATTATGTTAGTCTTACTTATGAATCCTGGGCATATTAGCACTTGTCTTGCACACGCAAACCATAATGTCTTCTCTCATATTATCCCCAACAGAAGCTACTCTTAACCAAGGTTCGCGTCGGTATCAGATCCTTCCTATATCGGGATCGGCGAGATCGATGGTCTCGGTTCGGATTTTTTGGTATCGGAAAACAAATAATTATTAATAATTTAGATTTTTTTTTAATACATTTAGACATAATTTTAAGTATTTTATATGTTGTTTCTTAGTAGTATGAAATTGAATAAAATAATAGTCACCCTTGCTGATTGGTTTACATGCGATAAACAAGGTTTTAAACGGCAGTAGGCGGGTGCGCGGCGTTTGATACATTTTGGACTTTTTTTTAATACTGTTTTAACACTTTTTTTGTGTAATATGTATATTTTAAGAGTGTTTATGCATAACTAAGTTCTAGAACAAAGATTTATTAAGTTTACAGTCTTGTAAAAGTGAACTATAGGTCTATAATGCTTGCAAAATTGTTTTGTCAAAACATATAGTCAGATATTGTTTCGCCTAGGTGTCCGCCTACGTTGCCAAACCTCCACTGACCGCCTACTCTACTGGCAACGACAAAAGCGTTCGTAGAGCGTCCGCTTAGCACCTAGGCGGCCGCCTCGATCGCCAATTAGAACACTAGCGATAAATAAATTTTCTTTATGTACATGCTTCTATAACCTTACAATGCATTTACACCCTTGCTGATTGGTCTTTTTCTTTCAATTTTTTCTATCGGATTGACTGGGAAAGAGACCCCAACGTTGTATCGGTAGCGGTCGGTATCCGATTGAGACATGCCAAAACTGTATATGTATCAGCCGTATCGGTATCGGTCGATATTGCAGACTATGCTCTTAACCTTCATAAATTCTACCATTTCTTGTCCTAGTTTTTTACTATAATGTCCCTCACCATCTCAATTTTCTTCCTAGCACCCTCCTTTTGTTCATGTTATTTGTCGGTTGCTCAACATCCAAAACCATAATGAAGTCTTGCCTAGTGCCTAGGCAGCTTTTCCATAGATCTTTTCCTTTTCCAATGGATGGTCAATGTAATGCTCCATGCTCCAGAAGAACTTTCCAGTTAGCTTTTCACTTCTGTTCTGAAACATACTCCAAAATTCCCTCATCTTGATGAATTTTGGGTTATTTGTTGATTGCGATGAAACCCAAAACTGTATGCCTATTGGAATGGGAACTTACATGTTCTTGTGATTTTTTTCTTTCATGTAATTTTTTCTTCCTATATTTTACTCTTGGCAAGGAGGAACTAGCTACTCTTTAAGTCTTAGGGCAGGTGACTGTTACTCCAAACCCTCTGCTGGTGCCCAAATGTCCAAGTAGCCTATCATTGAACTGCAATACTAACATTTAATCACTCTGCATCTAGCTGGACAGGTGAGATGACACATAATATCCCTTGTACATTTAAACACTTGAACCATCTTGCCCTCTAATTTGTTCTAGTGTAGACATTAGCATGGCACTTAGATGACCAATCCAACCAAGGCATTTGTCTGCCGTAATGGAAAAAATACAACCGACTATGACTTTTCAGTGTGGGCACGTCTTACTACCCCACTTGTCACTTCAAAAGTTTATTCCATCTTATCCACCAAAAAGTTAACCCTTCAATCAATAGAATCATTTGGTGACATTTAGAGTGGGGAAGACCTTTTTGAAACTATAGTAATTATTTGTTTCGGGCACTAACGAATTCCAAAAGTTAGATACATAAGCTAGCAGTCCGCTAGGTTGTTTGGAAACTCAATCAGTAATGGAGGCTGTAAATATGTTTATTTAGTCGGGCAGTTTTGGTGGTTGCTTTGGCTCTTAGTTGGTTGGGTTATGTTTGCTTGTTTCTTGAATCATAGCAAATTTGCTTTTGATCACGTTGTACTAGTAAATGAAACATAATCGAAGATTCAGATAAGAATTTGATGACAAAAACAATGCCTTTATCCCAAAACCTTTTTAGTCGGCTACATGACTCATCATCTTCAATTTGGCTCTCTTATAAGCCATCTCCTCAGTTACATTAGCTAAAGTCATCTTCCTAACAACCTCATTCCAAGTTCTCTTGGGAGGGTTGGTCAAATTAGATTTCCAAAACACTTTGTGTCTGTGATTTCGTAATTACAATCACAATGTTTTCAAGCAAACAGAATGATTCTTAGTTTCTTACAATCAATCACTAGGATTGTGATTACGATTTTGAAATCACATTGCTTACATGTTCTAGAATACTTTCAATTTTTTTTACGAATTTATCAAAAATTTACAAAGACAAATATATTAGTATTATTAATTAAAAATTATGCTAACTGTAAAAATTAATTAATATTATATTGGTGTTGACATTGGATTAAAACATCAATGAACATTATAATCTAATCAGAACTAATGTTTACATTATAAAATAAAATAAATATGAAGAAATAATTACAGGTTGGTTATTCCATAATAATAAAGTGTCATGCTTTATAAACAAACATCATATTAAAAAATCAATATACACTCGATCATTGTCATTATCGAACTAGCATGCTGGTAGAGAAACAATAGTTACGAGAAGAGAAAAAATAGTTTGACATGTTGGCAATGATGGGTTTGATATGAATCTACAGGACAAAAGTGATGGATTGATGGGGCTCGTCTTGACCATTGGATCTCGCACTTGAAGACGATGAACCCATGTAACATCCATGGAAGATGGTGAAGAGAACCTTAATATTGGAGAAGGGAGAGACAAGAGAGAGGAGGACATTTGGGGTTTATTTCTATGAAAGAAGAAGAGGGGAAGATGTGATTAAAGAATCACGTATAAAAAGTGTGTGACTGAAATTAATATAAATTTGGAAAGTGTGATTACAAAATCACAATTATGGAGATAGTCTCACTTCCAACCACAATCGACTAACACTAGATTACAAAAATACCTCCTGTGATTATGAAATCCCAATTGACTAACCCCTCTTAGTTCTGCTAACTCTAGAAGATCCATTAATTAATAGTCTCTCTCTCCTAACCAGTGCATCATTGTGCATCATTGGTTTCTGCTACACAAAAACCTAAACCATCTCATCACCTTTTCCTTAATCAACTCACTTCCAACTTTCGAGTTTCGACAAATGCAATCATTTCTATCATGTCTTTTAATGTGCTGTTACTCATTGATATCGACTGTGTTCATGTTTCTTAATTGCTCTACCTTTAGACCCATAAACATGGATGGTTACCATTTTATAGAATTTTGTTTAGATTCAAGAGTAACCTACAACCATAAGGCACTCAAGAAGTGTTCCATTTAAACCATCCTTTTGACCGTCCTGCTTTCATTATATGAACAAATATTTCACAGGATCTGTCCTGATGAACTAGCAGCCCAAAATAATGAAACAGTCTTTGGTATCTCGACCATCAACATGGACCACTCCATCTATTCTTCTATTGATATTCCACTGGAGCTACATTACGTAACTTCTGACTTTGCCCTACTAATACTATAACCATTTGGTTTTAACTTTTAAGCCTTACTCTATTTTTTGTAATTTAGATTCTAATCCTTCTCTAGTCTCATCCACTAGCACAATATCATCAACAAATAACATACTACATGGAAGCTTATTCTGAAATGCTTTCTAGTTTCATTCACAATCAGAAAGATTAAGGACTTAATGTTGATCCTTGATGTAAAGGCCTATGGAAACAGGAAATAGAGATGTATCCCCTGCATTTGTTCTCATGTAATCATAATTCATCGTACATATCCTTAATAATCTCAATATAGCTACTGGAAACTTGCTTCTATACATTCACATCTTTCTAGGAACCTTATCATAAGTATTTTTTAAGTCAATGAAAACCATATGTTTTTCTTTTGTAATTTTTTTAAATTAACTTTTTTAGGATCTTTGAATATTTTTTATGATGAATCTCTCTAAGGCTTCAAGATATAGACACAGTAAAAGTGTTCCTGTAAAAGTTTGTCAGATAAATCACATCTAATGGTATAATTTGATATTTTCCAGTGTTTGGCGTTCCACTGGAGGTCACTGTACAAAGACAACACACTACTAGACTTGTCCCTCAAGTGTTGGTCCGATGTGCAGATTATCTTATAATATCAGGTGAGTATATTTCAGAACTAATCCAAATAAAGAAAATATATCTACTTTGGAAATTTGAATGCTAGAAGCCTGAAGGTGAACGCAATCTCTCTAGGATTAAACTCTGAGTACTTGTTCAAAGCTGAAGGAGACAAAATAGTTATTCGGCAGTTAATTTCACTTTACAACCAAGGTATAAATTCTTAAGCTTTAGTTACGCCTTTACCGTATAACGATATTATTATAATGTACATGGTTTCCGTAATCTTACTTAATTTTGCAGAATGGAATGCATCTTTGCCAGATGGTGTAAGCCCAGTTGAAGTGGCGGCACTTATAAAATGCTATCTTGCTAGCCTTCCTGAGCCACTTACAACATTTGGTCTGTATCATGATATCAGAGAAGCACGGAGCAGTATCCCAGACATGAGAAATATTTTGAAGAAGCTTCCGAATGCAAGTTATATGACACTTGAATTTGTTACTGCTCTTTTGCTTCGGGTGAGCCAGAAGTCATCTGTTAACAAGGTAACATATCTGGATAGGTATCTGCATAAAGCTATCCTCAACTTTGTGTGGTTGTGCTATCCAATGTGTTTCTATTTTACTATAACTCTACTTCCATGTGAACCTATTATGACATGGTTCTTGTTACGAGAGCATTCAGTGCGTGCATGAGAATATTTTAAGAATGTGCACATGGAAGAGAAAACAGAGGATTTCAGTAGTTTCAGGACTACATAACGCACGGGGTAGGGGGTTGGGGGGTCACTGTAAGAGATCATGTATCCAAAGAAGATCTTAAACTGAACCGATAGTATGAAGACAATTTTTTTTCCTTTCACAGACAATGAACTTGCAAGTTGTGTTATGCCAATAAATAATTGTTATGTCTATGAGAAACTCTCTAAGCCTTGAGGAGCTTTGATGTCGAGCCAGGAAGAGCAACCCGAGAAGAACGGAAAGAACAGAGAAGCCTCCCATTTTTTATTCCCATCCCATTGGGTTTACCTTGTTCACAGGTTGACCCCATGTTTTTCGACTGGGGTGAAGTCGTAACAAGGTAGCCGTAGGGGAACCTGTGGCTGGATTGAATCCTGGAGGACCGACGTAAGACGGAGACTACAAGTAGCAAAGCTTTGTAAATTAGTGACACTCACTTGGGCAAATCTTGCCAAAGCCATTTCATTCAATGAATCAAGGAAGAAGTAGATGGATGAGATTATAACCTTAGTATTCAATGAGTGGGCTGGTAGTGTAGCTTGTGCAGGGAGCTAAATCCGTATGGGAAGTTGTCCGACTCCATAAACTGTGGTGGTGGTTTTTTTTTTTTTTTTTTTTTTTTTTTTTTGGGGGGGGGGGGGGGGGGGTTCACTGTAAGAGATCATGTATCCATTTTTCTCTTTTTTTCTTTCACATACAATGAACATGAAACTTGTATTATGCCAATATATAATTGCTATGTCTTTGATAAAACGACCAAAGCCTTGATGAGCTTTAAGTGACACTCACTTGGAGAATCTTGTCAAAGCCATTTCACTCAAATGAATCAATGAAGACTTCTTAGATGGATGAGATTATAAGCTCAGTATTCAATGAGTGGGCTTGTAGTATAGCTTGTGCAGGGAGCTAAATCTGCATGGGAAGTTGTCTGACTCCATAAACTTTACTCATATTTTTTTGAACAAACTTTATTTATTGCACTTTGGTAATTGTTCGACGTTATGATCCATTACCAAGGCCTCCAGGATGGGAGCAAATCAGCTGGACCACAAATCTATATCTACAGGTTTCATAGAAGTGTCGAAGGCAATTGACCTTCCTTGCCGCTGACTCAGATCCTGGTCTGAATTATGATGGAAGTATGTGCTGTAACATAGGATCGTCAAAGGGTAATTGCACTTTGGTAATTGTTCGACGCCATAAACTTTACTCATATTTTTTTGAAAAAACTTTATTTATTGCACTTTGGTAATTGTTCGACGTTATGATCCATTACCGAGGCCTCCAGGATGGGAGCAAATCAGCTGGACCATAAATCTACATCTACAGGTTTCATAGAAGTGTCGAAGGTAATTGACCTTCCTTGCCCCTGACTCAGATCCTGGTCTGAATTATGATGGAAGTATGTGCTGTAACATAGGATCATCAAAGGGTCTGGTTCTGGTTGGATTCTTATAAAACTGAACCATACCCGAAAAATATTTCAGTTTCAAATTCTGTACCCGAACCCAACATTAAGTTCATTCAACTTTTGTTTTTAACATCTGAACCAAAAATTTTATTAGAAAATTGGGTTGGGTTAATAGGTTACTAAAGATATATCAGGTTTCATGTGTATTCCAACCAACACAAAATTCATTCTGCTTTTCTTTCCAAAATTCAAACCCAGTTTTTTTAATTAAAAATGGGTCAAGTTATCGGTTACCATTGACAAGCTTACTTTTTTCACTTTTTAATCAGGCTATTATAAGATTCGTGAACCATAGTTACATGAGTCTCAGTTTGATTTGATATGTGGTATTGGTACCCATGATGCGGTACACTACTTTCCCTGGTATGCGGTGCTATGGGGGCACGCTTAACAACTACATTTTTGTTCGCTTAAGAGTGGTTAGTTTGTGTATGTATATATATATGTTTGTGTGTACTAGGGATGAATTCATACCGGATCCTACACATACTTTTTTTTATACTTCATTTTGACGATTAATTGATTTTTATCATCTTTTATATTACCATTAGATTAATATCTTTGTCGAACTTATTCTTGTAAGATTCGGATCATCACTTTTGGCTATCCGGATCAGGAACCCACCAAATTTGGGGTTGGGCTCCTGATTCTGGTTCCTAGAGGGGTAGGAGGATCCTGGTAACAGTGGCCCGAACATCATTCCATCTGAACGTGTTGACAGGGCATCATTTTCTTAGATCCAGTCAGCCAACCTATTAGTGTCCTTTGTTCATTTGATATCTTTCCATGGTCCTTTATAGCCAAGTACTTTATGTTCCTGCCCACATTATAATTTTGGTAACTTTCACCTAATCACATTAACAGCGGGTACTTTTTATTTCATTTGGGGTCATGCAAATAGTGAGTTTCCTATTTGTCGTTCCTATAGAGAGTGTTTTATTAGCTATCTTTATTTCCAAGCAGAGGGTGTATCCGGATACTGTGATTCAATATTATATGTCATTCGAGTAGGCAGAATAGTTATTTGAATGCTTGGCATTCCAAGTTGTCTTAGGGTAACACCTGTGATTAGGTAACTGTTCATCTACAAAGCTTATGCTAGATGGGAGAGCCTAAACTAAACTTCCTAACACTAGCAGGAAGAGAAGTTTAGCTGAGGTTCATCTCTCTTATTGTTGTCCATTGATAACTATTATGCTGTATGCTTGTGCCAAAATAACTTGACTTTGGATCCAGCAAGCGTATTCCTTTTACCGACTGTTTTGTTCTCAATCAGGATGTCCAACATGAGTCTAGTAACATTTTCGAAGATCATCCTTCCTGCGACATTACTATATTTATCTGCTAATGTAGACATTCCATTCTATCTTGGACTAGACCAAATTCATCTTTCCTTCGACCCTAGTGAATCAAAAATAGCACCACTGTGACATATGCTATGACCCATGTGTAAATGTATGAATGAGTTAAATTAATTTTGGGCATCAACAATTATCTCTAATCAGTAAAACTTGTAAAACGATCATATGAAACCAAAGAATGTCTATATTAAATGGTTTGACAACATAGAAACTCCAAGAATTATTCCAACAACATGAATTACCTTTGCTTTAATGGCTAGTTGGCTATACGTTAGTACACTCAAATGCTCAGTCTAATAAAATGAAGTTTAAGATAATCCAAAAGAAGAGAATTAGAAGCCAACCAGAAAGTGGAGCTTGATCAAGTGAGATCTAGCTAGTAGCTATTGGCGTGATTAGATTTGTTCGGGTATTGGCAGACTGATAAACTAGTTTAATGAAAGGCATGATTTGGAGAGAATACTAAGAACATGCCTGGATATTAGGAATGCCTATATGATCTTTCTTTAAAAATAGCACTGTCCTCGTTGAGTTTACTTCTTCGATTCAGTCTTCTGCTATTTCAGAGTTTTATTTTGGTTTGCTTTAGTATGAATGAAGTTTGGCTGGTATCTCCTTGGTCACACCCTTTTTCTCAAAAAAAAAAAAAGAAGAGAAGAAAAATTGGTCTGCTATTTTGGGGTGCTGATGAACTAGATTCTTAAGAAAAATAGTAATTCTTTCACCATCTTTGTTTAGATTGACAAGGTATCTAGTACCCAGCATCTGGAGTTGCCATATATGCAATATTTTCACTTTCTGGATCTTAGAAATGTCTATATTCTGTAGATACTTGATGAACATGTTTGATATATGTAGCCAGTGTATAATGATCGACTTAGTTACTACATAAGCTGATAAAATTGATTCAAATCTTTATTTATGCTTTCTGTATTTCATATTTTCCATGTAAAAGTACATTTGAATTTGAATGGTGTCATCATCATTGATTTGATGGTTCATTGGTCGTCATATTTTCCAAGTTTCATGTTGTCTGTACTCTGGCATATAAAAAACAAATATTTTGTAATATCCAAGCAAGACCACTCTGTAACCTCTCATAGTCGTTATTACCAGTCTCTGCTGGTTTCTGTAATTTTCTATTGCCGAACTCTTACAATAATTGACATTACTGCAAATTCTTGTAATCTGCATCTGAATCATCACTTTAACTTCTCAAGTATTACTCCTATCAGCATGATGTGTGACACCACATGATCATCGTCCAAACCATCTGCCATTATAACTAGGCTATTAAAGAGCAGAACTCAAAATTGTGAAGCTCTACAAATGAATGACCATTTACAACCATCCAACTTGATCTCTGCTTTTAGCATATGTGACGAACTCCTAGCCCAATGAAACTGCAAGCAAGATAGGGTCAAGCAAGATAATGCCTTGCTATTAATTAAACCTAGAGTCCATTTGCTTTCTAGTAGGCTTATAAATATATTAGGCAGTTTAAGCTGATGCAGTCAAGAAAGCAATCCTACGAGAATCTCTGAACCAGGAAAGTCTAGAGTCAACTCTAGATGAGTGGCAAGATGGAAGGTTTCCACTTTCCATAGGTACTACAAAGGCATTCCGTAGACCAAAGAGCCAAACAGAATCACATTCTGAAAATTACATGGAAGATTGACCTTAATAACATAATTGCCGATGAAGGATTCACAAGTCTAACCCTTTATAGTTTGTACAGGGTAATGGTTATGATTAGGATAACGGTAATAAGGTATGACTGCCACCTTTAGAAATTGAGAAGTCCAATTGAATAGTGGTTTGAGGCTCTCACTTTTATTTTCACTACACATGCATCATAGGATCCATTACTCAGTGTTAAATCATTGCCATGCAGATGGATGCTTCTAGTCTTGCTGTGGAGCTGGCACCAGTAATTATGAGGCAGAAAGGCGATTTGAGAGCACATTTTTGTAGTCATCTCTATTATACATCAAGAGGCTCTTCTAAGACCCCAGGCTTGGCATCAAATTACAGTGCCGATGACTTACTGTTTGGTGAGTTATTGTATTATATCCCCTCTTTTAATTGATATTTTGTGTTAGGCATTTGTTTTAGAAATTTCATTTGCCATTATATATCATTTATTGCCACTTGAAGTTTCTTATAGTGCATTCATTCAATATCTTTAACTAGTTCTACAGAAGGACCAGTATACTTTATGCCTAACCATTTCATATTAAGTAGTTCTATAAATTTTCTGCTTCGAAATACTAAAGCGAGGACAATGGCAGGAGTTAGTGTAGAAAATTTAAGAACTTAGACAACCATGATGTCCAATTTTGGAAATGAGGGGAACTAAGTGTCACCTTATACTTTCATGTGTGATGAATATTTTCCTTTTAACAATTAAAAGCTCTACGGTTTTATCAATGGAAGAGAAATTAAAATGCTGATATGTGACTATATTTTCAAAATTTCAACAAGAGACTTGGTCAGGAAAGTAATCTGAACACACTGTTACAAACTATAAAGGGTTAGACCTGTGAATCCTTCTTTGGCAATTAAAATGCTGATCTGTGACTATATTTCCAATTTTGATTCGATGTTTTTTGGTTACAGATGAAGATGATAATTTTGATGCGGCTTCTCATATTCCTCTGGATGACGGTTCACCTCCTGATTATGGTGCCATTGAGGTTATTCAGTGCCTCGTTGAACATCATAATACGATTTTCACAGATGCCAATGAGACCATATGGAGATGATTGTACTCGCGTGAGCTATAGACATGGAGGAGCTATTCCTGAAATTCCCATGATCCGTGGATCCCATTTTTGTGCGTCATATTGCAACAGAAAATATTTCCTAAGGTTAGCTAGGATTTGGAGCTCAGGTATTGAAATGTAGATACAGTAGATTTTGATGATTCTTTTGGAGTTTACATACAATCCTTAGCAGTTGTAGTTTGTAAAAGATATTGTATCGCCTTTGAGCATTTTTGTGCCTGTGAAAATAGGAAGCTGTATAACAAGTGCCACTTCCAGTACTTGTGGTAGCCATTGTATTTGAACAGCGCTTGTAAAATAAGTACGTTGGTGATCAATAAAGCCATGCTGAATTTTGAACTATAGCACCACCCTCTTTGGATGGAATGGCTAGCCTAAGAACTCTCTTTGTACTGGTGATTTCTCCCACAGCGCTCTCATTTGTGCTTCTAGCTGTCTAGATTTAATTTCCCTTCCAATTAATGTCAACATGCAAGTTAGCATTGTGAATGTTGGCTAACTTGAACTTCCTGTGCTTAGTTAAAGTAAATAGTCACGTAGCAGCTATAAAAGCTATACTGGGGGGGGGGGGGGGGGGGGGGGGGGGGGGGTGAGGGATGGGGTGGGATTTGAACCATGTCCATCCCTTCGGAATATCCCGGTATACCCAACGGACCACAGACAATCGTCAATTGAGTATGGTGATTTTGAATTCTGGATTGTTTTACCCTTTATTTTTTGCTTGTGCTAGTGCCTCCATAATTTCATGAATTTTTTTCGATATGAGATTGAATGCCATTAACTCTCATTTTGCATTTTATTGATGCTGCTGGGGATGGGGATTTGAACCATGTCCATCCCTACGGAATATCCCGGTATACCCAACGGACCACAGACAATCGTCAATTGAGTATGGTGATTTTGGATTAGCTCTTGGAATTCTGGATTGTTTTACCCTTTATTTTTGCTTGTGCTAGTGCCTCCATAATTTCATGAACTTTTTTCGATATGAGATTGAATGCCGTTAACTCTTATTTTACATTTTATTGATGCTGCTGGAAAATTTGCATAGATAGGAGTGCATACTTTGTGGGTTGCACATACCAAAACTAAATAAATAAAATAATGATATTATTTAAAAAATTAAATAGAAATTTAAATTATATTAAATAACTTACATATGATTTAAATATATTTTAATTGTGATTGTTTATAGACATGTTTTTAGAATTTTGGATATATCTAGTTTAAATATAATTTGAATATCGAATATATTTTAATTAGATTTTGTATACAGATATGTTTACAGGTGATATATATGATTTAAATATAATTAAAATATTGAATATATTTTAATTAAGAATTTTTTATAGATGTTTAGAGGATTTGGATATATGTTTATGTAGTTAGAATTTTTTTTAGAATTTTTCTCTCTTATTTAGTTACACGAGGGGTCCGCCTAAGCTGTGCCACCACACTCCCTCGAGTATTTGGGAATACATACTACAACTACGATGAACAAAGAGACGAGAACGAGACCCGCTTCAGAATCGAGGGGGCCCTGAAAGGAGAAGGAAGGCTGGAATGCCAACACAACAGACGTCTGTCTATTCTCTAATTCATCCGACACGATAGTACCCATTTTGGGAACGTCCAGTGCCAAAGTCATTGAATGGGTAAGTCGCCAATCCCTAAAACGGACCCTGCAACTGATGAGATATATAAGAAAGAAAAGATGTTGCAAATATTGGTACACTAAATTATGTGGTAACAAGTAACAACATTGAGTACATCGATTGCTAGTAATCTGCCTATTACTTGGCAAAGAATAGCAACCTTGATCATAAACACGAACGAGTTTCATTCATGTATGAATTCAAATCAAGTCACGATACAGGCAAATCAAGAAATTAGTTCACACTCCCAAAAGAATAACAAACAATCATCATCAGCAACAGCAACAGCACCAATTAGCATGCACAATGCCACACTCTGAACACCAAGTGTAGCAGCACTACCGTGACGCAGAAGAAGTTGGCGGAGGAGGCGGGCGCTCCAGGCAGTCGAACATGTCGGCCGGGAAGTCGTCGAAGAAGCTATCGTCAGGATTCTGCGAGCGTTCCTCCCTCTCGAACATATGCTTCCCCCCGAGGCCGAAGAACGGCAGAGACCCGGGGATCATCTGCGCGTAATGGGACGTCTCCTGGAAGGCGAGCTCGTCGTCATCCGTGTAGCCTGGGAGGTGCTCGAGGAGGGGGAAGTCGAACTCAGGGTTCGGGAGGTGGTCGAAGTACTGCAGCGTCTGCGGCAGTACTTCTTGGTCCACTGATGGTCCAAGCAGCTGGGGCAGTGTCAAGTCCATGTTGAACAATCCCTGGTGGTGGCGGTTCTCCAGGCGCGCCGGCGTCTGGATCATCTTTGTTGCATCTTGCTTGTTGTCCATGAAGGATGCCTGGCTGCATCGTCCACTGCAGGACTCCTCCCCAACTGGAATGAGATCCAGGCTAGCCACCTGCATGATAAGATCGATCATCTATCATCACTTCAAGTTGTACATATTGTTATGCCCTTATAACACACACGCAGGGCCAGCCATGGGCAAGTTAGACAAGACTTCGGACTTGGACAACCCCTCTGCTTAGGACAATCCTTCAGGTTCAGCATGATCCCAATAGAGGCCAGGGTCACGGGTGACCCTCTAGGATCGGCCTACGATTAAGGGTCAAATGACAACCAAAACTAATTCCGGAGAGGACAAACCAATCCCTGGACCGGTCCTGATTACACGGACACAAATATGATAAAAGACAAGTTTTGGACAAAGATGACACGGATCATGCGACATGTATTTTGATGTATTCTAAGTATATTTTGAAGTTTGCTACATGTCTGGCACGATCTAAAGTAATTTGGAGCCAAATATGTGTCCGACATAACAATCCTCGGATTCGACACCTATTTTATTGTGTCATAGTCTATTAGGAGTGTCTGTGCAGTGTTTGTTCGAGATGCGTCCAACACAAACATGTCGACACTGGTTCAGCAACTATTTTAGTGTGTTGTAGTGCATTTTGGAGCAGCCGCACGTGATCGTCTCCGATATGTGTCGGACACGGACACGGCATAGTGTTACCTCAAAAGTAGGTGGTACAGCAAGGTTGCACTGGTTCTTGGTGGATTTGGAATTAGACTGCAGGGGTGTCTGGAGGAGCCTGGCCAGCCTCTTCTGCCTGGTGCTCCAGAAGTTCTTGACGTCGTTGTCGGTCCTGCCCGGGAGATACGTCGCAATCCTCGCCCACTTGTTACCGAACCGCCCCTGCAGGTCGATCACGATCCTTCCCTCCTCCGGCGAGAACTTGCAGCCACTTCTCAAACCACCCAGACAATATTTTGCAAATAACAGAGTTGGAGTAAGCAAGCCAAAATAAATAAATAAAATTAAAAGAAATAGAAAATAAAGTGCAATATCAAGAAATTTAATGCCCACAAAATTGTCAAAGCATCCAAAATTGCACTGATTTCATAAGAAGATCCTCGAACTCAAATTTCAAGGCCATACTCGAACACAGACATTAGGAACTATGTTGCATCTGACACTGACACCTATAGGCCATCATCTATTCTGGTGTGTTCAGTGTATTTTGGAGTGTCCGAATTGCTTCCAGTACGTATCATATACTGATATACATGTCCAACACGTGTCATATACATGTCTCAGTAAGTGTCCAAAACAACACGACTTAGAATTTTTTTTCCCCACCAAACTCAGTTGGCTCTTGTAGTCAGCGAGTAGAGATATAACTTTTCCGACTAGGTGGACGGTCTCGGAATTAAATTGTGGAGGAGCTTGTGGGTTAAGCCGGACATGGCAAATTTTTTTTAATGCCAGTGCATGTTTCCTAGATAAGTAACATAACCAAGCATTGCTACATTTAAACATTGAAGCGTAAGAAAATGAAACATATAGAAACACGCTCGCTAACACCACACACACACACACACACACACACACACATATAATCATCTCATGGATCAATTAACGTTTGAGAATGGATATATAGCGGCTGGCTCTGCGTACGTTTTGAGGTTGGGCTTGAGCTTGTTGACCCAGCGGAGTCGGCAGGACTTGCCGGTGCGGGGGAGGAGGCCCTTGGATCGAATGGAGCTCCAGTCTCGGGGGCCGTGCTTCTGCACGTACTCCAGGAGTATCTCGTCCTCCTCGGCCACCCATGGCCCTTTCCTCGTCGCCGCACCACCGCCACCTTCGCCATTGCTACGTCTGCTACTGTTATTACTACCGTTGCCGTTCCTTCCTTGCATGTTCGTTACTAAGAATTTACTTACCAGTACACTTTGCTTGATTTCTCGAGACAATTCATGAAGAACAGTCTTTAGATGACACGAAGCCCCTTGGCTTCTCCCACGTAAGTATGTAAGTCCACTACTTCCTAATATTTAGGGAGGAAGTGGGGTTGTTAATTTAATTTTACGAAAATAACCCTTTTTGTTTTGAAATTGTTTGAATAAATGACCAGCAATTTCTTGTTTGATTGATATAAATGACAAGCAAATTCTTGTTTGTTCAAATATTTACTTTGCATTGCATATGGTGGTTTTATGTAATATTATATATATATATATATATATATATATATATATATATATATATATATATATATATAAACTTAATTTAAATTTAATTGTACTTTTTATGGATATATGTGAATAAAAAAAATATGGTATTCGGTAATGCGGAAGAAAATGTGAAAAAGTTTAAAATTATAATTTTTGTAATTTTTTTAAATTAAATGGTTGATGATATACATACGACTTAGACGGTTCATATATATATATATATATATATATATATATATATATATATATATATATATATATATATATATATATATATATATATATTGTAAAAAATCGTTACCTTTATTGAAAAAAGAGGGTAATGAGTACATCCGACCTCATGGTAACAAAAATAAAGAAAGGAAATACAAGTAAAACACTACTCTAAAGCCCAATACGGAATAGTCGGAAGATAATGACAGCCCGAAAGCGACTTCCAAAACTGACGCTTCACCTCCCGAACCAAGAAATCAGAGCCAGCACTACGCCCCTCGTAGCGATACTTGTTCCGGTTCTTCCAAAGCACCCATATGATCGCACCGGCCAATGATCTCCGATGGTGACTGCCCTGGCCCCGCCACCACCTTTGAAGAAAGGCTAGAAAATCTCTATGCATCCGTGCCTTGAAGAAACCCCGGAAGACAGACCAAACCGTCATAGCAAGATCCCCGTGGAATAAAATATGCTGAAGGGTCTCCCCATGCCCAGCCTGACAGCAATGACACCTGGAAGCCAGATGGAAGCCAATCTTTTGAATGTTGTCATCAGTGGGTAGTCGATTGTGACAGACCCGCCACATCAGAATGCTCCAATTCGCCGGAATACACTTGCCCCATATATTAGAAAATAAAGATGATGTAGGGTGGGAGATCCGGCAACACCTCCATGCCGAAGCCAGCGAGAAAGATCCTTTTCGCTCACCCCAGACCAATGAATCAGGAGCCGAAGTACAAGTCAGATTTACCACTCTAAGCCTCCTCGCTGCCTCTACCCCAAACTGCTCCAAGAACATAGGCAAATCCCACCCAGCGGCTGTCCAAAACGATCGGATAACCGGACCACCATTGTCAGAGTTTCTCGCCCTAGAATCTCGGATCTTCCTTCCCCTATCCGATAGAGCTCTCACAGTCACCGGACGATGAGGAAGAAACATCCTCCTCCCGGCCAATCTGGCCGACCTCCGAAGCTCCCCGGTGCCACCATCCAGCGGAACCCACCCCGAGGGGAGCACCTGACGCTGCGAAGCCATCGAATCAGCACTCTCCCCCCAACTCGGTCCCCCATGCTGGCCGAAAAGTGACCCGCCTGGCCGTAGGCAGCAGGCTCCATCGCCTGGGTTCGCCGCTGTTTGCCATTAAAATTCTTTTATTGCAAATTTCAATACAAACAGAACAGTGTTACAGTATAGGACTTAGATGTAGTCCTAGGAGTACACTTTTGTTTATCTGGGTTCCTTGTGCCGATGGAGTGAGTGGTAATACGTTGACTCCGTTGACGATCTGACGACGGTTATCGGTTCTCTGAAGGTCTGGATTGCTCTGGGTGCTAGAGCTTGCTGAGAGGAGAAAGACGTTGAGTGTCTGTATCTGCCTCTCTGGTGGTGTGTTTGTTCGTTTTTTTGTTGCTGTCTGTGTGTGTGTGTGAAGGAAATGATCCCTCTTATTTATAGTCTTACAGGCTGGCTGCTCATGTGCGCATATGTAGGATGCGCCTGGACGCGGGGACGCCACATGGTGATTGCTGATGGAGGCACATGGACGATGCACCCTGATCGAAGGGTTGAATTCTTCATGCTGCTGTTGTGAGCCGGCACGTAGCAGAGAAGAAGATCTTTCTGTTGTTGAGATCTTGGGTGAGCTAAGTCAAAAGACACGTGTCGTCGACTCATGGCTCGGAGATTTCAGATTTGATGGGAGAATGATTTGGCAGGATGCGCCTAGGATTGGACGCACGAGGAGACTTTGGCTCGTAACCTTTAGGAGTCACAAACCATTCTGGGCACATGGTTTTTGAGGCGCATGCGAGGCTTCAGTGGTGACTTAACTCCTGTCTTTCGGGATCAGAAAGAAGTCTGGGGCGCATGGCTTTTGAGGCGCATGCAGATTTGGGCGCATGGCTGCAGAGGCGCATGCGAGTGGTTGGGTGGCCACGTAGCAGTAGCCGTCAGAGGGAAGTAATGATGATGCTGATGTTGGCGACGCTTCATCTTCTGAAAAAGCTGTCAACTGTTCAGACTTCGGGAGTCGTGCTGCCAACTCTGTCAGTTCGGCATTTAATGTTTTCGACATTCGACGGATAGCTGAGTGGGTGCATCGATCGGCGTTCCACTAGGCGTATGGCGACGCATAGGGGCGCATCCCCTATGATGCGCTTGGTGCTGAAGGGCGCGTCTGTGTGATGCACTGTCTGGCCGGCACATCCGCTTCGTGACACGTCTTTAATGGTACGACTGTTACGATCTTCGAGTGCTTTAAATAGCCATTTTGACTTGGCTGAATTCGAAGCGTCCGGTTCATCCATTAAATACAAATTTATTGCACGGGATTCGGAGAGCCATCCACTTGGCGCATGGGTTTGATTTGCCCGGCCTATAAATAATGGCATGGGAGAGAGTTTGCTTCTCGTTCTCTCACGTTCTTCCGAAATGAACATGTTTACTCGAGTGCATTCTGTTGATGAGATGCTCCCGAGGGTGAAGATGCGATGCAATGTCTTCATTGATGCACTTTAAGGTGACTGTTACATCCTAAAGTCGGAGTCTAGGGCTTCTGAGGCAGGCAGAAGGTGCATGTTGCATCCAAAGATCGGGATGCTCGAGCCTCGTCTTCGTTGTGCAGAAAGAGCCGCAGATCGGAATGACGGTGCTGCGTCTTTGGGGGCTCTTTCTTCCTTCAAAGTGGGTGTCGCCCACTCTGGTTGTGTTGAAAGCTGCTCCTTTAGCCGCAGTTTCGATTACGGTCTTCCTTCGCCTTTGGAGGCTCTTTCGAAGCCTCCCCTGGCCACAGGTCGGCTTGCGGTGCTCTTCTCTTCCTCGGTTTGGGGAGCTCTTCCTCCAGCTAGAGGGTTGATTGCCACCCTCGTTCTGCTCAATAAATGCTTTATTAGTCGAAGTATTTAGACGGCAGTGAGCCTGGCTAGAAGAGCGGCACATAACTGGGCTGCTGAATGGATGCACATAACTGAGCTGCCGAAGGAATACACATAACTGAGAATGCACATAACTGAGCTGCTGAAAGGATACGCTCTGCTGAGGGCGCATAGTGGAATACGCCTGACTGAGGGCGCATGGTGATTGCTGCGCCTATTTGAGGGCGCATGGTGGCTGCTGGCTGTAGACTTAGGATCTTTTCTTTTGTAGAAATTCTCCTTTGTATAATCTTTTCTAGACATGTAATAGACTTTTATAAGTAATAAAAAGTCCTCTTTCAATGTCTATATTCGATATTTTTGCTGTGAAGTACTCTGTCCGAGCTCTGGCGCATGTAGTATCTGGCTCATAGGTCCTCAGGTTCTGAAATTCCATGCTTCTACAAGACCCCCTTCAAAGTTTTCAAAACTTTTGGACAACTTTTAGAATACTTTGAATAAGAAGCATGGAGGTTGGGGCGCATGACTATCAGGGCGCATGCTCCGCTCAGTTAATGCAAATGATAACGCCTCGATAACCAAGAAAGATAAATGATGATCTCTTTGGTTTTATTTGCGGTTATCTCTTCACAGAACCCGAGGCGACGGCTGAGGTCACACTTCATCGGTTCACACGTGTGACCAAGCCTATAAATAGGCGTAAGATGGAGAGAGAAAGAGTTTCTCTTCTCTTTGCTTTTGCCTTTTAGAGTTCTTCTTCACGAAAACCCTAACTTTCTTCTCTCAAGGAATGGCTCCCAAGACTCATCGTGACGGTGCTGGTAAGGGACGAGGCAAAGGGAAAGAGCCTGTAGAGGCTGTTGTGGCTGATGTTCCCCGTCCACCTGTTGAAGTTCGGCCATCGATGGTCGGTGAGTTTCATTATCCCGTTCTTGTATCGTACATACGCCGACGCGCATGGACCTTGAGTCTTGATGATGTGCTGAGGTTCGCCGACGCGCATGGGTTTAAACCCGAAGATGCGCCGAGGTTTTATTGCTGACGCGCATGGGTTTAAGCCCTGAAGATGCGTCGAGGCTCCATTGCTGACGCGCATAGGTTTAAGCCCTGAAGATGCGCCGAGGCTCCATTGCTGACGTGCATGGGTTTGAACCCTGAAGATGCGCCGAGGCTCCACCGCTGACACGCATGGGTTTACACCCTGATGATGTGTCGAAGCTCCTTTTTCAGATGTACTTCGTGCTTTTGATGAGAACGAGGCTTGGATTCTTTTGTTGTTTCTAACATCCTTGAATCTTTGCCAGTATCGATGACTGTCCCACTTTTGAATGAAGTGCTTCTGGACGCTGCCCTCTGCCAGATGGGAGTAGACTACGATGAAGAGGTGATAAACCCTGCTCAAGCTGCTATTATGCTGGATCAGCATCCCGAAAGAATGACTCAAATTCGGGAACAACCCTATGGGTTCCTCAAACGGATGATGGAGCATGGTGTTTTGAAGTCTGCCACATCTGATAAAGTGACCTTCTTGAAGCCTGAGTTCCTGTTTGGGGACCGCCTTACTTCTACTGAAGCAAAGGTGTTGAAGGTCAAGGAAGACTGGTTCTTTACAGCAAGGGAAGTACACATGACTGTTAAGCAACTCGAATGTCAATGGCCTTTAACGGCCTTCTGTCGACTTGCTTCCAAGAGGAGGATGTCTTGGTATCTAACCCCATCTCAGGGGGAAGCGGTGGCAGGCATCATCAAGATCGACTCTACCTCCGATCAAAGGGATACTTTGACCGTCGTGCGGGCTGGACCTTCTTTTACCTGGCGGACTCTACGTCCTGGGAGCATTTATAGTGACGTTCCTGTCAATATATTTGCCTTTGGTGCCTCAACTTTTGCCAATCACATGCTGTTGATGAAGCGATCGTACCCGAAAGGTGAATTTCGGGTAGAGGGTTGGTGTCATTATGTTACCAAATGGGACAAGCTGACACTCTGGATGCTGTCACTGTTTCAAACCGAACTCCAAGAGATGGGGCTGATTGCCGCGATCCGTGCTACTCAGGCAGGTGTTGACATCAACCGGCATATGTTCCTCGCGCTCCTGGAGATGTTTGATACCCATACCGGGATATTCTTCACTTTGGTGGGGGAGCTAGGCCTTGCACTTCATGAAATGCACGAGGTATCAAAGCTCCCTTGGGGATCAGAACCCTATGAGGAGTACTTTCCGACCAACGAGGAGTTCCAAGTCTTGGGGGACAAAGCTGAAGAAATGATGGCTGTCTTCAAGGAAGTGGCGAGTCATCATTACTATATGCAGAAGAAGGATAAGAGCGGGTCGCAGCCTCACGTGACCGCTTGAAGAGATTACGTCTTTAAGCAAGATAAGGAGGATCCCTCGCAGTTCTCTACTCCGCCAGCGCTTTCCCGTAGCGAGGTGCTCTCCGAAATGAGCAGGTTAGGTGAGAGGAATCCCCGGGAGAACGAGGACCAGCAATCGGATGAACGCTCCTACAGCTGTTTTTGGCATCTTACTCATCGGATGTCGTCGAAAGCAGTATTAGCTGCGTATCTTATGGTTTGGCTTCGGGATTACGTCTTCTCGGGTGGGTCAGGCTCCGTAGAGAGGGTGACCCGGAACTTAATCCTGCCAGCAGTGAAGTTGGTTTTCGGCCGGCGCCTGGCTCTACTCCCCGCGATGGTATGTAACCTGCTGCGAGGTTTATGGGAGTTTGCAGGAAACGTGGTCCACGATCGCGGTAGGAATGACAACTTCCCGCGTGTCGAACTGCCATTTCATTATCTGATGGGATGGTTAATTTTACACCATCCAAATGTAATGAGTCCGGGTTCGGAAGAAGACCATAGGGCTGGAGATGCATTCCTTCGTCGTTTCCACCAGAGGAGCTGGTTGCATTCTGGCGTTCCTGTTTGCAGAAAGGTTTTATCCCGCCTTCAGGGGTGGGAGATTATCAAAGTAGGACCTGTCTTTTCGGGTTTTGAGGCCGGTGAAGATTTGATGGATTCGGGTGAGGATGCCACCACTCTGCCTCCATGAGGATTCCGCTGGTTGCAAAGTATCCGTCCGTCCCATCTGGTGTACCGGAACAAGAACCAGTGCTACTGGGAACCGTATTTACCGAGCCATTTTTACGACAATTCGGCTACGCTCAGTTAATGTTGGATAATCCCAGTATCACCCTGGGGTATGCTGGGAGCTTGCTGGATGGTGCTCGAGCTTGGCATTACTATAATGTCGGGTGTACCGGAGCTTGTTTTACGCTGCCCATCCAGAATCCGCGGCCGCCCATTCTTTACTCGGCCGCCAAGTTTTACTGTGTTATGGCTGCCGTGCCTCCCGGATATGATAGGGAGACCAGTCTTGTTGTGGACACCCCGTTAGCGGTGACCGGGAACACATCGGCTAGGGTTCGATCGTACCGTCCGCCAGAGGTGGGTCATCGAGGTGTCCCTGTCGCATCCCCATGAAGAACAGTTTGGCAACTCTAGAGGGGGGTGAATAGAGTTTATATAGAAAAATAGCCAATTAAAATTAACTCTTTCACCAACAATAAATAATCAGAGTAAAGTGCGGAAAATAAATGAAGAGCAGAAGAGCATATGCAAACACAGCAATTTTAACCTGGTTTCCCTCGTGGAGGACTAGTCCAGGCCTGAGAACTCTAGCTCAGGATTAAATCCACTATTTGTGAAATAGTAGTTTACAACCCGTGCCTTTTCTTCAGAAGAGCACGTCAACTTCTAACAGATGATCGCAGTGGCGATTTGCTTGGAATTGTCCAAGCGACTTCTTCGACTCTTGTACAAGAATCCTAACTGAGAGATGCTGAGCACTCGACACTTAGGAGGCTTGTGGCTAGTAGATGGGAAGGGTATGGCTTACTTGAGCTTATAAGAGAGAAGAGAAAAGAAGATTGGATGGATTGGAATGAGAGAATTTATGCCCTATTTATAGTGTTTTTATAGGCAGAATTCGGCCAGAATTCGGGTAGGAAAATTCAAAAATTTGGCCGTTGGACAACTAGCAACCAGCTAACCCTAAAATTAGGGTTCCTGATTTCTAGGGGACAGAGTTCGGCCCGAACTCTGTGTGGAGGCAGAGTTCGGCCCGAACTCTGTGTGGAGGCAGAGTTCGGCCCGAACTCTGTCTCCAGAGCACAGAGTGGTTCTAAGGGGATTTTTGGGCAGTGTTTGGTTCAGTGGAGCTTGGGATTTTGGGTAGGCTGTAGACTGAGTGTCAAGAGCTCAGCAAGACTCAGAGTACACAATTCTAGACTCAATGAAAATATAAAATGCAGACTCGAAAATACACTGAGAGCCGGAGACTGAGCTGTCGTCTGTCTTGAACTGTTATGCAGACGTCGTGTGTCATATTGAATTAATACAGATATTATTTAGTCAATGTAGTCAATATTTGGTTGACTGTGACTTTGTGTCAACAATCTCCCCCATATTGATAATTGACAAAATAATATATGTATATTCAATATTCATACCTGGACACAGTTGATTATAGCACCATAGCTCCCCCATACTTGATGCCGAGCTAGAATATAATAGCTCCCCCGTAATCAGTGAACGGTGCTGAGCTAGAAGCAATAGCTCCCCCGTAAATAGTGCATGGAACCTGTATAATATCTCCAAAAAGCACAAACAAGCACAGAAATACGAAAAGATAGGATCTGATACCAATATATATCTGATACCAAACAAGTATATCCAGCCATATATATCCAGGCAGAATATACATAGTTCTCCCCCTTTTGGCAGTTAGCAATATAGACTGCAGATAAATAAAAGAAAACTGCAGTAGACAATTAATAGTAATACAACCACACCAAGCAGAGAAGAAACAGTATAGAAATAATCAAAAGAAGTACTAGCATAAAGTGTCATAACCAAATGTCAAACACACAACCAGAGTTTAAAAGCATCCAAGTACATAAAACTGAAACTAACTAACTAGAAAAGAAAATGCATCAACTAATGTCATCATCAACAGCAGCAGCAGCAGATAGTAGCCAATCTCCATCATGGAGCACGAGATGGTCCAGGAGTGTCAGAACGTCTGGGATCCACAAAAGTAGCACCCGGATCCAGGTAACGCATGACCCACGGATCATCAATGCGATATCCCTCACGATCGGGATCCCGCTGCATGGGAATGGGCATAGTAGGATGATGGGACATGGAGTACCGAATATCATGCAGCGAGTTGCTGAGTGCACTCATCTGCCGGGTAGTGCGGTAGTCCATCTGAGCCCACCGATCGTCCTCTAAATCGAAACGATCCCGGAGCATGGTCTGGATGGAGTCAAGAGTGGCAGGTGGAGGAGGTGCATCCTGACCGAGTGGAGGGGCGTCTGGCTCCTCATCATCAGAATGCTCAGAAGCCTCAGGAGAGGCGACGACTGCTTGAGTACGTCGTGCCTTAGACAGGAAAGCAGGAGCAGGCAAGAACGGACAGTCATGAATAGGAATGATGAATGCACGAAAAACCATAGGAAGGTATAAAGGATAAACTAAAGCTCTTGGTTTCTTCCTACAATTTATCATCCAGTCCATCATTGTCCTAGGAAGATTGAAGGGGATACGAAAATGAAGGTGATATAAAGCAGAGATCTCAAAGTAGGTAACTTCATCAGTTGAACCAGCTTTTGGTAAGATAGTATTGAACACGATGCGATGAAGTTCATAAAAGTAGGGGGTGAGATGCTTGGCCTTTAGCTTGCGAGGACTTACGTTAGGAGCACATAAATCCTCCTTGAATCCTTCAAGGGAAGTATCGCCAACAAATTGAAGTTGACGTGCTTCCACAAGCTTGTCCCACACATCAAGATCCGGGAGAGCAAGAAAGTCTCCCAACTCAGAATCATTGAAGGCAATGTTAATGCCAGCAACCCGGGAATAGATGTGGGTTGCATCGTAAGTCAGATTACAGTAGAACATTTGGATTACGCTACAGTAAATGACAAAGTTGGAAGCAACTAGTTCATCTAAACAAAGATCACGAAATAAAGATTCATATTGAAAAAATATTGTGAAATTGATGGAATGGCCCCCAAACACCGGACGAGTCCTAAAATTGCTAAACCATTCATTTGAGGCGTCTAGCGACACAAATAGACGGTCGTCGTATGTATTAGGGTCATCGGGATGCGGCGGATTGAACAACGGATGAATGGGGTGTTGTTCAACAACTTGTTCAATCGGAGGAGGAGGAACCGAAGAGGAAGCTCCCTCATGTCGAGTCCTTCTCCCTCATTTGGACAAGCGAGATGCCATTTGCAAAGAAATAGGAGAACTTGAAAATGATAGAAAGAGAGAGTTATACCTGAAAATAATACCAAACAGTGGAAGAGAATGTTGAAAAACCCCTTTCCCTTGATTTTGAGAAGAAATGGAGCTCTCTAGATCAAGAACTAGGGTTAGGGTTTGGAAGGAAGAAGGTTGAAGAGGTGGAGAAGAAGGAAATATGGGAGGAAAGAGAAGGAATCCCAAAATAAAATAGGGGTTTGTCTTTGGTCGGATAGAATATTGACCATTGGATCTAAAATGATCCAACGGCAGAGCCAGATCCCGACGCTGGAGCAATTGGACCGAACTCGGCCCGAACTCTGTTTGGGGCAGAGTTCGGCCCGAGTTCTGGATTAGTGGTCCAGAACAGAAAACAGGCTAAAAAGATAGAAAAATTGGTTAAGTGTTGAAGAAAAGTGATGGTTGAGGATAAAAGTTTGATGAAATCAATGAAGTACATAGAGAGGTACTCAAAAGTCAGAATGAACTTTAGAATGTAGTAATTAGACAGTATTAAGTCGAAACAAACCATATAATAAACAAGGAAATATATTGTAATTCAATATTTCAAATTTGCCATGGGTTTGCTGCAGGGGCCGGATCCCAGCTAGCGGTAGTCCTGAGGACTAGTGCACCGTGTCGCTTAGGCTTTTACGCCTTGTTGTCAGAAGGACCCTTTCGGCTTGTACCCATACCAAATTTTTCGTAAAAGAATCAAAATATACTCGATATTTATGTAGGCGAGTCTCAACTTATAACTGCTTCATCCAAAATTCCGAGTTCACGACATAGGAAATTGAAGCGCTCTTCGGATAATGGCTTAGTAAAGAAATCTGCTAGCTGATGATCAGTGTCGATAAATTCTAAGTTAATCGTGCCATTTTGCTGATGATCACGCAAAAAGTGGTGTCTGATCTCAATGTGTTTAGTACGTGAGTGGCAGACAGGGTTCTTAGTCAAATTAATGGCACTTGTATTGTCACAGAATATAGGAATATGCATAAAAGATAACTTATAGTCTTCAAGGGTTTGCTTCATCCACAGAATTTGTGCACAACAACGCGCAGCTGCTATGTATTCAGCTTCTGTTGTGGATAGTGCGACAGAGTTCTGCTTCTTGCTAAACCAGGAGACTAAAGCTTTTCCTAATAAATGACACATGCCGCTCGTACTTTTACGGTCGACCTTGCATCCAGCGAAGTCAGCATCGGAATAACCAATAAGATCAAATGATGTTGACTTGGGATACTATAGGCCCACTGTAACCGTACCCTTAAGGTATCGAAAGATACGCTTAACCGCAGTCATGTGTGATTCCTTAGGATTAGCTTAATATCTAGCACATAGGCAAACACTGAACATGATATCGGGACGACTAGCAGTTAAATAGAGTAAGCTGCCTATCATACCTCGATACTTACGTTGATCAACGGGTTTGCCGCTCTCATCTGGTTCGAGTTTGGTTGAAGTAGCCATTGGCGTGCTGATTGGTTTGACGTTATCAAGATCGAACTTCTTCAGCATGTCCTTGGTATACTTCGATTGGCAGATGAAAGTTCCATTAGCCATTTGTTTCACTTGCAGACCAAGAAAGTAGTTGAGCTCTCCCATCATGCTCATCTCAAATTCTGTCTGCATACACTTGGCAAATTCTTGACAGAGGGTTTCATCAGTAGAACCAAAAATGATATCATCAACATAAATTTGAATCAACAGAATAGTGTCTTTAAAAGATTTTATAAACAGTGTAGTGTCAATTTTCCCTTTTAAAAAATCTTTCTCAAGTAAGAAGCTACTTAGCCTTTCATACCAAGCTCTGGGGGCTTGTTTGAGGCCATAAAGCGCTTTCTTTAGCTTGAACACGTGGTCGGGAAATTTGTGATTTTCAAAGCCAGGAGGTTGTTTCACATAAACTTCCTCCTTAATAAAACCATTCAAGAAAGCACTTTTCACATCTATTTGAAATAATTTAAAGTTTTGAAAATTAGCAAAAGCACAAAGCATCCGAATGGATTCTAGTCTAGCAACAGGAGCATACGTCTCATCGTAGTCGATACCTTCCTCTTGGTTGTATCCTTGAGCTACTAGACGAGCTTTGTTACGTGTGACTGAACCATCTTCATTTACTTTGTTTCTAAAAACCCATTTAGTACCACTTATCGAGTGATTAACCGGTCTAGGAACGAGTTCCCATACTTGGCTTCTCTCGAATTGGTTGAGTTCTTCTTGCATAGCAGAAATCCAAAATTCATCATTAAAAGCTTCAGAAATGTTTTTAGGCTCTACTTGTGAAATGAAGGCAGTGCTAGCAACGGAGTCTCTTAGTGATGATCTAGTAGTTACTCCACGTGAAACTTCTCCTATAACTAAATTTTTTGGATGAGAAGGTTTGAACGAGAATTTCTTAGGCAAACCCTCCAGAGAATTAGTTTCGGTTGAAGTATTCATTGGAGTAGAAGTTGATGGCTCAACGTCATCATCAAGAGTACTTACTGCACTGTTGTCTTCATCAAAAGTCACATTTGTTGACTCTTCCACAATAAGTGAGCGTTTATTAAAAACTCTATATCCCTTACTCTTGGCGGCATAACCAAGAAAGATACCATCGTCAGCTTTGGCATCAAATTTGCCTAAGTTGTCTTTGGTGTTAAGGATAAAACATCTACAACCAAAAACTTTAAAATAAGAAACATTGGGGGTTCTTCCAAACCAAAGCTCATAGGGTATTTTCTTCGTAATGGGACGAATTAGCACCCTATTCAAAATGTGGCATGCTGTACTGACAGCTTCTGCCCAAAAGTATTTCGGAAGTGAAAATTTATTCAACATGACTCTGGCCATATCGTCGAGAGTTCTATTCTTCCGCTCCACAACACCATTTTGTTGAGGAGTTCTAGGACAAGAAAATTCATGATCAAAACCATTTGCATTACAAAAATTTTCAAAATCATAATTTACGAATTTGCCTCCATGATTACTTCGGATTCGAGTAATCATGTAGCCTTTTTCGTTTTAAACTTTCTTTACAAAAACTTTGAAAACAGAGATAGCATCGCTCTTATTAGCGAGAAAGAAAACCCAAGTAAATCTCGAAAAATCATCAACAATAACAAATGCATAAAGTTTGCCACCAAGACTAGCTATTCTACTAGGACCAAATAAATCCATATGAAGTAGTTGCAAGGGTCTAGTAGTACTTACAGAGTTGATGGAATGAAATGAGGATTTAGTTGCCTTGTTTAGTTCACATTCGGCACATACCGTGTCCTTTTTGAATGTAATGTCAGGCAATCCTCTCACTAGCTTCTTGGTAGAAAGCCTGGATATAGCATCCATGTTGGCGTGACCAAGACGCTGGTGCCAAAGTAGTCGTTCGTCTTTGTGGGCATATAGACATCTACCTACATTGTTAGTATTTACAGAAAGATAGAAAATATAGATGTTGTCCTCTCTTTTCCCTTCAAAAGCAATGTCTCCTGTTGACCTATCATAGATGTAGCAACTGTTTTGTCCAAAGTTAATATCATATCCATGATCAGCAAGATGACTAATGCTGAGCAGGTTATGCTTTAACTCGGTCACTAGGCAGACATCCTTTATTACAGGAGAAGGAGGATGACCAATGATACCATTACCTATTATGTGCCCTTTGAGATTGTTACCGAAGGATACATATCCTTCTCTCTTCATCGATAGTGATGCAAAAAGATTTGCGTCTCCCGTCATATGTCGCGAGCATCCACTATCGAGAATCCACTTACTTTCAGTTGAAGAGGGAAGGTCCACCTACATCAAGAGTAGATGTGACCTTTGGTACCCGAGTTCTTGAGGGTCCTGAAAAGTTAGTCTTTGGAAACCAAGTATATATCTTTTTATCTACAAGTCTTCTAAATTTGCACTGTGGTGAGATGTGTCCATGTAATCCACAGTAAGTACAGATAGCATTCTTATTTATACTAGGAGCATGAGAATAATATCTATAAGCAACAGGATGAGGATGGTCATGATGTGAAGAGTTAGCATGGTGATGATGATTATGCACAGAATGAGTGGCATGGTGATGGTGTCTATGAGGCATATCATGATGGTATTGTCTATGATGTGTGACATGCTGATATTGTCTATATGGCATGGCATGATGATTTTGTCTATATGGCATATGATGATCTTGTCTATATGGTATTGCATGATGATCTTGTCTATATGGCATGGCATGATGATTCCTATGTGTGGAGTGATGTTGATTGTGTCTTTGTGCATGATGATTGTGTACTGAGTGAGAATTATTCTTACGTGCACGTGGTTTGTGAAAGTTTGTGTATATAAATGCATGGTTATGTGCTGCATGAGAATGACGTGGTTGACTAGCATGAGTGGTGTTGTGCCCATGTGATTGGGTTTGAGGTTGAACAACCTGTTTACCCAATTTGGTTTCTAATCTTTTAGAAACAGCTTGCAGTTCATCAACCTTAATATTTAAGCCATATATCTTAGTCATAGAAATCTTGTGTCTACTCTTTTCTTCAGCAAGCAATGTGTTGAGTGTAGTGATTTCTTGAGTTTGTTGCTCAATACGTGCTTCAGCATCATGTAAGCTTAATTTAAGCTTGGATACTTCATCAGGGTCATTAGTGGGTGTCGTGTTTCTAACATTATCAAGAAGTAAGGAAATTCTTTGTATCTCATCTTCAAGACTTTTGATTTTGTCCTTGGCATGTTTGTATTTACCGATGACCTTTTTGTGATCATCGAGTAAATCAGTGAAAGCATCGCCAAGTTCATCAAAAGAGAAGTCATCTAGAGTTTCGTTAGATACCTTGTTGGAAGTTGCCATTAGGCACACATTTGCTGTATCTTGAGGAGAGCCTTTTTCTTCCTCGGAGTCACTCGCTTCACTTTCATGCCAAATTCCTGTGTTGGCATATTTCTTTGATGAGTTCTTTTTGTATGGCTTCTCATAGCGGTTGCTCTTCTTCAAGAATGGGCAGTCTTTTCGGACATGTCCAGTCTTCTTGCAACCGTAATAGGTTGGCTCTTCTTTATCATCTTCTTGTGAATCCTTCTTCCTTCGATTGAAGCGAAGGAATTTTCTGAAGTTGCGAACCATGAGAGCTTGGTCTTTATCATCCGAGTTATCGTCTTCGGTCTCATCGTGATCAGCCCTTCGTCGATGAGCTTTGAGTGCGATCTCCCTGGTCTTCGGAGCAGGCTCTTCGAAGTCCTTAAGGTCAAGCTCGTGAGTCATGAGCTTACCTATCAAGGTCTCCATTGACATTGATGTGAGATCGTTTCCTTCTATGATGGCCGTCACCTTAGGGTTCCAAATCTTTGGCAACCCTCTGAGTAACTTACGAATCTTCTCGTGGTTTGAGTACTGCTTACCAAGCGAGGATAGAGGATTGATGATGTCGAGGAATCTTGTAAACATTTGAGTGATCGTCTCATTTGGCTTCATCTTGAAGGCTTCGTATTCTTGAGTGAGACGGCTTATTTTTGATTCCTTGACTTGTGTGGTTCCCTCATGCGTCACTTCTAGAAGTCTCCATACTTCATGAGCAGTGGTGTATGTGGAGACCCTGTTGAATTCATTCCTGTCTATAGCACAGAATAAAGCATTAATAGCCCTAGCATCTAGACTTGCCTGTTTCTTCTCCTCGACAGAATATTTGTCGTGTGGTTTCTCAATGAGGTCACCATCGACAACTATCCTGACGGGCTTTTTGTAACCGTCAGTGACGACAGTCCACAGGTCAAAGTCTAGAGACTTAAGATAGAAGCTCATCCTTGTTTTCCAATATGTATAGTTAGTTCCATCAAATAGGGGAGGCCTATGAGTGGACTGACCTTCACCATGATTGGAAATCAAGGATTGTGTGGTTGCCATGGATCAGCTCTTAGGATGTTAGTCCTTAAAAAGAGAACAGAGCTCTGATACCAATTGAAGAACAGTTTGGCAACTCTAGAGGGGGGTGAATAGAGTTTATATAGAAAAATAGCCAATTAAAATTAACTCTTTCACCAACAATAAATAATCAGAGTAAAGTGCGAAAAATAAATGAAGAGCAGAAGAGCATACGCAAACACAGCGATTTTAACCTGGTTTCCCTCGTGGAGGACTAGTCCAGGCCTGAGAACTCTAGCTCAGGATTAAATCCACTATTTGTGAAATAGTAGTTTACAACCTGTGCCTTTTCTTCAGAAGAGCACGTCAACTTCTAACAGATGATCGCAGTGGCGATTTGCTTGGAATTGTCCAAGCGACTTCTTCGACTCTTGCACAAGAATCCTAACTGAGAGATGCTGAGCACTCGATACTTAGGAGGCTTGTGGCTAGTAGATGGGAAGGTTATGGCTTACTTGAGCTTATAAGAGAGAAGAGAAAAGAAGATTGGATGGATTGGAATGAGAGAATTCATGCCCTATTTATAGTGTTTTTATAGGCAGAATTCGGCCAGAATTCGGGTAGAAAAATTCAAAAATTTGGCCGTTGGACAACTAGCAACCAGCTAACCCTAAAATTAGGGTTCCTGATTTCTAGGGGACAGAGTTCGGCCCGAACTCTGTGTGGAGGCAGAGTTCGGCCCGAACTCTGTCTCCAGAGCACAGAGTGGTTCTAAGGGGATTTTTGGGCAGTGTTTGGTTCAGTGGAGCTTGGAATTTTGGGTAGGCTGTAGACTGAGTGTCAAGAGCTCAGCAAAACTCAGAGTACACAAGTCTAGACTCAATGAAAATATAAAATAT
The DNA here is from genome assembly GCA_029216955.1 of Iris pallida. Taxonomy (NCBI): domain Eukaryota; kingdom Viridiplantae; phylum Streptophyta; class Magnoliopsida; order Asparagales; family Iridaceae; genus Iris; species Iris pallida. The sequence goes on along the minus strand of JANAVB010021800.1, from coordinate 14,099,090 downwards.
AGACTCGAAAATACACTGAGAGCCGGAGACTGAGCTGTCGTCTGTCTTGAACTGTTATGCAGACGTCATGTGTCGTATTGAATTAATACATATATTATTTAGTCAATGTAGTCAATATTTGGTTGACTGTGACTTTGTGTCAACACCCCAGGGGGTCAGGCCGAACCTTCGGTTGATCAACCGAAACGACGTTCGGGTACAGATGTTGGCTCTTCTTGTAAAATTGTATAATCATGAGTAGTGTAGCTTAGCAATAGAACTGCCATGATAACCTAGACTAGCTTGGTCCGATACTGGGATAGACCGTATCGGGCAACTCGAATGGGTCATCCACACCTCCGAGGACACGAGCACGACTCACATGTATGGATTGTCCCTGTATGCCCCGTGTCCGACTCGCGGTCGGGTAACGGCTTGGCTAACTTTACTTGTGGCAGTGATTGTGCTTGGGTTAGGGATTTATGGGCATGTGTTGTGGTGCGCCCTGCGAGGCGGTTGTTTTATTATTATGCATGTTGGCTTGGCGCCTAGTACGCATTGTAGTGCTGCTAGAGGCCGAGACATTAGTGGTCTCGGGTTCGATTGATTTTCCAGTACGCCTCGTAGCGCTGCTGGAGGCCGGGGCTTAGTGTTCTCGGCTATCGATTTATTCCCAGTACGCATTATAGTGCTGCTGGTAGCTGAGACCTAGTGTTCTCAGTCTGCGATTCCGCGGCGGGTTACGCCGAGTGGATTTTAGCCCCAATTTGCTGGGAGCTCCTGTCCAAAATGCAGAGGAGACTCTGCCGGATTCTTCCAAAATTCCCGATCGAGAATTTGGTTCGAAGGACTGGGCAGAACCATTCCTTTGGTTTGCTGGACTGGGCTCGTGCCTGTTCACCTTGGTATAGTATACCTGATCCCATTGCTTGCTAGGTAGACTCCATACTAGATTAGTCGCCTAGCTCCTGACCTGTCTTGTCCGTCGGATAGCGTAAGGAGAGCGGTTCCACTTGGGAGACGGTCTGCAACCCTGGTCCTTGTTTGGTTTAAGGGTTGTGGATTTGCTCCAGAGCGGTCCATGTAATCCTTGCCACTTCCGACGGCATTTATTACCGGACTCTTGTCCCCTGACCTTTCATCCTAGGGGTTTTTCTAGCCTAGTCAGATAGAGCTGACAGTTGTCCTATGTATTGGGAGTTGTGACTTGTGGATATGACTGAGGATTGAGTATTATGGAGAGTACGATCTCGGGGTATTGACTTGGTGGATCTATGTGGGTTCTTGGATTTTGGTGATTTCGAATATTTCGTGGAACGAGGAGAATATCGAGGGTATTATTATATAATTTTTACTCGACTTTCCAAACGCCCAAAACCTGGTACCTTTGTGTATTCCGGTAGTTGGGGAACCTGGTTTGATTGCTGTGTCTTGGTAGTTGAGGGGCTTGTTTTCTAGTGGCTTGTGATAATTGACTTGCAGGATTCTTGTGAGTCAGAGGGCCTAGCATTGTTAGGGGAATGAGCTTGGTATTGGTGGTTGTCTTTATTGACGTGATATTCACTCCATCATGGATAGGAGACCCTTGCTAGATTGATCTGGTGGATGGACCGACTTGATGATTTGAGTTGTAGGTTCCCATGTGTACTTGAGAGACTATTATAGTAGAGATTTTGATCTTGTAACTGACTTGATATCCATGTCACGGTTTGGACATGTGACTTCTTGTGACTGATAGGTTTGACCTTGTTCCTGGTATTACACGATGACCTGGACCTGTCTTGATTCTTGATTAGTGGCCCGTAGATGTGCACTCCTGACTAGCATTCTGGACTTGACAGTAAACCTGGCATGTATACTCTTGATTCTTGATAGTGGCCCGTGGTGGCACACTCCTGACTAGTACTCTCGACATGACATGTTTACTCTTGATTGCTATTGCGACAGCTAGTCCTGACTTGCTCAGCATGACCCCATCTTGACACCGTGGTTGATTTCTTTTGATTGTGCTTGTATAAGCCACCAGTCCAGTCTTGTCTTACATCATGTCTAGGACATGGATCCCTGAGTACCATGGTCAGGGATCCATAATGAAACTGACTAGGCTAATAACTAGATTAATCATGTAGTTCATGGGGACTTCCCAGTGACCTGTTGCTTGTTTGACCCCGGCCCTATGTATATATATATACACTAGGGATTTGTTGCTATCCGTCGAGATGAGCGCATTCCCAGCCCTCCGTCGAGTGTGGCACTTCTTTAGGGCACATGTATCTTACTGCAGTGTGCCTGCTATATCTATCTTTTTCTTTTGCTGGGGCCATTCGGGTAGTAGCAAGCAGGAGCTGGACCTTGAAGTCTCATTGCATCTTGTTAGTAATTAGGCCTGTGATAACCCTAGTTAGCTAATAATAGCAAGCCGTAGGCATTGTATGGCCGCTTGTCCTTCTGTGTTGTTTGGCTTGTTGCCTGCTAGCTAGCTGATATTGACTTCCAGCTGGTAGTACAGGTGTTAGTGGATGCTAGGAAGATTGTGATTGTGTTAGCTTTACTATACTTGTGGATTTGTTATCGTGCGTTGGTACCGCATGATCCCTTACCTTTATTTACTGTTTTTAGATGTTATTCTTGTCATATTTTATCCTGCTGGTTTTCTTCGCCCGTCCTTGAGCCTTCCTTTCTGGTACTTGCTACGGTTGGCCTGACCAACTCTGGATTATTCCCAGATTGCCTGAGATCGACCCTGTGGATCTTTCAGACTCGACTTGGAGGATGTGCTTCAGTTTCCGACCATGCTAGGAACTGTGGGAAGGTATACTTGACTACATTATTATCCTGTACTGTAGATTCCAGATTTTTATATGAGTATTTCCTGTTTTTCATATGATTATCTCTCTTGATATTGTTTCATTGTGTTTTACCTGTGGATATGAGATCTGATTTAGGCCATAGATTGATTGCATGCTAGAATACCCAACCAGACTGGACAGCCGTCATCACCGTATAGCGTATTCGTATCTTATACGGTGTAACTGGCCGTGTACGTCCCCGTATTTCGGAACTGGGGCGTGACATGGTTTTAGTGGTGGCCCATGCAGGTCTCATTTTGAGATTTTGTTGGGTATCACATGATTATTGATCTCATTCCACTATTCCTTGGTATTCCCACTTGTTACACTTGTCCTTCGCTCCCTTGAACCTGTGAACTGGTCCTCATCTCTACTTGGACCTATATTGCTTGGCCATGTCTTATTCGTGTTATCTACCTCTGATCCTTGTTTGATGGGTATGATCCTATAGTTGGTCATGTCGATCACCTTATTTGATGAGATATTATCTTGTCTCCATCATTTGGATTACATGATTATTTATCTTGGGTTATGCACTCTCTACCGGTATTTTGTCTTGGTTGATTTCTTGTTATCCCTTTCGTGCGTTGACTTAGTATCATTATCGCCCTCTTCGAGCGTTGGCTGGATTGCTGCAGGATGAAGATTTCATCAGGACTCTGAGATTGGATATTTTAACATTTGTTGAGTATCCGAGGGATATTCTCGTATCGATTTGGCTTCCTTGATTCCGGACAGTTCTGCACTCATGATTATCTGTTTCAGATATTATTTTGGTTATAGGTATACTTTCTATACATTATGTTTTGAGATGGATTCTTGGTTTGGAGTATTTTCCTGCGAATATTGAGTATTTTCCTAGAAAAGCTATATTATGGTTATTATTGAAGATATTTTTGGATGTGTGTTACGATTCATCTGGACTTTGGATTTTGATTGTTTTCTAGGACTCTTATTACATTGTTAGAGATTTTGTGATTTTTTAGTGATTTGGATATGTGAGTTATATGGATTTGATTCGTTTTTGGGTATTTGTCGAGAGTACCGGGTAACCCTAGTATACCTTGACGGCGTGGTAACGAAAGTTGCAGCCGCTCGATTATAGTGCCCTGATGCATCTTTTGCAGCCATTCCGGATGGCGTGGCAAAGAATGACCATGGCACACATTTTTCGGATATTAGGAAACTACGGTCATCGGTTCGAGACAGATATCCTGTATTTTATGATTTATGAGGATTTTTATGCAGTTGCAATTTTACGTTTTTGGACATTATTTTCGATATTTTGTACTTGTTTTGATTTATGGGGTTATTTCGTGTATGCGAGACCTTGATTTTTGAGTTTCTTTCGATGTTTTGGATTTACCTTACGAGTTGATTTATTTAGCTAGACCTTGTTCCCTTTGATGTTTTCATATTGAGATATTGTTCGTTTCTTAATTGTATTACTTGATTTCTGTAAGAAGGGTAGAGTTTTCATGGCAGATATATATGTACTAGTTTTAAAAATCCTATTTTGATAATTTTGAAATTCCAAGGACGAAATTTTTGTAAGGTGGGTAGGATGTAATATTCCTATTTTTGAAGTACATATTTGACCGTATTATTGTATTTGGAGGATTTTAATTTTTATGGTATTTTTGAAATTTTTATTATTTTCTTGGAGGTAATTTTATCCTCATTATTATTATTATTAATTTCTTGTTCCTAATCTACCCTCCAAAATATCTACTCCCCCTCTCTCTTGTCATTTCACTCCCTCACATCATCCCTCTCTCCTCCCTCACCTTTCCCACTCTCACCTACCCCTCCCTCACTTTCTCCTTACAGGAGAACACCCCCCACCCCCAATTCCTCTCTCTCTCCCGCTCAACTCTCTCTCTTCCTCACCCTCTCCCCACACTCTCTCCATCTCTCTGGCCCTCTCTCCCAAGCTCCCCTCTCCTCTCCCATGGCCTCCGGCGACCACCCCACCATCATCGTCGCCGTCGCCATCTCCCTCTCGGCCGGCCTCCTCCGCCATCTCCTCCACCACCATCAGCCACCGCCACCACTTTTACGACCATCACCCTCGTCGCCGTCGCCTCCCTCGCCACCATCGCCTCCATCTCTGGCCACCGCAGCCGCCCCTTCGCCTTGGCCGCCTCCTCTCCGGCTCCCTCTTCTCGGAGCCGCATCCGCTGCCACTCACTGCAGCCACCACCATCGTCGTCGTTTCCATCTCCTCCGGCCGCCCAGGGCGTCGCGCCCCCGCGGGTCGCCTCCAGCGCCGCCGTGACTTGGGCGCCGCCGCCATCACCTCCCTGGTAACCGCTCCCCTCTCTTCCCAGCTCCTCCGACCCTTCCTCTTCTCTTCTCTCCGGCGAGCAGCCGCCGCGCACGGGGACAGCGTTGCCTCGAGCGGCGGGACGCCCTTGGGCCCCGTGCCGCTCGAGCAGCGAGCCCTCTCGGCCTGCGTGCTTCTCGGGCAGTGAGCCCTCGTGCTCCGTGCCTCTTCTTTAGTTGCGTGCTTCGAGCTCCGTGTACGCCTCGAGCAGCGGGACGCTATGGGCCCCGCGCTGCTTGGGTTGCGTGCTATCTCGATTCGCGTGATCCCTCGTTCCCCGTGCTTCTCGGGATGTATGCCTCGATTTGTGTGTCGTCCCATTTTTTGTGCACCTCGATCCACGCGCTACCTTGGGCAGCGGGACGCCTCGAGCCCCGCGCTGCCTCGGGCAACGTGCTACCTCGGTTGGTGCATTGTTTCGATCCTCGTACCTCGGTCTTTGTGCCTTTTTCGTGATCCGTACCGCCTCGATTTACGTGCATGCACTGATTTGTGTGTCGTATCGATTTGCGTGTCACATTATATCTTGTGTTGCCTCGGTTTGCGTGCACGTACCGATTTGCGTGCCGCCTCGGTTGTGTGCCGCATTGGACTCTGCACCTTTTTGATTTGCGTGCACATATCGATTTGTGTGCCGCATCGATTTACGTGCTCCTTGGACCTTGGGTCGTCTCGATTTACGTGCACGTCTTGATTTACGTACACGTTTATGTTTCTCGTTCGTCTCGATATTCGTGTTCTCTCGATTCTCGTGTGCGTCTCGATATACGTACGCGTCTCGATTTGCATGCCCGTATCGGTCCGCGTGCCTCGGTTTCCGTGTCCGATCCTTGTGCTGCTTGCGGGACCCGTACGGTATAGCCTCGTACTAATTCTTCATGATTTTGTCATTATTTTATTATTTAATTCTAATGATTGTTTATTGTGTGTTCTGAGGATCTCGATTGGCGTGCTAGCTTGGATCGCGACTGTCGAAGACTTGCTTACCTAGCCGAGCCCTCTAGGCAAGTATCCCTTGCTCATCGGCAGCTCTTGCCATCTCTCCTGGATTTTATTATATTTAATTTATTATAAAATTGTATAATCATGAGTAGTGTAGCTTAGCAGTAGAACTGCCATGATAACCTAGACTAGCTTGGTCCGATACTGGGATAGACCGTATCGGGCAACTCGGATGGGTCATCCACACCTCCGAGGACATGAGCATGACTCACATGTATGGATTGTCCCTGTATGCCCCGTGTCCGACTCGCGGTCGGGTAACGGCTTGGCTAACTTTACTTGTGGCGGTGATTGTGCTTGGGTTAGGGATTTATGGGCATGTGTTGTGGTGCGCCCTGCGAGGCGGTTGTTTTATTATTATGCATGTTGGCTTGGCGCCCAGTACGCATTGTAGTGCTGCTGGAGGCCGAGACATTAGTGGTCTCGGGTTCGGTTAATTTTTCAGTACGCCTCGTAGCGCTGCTGGAGGCCGGGGCTTAGTGTTCTCGGCTATCGATTTGTTCCCAGTACGCATTGTAGTGTTGCTGGTAGCTGAGACCTAGTGTTCTCAGTCTGCGATTCTGCGATTCCGCGACGGGTTGCGCCGAGTGGATTTTAGCCCCAACTCGCTGGGAGCTCCTATCCAGAATACAGAGGAGACTCTGTCGGATTCTTCCAAAATTTCCGATCGCGAATTTGGTTCGAAGGACTGGGCAGAACCATTCCTTTGGTTTGCTGGACTGGGCTCGTGCATGTTCACCTTGGTATGGTATACCTAATCCCATTGCTTGCTAGGTAGACTCCATACTAGATTAGCCGCCTAGCTCCTGACCTGTCTTGTCCGTCGGATAGCGTAAGGAGAGCGGTTCCACTCGGGAGACGGTCTGCAACCCTGGTCCTTGTTTGGTTTAAGGGTTGTGGATTTGCTCCAGAGCGGTCCATGTAATCCTTGCCACTTCCGACGACATTTATTACCGGACTCTTGTCCCCTGACCTTTCATCCTAGGGGTTGTTCTAGCCTAGTCAGATAGAGCTGACAGTTGTCCTATGTATTGGGAGTTGTGACTTGTGGATATGACTGAGGATTGAGTATTATGGAGAGTACGATATCGGGGTATTGACTTGGTGGATCTATGTGGGTTCTTGGATTTTGGTGATTTCGAATATTTCGTGGAACGAGGAGAATATCGAGGGTATTATTATATAATTTTTACTCGACTTCCCAAACGCCCAAAACTTGGTACCTTTGTGTATTCCGGTAGTTGGGGAACCTGGTTTGATTGCTGTGTCTTGGTAGTGTAGCCTCCCTTCCCGAAGATTGTTGATATATTTTTATTATTATTTATTTATTTTAAAATGGTGGGTTGTTATTTAATATTATTATTTTGGTTGGAGAATTGATTCTAGAATCCTACTATACTGAATCCTTAATATTGGGTAACATACGTAGGAAGGTTAGACGGTGCAGCTGGACTCTAATCCTATTAGACTTGATCCTAAGCATGGATGCTAATAAGGTTCCTGGAGAGACTTTGTTAATAAAGTTAAACTTGCAGGGCCCTTAACATTGTGTCTTTTTCAACCATAACAATTTGTGAAAGCTTCAACAACATTCTGGATTCAAAATCATTAGTTTAATTTTTCTTGTACAACTTAATGCCATTTCTTGTTTGAGTTGATGAGATAACAGACCTTTCCATTTTTCTATATTGTCGTATGCATGAGAAACACACTGCCTTCTGTGATTTTTGGGTATATTTGACAGTTTTCTTATCATTGATGTGTTGGAAAACCAACTGGATGGACATCACCACCCACATGCTCCCTTTTGTTTCACAGTTAAATACAATACTTGATGCAGCCATCTTGGTTTCTAATGATTGGCAGTTTGCACATAATGTCTCTTCAAGTTCTTTACTTGACAAAACCAGGAATGCAAATGCATTTCCTGCTGATGCTCTACATACCGATGGGTACATCAAATCGGCCCAACCATCCCGAAGCTTAACCCAGCAAGGAGACCCCGACCCAACCTTTCTCCCAAAACAGCAGACCCCAGCCTAAGCGAAGCCCAGCCCACTTCAAAACCGACCCATGGGACACCCCTCCAGCTACAACAGAACCGACCCTCTGTTATATCACAGCGGGATATACATCTTTGTATATATACGACGAAACCGAAAAATGCAAACCCTAAAAGAAAGCACCCTAGCCGCGCCCTGTGCCGTAACACCGCCACCACCCTGCGCGCCCATGGGGGGGGGCCCGACCGTGCGCCCCACCGCCGCAGGCCACCGCCGGCCGGCGTGCGTACGCGCGCGCGCGGAGCTGTGCAAACAGCGAACAGCAGCAAGCCGCGCGAGCAACTTCGCAGCGATGTTCCGTCGCATACGATCCGTCGTTTTGCGATTCGTCTTCTCAGGTATAAACCTAACCTATACACCTCCTAATCCCATTAAATAGTTTTATTTTAAAACGGATTAAAACCCTGTAGAATTCGATGAGAAGTCGACCTAAAACCATAGTTGTATTGACAGAATCGGGCTGGCAACTACTCCTGTTTGGAAGCAATCCCTGATCAATCTATTAAGAATTTTAGGAATCTATTTGAACACATTTTTAGACAACATATACGGCTTCGTAATCCTTTTTGTGGATTTGGAAACCATCGACTACGCGTCGAGAAATCAGTTTCCAAAGTTAGCGAAAAATCTGTTTTCCAAAAACTAGAAACGCTCCACACGACGTGCGTCACGCCAATCCGGACGACGTGGTCGCGTACCGAAAGGATCGAAAGCTGCGTAACAGCTTCGTGGTCGTGTGGGCTTTGACGGAATTCAAATTGGTCGCGTGTGCGCGACGAATTTGATGCGTATCCGTCGAAATTCACCGTATCATGCACGTTGTAAATTCTCCAATTACTTTGTGCACGCTCATCGGATCGAGACGAAACTTGCGCCAACAGAACCGTATCGTTTTTCTGGTCCTGTAAGCCAAGTTTGGTCCGATTCTGAGACCGTTGATAAAATCACCGTTTTGCGGGCCCCACGGTCCCACTCAACGGGCGATTTTGTGCACGGCCCGCCGAAATCCAACTTTGGACATACGGTTGGGTTCGTATCGAAAAACTGGATCCGTAGACATGTAGTTTGATGACTTTAGAGACCGTTGACTCTGGCACGCTTTTCGGTGCAAAGCGGGTCCAACGGCGGACATCGTTTTTGTCCGAAATTACCGTTTTGCCCCTGTGTCCAGAATTGGACTTAAGGACAGGCAATCCTAGCTAATTTGACTATTCTGAGATCATTGATATTATTTATTTCAGCATTCGGGGACTGTTGTACGGGTTTTGACTATAGTGGCACATTGAGTAGTTCAGATTGTCGGTTTCACCTGCACAGGACCACAGGCGAGTACAATTTATTGTTTGCATTTCGATATTGATCTTTACTATATTTCATTGATTAGTCATTGGTTATGTTATTATTTTCTATTATAAATTGTTGAGTCGGGAATGAGAAGTACCAAGGATGTGTGATCTGACCATAGACAGTGTAGACAGTGTAGACAGTGTAGACAGTGTATACAGTATAGACAGTGTAGACAGTGATTTATTATTGCAAGTAGACAGTGTAGACAGTGATTTATTTATTGCAAAGTAGACAGTGTAGACCATGATTATTACTGCATGTAAATTGTGTAGATCATGATTATTATTTTTGTAGACAGTATTTCTTTATTGCAATATTTTCTGTAGACAGTGTAACTTAGACAGTGTAACTTAGACAGTGTAACTTTAGACAGTGTAGACAGTGTCGCATAATTGTCCCGAGACCGATCACATATCAAAGGTACTTCTAACAGTTGGGGAAAGTCTGTTGTGTCTATTTATTTACTATTAGTTTTCTGTATTTCCTATTTATTTTCAAAACCCATAATTGATGTCTAACCTTTGTTTTATAGTCATTTTCTTTATTTGAAATTGCATTCAGTGGATTGTGCTCGTTCCATTCCTGACTGGAAACCAACATTTTCAGGTTAGCCGTGGATTCACTTAGCTTGGGGAGTGACGGGAATACTTGCAGAAAAAAGCCTAGAGACTAGCTAGATAGTTGAGATGTAGCCATTCTTTTATTTGTACAAGTTTATATTCTTCTTCAAATGTAAAACTTGTAATCAATGTAAGTTAAATTAGTTTTGTGAATGAGCATTAGATTTTGTGATTTTGATATTCATGGCCGTGACAGCGTTCTACCGCCGACACTGCGGCGTAGGCTGGCTTGGACACGTCTCGTATCCGTTTAAAAAAAAATGGGTGCGGGTCGTGACAGGTAGTTAAGGGGCTTGTTTTCTAGTGGCTTATGATCATTGAGTTGGAGGATTCTTGTGAGTCAGAGGGCCTAGCATTGTTAGGGGAATGAGCTTGGTATTGGTGGTTGTCTTTATTGACGTGATATTCACTCCATCATGGATGGGAGACCCTTGCTAGATTGATCTGGTGGATGGACCGACTTGATGATTTGAGTTATAGGTTCCCATGTGTACTTGAGAGACTATTATAGTGGAGATTTTGATCTTGTAACTGACTTGATATCCATGTCACGGTTTGGACATGTGACTTCTTGTGACTGATAGGTTTGACCTTATTCCTGGTATTACACGATGACCTGGACCTGTCTTGATTCTTGATTAGTAGCCCGTAGAGGTGCACTCCTGACTAGCATTCTGGACTTGACAGTAAACCTGGCATGTATACTCTTGATTCTTGATAGTGGCCCGTGGTGGCACACTCCTGACTAGTACTCTCGACATGACATGTTTACTCTTGATTGCTGTTGCGACAACTAGTCCTGACTTGCTCAGCATGACCCCGTGGTTGATTTCTTTTGATTGTGCTTGTATAAGCCACCAGTCCAGTCTTGTCTTGCATCATGTCTAGGACATGGATCCCTGAGTACCACGGTCAGGGATCCATAATGAAACTGACTAGGCTAATAACTAGATTAATCATGTAGTTCATGGGGACTTCCCAGTGACCTGTTGCTTGTCTGACCCCGGCCCTATGTATCTATATATATATATACTAGGGATTTGTTGCTATCCGTCGAGATGAGCGCATTCCCAGTCCTCCGTCGAGTGTGGCACTTCTTTAGGGCACATGTATCTTACTGCAGTGTGCCTGCTATATCTATCTTTTTCTTTTGCTGGGGCCATTCGGGTAGTAGCAAGCAGGAGCTGGACCTTGAAGTTTCATTGCATCTTGTTAGTAATTAGGCCTGTGATAACCCTAGTTAGCTAATAATAGCAAGCCGTAGGCATTGTGTGGCCGTTTGTCCTTCTGTGTTGTTTGGCTTGTTGCCTGCTAGCCAGCTGATATTGACTTCCAGCTGGCAGTACAGGTGTTAGTGGATGCTAGGAAGATTGTGATTGTGTTAGCTTTACTATACTTGTGGATTTGTTATCGTGCGTTGGTACCGCACGATCCCTTACCTTTATTTACTGTTTTTAGATGTTATCCTTGTCATATTTTATCCTGCTGGTTTTCTTCGTCCGTCCTTGAGCCTTCCTTTCTGGTACTTGCTACGGTTGGCCTGACCAACCCTGGATTGTTCCCAGATTGTCTGAGACCGACCCTGTGGATCTTCCAGACTCGACTTGGAGGATGTGCTTCAGTTCCCGACCATGCTAGGAACTGTGGGAAGGTATACTTGACTACATTATTATCCTGTACTGTAGATTCCAGATTTTCATATGAGTATTTCCTATTTTTCATATGATTATCTCTCTTGATATTGTTTTATTGTGTTTTACCTGTGGATATGAGATCGGATTTAGGCCATAGATTGATTGCATGCTAGAATACCCAACCAGACTGGACAGCCGTCATCACCGTATAGCGTATTCGTACCTTATACGGTGTAGCTGGCCGTGTACGTCCCCGTATTTCGAAACTGGGGCGTGACACTTCTGTATCAAAAAGGCAGAAGAAGGCATCGTCGCCGACGGTGTCATCGGACTTAGCATCTGCAGAGGTAAAGATGTCCCACATAATCTGGTTTAGGTTCAACATTTCATGTAACCAATGCTTCCATTTTGTAGGAGCCGCTAAAAAGGAGGCCCCGTACTCCAAAATTTGGTGGGAGCAGGCCAAAGGAGATGGCAGGCTCGTCTGAAGTGTGCATCCCGCCGATTATGATGTCTCCCGTGGGGAGAACCCGGATGATGTTGTTGTCGTGGAGATTCCAGCATCCCCAGATTATGTCAGAAGGGAAGCTGAGGATGCTGCAGCTTCCGAGATAATGAAGGCCGCAGCGGGGGCCTTGGATGCCGAGGGCCCAGCAGACACGGGGCTTCCTAGTGATGAAGTAGGGTGGAGTTCGTCATCTTCAGATGACGTCGCTCCAGAGTTGCAAGAGTCTGTTGCGGGGGCAACAGATATGGTTGGAACAGAGGAGAGGGTTGGTTCCTCTCCTTGTAGTGATGAGGGGAGGTCGACTGCATCATTGCCGAGCCCTACCCCAGACTCAGCAACGGAAGCTGAGGTGGCTACCGATCAGGAGGTAGCGACAGATCCTGTCCCTGTAGAGGGATTTGATGAGGAAACTCGTTTGGCGGTCCTGACTTCAGGGGCGAGTCAGGAGACAAGTGTTGATCTCCCCGTTCTGCCAGGGGAGGTACTGGCTGCTGATAGTACGTTGGGGGATGATGAGGTGGCCACTGGCGTCGGGGGTTCTTCCGAGTTCGGGAAGGGTAAGGGTTTGATGGAACCCTCTGTTGCTTCTTCCACTTGGGGTACTATCTCGACGCCTGCCTCGGCTTCTTCGATTCCTTTGGCTCCTCGGGCTAGTAGTCCAGCCCCTGTTAATGAAGAGCCTATTGATACCGAGGGCCCAGCCTCGCGGATTGAGGCAGACGGGCCTTCTTGCGGTCCACCTACTAAAGCAGCTCCTCCGACTCCTGCTATGACGCCGCAGGTGCTGGCGGATGCAGATGAATACGTGAAATTCATCATCGAGGCAGTGTATAAAATGCTGCAGAGGGGTGTATCGGCTGTGATGGACGCCAATGGGAGTTTTGCGACGGCAAGAACTCTGGCAATGCCTCATATCAACCTGATCCGTCTTCATCAGGGCCACGATCATATGGCTGACATTCTAGAAGCCTCCTTGGTCGAGTTGGACCAGCGACTTTCCGAACTGCAGTACATCCAGCGAAATGACCTCTCCATCCTGATTGATGCGGAGAAGGAGAAGCTGATCGCCGAGACTGAGTCTTCTTACCAGGCCGCTGTGAGTGTCTGGGAATGCGAAGTGGCTGAGACTGAAGCTGCAGTGGAGCGATTGTCTCAGTCTACGCAGGAGACGGTGGAGGCGCGAGCTGTGTTGGACACTAGTATCGCGGAGATTGATGCCCAGATCCGCCGCCTTGAGGACCAACGGGCCTGACTTCTATTAGACGCCGAACGTGTCCAGGCTGAACACGTAGCATTCAAGAAGGAGGAGGCAGCTTTTACCCATCGGGCTCTTACTTTGGCTCAGCAGCGGCAGCAGCTGGATGAGAAGCATAAAAATGATACTTCTCCTGAGGCTATTGAAACGATGCGTCAAGAAGCTGAACGTCGAGTCTTAGCAACTGTGGAGACTCGGGCGGCAGACTTGAGGCGTCGGATTGAAGAGCTTTCAGCCAATCCTGGGGATGTTTAGGGCTTGTAGTCTCTTCTCTTTGTGTATTTGCAACTCTTGCTGGGGATAGTGTAATCCTTTACTCTCCCTTCTTTTTTTTAGAAAATAAAGAAGTACACAATTTTCTGTGATGTGTTCATTTTTGCTGTCATGAACTTGATGATTTGTGTGAACCTATTATCTTTTGCGCACCTTGGTTTTTTAGGTACAGATAATAAGTTTGAAAGAACCAACATGTTTGCTCAGAGGTAATGTGGACGTGGCAAATATAGGATTCAAAATGATAGAATCTTCCCACTCAGAGGTGTTATGGACGTGGTAGGAATGATTCTAGAGGATACGCGGAACTACTCAGAGGTAATGTGGACGTAGAAGTTCTGCGATTAATGTACGGCAACGCAGAGGTTGTCTGTACGGGATGTTTACTTAGAGGTAATGTGGACGTGGTAAACATGATGGGTAGCGTAGTCTTATGGGATGTAAGATTCCGCTTTGTAGGGTGTAAGGGGACAACTCAGAGGTGATGTGGACGTGGTTGCCCTTCTACTGGAGGATGCTACGGAACAGCTGGGTTCCGGAAGCGTATAATTTTGTGGACGGGAATTGTATGTGAGCCCTGATGATTGGGTCCACAGATCCCCTTATGGAAGTACATGTCTGGAAGATGTCATGGAACTTGTCGTTGATGGGCATCATGAACAAGTCTCCATTGGGTTTGGCGAGGCGGTAAGCACCGTTTGAGTATACCGTCTCTATGATGAAAGGTCCTTCCCACTTGGGCTCGAACTTTCCTGGTGTTTTATGAGTCAACACCATCGGCCTCCTGACTGCCAGAACCAGGTCGCCTACTTGAAAAGTCCTCTGCTTGACCTTTTTGTTGAAAGCCTGTGATATACGATCTTGGTAGAGTTTGATGCGTTGTTGAGCTAGGAGACGCTTTTCGTCAAGTGCCTCCAGTTCCCGCAGACGACGACGTTGATTGTCCTCTTCTGTGAGTTGGTTTGTGATCGCTACCCGGAGAGAGGGTATCTGGATCTCGAGAGGCAGTACCGCTTCGCTACCGTAGACCAAGGAGAATGGTGTGTTTCCTGTCGGTGTCTGTACCGTCGTGCGGTAGGCCCAAAGGCATTCATCGAGATTTTTATCCCAGTCGCGTTTGTTGGATGATACGACCTTTTTGAGTAGCCTGACGATAGTCTTGTTGAACGCCTCGGCCAATCCGTTTGCTGCAGGATTGTAGACGGTTGATGCCATGTTTTGAATGCGATTCTTGTCACAGAATCTGTTGAAAATATGGCTGATGAACTGAGGACCATTATCGTGGATGATCCTCCGGGGTACTCCGAAATGGTAGATGACGTGGTGTTTGATGAAGCTGATCACCCTGGAGCTTTTCACTTCTGCCAGTGGAACTGCTTCTGTCCATTTGGAGAAGTAGTCAGTGATGGCTAGGATGAAGCGGTGTCTTCTCGATGAAGGAGGGGTGATTGGTCCCACAATGTCCATGCCCCAAGCTTCGAAGGGCCAGGAGGCGACTGTAGGATGTAGTGGTTCTGACGGTATATGAATGAAGTCTGCGTGAAGCTGGCACGCATGGCACTTCTTAGCATATTCGACAGCTTCAGTGGCCATGGTTGGCCAGTAGTAGCCCATGCGTCGCAGTCGGTCCTGCAACTTAGGGCCAGGTTGATGGGCCCTGCAGGTTCCATCGTGAGCTTCTCGAAGGGCTTCGGCTGCTTCTTCGTTGGACAAACATCGAAGGAGAAGTCCATCGTAGGAGCATCGGTACAGCATTTAGTAGCCGTATCGTAGTAGAATCGAAGAGAGCATCTCCTGACTGAGACGACTTCTTTCGGGTCCTCTGGAAGAATTCTGTAGACAGCAAAGTCGATGAACGAGAATCTCCAGTCTCGGACATTAACATCGGCAATGGTTGACATGGTATGGGCCACTCGTACGCACAGGTTGTTTTTAGGACAGACCAAGTCTCGACCCACCACTGCGACGTAGTGTTGAGTCCCGAGGGGTGCTGCCAATGAGGCTGCGAGGCCAGCCAGGGCATCAGCCTCCAGATTTTGTAGACGAGGTACGTGTTCTATGAAGAACTCGGTGAAGGCTGAAATGATGTTCAATGCAACTTCATGGTAAGGGATCAGATCTTCATGGCGAACTTCGTATTGCTCTCTGATCTGGTTTACGACGAGTTTTGAGTCACCGTAGGCTTCCAGATGATTCACCCCCAGCTGTTGCGCCAGCTGGAGTCCCATAATGAGCGCGTTGTACTCAGCAACATTGTTGGAGCACGGCTTTGAAAGGGAGTAAGCACGCTGGATGACCAGCTGATCGGAAGAGACTAATACCACCCCACTCCAGCGATGATTTAGCCTTTGGGGCCTGTTCTTGAAGCGCCATCGAAAAACATCCGCCAGACGGAGCCTTCTTCGGTGACGTTTGATTCTTGGACCTCATCCGGGATGTCTTCATAGAGTCTTGAGGACTCTGGGAAGGGGTGTGCAGCTAAGAAGTCGGCTAGAGCTTGACCCTTAATAGCTTTTTGTGGAACAAACACCATGTTGTATGGCATTAGCAAGATCGCCCATGTGGTAAGCCGGAAGTTTAATGATCCTGGCTTCGTCATGAGGACTCTGAACGGATTGACTCGGGAAATGACATGAATTGTCTGGCCCGAGACGTAATGACGAGTCTTCTGGATGGCAAATACCAGAGCCAAGCACTCATTTTCAACGGGGTTGTACCGGTGTTCGGCCCCGATTAGAGTTCCACTGAGGTAGTAGATTGCTTGCTCATAGCCTGTATCGCTGTTCTGAGCTAGCAGAGCACCGAGGGAATGATCCATGGCACGGACGTAGAGAATAAATGGTTTGCCGACGACGGATGCCACCAGGACTGGCGGGCTTGTCAGATAAGCCTTGATGTCGTCGAAAGCCTTTTGGCACTCTTCTGTCCAGACGTAAGAGACTCCCTTCTTCATGAGCTGAGTGAAGGGTTGACATTTGCCAAAAAGGTTTGCTATAAACCTTCGGATATATGCCAGACGCCCCTGTAGGCCTCGAAGTTCTCGAAGGTTCTTCGGAGGGTCCATATCGAGGATGGCTTTGGTCTTCTCGGGATCGACATGAATGCCTTTCGCCGTGATGATGAAGCCTAAGAACTTTCCGCTAGGAACCCCCAGGAAGGATTTAGCAGGGTTCATCTTGAGCTGATGCGCTCGCATGAGATCGAAGACTGTCTTGAGGTCTTATAGGTGATCTCCTTTAAGACGGCTCTTGACTGCGATGTCGTCAACATAGCATTCGACTGTCTTGCGAAGATGCTGACGGAAAATGGTGCTCATAGCTCGTTGGTATGTCGTACCAGCATTCCTCAAGCCGAAGGGCATCACTGTGTAGCAGAAAATGCCCTTTGGAGTCCTGAATAACGTGTGTTTTGCGTCATCGGGGAACATCTTGATCTGGTTGTAGCCCGAATACCCATCCATGAAAGACATGCGCTCAAAGCCACATATGTTGTCGATCATCATGTCGGTGATTGGAAGCGAGAATTCATCCTTCGGGCAAGCAGAGTTGAGGTCCCTGAAGTCGATACAAACTCATATCTTCCCATTCTTCTTGGTGATGGGGACGACGTTGGCTACCCAATCTGGGTGTTGTTCTTCACGGATGAAGCCGCTGGTCAACAGCTTATCCACCTCCTGATCGATGGCGTTCATGATGTCCGGACGGAAGTGTCGCTGTTGTTGTTTGATAGGCTTGGCATCAGGTAAGATGTTAAGCCTATGCATCGCGATCTGGGGGTCAAGTCCCGGCATATCTTCGTAGCTCCAGGCGAAGACGTCGATATACTCCTTAGCCAGCTGGATTAAAGATTTTTGGTCTTCTCCTTTTAGGCTTTTGCTGACGAAGATGGGTTTGGAAGAAGATCCATCCCCAAGGTCAATCTGCTCGACCTCGTCCTCGGTGGGAGGTTCACGTAGTTCAAAACGGGACTCCCACTGTTCTCCAGGCATTGAGCCCAAGGTTCTTCTTCAAAGAATTCTGGCGTTTGGCCTTCATTTTCTTGAGATTGTGCTGATATCATGTTGGCTGACAGCACTTTCTTGAAGACTGATCCGATGCTGGTATCGGAATCCCAAGTCGATGCTTCGGACGAGTGAGAATGCTTTACCTCTTCTGTGTCTGAACTCTCCGGAGTTGACGGTGGCGTGACATAGCCTACCCCCCGTCGAGTTTTGTTGTAGTAGTCCTGCGGCTTTCCTTTAGGTGTCGGAAGCCGGAGGGGGAGACGTCGACCCTTGCCGTAGTTCAGGCCTTTGTCGCTTTTTAGGTCGTAACCCATCTTTTGGATGAGGTACTTTGCCTTGTCCGTGTACCGATAGACTTGTATTCTGCCGGTATCTGGTTCTTGCTCGAGTGGCGGGAGGTCTTGATGATGCTCAACTTTGCCAAAGATGATGGGTTCTTCGTCTCGATTCCGTGGCGGGACTATGTAACAGACCCCTTGGGACGGGACTACTCGATTTACATGATGGGCGGTAGTTATTTGTGTTTGCAACGACCGTAGAGCTTTATCTAATGTATACATGGCATTCCAATGTGGAAGACTAGAATAATTAAAAGACACTCTATTATTGATGAAATACGAGATTTTATCCCGCGGGATTACATTGTCCAGAGATGGGGCATCTACATCAGCAGAGATATATTCCCCTAGCTCTTCATCCGTGAGTACTGGAGTAGGATTGGAAGAATCCACCACAGCGTTGGACTTGGAGTCCAAGAGGACTATGCAGGCCTTTTCTGGCAGCTTGGATGGCGGCGACATGCCTTTAAGACGCACCTTCAGAGGTGCCTCCACTGTGCCTCCAGTGATTGGCGCCTTTTCCTGTAGTTTTGCCACAAGGGGAGCCGATGTTTGAGGCGGCTTTCCTTTGTGCCGTATCTTCAGGGGAGCTTCAGGAATAGCTGGTGCTTTCCCGAGCAGCTTAATGCTCATGGGAGGCAACTTCTGAAGCAGTTTGCCTTTGAGTCGGATCTTCAAAGGAGCGTCAGAGATGACCTCAGGATCCATGTCCGGCTCTGCTTCCGTTTCTGCTTCGTCATCAGCATCATTGGCTTCCTCCTCGTCAGGTGACTTGTACAAGTCAGAATCCGTGAAGTAGGCTTCAATCCCTTTGAAAGGGTCGATGTCCGCGAACTCCGTCCGGATGACGTTGTTGGTGGATACGTACTTCATACATTGGTGGAGCATGGATGGCACCACCATGTACTCATGCAGCCATGGGCGACCCAACAGCAGGTTGTAGTTGACTTCGGCGTCCACGACATAACAAGTGACCTCGGTTCTGAGGTTACCGATATGGCACTTTAGTCGTATTTTGCCTAGCGGCTCGCTTTTGCTGGCGTTAAAGCCACTGATAGTTGTATTGGAAGGCGCCAACCGGTACATTGGGATCCCTAGTGTTGAGAGCAGTGTCTTTGGAATGATGCTGAGGGAAGACCCCGGATCGATCTGAATCCGCTTCACCTTGACTGAACCGATATATCCTGTATAATACAGCGGCCTGTTGTATCGGTTGTACTTGAGCAGCATGTCCTGTTGGGTGAAGGTTATATTGGGGATAACCTCATCCGCATAGTGGTAGTACGTGCATACAGTCGGGAGATCTTCAGGCTGCTTGACCTGACTGAGAAAGGATTCAGCATCCTTCAGAGCTTCACAAAGAGCTTCTCGGGAGTCCTTGGAAAGACGAAGGAGTTCAAACAGAGATAGACGGGAGGGAGTACTGGCCAGTTGTGCCAGTATGTCGAAGTTGTGGGGCTTGGCTAACCCCGAAGCATTCTTCTTTCGCAGAGGCCTATCGAAGCGGGCCTCTATCTGCTTCTGTTTATTGGCTGCTGGGGGCTTAGACGGGCCCTACTCCTAGACAGCAGGGACGGTGAAAGGAGGCACCACGTCGGCGGCAGCTTCGTCGGGTTGGGCGTTCTGTTGTGAACGCGTCTGTACAGGAAGTGCCTCTTCTGCTGAAGAAGAGACCATGCGGTAAGACTTGATCTTCCTGCCTTTGGATTTGGAGGTAGGGCGTACCTCCGGTTGATTCACCTCGGAGACAAGATCATGGTGAACCCAGAGGATCTCTCCCCGAGATGTAGTGAGTGGGATGAGTCCACTCACATTGACACGAGTAGGTGGTAAGTTAACCACCTCCATTGTCGCCTTAGGGATGGGGACGACGCCATCTTGTGTTGTAGTCGACGGCAGGGTGCCGAACTGGAGTAAAACCAGGTTGGCTGACACCGTCTTCTTCTCGTAGTCGACGGAGATCACATCCGCGTTGATCATGCGCTGGATGTAATTCTTGAGGACATAGCAGTCCTTGGTTGGGTGTCCGACAAACCGATGGTAGTGACAGTACCTCAGGTTGTCCACTTTTCCAACCTCGTCGGGACGCTTCGGGTTCGACAGCTTGATCTTGTCACCCTGCTTCAGTATCTCAAAGAGTTGCAGGGTGTCTTCATCGTTGAACGAATAAACCTTCTTTGGCCTTGGTGCAGGTGGAGGTTTCTGAGTAGGTACTGACGCACCTTTTGAGGCATTGACAGTCAACACCTGTTTCTCCTTCGTGTCTCGTCCGGGGTTGTTGGCTGCAGGCCGTTTTCCCTTGTCCTCAAAGGCAGGGAAACTGACTCCCATAAGACGAGCATTGGCCGCCTTCTTTTCCGCGACTTCTGCTTCAATGATCAAGGAGCTCCAGTCTGGAGGAGGAGTAGAGTTGAGCTAGAGTTTGACTGCAGGCAGCATGTTCATGCTGCAGGAGGAGAGGAGCACATGTTCTGGCATGCCCGGGGGTAGTCTGAAGCAGAACTGACGAAAATGTTCGATGAACACTCGAACCATTTCCTTCTCCTTCTGGCGTATCTCTATAAGGGATGCCATTGTCATGTCCTTTCCGCCGTCGTAGAAACGGTCGAGGAAAAGGCGCATCAGGTCGTCGAAGGAGGATATGGAATTGTCAGGGAGGCTGCAGTACCAGTCGTACGCCACTCCCTTCAGTGCTCCGACAAATATGCTGGTGAGTAGCGCATCCTCCTTCGGAAGATGTCCCGTCTGAGACTGAAAGTACGTCAGATAGCGACGAGGAGAGTCCTTTCCGTCGTATGGCATCAGTGTTTGTGGTTTATATTTAGAAGGATAAACCACTTTGTTCCACTCGAGGGGATAAGGTTGGGGAATCCCCATCTTTTGGCGCTCCTCTTGTCTCGTCTTGGACTCAAAGCGCTCGCGCAAGTCCCTGATCATCTCGACCATGTCTTCCGTGGAGCTGGGAGTCGGGGAAGGTGGTACTACTTGAAGTTGAGCATTTGAAGGCTCCGATGTCCGAGGTGCTTCTCGGCGATCCGTATCCAAGGATACCCGTTGAAGGGGTACACTTGATTCTCCATTGGCCCCTGGGTCGGGACCGGTAGAAGATGTCTTGGCCAAAGCTGACCGTATCTCAAACACTGCTTGAGTCAGTGTTTGCATGGAGGCAGAGAGGGTTTTGAGTCCTCCCTCTAATGTGTCCATGCACTGGACGAGGTCCGGTGGCGGTGCATCAGACTCGGAATCACCCCCAGCCATGTATACTGTCATGACACATCTGGAAGTGGATGGATCGGTTGATGCTTCGCTCTCGGCCTCACTCTTTTGTAGGGGAGTTGCCTCTCCTGGAGCTTCATCCTGGCCACCCCCGGCTATGTTCTGGAGAACATTCTCGATAGGAGCATCTGCAAGGGCCTGATTACCCTTGGTTCCGTCTTGAAGGACTTCTTCGTAGCCGAGACTCGGATCCGTGGGGGCTAGACTACCCCCGACTGTGTTTTGTGGGACACCCTCGTCTTGAAGGACAGGGGCTAGATAACCCTCAGCCATGTCCGGGAGGCTGACTTCGAGAAGATCGGCCTCAGCTGTACTTTGGAAGACAGCTTCGTCTTCGAAAGGAGGCTCAACAAGGGTCTGACTACCCCCAGTTTCCTCCAAGATCTTCTTTCTTCCCCGAGTGCCTTGAAACACTCCGGAGGATGAGACATTCGCCTTGGTTTTCCTCGGCTGGCTCTTGGACAAGGACGAGGAGTTGCCAGTCGTCTTTCGGACTGACGAGGAGATCACGTTGCATGAAGCAACGCTTGGCTCTTTATTTGTTGACACCTTCTTCTCGAGGCGACGTCGGAGGGGTGTCGATGATTCCAGCCGCTGGAACACTGACTGCCTTGGCGGGACTGCCATTTTGCAACAACAGTTGATAGTGACCATAGCACAAGTGTGCCCTGTGAGGGGCACATCGTACTTATTGGTCGGCTCTCCTGATCGGTGCTTGTGAGTGATCACGTTGCGTAAATCGTTGGAGGAGAGTGCCACCTTCACACCTCCTTCAGGCGCATGGCAAGGCCGAGCGCCGGGGTGGTCAGGTGAGTGCTGTGCCCCCTAATCTAACACCAAACAGGCGTCCCGATCAGTAGTGGAGGAACAACATTTGAAGTGACTTGAACGGACCTCAGACGCACAACCAGAGGAGGCGCGGGAGTTCAAGACCACTGGATTTGCCTTACTTGACTTAGTTGTACACGCAATAGATGCGCCCAAGTGAGACAAGGACTTTGAAGGTCGGCTCGTTTCTGGCGCAGAAGCACCTGAGTCGACCTTATACAGCTTACCATCAGCAGCGCGCATGATTGTGAGCGCATGCTTCTGGCTTGCTGCTGGCATAGCACGTTTGGGGCGCATGGCCCGTGCTGCCTTGGATTTCTTCGTACCAGGCCGCTGGGGCGTATAGTACTCAGAATCCAAATTCTCCTCGCCATTACAGCGAGTGAGTCTGTCAAAGACAAAGATCTTTTGTGGCGCATCAAAGGTGATACGTGGGGCATTGGCTGTGCCCCTGCTCCGTCGATGCATCTTTCTCGCCTGAGAGGGAGATGGCTGGAGAATGTGGTCGGCTGCACGTTTCCCCGAGAGATGCGTTGTACCGACGGGCGCATCTTGGTTGCTGAGGACGTCAGCAGGAAGGAAAGGCTGGATCGGCGCACCCCCTTCGGTGGTGGTGCCCGAGGCGTCGACCTTACGCACCCAGACTCGGCGGGTCTTCTTCAGCTTTGGCAGCCGCTTCGAAGGACTCGCACTGCCTTCAGAGATAAACTCCTCATACGCCTGTTGATTGAGGCGTACGACCATCGTCTTGTGGGAGGAGCCCACCTTCACATCGTCAGATTGCGACACAGCTTTCTCGGTGGAGGAGAAAGATGTCCCCAGCAGAGTCGCCAGCTTGTTTGCCATTAAAATTCTTTTATTGCAAATTTCAATACAAACAGAATAGTGTTACAGTATAGGACTTAGATGTAGTCCTAGGAGTACACTTTTGTTTATCTGGATTCCTTGTGCCGATGGAGTGAGTGGTAATGCGTTGACTCCGTTGACGATCTGACGACGGTTATCGGTTCTCTGAAGGTCTGGATTGCTCTGGGTGCTGGTACTTGCTGAGAGGAGGAAGACGTTGAGTGTTTGTATCTGCCTCTCTGGTGGTGTGTTTGTTCATTTTTTTGTTGCTGTCTGTATGTGTGTGTGTGAAGGAAATGATCCCTCTTATTTATAGTCTTGCAGGCTGGCTGCTTATGCACGCATATGTAGGATGCGCCTGGACGCAGGGACGCCACGTGGTGATTGCTGATGGAGGCACATGGACGATGCGCCCTAATCGAAGGGTTGAATTCTTTATGCTGCTGTTGTAAGCCGACACGTAGCAGAGAAGAAGATATTTCTGTTGCTGAGATCTTGGGTGAGCTGAGTCAAAAGACACGTGTCGTCGACTCATGGCTCAGAGATTTCAGATTTGATGGGAGAATGATTTGGCAGGATGCGCCAAGGATTGGGCGCACGAGGAGACTTTGGCTCGTAACCTTTAGGAGTTACAAACCATTCTGGGCGCATGGCTTTTGAGGCGCATGCGAGGCTTCAGTGGTGACTTAACTCATGTCTTTCGAGATCAGAGAAAAGTCTGGGGCGCATGGCTTTTGAGGCGCATGTAGATTTGGGCGCATGGCTGCAGAGGCGCATACAGATTTGGGCGCATGGCTGCAGAGGCGCATGTGAGTGGTTGGGTGGCCACGTGGCAGTAGTCGTCGGAGGGAAGTAATGATGATGCTGATGTTGGCGACGCTTCATCTTCTAAAAAAGCTGTCAACTGTTCAGACTTCGGGAGTCGTGCTGCCAACTCTGTCAGTTCGGCATTTAATGTTTTCGATATTCGATGGACAGCTGAGTGGGCACATCGATCGGCGT
This sequence comes from Iris pallida, assembly GCA_029216955.1. Taxonomy (NCBI): domain Eukaryota; kingdom Viridiplantae; phylum Streptophyta; class Magnoliopsida; order Asparagales; family Iridaceae; genus Iris; species Iris pallida. The sequence goes on along the minus strand of JANAVB010021800.1, from coordinate 14,074,941 downwards.
TCCACTAGGCGTATGGCGACAAATGGGGGCGCATCCCCTATGATGCACTTGGTGCTGAAGGGCGCATCTGTGTGATGCGCTGTCTGGCCGGCGCATCCGCTTCGTGACACGTCTTTAAAGGTGCGACTGTTACGATCTTCGAGTGCTTTAAATAGCCGTTTTGACTTGGCTGAATTCGAAGCGTCCGGTTTATCCATTAAATGCAAATTCATTGCACGGGATTCGAAGAGCCATCCATTTGGCATATGGGTTTGATTGCCCGGCCTATAAATAGTAGCATGGAGAGAGTTTGCTTCTCGTTCTCTCACGTTCTTCTGAAATGAACATGTTTACTCGAGTGCATTCTGTTGATGAGATGCTCCCGAGGGTAAAGATGCAACGCAATGTCTTCATTGATGCACTTAAAGGTGACTGTTACATCCAAAAGTTGGAGTCGAGGGCCTCTGAGGCAGACAGAAGGTGCCTGTTAAATCTAAAGATCGGAATGCTCGAGCCTCGTCTTCGTTATGCAGGAAGAGCCGCAGATCGGAATGACGGTGCTGCGGCTTTGGGGGCTCTTTCTTCCTTCAAAGTGGGTGTCGCCCACTCTTGTGTTGAAAGCTGCTCCTTTAGCCGCGGTTTCGATTACGGTCTTCCTTCGCCTTTGGAGGCTCTTTCGAATCCTCCCCTGGCCACAGGTCGGCTTGCGGTGCTCTTCTCTTCCTCGGTTTGGGGAGCTCTTCCTCCAGCTAGAGGGTTGATTACCACCCTTGTTCTGCTCAATAAATGCTTCATTAGTCGAAGTATTTAGACGGCGGTGAGCCTGGCTGGAAGAGCGGCACATAACTGGGCTGCTGAAGGGATGCACATAACTGAGCTGCCGAAGGGATGCACATAACTGAGGATGCACATAACTGAGCTGCTGAAAGAATGCGCCCTACTGAGGGCGTATAGTGGGATACGCCTGACTGAGGGCGCATGGTGATTGCTGCGCCTATTTGAGGGCGCATGGTGGCTGCTGGCTGTAGACTTAGGATCTTTTCTTTTGTAGAAATTTTCCTTTGTACAATCTTTTCTAGACATGTAATAGACTTTTATAAGTAATAAAAAGTCCTCTTTCAATGTCTATATTCGATATTTTTGTTTTGAAGTACTCTGTCCGTGCTCTGGCACATGTAGTGTCTGGCTCATAGGTCCTCAGGTTCTGAAATTCCATGCTTCTACAGCCGCCGCACCCGAGTCCGTCTCCCAGTTCTGCGCCTGGTCCCAGTAGCCACTCCCTCATCCGACGGAATAGCAACGCTACCCAACCGAGGACCCCCCGGAATCCATGCTTCGCACCTCGCTGAGCCCTCCCCACGCCCAAGTCTGAAAGATATATACGGCTCCGCCAATTTCCTCCCCCGTAAAATCTGTCGCCAAATATGGGAGCTCTTGGAAGTCATAAACGCATCGCATGGATGACGCTTACGAAAATATTTTGATTTAAGGAGCTCCACCCAAAGACCCTTCCCATGACGCAACTTCCACCATAACTTCATAGAAAAGGCATCCATAATATCATTCAGACACTTGATCCCTAGGCCTCCTTCGAACTTAGTCCGAGTAACGAGCTGCCACGCCAGCCAACTCCTCTTAGCAACCCCATCCTTGCTACCCCAGAAGAAAGCCGCAAACATTCTCTCAATCGCCCTGAGAACGGCCCGGGGTGGGCAACATGCTGCCAATGTGTACATAGGGATAGATGAAAGAACATTCTTAATAAGGACCAGCTTACCCCCAGGAGAGAGTATCTTGTTCTGCCATCCCGTCAGCTTCGAACGAATTTTATCCACCAAATAGCTGAACATCTCCGCATTCCGTCTCCCGCACGTTAACGGACAGCCCAAATAAAAAAATGGCAAAGTACTGGTACAAAATCCAAAAAGAGTAGAAATAGTTCGAGCACGATCCTCAGCCAATGGGGTCGCAGTATAAAAGGCAGATTTGGAATAATTAATCTTCTGACCAGATACAACCTCATACCGATGCAATACCTGCTGGAGAGCACACAATCCAGCAATATCCCCCGAAGTAAATATAAGAACATCATCCGCATATGCCAAGTGCGAGATACGCGGTCCCCCAATTGGAGTGTGAAATGAAGATCTCCTATTTGAGTCTTGAAGAAGCTTGAGGTTCCGAGAAAGCACCTCCGCGGCAATAATAAAGAGAGCCGGGGAGAGAGGGTCCCCCTGACGGATCCCTCTAAACGCCGGAAAAAAATCAGTAGGAGCGCCATTAAGAAGAACCGTATACCGGATGTCCGCCAGGAGAAGATAAATAAGATCACAGAAAACCTCATTAAAGCCAAATCTCCGAAGAACCCGCAGGAGGAAATGCCAATTGACTCTGTCATAGGCCTTCTGCATGTCAAGCTTTATTGCAACATTTTCACCATGATTGGATTCCCTCATAGATGCCACCATGTCCTGAGCAATGATGATATTATCAACTATCTCTCTCCCCTTAACAAAAGCACTTTGCTCCGGGGAAATAATTTTAGGAAGAAATTCCCGCAACCTGCAAGCAATAATCTTGGAAATTATCTTGTTACAGAAATTGCACAGACTAATAGGACGGAAATCAGAAAGATTCCTCGGGTGCTCGACTTTGGGGATAAGAAATAAGAAAGTATCAAAAATTGAGACCAGAAGGCGTGCACCCAAGAAAAAAGAACCAATGGCTTCCTCCACATCAGCAGCGATAATATCCCAACAATATGAGAAGAATCTCCCAGAAAATCCATCCGGTCCGGCGCCACTAGCCGGGTCCATCCCCCGAACAATCTCCAACAACTCAGCTCTATCCGGACAACGAACAAGCTCAAAATTGTCCTCCATAGAGATGATGCTAGGGATGACATCGAGGAAGGCATCCTCGTCTGAAATAGGCTCAGCCCTGAACATCTCAGAGAAGAATAAAGAAGCCTCCGTCGCCACCTCCGCAATAGAACCAGTTTCTGATCCATCCGCCCGAATAATATTCTGAATACCCGCCTTTCTTTGCATGCTCCTGGTGCACTCATGGAAAAATCGAGTACTCTTATCCCCTTCCAGGTCCCATCTCAATCTGGCTTTTTATTTCCAGAAAGACTCCTCAACTTGGACCTTTTGCTTCAATCTGGCTACGACCTCCATCCAGGAAGCCCTGCCCCTCTCCGAAGGATGAAGCTCATAATCCTGCTTCGCCGCCAAGGCGGTGTCCTCGGCCTGACGGGCCTCCTGAAAAATGTCTCCGAAAGTAGCTCTGCTCCATCCAGCCAGAACATGCCCCGTCGTCCGCAAACGCATGCCCAACTGCTCAAGCGCATCATAATGCCAGCATGAATTCCACGCCCGAACAACAACCATAAGAAAGTCCGGATGAGACGGCCAAAAGTCGAAAAAACGGAAGCCTCGACGCTGAGGGGAGGAAGCTGGCTGGCAGGATATCAATAGAGGAGAATGATCAGATTCTGCCCGATTAAGATGCTCGTAAGAGACCTGGACTCCATCCAGCCAACTACCAGTCGCGAGTACCCTATCAAGGCGGGATCCCTGCCGATCAACCCCCGACTGACCATTAACCCAAGTATAAATGCTACCTCTGAAACCAACATCAGAGAGCCCGACAGCCAACTGAAAGTCGAGGAAGTCTGCAATGGCCCTCGTGACAGGAGGTCGACCTCCAAATTTCTCATCCGGAGAAGCAATAATATTGAAGTCCCCGCCCACCGCCCAGGGCAAGCCAATGTCCCTGGATTGGACGTCCAGAAGGTGCCTCCACATACGTCTCCTCCCCTGTCGTGTCCCTGCACCATGAACAACCGACAACCGCATCGGATCCGAAAAATAGCTCAAAGAAAGCTGCACCGTGATAGTCTGATCACAAGAATCAATATAATTGATCCCAAGACCCGACTTGCAGAGAAACCAAATATTTCCCTTATTATTGCAAAAGCTAGCATCAAAACCCAACCTCAGTTGATAAGAAAGAAGCTTAGAGGATATTACCTTGGGTTCAATAATAGCAAGAACTTGAATAGAGTTGGTCCGACACAAGGACCTGAGACGGCATAAAGTAGATCTGTTCGCCGTTCCCCGAACATTCCAAATAAAGAATTTAACCATGGACCCTCTGGGGGTCCCGCCTAACCCGGAAAGCATGTGATCGAAGGAGTCGATTCGACTGAGGTGCCATCGACTTCCTCCGCCTACCTGCCGCCTTCTTGAATGGTACCATCTGCCAGCCATCTTCACGTCCCTCAGAAAATAAAGTGGAAGGTCTAGCCTCAGGCAATGAAACCATATCATCTCCCGGAGAGGGGTCATTACCCCAGTCGGATATAGAACCGTTGGCGGGCTCCTCCCACACCACCAAGCTGCGATCTTCAGTGTCAGAATTAGCCGCTATAACTCCCTGTCCCAGCTGGCTATGAATAATGATAGGAAGATCCGATAAAACAATAGGACCAACACCCCGCTCAGGCCCCATCTGCCTATCCAAACTAGAACCCGGAGCGCTGCATCCCCCCTGCATGGGCCGCCCGTCATCCGACCATAAAACCAGCAGGTCCGAATATGACTCCTCCACATGCCAGGATGGCGGAACGGAACTCGTGCGATTACCATCACTCCCACGCAATCCGAGCTACGTGGTCCCCAAGCTATCATCACGCCCCTCGATGCACCTCCATACCTGTCGTGTCCCCTTTCCTTTTTCATGCCTTGATCGTCGCCGTCGACGACCCCTGCTAATCCCACGGCCACCCACCGGGCCGTCCTCCTCTCACACTATGCCTGGAGAGGAAACGTCGGGGTTGGGCGGTCTGTCAACTACTCCTACAGAAGAAGTCTCCACCTGGGGTCGACCGCAAGCACTCTCAACGTGACCATGATAGCCACAAGAAACACAGTAGAGAGGGGTCCGCTCATAAACAACCGGCTGCGAACGAACACCAGCAGGAAGTTGGAAGAAAACCTCATGTTGAAGTGGTTTGCTAACGTCTACTTCAACCAAGACCCTGGCTACCCCCGGGCTAGAAAAGGAAGCCGTAGCCCGGTCCGTAAAGAGCGGAGTGCCGAGACCAGATGCGATGGAGAGAACCGTATTGGTATCAAACATGCAGTGGGTAAGCCCGGGAAAAGAAACCCAGATGGGAACCCGAGGATCCTCTCTCAACGACAAAAAGTTCACCGAAGACCTGAATATCACCATCGGAACCCGACCAACGAACCAACAGTCCTTAGACCGAAGCCGGAGAAAGTCACTCTCGACATGAGGCCGTATGAGAACATGTCGATCATCGATGGCCTTCACTTCAATCAACCCCCTGAAACCTCACGAAGCAAAAACCTTCCTAATAGCCTCAACCGGGAGTCTCTGCCGAGCAAACTTGGCAATAAGGTCCAGCCCACACGGCGCCGTGAGGGTCTCCATATCCGACTGAGAGAAGACAACCACCTTCCGGCCGTCGAAAACAATAGCTGGTCGGAAATCCACCCTCGACAAACCACCCGTCGACGTCGACGTGGTTTTGCCTACTATCGCAGCGAAGGACTGCGCCGGGCCATCCGTCCCTCCACCTGCCACCTTCGTCTGAGACGCCGCCGCTGCCGGAGGGTCCACCAGCAGCGCCACCTTGTCACATACAGGAAACCCGGTAGGGACAGGGACGAATCCCCTCCCGCAGCCGAGTCGCCTCCTTGGTCGATGCCGCCCGTCACGCGAAGGCCAGGAGGGCCAGAGCTTCCCGCCGTCGAGCCATTGCCAGGGGGGCATAGCCTCCCGTCGGAGCATCCATCCGCTCCACGTCGAGGAGAACATCGCCAAAACCGCACGAAGCCTGGTCGCCCCATAGGTCGACGTCACCCGTCTCTCGACGGCCAGGAGGGACGGAGCCCTCCGCCGCCGAGCCATTACCAGGGGGGCGGAGCCCCCCGTCGGAGCAACCAACCGTTCCACGTCGAGGAGATCTCCGCCAAAACTGCGCACAGCCGGGTCGTCCCCCAAGACGACGTCACCCGCCTCGAGATGGCCAGGATGGCCGGAGGCCCCCGTCGCCGAGCCATTGCTGGGGGGACGGAGCCCCCCGCCGGAGCAATCATCCAAATCTCCAA